>CM077002.1:178153635-179475355 GCA_039090855.1 Macrothele yani | reverse complement strand
ACATGTGCCGGGTGCGCATATTGAAAACTTGTGAAATCGTTCATGAACCACACATACCTTTGAATTTTTCAGTCTCAAATTTAATGACGAATAAATTTTGATTTTGCCTCATCACTACGCTCTGTTTCAGTTTCATTTGCCTATCGACTAGGTTACTCAGATACTACATTTTCAATGATATCAACAATTCTTTCAACCACCTCATATTTTACAGATGTTCAAAAAATTACATAGTATCTTTTTCCCAAAAAGATTACAGGAGTGATTTCGTACATCACAGCAATTGTAAGGTGCCTTTGCGCAGTTAAGTTTTATGTAGACAAATTCAGAAATGCGGCAAACAAAAAGAAAGCTGTCACGAATCTGGAGCTGCTGTTCTATAAAGTGTGGCAGAAGGTGAATGCCTCTCCACATCTCAGGATAACAAGTTGAGGAAAGTGCCTGTAGGTATTCAGTCAGGGCTGAATACAGGGGCGTATATTGAATTTTTTCGGGGAAGTGGAAGATTCTTTGACGATAGAAAATGGAAGTTTTTTTAATCCCCCAGAACAAAAGTAAAAGTTGATGAAAAATTTAAAGCATTTTCGCTTCTAATGTACAGAAACATTCAAAAATATTATTAAGTTAAACTTCCGGTATTCGGCCCCCAAGTAAAGTTGGAACAACTTTTATGCGACTTCTATCCATCCAAGTGGGTTTACCAAAGCGTTTATTTGTGTTTATCGGCCAACGGGTTGTTAATTTTGAGATACGTTATATCCTCAGTGGTATCGCCCTCTCCCTTGTAGGTAGGGTACAGCACAGCTGAACATGGAAGCTTCGGAAGCATAATTTTTATTTTTTTTTTTTTTTTTTTGATTTGAGGTTTAACCAGACCCACCGTGAGCAACTCCTAATGGGCCATAAGCAGTCGCCCGTCCCTAATTTAGGGTCACTGGTTCCAGGAAAGGGAGAGAGCCAGTGCCGTAAGACAAACACAACATCCATGCCTCACCGGGATTCTTGAACCCGACCCCGTTCGGACGAATGGATCAGTGGAGGCCAATGCTTAGACCACTGGCGCCGACCGGGGCGGCAAATATAAATATTTGCTTAATACAAAGCTTGGTAAAATTAATTATGATAAGAATTAGAAAAATTAAGATAAAACAATTAGATATCAATTAAGATTAAACAAGGAAAGCCGAAAATATAAATATTTGCTTTCCAGCTCCTTTGTTTTGTCTTCAGCTGGAACTACTTGGGGGCCGAATAGGGAAGTTTAGCCCCCACCCCTAAAGTCAAAAGGAATCTTCAACAATACATCCCACTACGTTGATTTTCCCGTGGCAAAGGCCATGCTATTCGACTAGCATTATGGTTTGTCATGAGATAAACTTCCAGGCATCAAAAGAAACACACACGTAGATTAAAACTCAGTCCTTTATTTCAAATCGCATGATTTTGGCTTAAGCTATTTTGGGTTGGCTCTAATACTATTATACATGTACACAGTTCGTCAGCCTAATAAACAAACATACGCGAGTAAACCGATATCGTTATTTTTATTATTATAATAAACGTTCAATTTTAAAAAGTAACTACTCACGTTTTTTTACATAGTGTAGAGAATCCGATTGAGGTAACGAACTACAACTACCGTTGCCACCGTTGGGGCCTATACCGAACCACGGTCGCGGTTGTCAGTTGTGTATAGCCAGAAATTCCTTGAGGGGGGATTCCATGGGTTTGCTGTCATTCGTTGTGAAAGCCTCGTATACATTGTGTATATATCGTTTTTTAAATTCGTGCTCAGTCTCCCCTCAAGAAAGGGGAATTCAAATCGTAACCAAACCCTCCATCTGGCTATGCCACTCTTTCGTTGCTAATTGCTATTCTCCGCCATTGCATATGATTTCCAGCCGTGCTATTGGTTGAGAGGTTGAACCAAATCGCTAAAAAACACTGTTGCTGCAGGTTGCACCTACAAATATTGTCTTAAACTGTCTGCTTCCTTAATTTTGAAAATAACCAATTTTTGATGAGACTCATTCAATTAAACCATATTATGGGGAAACGTTGAACTTGAAATTCTTTAACAGTGTAGCATCATTCGCAAATTCAAATTCCAGCTGCTATTGGATTCACTGATGGATTTTTCTGAGGCCCGCATGAAATATAGTCATTACGCATTCATCTCTGAAGTTCCCGACCATACACTGTAAAAAATAAGTGATGGGAATTCACGGAAAACTTCTTGAAAATAACGAGCAGCAAAGTTGTCGGTAAAGACCGACTTTTAACGGAATTCCGGTTTTTAGGAGTTCCGTTTTTTAACTTCCATATTTCTGCACAAATGATTTTCCGTAGTCAGTAATTCAGTTTATTTCAGAAAAGTCAGTTTCAGTTTTTCCGTATTTAACTTAAATTTTGGCAAAATCCAACACGCTGAACATTTCAGCCCTCATGGGCAGAAAGAATCATTTTCTACCGGTAGAGAGGATCAGAGCCCCAAGTCGTTTGGGGTGAAGCAGCAAGCGTCTTAACCACTGATCCAGAAAGTCACGCAGCAATCAGAGACTCACAGTTCAAGGTACAACTAATTGGGCGATGATGAACTTTTTTTATTTCATTAATGCGAGTGTTTTAGTCATTTTATTTGCTATTACAGCTTATTTTTAATACGTTTGTAATAATTTTATTTTTTCTGTACGAGGTCTTATTACAAATTACGTGGGTTTTTTTTCATTGTTATTTTGCGAAGCAACAGAATGATTTGGAGTTGAGATCTTTTTTCCCACTGACAATAACTTTCAATTATCTTTAAGAGAAGGTGCAATACTGTTTTATAATATTATTTCACAAAAACTTCTAAATATGGGAAAATTTTACTCTTGATAGCTATAATAGCTTTTAGTCTGAAGGTAGACTCCACTGACTGATACATTGCAGACATTGTACAGTTACCTGCACAATAAAGTAAGTGCCCAGTTTCTTACATTAAAACAATATATAATAACTAAAAGGTGCACAAAATGGGAAGAGGAGAAGAAATATCCTAAAGCACACTAACCAAAATTCATGGGATATAGTATCCACAATATCCGACTTGCCACAAGGAACCTCAAAAATCAAATACTTCGACATAATATTGAAATTTCGCAGTTAATCAAATCCCCAAAGAGTTATTGCTATGAATCTCTCCTGTTACCGGAAAATTTTTCGCAATATGGGATACGGAAAAAGTGAGAAGGGAGTTTTTTTCGGGTGAAGCGGAGGAGGTTACGATCACCGTGGGAGCAACTCAATAGGCTATACGCAGTTGCTCCTCTCCCTAATTTAGGGCCACTGACTCCAGGGAAGGAAGAGAACCAGTGTTGTAAGGCAAAAAAAAAAAGAAAAAAAAGAAATGCCCATGCCTTTACGGGAATCGAACCCAGACCCATCGCGGACGATTCACCAGAAGCCACCGCTTAGAGCAAACTGAGCCATCGGGCGGCGAAGTTTTCCGCCGACATAAAAAAAAATTACGGAAAGGTTTCCGAAAAATTCAGAATTTTCTATTAATATGTAATCTTCCGAAGCCAGTGGGTCTAAGTTGATGGCCTCTGATCATTCGTCCGAACGGGGTCCGGGTTCGAATCCCGGTGAGGCATGGATGTTGTGTTTGTCTTACGGCACTGGCTCTTATCCCTTCCCTTGAAACCAGTGACCCCTAAATAAGGGACGGGCGACTGCATTATAGGCCCAATACCGAGTTGCTCACGGTGGTCGTTGGAAACCTCCAATCAAAAAAAAAAAAAAAAACCTGTAATTTACCGTCAATATGAGAAAAGAATTGCAACAGGAAGCTTTCTGAAAATTCAGAACTTTTAGCATACGAAAAAAATGTGAAATTCGGAGTTCTTCCCGTCATTTCCACGGAAAAAGTTGTATCATCATCATCATCATCATTGTCAACCATTATCAATCTACTGCTGTGGACGACAGGTCTCCACAAGTTTCCTCCAACAACGGTCTATCTTGTGCCATACTCCTCCATGTCACTCCCGCATACTTTCGAATTCTTCATCCACCCATCTTCCACGTGGTCTTCTTCTGGGTCTTTTCCTGTCCCTTTTGAAATCCAGTCTAAAATTTCGGCTATCCATCGATGTCTGTCCTTCTGGCAAGTATGTCCAGCCCATTGCCATTTCAGGGGATTTAACTCTGATCATGATGTCTTCCACTCTTGTCATTTTTCGGATCCAGTTACCTAGTTCCTCTTTTCTCTTATTTCCTTCCTGGTTACACCAAGCATGCACCTCTCCATGCTACTTTGAGTTGTCTGCAGCCTTTGTAATATGCCTCTTTTAGTTAAAGTCCACGTCTCTGCACCATACGTAAGCACTGGTGCAGGATGTGCATTGATCAAACACTTTTCTTTTCAAGACAAGTAAATGGCATATTGTCTCTTGAAAATTATGCGTCGTTTCTTCCAAAAGTCTCTCCAGGCAAGTTTTGTACGCTGATTAATTTCTTCATCAATGTGACCTCTCACTTGATATCTGCTGTCCAAGATAAACGTATGTGTCTGTTATCTCCATCTTTTCTCCATCAATCGATAAATCTTCATTTCGTGTAAAAGCATTGAACATCACTTTTGTCTTCTGAAAGTTCATTTTTAATCCCACTTCTTTACTCTTGTCAGCAAGTTCATACTCTGCAGCTCTGATGGGGTAGTTGCAAAAATGGCTATGTCATCAGCAAAACGAAGGTGGGTTAGATAATCTCCATTAATCTTTATCCCTTTGTTTTTCCAGTTAAGTGATTGAAAGACATTTTCCAATGTGGCGTTAAAGAGCTTCGGAGATATGGTGTCACCTTGTCTCACTCCCTTTCCAATTTTTATGTGTGTTGTATTTTCAAACAGCCAAATCTTTGCACTTGCATTTTCATTGATGCTATTAATAATATTAATGTATGCATCTTCAATGCCGCAGGATTTCAGAGCCATTGTAACTGCTGATGATTTCACTAAATCAAAGGCTTTTTCATAATCGATAAAAGCTATGCACAATGGAAGTTCATATTCCCTCGCTCTTTCAATAAGTTCTCTCAGTACGCAGATATGATCTATTGTGCTGTAGCCACTCCTGAATTCAGCTTGTACTCTCGGTTGAGCCATGTCCAGTGTTACCTTCAAACGGTGTGAAAGAACTTTAGTGAAGATTTTATAAACCACTGATAGGAGGCTGATAGGCCTGTAGTTCCTGAGATCCTCAATGTCACCTTTTTTATGTAGCAGGATCATTATAGCGTTGTTCCAATCCTCAGGAATCTTCCCTTCATTAAGGCATCGAGTGAAAAAAACTGTTTCGATTTCTCCACTTGCTTCTTGTATGATGTCTACAGTAATTCCATCTTCTCCTGGAGCTTTTCCCCGCTTCATGTTCTTGATTGCATGTGCAACTTCTACTGGGAGGACTGGAAGAACTCTGGTACTTTCCATGATGTTTGGGGTACATGCATCATCCCTTTCATATAACTTGGAGTAGAAATCTTTCACTCTTGTCAAAATTTCTGCCTCTATTTCTTATTACAGAACCATCTTCTTTTCTCAGTGCCATAATCTGTTTTCTTCCCTTACTGAGATGTCCCTTTGCTATCTTTAGGCTTTGGTTGTTTTCAATTGCTTTCCTCACTAGTTCGCAGTTGAATTTCCTTACGTCTTCAGTGATACTTTTTCGTACTGCCTTGCATAGCTCTATGTATTACACTTTGGAAGTCACATCTTCTTTAGTTGTCCTCATGTCTCTTCTTTTTGCATCAACATTTTGGTTTTTCCTGATAATTTGTTCACATGCAACTTGTTCTTAGACCCAGCTAATTTTGTTGCTGTTTCCATAAGAGCTTTGGTTACTTTTCTGTTAACTTCAGAAATATCCGCTTCTTCCGATGTTAGGCCTTCTAAAGCAGAGAATCTGTTCTTCAGTTCCAACTTGAAGGTATTATGGTGTTTTTTAAGGTTGGTTATGTCAATACATTTTGTTTGCCTTATAAGCTTGCCACGTTCGAGTTTAGTGTTGAGGTGCATCTTACATCTCACCAATCTATGGTCACTACCTGTGTTGAACTTGTTTAGCACACTGCAGTCTTCTATGACGAATTTTTTGTTACACATAATAAAATCAATTTCACTTGTCGTCCCATTTGGATATCTCCATGTCCATTTCCTGTATGGCTTTTTCTTCAAAAAGGAGTTCAAGATGAAAAACCCTTCTGCTCTCTGCAAACTCTACGAGAGTATTTTTACGCTGGTTTCTGTTGTTGTGACCAAATTTACCTACTGAAGTTTCATTCTGTTGCCGTTGCCTTAATTTTGCATTGAAATCTCCCATAATTATCTTCAAGTGCTGCTTACCTTTATTATTTAGATGACGAATTTCCACATAAAATTCTTCAATTTCTTCTTCAGGATGACTTGTGGTGGGTGCATAAGTTTGAATAATCTGAGCCTGTTATCTTTTCGAGAGTTGGATAACTAGTCGTGCAGCTCTGTCAGAGGAACTTTCAAATTCTACAACTTAATCCTTCAGTTTCTTGTTTATTATAAATCCAACACCACTGGTTCTGCCCGTATCTGTCCCACGATAGTAGAAGAGATGTCCACTTTTCAGTTCAATGAGATCTACTCCTTTTCTCCTTACCTCACTTAGCCCGACGATGTCCCACTTGATCCTTTGTAGTTCCTCTTCCAATTCAAGAAGCCTTGAATGAGAAGATAGGGAGCGTCCATTTTACGTAGCCAAGGTCAGCATCAGATGGCAGCCTAGTCCGGTCCTCCGGGGATTCTTAGCACCCTCTGCCTTCATGTCGCACTGGCCGCTGCCTTGGCCAGGTACATTCCAGCTGCCGGAGACTGAGGGCCAAGATTTAAGTTGTGGAGTCATTTTGGAGGGGTTTGGCCATAACTCACCACGCTGGCCAAGCGGGTTGGTGAGTGTGGGATAGCATTTCCTCTAATCCCGATGGTATAGTTATACCGCTATTGGCGGTCGTCAGAGCCCCTTTAGTGGGAACAGGATGCACCACGAGAAGGCGGGGTTGACATTTGTCAAGGAGAGGCTGTGATGTTACGCATCACCTGACCTTACATCCCGTATCAGAAATATGCTTCGTTAATTCACGAACGAAATCACGGAAAGTGGATCGTGAATTTCAGAAATTGTTTTACAGTATAGATCACCCACTCAATACCTGCTTTATGCTGCATCAAGAACTCTGTCTTTGACGCAGCATAGAACGTATTTTTCTGAAGATTATAGCACTGGCTGTTTGGAAGCAGCACAAAACTGGCTTTTAGAAGATTTCATCACTGTGTGTATGATGCAGCATAGGCATAGAACTCGACTTTCACAAGATTATAGCTAGCATAGTGTGCATTACGCAGCATAGAACTTAATTTTCACAAAACCATAACTCTCTGTGTTGGACAAAGCAAACAAAGTCCGTTCCATAAAAACTGAGAGTAATTTTTTTTTGAGTTAGCAACTGTGCGAATGGGAAAAATAACTACGCAGACGACTGACTAACTGAATTAAGGAAATATCTATGTTAACAATTATTAGCCGTGTAACACGATTCTGCTTTTGTTATTGCGCAGTTGTTTAAGGTATGTCTGCATTTCGCCATAAAGCGGCTCCAGAAACAGTTGATTTAATGAAAAAGCTTACAAAGATAAATGTTTGGGTGAGTCAACGATTTTTAGATGGCATCATGATTTCAAAAAAGGACGTTTGTCGGCAGAACTTGCTCCTAGGCCTCGTTGACCAGAAAGTCTTGTTACGGAGCGTATTATTAACACTGTTTGGGCAATCCTGCAAGAAGATCGACGAATGACGTATGAAGACAGCGGCGTCAACTAATATTTCAAAAACGTTGGCATTCCGCATTCTACGCGACAAATTACTGCTGCATCGTGTGTGTTCCAGATGGGTATCTCATCACCTGACGAGAAAACAATTGTTAGCCAGAGATCAGGTGTGTCATAAGTGGAAACAAATGATTGCAAAGGATCCAAACTTTCTAAATACAGTAATAACTACAGATGAAACATGGGTCCTCTATTTCAACTCCATCACGAAGCGCGCAAGGAGCGTCGGGAAGCACACAGGCTCGCCTCCTCCCAAAAAAGTCCGCCAAACCAAATCAGCTGGGAAGGTGATGATGATAATTTTCTTTGATCATAAAGATGTAGTCTACCAGCATGCCGTTCCTCCACAAATTACTGTCAATGCTGAGTATTACATTTCAGACTTTAGGCGTCTGCGACGACACATATCGATTAAGCCACCTGAACTGGTGGGCAAGTGGACCCTACAGCAAGATAACGCCCGCCCACATGTGGCTGCTTCTTGTGTTCAACAGTTTCTTACGAAATGCATTATTGAAATCATGCCACAGTCTGCCTACAGTCCTGAACTCACCCCGTGCAGTTTCTGGTTGTTTTCAACAATGAAGGAGAAGTTCTGTGGCGCAACATTCAACACAGATGCTGACGCTATTCAAGCTGTACAGGGGTCGCTAAAACAGTTTCCACAAAATGCCTTCGCCACATGATTTGAAAAGCGGACTGAACAATGGGACTGTTGAAAAATACATGTTATTATTTCTCAAAGTATATTGGAAGATACTTTGAGAAAGAATAACATGTATTTTTCTGTACCTATGTTTCTTCATTTTGTGTAATTTTACTCTCAGATTTTATGGAACGGCCGTTGTAGAAGCTGTTTTTAGAAGACTATGCCACTCTGTGTTTGATACATAACTCAACCTGTTTTTGAGAAGAATATGTCACTAAGTGTTTAAGGAAGCCTAGAAAACTGTTTTACAAAAAATCATAACACTTTGTATTTGACGAGGTGTAGAAACTTGTTTCCCAAAAGATTTTATTGTGAAGTGTACTTTTACTAAGAAATAGGGTAAGATGTTCGCAACTAGTCTTTGAGTTACAGGGAACAGAAACATATAAACATCTGTTTCATCAATCAAACAAACGGCGTGTCCACTTTGGTAACTTCTCGTCGAAAAACTTGCCACAACGGGAATGCTTACAGTAACTTTCTTCCAAATTTAGTTCATCGGACAAAAAAATATTCGCCTCTGCAATTTCTCATTTACCATTCACTCTCGACTGGGTAAACCTGCCCTGCGATTCGCATGTTTGTAGCACAATTCCTTCTGAGTGGGGCAATTTCTATGTCGATCAGTGTACATAGGCCATGGCTATGACGTATATGAGCAAATTCAATACTCAAAACCTGTTATATTTGGCATAACAGCGTTTTATCTGTGCTAGATATTGCTTCTTGAAACTTTGATATTAACAAAGAAATAGATCTCAGTATGAGATCAATTTTAAGGTTGAAAAATTCAATTGACTCTTTATTTATATGGTGATTTTATTTATCTAACACTCATTATCTGAAACATTGCATGGGAAAAGATCATTATTCATCTTTACTGAAACTGAACTATGAATGAGTCACGTGAATGCAATTTCATTAATAAAGTTCATTTTTGCTGAACCAGCACGAGTTCTTAAATTTTCAATCAATAATCAAACGAAAACATAATATTAAACAGCAATAACTTACATTTTTCTCAACTGAAGTACAAAAATTTTAACATAGCGAAGAACTCATTTCAAAACTAGGTACCAATATATATACTGTAGTTCAACTTCGACTTTTACTAATGTCTGTTTAATAACGGTTTAGAAACATCATATTTTGCGTCAGGTTTCGTAGTGAGATTTTAATCAGTGTCACATCTCAGAAAACCAGATCATAAATTCAGCTAATGATAAAGCAACTCTAATTGTGAGGGAAAATATCTATTTCAGCAAAGCTCCATGATGCGGGTAGTGAGTGATGAATATCATGTAAAAATTATTTTAAAAGCCCTAGATAATTGCAGAACATACAGTCAAGTCATTACATGAAATTTCAATGGACCTTATTCATGTGACGTCAGAAGTGGATTTCTGCGGACCAACATGGCTGCTAATTCAATGGTGTCTCTATTAGATATTATCCCTTACCGTTGGCCAGTTTTCAACGTCTTGGAGTATGCTAACAAATTAATAGAGTACAGGGCGAAGAAGATTAAATTAATTTCTTAGAAGAACAAATCAAGGTTGCAAAAGTGTACCAAGACAATTTTGTGTTCGATGTTTATTTCAAATGATGCAGGACAACATCGCTATTAGTCACGGTGAAATTTTTAATGAAGAATTTCTCAGACACTGTATATTAAATTTCACGTTCTTATTGTCACACATTGGCAAAACATTTGAAACATAAACCTGGGATTTTGTTTCGCAAAACGAAATATTTAGAAGTCCAGACAAATAGGTAATATCGGAACAACGAGATAGAAATACATAGAGTGCTTCTGTGATTAGTTCTCTGCTGTGGCAGCTGAAGCCAACGAGGGAGAGCCCGCCATCTTTGATGAGGTACAAATTCTGCGTGTGTCAAGGAGTCACCTCGGTTCTTTCAGCTGCTCGGCGATCGTGTTATGATTTGTGAATATTCACAATTATCAGCACATTTTGGATAATTATTTCAACAATAAAATGCCATTTACTCCACTTTTGGAAGGTTAGCCCCACATTTCACAAGTAAGCATTTTAAAATAAGGTTGAGCTGTAAATGCTCAGTTAATCAAACGCAGAAAATAGGACATCTAATCCGTGTAGCTGGTGATTAAACCAGCAGATGAACCATTTCAATATCTGTGTTATCTTAAGACTTTTTATTCCTTATATTTTGTAAACAGTCGCACTCAATGTGAACACTGAATCATGTTTATGGGAAGATGAGGTTAATTGTGAGTTACCAACTTTGAGGCTTTTTGGGAACAATTTTTACTTATGCTAGTGTTTTTTTTTTTGTTTTTTTTTTACATATACTTGAGGATGTTTTGCAAATGGCATTTGTATATATATTCTAGAATCTGTACAGTGTACTTGCAACTTGTCTGACAAGACAACAAATATTTCAAAATCTTAGGAAGCAGCAATTTCTTTTTATGTGGTAAAGATCCTGTACCCATGGGTAATGCCCATTAGATAGCAAATACTGGTAAAGCAATCAATTTATGGTTACTTAAATTGCAGAAGTAATAATTGTGATTGGTAATATAAATTTATTGCTTGCTGACACCTGTCAGGAAACAGTCTAGTATTTTATCTGAAAGCACAGGGTCACCCAGCTTGTGTTCTAGGCATTTGTCTCTGATTAGTGATTAATCTGTAGTATTACTGCAACAAAGTGAGAGTGGGGAGTTTGAAAATGTCTTGACAGAATACTCTTTATTTGTGAATGTGTTAGTACAATGTGTGTGGTTTTTGGGTAGCAAAAATACAGGCAATATTGATTTAAAACTGAAAATAGGAAACAAGGAGTACAATGGTACCTCAAAAATGCAAATAACATAAAATATTTATGAAAACTGGCACAAACGATTATGAAATGACAATTGAAAAAAATTATGGAATAATACAAAAGAAAGGGACTGGCAACATTTTTGTAATAACTACTTGCATTTGATTTTTGCGTGATAGGTGGTGTTTTTTTTTTTTTTTTTTTTTGAAGAATGTGACCTCTGATTCATGATGAATGTACAGTCAGTATATGTCCATGTATAAATAGCCAGTTATTCCTATTGCATCAACCATATATATGAGAGGTTAGTATTGAACAAATATCACTCACGTAAATCAATCTTTTCTTGAATTGAACAAGTTGTGCCTGTATTTCTCTAAAATACAAATCAGACGCACTTGTATTTCCAGCCTGTTGAAGGAACCCACAAAATAACAACACAAAACATAAACATTTGCTCGCCAAACTTTTTGCACATCATGAATGCAAATCAGTGGTTGTTAATTTCTCACTTCATATTAATAAGAGGCTGTGCCCTTAAAATTGAAAAAAAAAAAAACTATGTGCAGTACATCTTAACAATTGCCAAAATGTGTACAAATATCAGGTGAAAACTACAAAATTTCAGCTTTGGGACAACAAAAAACTAGGCTTCTTAAAAAAAGTAAAATATGAAAGTGCAAATAAAAAATATTAAATACTTAATACTGAAACAAAAAAAATACAATTTTTTGTCCCATAAAAAAATTAAAGTCCATAACCTGAATTTTTTGGTCACTCAGCCCAGAGCTTGAAAAAATATCTAAAATAATACATGCCCAGAGAAAATTTACCTGCCCAAATATTAAAAGCAGGATGTGTAGAAAGATTTTTCTTTTGATACCAAAAATTACAAGTCTTTTTTAGGTTGAAAAAGTACATAAAACTATTTTTAGCTACTCGGTACCGGTGTTGCTAACTGTAAATAGCATTTGGAGCATCATATTGCCCCAATGTCTGTCTATACCTAGGTCACAGGGGAGTTACAGAAGTGATATATATATATATATATATATATATATATCGTTGAGTTTGCAGAGGCAGAAGGGTTTTTCATCTTGAACTCCTTCTTCAAGAAAAAGCCACACAGGAAATGGACATGGAGACATCCAAATGGGACGACAAGTGAAATTGATTTCATTATGTGTAACAAAAAAATTCGTCATAGAAGACTGCAGTGTGCTAAACAAGTTCAACACAGGTAGTGACCATAGATTGGTGAGATGTAAGATGCACCTCAACACTAAACTTGAACGTGGCAAGCTCATAGGACAAACAAAATCTATTGACATAACCAACCTTAAAAAACACCATAATACCTTCAAGTTGGAACTGAAGAACAGGTTCTCTGCTTTAGAAGGCCTAACATCGGAAGAAGTGGACATCTCTGAAGTTAACAGAAAAGTAACCAAAGCTCTTATGGAAACAGCAATAAAATTAGCTGGGTCTAAGAACAAGTCGCATGTAAATAAATTATCAGGAAAAACGAAAATGTTGATGCAAAAAAGAAGAGAGATGAGAACAACTAAAGAAGATGTGACATCCAAAGTGGAATATATAGAGTTATGCAAGACAGTACGAAAAAGTATCACTGAAGACGTAAGAAAATTCAACTGTGAACTAGTGAGGAAAGCAATTGAAAACAACCAAAGCCTAAAGATAGCAAAGGGACTTCTCAGTAAGGGAAGAAAACAGATTATGGCACTGAGAAAAGAAGATGGTTCTGTAACAAGAAATAGAGGCAGAAATTTTGACAAGAGTGAAAGATTTCTACTCCAAATTATATGAAAGGGATGATACATGCACTCCAGACATCATGAAAGATACCAGTACCAGAGTTCCTCCAGTCCTTCCAGCAGAAGTTGCACATGCAATCAAGAACATGAAGCGGGGAAAAGCTCCAGGAGAAGATGGAATTACTGTAGACATCATACAAGAAGCAAGTGGAGAAATCGAAACAGTACTCGCCCAAATTTTCACTCGATGCCTTAATGAAGGAAAGATTCCTGAGGATTGGAATACCGCTACAATGATCCTGCTACATAAGAAAGGTGACATTGAGGATCTCGGAAACTACAGACCTATCAGCCTCCTATCAGTAGTTTATAAAATCTTCACTAAAGTTCTTTCACACCGCTTGAAGGTAACACTGGACATGGCTCAACCGAGAGAACAAGCTGGATTCAGGAGTGGCTACAGCACAATAGATCATATCCATGTGCTGAGAGAACTAATTGAAAGAGCGAGGGAATATGAACTTCCATTGTGCATGGCTTTTATCGATTATGAAAAAGCCTTTGATTCGGTGAAACCATCAGCAGTTACAATGGCTCTGAAAACCTGCGGTATTGAAGATGCATACATTAATATTATTAATAACATCTATGAAAATGCAAGTGCAAAGATTCGGCTGTTTGAAAATACAACACACATAAAAATTGGAAAGGGAGTGAGACAAGGTGACACCATATCTCCGAAGCTCTTTAATACCACATTGGAGGGTGTTTTTCAGTCACTGAGCTGGGAAAACAAGGGGATAAAGATTAATGGAGATTATCTAACCCACCTTCGTTTTGCTGATGACGTAGTAATTTTTGCAACTAGCCCATCAGAGCTGCAGAGTATGATCCAGGAACTTGCTGACAAGAGTAAAGAAGTGGGATTAAAAATGAACTTTCAGAAGACAAAAGTGATGTTCAATGCTTTTACAAGAAATGAAGATTTATCGATTGATGGAGAAAAGCTGGAGATAACAGATACGTACATTTATCTTGGACAGCAGATATCAAGTGAGGGTCACATTGATGAAGAAATTAATCGGCGTACAAAACTTGCCTGGAGAGCTTTTGGAAGAAACAGCATAATTTTCAAGAGCAATATGCCATTATGTCTTAAAAGAAAAGTGTTTGATCAATGCATCCTTCCAGTGCTTACGTATGGTGCAGAGACGTGGACCTTAACTAAAAGAGACATACAAAGGCTGCAGACAACTCAAAGAAGCATGGAGAGGTGCATACTTGGTGTAACCAGGAGAGATAAGAAGAGGAACTCGTGGATCCGAAAAAATGACAAGAGTGGAAGACATCATGATCAGAGTTAAATCCCTGAAATGGCAATGGGCTGGACATACTGCCAGAAGGACAGATCATCGATGGACAGCCGAAATTTTAGATTGGATTCCAAGGGACAGGAAAAGACCCAGAAGAAGACCACATGGGAGATGGGTGGATGAAATTCGAAAGTATGCAGGGGGGACATGGAGGAGACTGGCACGGGACAGACCGTTGTGGAGGAAACTTGGGGAGACCTTCGTCCAGCAGTGGATTGATAATGGTTGACAATGATGATGATGATGATGATATATATATATATGTAACTACAACATATATTAGGTCACAAAGTTTATTTAAACTGCACTTAAGAATAATTATTTTCAATTCTTTTTTTTACGGATAAACCTTGGAAGATAGTTAAATAATACATAGCAAATAAACATATGTAGATACATAAATAAAATAATTTTCATCAAAAAAAGGGTTAGCCTATTCCTGCTGTTAAAATACATCAAACAGTAAACTGACAATAAAAAATACAGGAAAAAGGTAAGTAATGTTTATACGTAATGTTTTATATATATATATAGAGAGAGAGAGAGAGAGAAAGAGAGGGTGGGCGACATCATAACCAGGTGTATATATATATATATATATATATATATATATATATATTCTATTAAGAAAGAGACCTAAGCAAAAAAATACATATATAATTTTGACTCACACCAAGTACAACATAGAAAAGGTTATGTATCTACCGGCGTGAGTAAAAGGAGAAAAGATAAAAAAATAAAATAAAACAACTGAATGTAGAAGGTGTCGAGAATACTGAGCCTTGGCTTTATCAAGGACCAGCAAAAACTCTGCATTTTCTCACTTCCACAAAGACCTAGTTGGAAATGGGTTTCTGCAAGGCCATAGATGCAAGTAACATGCCCCACCTAAAATTGTTTTAAAATATATATATATGTCATGTCCTCCGCAGAGTTGTATGACATAGCACTAGTTAACAATTTCTCTTGCATCCACTAACCCTCCTGGCCCGACCCATGCTCTTCATCTGTTACTATTAAACAGAGAGAAGAAGATTAAAGAGAACTCAAGCTGTGAGAGTGACATAATAATTAGAAATAATTTTCAGCTATAACGAAATGCCAAGTTCGTCTGAGAGAGAATTTAAACCTGAAAAACAATGCAAAAGAAATCCAAATTTTTACATTGCAATTAAAAAAGGAAATATTAATTTTTAAAAATCAGATTTTTGAAAGAAAACTTGAGTCTAAAACCCCTACTCTACAACTTATGACAACACGAAAACGAGAATAAGTTAAAGACAATAATCAACTAAAGAAAACTTTGTGAAAGTTATATGACTTAAACAATTAGTTGCAATATGTACAGAGTATTTCAGCAGTGCTTTAAGTGCATAATTAAGTAGTTATTAAGAACTTAACTACTTTGAAAATACAGCGCAAAGAAAAGGAACAATGCTTAGCCATCTGCTGTGCCTAAGTACCCCAAAAGACGCGCAAAGTTACCAAGAAAAGAAAGAGTTAAAACCCGCAAAAATGTTAACAGACACGCCAGTGCCTAAAAGCTGAAAAGCAAAAAATCAACAGAGAAAAAAAGTACATGAAGTACAAACATTGAACTTATAAAACCTAAAACCCAAATACAAGGAAGAGAGCATACCTCTTGTGCAACTAAACCTTCTCCTCACAAGAGTAAAACATGGCTGACCTCTTCCCTAACACTTCTGCCACTCCCTAGTCGCTGGGGGGCAGTGTGGGTGGGGCTGATGGCCTCCTCATACAGAAAGAAACCAACTCGCGGAGATTTTAACCAGAGAGAAAAAAAATATATATATAAATTTAAGACTGTGGATCTGTATGATCAGAAAGAGCAGAATTAACTCTCCAGAATACATGAGAAATATTATAAAATACACGAGTAGTGTATTCAATAATCTTTGCATGTATTAAATCACCTTAGTGAGCTTCTATAGATTAATCAGAATCTTATTAATTTTAATGTTGGTTTTACAATTTTTAGTATAGCTATCCTAGTGATGAATAACTAGTTTTCTTTTTATTTGTTTTTATTTTCTTTTATAAACAGATTTTTAAGCTTTTTTGTGATTTTGTTTATATTATTTAATTTTTTGTTTTAATAGGACCTTCATATCCATAGCACTAAGGTTCCTTTTAGTAGTTAATAGGCATCCTCTAGCCAACTTCCTTACGGCTTTGATTGGTCAGAATCATATTATTAACTGTGTAGAAAATTAAAGCAGATCTGCCAACCTTACTCTATTATTCTCCGCGAGTTGGTTTCTTTCTGTATGAGGAGGCCATCAGCCCCACCCACACTGCCCCCCAGCGACTAGGAGTGGCAGAAGTGTTAGGGAAGAGGTCAGCCATGTTTTACTCTTGTGAGGAGAAGGTTTAGTTGCACAAGAGGTATGCTCTCTTCCTTGTATTTGGGTTTTAGGTTTTATAAGTTCAATGTTTGTACTTCATGTACTTTTTTTCTCTGTTGATTTTTTTGCTTTTCAGCTTTTAGGCACTGGCGTGTCTGTTAACATTTTTGCGGGTTTTAACTCTTTCTTTTCTTGGTAACTTTGCGCGTCTTTTGGGGTACTTAGGCACAGCAGATGGCTAAGCATTGTTCCTTTTCTTTGCGCTGTATTTTCAAAGTAGTTAAGTTCTTAATAACTACTTAATTATGCACTTAAAGCACTGCTGAAATACTCTGTACATATTGCAACTAATTGTTTAAGTCATATAACTTTCACAAAGTTTTCTTTAGTTGATTATTGTCTTTAACTTATTCTCGTTTTCGTGTTGTCATAAGTTGTAGAGTAGGGGGTTTTAGACTCAAGTTTTCTTTCAAAAAATCTGATTTTTAAAAATTAATATTTCCTTTTTTAATTGCAATGTAAAAATTTGGATTTCTTTTGCATTGTTTTTCAGGTTTAAATTCTCTCTCAGACGAACTTGGCATTTCGTTATAGCTGAAAATTATTTCTAATTATTATGTCACTCTCACAGCTTGAGTTCTGTTTAATCTTCTTCTCTCTGTTTAATAGTAACAGATGAAGAGCATGGGTCGGGCCAGGAGGGTTATGGATGCAAGAGAAATTGTTAACTAGTGCTATGTCATACAACTCTGCGGAGGACATGACATATATATATTTTTTAAAACAATTTTAGGTGGGCATGTTACTTGCATCTATGGCCTTGCAGAAACCCATTTCCAACTAGGTCTTTGTGGAAGTGAGAAAATGCAGAGTTTTTGCCGGTCCTTGATAAAGCCAAGGCTCAGTATTCTCGACACCTTCTACATTCAGTTGTTTTATTTTATTTTTTTATCTTTTCTCCTTTTACTCACGCCGGTAGATACATAACCTTTTCTATGTTGTACTTGGTGTGAGTCAAAATTATATATGTATTTTTTTGCTTAGGTCTCTTCTTAATAGAATGTGAATTCTGAATTTTCAAAACTGCTGCGTTGCGCGTTTTGATCTTCAGGTTATTTTGCAACTTTCGTTTTAAATTCTGAAGTTTTTCCTTAGTTTTCAGTTTTGCTCTTCAGTATATCATCATCATCATCATCATTGTCAACCATTATCAATCCACTGCTGGACAAAGGTCTCCCCAAGTTTCCTCCACAACGGTCTGTCTTGTGCCAGTCTCCTCCATGTCACCCCTGCATACTTTCGAATTTCATCCACCCATCTCCTATGTGGTCTTCTTCTGGGTCTTTTCCTGTCCCTTGGAATCCAATCTAAAATTTCGGCTGTCCATCGATGATCTGTCCTTCTGGCAGTATGTCCAGCCCATTGCCATTTCAGGGATTTAACTCTGATCATGATGTCTTCCACTCTTGTCATTTTTCGGATCCACGAGTTCCTCTTCTTATCTCTCCTGGTTACACCAAGCATGCACCTCTCCATGCTTCTTTGAGTTGTCTGCAGCCTTTGTATGTCTCTTTTAGTTAAGGTCCACGTCTCTGCACCATACGTAAGCACTGGAAGGATGCATTGATCAAACACTTTTCTTTTAAGACATAATGGCATATTGCTCTTGAAAATTATGCTGTTTCTTCCAAAAGCTCTCCAGGCAAGTTTTGTACGCCGATTAATTTCTTCATCAATGTGACCCTCACTTGATATCTGCTGTCCAAGATAAACGTACGTGTCTGTTATCTCCAGCTTTTCTCCATCAATCGATAAATCTTCATTTCTTGTAAAAGCATTGAACATCACTTTTGTTTTCTGAAAGTTCATTTTTAATCCCACTTCTTTACTCTTGTCAGCAAGTTCCTGGATCATACTCTGCAGCTCTGATGGGGTAGTTGCAAAAATGACTACGTCATCAGCAAAACGAAGGTGGGTTAGATAATCTCCATTAATCTTTATCCCCTTGTTTTCCCAGCTCAGCGACTGAAAAACACCCTCCAATGTGGCATTAAAGAGCTTCGGAGATATGGTGTCACCTTGTCTCACTCCCTTTCCAATTTTTACGTGTGTTGTATTTTCAAACAGCCTAATCTTTGCACTTGCATTTTCATAGATGTTATTAATAATATTAATGTATGCATCTTCAATACCGCAGGTTTTCAGAGCCATTGTAACTGCTGATGGTTTCACCGAATCAAAGGCTTTTTCATAATCGATAAAAGCCATGCACAATGGAAGTTCATATTCCCTCGCTCTTTCAATTAGTTCTCTCAGCACGTGGATATGATCTATTGTGCTGTAGCCACTCCTGAATCCAGCTTGTTCTCTCGGTTGAGCCATGTCTAGTGCTACCTTCAAGCGGTGTGAAAGAACTTTAGTGAAGATTTTATAAACTACTGATAGGAGGCTGATAGGTCTGTAGTTTCTGAGATCCTCAATGTCACCTTTCTTATGTAGCAGGATCATTGTAGCGGTGTTCCAATCCTCAGGAATCTTTCCTTCATTAAGGCATCGAGTGAAAATTTGGGCGAGTACTGTTTCGATTTCTCCACTTGCTTCTTTTATGATGTCTACAGTAATTCCATCTTCTCCTGGAGCTTTTCCTCGCTTCATGTTCTTGATTGCATGTGCAACTTCTGCTGGAAGGACTGGAGGAACTCTGGTACTGGTATCTTTCATGATGTCTGGAGTGCATATATCATCCCTTTCATATAATTTGGAGTAGAAATCTTTCACTCTTGTCAAAATTTCGCCTCTATTTCTTGTTACAGAACCATCTTCTTTTCTCAGTGCCATAATCTGTTTTCTTCCCTTACTGAGATGTCCCTTTGCTATCTTTAGGCTTTGGTTGTTTTCAATTGCTTTCCTCACTAGTTCACAGTTGAATTTCCTTACGTCTTCAGTGATACTTTTTCTTACTGTCTTGCATAGCTCTATATATTCCACTTTGGAAGTCACATCTTTTTAGTTGTCCTCATCTCTCTTTTTTGCATCAACATTTTGGTTCTTCCTGATAATTTGTTCACATGCAACTTGTTCTTAGACCCAGCTAATTTTGTTGCTGTTTCCATAAGAGCTTTGGTTACTTTTCTGTTAACTTCAGAGATGTCCACTTCTTCCGATGTTAGGCCTTCTAAAGCAGAGAACCTGTTCTTCAGTTCCAACTTGAAGGTATTATGGTGTTTTTTAAGGTTGGTTATGTCAATAGATTTTGTTTGTCTTATGAGCTTGCCACGTTCAAGTTTAGTGTTGAGGTGCATCTTACATATATATATATATATATATGTATATATATATATATATATATATATATATATATATATATATATATATATATATATATGTATTTTTTTGCTTAGGTATCTTTTTTATAGAATATATATATATATATATATATATACAAAGTTTTCTTTAGTTAATTATTATCTTTAACTTATTCTCGTTTTCGTGCTGTCATAAGTTGTAGAGTAGGGGTTTTAGACTCAAGTTTTCTTTCAAAAATCTGTTCGTTATAAATTAACATTTCCTTTTTTAATTGCAATGTAAAATTTGGATTTCTTTTGCAATGTTTTTCAGGTTTAAATTCTCTCTCAAACGAACTTGGAATTTCGTTATAGCTGAAAATCATTTCTATTTATTATGTCACTCTCACAGCTTGAGTTCTTTTATCTTCTTCTTCTCTCTGTTTAATAGTAACAGATGAAGAGCATGGGTCGGGCCATGAAGGTTAATGGATGCAAGCGAAATTGTTAACTAGTGCTAGGTCATGCTACTCTACGGAGGACATGACTTATATATATATTTTTTAAACTATTTTAGGTGGGAATGTTACTTGCATCTATGGCCTTGCAGAAACCCATTTCCAACTAGGTCTTTGTGGAAGTGAGAAAATGCAGAGTTTTTGCTGGTCCTTGATAAAGCCAAGGCTCAGTATTCTCGACACCTTCTACATTCAGTTGTTTCATTATTTTTTTATCTTTTCTCCTTTTACTCACACAGGTAGATACATAACCTTTTCTATGTTGTATTAGGTGTGAGTCAAAATTATATATGTATTTTTTTTTTGCTTAGGTATCTTCTTTATAGAATGTGAATTCTGAATTTTCAAAACTGCTGCGTTGCGCGTTTTGATTTTCAGGTTATTTTGCACCCTTCGTTTTAAATTCTAAAATTTTTTCCTTAGTCTTCAGTTTTGCTCTTAAGTAACTAATTTCAATTTATTATTTAGCAGCTCATGCGCAAATTCTAGTTGAAATGTTTTATTATTATTATTATTTTTTTTTTTTATTTTTATTTTTTATTACTATTTTTTTCACTTGAGGTTTTTTTCATTTTCTAATTTTTCTTTTTAGTATGTTTTGGATGCAGCTTTTTGGAGTGTAGTTTATACTCGAGTTTGGTCTTTTCTTGGACTGCTTATTTCTAAAAAGTTTTTCCTAGTTGGTTTGCTCAGAATTTGTATGTTTTGGCCCAAGTGTAGTTCTAAGGACGATGAAAGGATTGGAGGTCAGCTCAGATATTTTAAGTCCTCCCGCTCGGTTAGGCTAGCACCCTTTCCCATAGTGTATGAACTCGCTGGCAAAGGTAATCTAAAGTTATGAAATGACAAACGTTGTTTGACATGTAAATCTGCAGATCCTAACCTGTATTCTTCTGTTGAGGATAATTGCTCCAACAAGTTTTGCAAAGCCTACAATACCATCTATAAACTCACCTGTACTGTCTGCAACCTTAGCTATATTGGCCAAAGTAAAAATCCTCTTCATCTTAGGATTAATGGTCACAGGTCTCTAGTAAACAAGTTCTCTAATTCAGGAGTGAACCCCTCCACAAACGCCAGCCAGTACTCTACCTTTGAATTAGAGCATTTCCATACTCATGGTTTTGACAAAGTGAAAATAGAGGTACTACATATTATTCCTGACCTCTATGCTCGGCTAGAAACTGAATCCCTTGAAATTTTGCAGCATCAGTCTCTTTATCCCTATGGCCTTAATTCCACTCTATCTGACAATAAGCATAATCAGCATAAATTTTCAATTCGTGAACTCTTCTTTCTTGTTAATAATAAGAGCTGTTCTAGAGGTAATAGAGGACAGAGGTTATTTCGCACATCAAGCAAAGTTGATTTTGCTAACTTGCTAAAAACTCTGGAAAGCTTTAAAACTGGCACTAATTTTGTTAAAAATACTTACAAAATTCTCAAGTCCTTCAAGCACTCTGTCCTTAAATGTTTTTTCAAATTCTGGAATGAAACTGCTGACCATGTTGATAAGCATGTCTTTGCTTTGGTTCTGGACATTCTTAAACATATTCTTAAAGATAAAATTTCTCTTAAAGAATTTTCCAGTAATTTTGTTACCATCAGGTTCCTAAATAAAGCCTACGATAATCTCAATGTAAGGAAGCTGTTCTACAATAATGCAATTTTTTTCCCATCCACAGGCACCAGTCTATTGTAAGTTTTAAATATGTTAAGACCTTAGGGTCAATAGTTAAAAACTACAAACTTAACTCTTCGAGCTACATTCCTGTAATTACTTCTTGTTCTTGTGATGAACATAAAGAAACAGTTCACTATGATAAGAATTACAACCATATTATCACCGGAAACTTGAGTTATGTTGAAAATGAAAAGCTTAGGAATTTATTAGAGTATGGCTCTAAATTCAGACCTTCCTTCACAATTTCCAAAGAAAGGATTCTTGAGAGCTTCACTCAAGATGTAAATAAGTACATCGTAAAAACCAGTTTGACGTACAATCAGCCTATTGAGGCCTTCGCAGAATGGAAATATAATATAATCAATAGCTTCACCGGTGAGTTGGCAGGTCTGGACTTTTGTTTCGACAGAAATCTCTTTTTCTCTGGAGAAGCTAAAAGGTCACTCTCCAAACTACAAGACCAATTTATTTTTACCACTACGGATAAAGCTAGCAATAATTTTGCAATTATCTGTAAGAAGTTCTATTTTGAATTGTTAACTATGGAACTCAATAATAGAGTAACATACGAGCCCGTAAGTTATTCTACCAAGCAGTTAGAAAATCGGTTTAAGGCATTCTTCAAGAAACTTAAAATTCCACAAACTAGAAGATATGGGCCTGAATTTCCATTTCTTTTTGCAACGGTTAAGTTTCATAAGGATCCTGTGAAGTTCAGGTTCATAGCTAGTGGAGTAAGGAGTCTTAAAAAGAAAATAGATCTTGCTTTTGAAGATGTCTTAAAGAAGGTTTTGAAACACATTAGAAACTGTTCTAACTTGATGTACAGAGATTTTTGGATAATTAATAATAATGCAGAAGTAATTTCTACTATACTCAAAGTTTGTCCCCTAGATATTAATAGTTATGATTTTGAAAACCTATATACTAATCTGCCTCTATCAGATATAATCACTACCTTTAAAGAGCTGTATGCAGAATTTAAACTTAACCAATTTGTTGATGTAGGAACTTGGAACTCTTATCTCAATTGCTGCATAAAAAATAACCATATCTTATATAATAATACCCTCTATAAGCAAGTGAACGGTATTCCAATGGGAACATCAACGTCCACAAATATCGCTAATCTATTCCTGTTCTTTAAGGAATATAAATTCATTAAAAATCACCCCACCTGCTCAGATAACTACCTTTACACTTTTAGATATATTGATGATCTGCTGTGTATCAATAATTCAGAAGTTATAGAGAGTGATTTTGATAATATCTATCCTAGCTCTCTTAACTTATGTAAAACCAACCACAGTAATCAGGAACTTGAGTTCCTAGACTTAAGCATTAAGCTCAACAGAGGTAACCCATCTATTAGCCTCTTTGATAAAAGAGTTAATTTTCCTTTCAAAGTAATTAAATATCTACACTGGAATAATAACATTTCAACCAAAGTAATTGAGAATGTACTAATTTCTCAGGTCCTAAGCATTTCAAGAATTTGCAGCAACAATTTGGATTTCAATTACCACATTAATATACTATTAGAAAGTTTTCTAGAGAACGAAATTCCTTCTTCTTTCATCAAAAGAACTTTAAGAAAAAATTATTCTGAATAATAGAGTAAGGTTGGCAGATCTGCTTTAATTTTCTACACAGTTAATAATATGATTCTGACCAATCAAAGCCGTAAGGAAGTTGGCTAGAGGATGCCTATTAACTACCTAAAGGAACCTTAGTGCTATGGATATGACGGTCCTATTAAAACAAAAAATTAAATAATATAAACAAAATCACAAAAAAGCTTAAAAATCTGTTTATAAAAGAAAATAAAAACAAATAAAAGAGAAAACTAGTTATTCATCACTAGGATAGCTATACTAAAAATAGTAAAACCAACATTAAAATTAATAAGATTCTGATTAATCTATAGAAGCTCACTAAGGTGATTTAATACATGCAAAGATTATTAAATAAACTGCTCGTGTATTTTATAATATTTCTCGTGTATTCTGGAGAGTTAATTCTGCTCATTCTGATCATACAGATCCACAGTCTTAAGTTTATATATTTTTTTCTCTGGTTAAAATCTCCGCGCGTTGGTTTCTTGCTGTATGAGGAGGCCATCAGCCCCACCCCCACTGCCCCCCCAGCGTCAAGGGAGTGGCGGAAGGGGTCAGCCATGTTCTCCTCTTGTGTGGAGAAAAGTTTTTGTCACACAAGAGGTAAGCTCTCTTCCTTGTTTTTGGGTTCTAGGTTTTATAAGTTCAATGTTTGTACTTTATGTACCTTTTCTCTGTCGTTTTTTAGCTTTTCAGCTTTTAAGCATTGGTTTGTCTGTTAACATTTATGCGGGTTTTAACTCTTACTTTTCTTTGTAACTTTGAGCGTCTTTTGAGGTACCTAGGAACAGAAGAAGGCTAAGCTTGTTCCTTTTCTATGCGCTGTCTATGCGCTGTTTTTTCAAAGTAGTTAAGTTCTTAATAACTAATTAATTATGCACTTAAAGCACTGCTGAAATACTTTGTACATATTGCAACTAACTGTTTAAGGTATATAACTTTCACAAAGTTTTCTTTAGTTAATTATTATCTTTAACTTATTCTCGTTTTCGTGCTGTCATAAGTTGTAGAGTAGGGGGTTTTAGACTCAAGTTTTCTTTCAAAAATCTGTTCGTTATAAATTAACATTTCCTTTTTAATTGCAATGTAAAATTTGGATTTCTTTTGCAATGTTTTTCAGGTTTAAATTCTCTCTCAAACGAACTTGGAATTTCGTTATAGCTGAAAATCATTTCTATTTATTATGTCACTCTCACAGCTTGAGTTCTCTTTTATCTTCTTCTCTCTGTTTAATAGTAACAGATGAAGAGCATGGGTCGGGCCATGAAGGTTAATGGATGCAAGCGAAATTGTTAACTAGTGCTAGGTCATGCTACTCTACGGAGGACATGACTTATTTATATATTTTTTATACTATTTTAGGTGGGAATGTTACTTGCATCTATGGCCTTGCAGAAACCCATTTCCAACTAGGTCTTTGTGGAAGTGAGAAAATGCAGAGTTTTTGCTGGTCCTTGATAAAGCCAAGGCTCAGTATTCTCGACACCTTCTACATTCAGTTGTTTCATTATTTTTTTATCTTTTCTCCTTTTACTCACACAGGTAGATACATAACCTTTTCTATGTTGTATTAGGTGTGAGTCAAAATTATATATGTATTTTTTTGCTTAGGTATCTTCTTTATAGAATGTGAATTCTGAATTTTCAAAACTGCTGCGTTGCGCGTTTTGATTTTCAGGTTATTTTGCACCCTTCGTTTTAAATTCTAAAATTTTTTCCTTAGTCTTCAGTTTTGCTCTTAAGTAACTAATTTCAATTTATTATTTAGCAGCTCATGCGCAAATTCTAGTTGAAATGTTTTATTATTATTATTATTTTTTTTATTTTTATTTTTTATTACTATTTTTTTCACTTGAGGTTTTTTTTTCATTTTCTAATTTTTCTTTTTAGTATGTTTTGGATGCAGCTTTTTGGAGTGTAGTTTATACTCGAGTTTGGTCTTTTCTTGGACTGCTTATTTCTAAAAAGTTTTTCCTAGTTGGTTTGCTCAGAATTTGTATGTTTTGGCCCAAGTGTAGTTCTAAGGACGATGAAAGGATTGGAGGTCAGCTCAGATATTTTAAGTCCTCCCGCTCGGTTAGGCTAGCACCCTTTCCCATAGTGTATGAACTCGCTGGCAAAGGTAATCTAAAGTTATGAAATGACAAACGTTGTTTGACATGTAAATCTGCAGATCCTAACCTGTATTCTTCTGTTGAGGATAATTGCTCCAACAAGTTTTGCAAAGCCTACAATACCATCTATAAACTCACCTGTACTGTCTGCAACCTTAGCTATATTGGCCAAAGTAAAAATCCTCTTCATCTTAGGATTAATGGTCACAGGTCTCTAGTAAACAAGTTCTCTAATTCAGGAGTGAACCCCTCCACAAACGCCAGCCAGTACTCTACCTTTGAATTAGAGCATTTCCATACTCATGGTTTTGACAAAGTGAAAATAGAGGTACTACATATTATTCCTGACCTCTATGCTCGGCTAGAAACTGAATCCCTTGAAATTTTGCAGCATCAGTCTCTTTATCCCTATGGCCTTAATTCCACTCTATCTGACAATAAGCATAATCAGCATAAATTTTCAATTCGTGAACTCTTCTTTCTTGTTAATAATAAGAGCTGTTCTAGAGGTAATAGAGGACAGAGGTTATTTCGCACATCAAGCAAAGTTGATTTTGCTAACTTGCTAAAAACTCTGGAAAGCTTTAAAACTGGCACTAATTTTGTTAAAAATACTTACAAAATTCTCAAGTCCTTCAAGCACTCTGTCCTTAAATGTTTTTTCAAATTCTGGAATGAAACTGCTGACCATGTTGATAAGCATGTCTTTGCTTTGGTTCTGGACATTCTTAAACATATTCTTAAAGATAAAATTTCTCTTAAAGAATTTTCCAGTAATTTTGTTACCATCAGGTTCCTAAATAAAGCCTACGATAATCTCAATGTAAGGAAGCTGTTCTACAATAATGCAATTTTTTTTCCCATCCACAGGCACCAGTCTATTGTAAGTTTTAAATATGTTAAGACCTTAGGGTCAATAGTTAAAAACTACAAACTTAACTCTTCGAGCTACATTCCTGTAATTACTTCTTGTTCTTGTGATGAACATAAAGAAACAGTTCACTATGATAAGAATTACAACCATATTATCACCGGAAACTTGAGTTATGTTGAAAATGAAAAGCTTAGGAATTTATTAGAGTATGGCTCTAAATTCAGACCTTCCTTCACAATTTCCAAAGAAAGGATTCTTGAGAGCTTCACTCAAGATGTAAATAAGTACATCGTAAAAACCAGTTTGACGTACAATCAGCCTATTGAGGCCTTCGCAGAATGGAAATATAATATAATCAATAGCTTCACCGGTGAGTTGGCAGGTCTGGACTTTTGTTTCGACAGAAATCTCTTTTTCTCTGGAGAAGCTAAAAGGTCACTCTCCAAACTACAAGACCAATTTATTTTTACCACTACGGATAAAGCTAGCAATAATTTTGCAATTATCTGTAAGAAGTTCTATTTTGAATTGTTAACTATGGAACTCAATAATAGAGTAACATACGAGCCCGTAAGTTATTCTACCAAGCAGTTAGAAAATCGGTTTAAGGCATTCTTCAAGAAACTTAAAATTCCACAAACTAGAAGATATGGGCCTGAATTTCCATTTCTTTTTGCAACGGTTAAGTTTCATAAGGATCCTGTGAAGTTCAGGTTCATAGCTAGTGGAGTAAGGAGTCTTAAAAAAGAAAATAGATCTTGCTTTTGAAGATGTCTTAAAGAAGGTTTTGAAACACATTAGAAACTGTTCTAACTTGATGTACAGAGATTTTTGGATAATTAATAATAATGCAGAAGTAATTTCTACTATACTCAAAGTTTGTCCCCTAGATATTAATAGTTATGATTTTGAAAACCTATATACTAATCTGCCTCTATCAGATATAATCACTACCTTTAAAGAGCTGTATGCAGAATTTAAACTTAACCAATTTGTTGATGTAGGAACTTGGAACTCTTATCTCAATTGCTGCATAAAAAATAACCATATCTTATATAATAATACCCTCTATAAGCAAGTGAACGGTATTCCAATGGGAACATCAACGTCCACAAATATCGCTAATCTATTCCTGTTCTTTAAGGAATATAAATTCATTAAAAATCACCCCACCTGCTCAGATAACTACCTTTACACTTTTAGATATATTGATGATCTGCTGTGTATCAATAATTCAGAAGTTATAGAGAGTGATTTTGATAATATCTATCCTAGCTCTCTTAACTTATGTAAAACCAACCACAGTAATCAGGAACTTGAGTTCCTAGACTTAAGCATTAAGCTCAACAGAGGTAACCCATCTATTAGCCTCTTTGATAAAAGAGTTAATTTTCCTTTCAAAGTAATTAAATATCTACACTGGAATAATAACATTTCAACCAAAGTAATTGAGAATGTACTAATTTCTCAGGTCCTAAGCATTTCAAGAATTTGCAGCAACAATTTGGATTTCAATTACCACATTAATATACTATTAGAAAGTTTTCTAGAGAACGAAATTCCTTCTTCTTTCATCAAAAGAACTTTAAGAAAAATTATTCTGAATAATAGAGTAAGGTTGGCAGATCTGCTTTAATTTTCTACACAGTTAATAATATGATTCTGACCAATCAAAGCCGTAAGGAAGTTGGCTAGAGGATGCCTATTAACTACCTAAAGGAACCTTAGTGCTATGGATATGACGGTCCTATTAAAACAAAAAATTAAATAATATAAACAAAATCACAAAAAAAGCTTAAAAATCTGTTTATAAAAGAAAATAAAAACAAATAAAACAGAAAACTAGTTATTCATCACTAGGATAGCTATACTAAAAATAGTAAAACCAACATTAAAATTAATAAGATTCTGATTAATCTATAGAAGCTCACTAAGGTGATTTAATACATGCAAAGATTATTAAATAAACTGCTCGTGTATTTTATAATATTTCTCATGTATTCTGGAGAGTTAATTCTGCTCATTCTGATCATACAGATCCCACAGTCTTAAGTTTATATATTTTTTTCTCTGGTTAAAATCTCCGCGCGTTGGTTTCTTGCTGTATGAGGAGGCCATCAGCCCCACCCCCACTGCCCCCCCAGCGTCAAGGGAGTGGCGGAAGGGGTCAGCCATGTTCTCCTCTTGTGTGGAGAAAAGTTTTTGTCACACAAGAGGTAAGCTCTCTTCCTTGTTTTTGGGTTCTAGGTTTTATAAGTTCAATGTTTGTACTTTATGTACCTTTTCTCTGTCGTTTTTTAGCTTTTCAGCTTTTAAGCATTGGTTTGTCTGTTAACATTTATGCGGGTTTTAACTCTTACTTTTCTTTGTAACTTTGAGCGTCTTTTGAGGTACCTAGGAACAGAAGAAGGCTAAGCTTGTTCCTTTTCTATGCGCTGTCTATGCGCTGTTTTTTCAAAGTAGTTAAGTTCTTAATAACTAATTAATTATGCACTTAAAGCACTGCTGAAATACTTTGTACATATTGCAACTAACTGTTTAAGGTATATAACTTTCACAAAGTTTTCTTTAGTTAATTATTATCTTTAACTTATTCTCGTTTTCGTGCTGTCATAAGTTGTAGAGTAGGGGGTTTTAGACTCAAGTTTTCTTTCAAAAATCTGTTCGTTATAAATTAACATTTCCTTTTTTAATTGCAATGTAAAATTTGGATTTCTTTTGCAATGTTTTTCAGGTTTAAATTCTCTCTCAAACGAACTTGGAATTTCGTTATAGCTGAAAATCATTTCTATTTATTATGTCACTCTCACAGCTTGAGTTCTCTTTTATCTTCTTCTCTCTGTTTAATAGTAACAGATGAAGAGCATGGGTCGGGCCATGAAGGTTAATGGATGCAAGCGAAATTGTTAACTAGTGCTAGGTCATGCTACTCTACGGAGGACATGACTTATATATATATTTTTTAAACTATTTTAGGTGGGAATGTTACTTGCATCTATGGCCTTGCAGAAACCCATTTCCAACTAGGTCTTTGTGGAAGTGAGAAAATGCAGAGTTTTTGCTGGTCCTTGATAAAGCCAAGGCTCAGTATTCTCGACACCTTCTACATTCAGTTGTTTCATTATTTTTTTATCTTTTCTCCTTTTACTCACACAGGTAGATACATAACCTTTTCTATGTTGTATTAGGTGTGAGTCAAAATTATATATGTATTTTTTTTGCTTAGGTATCTTCTTTATAGAATGTGAATTCTGAATTTTCAAAACTGCTGCGTTGCGCGTTTTGATTTTCAGGTTATTTTGCACCCTTCGTTTTAAATTCTAAAATTTTTTTCCTTAGTCTTCAGTTTTGCTCTTAAGTAACTAATTTCAATTTATTATTTAGCAGCTCATGCGCAAATTCTAGTTGAAATGTTTTATTATTATTATTATTTTTTTTTTTTTATTTTTATTTTTTATTACTATTTTTTTCACTTGAGGTTTTTTTCATTTTCTAATTTTTCTTTTTAGTATGTTTTGGATGCAGCTTTTTGGAGTGTAGTTTATACTCGAGTTTGGTCTTTTCTTGGACTGCTTATTTCTAAAAAGTTTTTCCTAGTTGGTTTGCTCAGAATTTGTATGTTTTGGCCCAAGTGTAGTTCTAAGGACGATGAAAGGATTGGAGGTCAGCTCAGATATTTTAAGTCCTCCCGCTCGGTTAGGCTAGCACCCTTTCCCATAGTGTATGAACTCGCTGGCAAAGGTAATCTAAAGTTATGAAATGACAAACGTTGTTTGACATGTAAATCTGCAGATCCTAACCTGTATTCTTCTGTTGAGGATAATTGCTCCAACAAGTTTTGCAAAGCCTACAATACCATCTATAAACTCACCTGTACTGTCTGCAACCTTAGCTATATTGGCCAAAGTAAAAATCCTCTTCATCTTAGGATTAATGGTCACAGGTCTCTAGTAAACAAGTTCTCTAATTCAGGAGTGAACCCCTCCACAAACGCCAGCCAGTACTCTACCTTTGAATTAGAGCATTTCCATACTCATGGTTTTGACAAAGTGAAAATAGAGGTACTACATATTATTCCTGACCTCTATGCTCGGCTAGAAACTGAATCCCTTGAAATTTTGCAGCATCAGTCTCTTTATCCCTATGGCCTTAATTCCACTCTATCTGACAATAAGCATAATCAGCATAAATTTTCAATTCGTGAACTCTTCTTTCTTGTTAATAATAAGAGCTGCTCTAGAGGTAATAGAGGACAGAGGTTATTTCGCACATCAAGCAAAGTTGATTTTGCTAACTTGCTAAAAACTCTGGAAAGCTTTAAAACTGGCACTAATTTTGTTAAAAATACTTACAAAATTCTCAAGTCCTTCAAGCACTCTGTCCTTAAATGTTTTTTCAAATTCTGGAATGAAACTGCTGACCATGTTGATAAGCATGTCTTTGCTTTGGTTCTGGACATTCTTAAACATATTCTTAAAGATAAAATTTCTCTTAAAGAATTTTCCAGTAATTTTGTTACCATCAGGTTCCTAAATAAAGCCTACGATAATCTCAATGTAAGGAAGCTGTTCTACAATAATGCAATTTTTTTCCCATCCACAGGCACCAGTCTATTGTAAGTTTTAAATATGTTAAGACCTTAGGGTCAATAGTTAAAAACTACAAACTTAACTCTTCGAGCTACATTCCTGTAATTACTTCTTGTTCTTGTGATGAACATAAAGAAACAGTTCACTATGATAAGAATTACAACCATATTATCACCGGAAACTTGAGTTATGTTGAAAATGAAAAGCTTAGGAATTTATTAGAGTATGGCTCTAAATTCAGACCTTCCTTCACAATTTCCAAAGAAAGGATTCTTGAGAGCTTCACTCAAGATGTAAATAAGTACATCGTAAAAACCAGTTTGACGTACAATCAGCCTATTGAGGCCTTCGCAGAATGGAAATATAATATAATCAATAGCTTCACCGGTGAGTTGGCAGGTCTGGACTTTTGTTTCGACAGAAATCTCTTTTCTCTGGAGAAGCTAAAAGGTCACTCTCCAAACTACAAGACCAATTTATTTTTACCACTACGGATAAAGCTAGCAATAATTTTGCAATTATCTGTAAGAAGTTCTATTTTGAATTGTTAACTATGGAACTCAATAATAGAGTAACATACGAGCCCGTAAGTTATTCTACCAAGCAGTTAGAAAATCGGTTTAAGGCATTCTTCAAGAAACTTAAAATTCCACAAACTAGAAGATATGGGCCTGAATTTCCATTTCTTTTTGCAACGGTTAAGTTTCATAAGGATCCTGTGAAGTTCAGGTTCATAGCTAGTGGAGTAAGGAGTCTTAAAAAGAAAATAGATCTTGCTTTTGAAGATGTCTTAAAGAAGGTTTTGAAACACATTAGAAACTGTTCTAACTTGATGTACAGAGATTTTTGGATAATTAATAATAATGCAGAAGTAATTTCTACTATACTCAAAGTTTGTCCCCTAGATATTAATAGTTATGATTTTAAAAACCTATATACTAATCTGCCTCTATCAGATATAATCACTACCTTTAAAGAGCTGTATGCAGAATTTAAACTTAACCAATTTGTTGATGTAGGAACTTGGAACTCTTATCTCAATTGCTGCATAAAAAATAACCATATCTTATATAATAATACCCTCTATAAGCAAGTGAACGGTATTCCAATGGGAACATCAACGTCCACAAATATCGCTAATCTATTCCTGTTCTTTAAGGAATATAAATTCATTAAAAATCACCCCACCTGCTCAGATAACTACCTTTACACTTTTAGATATATTGATGATCTGCTGTGTATCAATAATTCAGAAGTTATAGAGAGTGATTTTGATAATATCTATCCTAGCTCTCTTAACTTATGTAAAACCAACCACAGTAATCAGGAACTTGAGTTCCTAGACTTAAGCATTAAGCTCAACAGAGGTAACCCATCTATTAGCCTCTTTGATAAAAGAGTTAATTTTCCTTTCAAAGTAATTAAATATCTACACTGGAATAATAACATTTCAACCAAAGTAATTGAGAATGTACTAATTTCTCAGGTCCTAAGCATTTCAAGAATTTGCAGCAACAATTTGGATTTCAATTACCACATTAATATACTATTAGAAAGTTTTCTAGAGAACGAAATTCCTTCTTCTTTCATCAAAAGAACTTTAAGAAAAATTATTCTGAATAATAGAGTAAGGTTGGCAGATCTGCTTTAATTTTCTACACAGTTAATAATATGATTCTGACCAATCAAAGCCGTAAGGAAGTTGGCTAGAGGATGCCTATTAACTACCTAAAGGAACCTTAGTGCTATGGATATGACGGTCCTATTAAAACAAAAAATTAAATAATATAAACAAAATCACAAAAAAGCTTAAAAATCTGTTTATAAAAGAAAATAAAAACAAATAAAACAGAAAACTAGTTATTCATCACTAGGATAGCTATACTAAAAATAGTAAAACCAACATTAAAATTAATAAGATTCTGATTAATCTATAGAAGCTCACTAAGGTGATTTAATACATGCAAAGATTATTAAATAAACTGCTCGTGTATTTTATAATATTTCTCATGTATTCTGGAGAGTTAATTCTGCTCATTCTGATCATACAGATCCACAGTCTTAAGTTTATATATTTTTTTCTCTGGTTAAAATCTCCGCGCGTTGGTTTCTTGCTGTATGAGGAGGCCATCAGCCCCACCCCCACTGCCCCCAGCGTCAAGGGAGTGGCGGAAGGGGTCAGCCATGTTCTCCTCTTGTGTGGAGAAAAGTTTTTGTCACACAAGAGGTAAGCTCTCTTCCTTGTTTTTGGGTTCTAGGTTTTATAAGTTCAATGTTTGTACTTTATGTACCTTTTCTCTGTCGTTTTTTAGCTTTTCAGCTTTTAAGCATTGGTTTGTCTGTTAACATTTATGCGGGTTTTAACTCTTACTTTTCTTTGTAACTTTGAGCGTCTTTTGAGGTACCTAGGAACAGAAGAAGGCTAAGCTTGTTCCTTTTCTATGCGCTGTCTATGCGCTGTTTTTTCAAAGTAGTTAAGTTCTTAATAACTAATTAATTATGCACTTAAAGCACTGCTGAAATACTTTGTACATATTGCAACTAACTGTTTAAGGTATATAACTTTCACAAAGTTTTCTTTAGTTAATTATTATCTTTAACTTATTCTCGTTTTCGTGCTGTCATAAGTTGTAGAGTAGGGGGTTTTAGACTCAAGTTTTCTTTCAAAAATCTGTTCGTTATAAATTAACATTTCCTTTTTTAATTGCAATGTAAAATTTGGATTTCTTTTGCAATGTTTTTCAGGTTTAAATTCTCTCTCAAACGAACTTGGAATTTCGTTATAGCTGAAAATCATTTCTATTTATTATGTCACTCTCACAGCTTGAGTTCTCTTTTATCTTCTTCTCTCTGTTTAATAGTAACAGATGAAGAGCATGGGTCGGGCCATGAAGGTTAATGGATGCAAGCGAAATTGTTAACTAGTGCTAGGTCATGCTACTCTACGGAGGACATGACTTATATATATATTTTTTAAACTATTTTAGGTGGGAATGTTACTTGCATCTATGGCCTTGCAGAAACCCATTTCCAACTAGGTCTTTGTGGAAGTGAGAAAATGCAGAGTTTTTGCTGGTCCTTGATAAAGCCAAGGCTCAGTATTCTCGACACCTTCTACATTCAGTTGTTTCATTATTTTTTTATCTTTTCTCCTTTTACTCACACAGGTAGATACATAACCTTTTCTATGTTGTATTAGGTGTGAGTCAAAATTATATATGTATTTTTTTTGCTTAGGTATCTTCTTTATAGAATGTGAATTCTGAATTTTCAAAACTGCTGCGTTGCGCGTTTTGATTTTCAGGTTATTTTGCACCCTTCGTTTTAAATTCTAAAATTTTTTCCTTAGTCTTCAGTTTTGCTCTTAAGTAACTAATTTCAATTTATTATTTAGCAGCTCATGCGCAAATTCTAGTTGAAATGTTTTATTATTATTATTATTTTTTTTTTTATTTTTATTTTTTATTACTATTTTTTTCACTTGAGGTTTTTTTCATTTTCTAATTTTTCTTTTTAGTATGTTTTGGATGCAGCTTTTTGGAGTGTAGTTTATACTCGAGTTTGGTCTTTTCTTGGACTGCTTATTTCTAAAAAGTTTTTCCTAGTTGGTTTGCTCAGAATTTGTATGTTTTGGCCCAAGTGTAGTTCTAAGGACGATGAAAGGATTGGAGGTCAGCTCAGATATTTTAAGTCCTCCCGCTCGGTTAGGCTAGCACCCTTTCCCATAGTGTATGAACTCGCTGGCAAAGGTAATCTAAAGTTATGAAATGACAAACGTTGTTTGACATGTAAATCTGCAGATCCTAACCTGTATTCTTCTGTTGAGGATAATTGCTCCAACAAGTTTTGCAAAGCCTACAATACCATCTATAAACTCACCTGTACTGTCTGCAACCTTAGCTATATTGGCCAAAGTAAAAATCCTCTTCATCTTAGGATTAATGGTCACAGGTCTCTAGTAAACAAGTTCTCTAATTCAGGAGTGAACCCCTCCACAAACGCCAGCCAGTACTCTACCTTTGAATTAGAGCATTTCCATACTCATGGTTTTGACAAAGTGAAAATAGAGGTACTACATATTATTCCTGACCTCTATGCTCGGCTAGAAACTGAATCCCTTGAAATTTTGCAGCATCAGTCTCTTTATCCCTATGGCCTTAATTCCACTCTATCTGACAATAAGCATAATCAGCATAAATTTTCAATTCGTGAACTCTTCTTTCTTGTTAATAATAAGAGCTGCTCTAGAGGTAATAGAGGACAGAGGTTATTTCGCACATCAAGCAAAGTTGATTTTGCTAACTTGCTAAAAACTCTGGAAAGCTTTAAAACTGGCACTAATTTTGTTAAAAATACTTACAAAATTCTCAAGTCCTTCAAGCACTCTGTCCTTAAATGTTTTTTCAAATTCTGGAATGAAACTGCTGACCATGTTGATAAGCATGTCTTTGCTTTGGTTCTGGACATTCTTAAACATATTCTTAAAGATAAAATTTCTCTTAAAGAATTTTCCAGTAATTTTGTTACCATCAGGTTCCTAAATAAAGCCTACGATAATCTCAATGTAAGGAAGCTGTTCTACAATAATGCAATTTTTTTTCCCATCCACAGGCACCAGTCTATTGTAAGTTTTAAATATGTTAAGACCTTAGGGTCAATAGTTAAAAACTACAAACTTAACTCTTCGAGCTACATTCCTGTAATTACTTCTTGTTCTTGTGATGAACATAAAGAAACAGTTCACTATGATAAGAATTACAACCATATTATCACCGGAAACTTGAGTTATGTTGAAAATGAAAAGCTTAGGAATTTATTAGAGTATGGCTCTAAATTCAGACCTTCCTTCACAATTTCCAAAGAAAGGATTCTTGAGAGCTTCACTCAAGATGTAAATAAGTACATCGTAAAAACCAGTTTGACGTACAATCAGCCTATTGAGGCCTTCGCAGAATGGAAATATAATATAATCAATAGCTTCACCGGTGAGTTGGCAGGTCTGGACTTTTGTTTCGACAGAAATCTCTTTTTCTCTGGAGAAGCTAAAAGGTCACTCTCCAAACTACAAGACCAATTTATTTTTACCACTACGGATAAAGCTAGCAATAATTTTGCAATTATCTGTAAGAAGTTCTATTTTGAATTGTTAACTATGGAACTCAATAATAGAGTAACATACGAGCCCGTAAGTTATTCTACCAAGCAGTTAGAAAATCGGTTTAAGGCATTCTTCAAGAAACTTAAAATTCCACAAACTAGAAGATATGGGCCTGAATTTCCATTTCTTTTTGCAACGGTTAAGTTTCATAAGGATCCTGTGAAGTTCAGGTTCATAGCTAGTGGAGTAAGGAGTCTTAAAAAGAAAATAGATCTTGCTTTTGAAGATGTCTTAAAGAAGGTTTTGAAACACATTAGAAACTGTTCTAACTTGATGTACAGAGATTTTTGGATAATTAATAATAATGCAGAAGTAATTTCTACTATACTCAAAGTTTGTCCCCTAGATATTAATAGTTATGATTTTGAAAACCTATATACTAATCTGCCTCTATCAGATATAATCACTACCTTTAAAGAGCTGTATGCAGAATTTAAACTTAACCAATTTGTTGATGTAGGAACTTGGAACTCTTATCTCAATTGCTGCATAAAAAATAACCATATCTTATATAATAATACCCTCTATAAGCAAGTGAACGGTATTCCAATGGGAACATCAACGTCCACAAATATCGCTAATCTATTCCTGTTCTTTAAGGAATATAAATTCATTAAAAATCACCCCACCTGCTCAGATAACTACCTTTACACTTTTAGATATATTGATGATCTGCTGTGTATCAATAATTCAGAAGTTATAGAGAGTGATTTTGATAATATCTATCCTAGCTCTCTTAACTTATGTAAAACCAACCACAGTAATCAGGAACTTGAGTTCCTAGACTTAAGCATTAAGCTCAACAGAGGTAACCCATCTATTAGCCTCTTTGATAAAAGAGTTAATTTTCCTTTCAAAGTAATTAAATATCTACACTGGAATAATAACATTTCAACCAAAGTAATTGAGAATGTACTAATTTCTCAGGTCCTAAGCATTTCAAGAATTTGCAGCAACAATTTGGATTTCAATTACCACATTAATATACTATTAGAAAGTTTTCTAGAGAACGAAATTCCTTCTTCTTTCATCAAAAGAACTTTAAGAAAAATTATTCTGAATAATAGAGTAAGGTTGGCAGATCTGCTTTAATTTTCTACACAGTTAATAATATGATTCTGACCAATCAAAGCCGTAAGGAAGTTGGCTAGAGGATGCCTATTAACTACCTAAAGGAACCTTAGTGCTATGGATATGACGGTCCTATTAAAACAAAAAATTAAATAATATAAACAAAATCACAAAAAAGCTTAAAAATCTGTTTATAAAAGAAAATAAAAACAAATAAAACAGAAAACTAGTTATTCATCACTAGGATAGCTATACTAAAAATAGTAAAACCAACATTAAAATTAATAAGATTCTGATTAATCTATAGAAGCTCACTAAGGTGATTTAATACATGCAAAGATTATTAAATAAACTGCTCGTGTATTTTATAATATTTCTCATGTATTCTGGAGAGTTAATTCTGCTCATTCTGATCATACAGATCCACAGTCTTAAGTTTATATATTTTTTTCTCTGGTTAAAATCTCCGCGCGTTGGTTTCTTGCTGTATGAGGAGGCCATCAGCCCCACCCCCACTGCCCCCCAGCGTCAAGGGAGTGGCGGAAGGGGTCAGCCATGTTCTCCTCTTGTGTGGAGAAAAGTTTTTGTCACACAAGAGGTAAGCTCTCTTCCTTGTTTTTGGGTTCTAGGTTTTATAAGTTCAATGTTTGTACTTTATGTACCTTTTCTCTGTCGTTTTTTAGCTTTTCAGCTTTTAAGCATTGGTTTGTCTGTTAACATTTATGCGGGTTTTAACTCTTACTTTTCTTTGTAACTTTGAGCGTCTTTTGAGGTACCTAGGAACAGAAGAAGGCTAAGCTTGTTCCTTTTCTATGCGCTGTCTATGCGCTGTTTTTTCAAAGTAGTTAAGTTCTTAATAACTAATTAATTATGCACTTAAAGCACTGCTGAAATACTTTGTACATATTGCAACTAACTGTTTAAGGTATATAACTTTCACAAAGTTTTCTTTAGTTAATTATTATCTTTAACTTATTCTCGTTTTCGTGCTGTCATAAGTTGTAGAGTAGGGGGTTTTAGACTCAAGTTTTCTTTCAAAAATCTGTTCGTTATAAATTAACATTTCCTTTTTTAATTGCAATGTAAAATTTGGATTTCTTTTGCAATGTTTTTCAGGTTTAAATTCTCTCTCAAACGAACTTGGAATTTCGTTATAGCTGAAAATCATTTCTATTTATTATGTCACTCTCACAGCTTGAGTTCTCTTTTATCTTCTTCTCTCTGTTTAATAGTAACAGATGAAGAGCATGGGTCGGGCCATGAAGGTTAATGGATGCAAGCGAAATTGTTAACTAGTGCTAGGTCATGCTACTCTACGGAGGACATGACTTATATATATATTTTTTAAACTATTTTAGGTGGGAATGTTACTTGCATCTATGGCCTTGCAGAAACCCATTTCCAACTAGGTCTTTGTGGAAGTGAGAAAATGCAGAGTTTTTGCTGGTCCTTGATAAAGCCAAGGCTCAGTATTCTCGACACCTTCTACATTCAGTTGTTTCATTATTTTTTTATCTTTTCTCCTTTTACTCACACAGGTAGATACATAACCTTTTCTATGTTGTATTAGGTGTGAGTCAAAATTATATATGTATTTTTTTGCTTAGGTATCTTCTTTATAGAATGTGAATTCTGAATTTTCAAAACTGCTGCGTTGCGCGTTTTGATTTTCAGGTTATTTTGCACCCTTCGTTTTAAATTCTAAAATTTTTTCCTTAGTCTTCAGTTTTGCTCTTAAGTAACTAATTTCAATTTATTATTTAGCAGCTCATGCGCAAATTCTAGTTGAAATGTTTTATTATTATTATTATTATTTTTTTTTATTTTTATTTTTTATTACTATTTTTTTCACTTGAGGTTTTTTTTCATTTTCTAATTTTTTCTTTTTAGTATGTTTTGGATGCAGCTTTTTGGAGTGTAGTTTATACTCGAGTTTGGTCTTTTCTTGGACTGCTTATTTCTAAAAGTTTTTCCTAGTTGGTTTGCTCAGAATTTGTATGTTTTGGCCCAAGTGTAGTTCTAAGGACGATGAAAGGATTGGAGGTCAGCTCAGATATTTTAAGTCCTCCCGCTCGGTTAGGCTAGCACCCTTTCCCATAGTGTATGAACTCGCTGGCAAAGGTAATCTAAAGTTATGAAATGACAAACGTTGTTTGACATGTAAATCTGCAGATCCTAACCTGTATTCTTCTGTTGAGGATAATTGCTCCAACAAGTTTTGCAAAGCCTACAATACCATCTATAAACTCACCTGTACTGTCTGCAACCTTAGCTATATTGGCCAAAGTAAAAATCCTCTTCATCTTAGGATTAATGGTCACAGGTCTCTAGTAAACAAGTTCTCTAATTCAGGAGTGAACCCTCCACAAACGCCAGCCAGTACTCTACCTTTGAATTAGAGCATTTCCATACTCATGGTTTTGACAAAGTGAAAATAGAGGTACTACATATTATTCCTGACCTCTATGCTCGGCTAGAAACTGAATCCCTTGAAATTTTGCAGCATCAGTCTCTTTATCCCTATGGCCTTAATTCCACTCTATCTGACAATAAGCATAATCAGCATAAATTTTCAATTCGTGAACTCTTCTTTCTTGTTAATAATAAGAGCTGCTCTAGAGGTAATAGAGGACAGAGGTTATTTCGCACATCAAGCAAAGTTGATTTTGCTAACTTGCTAAAAACTCTGGAAAGCTTTAAAACTGGCACTAATTTTGTTAAAAATACTTACAAAATTCTCAAGTCCTTCAAGCACTCTGTCCTTAAATGTTTTTTCAAATTCTGGAATGAAACTGCTGACCATGTTGATAAGCATGTCTTTGCTTTGGTTCTGGACATTCTTAAACATATTCTTAAAGATAAAATTTCTCTTAAAGAATTTTCCAGTAATTTTGTTACCATCAGGTTCCTAAATAAAGCCTACGATAATCTCAATGTAAGGAAGCTGTTCTACAATAATGCAATTTTTTTCCCATCCACAGGCACCAGTCTATTGTAAGTTTTAAATATGTTAAGACCTTAGGGTCAATAGTTAAAAACTACAAACTTAACTCTTCGAGCTACATTCCTGTAATTACTTCTTGTTCTTGTGATGAACATAAAGAAACAGTTCACTATGATAAGAATTACAACCATATTATCACCGGAAACTTGAGTTATGTTGAAAATGAAAAGCTTAGGAATTTATTAGAGTATGGCTCTAAATTCAGACCTTCCTTCACAATTTCCAAAGAAAGGATTCTTGAGAGCTTCACTCAAGATGTAAATAAGTACATCGTAAAAACCAGTTTGACGTACAATCAGCCTATTGAGGCCTTCGCAGAATGGAAATATAATATAATCAATAGCTTCACCGGTGAGTTGGCAGGTCTGGACTTTTGTTTCGACAGAAATCTCTTTTTCTCTGGAGAAGCTAAAAGGTCACTCTCCAAACTACAAGACCAATTTATTTTTACCACTACGGATAAAGCTAGCAATAATTTTGCAATTATCTGTAAGAAGTTCTATTTTGAATTGTTAACTATGGAACTCAATAATAGAGTAACATACGAGCCCGTAAGTTATTCTACCAAGCAGTTAGAAAATCGGTTTAAGGCATTCTTCAAGAAACTTAAAATTCCACAAACTAGAAGATATGGGCCTGAATTTCCATTTCTTTTTGCAACGGTTAAGTTTCATAAGGATCCTGTGAAGTTCAGGTTCATAGCTAGTGGAGTAAGGAGTCTTAAAAAGAAAATAGATCTTGCTTTTGAAGATGTCTTAAAGAAGGTTTTGAAACACATTAGAAACTGTTCTAACTTGATGTACAGAGATTTTTGGATAATTAATAATAATGCAGAAGTAATTTCTACTATACTCAAAGTTTGTCCCCTAGATATTAATAGTTATGATTTTGAAAACCTATATACTAATCTGCCTCTATCAGATATAATCACTACCTTTAAAGAGCTGTATGCAGAATTTAAACTTAACCAATTTGTTGATGTAGGAACTTGGAACTCTTATCTCAATTGCTGCATAAAAAATAACCATATCTTATATAATAATACCCTCTATAAGCAAGTGAACGGTATTCCAATGGGAACATCAACGTCCACAAATATCGCTAATCTATTCCTGTTCTTTAAGGAATATAAATTCATTAAAAATCACCCCACCTGCTCAGATAACTACCTTTACACTTTTAGATATATTGATGATCTGCTGTGTATCAATAATTCAGAAGTTATAGAGAGTGATTTTGATAATATCTATCCTAGCTCTCTTAACTTATGTAAAACCAACCACAGTAATCAGGAACTTGAGTTCCTAGACTTAAGCATTAAGCTCAACAGAGGTAACCCATCTATTAGCCTCTTTGATAAAAGAGTTAATTTTCCTTTCAAAGTAATTAAATATCTACACTGGAATAATAACATTTCAACCAAAGTAATTGAGAATGTACTAATTTCTCAGGTCCTAAGCATTTCAAGAATTTGCAGCAACAATTTGGATTTCAATTACCACATTAATATACTATTAGAAAGTTTTCTAGAGAACGAAATTCCTTCTTCTTTCATCAAAAGAACTTTAAGAAAAATTATTCTGAATAATAGAGTAAGGTTGGCAGATCTGCTTTAATTTTCTACACAGTTAATAATATGATTCTGACCAATCAAAGCCGTAAGGAAGTTGGCTAGAGGATGCCTATTAACTACCTAAAGGAACCTTAGTGCTATGGATATGACGGTCCTATTAAAACAAAAAATTAAATAATATAAACAAAATCACAAAAAAAGCTTAAAAATCTGTTTATAAAAGAAAATAAAAACAAATAAAACAGAAAACTAGTTATTCATCACTAGGATAGCTATACTAAAAATAGTAAAACCAACATTAAAATTAATAAGATTCTGATTAATCTATAGAAGCTCACTAAGGTGATTTAATACATGCAAAGATTATTAAATAAACTGCTCGTGTATTTTATAATATTTCTCATGTATTCTGGAGAGTTAATTCTGCTCATTCTGATCATACAGATCCACAGTCTTAAGTTTATATATTTTTTTCTCTGGTTAAAATCTCCGCGCGTTGGTTTCTTGCTGTATGAGGAGGCCATCAGCCCCCCCCCCCCACTGCCCCCCAGCGTCAAGGGAGTGGCGGAAGGGGTCAGCCATGTTCTCCTCTTGTGTGGAGAAAAGTTTTTGTCACACAAGAGGTAAGCTCTCTTCCTTGTTTTTGGGTTCTAGGTTTTATAAGTTCAATGTTTGTACTTTATGTACCTTTTCTCTGTCGTTTTTTAGCTTTTCAGCTTTTAAGCATTGGTTTGTCTGTTAACATTTATGCGGGTTTTAACTCTTACTTTTCTTTGTAACTTTGAGCGTCTTTTGAGGTACCTAGGAACAGAAGAAGGCTAAGCTTGTTCCTTTTCTATGCGCTGTCTATGCGCTGTTTTTTCAAAGTAGTTAAGTTCTTAATAACTAATTAATTATGCACTTAAAGCACTGCTGAAATTCTTTGTACATATTGCAACTAACTGTTTAAGGTATATAACTTTCACAAAGTTTTCTTTAGTTAATTATTATCTTTAACTTATTCTCGTTTTCGTGCTGTCATAAGTTGTAGAGTAGGGGGTTTTAGACTCAAGTTTTCTTTCAAAAATCTGTTCGTTATAAATTAACATTTCCTTTTTTTAATTGCAATGTAAAATTTGGATTTCTTTTGCAATGTTTTTCAGGTTTAAATTCTCTCTCAAACGAACTTGGAATTTCGTTATAGCTGAAAATCATTTCTATTTATTATGTCACTCTCACAGCTTGAGTTCTTTTTAATCTTCTTCTCTCTGTTTAATAGTAACAGATGAAGAGCATGGGTCGGGCCATGAAGGTTAATGGATGCAAGCGAAATTGTTAACTAGTGCTAGGTCATGCTACTCTACGGAGGACATGACTTATATATATATTTTTTAAACTATTTTAGGTGGGAATGTTACTTGCATCTATGGCCTTGCAGAAACCCATTTCCAACTAGGTCTTTGTGGAAGTGAGAAAATGCAGAGTTTTTGCTGGTCCTTGATAAAGCCAAGGCTCAGTATTCTCGACACCTTCTACATTCAGTTGTTTCATTATTTTTTTATCTTTTCTCCTTTTACTCACACAGGTAGATACATAACCTTTTCTATGTTGTATTAGGTGTGAGTCAAAATTATATATGTATTTTTTTTGCTTAGGTATCTTCTTTATAGATATATATATATATATATATATATATATATATATATATATATATATATATATATATATATATATATATATATGTATGTATATACTGTATGTATGGCCTTAGCTAAAAAAGAAAAGCAGGATGTGTAGAAAGATTTTTCTTTGATACCAAAAAAGACATGCAAAGAATGCAGACAACTCAAAGAATATATATATACAGAGAGAGAGAGTGAAACCACTGAAATGGCAATGGGCTGGACATGTTGCCAGAAAAACAGACCACCGATGGACGACTGAAATTTTGAACTGGATTTCGAGGGACAGAAGACTCATGGGAGATAGGTGGATGAAATTCGAAACCATGCCGGAGTAATATGGAGGAGACAGGCTCAAGACACACAATTGTGGAAGAAACTTGGGGAGACCTTCATTCAGCAGTGGATTGATAATGGTATATATATCATCATCATTGACACCTATTATCCTTACAATATATGTATACTGTATCATCATCATCATCATTGTCAACCATTATCAATCCACTGCTGGACGAAGGTCTCCCCAAGTTTCCTCCACAACGGTCTGTCTTGTGCCAGTCTCCTCCATGTCACCCCTGTATACTTTCGAATTTCATCCACCCATCTCCCATGTGGTCTTCTTCTGGGTCTTTTCCTGTCCCTTGGAATCCAATCTAAAATTTCGGCTGTCCATCGATGATCTGTCCTTCTGGCAGTATGTCCAGCCCATTGCCATTTCAGGGATTTAACTCTGATCATGATGTCTTCCACTCTTGTCATTTTTCGGATCCACGAGTTCCTCTTCTTATCTCTCCTGGTTACACCAAGCATGCACCTCTCCATGCTTCTTTGAGTTGTCTGCAGCCTTTGTATGTCTCTTTTAGTTAAGGTCCACGTCTCCGCACCATACGTAAGCACTGGAAGGATGCATTGATCAAACACTTTTCTTTTAAGACATAATGGCATATTGCTCTTGAAAATTATGCTGTTTCTTCCAAAGCTCTCCAGGCAAGTTTTGTACGCCGATTAATTTCATCATCAATGCGACCCTCACTTGATATCTGCTGTCCAAGATAAACGTACGTGTCTGTTATCTCCAGCTTTTCTCCATCAATCGATAAATCTTCATTTCGTGTAAAAGCATTGAACATCACTTTTGTCTTCTGAAAGTTCATTTTTAATCCCACTTCTTTACTCTTGTCAGCAAGTTCCTGGATCATACTCTGCAGCTCTGATGGGGTAGTTGCAAAAATGACTACGTCATCAGCAAAACGAAGGTGGGTTAGATAATCTCCATTAATCTTTATCCCCTTGTTTTCCCAGCTCAGTGACTGAAAAACACCCTCCAATGTGGCATTAAAGAGCTTCGGAGATATGGTGTCACCTTGTCTCACTCCCTTCCCAATTTTTACGTGTGTTGTATTTTCAAACAGCCTAATCTTTGCACTTGCATTTTCATAGATGTTATTAATAATATTAATGTATGCATCTTCAATACCGCAGGTTTTCAGAGCCATTGTAACTGCTGATGGTTTCACCGAATCAAAGGCTTTTTCATAATCGATAAAAGCCATGCACAATGGAAGTTCATATTCCCTCGCTCTTTCAATTAGTTCTCTCAGCACGTGGATATGATCTATTGTGCTGTAGCCACTCCTGAATCCAGCTTGTTCTCTCGGTTGAGCCATGTCCAGTGTTACCTTCAAGCGGTGTGAAAGAACTTTAGTGAAGATTTTATAAACTACTGATAGGAGGCTGATAGGTCTGTAGTTTCCGAGATCCTCAATGTCACCTTTCTTATGTAGCAGGATCATTGTAGCGGTGTTCCAATCCTCAGGAATCTTTCCTTCATTAAGGCATCGAGTGAAAATTTGGGCGAGTACTTTTTCGATTTCTCCACTTGCTTCTTGTATGATGTCTACAGTAATTCCATCTTCTCCTGGAGCTTTCCCCCGCTTCATGTTCTTGATTGCATGTGCAACTTCTGCTGGAAGGACTGGAGGAACTCTGGTACTGGTATCTTTCATGATGTCTGGAGTGCATATATCATCCCTTTCATATAATTTGGAGTAGAAATCTTTCACTCTTGTCAAAATTTCGCCTCTATTTCTTGTTACAGAACCATCTTCTTTTCTCAGTGCCATAATCTGTTTTCTTCCCTTACTGAGATGTCCCTTTGCTATCTTTAGGCTTTGGTTGTTTTCAATTGCTTTCCTCACTAGTTCACAGTTGAATTTCCTTACGTCTTCAGTGATACTTTTTCTTATTGTCTTGCATAGCTCTATATATTCCACTTTGGAAGTCACATCTTCTTTAGTTGTCCTCATCTCTCTTCTTTTTTGCATCAACATTTTGGTTTTTCCTGATAATTTGTTCACATGCAACTTGTTCTTAGACCCAGCTAATTTTGTTGCTGTTTCCATAAGAGCTTTGGTTACTTTTCTGTTAACTTCAGAGATGTCCACTTCTTCCGATGTTAGGCCTTCTAAAGCAGAGAACCTGTTCTTCAGTTCTAACTTGAAGGTATTATGGTGTTTTTTAAGGTTGGTTATGTCAATAGATTTTGTTTGTCCTATGAGCTTGCCACGTTCAAGTTTAGTGTTGAGGTGCATCTTACATCTCACCAATCTATGGTCACTACCTGTGTTGAACTTGTTTAGCACACTGCAGTCTTCTATGACGAATTTTTTGTTACACATAATAAAATCAATTTCACTTGTCGTCCCATTTGGATGTCTCCATGTCCATTTCCTGTGTGGCTTTTTCTTGAAAAAGGAGTTCAAGATGAGAAACCCTTCTGCCTCTGCAAACTCAACGAGAGTATTTCCACGCTGGTTTCTGTTGCCATGACCGAATTTACCTACTGAAGTTTCATTCTGTTGCCGTTGCCCTATTTTTGCATTGAAATCTCCCATAATTATCTTCAAATGCTGCTTACCTTTATTATTTAGATGACAAATTTCCTCATAAAATTCTTCAATTTCTTCTTCAGGATGACTTGTGGTGGGTGCATAAGTTTGAATAATCTGAGCCTGGTATCTTTTCGAGAGTTGGATAACAAGTCGTGCAGCTCTGTCAGAGGAACTTTCAACTTCTACAACTTTGTCCTTCAGTTTCTTGTTTATTATAAATCCAACACCACTAGTTCTGCCAGTATCTGTCCCACGATAGTAGAAGAGATGTCCACTTTTCAGTTCGATGAGATCTTCTCCTTTTCTCCTTACCTCACTTAGCCCCACGATGTCCCACTTGATCCTTTGTAGTTCCTCTTCCAATTCAAGAAGCCTTGAATCAGAAGATAGGGAGCGTCCATTGTAAGTAGCCAAGGTCAGCATCAGATGGCAGCCTAGTCCGGTCCTCCGGGGATTCTTAGCACCCTCTGCCTTCATGTCGCACTGGCCGCTGCCTTGGCCAGGTACATTCCAGCTGCCGGAGACTGAGGGCCAAGATTTAAGTTGTGGAATCATTTTGGAGGGTTTGGCCATAACTCACCACGCTGGCCAAGCGGGTTGGTGAGTGTGGGATAGCATTTCCTCTGATCCCGATGGTATAGTTATACCGCTATGGGCGGTCGTCAGAGCCCCTTTAGTGGGAACAGGATGCACCACGAGAAGGCGGGGTTGACATTTGTCAAGGAGAGGCTGTGATGTTACGCATCACCTGACCTTACATCCCGTATACTGTATATAATCAATATATATATATATATATATATATATATATATATATCATCTCCTTGACAAATGTCAACCCCGCCTTCTCGTGGTGCATCCTGTTCCCACTAAAGGGGCTCTGACGACCGCCCATAGCGGTATAACTATACCATCGGGATCAGAGGAAATGCTATCCCACACTCACCAACCCGCTTGGCCAGCGTGGTGAGTTATGGCCAAACCCTCCAAAATGATTCCACAACTTAAATCTTGGCCCTCAGTCTCCGGCAGCTGGAATGTACCTGGCCAAGGCAGCGGCCAGTGCGACATGAAGGCAGAGGGTGCTAAGAATCCCCGGAGGACCGGACTAGGCTGCCATCTGATGCTGACCTTGGCTACTTACAATGGACGCTCCCTATCTTCTGATTCAAGGCTTCTTGAATTGGAAGAGGAACTACAAAGGATCAAGTGGGACATCGTGGGGCTAAGTGAGGTAAGGAGAAAAGGAGAAGATCTCATCGAACTGAAAAGTGGACATCTCTTCTACTATCGTGGGACAGATACTGGCAGAACTAGTGGTGTTGGATTTATAATAAACAAGAAACTGAAGGACAAAGTTGTAGAAGTTGAAAGTTCCTCTGACAGAGCTGCACGACTTGTTATCCAACTCTCGAAAAGATACCAGGCCCAGATTATTCAAACTTATGCACCCACCACAAGTCATCCTGAAGAAGAAATTGAAGAATTTTATGAGGAAATTTGTCATCTAAATAATAAAGGTAAGCAGCATTTGAAGATAATTATGGGAGATTTCAATGCAAAAATAGGGCAACGGCAACAGAATGAAACTTCAGTAGGTAAATTCGGTCATGGCAACAGAAACCAGCGTGGAAATACTCTCGTTGAGTTTGCAGAGGCAGAAGGGTTTTTAATCTTGAACTCCTTTTTCAAGAAAAAGCCACACAGGAAATGGACATGGAGACATCCAAATGGGACGACAAGTGAAATTGATTTTATTATGTGTAACAAAAAATTCGTCATAGAAGACTGCAGTGTGCTAAACAAGTTCAACACAGGTAGTGACCATAGATTGGTGAGATGTAAGATGCACCTCAACACTAAACTTGAACGTGGCAAGCTCATAGGACAAACAAAATCTATTGACATAACCAACCTTAAAAACACCATAATACCTTCAAGTTAGAACTGAAGAACAGGTTCTCTGCTTTAGAAGGCCTAACATCGGAAGAAGTGGACATCTCTGAAGTTAACAGAAAAGTAACCAAAGCTCTTATGGAAACAGCAACAAAATTAGCTGGGTCTAAGAACAAGTTGCATGTGAACAAATTATCAGGAAAAACCAAAATGTTGATGCAAAAAAGAAGAGAGATGAGGACAACTAAAGAAGATGTGACTTCCAAAGTGGAATATATAGAGCTATGCAAGACAGTAAGAAAAAGTATCACTGAAGACGTAAGGAAATTCAACTGTGAACTAGTGAGGAAAGCAATTGAAAACAACCAAAGCCTAAAGATAGCAAAGGGACATCTCAGTAAGGGAAGAAAACAGATTATGGCACTGAGAAAAGAAGATGGTTCTGTAACAAGAAATAGAGGCGAAATTTTGACAAGAGTGAAAGATTTCTACTCCAAATTATATGAAAGGGATGATATATGCACTCCAGACATCATGAAAGATACCAGTACCAGAGTTCCTCCAGTCCTTCCAGCAGAAGTTGCACATGCAATCAAGAACATGAAGCGAGGAAAAGCTCCAGGAGAAGATGGAATTACTGTAGACATCATACAAGAAGCAAGTGGAGAAATCGAAACAGTACTCGCCCAAATTTTCACTCGATGCCTTAATGAAGGAAAGATTCCTGAGGATTGGAACACCGCTACAATGATCCTGCTACATAAGAAAGGTGACATTGAGGATCTCGGAAACTACAGACCTATCAGCCTCCTATCAGTAGTTTATAAAATCTTCACTAAAGTTCTTTCACACCGCTTGAAGGTAACACTGGACATGGCTCAACCGAGAGAACAAGCTGGATTCAGGAGTGGCTACAGCACAATAGATCATATCCACGTACTGAGAGAACTAATTGAAAGAGCGAGGGAATATGAACTTCCATTGTGCATGGCTTTTATCGATTATGAAAAAGCCTTTGATTCGGTGAAACCATCAGCAGTTACAATGGCTCTGAAAACCTGCGGTATTGAAGATGCATACATTAATATTATTAATAACATCTATGAAAATGCAAGTGCAAAGATTAGGCTGTTTGAAAATACAACACACGTAAAAATTGGGAAGGGAGTGAGACAAGGTGACACCATATCTCCGAAGCTCTTTAATGCCACATTGGAGGGTGTTTTTCAGTCACTGAGCTGGGAAAACAAGGGGATAAAGATTAATGGAGATTATCTAACCCACCTTCGTTTTGCTGATGACGTGGTCATTTTTGCAACTACCCCATCAGAGCTGCAGAGTATGATCCAGGAACTTGCTGACAAGAGTAAAGAAGTGGGATTAAAAATGAACTTTCAGAAGACAAAAGTGATGTTCAATGCTTTTACAAGAAATGAAGATTTATCGATTGATGGAGAAAAGCTGGAGATAACAGACACGTACGTTTATCTTGGACAGCAGATATCAAGTGAGGGTCACATTGATGAAGAAATTAATCGGCGTACAAAACTTGCCTGGAGAGCTTTTGGAAGAAACAGCAGAATTTTCAAGAGCAATATGCCATTATGTCTTAAAAGAAAAGTGTTTGATCAATGCATCCTTCCAGTGCTTACGTATGGTGCAGAGACGTGGACCTTAACTAAAAGAGACATACAAAGGCTGCAGACAACTCAAAAAAGCATGGAGAGGTGCATGCTTGGTGTAACCAGGAGAGATAAGAAGAGGAACTCGTGGATCCGAAAAATGACAAGAGTGGAAGACATCATGATCAGAGTTAAATCCCTGAAATGGCAATGGGCTGGACATACTGCCAGAAGGACAGATCATCGATGGACAGCCGAAATTTTAGATTGGATTCCAAGGGACAGGAAAAGACCCAGAAGAAGACCACATGGGAGATGGGTGGATGAAATTCGAAAGTATGCAGGGGTGACATGGAGGAGACTGGCACAAGACAGACCGTTGTGGAGGAAACTTGGGGAGACCTTCGTCCAGCAGTGGATTGATAATGGTTGACAATGATGATGATGATGATATATATCATTATCATCATTGTCAACCATTATCAATCCACTACTGGATGAGGGTCTCCACAAGTTTCTTCCGCAACTGTATGTCTTGAGCCTATCTCCTCCATGTTACTCCGACATGCTTTCGAATTTCAGCCACCCATCGCCCATGGGGTCTTCTGGGTTTTTTTCGGTAACACTTAAGCTATGATTTAACTTTGGGGCTCCAGATGTCTTTCCCTAAAGAGTGGTTTGGGGTTTCTGAGTTGTTTTATTCTATGTCATTTTTGTCTAGAACCATGAAAGTGGGTTACTTCTGGTTAATTCTATGTTTATTTCTACTACGTCTAATTCCTGCAGCAAGGTGCAGTGTTGATGTGGTCTAATTACTACATGAGTGTGCTTTACTTCTTTTTACTGATATATGTATAACATCAACCATTATCAATCCACTGCTGGATGAAGGCCTCCCCAAGTTTCTTCCACAGTTGTCTGTCTTGAGCCTGTCTCCTCCGTGTCACTCCTGCATGATTTCGAATTTCATCCATTCATCTCCCATGGGGTCATCTTCTGGGTTTTATATATACATAGAGAGAGAGAGAATTATATTGTGTGAAGTATTTAGTGTATGTGCTGGAAGATACCTTTATTAAGGTCAAGTTACCACAATTGCCTTGCCTACCCACGAATAAGGCTTACAGATCTGTGTTGTCGAATGTTAAGGCTAACAAACAGATTAGAAACATGCCCAGTGCTAAGGACTTTTAATTTTTATTAAATAAAAACCAGGTAAGTAGTAGTTTTCTTCTGATTATATAAGATAGGGGCAGTTGGTAAAAGTATTTTAATATTGGTACCTCTTGGCTGTGTAAACTCATTGTTTGTTTTTCGTTTTTCTTCGAACTTTTTTTTTCATTTAAAACTCTCATAAAATATTTGGCGTCTATGTATTTGGAGTGACAAGCTGTGGGATGATTCAGCATTCTCATGGTGATGACCCACGAATATCTAAGATTTTTGCCGAAATTGCGGATTGACTGCAACTGTATTTTTTATTTTTTTATTTCTTTTTTTTTTTCATTTACTCTATTACCGCTGACTTATATTTCACTGAAAATTGGTTCCAAATAATTTGTGAAATGTCAAAAAATTACGGCATGAGATTTTATTCAACGAGAGCAAGCTGCATCCATTAAAATATCATTTTCTTTTTAAAACCTATTGCCGCCAACTAACAATGAAAAGCGTTATTTGATACGTTAAAGTTTTAGTCTCACCCCCTAGGTGTTTATAACAACATTTCTGGGTTATATCCTTATTTAACATCAAACCATATATTACGAAAACTCCCTTTCTTAACACGGAACGGAAATCTTTCTGTACCTCATCAAACATGGCTGCCACTTGTTTCCGGTGGCTTCACCCGTTCCCCGACGTAAGCGCTCTACGTACTTCTATCTCATTGTATCGGAACAAACTGAGGTTAAAAAAAACAACTAAAAGCTTCCCCTACTTAAAAGTAAAATGAATGCGTAACATTAAATAAAAGAAAAATTATAGATATGTTTCTTTCTTTGCGGAAAGAACGCAGAAGTTAATTGGTAACCTACCGATCTAGATATGCAATTCATTTTCCCTTTTTCATATTTTCCTTTTTTTTGGAAATTAATATCGAAGGAATACTACCAGGTTTTAACCGCCTTCTATTATTATGAGCCATAATATTCAAAATCTTCCTCGCTAAAATGGGCAGAACATATGCGAGAATACACATAGAGATAGAAATCTTCGTGTCTCATTTTGCGCAGTCATTCCTTAACAGTTTCAGCCGTTTCGGAGGAAAATTATGGAAAGTTATTCCTTCGTCTGCACATTCTATGTAAAGATGACAGGCTTTATTAGCACATCCATATGATGAGAAAAATTTAGGCACGTCGTTAATAAATTAACGAAAATCGCGATTTTCCTGAACCCCTGCAACGTAACGCCTTGTTAAGTAATGGGAAAACGCATGTAAACAAACTATTGCTGGTACGCAGACATGGAAAAGTTTTCCCATGAGGCAATGCGAGGTGCATAAGGTCCATTATTACAGATCGTATATTACAAAGACATAGAATGCGTTTAACGTTTCCTTAAAATTTCAAGAACTAGTCTTCCCTGTAAGCTACTGGAAAAGAAAACAGTGTCGTCCTTGTGCAATCGAAATTCAGTGTAGATTACAAAAGCTGCTATTCTTTACATTGAGCTGCAGAGGGAATGAGAACACAGCCGTTATGATGTAACAGCAATATTTCAGAACAATTTCTTTCCTACATCGTCACTAGACACTGCAGGACACGATGACCCGTACAATATTTCTCTTTTTTTGCAATACAGGTAATTTTCTACCGGTAAACGGAATTTACTTCAAATTGTTTTGAAACCCTTATTTCGAATCGTTTAGGAACGGTGATAAAAGCATCGTTGTTCAGTAAAGTTCAAATTAGAAATACTGTAACAAACATAGATGAAATGGTAGGGAAGATGACACAATGACACTATAGAATTATATACAAAAGTAGCAACTGCAGTTGCTATTTCATTATCAACTTCATCATGGTGAAGTTGTAACGTATACTCTTCGATTCACTTTCCTTTTGATTTTTACTATCTCTGGTTATTTTATTTTCCTATGTAAATTATCTTCTTACTGAACGAGATGTTATTTCACCCGCTGAATGAGATCTGGCAATGAGTGTAAGTCATGACGTGGTGGTAGCCAGTATAAATAGGCGCGTTCAACGATACTAGGTGAGAGCGTTTGTTTATGTGGTGGAGAGCTTTTTGTTGATGTGCGTAGGGAGAGCTTCGTTCTATGTGATTAGGTTTTTTCTTCATTATTGTGATACGATTAGTGTGTGTGTGTTGGATGATTCAAGAGTTTATCTAATAAAAGAGTTTTAAGTAAGTACGTCTTTCTCAGTTCATAGTACTGTCAGACCTCTGTCTGGCTGTTAGGTTTATTTCATTTAGTGTTATTAGTAACAACCAGCATAAGACTTTATTCATCTTAATTACTACTACAACATTACTACCAGTTATAAGCTTGTTCATTATTATTACTACACTACTAGCAGGAAAGTTTATTCATGATATAATTAACAAACAACAAGCATTAGAAGAAGCATTAGCTTAGAAGAATCTGAATTCATTATAATTAGCTTAGTAGTAAAAGCTATATTCATTATAAAGTTGATAATGAAAAAAAAATTTTTACATCTGATAAATGCGATTTTCAAAAGCAGCGTTCAACTGTTTAAACATTATGTATGCAAATAAATAAATTTGAGCAACTTGATTTAAGTAAGATATAGGTATGCTCCTCACTTCAAATCCACTTTATACATTGACAAGTATTTGAAAGTTGACTTACAATAATAATCTTTATTACTTTACTGCATGTAGGAGCCAGTACATTATTTAGTTAACTTATAGTTATACTTGCAACCTTTACCCTAGAATATTAAATGAAACGCACCCGAAATAGTAGCCATATTTTTGCACTCAGAGTACTCAATATGAATCAACTAAACTGCACCAGTAGCACAGAGTAAGTCACAAAAAGGCCCAGGAGTGTTAGTAAGAAGTTAGGTATAAGTGGAAACATACCCAATAATGTCAATCCATATTCCTCAGGACAAATGAGATACTTCTGTACAGTAAACATGTTCATGATTTCACCAGTTCCCTAGCTTTCAAATAGTTTCATAAACCGCTTTGTCAATTTCTTATTTCTCTCGTGCATCCCCGATGCTGAAAGGACCAACAGCACGCAGAAAAAAGACATTATTGAAAGCTTGCAGGATTGTAGGCACCAAAATAGATACTGTGATATGCTTTTTATGCATTTTCCTCATGCCACTCAGTAAACAGAACTGAAATATTTGACCAAATAATGCTACAGCAACGGGAAAACATCCGTTCGTATCCAGTTTTCCTACTTCTTCACGTAGCTCCCTATAACAGTCTAACAAATTACGAGCACTGGTTTCGCAGAATTCATGTCACTTTAACCCATTTAATTCATCTAACAATATTCCAAACATTGTGCTAAGTTTCACGCAGAATGAAGACACTAAACAGCACGTGCAACAGTTTAAGGTGTGACGTACATGCAGCTCAACAGTGAAGAAGATGAAGAAGTAAAAGTACGTAATATTGTTTCCCTTAACATCCAAACAATTGAAAGTGTGCGATTTAACGTTCGAAGAAACGTCATCATGGCTAAATGCTGTGGTAATGGCTGTAAGAAGTGAAATTAGCGGTGGAAACAAGCAAGTGAAGTAAAATAAATACTGTGCCCATTTTTGCCTCGCATGAGGTGTTTTTCTGTAAGATAGCATTGAAATCTTAGATCCGGATTTCTCGAGTACTTTCAGTATAGTAAGTAACCAAATGGGAACTTTGTCTGCGCAAAGTTAACTATAGCGAAAATGAAATGAACATCAGTGTTTCAAAAATCAATAGATGTACATCGATATATTTCGCAGCCATTAAATATCCAATTCCCACTGCAAAATATATGTGAGTAGCATAGTTTAGTAATCTAAACAGGACAGCAAGTAAATCTTTAACTCCTTTCCTTTGTTTTCCGTACATTTCGTCAAAGAAGAAAATAACAAAAAAATCCATAATCATAAAAATAACATTCATGTCTCTTCAAATGCGAGATGGTGTTTACAAATTGTGAATCATTGCTCATGCACAATTTTGCTTGGCAATGCGAAATCCCTTGTAGCGAAAATAGAAATCAATCCATATAAATGTTAAATACACTGCTGGCCACCCAAAATGCAACACCAAGAAGGAAGCATCCGATTGGCCTGAAATTCGCAGCATGCGTCTCCCGCGAGAGGACATGAAAACGATTAGCATTGCAGGGCATGTGCTCCCGGCACGCCACCGAGAAGCACTATAAGAAGGGTGCACAGAAGGCGGGGTGGAAGTAGTGGAAGTGTGTTGTGCTGCCGGACCTGTGCGCGGGAAGCTTCCTGGTGCCTCATCGTAGAATACGGCAGTCATTCCAGCACATTTTGGAGTTCGACAAAGGACGAATAGTGGCTTATTGCGACAGCGGTTTATCGTACCGAGACATCGGCGCCCGTGTGGGACGACATCCAGCCACAGTGAGGCGAGTATGGATTCGGTGGGTGCAGGAGGGACGGACGGACGGACTAACGTGAGCGATTGCCTCAGCCGCGGCACACCACCGAACGAGAGGACCAGCATGTTATGCGGCGGGCATTGCCGGCTCGCACCGCCATATCACGAACGTTAGCGCAGGAATTAGGGTGTGTTGCGCAACAACCTGTGTCAGCACGTACCGTTCGACGTCGTCTGCAGAAGCGGGGACTTGTCGCACAGCGCCCATTGCTCCGATTACCATTGACGTTACACCACCGGCGAGTGCGGCGGCAGTGGGCCGTTGAACGCCTCACCTGGACTACGGAATGGCACGACATTTTCTTCTCCGACGAATCCCGCTTGTGTCTGCAACACCACGATGGTCGGATCCGCGTGTGGCGGCACCGCAGCGAGAGACTGTATGACGCCTGCATTATGCATCGCCATACCAGTCCGTCGCCTGGCGTTATGGTTTGGGGCGCAATTGGATACAACACCCGCACCCCTCTGGTACGCATCGCCGGTACACTCAACAGCCACCGCTACATCTCCGAAGTTTTGGAGCCTGTAGTCCTCCCTTCCCTGCAGGACCTGCCAGCGGCCACGTTTCAACAGGACAATGCGCGCCCGCACGTGGTACCCATCGTGCAACAATTCTCCACGGCCCACCATGTGTCACTGCTGCCGTGGCGCGCTTGTTCTCCCGATATGTCGTCCATCGAACACGTCTGGTCGCTGATCGGCAACCAAGTGGCCCGGCAAGCACCACCCGCGGCTACGCCTGATGAACTGTGGTAACGTGTGGAAGCAGCCTGGACCAACATACCCCAAGCCCTCATCCAAAGCCGCTTTCGTTCGATGCCGCGGCATGTAGCGGCCGTTATTGCCTGCCATGGGGGCCACACGTACTATTGATGTCTGCGTGTTCCGCAAGTCTCACGGGCCTGTAAGCTCAATCGTTTCATCTTTGTATCTGTTGTTATGTGTCCAGTAAATCTGGCTTTGCTATCTCGTGTCCTTCTTGGTGTTGCATTTTGGGTGGCCAGCAGTTTAGATATCAAATGTGATTCAATCACAGGAAAGAAATTTCAGTAGGAAATGGGAAATCACACCAGCCTGGTAAAAAATAATATCACCGTTGTACTTTTAGAACCTTTTATTTTTAAAAATTAATTCCATGTGTTTTCGGAATAATTTTCAGTAAACCGATTCCGTTATAATGGTTATTTTATGCTGGACGAAAATTGATTTCCTCGAGCAACATTTTGAAGTGGCAATTTCCCCTTCATCCGGCAGTACAAGAATGCATAATATGAATGGGAAGCATCGCATGAAGAAATAAATTTCAATTCTTTAACAATAGTTGGAAGTGTCGATAACACTTCAACTTTTATATGGCACCATTTTTTGAAATTATACACCAGAAAAAGACAGTACCAGACTATTAGGGAATACGGAAGGGGAACAGATACCTTTCGTACTTTTCAATGTCTCCCGGAGACCAGGGAACATAGGAGCCTTTATACATGATTTGATATTCCCATCCACGCCATTATTGCATTTCTCACTTTGCGTGCAACAAAGAAAATAAAAAGGTCGAAGCAATGTGTCACGATTCTACCACGGGGAGTCGATTCATTATTGGAAAAGGTTTATTACTAAAGCCTGAGGTAGTAAAAACAATCTTTCTATAATGTGAGTTTTACGACTAATAATTCTATGCTGCTGAATCAACACAAACACACTTCACCTTGCCCTCTGTCAGAGACATTATTGAACCCATTCACCAAATTATAGACTATCTCTACCTCTGTGCAAACAAGTGCCTTTTCCCCTGCCATGGGTATCGTTGTCACTGAAACCATAAGTTTGTCACGTTACGCAGAGAAATACTTTTTTCTTTTAAATATTAGCAACCGAAATGGATTTCATGAAAAGCTATGCTCCCATAAAGCCTCAGTCTTCCTGTTACTGGGAGCAAAAGTTATAATCGTCCAATAAAAAGCGGAAAAACAAATAAATAATTGCACGTGTTCCACCAGATGGTGTTTAGGTATAGAACTCATTAGAGAAAGGATTAGTGCCCGCCATACACCAAAACGAGGGCTTAAATATCAAAGCTAAGAAGAAAAAAGCAACGCTTTCTGATGTGGAAGTTCATGTGTTTTAGCTGCGTTCCATCACCTTCTTAGACAACGAATATATTCGTTCAAGTTGATTTCAGTTCATTTTGCTAACCCAAGTTAATCCGTTCCACCTGCTCTGACCAATTTAATTTGCGTCATCCATAAAATAATGTGTTGCACTAACTTTGACCTTCAGTGCCAGAAGCAATTCCCCTTGGCATTCGTGGGACTAAGTGTTGGTAAGGTTTCGGTAAAACATTGTCCCACGCACATGCCGAATAGCGTCTTGCAATTCAAGCCCATTAGATGGCAGTGTTTCTAGAACACATCTGATTTCGCTTTCATTACATCCTGCCAATACTCCACAGGATCCAAATCTGACGACTCGGTTTACAAATAAAGCGCGAGTCTGGGAGTGGAGTCTCATCCATGTTTCTCAAACCACTCAAAACCAATGAGATCACTGTCACATGCTTCGTTTTCTTGCTGAAAAGGTAGATCCCAACGGGATAGAGAGTAAGCATAGGAGGATGAACCTAATCAGCAAAGACAATGATAATAAAGTACGCATGCGCTTGAAGATATCAGTCCACTCGAGTGAAGACGCCTGGATATTCCCATTATGACAAGGCTCAAATCATTATTCTAAAACTGACAATCTGGGAAGTAGTAAGAATACAAATGCATGCACGGTCCCTTGCCGTGGTTTCCAAATTTTTACCCTCTCAGTGGCACGGGACAGCTGACAACGGAGTTCCTCAGACGATATAACATTTCACCAAGCATTTAGGTTCGACCTTCGTTGCCCCTGAGCACACATTTTTTTGTTTTAATCGCTGCACACGTCCGAGGTGGACCGGAAGATCTTTTGTCGTCTACATGAAGACAATGTAATCTATGGCGCCCTAGCGCTGAGATTCTCTTCAGCATTAAACTAGATAAAAATTCCATCTTTTATTGAACTCACTGCCACGTTTCTCTAGGCCATCATGAAATACAGTGATGACGCATTCACCTCTGAAGTTTCTGACCACAGATCACCCACTCAGTACCAACTTTATGCTGCACACGTCCGGGGTGGACCGGAAGATCTTTGTCGTCTACATGAAGACATTTGACCCAACATAGACCCCTTTTTTAGAAGATTATGGCACTGGATGTTTGACCCAGCACAGAACTTGCTTTTCAGGAGATTTCAGCACTGGGTGTATGACGCAACATAGAACCTGTTTTAAAAGAGTATTGCACTTTGTGTTTAACGCAGCATGGAACCTATTTTTCAGAAGATTTTGGTGCCCTATGTGTATGGCCCAGCATAGAACTTGTTTTTCAGAAGATTATAACAATCGGGGTTTGACATATCATAGAACTTGTTTTCCACAAGATCATAGCATTGTGTGTATGGCGCAGCTTAGAACCTGTTTTTCAAAAGACTATATGTGCGGGGTGCTTTTGCTAAGAAATAGGATAAGATATTCGTCGAATTCATCTTTGGAGCACAGCGAAAAAAATAATTTCAGTACTGTTTAATCAATTGAACAATACTGTTTGGACCTTAATAACTCCTCGTCGAAAAACTTAACACAGCGGGAATGTGTTCAGTTACTTCTTTCAAAATTTAACTCATTTTGCAAAACGATATTCCCCTCTGCAATTTCTCACTTAACCTGTGAAACACCTCTTTTGATTTGATTTACAGCAGAAATTCTGGAAGTTCTGGAAGCCACCAGTACTCCGATGAGTGGTCCACTTCAGTGCTAGTCCACTCTTCCAAAAAATTGCCCCGAAATTCAGCTTGATTATGTGGATGCCAGTTTAGTATTTCATCTTCTGTTCCAGATAGTAGCAAACGTTCTCAATGGGATTTAAATTCCGCAACGTTGAGGGCAGTCCAAGTGGCTCAATGTTGTCCCACGTTACTCCTGCCAGTTACAAACATCTTTAGCTCCGTGCACGGTGTATGATTGTCAGGCGGTACGACTCTGGAAACAAAAATCGCCCGTTAATATCACATGTCACCAGATGGCGAGAGAAACGTGTGGGCCGATGACTGGACACAACCTATGTTTTCTTATGGGAGGAAGAGACAGAAGTATTCGTGTGCCAGCCAGGTGGTGCAGTGGTCTGAGCGATAGCCTCTGATCATTCGTGCAAAAGGGGTCTGGGTTCGAATCCCGGTGAGGCATGGATATTGTGTTTGTCTTACGGCACTGGCTCTCTCCCTTCCCTGGAACCAGTGACCCTAAATTAGGGACGAGCGACTGCTTATACAGCCCATTGAGTTGCTCACGGTGGTCGTTAAACCTCCAATCAAAAAAAATATCAGTGATCGTCTTTCATCTCCTAGGGGTTTTTGTTAAAAGTTGATACACGTTCTTTACATGTCGAATAATCTGTCCGATAGTTTGCTACAAAACGCTTTCGTTCCTTATCAAAAACGTAAGAATTGAACTTATCCTAGTCCGACACACAGCTGCACTCTAAATTTTCGTCTCCTTCTAAATTAAAATGAGTTGACGTGCTCTAAATTCTGTAGAGAAACTTCAACGTTTCTGGAATTTCAGTAGCTCACAACTACACAATGTAATTAATAAAAAATACTTGTGATAAACAGATTTAGCACTGATGAAATCATAAACGCTACGTATTCCTCTGATGATTAGGGTAAACAACCGGCCCACAACTCCTGCACGCCCCTGATGAGCTATGACATTAACGATCAATTTTTCTAAGTGTTAACTCTATGGGGACTTGTATTACCTGACTATCATACACTGTGGCGCCGTGCGATCTGCAGTTTTCATCATAGAATACCGAAATATCTCGGTAGTGTTCGGTCTACATATGAGAGACAGAATCAGTATACTTAATTCATGATAGAGAAAGCATTCACAGAACATCAAAGATCCACCTCCAGCTTGAACACTTTGGACACAGTTCGGATGGAAGCTTTTGTTATAGTTGTGTGATAGACTTTATTCCTTGGGCCAATGAAATACAGACCGACATGCTAATCATCTGGCCATATAACGGGTTTGCAGTTCAATATATGTAGTACATAGTTCATTCCTATCTGGCAGCTTCATGTACAGCCGTTAGCTGAGATATTTTTCAACGAACTCTGCTTTAAATATCCATGGAAAGCCATTCCCTTCGCACAGTTCTTCCAGAAAAAAGTTGATGTGAGTTTTTTTCACTATGTGTACCGGTTCTTGTCTAGTTTGAAATCGGTCTAGAGTTACCATGCGTCATATTAATCGGCGGCCTCTCTCTGTGCGCACCGACTGTCGACTTTAGTAACGTGAGAGACAGTCTATATACCCGTTGTATTATTTGGTTCGAAACTCGAATGCGTTTGAAATTAGGTTACTTATTTCCCGGCATGTCCTATAGCTCCCCGAGATGAAATAACTCCCCTTTTCCTCCAAACACGCTTTTATTACATCCCGTGATTCACTGCAGAAACGGCAAATGCAAAACATTCAATTCTGTGTATGTTCAGAAGCTAATTGGCGTTCATTTGTATAACCTGAAGAAGGAAAAATGTGATGGGGATATGGAACCTTGATTGAAAACAAATGGGAATGAAAATACAAGTATCAGGACATTTGTCTATCCAAAAATTCCCTGTAGTAGGAAAGGAATTAATATGGAGTTGGTCCACTCTTTCCTACAATGACAGCCTCTAATGCGCAGGAAAGACTTTCCACTAGATTTTGTGACACTGCTGCAGGAACTGCCTTCCATTGTGTCACAAGATCATCAGTCAGGTCGCTCATTGCTGTCTGGCTGTTCGGCTTAGCTCGCAGTTGTTGGAGTTCCAATGCATCCCATGAGGAAAATTCTGGGCTCTGTGCAGGCCAGCCAAATTTTCCCACATGCATCTAATCAAACCATCCCTGCATGGACTGGGCTTTATAGGTTGGGACATTGTGCTGTTAGGAAACGAAATTGCCTTCACCGAACTGTTTCTATAATACTACACTGGTGTGCAAAAATTAAGGACGAAGGAGAGAAATTAGCATAACAGCGGAACGAGCAGGCAGAACGGACCGAAAGACCACTCAGGAGATAGACTAGAGTCCGGTACGGTAGGGCATGCGCATATCTACAGCATGACGTAGGGGGGAGGAGTGTTGGAAGGGTATAAAGCACACGGGCGGTGTACGCTCAGCAATTCGGTGAAAGCTATTGCTCGGTGTACATCGGTTTGAACGACGTCGAGTTGCTGCTACCGTGTGATATGGCCAACAAGCAATCCAGTAGATGACATCTGGATGACTTTACCCGAGGTCGCGTCATTGGGAAGTTGGAAGAAGGTCAAAGTGTGACTAGTATGGCCGAGGAGTTCCGGATTGCTTACAGCATCGTTTCACGAGCTTGGGGAGCATTTTAAACGACAGGAACAGCTGTCCGAGAGTTTAGCACTGGTCGTCCACGAGCAACCACGGCGGCGGATGACCGGCATATTGTCCTACAGGCGAGAAGAGACAGACGGCAGACAGCGGAAGAAATTGCAAAGGCACATGCAACAGACAACTGGACGTCCGTTATCGCGTTTTAATGTGGCCAGCAGGCTGCACAAAGGTGGTCTATTTGCACGACGACTAATACGGTGTGTGCCATTTACGCCTGCTCATCGGAGACGGCGGTTTCTGTGGTGCCAGGAACACAAGAACTGGACACATCAGCTATGGGGTCAAGTTCTCTTTACGGATGAGAGCCGATTTAGTCCAACGAGCGATTCTGGACGTAAACACATGGGGAGAGAGCAGGGGACACGCAATCACACCTCCAACATCATCGAAAGGGATCGGTTTGGAGGTGGCGGAACTCGTTTGGCGCGGTATCATGCTTGGTAGCCGTAATGACTTCCACATTTTCCAAGGAGATTCAGTCACTGGTGTCCGCTATTGTACCGAGGTTCTCCTGCCTCACGTGCGTCTGTTTAGAGGTGCTGTGGGTCCTGAGTTCCTCTTCATGGACGACAAAGCTACACCTCATCGTACAGTGGCTGTCGCAGAGCTGTTGGAGAGTGAAGATATTCAACACATGGATTGGCCCACAAGATCCCCGGATCTAAACCCAATCGAAGACGTGGGACCTTCTCTGGAGACGCTTAGCAGCACGTCACCAGCCGCCAGCAAAGATTCCGCAGCTGCGATTGGCGCTACAAGAGGAATGGGCCGCGATGCCTCAACAGCTCCTTGACAACCTCGTCCTCAGCATAAACAGACATTGTAAATCCTGCAACGCAGTCAGGGGTGATCATATCCCCTACTAAAGACTGGATTTTTCTTGGCAGCCGCCCGTCACATGGACGTTTCTGTCTTCTGTCCAGTTGTGCTCGAAGCTACCTTTTCAATAAAGTCCTTTGTATCCTTTGGATTCCTTGTTTGGACGATTTTGCTCACTTGTCCCATATTCTTACATTTTGGGGATCTTATGGTATCATTTGAGTCGATGTGGAGCACTTCTGCACGACGTTACATTCGAAAAATCGTCTCGTCCTTAATTTTTGCACGCCAGTGTAGGAGCACGCGTTGTCGATAATATCATTATAGATGGCAGCGTTAAGATTCCCGGGCATTGCCTCCTCCACAGAATTTTAAAGTTGGCAAAACGTAGTAAGAAAGGAAGCGTTCATCTTTCATCCTCCATGCCCAGACTCCTCGGGCAACTACAGATTGTAAAGCTGTATTCATAACCCCCACAGAACGCGTTTCCACTGCTTTGGGGCCCACTGCGGCACTCCCACCGACGCTTGGTATTGAACTTTATCATACGCTTGTGTGGAGCTACTCGGCCCTGAAATTGCGTTCCTTCAGCTCCCGAGAAAAGGTTATGGTTCTACAGTTGCTTCCAGAGCATTTCGGAACGGTGCTGAGTGTTATAACCGAGAACAGGCGTTTTTGGTGGACCACTCACTTTAGCACCCGACGGTCCCGCTCCATCATTTTGCCTGGTGTACCAGGTCGCGATTGCGTTGTGCTTGGTCCTAGACGTTTCCGTTTCGCAATATCATTTACTGTTGTTTTGGGACAGCCGCTGAAGGGCAGAAATTTCTTGAACTGGCGTGTTGCTAAGATGACATCCAATAGCTCTGCCGCACTGAGACTTATTGAACTTAGTCACATGGCCCATTCCCTTAATGGATCATATGGCTAAGCTCTTCACTCTTGTCTATGATGTTTGCCAGGTCACGAGCTTAGACAAGCATGAAGAACTAAGCTGTTCATCCCAATCTATGATGTTTGCCAGGCTATGTGCGTCTTTTTCTAAATGTAGGAGCCATGGCTTTGACTTATGTGGACAAATTCAGTATTAAAAAGTAGTGTTCGGTTACTTTTGATCATATAATGTATGATAGTTGGAGATTTGGACTCTGCCGATCACTGAAATTACTGCCAAGTTTAGCCGAGTAAAAGGAAAGTCAAGGGAACAAAGTGTGGGACACAAGAGGAAGAATTCAAATTCAAATATATTAAATTTAATATAGGAGGTTAAGGAGCATTCATGAGAAGCGTGTTATCATTAGCAGCAAAGGTTGTCGAAGCCGCATATCGATGTTCTATAGCCGCCCCGGTGGCGCAGTGGTCTAAGCGATGGCCTCTGATCATTCGTCCGAAAGGGGTCGGGGTTCGAACCCCGGTGAGGCATGGATGTGCTGTTTGTCTTACGGCACTGGCTCTCTCCCTTTCCTGGAACCAGTGACCCTAAATTAGGGACGGGCGGCTGCTTATAGCCCATTGAGTTGCTCACGGTAGTCGTTAAACCTCCAATAAAAAAACAAAACAAAAAAAAACCTAAATGAAATCAGAGATCTTATGACACTCGTCCGTATCCATCAGAGCTAGATGTCTTGATCGGTTAACATTATTACGATGGAGCTGTCTCTTTTTAATTTTATTAATATTCGCGGAATTTTTGAATGTTCCACATGCATCCCAGAGAGTAGTGGTTTCAAATTATGTTGAAAACGATATAACAGGGAGTGCCTGTGTTCAGAAATTCGTCGAATTGCCATGACAGTTAAAAGAATGCTTTCATCAGATCGCGCACGCGCTGCTCGGGCGTTTTCCGTATTCTCAGATAGTAAAAGGAAGATCATAAAAAATTAAATTGAAACTCTTAAATATTTTTATTTTCTCTGGATACGAGCAGCATAGAATCCACAGGATAATCGAAAAATCGAGAAACGTAGGTAACAAAGGTGGACGCAAGGACAATTCAGCTCTAAAATTTTCGAGTCCATCCCATACATACATAGATTATCATTCTGTTTCAGAAGAGTTACATCAGAATTTCCGTCTTCGCAACGTCTCCCCAAGCTGCATTCCCAAAGTACGACCTTCTCAACTTTGTTCCATCTGAAATGCAGCACAGTCAAGTAACGCTCATCCTAAGGAAATTGACACTCATTGACTTCACCTATATGTCAGGCTTCCTGTCCCGACTGTACTTCGACTTAGGTTTCAACTTACATCTCCCAATTCCCGCTGCTAGTGGAGTAAATATGATGCAGCTGAGTGTATCATACTTACTACAATTGCCAAATGCAGTTTCCGTTGTTTACTCACGTTTTTGCACTTCTTCCCAAAATTTTTACCACCCATCATGAATATCTTTACCTCCTATCTCCTAGCTGTACTACTTTTCATAAGCCAGCTATATGTGCCTACCTTTTTGTGTTACTCAAGTCCTATCTCCTAGCTGTACTACTTTTCATAAGCCAGCTATATGTGCCTACCTTTTTGTGTTACTCAAGTCCTATGCTCACGGCATCACTCAGTCATTTACTCTGCTTATGCAGATGACATCACCGTCTGCATTCGTAGCGACTCACAGTTCCAACTGCTTCGTCGTTTGTTCTCCGCATATGCTTCATGTTCTGCAGCTGAACTGAATACTTCTAAGAGCACTGGATTGTGGTGCGGGTCGTGGTCCAATCGCTTGGATGCTCCATGGGGGGCCACATGGTCATCCACTACCCAACGCTTCCTGGGTGTGCACTTAGGCGCACCACAAGCTACATCTAGTGCAACTCGCTCGGAACTCCATCCTCGCCTCCTCCGCACAGCTGCATTCTGGTGTCGTGCGCAGTTCTGTACGTCCTACTACCAGCGTGCAAATCTCACCAGGACATACCTTCTGTCCATCTGCAAGCATTCTTGGATTGCATCTACGACCCCGCTTTTCTGTCTCCAGGAGGTTACACGCTGCCATACTCGAGTAATGTGGGCGGGTCATCACTGGATTAACGTCCACAAGCTCTGTGCTCCTCCCTCCTATGGTGGTGCTGGCCTACCTGATGTCCCGCTGTGCTACAAAGCAAGCCGAGTGATCAACTTCATTCACCTTTTCACGGCTCCAGTGGCTTCCGCAGTTCAGGTACGTGACGTTCTTGCCTCCTTGCGTAACCCACATTTTTCTTTTCTTTCTTTAGTTCTCATGGATTGCTGTCCTTTCCCCCCCTCCAAACTCCCACCTGCATATTCTGAAGCCCTCACTCACCTTCGCTCTCTCCCCCTCATTCGCTCCCCTCCCTCTTCAACTCTAGAGCTTCTTTCTGAACCCCTCTTCTTCAACTCCCTTGTTCATCCCCCCATCTCCCCTGTTTTTCATTCCCCTCTTGGCTCCGAGCAGGTGTAGTAACTGTACAAGACCTCACTAACTCGGATCTATCCTGGCGCCCTCTCTCTGGCCTCCCCCTGCTATTCTCTCGTCCCCATCCGCCCATTTGGTCTATGACTCTCTGCTAACTGCACTTCTTTCGCTTTTCCCTGATCTTGTCTCCCCACCGGTCTCGTCTCTGTCTTTTCTGCCCCTCTTCCGCTGCCGTTTTTCCTCCGACTCACAAACTCGGTTCTTCCTCTCTCCTCTCTCTCCTCTAAATCTCTTTATCGTTTTCTAGTGCACCTTGCCACCCCTTCACCGCTTTCTATTCTGGAGGTTCCCCCTGCTTCTCTTCCTCTTGTCTGGGCCTGCTGCCCGCTCACCCTTATCTGCCCCTCTTGAAATTAATACCCACTGGCTCTTTTTGCATAATCGCCTCCCTGTTCCGTATTTTCTCTTTCGCATGTCTCTTCTCCTCCTCCCTCTCTGCTCCTTCTGCGCACAGGAGGCAGACGTTTCTCACACATCAGGATGGGACCTTTACTGTCCCATCCTGATGCCTCTACTCCACCAGGCTTTCCGGATTGCCAGTCGCTCTTGTTCTCAAGATCTTCCGTTCACTGCCTACAGACATCTTCTTCTGCGGGCTCATCCACCTACAACTCTTCCTTCAGTATGTGCCTATCTTTTCGTGCTGGTTAAACACGTTATTTACGTATACCTTCAACAACTCCGCAGCATTTCCTCGCCGGTCTCTTTACACCAGGCCAGCGCAGCACTTTTGTGCCATTTTCAAGATCGATTGCTTTCTCGACTCCGCCTAGAGTACCAGTCGGCTTCTTCCAGTCGTCGAGAAGCCACCTTCTATGCTAAGTGGGCGCCGGCCGCTCCATGGTTTGCGATTGATTCTGGACTGCTACACCTATCAGAACCCTAGGACATTCTACACCTCCTTTGCTGAGTTCCGTGGCACCCTGGTGGCCCTCCTCCACTCTACGACTCGTGCAATCCACACTACCGTTGAATTGTGAATGCTAATACCATCTCAGTGTATTTTCATGCTTACTCGTGTACATTACTTACTTTCACCCCGCCTGTATTATGTTGCTTTGGTGCCCTCGTTAAATAACTTGCACAATTGTGCACGCTGTGTTTTTATCTCATGTATGTAATGTTTTACCTTCACGGCGGTGTTTGTGCTGTTCTTTTTCTAATTGTGTACTATTGTTTCGCCTGTGTTATCCTGTAAATCATGCCCAGCCAATGTCATGTGACACGATGTGTTTCTCTTTTTGTCACTTCTGCAATTTTTTTATTCAATAAGCTTTGCTTGCAGCATTTTGTTATTCATCCCCATTGTCATTGCAATGTATATACCATCATGTTTTTAACAGTTTTGTATTATTTCCCAGTGAGATGCCCAATACTGTACGTCTCCCTCTTATGTTTTCTTATGATAAATTAGAATAAAGCGATTTTGAAACCTATCTCCTAGCTGTACTACTTTTCATAAGCCAGCTATATGTGCCTACCTTTTTGTGTTACTCAAATCCTATCTCCTAGCTGTACTACTTTTCATAAGCCAGCTATATCTGCCTACCTTTTTGTGTTAGTCAAGTCCTATCTCCTAGCTGTACTACTTTTCATAAGCCAGCTATATCTGCCTACCTTTTTGTGTTACTCAAGTCCTATCTCCTAGCTGTACTACTTTTCATAAGCCAGCTATATGTGCCTACCTTTTTGTGTTACTCAAGTCCTATCTCCTAGCTGTACTACTTTTCATAAGCCAGCTATATCTGCCTACCTTTTTGTGTTACTCAAGTATGTTCTCGTTCCATTTACACACTGACTCGACCTGCCCAACTGCTACAGTTCAATCCGCTCAACTGAAACTGTTGATGGTTTTCCGCTGTCTACTAACAGCCAGACTGCAAACAGAATACACTGAAGCTTTGCGAAAGGATTCTGTACCAGAATTCCACAGAGACTGGGCTCCCGGTGGTACGACATCACCAACCATCATGTTAGACTGAAAACCTATATCCTTGAACAAAATCTCTTCAATGTTTATGCTTTTTCTGAACTTTCTTTTACAGTAAACAATTTTTGATAATTCAGAACCTCTTTGCATCGGACTAATATTTATCAAAGTCAAGTGCTCCAGTGTTCATGAAATACACAGGTGCCAGAAAAACTAAAATTGTAACATCATCATGTTCATATCTGTAAACTACAAAGACCGTTTTGATAAATTGTTTTTCATTTTTCCCCTTCATCTCACCTGTAATATATACTCATTTTTCTAAATATTTATCATAAGTCATCTGTATATACTGCATTCATGCTTTAACTTTGTAGAATAAAATACATTTGAACTCTAAAAAAAGTGTATCTATGACGAGGGGAAGAAAAATGGCATAGATGCATCTCCAATAAAATCATACGGCATGATCTCCAACCTATCGCGTCTGAATTACCATAACGTACCAAGAAAGTTCACATAGGAATGACGAAAAAGCCGTTTCATACAAAGCTTGAAGAACATGAAATGAGTGTTGAATGTGGCAGGCTCACTACTGTACTGTTAAGAGGAGCATCAAATAATGAAGCAATACCGCTCTGGTGCGATATTAAGGCCTTTCTCTCTACCATAGCGGTGACTCCTGAAACACGTCACCGCTATGGTAGAGAGAAAAGCCAAAATGAGAGCATTACCTCCTAGTCTGCGGGAAGGGCACAAGTTCCGTCTGGTGCCGTAGAATCCTGTATATATGTACGGTAGATTGAAGCATCCCAAACAAGGTCACCCCTTGAGGCCGACTGTTCCTAGAACTGTGGCCCGACATACCATCTGGAGAAGGCACTCCGTCTTTCTGCGTAATATTTTACCGGATTCAGACCATGTAGTAGCCTCCACCAGAGAATTCACCAATAAGATCCAATGCGTTAGTGCATCCCGATGTGACACCAAAAGTTTTTATTTAGTCTCATTATACCTATCAACCTCAGTACAAGAAACCATAAATACTTTAAAGGAGGCCATTTGGCGTTGTAGTAACTTCAAGTCGGAAACCATACACTACAGCTCAACAGCATTCGGCTTCGCGTCACCAGAAATTCGTTCTTCCGTTACAAAATTACAAGCAGACTATAGTGGGGCGCCTACGGTATCTTCGCTTTCTTCAATGTTACCCCTTCAAAACGAAATTTTGAATGAATATTCACCGAAATTATCGATGTGGCTGAGATACGTTGATGATATTTTTATTTTATTTTTTGATTGGAGGTTTACGACCACCGCGAGCAACTCAGTGGGCTATAAGCAGTCACCCGTCCTTATTTTAGGGCCACTGGTTCCAGGAAAGGGAGCGAGCCAACGTCGTAAGACAAACACAACAACCATGCCTCACCGGTATTCGAATCCGGACCCATCTCGGACGAATGATCAGAAGCCGTCGCTTAGATTACAGAGCCACCGGGGCGGCGATGATTTCTTCTTTGTATGAAAACAACGTAGAGAGGACATTCATCTTAACTGGAAAAAATTAATTCTCTATACCCGCCCAATGTGGAAAACCGAAGTGCATAGCTCGTTACCGTTTTTGGATGTAATGATAACGAAAACTGTAGATGGCGCCATTGGCACCTCTGTTTACTGTAAACCTACATATATAAATAACATCATGAATCGAAGATCTTTCTGCAATGACAGCTACGAGGAGGCTTTCATCAGGTCATGTGCTGTTCGGAAGCTTTTCGTATCATCAAATGGTGATTATAAAAACTGACATTGAAACTTTCTTAAAACCTGCTATCTCCTTTGGATAGTAAAAACATGGAATGCAGGACAATCGAAAAAGCGAGAAACTTAGGTAACAACGGTATTGGATGCATCGACAAAGCCGCGTCAAGATCCATAATGTCCATCCCATCAGCATATCGCTATTCTCATTCTGGTTCAGAGGAGCTCTAAAAACGCTTAACTATGATGGCATAATGTCATCTAGATGCATCTCCGAAAGAATCATACGCAAATTATCACCAACCTATGGCGTTTGAACATGCTGGAATACTTCATTCCCATAACGTATCCTTACGGATCCAAGAAGAATTATGTAGGAACAACGAAATGGTCCATTTGTGTGTGTGTGTGTGTGTGTGTGTGTGTGTGTGTGTGTGTGTGTGCATTTGTTGCTCAGGTGCATAGTATTATTAAGAAACTCAAAAATAATGAAGCCCCAGGGAAGGATAGAATAAACAATAGAATCCTAAAAGCACTTCCCAGGCATCACCTTGAGAAACTCACTAGTATATTCAATCATCAGTCACATTTCGCTGCTTCCTAATTGACTGGAAACTAGTGTATGTCTGACCCCTACCTAAATCTCATACTGACCAATCTCTGCCACAAAACTATAGGTCCATCTCACTCTTACCTGAACTAGGCAAGGTCTATGAAAGGCTCCTTTAGAGGCATATTATTAGACACTGCCAGGAATATAACATTATCTTACAGTTTGTATTGTATCACCTTGAGAAACTCACTAGTATATTCAATCATCAGTCACATTTCGCTGCTTCCTAATTGACTGGAAACTAGTGTATGTCTGACCCCTACCTAAATCTCATACTGACCAATCTCTGCCACAAAACTATAGGTCCATCTCACTCTTACCTGAACTAGGCAAGGTCTATGAAAGGCTCCTTTAGAGGCATATTATTAGACACTGCCAGGAATATAACATTATCTTACAGTTTGTAATGTATAATCCAATATACCTTTCTAATTCCTGTCCATATAGAAATTTTGTTTATTCTCCTTACGCAATTGCTAACTTTAACGTTTTCTCTTTCGCTCGAATCTCTCTTTAACAACAAGTATTGAGATTGGTGGTTGAGTGACGTAGGTAAAAGATGAGATAAGAAGTTTGCTTTCAATATACTGTATGTTCACTGGTTGTATGGCTTCCGAGCTGTCTTGCTTTAGGCTGTCTTTCGTTGAGCTGTCATCAGTCAATCTGATTTGTGTTAGGTTGACTTGTGTTAGAATAAATTTCGTTTAAGGAGACTCATTAAGATATCTGGAATTTACTAACTCACGTTTATTTAAAATTGAATTCAAGTTCTTGTTAATATTGTTATGAGATAATTGATGCTCAATACCTGAGCTGGTTCTACAGTGATTATTGAAAGGTTTTTCATTGTCGTGGGATCCCTATGCTACAAATGCTGGAATTCTGGATACCCTCCATCAACAACTTGATCCTTTCTTACTGAAGTCGGAAAGACCCATACCGTGCACGGGTGTATGAAGCTAATAAAGGGTATACGAAGAGCGCCATAGGTGCCATAGGCATTCTCCCCAGGCTCCGGAGCCACTCAAAGTACCACTGTGTCCTCAACCGTGTAGACCATATCAATCAAATGCCCAGCTGTCACCACAGAGAATTAAGCAACAAGCGTTGCCCGTTGAACAACGATGTATTCCGCCACATCCGCACGCTCAAGATGAGCGATACTTTTTCTTACAAAGAGACAATTTTAAAAGTGTTCAATACTCATGGAAAAGTCAATACTCGAACTCGAGGCAACAGTGTAATTATGCTACAAATTATATTTCCAGTAATTAATGTGCGTACTGCTCGTCGTACAAGACTTGGTGAGACTTTTGTAAGAAACCAAGGTTCTCAAAATCAGCGTTTGTGACGGTACAACAATAATAACAGACTTCTCACCAGCCCTCCAAAGTGACAGATTGTCATCGGGTAAAATAAGTTAACTTTACCAACTTTTACAAAAGCGGCCAGGCTTTTCTCCGAGTGCTTGGAAGACACCTGCCTTTCTCGCGCCCCAAAAAACGAGCGGATATCGTTTCATCCTGGATTTCAGAAAACTAAATAAAGTAATTAAGCAAATCAGTTACCCTCTGCCAGTCAAAAGTGATGCCCTACAAGATTCGGCAACTACAAAGTGGCTAACTAGTTTGGACTTGGCCACTGGATATTGGCAGGTGGCTGTACATCCCGATTCTATAGAAAAGACAGGATTTATAACCACCCTTTGATTCATATGAATTTCTCTGAATGTCGTTTGGATTCGCGCCTGCCACTTTTCAAAGATTAATGGGTGCCGTGTTGAGACCAAGGAGGTTAGAATAATACTTCTGGAGATGCCATGGTCTCTTAACAGTGAAGCCGCCAGGTGTGGGAAGTTGCAGATACATGTACTTGGAGTGCCACTTTTCCAAAATAAGAAATCAACGCTGTCAAAGTTTTGTACTAGTTTTGTACAGTTTTGTACACCCAAAAGAAAATTTTGTACACCACCGGAAGTGGTACTTTTTGACTCTCCTTTGTGGTCCTCGAGCGTGTACTTGGAGTGCCACTTTTCCAAAATAAAAAATAAACACTGCCAGAATGTTGTACTAGTTTTGTACACCCAAAAAAAATTTTGTACACCACCGGAAGTGGTACTTTTAGACTTTCCTTTGTGGCCCTCGAGCATGTACTTGGAGTGCCAGTTTTCCAAAAACGAAAATAAACACTGCCAGAGTATTGTCCTAGTTTTGTACAGTTTTGTACATCCAAAAGAAAATTTTGTACACCACCGGAAGTGGTACTTTTTTACTCTCCTTTGTGACCCTCGAGCATGTACTTGGAGAGCCACTTTTCCAAAATTGAAAATAAACACTGTCAGAATGTTGCACTAGTGTTGAACAGTTTTGAACACCCAAAAGAAAACTTTGTACACCACAGAAAGTGGTTTTTATTGGCTCACCAGAACGTACTCAGAGTTCCACTTTTTTAAAATCGAAAATAAACACTGCCAGGGTGTGTGCATCCTAAAGAAAATTTGTACTCTACCGGAAGAGATTATTTTCACCTCTCCTTAGTGGCTCTCCGGCATGCGCTCTTGTACTACCCTTTTTTCTAAAATTCGAAAATGATCACTGCCAGGGTGTTGTACGAGTTTTGTACGGTTTTGTGCACCACCTAAAGAGAACCGATCACTTACTACACCTAAGCAAACTAGCCTTTGTTTTCCTAGAAAGCCATCGTAGAAAGGTTTCTCCGAAAATGAAACTAGACACCACTAACATTTTTTATTATGTTCTACTGTGAAATTTAAAATTATTTTTCTGAACAGAACAGTAGTAGTACTTTTTTACTTGGTGTACCGCTAAACATGTACTTGCAGTCCAAAATACAAAAAGTCGTCGTATTTTATTTTTCTTCAGCTCGAAAAAAATGTTTTGTACTTTACCGGATGTGGTACTTTTCATCCGTCTTAGTTCAGTACCAGACATACATTTCTTGTACCATTATACAAATCCGAAATATTCACACACGTTTTCTACTAGTTTTGTAAGTGCGAGAAACGTGCTCCATTTTGAAATATAAGAAATCATTTTACATGATTCCTCAATGGTAAAATTTGATGATCTCGGAGCGTATGTAAGCAGAATACAGTTCTTAATTTCCAATTTTTGTTTTAATGAAGTTATTTGCACCTGCTTTTATATCTTTTTTTTTTTTTTTTTTGAATTACAGATTTGTACATTTTGGGATTGTATAACGGCTATCCTCAGTTGTGGATACCCCCATGACTGCATTAATAAATTACTTGTAGAATTTTTGATTTTCGAAGCAGTAGCTTGAATGGTTAACTAATTTGATTAATATTCCTAGTTTGTTGCATATAAAACACACTTTTGTAATAACCCAGTAGCCAAACTGCCAAGTTGAAAGAATCAGCAAAAGGATTTATGTTTAAAATCTCCTTTCCCTTAATTTTCCACTCAATGAAAGTTCGAAGGTCATCTATATAAAAAATCGTCACATTGTGATTCATCATTTGACACAAAATAGCTCTTAGATCAACATATAGCAACAATACGTATTGGTTTAAATCTCTTTCTTTATATCAGTTCCCCACGATTACTCGCAATTTTTCTCTCTCTACACCCCACCCCCCCGGTCCCATTGTTTCATTATTTACAATCAAGGTTGTCTCTATAAATTTTGCTGTGACTCACTGTCAGTGTCGCCAAAATGTACAAGCTGTTTAGAGAAGTAACGAACTCTTCAGTGGGGAAATGTTTAGTTTAGAAGCAACTTGAAAGGAGGGTTAAGTTACAGGTATACGTCACAGATTGAAATTCAAGCAATTTGAATTTCTGCGCAATGTTTTTTCAATCTAGTGGTTTACAGTTTAAACAAAAGTTTTAAATTTAAGCATTGCTTTGTAGAAATAAAAAGATATTCAGTGAAACTTCGGCTATGCGTATTCCAGTTATATTTTTTGACATTTGTACGTAATTCTGCATTAGTCCCGATATTTTACTGTAGTTTCTAAGCTTTTTCAATTCGATAATAGCTAATTAATTCATTTATACGCTTTTTTCGATGTACATAAATTTTGTAAGTTCAGATTATCACAAACTCACAGTTCTTTGATTCGTTTACGTATACGTAATCGGTATATCACAAGTTTGAGAGAATCGAGACAGCGTTACTGAGTTCTTGGTGCAGCCAAAGTTGAACCTTCATCCCATCAGAGAAGGGTATCTGTTTACTTTCGATCAGCGTTGTTGTGTTCCTTCTTGGTGGAAGTTGAACCTTGATCTCATTAGAGAAGGATATGTCGTTTAGTTTCGGTTTGGATGAAAAATTTATTTCGCAATCGATGCTCTGAATAAAACGTGCACTTAGGCAAGCTACAACTTTTGGCATGGTGCGGACGTTTTTTTGTTGCTGTAGTTCAGCCATGAAATAGATGGTGCAAAACTTAATAACGTTCATAGTTATGTTTTTTCTCTGACTTTGACAGATTTTAAACAAGCAAAGACCGTTGAGAAATCAACAAATCAACTTGTAAACAATTTGCTTTGAAAAGAGCAATGCTAATAAAGAAGGAGTAATAGGGGTATGAATATAAAACAAAATAACATTCGGATTTACTACAAAGTTTTTAAAAAGTAAAGATTTTTTTTTCATGTATTGAAAATGCGAAATTGTACAAAATCATTTTGTCATGTAGTTTTTAAAATATTTGGCCAAACTTTGGGAACTTGTTTTACCGCCATTTTGGTGATAAAAAAAGCATATAAAGGGTCGGAAACTTTTTCCCGCAGCGATATCCCCCATGAGCATGGGCGTCCGCTGCAACTTTTCCGGGGAGGGGGAAAACGGGTATACTCCCACTATCGTAATTATTGCTTAAATGTATAGTACCCCCGCGTCTTTATATGGCATAGTAGGGGTTGGGTCAGGCGCGAGTACAACGAGCCCCTAAAGCTACGGAGTGGGTTCGGAGCACTGTCAGCCCCCCCCCCCCCCCTAAAAGTTTGGGAACTTGGACACATCTTTCTTTCTATAGTCAATATTTAGTATTGAAATACGGACAATGATAATAATTATGTCATTTACCAATTACTGGCCACTGATTATTCATATCTGAGTCAAAAGTTTAACCTTACTGTAGGCTTCTTGCTGAATTTAATAATCCACTTAATACAGTCTTTTTGTAGGGAAACATTAACTTGGGGTTACATAAAACAATTGCACTGCTCCATCGTCCTATATTGAGTATGGGTATAAACCCCCTTTTTTTATAGACTTTTGTCTGCTTATTTTTATACCCCTTCAATTTTCTGTTTCTTGCACTTTAGAAGAGATACTATGAAATAAAAACTGCAAAAGTCTTGGGTTTTGTCCAAATCTATCAATCACATTTTGAATGAGTTCATGTTTATTCTCAAAAACCTTATATTGATGAATACTCATCATGCACAGTCAGATACGCGCCCATCTGCCATTTTTGACCTTAACCAGGTTTTTAACCGTTCTCATAGTGCTGAAGGACCTCTCCACTGGGCAGGTTGTTACTGCTAATGTTTGAGCAATAAAAACAGCCTGTCGAACAGAAGGAAACAGATCAGTGTGTTTGAGCACGCCTAAAGTTCGTCTTCACATCCATCATCTTGTTTCTTCCTTCCTGACCACATTTCAGACTGTTATGAATAGGTTTTGTTCATGTGTATAATTAATAGTTAAATTTAGCAAATGTTAAAATTAAGGTAAATATTGACTATACGTAAAAATTAAAATTTGGGAGACGAGTGGATGTGTAGCAGCACTCGTGAGCGAGCGCGCACCTTTTCTCTGTATGGGAAATTGAGAAGTAATCGGAGAAGCGAAAAAGAAATGGGATTTAAACAAATTAATCAAATGAATGGGAGAGATTTTGGGGAGCTGGTGTAAGAATTAATAAAATTAGGATTTTATAAACTTCACGCTCTTCAGGCGCTCTGCATTTCGCAATTTAATTTCCCCTTAGATTTTCTTCCGTGGATTCGCGCCTAGGAAGGTCGGGAAAGTACCGCTCTTTCCCCCTCTCCCCCCCTCTCTCTCCGAGTCGAAGGGCTTCCAGTCGGCCGCTTTCTGTGGCGTGGGACCGCGGGGCATCCTTTCCCTAACTGCTACGACCCAGCAATATTGGGTAAGGTGAAGTAATTCTACAAGAGTATGGCTGGTAGACATTTTATTGGAGCTCGGCGCCGGTCGTCTTGAGAATTGCTGCACCATGTCTGGTAGAAAAGAATAGCCTGACGCCAGGCAAAGGAAAACCATAGCAATTTTATGGTAGGAAAATTTACGACCCAGGAGATCCGCGGGCACGGAATTTCCTAGAATTCAGGGGCGGACGCAGATTTTGGACGGGGCGAAGGATGGCAAGTCAGAGTAATGGCGGGAAACCCAGAGCAAATCAGATCGAGAAATGATAATTGTGTGACCAATCTGTAAATTGGTGGGAGGATCCGGGAAGAACAATTTTTCGTAGGACTGGAAGAGGAGCGAAAAAAAAGATAGCATGGTGAAAAAAAGTTCAGGAAGAACTACCGATACGAGGAACGAGCATGTGCCCAACAGGGAGAGATGTTCTACATTAACGAACAAAGTGGACTCTGAAATCATGACGGTGATATAAAAGATCCAGGACGGTAGCCTATGTACAAATAAGGAATCTGCATGAAAACTTCGGGAAGAGGAGAATGAAACGCCAGCCCTTATCGTGGGATAGAAGGTAGGACATTTCCTACCTTAACGGTTTCCTCTTGTTTATATAATTAGTATGTTGAACCGAAAGTTAAAGAAGAGCATAGTAGACTAAGTCAAGGTTGAAAATAAAACCAGCTCTAAATTAATGCTGAGAAAAGTAGGGCAGAAATAGAAGAAATGAAATGGTTGAGTAAAGTAAATACATTGATCAGAGCAGGAAATTGTGTAGGATAGGGAATCATTTTAAGTAAATTATGTTTCGAAATTTTTCAGATTTATATTAAATTAAAATAAGAAATTAAAGTTAACCTTTAAATAAATAGTTTTGATAAAAGGGTCTTCAAGCATATTCATATGACTGAGTGTATTTTTCTAAATTTCAAGCCTTCATCAGGCAAAATAAACATATTTTATTTTCACGTTATTATGAGTCGGCTAAATTTCATTTGAGTGTACAATTTTGTAAAGTAAAAATGTTAATCACGATTGAGAGTTGGATGTGTGAGTAAATGATTTGGAATGAATGTTCAGAAAAGTCCTCCAGTGCAATACTGAGTTATTTGTTTACTACACATCAGTGCTAGTAAACAAATCAAAATTTTTGTAAGTTAACGAAATATTCGCGAGAAATGAAAAGCTAGACGATTACTTTTAAACATTGCGGCACTCAGCGGACCCCGATACACGGAACGTCGGCTGGGTGAAACACAACGCCCATCCTCGAATAACGAGCCTGTGCTTTCTCTAATACTGGGAAAACATAGTTTTTGAAATTCGAGTGATTACCCTTAATGCTAATAGTTATCGCCAGTGCACACACCAGCAGGCATTGGAGCCGGATAGCAGATGCATTTCGAAACAAAAAGTAAATTCAATCAATTAAGGCCATGATAAATGAAAATAAAATGCAATGGAACACTGATATTAGGACATTCCAAAAGTTATTATTGAAAGTTTGCGTTGTTTGAATTTACGATGAGCTGTGACACCTGCAAGTGTAAAATAAGTAATTATTGTTTACATGTGTACCAAATTTGTGAACACTAAAAAATGGATGGTATACAATGTACACATGTAATAACTTTTGGAGGCGGTGATGATCAAGTTTAGTGGTTAGGACAAAATGCATTAATTAAATAAAACCAAAACTCCAGAGAGGTCTCCTACCTTAGGCAAGCTAAGGCGGATGAGCATATGACTCTGAGAGGAAATTCAACTGAGTCATCCAATTCTTCACAGCACAAGGTTTGGGTTTTTGAAAGGCCACTTGGCCTGCATTTATTGTACAAACTTAACCACAATAACAAAAAACACAACAAAATGTTTTAAGGAGTCGGAGACCCACCAAGACAACACAATGTCTGCAAAATTTTGCTGATACAATTTAGCAAATCTCCAAAATTGCTAACTTTGGCCCCTGGCCTAATCTGAATGTTTATTCAGATGACACCTTTAGATTAATCGCTTCACAAGAAACAGAACTTCATCCACAAATAAAAATAGAATGTTTACTAAATAAGTGTGAGATTTTATTTGAAAAAATGATCTTGCTTAACAAGAAGTTACACCCAAATTTTAGATTGCCATAGCAAGCCTAATGCAGCACATATCACTCTTTAGCTTGTATCATATGTTGCTGAAGTGAAGTGTCTTCTCCCTCTCCCCTCAGTGTTATAATATAAGAATATGTACTATAGTTTTGATTAGCCTCTTTCAAACAACTCATTCAAACATGTTTTCTTAACACATGTTAATTTGAGACATTACAACCACTGACCAAAATTCACAAATAAAAGTTATATTAAAAAATGGTTCTACACTCCCCAGGAATATTTACCTTACAATTAAATATACTTAACATTCTAGCATTACTTGATACAAAATCACTCTAAGCACTCTACTAAACATACTGCACTAAATACCTTACTTAATTATCTCAAAAGTTATCATTACACCACAATGCTGACAAATAAACTTAAAATTCACACCATCATCTGGAAAAATCAAAATACTTCATTAACACCAACTTGCTCTGAGTACTCAATATTCTACCATGTAAATAAAAGGCAAACACTAACTCTCAACACTCCTGGACTTAGATTCACTCCTGGACTTAGATTCATACTTATCTGCGCTCCTACTGTTCATCACAATTTAAAATTACACAACTATATCTGGCAAGCAATTTATAAACAAATTAACTCAAATTCCCAAAATTACACTATGCAAGTTTTTACTAATTTTAACAACCCATATAGTAAACTACTGAGGTAACGGCTAGGCAAAACATCTCAGTTTATCAAACTCACTTTCTTCGAAAACAAAATTTACATCCCGAAGAAAATATCAATCAGGCTAAAGGCGAGAAATTGGGTAGTGAAGCCAATTCAAGCCTATGCAACGAAATGGTAAGTCAATATGTGTGACTTATTACCCTTGTAATTTCTTTCCTCGCTCACTGTCTTTGGGACAACACTCGAACGCATGCAACTTGACAGGAGCTGCTTCTTACTGGCCGACGATTTTACTCGGGGCCGAAGACGAATCCCCCAATTCATCCTCATAAGCACTCTTTCAATACCCGAAGTATGTCCACGTAAGGAAAAACCTCCTGCAAGAGCTCTCTTGCCCCCAAATTTTCTTACTCCAGGCACACAACTCCCAGAGAAAAACTATCTGAAAACTCACATTATCTCTAGAAAAAATCCACATAAATCTCACTTTCCAGAAAACACATCATATCTCTATTTCCAGAAATCATTATCAGCTCTCGAAGCACTCCCTATTTCCAGAAATCATTGTCACGGGAGGTGATAATGATTTCCAGAAATCATTATCACCTCCCGAAGCACTATCTATTTTCAGAAATCATTATCACCTCCCGAAGCACTCTCTATTTCTAGAAATCATTATTACCTCCCGAAGCACTATCTATTTTCAGAAATCATTATCACCTCCCGAAGCACTCTCTATTTCTAGAAATCATTATCACCTCCAGAAGCACTCTCTATTTCCAGAAATCAAACCCCTTGCGAAGAAATATCACTGTACACAGGTAATGAAAAGGCCCCACTTTCAGACAACCCTTGTCTGCTTGCATACCGTCTTTGACATCCTCCTCCTTATGCAAATCGAATTCTCAAATACATTTGCTGATATGGTCTCTAGCCACAATTACTACAAAATGTTACATATTTTCACCCATTATTTGCAAAACTCAAAAATCACCATAACCTACCTCTAAGGACAAAAATTTAACTATACATGGCCATGTATGTCTATAAATACAAATGCAATTTATATATTATTAAATGCTACCAAGCACAAAGAAAGTTAAATTTCCTTAATACAATTTTACTGGTTTGAGAGGTTGTTCTTCAAAACAGCTTATAACACCATTATGATATTAGATATTCTATTTACACAACAAAAACAACAACATTAAATCCTTTTATAGCTTAGCTCAAGAAATAAAAAAAATAATGACAGGAGTTTCCCATGCTCACCATTACTTGACCACAAATACAAGACCTGACACAATGATATTGACAACTTTCCCATACCCAACTAGCCTCGAAAAATCATAGAAATATATATACGTTTAACATGTACTGCTCCACTGCAAAAATAATTTTAAAGTAACCGCACATAATATTAAAAAAAAAAATGCCAAGCAAAACTATTTACTTTAGCACAGAATTGCACAAAGTTGAGCTTTCACAAAATACTACTATCACAGCCAAAAATTTAAGCCCTTCCTGATTTGGGCTCTCGGGAAGAACTTTTTTTTTTTATTATGAACTCATACGTGAGAGACTAATAAAATTTTGAACCAGAACGACACCACAGGCACAACCAGAGGCGAAATTGTTTTTTTTATGCTCAGCTCAAAGCTCAAGTACTTGCTTGGGAGCTTATGTATTAATACAAAAAAGATATGAACTAAAACATTACCTTTGAGCTAGTGTCCTTTTTAAAACACAAACCCCCAGAGTTCACTGCCCAGGAACAACCAAATTCTCTGTATGTCCCTGTTTTTTCCCTTTTTTTTTCGCTATGGACCTTCTGACCTGGAGGGGGTGTATGGGATATTATCCTAATTCCTGCTGACACAGTGTGCTTGGCCAAAACCCAGGAAGCTGAACAGCACTTTGGATTTCCCTGCTAGTGATGGTGGACCAGGCAAGACGACCATGATGACGACTCCAGTGATCTCGGGTTCAAAACGTACCGCTAGAAGCTGTTTTTCTTCTCCATGTCTCAGTCGTTCAATTTTATATGATGTGCAGAGCGGCGAAAGCATTCAGGTCGGCAGAACCCCTCAACGAGCAGGTGGGCATGAAGAAACCCTTCGATTTAGGCCCCTGTTCCCATGTCTCTCAATACTGCAGTCGTCCACAAGGGATGAATCAGTGGAAGCTAATGGCACACTTGGAATGAGACGTCTTCTGGTTGGACTCTCACGAAAAAACTTAAATTCCCCAGAGCTGACACCACCCCCGCAAACACACACACACAAATTTTGACCTTTGAACGAAATTCGTAACTTCTTCTTGACTTTCACCCTGTTACAGTGGTCTGATCCGGGAAGGGGGGGGTCAAGTGACCCGTTCACACCCCCTCCTTCCCATGAGGTCTGGAAACTTGACGTGGTGTGCGAAATCCAGATCATTCTTTTACGGATGAGTGGTAGATTATTTGCATGAAGCAAGTAATACCTTACTGCATTAACCCCGTGTAATGTTTTCGTTGCTGGTGGAATTTATTTTCGCCATCCTTAGAGAACGAGGCAAACCCTCGGGAATTTGTGTTTTGTGTCTGTGACACCCTATGGTTAGCTGGTCTTCGCACCGCCTTGGATCTACGCAAAAAGGTGTGCGCATTTCGTGAATTGGTAGTCTTCATGATCTAAAGGTAATTATACACTGCTGGCCAAGCAAAATGAAACACCAAGAAGGACACCAGATAGCAAAGCCAGATTTACTGGACACATAACAACAGATACAAAGATGAAACGATTAAGCTTACAGGCCCGTGCGTCTTGCGGAACACGCAGACATCAATAGTTCGTGTGGCCCCCATGGCTGGCAATAACGGCTGCTACACGCCGCGGCATCGAACGAAAGAGGCTTTGGACGTAGGCTTGGGGTATGTCGGTCCAGGCTGCTTCCACACGTTAACACAGTTTATCAGGCGTAGCGGCGGGTAGTGCTTGCCGGACCACTCAGTTGCCGATCAACGACCAGACGTGTGCGATGGGCGACATATCGGGAGAACAGGCTGGCCACGGCAGCAGTGACACCTGGTGGGCTGTGAAAAAAATGTTGCATGATGCGTGCCACGTGCGGGCGCGCATTGTCCCGTTGAAACGTGGCAGCTGGCAGGTCCTGCAGGTAAGAGAGGACTTCAGGCTCCAAAACGTCGGAGATGTAGCGGTGGCTGTTGAGTGTACCGGCGATGCGTACCAGAGTGGTGCGCGTGTGATATCCAATTGCGCCCCAAACCATAACGCTAGGCGACATACCGGTATGGCGATGCATAATGCAAGCGTCAAACAGTCTCTCTCCGCAGTGCCGCCACACGCAGATCCGCCCATCGTGGTGCTGCAGACAGAAGCGGGATTCGTCGGAGAAGACAGTGTCGTGCTATTCCGTAGTCCAGGTGCGGCGTTCAACGGCCCACTTCCGCCGCACTCACCGGTGGTGTAATGTTAATGGTAATCGAAGCAATGGCCGCCGTGCGACAAGTCCCCGCTCCTGCAGACGACGTCGAACGGTACGTGCTGACACAGGTTGTTGCGCAACACACCCTAATTCCTGCGCTAACATTCGTGATGTGGCGGTGCGAGTCGTCAATGCCCACCGCACAACATGCCGGTCCTCTCGTTCGGTGGTGTGCCGCGGTTGCGGCAATCGCTGACGTCGGTCCGTCCGTCCCTCTTTCACCCACCGAATCCATAATCGCCTCACTGTAGCTGGAAGTCGCCCTCACGGGCGCCGATGTCTCGGTGCGATAAACCACTATTCGTCCTCTGTCGAACTCCGAAACGTACTGAAATGACTGCCGTATTCTGCAACGAGGCATCAGGAAGCTTCCCACGCACAGGTCCACTACTTACACCCGCCTTATGTGCACCGTTCTTCTAGTGCTTCTCGGTAGCGTGACGGGCGCACATGATTTGCATATGCCCTGCAATGCTAATCGTTCGCATGTCCTGTCGCGGGCGACGCATGCGCGAATTTCAGGCCAATCGGATGCTTCTTTCTTGGTGTTGCATTTTGGGTGGCCAGCAGTGTAAATTCATTATCTATACTACTTGCGTAGGGCTGCCTTCTAGAGAGTACGAGACGAAGCAAGTAGTTATTTTGCTATTCTCTTCATTTTCTCCGTAAGACAAACACAACATCCATGCCTCACCGTGATTCGAACCCAGGCATATCTTGGACGAATAATCACCTCCGCCAAGCAGTTTTCCAACAAAAAACGTTTCGGGAAGTGGCTGGCTACATCATTACATCATTTGAACGATAAGGTTGACTCAATGTTTGAACTTTCGATTCTAGATTATCGATTGGTCTCACAGAGATATACAATGTGGATGTAATAAATTGCTCAACAGCAGCTTGACGGCCGAACGGAAACTCATAATGAAGTGGAACTATTGGTATTGGTGTAAGTGACAAAAAGCTGATCCTATCAGCTCGACTTCAGCACCCCTAGCGGCGAATTCGCATACTCAGCTCACCGAACTCAGACTATATGATAGAGCCAAAATGTCAAATACAATGTTGGAGACTATCTTTTGCTTGCTACGAATCGGTCAGAAAATGTGGGAGTCAACGGGAGAATTTGCAACGTGAATAAATTTCTACATCGTATAGAAGAGCACATGGAAGGTCTCTTCCTTCAGGGGATTGGCTTTGTACATTTTTTGATGAAGGTCATCATACACCTCCCATTCATTGTTTTGACGTAAGCAATACGCCCCATAGTGACCTACACTGGCAACATTACATCCTCCAGTGTAGCTAACTGCCCCTCTCAAATAGTACTGCCGCTCACCAAAGGCAAGCATTCGAGGCAGTTGCGCTGGTTCCGTTTTCAGACTTATCACGTTTTCATCATTTTTTTCAATTACTTCTACAAAAATGTGATACAATGACGGTTGCACCCGTATCGTTTTAATTCCATTACACAGGGGATGTTTCTTTGAGTTTTCCCAATCAATGCATGCGTCCTCATCTGTGCGATCTATGTCTTCCAACGCTGATCGACAAATACCACTCCGTTCTGCTGTCAAATTCTTGTTAACCATTTCTGGAATAGTACTGAGATTTCCGTTGGTAGTTCCCACTGTCACTACGGCAACAGGAAGAATAACATTCCTCCTAGAGCATACAGAAGAAGTGCATTCTTGAAACTCCTGGGCGTACACATATCTTCCCATGATCTTAGTATCATTTGTGCTATTGGTAGTGCAGCGTCTAAAGACACCAAACCACAGAATAATTTCTTCGCGTTTTTAATAATGCATTTAAGCGCTACAGCCCGCAATCTGTAAACTTTAGCTGTCGGACGAGTCGTTATCATTTTTCGATACCATGTTAGCCATTGCATTGTTTTTGGGCATGTTGGTCTATCGCCTCCCTGTATTTCTCACTATCGCAATAACCAACGCAAGCTAACTGGACGAGTGTGCCGTATGCGCAAGTGTTTTTTACTGTAATTTGCTCTTCACCTATCTGAATGGGACGTAGACCAATACAATTTCCATTTTTCAGAAGACCAATTGGAACACATTTGTTTGTTGACCTGAAGTCTATAAGGAAGCTAATTTCATCATTCCACTGAGATTTTTTATATGCGTAAGCAAAAAATCATCAATTCGGGCAGGTAATTTAAGGTTTTGACATACTCTCTTCTTTAAGTCATTAAAATTGCTCTCAACAGAGGCACTCGAAGCAGTTCTGGCTCCATATCCAAAATGAGGGACCATTACAGCTGTCCATAAAGGAATTAGGTGACACACCTTCAGAATGTCATATACTATTCCTGGAGCATACTGCTGATTTCCACGATCACCATGTGGATTAATACATTTCCTAGCATTCTGTTCCACGCTAATGGCCCATGTACGAAAGGCATTTCTCTGCCGTTTCTCTTTCAGAATTTCCATAGTGTCATCGAGAAAAGACTCTTCAATAAACCTGATTTACGGCGCTGTGTCATCGAGAAAAGACTCTTCGAAACTTGTCATCGAGAAAAGACTCTTCGAAACTTGTCATCGAGAAAAGACTCTTCGAAACCTGATTTACGGCGCTGTAGATAGCATTTACTGTTCTTGCAAGAGGTCTCTTCGCTGGAAAATTCGTCGTTACCTTCGGTTTCATTCAGCGCTACAATAAAAATGTGAGTTAACAAAGTCCTTACGTCATTCATGTCTGTTGACTGAAGAACTGCACACAAAGATCTTAAATAAAATTGACGAGTCCTTCGCAATTTCCCTTTCAAGCTCGGAAATTTAGCAAATAAGTTGACCACATGAGCAACGTCTGATCTAATGAAACAATTTGGAAGATCGAACCTGTCTCCACCGCCCCGGTGGCGCAGTGGTCTAAGGCGTTGGCCTCTGATCATTCGTCCGTGAGGGGTCCGGGTTCGAATCCCGGTCAGGCATGGATGTTGTGCTTGTCTTACGGCACTGGCCCTCTCCCTTCCCTGGAGCCAGTGACCCTAAATTAGGGACGGGCGACTGCTTATAGCCCATTGAGTTGCTCACGGTGGTCGTTAAACCTCCAATAAAAAAAAAAAAAAAAAAAAAAAAAAAGAACCTGTCTCCTTCTTCGATGCCAAGAACATTTGCACACTTTTCTAGGTATGACGCAAGTGAGGGCAGATGTGTAAAAAATTGTACACAAGCTGACATGAGGGCTGCTGACATGTCTATTACAACCTCCATTGGCATGATCTTACATTCCTGAAGAAATCTACTTAACCAATGCCGAATTGTTTCTGTATGATGTCTTTCACTTAGCATGTTGAACACAAAATACTGTTCCTTTTCTTCTGAGTGCGCTAGAGTAGCCCCATATAAGAAAATGTGTCCCAATATGCTGTGTTCCGTTCTTTTGATCTTTTTAACCAAACCACCAGTAGCATCTATGCATATTCTTGATACCTTTGAAGCTCTGAAAATCGCCTCAGTAATGTGTACCTGCTCCGTGGACCAGTAATGAATCACTAACTTATCATATGTTACATCTTTGAGGTAAGAGTTATATGGGCTTATATATTTACACTTAGCTATGGTCAACACTGGATCTTCGTGCATCCTTCCTCGTTGCATCTCACGGGACTTGGCTAGTCGAAGAGCGTTTAGTGCTGGCACATGACTGGGCTCACGGTCACCAAACACCATGATGCGCTCAGCCTCCCAGCGCCTAAATGCACTAGCTGACGTGGATTCCCGGGTTAATCTGTGTACTGCTCTCTCTCTCTCTCTGAGGGATCCCGACAGGTTTCTTTTGTAATTTTTTGGATGGTCCTGACGAAATTTTCCTTTGAATTTGCATTTCATATGCACAAAATCTCTCTCTTTAGGTTCATTTTCAATAATCCCTTTCAAAATAGAGCCACAGTACGTACACACACCGCGAATAGACACATAGAGAACATTTTCCTTTGTGTTAACCTTGCCACCTTTGTAAGTCATTTTACAGGGTCTTCGTGTGTGTTCGAAGAAATGAGCATGAATAATATGTGTCCATACATTTCGCTTCAACACTGCATAAGTCCTTCTCTTCGGTTTTGTGTGCTCTAAACACTTCCGAGTGTACGTTACTCTCTCTAGTCCCATTTCGGACCACTCCTTAGCACTGAATGATATTGTGAATTCCTCCTGATATTCTGTTAGATCACCAGCTTGTTCTGCTTTGTTGACAGGAAAATGTACTTCTCGATGAACAGAATCGTCATCCTCCCATTCTAAACTGCTGACTTCTTCAACTTCTGAAGATGTAGAAGAACTGTTCCTTTCATTTGGCCTTGTGTCACTCTCTAATGGGAGTTGTGCAACACAAATGCCCAATAAAGAATGTAAACCAGGCCTATTCATGCGCACATTTAGGTACAAGGCTTGCGGTGTTGTTCTGTATTCATCTTTCATGGCATCACAGAGGCGCTTCCATACAATGTCATTTCTGGGAGCTATTCTTCCATTGCCCTTGTTAATAGGAGATTCTTCCGAAAGAAAAAATGCTTGAGTTTTTCTATTGGGATCGACGCAGGCCTCGGCATCGTAGTTGCTCGAAAATCACAGTAACATTAACAAGGTTTTTTTTTTTGCAATCAATCGGAAACCAAGTGATGAATGCACCCGACAACGAAAGCTTGAGAATACGTAAACCTTTCGCGACGCTTCTTCATAAAATTATCAAAGTCCATCGAGATAAAGCTAGCCTACTAGTAATACAGTACCTAGCGTGCAACAAGGAAGTGATGATACGAACCTAGTATCATTACACGGAACTAAGTGTGACGCCAGAAAATATGGCAGGTCTCATCTGAGCAACCGCATTCTGAGTACGCAATACTACTTCTGCAGCTGCGGGAGGGGGTGGGGCAGGCAATATAGAAGTTAAAACAGCTGTCAGGAGTTTTAAGTTCACTTTGGAAGCACTGATATCCTAAGTGAAAATCTCCCAAATATGTGGCGTCAGTTGAATAAACAAATTCATCTTACCAACACACAGCATAACAATTTTTCGGTTGCTGGATGTCCTACACATTTAAGCTATTCGGCCCTTTGGCTCCGGGTTGTAATACGATCGCTCTGCAATCGCCTTATCGGTGCACTGCTGAAGGAAAGTGCGAGGCCACATGGAGATTCCTCGTGTAGGATGTGGATCCTACTTGTCGGTGCTTGTACTAAACTATGTAATTATATATAGCCTTGATGCTTTTCTTAACACTCACGGCTACCAGTCACAGTAGCATCTGTAGAGAGATCGTTTTCCAAATTAAAATTTGTAAAAATTATTTGAGAAGCATCATGTTACAAGATAGGCTGCAGGAATTGTCACTGCATAGAAAGGCAGTTTGCCAAAAGATTGGACCTCAATACTTAATAATTTCGCCAAAATGAAGGCTAGAAAGAAAGGCTTAGGCCTAAAAACATGAAAATTTCCACTTATCGCATAAAAAAATGTTTTCCACTTGTATTTTAATCATATAATTATAATTTATATCATATCTATATCATGTAGTTATATGGTACACTCAGTGGTCGAAGTGGCACAGAGCTACTGCCGGTATGGTGTAGACCATAGATCCACATAGTATAAATAGGAGGTTTCGAAAGAAATACATACCATTCCGTATAATTGTTTTTTTGTTTTTTTTTGGTATTGAAAAATTAATGTATTATTATAAAAAATTATAAAAAAAAATTAATGTAAAAATTAAAAAACCTTCATTGAAGGTTTTGTGGTCTCTGCTAATTATCAATTTTATCCGTTAAAAATGTCATTAGCCGATTTTTCCTTTTAAAATTTGTGCTTTCATCCTAATTTCTTTACGTAGTTTGTGAAGGGTTTATAATTTATTACATACCGGGATGGTTAATAACGTTTTTTTAACTGCCGGTATTCTCACTTCCATTTTTGTTAACTACCGGTATGCCATACCGGCCCACTTCGAACACTGGGTATAGTACTGGTATATTTGTAAACATCACATTCCTGCACATTGTATTTCCACACGCACTCTCTTTTTCCTGGCCTGCATTGAAGTTTTGTTGTACATGCAAATTAATATCTGTAGCTACGAAATCCATATTGAATTCCCTCATTGTATACAACCATATCCAATAACGATCACTAAAGTCTCATAGTTGTTAATCTTAAACATTTAAATATATTTTACCGAATTCGTTTGAATGCGATAAAACGTATATTCATGATTATGCATCTGACAGCTCACCGTGTTAAATCTGACTGGCTGATTGATAACCTTGCATTATGTAGTTCTGTTCCAAAATTTATTTTAAAAGTTAAAACTACAGGGCTCTATAGGTAGTTCCTTTACTTTTCCAGACGGTCTCCCTAACTTCCTGACATCCCCATTTTCCCAAATCAAACACCGTGAAAAATACATCCTCCCTAGTGTCCGAAATCCTGGAAAAATTATTATGCTTAGTGGTGCTGAAATAAACTTTTCGGGGTGGTACAAGTTGTGCTAGTTACGCCACTGCGAATGCGCCGAGGTGTTTTGCAACTTCCCCTCCCCCAACCTTACTCGACATGGCTGCTAGACTGGAAGCGATGATACGCGCCGATTTGAATTCCTCTTCCTCGCGTTTTCGAAATGCTTTTGCTGAAAGCATTGCTTAACAGAGCAACAAAAAACCGTTTCTTTTCTTCCTTTACTATAAAAATGAAGGCTCCGACAATTTCTTAGTTTATACAAGACAACCGCACGAAAATTTGCGACCTTGAACAAATAAAAGTTGCGTATAATGAACACAAAACCAGCTGGTTGTGTACACATGTATAATGAACAGGAGTAAAAGTATGTAATGAACTGGAAAAAGATAGCACTGTGTTTATTTCCGAATTTCGAAAGATGACACGCTGGACAACCAAAGAGAACCATCGCCGGAGGGGCACGTGACTCTCTTTGTCTGTACAAAACTAGTACACCATTCTGGCAGTGTTTATTTTCGATTTTGGAAATATGGCGTTCCAAGTACATGCTCGAGAGCCACAAAAGGAGAGCCAAAAAGTACCACTTCCGTTAGCATACAAAATTTTCTTTTGGGTGTACAAACCTGTACAAAACTAGGACAACACTCTGGCAGTGTTTATTTTCGATTTTGGAAAAGTAGCACTCCAAGTACGCGCTCGAAGGCCACAAAGGAGAGTCAAAAAGTACCACTTCCGGTGGTGTACAAAATTTTCTTTTATGTGTACAAAACTGTAGAAAACTAAGACAACACTCTGGCAGTGTTTACTTTCGTTTTTGGAAAAGTGGCACTCCAAGTACATGGTCGAGAGCCACAAAGGAGAGTCAAAAAGTACCACTTCCGGTTGGTGTACAAAATTTTCTTTTATGTGTACAAAACTGTAGAAAACTAAGACAACACTCTGGCAGTGTTTACTTTCGTTTTTGGAAAAGTGGCACTCCAAGTACATGGTCGAGAGCCACAAAGGAGAGCCAAAAAGTACCACTTCCGGTGGTGTACAAAACTGTACAAAACTAGGACAACACTCTGGCAGTGTTTTTTTTTCAATTTTGGAAAAGTGGCACTCCAAGTACATGCTCGAGGGCCACAATGGAGAGTCAAAAAGTACCACTTCCGGTGGTGTAAAAATTTTTCTTTTGGGTGTACAAAACTGTACAAAACTAGGACAACACTCTGGCAGTGATTATTTTCGTTTTTGGAAAAGTGGCACTCCAAGTACATGGTCGAGAGCTACAAAGGAGAGCCAAAAAGTACCACTTCCGGTGGTGTACAAAACTGTACAAAACTAGGACAACACTCTGGCAGTGTTTTTGTTTTCAATTTTGGAAAAGTGGCACTCCAAGTACATGCTCGAGGGCCACAACGAAGAGTCAAAAAGTACCACTTCCGGTGGTGTACAAAATTTTCTTTTGAGTGTACAAAACTAGGACAACACTCTGGCAGTGTTTATTTTCGTTTTTGGAAAAGTGGCACTTCAAGTACATGGTCGAGAGCCACAAAGGAGAGCCAAAAAGTACCACTTCCGGTGGTGTACAAAATTTTCTTTTGGGTGTACAAAACTGTACAAAACCAGGACAACACTCTGGCAGTGTTTGTTTTTTTCAATTTGGAAAAGTGGCACTCTAAGTACATGGTCGATAGCCACAAAGGAGAGCCAAAAAGTACCACTTCCGGCGGTGTAAAAAATTGTCCTTTGAGTGTACAAAACTAGTACAATACTTTGGCAGTAGTTGTCTTCGATTTAGAAAAAGGGGCACTCAGCATGTACTTGGAGTGCCACCTTTAGAGGGCCGAAATGTACTACTTCCGGTGGTGTACAAAATGTTCTTTTGGGTATACAAAACTGTACAAAACTAGTACAAAACTTTGGCAGTATTTATTTTCGATTTTGAAAAAGTTGCACTCCAGCATGTACTTGGAGTGCCACGTTTAGAGAGTCGAAAAGTACCACTTCCGGTGGTGTACAAAATTTTCTTTTGGGTGTACAAAACTGTACAAAACTAGTACATAACTTTGGCAGCGTTGATTTCTTATTTTGGAAAAGTGGCACTCCAAGTACATGTATATGGAAGTTGCCATTGTTTACATGATACCTATGTAATTTCATCTGTGTGTATTTTGCAATTGCCTGGCTTTTGGTTGCAAAAACCGTGTTAATATCAAACCGGAATGAATTATACTTTTAGACGAGTGAAGTTTACAATTTTAACGTTATGTTTGTTTAGAATTCGCACCAATGTTCGTATATTTCAATTTAAAATAAAAATGGGAAGGAGCCTCAAAATAAGTAAGAATTTTATGCATTTAGCATTTTCTCACACATTCGAAACAAGTTACGATGCGAAATTGGAAATGTTTGCTACGAAAGAAGGCGATTCGGCCAACACAAAATGCATTGCAATAGCATTTAAAACCATCAGCATTCCCACACTTTGACGGTCGTCGCTCGCCCGTTATAGGCTTCACGCAAAGTGGTACTACTTCATTAACAAGGGCATCTCCAGATATCTTATTCTAACCTTCTTGGTTGAGACCCGTTCTAGGCGCACGTGCATGATATCGTAACTTCGAAAATACTTGAGGAGCTTTTATCTTTGCTAGATTAAGCTTTCCAGTTGTTGCATGCTGCTGGGCTAACCTTAACACCCAGCAAGTGTCAATTTAGCTTTGTCTCCTTAGGTTTAAAGATCTCCCCTAATGGACTCATAACAGATGACAGTAAAGTTAAACTCACTGCAGAATTTCAAAGGCCTTAGAATGTGAAGAAACTCTTTCGATTCCTCGGAATGACAGGCTGGTACCAGCAGTTCGTTCCAAACTACGCAACTCTGTGAACCTTCATATTCCTTAAAACGAAAGTGTAAGAAGTTTATTTGGACATCTGATGCTGATCAGACCTTTAATGAATTCAAACAAGCCTTAACGTCTCCTCCAGTTGTGGCTTTTCCAAATCATGCCGAAGCTTTTGAAATATTCACTGACGCATCAAGAGTTGGTCTTGGGGCAGTGTTATCTCAAAATGGGCACTATTTTTTTGATTGAAGGTTTAACGACCATCGTGAGCAACTCAATGGGCTATAAGCGGTCGCCCTTCCCTAATTTAGGGGCACTGGTTCCAGGAAAGGGAGAGAGCCAGTGCGGTAAGACAAACACAACATCCATGCCTCACCGGGACTCCTCCCGGACGAACGGTCAGAAGCCATCTCTTAGACCACTGTGTCACAGAGGCGGCGCACTCTATTGCATATGCCTCACGCATATTATACAAAGCTGAGCGCAATTATTCAGACACAGAGCGTGAATGTCATGCTATCTTGTATTTGCAAAATTTAAATGCTATCTTAATCAATTGAGGGCGAAAATTATTACGGATTATTCTGCTTTGCAGCACTTAAGTACTGCCAAAGATTTGTCTAATAGATTATCAAGATGGATTTTAAAGTTACAAGAATTCAATATCCAAATAAAATATCAATCTGGTGAAAATAACCAACTGTGGAACGCGTTGTCTCACTGTCAGTGCAGTGAGGTTGAACCAGATATTCATAATGAGCCAAAATCACTATTTTTAATCTGTCACTTCTAAAGAGCAAATAATGGCAGAATTACCAAATGATCCGAATTTGGAAGAAACTAATAACAATTTGCTGGCAGGTGCTCCTGAACAAATTGACCCCTTTATAGCCGGGAGGGCACAAAATTATGACATCATTTATGGGCTACTTATGCTATAAGAAAAGGCGTATCCTCTTGTAAACCAAGAACAAGAATTGTGCCTTAGATGCACGATTAGAACTTGCAGGAGAAAATAAAGTGTTTATTAAAAGTTAAAAACACCGTCAGATCTTTCGTGGCTGCTACAGCCACATCTTCAGATGGAAAGACCCGAGTGCTCGGAATCCGACAGTTAAATACAGGAGCAAAAAACAGGTCGTTGCCACTAAATCCGAAGAAATAACCGATAACAGAGGAAAAATACAATCATATTAAGGCTACATATATACATAACTTAAAGTTCATGACTTCTATTGCTAAACAATATTAAAGTTTTGGAATATATACATTAGGGTGGAGCGAAAAACATTTTTTTTTTAAATTTCACCATGTGCAATAGTTGCGATTTTATTAGTGAAATTACCCCCCAAAATATGGATGACATTATTCTATATCTTAGGCTTCCCCAAGAACCTCGAAGTTTGAAAGTTATAAGGAAAAATGCTTTAAAAATACTGTTTCATCATGTTATTTGATATCACCTTTGAGTGTATAAACACGGGTAAATATTCAGCAAACATGAGTTAATTTCTTAGGCTTCCCCAGATCCCTTAAAGTATGTAATTTTTCACCAAAAATGGCATGATAAGTTGCGTAAGCATCAAGTTTGACAGCAGCCTTACCGTTACCAATTTGAGCTTATCATTAACAATTCCCCTCTCATACTTTCTGGAAACCTCGTGTTGATTTTCAGACGCATTGAGCTTGTGGCCGTGAGCTCTCCTTTGTTTTTGTTACTTTTTAACCCCACCCCTTCCCTCACAGCGCAGCTCTCTTTGCGAACTCACTGAGTCACCTCATCACAGCAGCACAGATCCTTTTGGGGGAGGGTGTTGGCGGGTATTGCGTCATAATGATACAACAGTTCCTTTCACTCCTAGTGATGTTGACTGGAGCGTACTGGCATTTTCGTTTTGTCGTTCAACTACTTAAGATGGCTGAAACAAGAAATAAAGTTAATTGCCCTATCCTCGGGAGTTATAAGAAGATGCATGAAAATGTGTTGCCTACGTACGAAGACGTAACGCCCTATTACTACCTTATGAGGAATACTCTCAGGCAGGAAGGTGCAAATTATGAGCCTGCCGTAGCAGAAATAGCAAGTATTGTCGCGGTGGAAGAAAACATCTCTTCGGACATCGCTCCACAAATCAGTTGTAAAGCGCATTACAGCATACAACACTGAAATCCAGAAGCTGAAAAAAACACGCTCCAAGAATGGATGAAACCTACCGGAAAAAGGTTGAACAATTTTGTCCAGATTCGCAACGTATCTTTGACATATTCTCGTGCAAGTGCAAATGTTTTATAACCTGCAAATGCAGCTCTGCCCGTGAAAGAGCGAGACTTTCTCATGGACCAGAGAACAAACAGAAAAATGATAGTAGGTGGGCTTGATGCAAAAACCACCAGTGTACCGAAGAAAGGATCAGCTCAAAAGAGTGATAGGGAAAAGCATGTCCGTTAGAAATTACAGAAACCTGCATCACTGAAATCGACCCTGCGAGTAGAGGATGATACTTCAGAAGAGGATACAAATACGAATTCTGTGGCAAAAATAGACGACCGGGTCCTAGTCATTTGTTGGCCTCGGAGAAAGATTATGATTTCACTCCACGTCGCTCTTCAAAACCTATGCGTCAAATGACACTGTCTACATTTTCTAGAAAGAGCGATAGGCGAGGCATCAGCGATCGAGCGGCAGCTGATCTTGCATTTGCGTTGCTTCATGCTGTAAGTGAACATATAACGAAGTAAATTTCTCCGTCATTTCTGTCCACGCCAGGATTCGAACCCGGATCCCCTCATTCCGGAATAAGTTGCTCTACCAATTGAGCTACGCGGACGTTTTATTCTGATTCCTATCTGCCTTTATGTCGCGTGCGTCCTTCTGGCAGGTACGTCACATCTCCTGGTACGTTACAAACAGGTTCATTCGAAAGAATGTAATGCACCTGTTATTGATCGGCATAAAATACGACGGGAAAGGAGAAAGACCCGTCAAACAATTCAAGATGAGGTAAACTTGACTGCTCGCAAGATTGTAGCTCTAATTTTGGACGGAAAAAGGGATGAAACTCTTACGAATACACAGACAGATGATGGCAAGTGGCACAAGTGAAAAGAATGGGAGGAGCATATTACACTTGTTGAAAAACCGTGTTTGGTTTATTTGGAACATTTTACACCGAAGAGCAAGCGTGCAAAAGACATTTCCGACGGTATCTTCAACCTATTGGACCAGAAGGCCTTTGACTCGTTGGAGGAAGTCACGGGGAAGTGACTAATACCGGCGCAAATGCAGGTATAATTAGGCGCCTTGAAGAGAAGCTCAATTATCCCATGCACTGGATTATATATTTACATATCTTATGCCATTTTTGGTAAAAAATACATCTTTTAAGGTATCTGGGGAAGTCAAAGAAATTAACTCACGTCTGCTGAATTTTTACCCGTGTTTATACACTCAAAGGTGATATTAAATAACATGGTGACACAGTATTTTTTTATATTTACAAAACGAAGAAAGCAGGTATTTTTAAAGCATTTTTCCCTATAACTTTCAAATTTCGAGGTTCTTGGGGAAGCCTAAGATATCGAATAATGTCATCCATATTTTGGGAGGTCATTTCAACAATAAAATCGCAACTTTTGCACATGGTGACATTTAAAATTTAGAAAAAAAGTATTTTTCGCTCCACCCTAATATACATACTTTCAGTAAGTAGTAATGGGGGTTCTGGAGAGTGGAACCGCAAGGATGGTAGTCACGCTCCAAGTGGGAGAGTGTGGGCCTTTATTGACCAAGCGAGAGAGGGCTGTAGATTGTGACCAGATTTTCACACTGTACTTATGTTCAGAGAGTTTAGTTTTTAATCTTGAGGTCATACCAATATAAATACAGTCGTTGTCATCGTTCTCTCTCGCTTTAAGGGGAATGCAGTACACTCCGTACTTATCAAACATAACAACACTATCTCGATCTTTTTTAACCCTAGCGAGAATGTTCTGAGTTCGAGTGCCCAACGACAAATTATAGCGGTGGCACACATTTTTCAGAACATCAGCATATTGTGGTATGCAATCCATGGCTCCAACGAATTTGGTGGGGTGACTCGCCCTTGTTAGAGTTGTGAATGCCCATCTTTGAACCTTCCCCAAGATGCGATCAGCATGCGTTTTAGCATAGCCATGTGCAAGAGCAAGATTATAAATCCTCTGCAACTCAATCCTGCGTTGATGAAAAGTAGAAGAATGGGAAAAGGCTCGGCGGACAAGGAAGTTGATGGAAGCTAATTTGTGGTTGATGGGATGAGCTGAAGAGTACGGAATCAGATTAGGGACAAAAGATGGTTTTCAGTAAACAGAATACTGTAAAGTGTTGGAGGAGAGGTCCCTCTCCAGAAGAAAATCTAAGAAAGGAAGAGAAAAATCAACTTCAACTGAGACTGAGAATTTGATAGAAGGATAGAAAGAAGACATAGTATCTGCAAACTGATTAAGTTCCTCAATAGACCCTGGCCAAAAATGAGGACATCATCAACATACCTTAGGTACAGGAGGGGCCGCACAATGGGGTCAAAGAGGGCACGGGATTCAATGTCCAGAAGGATTAACTCAGCTAATAGAGGTGAGAGTGGGGACCCCATTGGGGCACCTTCTAATTGACGATACAATTGTCTATTAAACCTAAAGAAGGAACGATTGTTGATCAAACGGAGGGCCTGCAGAATGGAATCAATTTCTTCGGGGGTAGCTAACCCTAAAAGGGAAAGTTGTGATTCAATGAGGTTATGTACTGAAGGAAGAGGAACGTTTGGAAACAGGGAAATCTTGTCAAGTGAAGCTAAAAAGAAAGGCTTATTGGAGGCTTTAAAAGAACGTATTTTATCGATAGCTTGAACAGAAAGCCTAGAAGGGGAAGACACAAGAGGGGAAAGAAACTGAGATAAACATTTCTCCAATGGGCAAAGGGGGCTCTCGTACCCGGAAACTATGGGGCGAAGAGAGTAACCCTCTTTATGCAATTTTAATTTCCCAAAAAGTTCCGGTACGCGAGGCCCGAGTGCATAGATTTGGCAATATAAGGAGGAAGGTTTCCATGATTTTTTAACTTGCTTAAAGCACTAATCGTTGCAGAGGTGGGGTCTGAGGGAACGAGTGTGTGAAGAATATCCTGTAAGGCGGTATTCATCTTCAGAATGTAATCAGAATTATTAAGGATTATCAACTGGGCAGACTTATCAGCAGAGATGACCGCAACATTGGGGTTATCTTGTAAGTTCTTCAGTTGAAGTTGTTCGTCCTGGAAATCCGGAAGTTCAGTCGATTTGTTGCTCCTCAGTATGGCTTTGGACAACTTATACCGAGTTGGCTCTCGCTTGAGGGATGGAAGAGCCTGGATGATGTGTTCTGCTAGTGGAACAATTTTGAACTTGTTAATTTTGGTCACCGGATAAGAGAACTTAAGGCCTTGGCCACTGGATATATAAGAACTTAAATCCAGTTCACATACCAAAGTCGGCTTTGTCCAATGCAGTAAAGTATTCGTAAATATTCGTGCTTGTATGTGAACTGATTTTAAGTTCTTACAATGTGTTTCGGGACCCGTGGTGCGGAACTTCCAGTTAAAATATTTCGATATTTCAGGAGGAAATTGTTAATCCAGGAAACACAATTGGTGTTCCTGCTCAACTGCAGGGGTTTAGAAGTTTTACCTAAATACCTCTCTTTAAGATGTCCTTCTTGTCCAGACGAGACAAGAGAATTATATCTACAACGGAACGCAAGATACTTCTATGTGAAATTCGGGTGAAGAGAGGAACGATAGATTATTTACAACGGAGGTCGTATACTGCTTACCAACATGTAATTCAATTTCTACATCCTGTTCTCCTAGATAGACTTATGATTACTTTTTTGGCAAGTTGTTCTACGGAGGTTGGGCATATCAGGTTACGCATATGAAGAAGCTCTGTAATTTGGTGGCTTTGGATACCGAGAGAAAGTATTCTAATGCATATCATCAAAAGCGAGCACTGTCACAAGCTACCAATGTGAACTATCTCAATTTAAGTGATTATCCCTTGAACTCTGTCCAAAGTAGGGCTTTACAACGTGGCCTTAAGTTCTCTTATCCGGTGACCAAAATTAACAAGTTCAAAATTGTTCCACAAGCAGAACACATCATCCAGGTTCTTCCATCCCTCGAGCGAGAGCCAACACGGTATAAGTTGTCCAAAGCCATACTGAGGAGCAACAAATCGACTGAACTTCCAGATTTCCAGGACGAACAACTTCAACTGAAGAACTTACAAGATAACCCCAATGTTGCGATCATCTCTGCTGATAAGTCTGCCCAGTTGATATTCCTTAATAATTCTGATTACATTCTGAAGATGAATACCGCCTTACAGGATATGCTTCACACACTCGTTCTCTCAGACCCCACCTCTGCAACGATTAGTGCTTTAAACAAGTTAAAAAATCATGGAAACCTTCCTCCCTCTATTGCCAAATCTATGCACCCACCCCTCAGGCCTCGCGTACAGGAACTTTTTGGGAAATTAAAATTGCATAAAGAGGGTTACTCTCTTCGCCCCTTAGTTTCCGGGTACGCGAGCCCCCTTCGCCCATTGGAGAAATGTTTAGCTCAGTTTCTTTCCCCTCTTGTGTCTTCCACTTCTAGGCCTTCTGTTCAAGCTATCGATAAAATCCGTTCCTTTGAAGCCTCCATTAATCCTTTCTTTTAGCTTCACTTGACGTGATTTCTGTTTCCAAACGTTCCTCTTCCTTCAGTACATAACCTCATTGAATCACAACTTTCCCTTTTAGAGTTAGCTATACCCCCGAAGAAATTGATTCCATTCTGCAGGCCCTCCGTTTGATCAACAATCATAAAGGAATGTAAATAGACGATGTCATCACTCTTCCCACGTTATCTTTTTTTTTAAACAACGCATAGCGACTGAAAAATTGTATTCGGGCACTGCTGGGATCGAACCCCAGAACTCTCGATAACTAGTCGAGTGCGTTCGAATTTACGCTACAGCGCCAACAATTCTCAGTACCATGCGTGGTTTATCAGTCAGCATCTGACTACACGAATACGTATTGATGGTCTCAGCAACTGAGATGTCGTCATCTGGTGGCATTTAACGCAACAGCTATTTTAATTGCAGCTGACAAACTCAAAGGGCGACAGAAATGGTCAATATATATCAAATACGTGGAGATAATGTAAATGGACGATGTCATCACTCTTTCCACGTTATCTTTTTTTTTTTTTTTAAACAACGCATAGCGACTGAAAAATTGTATTCGGGCACTGCTGGGATCGAACCCCAGAACTCTCGATAACTATTCAAGTGCGTTCGAATTTGCGCTAATAATGGTACGATCAAGAACTGAAATGCATAGCATATGCCCTAATATCGCACGATGTTTGCATATGTTTTTGCGAAGAAGCGAGGTTTCCGTCTCTTTTTTCTGTAGCCAAGCGTGAAGTTAAACTTTGTTCACCTTTCATTCGTTATATGTGAGTTTGGATGTGCCTTTTGAACTGTCTACATACTTCGACTTGCAACTGAGTCCTAACCTTTGCAAAGTGATATTCCGATATATAGAACAGTGGAGCTTCATTGGACAAGTATTATACTACATACTTCGACCTGCAACCGAGTTCTAGCCTTTTTGAAGTGTTACTCCGATGTATTGGACAATGGACAGTTATTAATAACATCTATGAAAATGCAAGTGCAAAGATTCGGCTGTTTGAAAATACAACACACATAAAAATTGGAAAGGGAGTGAGACAAGATGACACCATATCTCCGAAGCTCTGTAATGCCAAACTGGAAAATGTCTTTCAATCACTGAACTGGGAAAACAAAGGGATAGAGTTTAATGGAGATTATCTAACCCACCTTCGTTTTGCTGATGACCTAGTCATTTTTGCAACGACCCAATCAGAGCTGCAGAGCATGATCCAGGAACTTGCTGACAAGAGTAAAGAAGTGGGATTAAAAATGAACTTTCAGAAGACAAAAGTGATGTTCATTGCTTTTACAAGAAACGAAGATTTATCGATTGATGGAGAAAAGCTGGACATAACAGACACTTACGTTTATCTTGGACACCAGATATCAAGTGAGGGCCACATTGATGAAGAAATTAATCGGCGTACAAAACTTGCCTGGAGAGCTTTTGGAAGAAACAGCATAATTTTCAAGAGCAATATGCCATTATGTCTTAAAAGAAAAGTGTTAGATCAATGCATCCTTCCCGTGCTTACGTATGGTGCAGAGACGTGGACCTTAACTAAAAGAGACATACAAAGGCTGCAGACAACTCAAAGAAAGATGGAGAGGTGCATGCTTGGTGTAACCAGGAGAGATAAGAAGAGGAACTCGTGGATCCGATAAATGACCAGAGTGGAAGACATCGTGATCAGAGTTAAATCCCTGAAATGGCAATGGGCTGGACATACTGCCAGAAGGACAGACCATCGATGGACAGCCGAAATTTTAGATTGGATTCCAAGGGACAGGGAAAGACCCAGAAGAAGACCACATGGCAGATGGGTGGAGGAAATTCGAAAGTATGCGGGAGTGACATGGAGGAGACTGGCACAAGTCAGACCGTTGTGGAGGAAACTTGGGGAGACCTTCGACCAGCAGTGGATTGATAATAGTTGACAATGATGATGATGATATACATAACTTAAAGTTCATGACTTCTATTGCTAAACAATAATCTTCACGGTTGATGTAAGATGGCAGAAAGTTCATCATTACATCAAATATTAAAGTTTTGAAATACATTGACGGAAAAAAAAATCCCAACACCAAGAAGGGGTTGTGTTAGATAAACGACAGTTGGTAGGCGGTGAGAGTACATCTGTAAGATGACGTCTATGCAAATTTCGCGCTCGGCGCATACGTGTGGCGCTAGTAGCGTCCCTCGGAACATGCGTAGCAGGTTTGCTGTAAATACGCGCTGTAACGTTCGCGAGCGTTAGTTATTGTTGAGATTCGGCGTATAGAGTGTTGATGTTAGTTAAGAATGCCTTTAAGAAGACGAAGAAGCCATTATCAACAGCTCACGGAGTTTGAACGAGGTCGTGTAATAGGGCTACGATAAGGTGGATTTTCTTTCCGCAATATTGCAGAACGACTTGGCAGGAATGTAGCCACTGTGCATGATTGTTGGCAGCGGTGGTCAAGGGAAGGTACTGCCTCAAGAAGACCGGGTTCCGGACGGCCACGTGGCACTACTGAGAGGGAAGACCGCCGTGTACGGCGTATGGCCGTGGCGCATCGTACCGCGTCTGCGGCAGCAATTCAAGCTGCAGTTGCCACTACAGTGACACAACGAACTGTTACAAATCGGTTACTTGAAGGACAGCTCCGAGCCAGACGCCCTGTAGCGTGCATTCCACTTACTCCAAACCACTGCCGTTTGCGACGTCAGTGGTGTCAAGCTAGAGCTCATTGGAGGACGGAGTGGAGATCTGTTGTGTTTTCTGATGAAAGCTGGTTCTGCCTGAGTGCCAGTGATGGCCGTGTGTTGGTCAGAATGAGGCCAGGTGAGCGCCTGCAACCAACCTGTCTGCGGCCGAGACACACTGGACCGCACCTGGAGTTATGGTCTGGCGAGCAATTTCCTATGACAGCAGGAGCACTCTCGTGGTTATCCCACGCACCCTGACGGCACAGTTGTACGTCGGTCTGGTGATTCAACCAATTGTGCTGCCATTCATGAACAGCATTCCAGGGGGTGTTTTCCAACATGATAACGCTCGCCCGCGTACCGCTGTTGTAACCCAACATGCTCTACAGAGTGTCGACATGTTGCCGTGGCCTGCTAGATCACCAGATCTTTCACCAATCGAGCACGTATGGGACATCATTGGACGACAACTCCAGCGTCACCCCAACCAGCATTAACCGTCCCTGTATTGACCGACCAAGTGCAACCGGCATGAGACTTCATCCCACAAACTTACATCCAGCACCTGTACGACACAATGCATGAACGTTTGCGTGCTTGCATTCAACATTCTGGCGGTTACACCGGTTATTAATGTACCAGCATTTCACATTTCAAATGGCTCTTCTCGCGCTTACATTAAGCTGTGATCTTGAAACCTTAATCGATTAAATATGCTACCTATACAAATGTATTGCCGCCATTTCATTCCTCTACAACTATTTTTTCGTGGTGTTGGGATTTTTTTCCGTCAGTGTATATACATACTTTCAGTAAGTAGTAATGAGGTTCTGGAGGGTGGAACCGCAAAGATGGTAGTCTCGCTCCAAGTGGGAGAGTGTGGGCCTTTATTGACCAAGCGAGAGAGGGCTGTAGATTGTAAACAGATTTTCACACTGTACTTATGTTCAGAGAGTTTAGTTTTTAATCTTGAGGTCATACCAATATAAATACAGTCGTTGTCATCGTTCTTTCTTGCTTTAAGGGGAATGCAGTACACTCCGTACTTATGAAACATAACACTATCTTGCTCTTTTTTAACCCTAGCGAGAATGTTCTGAGTTCGAGTGCCCAGCGACAAATTATAGCGGTGGCACACATTTTTCAGAACATCAGCACATTGTGGTATGCAATCCATGGCTCCAACGAATTTGGTGGGGTGACTCGCCCTTGTTAGAGTTGTGAATGCCTATCTTTGAACCTTCCCCAAGATGCGATCAACATGCGTTTTAGCATAGCCGTGTGCAAAAGCAAGATTATAAATCCTCTGCAACTCAGTCCTGCGTTGATGAAAAGTAGAAGAATGGGAAATGGCTCGGCGGACAAGGAAGTTGATGGAAGCTAATTTGTGGTTGATGGGATGAGCTGAAGAGTACGGAATCAGATTAGGGACAAAAGATGGTTTTCGGTAAACAGAATACTGTAAAGTGTTGGAGGAGGGGTCCCTCTCCAGAAGAAAATCTAAGAAAGGAAGAGAAAAATCAACTTCAACTAAGACAGAATTTGATATAAGGATAGAAAGAAGACATAGTATCTGCAAAGTGATCAAGTTCCTCAACGGACCCTGGCCAAATAATGACATCATCAACATACCTCAGGTACATAAGGGGCCGCACAATGGGGTCAAAGAGGGCACGGGATTCAATGTCCTGAAGGATTAACTCAGCTAATAGGTGTGCGAGTGGGGACCCCATTGGGGCACCTTCTAGTTGACGATACACTTGTCTATTAATTGATTCCATTCTGCAGGCCCTCCGTTTGATCAACAATCATTCCTTTATGGTCAATATATATCAAATACGTGGAGATAATGTAAATGGACGATGTCATTACTCTTTCCACGTTATCTTTTTATTTTTTAAACAGCGCATAGCGACTGAAAAATTGTATTCGGGCACTGCTGGGATCGAACCCCAGAACTCTCGATAACTAGTCGAGTGCGTTCGAATTTACGCTACAGCGCCAACAATTCTCAGTACCATGCGTGGTTTATCAGTCAGCATCTGACTACACGAATACGTATTGATGGTCTCAGCAACTGAGATGTCGTCATCTGGTGGCATTTAACGCAACAGCTATTTTAATTGCAGCTGACAAACTCAAAGGGCGACAGAAATGGTCAATATATATCAAATACGTGGAGATAATGTAAATGGACGATGTCATCACTCTTTCCACGTTATCTTTTTTTTTTTTTTTTAAACAACGCATAGCGACTGAAAAATTGTATTCGGGCACTGCTGGGATCGAACCCCAGAACTCTCGATAACTATTCAAGTGCGTTCGAATTTGCGCTAATAATGGTACGATCAAGAACTGAAATGCATAGCATATGCCCTAATATCGCACGATGTTTGCATATGTTTTTGCGAAGAAGCGAGGTTTCCGTCTCTTTTTTCTGTAGCCAAGCGTGAAGTTAAACTTTGTTCACCTTTCATTCGTTATATGTGAGTTTGGATGTGCCTTTTGAACTGTCTACATACTTCGACTTGCAACTGAGTCCTAACCTTTGCAAAGTGATATTCCGATATATAGAACAGTGGAGCTTCATTGGACAAGTATTATACTACATACTTCGACCTGCAACCGAGTTCTAGCCTTTTTGAAGTGTTACTCCGATGTATTGGACAATGGACAGTTATTAATAACATCTATGAAAATGCAAGTGCAAAGATTCGGCTGTTTGAAAATACAACACACATAAAAATTGGAAAGGGAGTGAGACAAGATGACACCATATCTCCGAAGCTCTGTAATGCCAAACTGGAAAATGTCTTTCAATCACTGAACTGGGAAAACAAAGGGATAGAGTTTAATGGAGATTATCTAACCCACCTTCGTTTTGCTGATGACCTAGTCATTTTTGCAACGACCCAATCAGAGCTGCAGAGCATGATCCAGGAACTTGCTGACAAGAGTAAAGAAGTGGGATTAAAAATGAACTTTCAGAAGACAAAAGTGATGTTCATTGCTTTTACAAGAAACGAAGATTTATCGATTGATGGAGAAAAGCTGGACATAACAGACACTTACGTTTATCTTGGACACCAGATATCAAGTGAGGGCCACATTGATGAAGAAATTAATCGGCGTACAAAACTTGCCTGGAGAGCTTTTGGAAGAAACAGCATAATTTTCAAGAGCAATATGCCATTATGTCTTAAAAGAAAAGTGTTAGATCAATGCATCCTTCCAGTGCTTACGTATGGTGCAGAGACGTGGACCTTAACTAAAAGAGACATACAAAGGCTGCAGACAACTCAAAGAAAGATGGAGAGGTGCATGCTTGGTGTAACCAGGAGAGATAAGAAGAGGAACTCGTGGATCCGATAAATGACCAGAGTGGAAGACATCGTGATCAGAGTTAAATCCCTGAAATGGCAATGGGCTGGACATACTGCCAGAAGGACAGACCATCGATGGACAGCCGAAATTTTAGATTGGATTCCAAGGGACAGGGAAAGACCCAGAAGAAGACCACATGGCAGATGGGTGGAGGAAATTCGAAAGTATGCGGGAGTGACATGGAGGAGACTGGCACAAGTCAGACCGTTGTGGAGGAAACTTGGGGAGACCTTCGACCAGCAGTGGATTGATAATAGTTGACAATGATGATGATGATATACATAACTTAAAGTTCATGACTTCTATTGCTAAACAATAATCTTCACGGTTGATGTAAGATGGCAGAAAGTTCATCATTACATCAAATATTAAAGTTTTGAAATACATTGACGGAAAAAAATCCCAACACCAAGAAGGGGTTGTGTTAGATAAACGACAGTTGGTAGGCGGTGAGAGTACATCTGTAAGATGACGTCTATGCAAATTTCGCGCTCGGCGCATACGTGTGGCGCTAGTAGCGTCCCTCGGAACATGCGTAGCAGGTTTGCTGTAAATACGCGCTGTAACGTTCGCGAGCGTTAGTTATTGTTGAGATTCGGCGTATAGAGTGTTGATGTTAGTTAAGAATGCCTTTAAGAAGACGAAGAAGCCATTATCAACAGCTCACGGAGTTTGAACGAGGTCGTGTAATAGGGCTACGATAAGGTGGATTTTCTTTCCGCAATATTGCAGAACGACTTGGCAGGAATGTAGCCACTGTGCATGATTGTTGGCAGCGGTGGTCAAGGGAAGGTACTGCCTCAAGAAGACCGGGTTCCGGACGGCCACGTGGCACTACTGAGAGGGAAGACCGCCGTGTACGGCGTATGGCCGTGGCGCATCGTACCGCGTCTGCGGCAGCAATTCAAGCTGCAGTTGCCACTACAGTGACACAACGAACTGTTACAAATCGGTTACTTGAAGGACAGCTCCGAGCCAGACGCCCTGTAGCGTGCATTCCACTTACTCCAAACCACTGCCGTTTGCGACGTCAGTGGTGTCAAGCTAGAGCTCATTGGAGGACGGAGTGGAGATCTGTTGTGTTTTCTGATGAAAGCTGGTTCTGCCTGAGTGCCAGTGATGGCCGTGTGTTGGTCAGAATGAGGCCAGGTGAGCGCCTGCAACCAACCTGTCTGCGGCCGAGACACACTGGACCGCACCTGGAGTTATGGTCTGGCGAGCAATTTCCTATGACAGCAGGAGCACTCTCGTGGTTATCCCACGCACCCTGACGGCACAGTTGTACGTCGGTCTGGTGATTCAACCAATTGTGCTGCCATTCATGAACAGCATTCCAGGGGGTGTTTTCCAACATGATAACGCTCGCCCGCGTACCGCTGTTGTAACCCAACATGCTCTACAGAGTGTCGACATGTTGCCGTGGCCTGCTAGATCACCAGATCTTTCACCAATCGAGCACGTATGGGACATCATTGGACGACAACTCCAGCGTCACCCCAACCAGCATTAACCGTCCCTGTATTGACCGACCAAGTGCAACCGGCATGAGACTTCATCCCACAAACTTACATCCAGCACCTGTACGACACAATGCATGAACGTTTGCGTGCTTGCATTCAACATTCTGGCGGTTACACCGGTTATTAATGTACCAGCATTTCACATTTCAAATGGCTCTTCTCGCGCTTACATTAAGCTGTGATCTTGAAACCTTAATCGATTAAATATGCTACCTATACAAATGTATTGCCGCCATTTCATTCCTCTACAACTATTTTTTCGTGGTGTTGGGATTTTTTTTCCGTCAGTGTATATACATACTTTCAGTAAGTAGTAATGAGGTTCTGGAGGGTGGAACCGCAAAGATGGTAGTCTCGCTCCAAGTGGGAGAGTGTGGGCCTTTATTGACCAAGCGAGAGAGGGCTGTAGATTGTAAACAGATTTTCACACTGTACTTATGTTCAGAGAGTTTAGTTTTTAATCTTGAGGTCATACCAATATAAATACAGTCGTTGTCATCGTTCTTTCTTGCTTTAAGGGGAATGCAGTACACTCCGTACTTATGAAACATAACACTATCTTGCTCTTTTTTAACTCCTAGCGAGAATGTTCTGAGTTCGAGTGCCCAGCGACAAATTATAGCGGTGGCACACATTTTTCAGAACATCAGCACATTGTGGTATGCAATCCATGGCTCCAACGAATTTGGTGGGGTGACTCGCCCTTGTTAGAGTTGTGAATGCCTATCTTTGAACCTTCCCCAAGATGCGATCAACATGCGTTTTAGCATAGCCGTGTGCAAAAGCAAGATTATAAATCCTCTGCAACTCAGTCCTGCGTTGATGAAAAGTAGAAGAATGGGAAATGGCTCGGCGGACAAGGAAGTTGATGGAAGCTAATTTGTGGTTGATGGGATGAGCTGAAGAGTACGGAATCAGATTAGGGACAAAAGATGGTTTTCGGTAAACAGAATACTGTAAAGTGTTGGAGGAGGGGTCCCTCTCCAGAAGAAAATCTAAGAAAGGAAGAGAAAAATCAACTTCAACTAAGACAGAATTTGATATAAGGATAGAAAGAAGACATAGTATCTGCAAAGTGATCAAGTTCCTCAACGGACCCTGGCCAAATAATGACATCATCAACATACCTCAGGTACATAAGGGGCCGCACAATGGGGTCAAAGAGGGCACGGGATTCAATGTCCTGAAGGATTAACTCAGCTAATAGGTGTGCGAGTGGGGACCCCATTGGGGCACCTTCTAGTTGACGATACACTTGTCTATTAATTGATTCCATTCTGCAGGCCCTCCGTTTGATCAACAATCATTCCTTTATGGTCAATATATATCAAATACGTGGAGATAATGTAAATGGACGATGTCATTACTCTTTCCACGTTATCTTTTTATTTTTTTAAACAGCGCATAGCGACTGAAAAATTGTATTCGGGCACTGCTGGGATCGAATCCAGAACTCTCGATAACTAGTCGAGTGCGTTCGAATTTACGCTACAGCGCCAACAATTCTCAGCGCCATGCGTGGTTTATCAGTCAGCATCTGACTACACGAATACGTATTGATGGTCTCAGCAACTGAGATGTCGTCATCTGGTGGCATTTAACGCAACAGCTATTTTAATTGCAGCTGACAAACTCAAAGGGCGACAGAAATGGTCAATATATATCAAATACGTGGAGATAATGTAAATGGACGATGTCATCACTCTTTCCACGTTATCTTTTTTTTTCTTTAAACAACGCATAGCGACTGAAAAATTGTATTCGGGCACTGCTGGGATCGAACCCCAGAACTCTCGATAACTAGTCGAGTGCGTTCGAATTTACGCTAATAATAGTAGCGTAAATTCGATTATCAAGCTGTGTTCTGGTGGCTCTGCTGGAAGATCGGGTAATTATATCCGAAGACTGCCAATCAGTGGCTGTAATGCCACTGCTCACGTCATCCTCGAGGTCACATGTTGAATTCGTCCGACCGAGCATCTCGCCGACAGGTTGCTGCAAGTCGACTTGCAGATTCAGACCATCAAACCAAGGCTGAATTTTATCAAAAGGAACAACATGCTGGCCTGATTTACATCTTTTTTTATGTTGACTATCAATTTCATAATTTGTTTCCAAGGGTATGGAATATCGACAGGGTTAACTTTATTGCAATTACTCTCCCATGTCTTTTCAATAATTAAAGCCTCGGAAAATCATATCATTTGTTCGGAACTCTGGTCTGTAATGATTTTGGCATTCTAAACATCTGGAATGCACTTATTATCAATACAGTATTCAACTAACGCTGCCCCCCGCTTTCTCCAATTATCCATATGTTGTTTAATGCGGTATCGGAGTTGATTCTTATTGCTACCGATATAGTATTTCTTTGTTGCAGTTCCATCTTGCTATAATATTGGGATACTGTAGACTCCTGTCTTGCATTGTGGTTTTTTTGGTGCTTTATTCTTTATAAGGATGTCCCCATAAGTGGTAACACTTGTTCCAATACCTCTCTGAACTTTACTACACTCTCTCCATAGTAGGGAGGAAATAGCAGGGTAGTAAGGGAAAGTACCACAATACACTATTTTTTCCCTTTTTCCTGTTGTCTTGGTTTATGTTTAAATTCATAAATCAGTTTTTTTAATCATTTGACTCCTGTACCCATATTCCTCTGCAACATTGGTGATCCAATTCAATTCTTCATTTCGAAGTCTACCAGTGCTACACAAGGCAAATGCTCGCTCTATTAAATAGCAGAAAGCCGAAATCTTATAGGCCCACGGATAAAATGACTTTGCAGGTATAAATACCGTAGTGTAAGTATTTTTTCTAAATACTCGGAAGTCAACGCGTTGTTCCCTTTTGGAAACTACAACATCTAAAAAGGATAGTTCTTTATTTTGTTCTACTTCTTTGGTGAAATTAGTAGTTGGGAAGTAACTACTGAAAGTTTTACAAACTGTTTCAATTATTTCTTGGTTTGACTTTCTGAAAATTAAAAAGGTATCGTCTACATACTTCGACTTGCAACTGAGTCCTAGCCTTTGCAAAGTGATATTCCGATATATAGGACAGTGGAGCTTCATTGGACAAGTATTATACTACATACTTCGACCTGCAACAGAGTCCTAACCTTTTCGAAGTGTTACTCCGATGTATTGGACAATGGAGCAGAGTTGATTACTATTACATCTATGCAGAGTTATGTTGCTTGTCGGACTTAAGGTACCTCTTTTACATTATACTATTTTGTGTAAAGTGCTTCAGTTTTGCAACATTCACTTCCATAATTTTGTGTTAATTCTCGCGCTTTGCTTATAGCCATTAAAGAATTGGACTTTGCTTCTCACATGAAAAGAAATGTGCATAGAGTTTTTTACTATTTTGAGTAATGTATGGTATACATCTTAATTGATTAGCAGTTTCAGCACATTACAATTGATAATATTCATATGGTTATAATATATAACTATCTGTCATTTCAAAGCCGAACTTAAGTGGATCCGGTGTCTCTTGTGCTTCATCAAAGCAGTGTATCATTAGGTAGGTGTGGAAAAAACACGATGTCCCCGTGCACTGGCACTTATTGGAGGTAGGTCATCGAGAGAAATATTTTCCCATTGAGGTACTTCCACAGCCTGAACTTATCAAGTATTTTGCAAGACGAGCCTTTCTTGAACAATTGCACTAAGTACTGTTCGGCAAGTGACATGATTCTGTCGTGCTCTGGAGATAGTGGTGACATGCCAAACTCTTTCAGATACTGCACACAGGGTTACAGCCAACTGCAGCTTTTTTGATACCAAACTTGCTCGTATAGACAGCACCAGAAAGAGCATGAAGTGCTGGTAATGCCTGGCACATGTCTTGTCCCAGTGTCTCAGCTAACATATGAATTGGAACAAGTCTTGTTGTGTCACCAACGCCAGTTCTTAGCCACACTTCATTCACTCCTAGGGTGTGGAACATTTTCCAGTGAAATGGAGAGAGGACCAAGATGTCAGTATCAGCACTTATAAACACGATTCTCTTTAGCCCTTGATTTGCTGCATTCTCTCCATTGATCATCATCCTGAAGTCTGCTTCTTCTATTAAAAATCTGTCCATGGCACGTATTGGTTTTTCAACACCATTTTGAATACCCATGCAGGTGACACTAATTTCATCCGGTGAACCAGAGAATTCACTGAACACATGCATCTGTCTAATAGGTCTTGTCACCATCAAGGTTTTCAAACTGTTTGTTATGTTTTTGTAGTAACAATTTGTTTGATGATGAGGGTCAGAAAGTTTCCATTTGAATTGGTAGATTAACTTTTTGATGATATTTTAGACAAAACTATGACATTGCTTTTTTCTCTCGATAGACGTTCAGAGTCTTTAGGAGAACACTCTTGGTAACTATCGAAGATATGGTCCACCCTGGACGCACCAGCTGAGAGTGATGATGTAAACGTTGAGTAAGAAGGGGCAACATCCCCAAACGTTTTCTCTTCCTTTGTTACCACCTTTCTCAAACAGTTCACAATGTCTATGATGAAACAAGTACTTTCATCTGGCCAAAATTGTGCTGCTTTTGCATTTTCACTGCCCTTTCTAGTTCCTTCATAAGAGTACTTTTTTTAGCTTTTAACAAGACCATTCTCATCAGAAAGCATTGAAACATCTGATAACTCAAACTGAAACAGACGTGCCAGTTCATACCCACGAACTTGAGCGATCTGCAAGTATCTGAAGTATTTTGTTCGGGGCAGTCTTAAAACACTTTCTATTTAACTCATCTTTTCCTTTTTTTCTGATTTATTTTCAGTTTCGAATGTAGTTACCTTCGTGCGATTTATTGTGTCCCAGATACGTGCAGACTTTTCAACATACCGGGTCTCTCTGTAAGCTTTAGTACCAGTACCTAATTTACTCACATTCAACAATTTTTCTTTTGCCTCGGCAACTGCTACCTGTGTTACGAGGTTATGTAGTGATGCATTGCCAGATAACTCAAAGGGGTTTTCTCTTTTCAATATATACTGTTATAACGAAGTAAATTTATCCGTCATTTTTGCCCACGCCGGGCATCGAACCCGGATCCCTTCATTCCGGAATAAGTCGCTCTCGCAATTGAGCTACGCTAATGTATGCTCTCGCTGCTATCTGCCTTTATCTCATGTGCGTCCTGCGGTGCAGGCACGTCACACCTCCCCCCATCCCAAAGATGAGGGCCAGGAGCAGGACCCACGGGTCAGCCGCGACCACGTGTCGCTGTAGGCAGTCATCCGCTGAAGAAATCCCAGTCAATTTGGTATGTGGAAGGTAACACCACACACATTTATTTTTCGAAGCGCTGAAGGGATTGTCTTATTTTTTCCTTTCTCGCGGTGTGGAAAGAACATCACACCATTGCAAGAAAGATAAAACTAAAGTTCGGGTAGATTACGTCAAATAATCAGTATGAAAAAGAAATAAGATATCCGTTTATTGACGTACAAACGTTATGAATAAAGCGTAAGCTTTCAACACCAACGGGTGCCTTCTTCAGACTTGTTCGTGGTTAGTAAGGCAAAAGTAACAAAGAATAGAAAATTTTAAATAAAATAAACATGAACAGAATTTGAGAACGTGATATGTTGCGTCGAGAGCATGCGACAACGAGAGATGTCAACAGGAACGTGCTAAGCGTGAAGGAATGTGCGCCATATTTGGGGAAGCTCAAATGAGACGTCTTCGTTGCAAACTACAGGGTTACTCAAAATCTCCATGGTTTCCCTGACGGCAGTGCCCCTGGCGGTAGTATAAGGGGCGATTCGCTTTATCTGGTCCCATTTCGGGATGGCGGAATGGGTAACCACTTCTCTGGATAAGGCGGTTGTCAATCTTCCGTGCGAGACGTCCCGTTTTCTATTCTTTGTTACTTTTGCCTTACTAACCACGAACAAGTCTGAAGAAGGCACCTGTTGGTGTTGAAAGCTTACGCTTTATTCATAACGTTTGTACGTCAATAAACGGATATCTTATTTCTTTTTCATACCCATTGCAAGAACTTTAACGGCCAGGTCATTCTTGAAGTTCGGGAGCCAATATAACGAAGTAAATTCCTCCGTCATTTCTGTCCATGCCGGGCATCGAACCCGGGTCTCCTCATTCCGGAATAACTCGCTCTCCCAACTGAGCTACGCGGACGTATGCGCTCTCTGCCTTTATCTCATGTGCGTCCTGCTGTGCAGGCACGTCACACTGTACTATAGTTACAATCATGTTGCTGGTGTGCTCTGTGTCACTTTTTCAGAGCTCATGGTGTACGTGTAAGTCAGATGTTGTTGATATAGATTGAGTGATTTCTCGATGTAAGTTTGTTATCTGTAGTAACTCATGGTATGTCATATCCCACTGAACAACAAACAGCTTCTGCTTTGTCATTCCAATTACACCAGATGATCCTTTTTGTGATCTATTATTCGTTTGTTCGAGAGCCATATCGGCACCAACAGCTGAGAAGGTATGACTAAACCTTTTTACAACATGTTTACCATTCTTGAATGCTTCGTACACTTCAGGATGAGTAGTACGTAATTTCCTCATGTCTTCTAAGTAAAGAGAGCTCCAGCGTTGGTAGTTTACACAATCCAAGACTGCAAACAGAGGCTGAATCTTCTGAACAGTATCCAGATGTAGATCCCATAAACCCTCTCGGTTAGATCGTACTAAAATTCTCAGTAAGGATACAAATATCCTGAAGTTATTCCTGTACAAAAACTGTTCTGAAGATTCCCGGCCTATGACAACAAAATCCCGAAAGTCTGAAATAAGGTGCTCAACATCAATGTAGTTAAATGTTGCTCTGAGCATTGCATAATCTTTTGTGGAAAGGCTATCTTGAAGTTTTTGCGGTTGTATTTCTCCAGCATAATTTTCAGCTCATTTGTTTTAAAGAATGCCAGTATTTGAAGGCAGAACAAGGCTTCATCAAGAATGAACATAGCTTTAACACATCTTACGTAATTATTTCCATTGAGGACAGATTCTGTCGCATTAACATCCAATAAACCACTTTCAATGAAAATATCTGATGCTCTACTCTTCGGAATGTATTTTCCCAAACAACCAATAAGAACTTTTGTCATGTGAATGGAGCCCATGATCAACACAAGATTTTCGAATTGTTTGCAATGGTTTAGATGTATTTCTCTTGCGATGCAGTCGACACCTTCATCGCAAGCTACTACAAGATTGTTCTGTTTCAAAGTCATGAGTAGTTTATTTAAATTGCATAAGTAAAATGTAAACAGTCTCATATTTTGTTACCGAATGCGGTAAAATGGCGGTAATGCGGTAAAATTAAATACCTAATATTTCTCCTAAGAAACACAGACCCACTTTTGTACTAAAGAAGGAGCTAAAATCCAGGGATTTGCGTGGTAAGAGCACGCAAATAAACATTTCCCGTACTATAATATTAAAAGGTTACTTTCCTGGGATAATGGTTTGAGAAATCAAGAAAATAGTCAGAAGCAAATTTGTAGACGATTGAACGCTGAACATTTTTTCCAATAAATCTTACCGTTTTCGCTAAAACGCTTACTTTAACAGAAGGCAAGTGAAATCAGTGGCGTACCCAGAAATTAATTTTGGGTGGTGCATATCGTCGTCGCAATGTCAAAACCACCAATGCAAAATTTTGTAGTTTGAATTATCGCTATTTAAAAATTAAATTTGATCAAAGAATCACTTTTGCAATTACATCATACTGTTCAAGCACTATACATAACATTTACATCAAGTTATTATGCATCAGTGAACAAAATTTTATATGATGTCAAGTCATATAAAATTATTAGTTTTCAGATCAGATCACATGTAGAGGATTTTAGGAAGGGCCTGACGCCAGGTCTTGAACAACCCTTAGAAATAGGAAGCTAGGAGTTTTGGGCTATTTTTTTTTTTTTTTTAAATTGGAGGTTTAACGACCACCGTGAGCAACTCAATGGGCTATAAGCAGTCGCCCGTCCCTAATTTAGGGTCACTGGTTCCAGGGAAGGGAGAGAGCCAGTGCTGTAAGACAAACACAACATCCATGCCTCACCGGGATTCGAACCCGGACCCCTTACGGACGAATGATCAGAGACCAGCGCCTTAGACCACTGCGCCACCGGGGCGGCACGAGAGATTTGGGCTAGAGTGCACGATAAGAAAGTGACACGGATGCGAGGTAGAAAGGAGGACCAAGACGCCTTTATTTATTACTGGGGGCCCAGTACCCGGGGTCCGATGGCTTAACGTGACTATCCGACGCACGGCGGGTATTTAGTGGTTCGAACCTGCCCAGGAACGAACCTGAGGTTATCTCCATGGCAGTCACGAACGCTGACCGCTAGGCCACCCGCGGCCCAAATTCTTGGTTTTATCACTGCAGCTACGATATCACTCCTTCCTAAAGTGATGAAAAAAATGTGCATGAGAACAGGCATTTTTTTCTCAAATGCTATTAATTACAAAGTAATGTACATTCTACGTTTTTGTTTTCCTGCTATGGTATGCACTCAAGATAAAAGGCGTATCCCTCACTCCCCCAGCTACCAACATTCATTAGCCTGACACCCTGACCACTACAACACCAGTTTGCTCTGTTCTTTCTTTGATGGCATACAAGTGGGAAATGCGCACGGGAAGGGGAGGGGTGTGTGTGTAGGCATTAACAATAGGCATATGTGACCTCGTCTGACCATTCCAAATAAAGAAGTAACTAAGGGCAATTTAAGGAAGACCAGAATGAAGACACTAGCAAAATAACGTCACCGGCAATTTTTAAAACTAGACAAAATTATTTAGGGGGGTTCATAGCATATGGCCCTTTGCACCTCCTCTGGGTACACCATTGAGAGAAATGATGGCGGCCATCTTGAATGACGTCATACTGAGAAAACGTGGGGGTGGCCACCCAACTCTTTTTTGCTTCTTATACACCCAAGTAACTAATACAGAAATAATCTTTTCTGTACATACAGTTGCACACAGAAGTGCTGTGAGCTGCTGGACTATGAAGCTAGATATAGTTTAGTGGGAACAGATAATTACCCTAAATGGGTAGAAGCATTTCCCATAAAATTTGCTACTGCAGATTTTAATCGTGATATATTAATTAACCAAGTACTGGTACCCTAAGTAGATTATCTGATAATGGGTCTCAGTTTTTCTCTGAAGTTTTTGAACAAGTGTGCGAGATTGCAAATAAAGCGTAAATCTGTTTCCGCATATCACTGTCAGTCCAATCCAGTCGAGAGGATAAATCTCACTTTAATACAGATGATTGCTGCTTTTGTGAAAGAAAATCATGATGGGACGAGAATTTTTTTTTTAAATCATGAACGATGGTACGAGCTCTTTTGCTTTGCTCTTCACTCGTCCATCCATGAAAGTACGCGACTTACACCCGTGTAACTTTTCCTGGGTCGTAAGATTCGCACTCCATCCGAAAATCTTATTGGGGTTACAAATGAAATTAAAGACCAACCCCAGTCGGTCAAAAAAACAGCAGAAAAAGCGCAGGCAGCAACCATAAAGCCAGACGCAGCGCAAGCCCGAAACTATTAATAATAAGGGTAGAGAACCATATCTTGTAGTGGGAGATTTTGCCTTACTGGAAACGCACTTTCAGCCGTCTGTGGCACTGTCCGAAAAGAACCCTTTGAAATAGTCAATGCAAATATATAACAACAACGTTGTCTTAAAGAAGCCGGATGACACAATGTTATAATGCTCACGTACAACAATGTCGGAAGTTCTATCAAACAATACACCCGGACTGAGCTGAGTACAATTTTGCTAGTTAGGAATCTTTCTTCTATTCTAAGAAAAAGTAACTGCCGCCGCAGTTTTAGAAATTTCGCGACACTCTTGCTTTCCTAGCTCGCAGCGCAAAACGTATTGAACACAAAAATATGAAATTTATATCGTTTGTAGAGAATTGTTTGGAGAATAAGCTGAAATAAACCGTTTTTCGATTCTGGCGATACTTCAAGAGCTATTGTATTTCAAAGTTAAGGTAAGCAAAAAAGTGCTATCAGGTCGCGTTCCCGACACACTAACAACAACAGAACCACGAAACTTTGTAGGCATGTAGTCCACAGAGGTGCCAACTTGTTTCAGATATTTTCAGTAGTACTCATACAAATGTTCAGTAGTTTTGGCCATTTTTCAGTAGTCATACCAAAAAGAATAATTTTAACCGAGGAAAACAACTCATTTAATGTAAGTACCATTTTTTTACTTACTTATTCATTTATATACATGAAAATCTGCATCAAAATATTCCAAATTTTTCACAAGGAAAATAATATACACCGTGACTGATACATCTTTTTTACACAACAACAAATTGATTAAACAGCTTTCTTTAGTGATTTTGCTGTACAGTGTTTTGCAGATTTGAGTTCCTCAGCAGAAAATCTTTTTTCATAACACACTTGCCCAGAGGAGAACATATTCATTTTTGCAATAAGAAGTGCTTCTACAGTTTCTAAACCTAAATTATGTTGGAAACGGGCTTGATTTTTTCGCACTGAACTACAATCTCTCTTACTCACAGCATTCGAGTGTGGAACTACAAGTATTGCAAACATTACTTTCGAGAGAATAGTATACTTAACCGCTCCATTACAGCCTCTTAAGTTTGAGATTTCTGACCAAGTGACATCTATTCTATCTGTTACTGCTATGGTCTCTAATTTGTCAGCTTGATAACAAGGAATTCCACTTCCAGTATATCAAGTTCATTTCAGTTATTATAAATGGAAGGCATTTGACTATGTGTAATACAGAAGTAAATGATGTTATGGCTCTAAGTGAAGGATCTACTACTTCTGCATGTTTTAAGAATTCATCATAGATCAGTATCTTTTCTTGAATATAAGAACATTCTTCAATGTGAAATTTTCCGACAGATGTATAGAACTCAGAAAGTTCATTTTCGTTTAAAATGATTTCGCTTTAATACATTCTTGTTTTTTACTCCAATTACCAGTTGTATCCTTTCTGATTTTTCTTTTTGAAAAACTGTTATTTGAAAAATTAAGCTCAACATCATCAGCTACGACAGTAGGCTTCACAAACCCCTTGGATGCCATGACAATAAAACTTTCAGTTTGAGGACCATGAATGCATGATAGCTTTCACTATTTTAGATAAAAAGGTAGTGTAACTTGGAGAATATGAATTGCTTTTGAACATCATGCATCAATTCTTACAAATTTTTTCAGCTTCGTCACTTTCGTTTTCGGACTCTCCTCCCTTTATCAAGCTGAAATGTAAACCTTTTTGGGGGAATACGTAAGAACACAGGATACACGTTCGGAACATCGTTGGGAAAAAATTACATTTACGAGAGAAACCTTTGTACGTCCGATTTCCGTTTTCGGACATTTATTTCTCTTCCATATTCAAGGTGAAATACAAATATTTACGAAATAAAATGAAATTTAACAACAATACTAGGCAAAGGAAACATCGCGTGAAAAATAAAATTACGATTACGGGAGAAATCTTCACTGTTTCCCAAAGTTTTGAAAGACGAAATTTCCGTTTTCGAAAGTTTCAGGCGGAAAGCATCCTTCACCACTACCAATTGCCCCAAAGTTTCTGTTCAGTTATGCATCGATCTCGAGGATAACCCAAATAACGACGAAAAAGCAGAAATTCCTCGAAGCCGAAGATTACACGGGGATTTTTACGCCGTCGAATTTCAGTTTTCGGAAATTTTCTCTCCATGTTCAAAGTGAAATACAAAGATTTATGGAATAAAATTATATATAACAACAATACTGGACAGAGGCAACATCGCAGGAAAACGAAATTACGATTACGGAAGAAATCTTTATTTCGTTCACTTCCGTTTTTGAAAGGCGAAATGATGTCCCGATGCGTATTTTTACGCGTTGGTAAAATTCTTCGATGCGTAGTTTTACACGTTTCTCGATGTGTGTTTTTGCGCGTTGATGTGTATTTTACGCGTTTCTCGATGCGTATTTTTACGTGTTGATGCGTACTTTACGCGCTTCACGACGAGTATTTCTACGCGTCGCGAAAAATTCCCGATGCATATTTTTATGCGTTGGTAAAATTTCGATGCGTAGTACTAGACGCGTAATTACGCATTTTGGCGAACTCTGCAAAGAAATCCAAGCATCCTTTTCTGCAACGCAAGAAAAAAACTTCAAAATATTAATTACTGACATGAATGGTCGACGCACGATTTTTAAAAACTCCGATGCCAGGCAATGACACTCACGTTCTGCACCAAACGATTTTCAACAGCTTGTCCCTGCACTGCAAAAGAGCTTCAGGCAGAACTCCGCCCACGTCCACCAAAGCGAGCAACGCTCAACGTCCCCAGAATGTTGCATGCTGGGGAGGGAGGATCTTAGCGCTAGCGGCCACACTCATCGAGTGCCGGCCGCTAGCGCTAAGATCCGAGCAGCTTTGAGAGGCAGAACTGGAGGCAGCATCGCAAGCAAGACGAATGACGGATCGTCAAGTGGCCGCCCTTGCGTTGGGAAGGGGAACAAGCAAAATAAAAATTAACAACTTCCGTTAATTTTCCGTAGAAAAATCACGGTTTTCTGTATTCCGTAGTACAAGAGCTTTTTCCGTAGGAACTACGGACATTCCGTAGTTGTTGGCATCTCTGAGTCCATGACCGAGTTTTTGCACTTCGTCGCCCTTTTTTGAATTTTGATTAAGTTTACGAGAAATTAAATTTCACAAAATTCTCTATTTCGCGATGGGATCCGTTTAAAAAACGGATATATGGCAAACTATAAATCATGACGCATTGCAATTTTTTACAGCATAAACATACAACTATCATCCCTTTTTTACAAAAAAGCATTTTTTAAAGACGTAAATGAAAGAAACGAACGGCTTGTCTGTCTTCACGATAACCACAGAAGAACGTTCTGGTCCTGTGACCTGCTGCCATGGTGACACAGAATTTGTTCTGCATATGTTTTGTTGGTAAAGCTATTTCAATTGGTTTACGGAAATGCTTTTGGACCGCTTTTGTTTTTCTTAGTGGTAAATTTAGTAAGTGCTATAGGTTCAAACGATTAAAATCCGCCCTTCCAAAAAATAACGACAGTAAAAAAACTCGGAAACTTCGGAAGGGCGGCGGAGCAAAGTTTTCCAATAAAAATAGAAGGAAATCGAAAAAAGTTCCGCAAAAATCCAACAGGGAGTTCACCAGGAGAACAACATAAACTGTAAACAAGCCGCCATCTTGAAATCGATACAGCGCAAAAAGTATAAAAAAAACTAAAATGTCGGCTTTGGAACATTGTCTGCTTGAATTTTCCCTGAATTGTTTGACCACTTCTAAATGACCTAGAGATCTGAAAATTGGCATACTATAGGTCTTTAGGTCCGGATACGTAGAAAAGTCCGAAAAAAAAATGGCGTCTTTAGAACATTGTTTGCTTGAACTTTTCGCGAATTGTTAGACCACTTCTAAATAACCTAGCGATCTAAAAATTGTCATGCTGGTAGGTCTTAAAGTCCGGATACCTGCAAGTGCATGAAAACCAAAAAAAGAAAAAAAACAAAAAAAAAAAAAAAAAAAAACAGCACTTTGAAACATTGCTTGAATTTTTTCTACACTTAGAAAAAAGTCTGAAAACCAAAAAATTCAAAAGGGTGGCTTAGCTTTACTGTTTCAAAATGCTAATAGGTTTAAAGGTAATTTTGTCATAATCACTGAAATGCTTTGAAAATTTCAAATTTTGATTTAAAATTAAAGGGCGCCAAAGCCTGCTCTGTATTACGTCAAGCTGTATGCATTGACGTCGCAATGCTGTTCTAAATCGTAAAACAGTTACGGATTTTAAATTATTTTTCTTTCCCTTAATTACAATACTTTTCCCTTTCTTTAACTTTATGTTGAAAAAATGATGTTATAGATTCACTGTTCGGAGAAGCGGGCATGCTTACTAGTATGTTGAAAAAAATATTCTGTGAATGATTTGAGAGTACAAGAAAACAGTAGGTCTATGGAATAAAGAAATACCGGTACCTTTTAAAAAATTAACTCTCACGATTTCGTATTTCAATACTTTCACATAAGAAAATTTACTGACACACTTCTCTGTATATAGTAGACCTTATTTACAAAAAAATCCGTTAGAGCACAGACAGGTTTACAACAATTTAACTATATAAGTGATGATATATGTAGAACTGGGATACAGACCCCCTCCCTCCACTTCAGCATACCACGAGCCACTACTTTACCCCCCCCCCCCCCAATCTTAGCTTTTCACGAGCCACCACTGAAACTGAGTTACAAAAATCAGCATTTTTACTTTCCTTATCAGTTTCAGAATAGTAATACTCCATAAGGATTAACTTGTATGTACTGTATTAAAAGTAAATAAGGAAAATTCTTAACAATATGGAACTATTCTTCCCAAATAGCTTAAATAACCAATTTGGAAAGAATAGTACTGCAAATATAATTACTTCCTGTTTTGATAACACTTTTAGAGAAAAACTGTGGAAAAGCACACAGTAAACCCATTTACACAAAACAAAAAAAAATTTAATACCTGATAAGGAATAGTGATTACAACACAATCATTTGCCTGATAACATGATACAGTAATTCCTTTTCTTCTTCCTTTTGGAAAATTAAGAAAAGGAGCACCTTAACGTTTCAAAAACTTTTTGAATAAATAAAAGTAAAACTTGTTTAGTAAGAATAAATGGTATGAAAACCTTACAAAATACTAGAGAACAAGCAAAATGACAAAATTCTGTTTTAAATAAATAAAAAGTGATAGCGATTAAAATATGAGATAAAGATAAGATACATAGGGTGAAAAAAAATGCATTTGCAATGAATAAAGGCAGTAGCTAGATGTCGTTTAGTTAGATTTAAGTTTCTGATGATCCATTCTTCTCACTGAAACAAATGAAAATATTCCATTAATAAAAATTAACTTATTCAGAATATTTTTTAATATGTGAAAACATCAGGCACGATGCATATAATAATGAACACTTGAAACAAATTTAAAATTTTATAAACTGATACAGTGATTGCTACGCACTGGTGAAAGTGTCCAAACATACATATGTAGTTTTAAAATTGTAAAGCAACTTTTTTGAGTGAGGGGGAGGGGGTTAAAACATATCATGCATGTACTTTAGAAGTCTTCAATAACTTATTTTAGCAATTTTTCAATGTGAAATTTTTATTTTTTGGCACAGAATGCTGTACTTAACTATTGTCTATGTAGTCAATTGCTTAGAAAATCAAAGTTTCTTGACTTGGATCACTAATTAAACTACATGTTACGAATTCTAGGTGGTGTAACAGCAACATGCTTAACTGGAATTTAGGGAATCATTTCTGCTCCAGGACGATACATTTTTCAAGTTTGCTGAGGAGTTGTGCAGGTAACAATTATTTAACCATTTTTGCAAAAAAAAAAAAAAAAAAAAAAAAAATAATAAGGGGTAGCCTAATTTTACCTAAACCTCAGATATCATATAACATTTTCTTGAACATCTTAGCAGCCCCAGTAGCGCAGTGTTCTAAGCAATGGCTTCTGACCATTCGTTCACGATGGGTCCGGGTTCGAATCCCGGTGAGTCATGGATGTTGTGTTTGTTTTACGGTGCTGGCTCTCTTCCTTCTCTGGAACTAGTGGCCCTAAATTAGGGACGGGCGACTGATTATAGCCCACTGAGATGCTCATGATGGTCATTAAACCTTTAAAAAAAACAAAAAAAACCCCTTACTTGCATTGATGAGCACTTTAAATTTTTGCATTAAAATAAAAAAAGAGCAGGAAATACTTATAACTTTCATTCACATTTATTCTTCTCAGAAAGTGGGAAATTAGAAACTATTATCTGGAAGTCATAACATGATCCAATTTTGATACTGACATTTTTGTTTATATATATAATTGTTACATCTTAAAAGAACCATCCCTCAGTGTGCTTTTAGACAAATCCAAATTTGTACGCTGTGAATCCAACTAATGAAATTGAAGTGATTCTTTATGGGCATACCTTTCAAGTATTTCAATCTTCATACAAACACAACAGCAAGCAAAAATATTGTTAAGAGCCAGATTCATACAATGCCATTCTTTACACTAAATGGAAATGAACAATCAAATTTAATAGGCAAAAGTGGATCTCCCTTATATGTGGATCTCCCTTTATATTGTTTTACAAATGCATATCACTAAATAAACATGGAACTATACTGTTTAAACACATATAATGAGAATATCCATCTAGGAAGATATTAGCTCAACACTGCTGTACTCTTGTTGACAGAATGCACAATCATGAAGCATGTACATAGCTTTTCTGCTTTTGAATAAATTTTAAAACAAAGAAAAAATATTTTCCATTTATTTGCTAAAAATTAATTTGAAAGCTACATTGAAGAACACTAATAGCTGTTCAAGTAAAAATAGTAAACATATAATAGTTTCAATAGTTTTCAGGGAAGAATGTTTCTGTGCTGTAAATGCATTAGTAATTATCTCTAACAGGGGCGTATATAGAATTTTTTTTGGGGGTGGGCGACAGACAGTAAATGGAAGTTTTTGAGATCTATCAGGACAAGATAAAAGTTAATGAAAAATAAAAAAAAACTTAAACCCCTCGTTTTCTAACATAGGTCGCATTTTAACAAAAAACCAGATACACTTTCAAGGGGAGGAAAGGCCCGTCTCACCCTTTACATACATAAATAAATAAATAAATAAATATCATCATCATCTTCATCATTGTCAACCATTATCAATCCACTACTGGACGAAGGTCTCCCTAAGTTTCCTCCACAACGGTCTGTCTTGTGCCAGTCTCTTCCATGTCACTCCTGCATACTTTCGAATTTCATCCACCCATCTCCCATGTGGTCCTCTTCTGGGTCTTTCCCTGTCCCTTAGAATCCAATCTAAAATTTCGGCTGTCCATCGATGGTCTGTCCTTCTGGCAGTATGTCCAGCCCATTGCCATTTCAGGGATTTAACTCTGATCATGATGTCTTCCACTCTTGTCATTTTTCGGATCCACGAGTTCATCTTCTTATCTCTCCTGGTTACACCAAGCATGCACCTCTCCATGCTTCTTTGTGTTGTCTGTAGCCTTTGTATGTCTCTTTTAGTTAAGGGCCACGTCTCTGCACCATATGTAAGCACTGGAAGGATGCATTGATCAAACACTTTTCTTTTAAGACTTAATGGCATATTGCTCATGAAAATTATGCTGTTTCTTCCAAAAGCTCTCCAGGCAAGTTTTGTATGCCGATTAATTTCTTCATCAATGTGACCCTCACTTGATATCTGCTGTCCAAGACAAACATACGTGTCTGTTATCTCCAGCTTTTCTCCATCAATCGATAAATCTTCATTTCTTGTAAAAGCATTGTACATCACTTTTGTCTTCTGAAAGTTCAATTTTAATCCCACTTCTTTACTCTTGTCAGCAAGTTCCTGAATCATACTCTGCAGCTCTGATGGGGTAGTTGCTAAAATGACTACGTCATCAGCAAAAGGAAGGTGGGTTAGATAATCTCCATTAATCTTTATCCCCTTGTTTTCCCAGCTCAGCGGCTGAAAGACACCCTCCAATGTGCATTAAAGAGCTTTGGAGATATGGTGTCACCTTGTCTCACTCCCTTTCCAATTTTTATGTGTGTTGTATTCTCAAACAGCCGAATCTTTGCAATTGCATTTCCATAGATGTTATTAATAATATTAATGTATGCATCTTCAATACCGCAGGATTTCAGAGCCATTGTAACTGCTGATGATTTCACAGAATCAAAGGCCTTTTCATAATCGATAAAAGCCATGCACAATGGAAGTTCATGTTCCCCTTTCAATTAGTTCTCTCAGTACGTGGATATGATCTATTGTGCTGTAGCCACTCCTGAATCCAGCTTGTTCTCTCGGTTGAGCCATGTCCAGTGTTACCTTCAAGCGGTGTGAAAGAACTTTAGTGAAGATTTTACAAACCACTGATAGGAGACTGATAGGTCTGTAGTTCCTGAGATCCTCGATGTCACCTTTTTTATGTAGCAGGATCATTGTAGCGTTGTTCTAATCCTCAGGAATCTTCCCTTCATTAAGACATCGAGTGAAAATTTGCGCGAGTACTGTTTCAATTTCTCCACTTGCTTCTTGTATGATGTCTACAGTAATTCCATCTTCTCCTGGAGCTTTTACCCGCTTCATGTTCTTGATTGCATGTGCAACTTCTGCTGGGAGGACTGGAAGAACTCTTGTACTGGTACCTTCCATGATGTCTGGAGTACATGTATCATCCCTTTCATATAATTTGGAGTAGAAATCTTTCACTCTTGTCAAAATTTCGCCTCTATTTCTTGTTACAGAACCATCATCTTTTCTCAGTGCCATAATCTGTTTTCTTCCCTTACTGAGATGTCCTATTGTTATCTTTAGGCTTTGGTTGTTTTCAATTGCTTTCCTCACTAGTTCACAGTTGAATTTCCTTACGTCTTCAGTGATACTTTTTTGTACTGCCTTGCATAGCTCTATATATTCCACTTTGGAAGTCACATCTTCTTTAGTTGTCCTCATCTCTCTTCTTTTTTGCAACAACATTTTGGTTTTTCCTGATAATTTCTTCACATGCAATTTGTTCTTAGACCCAGCTAATTTTGATGCTGTTTCCATAAGAGCTTTGGTTACTTTTCTGTTAATTTCAGAAATATCCACTTCTTCCGATGTTAGGCCTTCTAAAGCAGAGAATCTGTTCTTCAGTTCCAACTTGAAGGTATTATGGTGTTTTTTAAGGTTGGTTATGTCAATACATTTTGTTTGTCTTATGAGCTTGCCACGTTCAAGTTTAGTGTTGAGGTGCATCTTACTTCTCACCAATCTATGGTCACTACCTGTGTTGAACTTGTTTAGTACACTGCAGTCTTCTATGATGAATTTTTTGTTAAACATAATAAAATCAATTTCACTTGTCATTCCATTTGGATGTCTCCATGTCCATTTCCTGTGTGGCTTTTTCTTGAAAAAGGAGTTCAAGATGAAAAACCCTTCTGCCTCTGCAAACTCAACGAGAGTATTTCCACGCTGGTTTCTGTTGCAGTGTCCGAGTTTACCTACTGAAGTTTCATTCTGTTGCCGTTGCCCTATTTTTGCATTGAAATCTCCCATAATTATCTTCAAGTGCTGCTAACCTTTATTATTTAGATGACGAATTTCCCCATAAAATTCTTTTAATTTCTTCTTCAGGATGACTTGTGGTGGGTGCATAAGCTTGAATAATCTGGGCTTGGTAACTTCTCGAGAGTTGGATAACGAGTCGTGCAGCTCTGTCAGAGGAACTTTCAACTTCTACAACTTTATCCTTCAATTTCTTGTTTATTATAAATCCAACACCACTAGTTCTGCCAGTATCTGTCCCACGATAGTAGAAGAGGTGTCCACTTTTCTGTTCAATGAGGTCTTCTCCTTTTCTCCTTACCTCACTTAGCCCGACGATGTCCCACTTGATCCTTTGTAGTTCCTCTTCCAATTCAAGAAGCCTTGAATCAGAGGATAGGAAGTGTCCATTATACGTAGCCAAGGTCAGCATCAAATGCAGCCTAGTCCGGTCCTCCGGAGATTCTTAGCACCCTCTGCCTTCATGTCGCACTGGCCGCTGCCTTGGCCAGGTACATTCCAACCTGCCGGAGACTGAGGGCCAAGATTTAAGTTGTGGAGTCATTTTGGAGGGGTTTGGCCATAACTCACCACGCTGGCCAAGCGGGTTGGTGAGTGTGGGATAGCATTTCCTCTGATCCCGATGGTATAGTTATACCGCTATTGGCGGTCATCAGAGCCCCTTTAGTGGGAACAGGATGCACCACGAGAAGGCGGGGTCGACATTTGTCAAGGAGAGGCTGTGATGTTACGCATCACCTGACCTTGCATCCCCCCCCCCAAAATATATATATATACGCCCCTGATCTATAACAGCACATACAAGCTGACAATTTTTACTTGCTTTCCTTCTGAATATCAGTGTATAGTTAAAGGCTGTCTTTGATATCAGTGATATTTTGCAATATTCTTGATCATCTTCTCTAGTTTCACAGAATCTCTATACTATTTTAAGAGCTTCCAAGGCATCTTTTGCATATTCTTATATTCTTATTGACTTTGTCTATTCACATTGTCTCCACGTATTTGGAAGATTTTCACTACCATTCTCCCCTTTGGATTTATTAGCTATAATTTAATAGCTTATTTCGTTAAGCCCCACCAGATGGAGATGTCACAGTTGCTGAGCTCATCTCGACGGATTTGTGAAGTCAGATGCTGATTGATAAACATGCACATAGCGCCATGGATAATTGGCCACCGTAGTACAAGACGAATGCACGCGGCTAGTTGTCGAGAGATCTGGGGTTCGATCCCAACATTGTCCGGGTAACAATTTTTCTGTTGCTGTGTGTTAATTAAAGAAAAACATGGAAAGAGCGACTACTTTGTTTATTCACATTGTCTCCACGTATTTGGAAGATTTTCACCATCTTTTGCATATTTACAGCTTCATCATCTTTACTAGCAATGCTTTTATTAAAAATTTTCATCTGCACCTAAGAATTCACTAAAAGGTTACATAACAGAAGTTTTAGGTAACCTGTTAAGCCACTTGCTGAATGGCTGGTCATCTTCATCATCATTTGCATCTGTTGCCTCTTACTTCAAAGAAACAAATACTATATGTGATGGAAATTACTGCTCATTGTTCTTTTGTGTTGCTTGTCTGCATGCCTTGCTTAACAAAAACATATTCCATCTACCAAATTTCTAAGTCTGTGTTTTCTTTCAACACATTCTACAATTTTTATCCTGCCTTGAAGAATATTCGTGCAATTTGATACTTTGGGAATAAACGAGGAGTAAGCCATCGTTGCACGATATATGAAGACAAATGGTCAGAGATGGATAATTTAAAAACATTTATTTACAGTTAAAATAAAATGAAATAAAATGACCACATGAGATCTTTCGACACCACTTTGGCGTCATCATCAGATGTTTAACAAAGAGTGGAACGGAGACCGGCTTTAAATAAAGTAAATACGTAACATGTGACCAGTACAATTGCATAGAGTGATTTACATAAAGAATCATATGTTCATAACATCCAGAACTGAGTTTTGTCCATGACGGATCAGTGATCTCCAAGTTTGTGATATATAACTAGGCAAATTATCATTACAGAAAAATGTAGTGTTAGCTAAAATATGTAAGCTTTTGCACAACAGTAAGGAATTATTATTAGTTGCTTTTTGCAGTATAGCTGCTTCCTTCCATTGTGGATAATGCTGTTCTTCCTGAACACAATGGGCTAAAGCCGTAGTTAACTTACCATTTTTAAGATCATACTTGTGTTCATTCATTCTAGTCTTTAATGTCCTCCTGGTAGAACCGATATATAATTTTTTACTTTGCGATGGGTCATGGGAAAATAGAGGAATGGAATGAATTCCATGCGTGTTTTCCACACTCACCTTGTCATGATCACTCCTGATTAGATGCAAGAGATTAAGAGTCTTTGAGCCAAAGTCAATGTCATGATGTCTGCTCAGGTTCCTTAACACCGGAGTCAAACTTGGGTGGTAGTCGAGTGAACCTACGTACCTCCTTTTGGGGTATAGCGAATTAAGGAGCATTCCTGTGAGAACAGGTTTTTATTATAGAGTCGGTCTACTGTAGACCGAATCTACAATAAACTGTAAACCGACTCTACAATAAACTGTAAACCGACTCTACATAAAAACGAATTAAGGTGCATTCCCATGAGAACAGGTTTTTATTGTAGAGTCGGTCTACAGTAGACCGACTCTACAATAAACTATAGACCTACTCTACAATAAACTATAGACCTACTCTACAATAAAAACCTGTTCTCACGGGAATGCTCCTTAATTCGCTATACCCCAAAAAGGAGGTACGTAGGTTCACTCGACTACCACCCAAGTTTAACTCCGGTGTTAAGGAACCTGAGCAGACATCATGACATTGACTTTGGCTCAAAGACTCTTAATCTCTTGCATCTAATCAGGAGTGATCATGACAAGGTGAGTGTGGAAAACACGCATGGAATTCATTCCATTCCTCTATTTTCCCATGACCCATCGCAAAGTAAAAAATTATATATCGGTTCTACCAGGAGGACATTAAAGACTAGAATGAATGAACACAAGTATGATCTTAAAAATGGTAAGTTAACTACGGCTTTAGCCCGTTGTGTTCAGGAAGGGCAGCATTATCCACAATGGAAGGAAGCAGCTATACTGCAAAAAGCAACTAATAATAATTCCTTACTGTTGTGCAAAAGCTTACATATTTTAGCTAACACTACATTTTTCTGTAATGATAATTTGCCTAGTTATGTATCACAAACTTGGAGATCACTGATCCCTCATGGACAAAACTCAGTTCTGGATGTTATGAACATATGATTCTTTATGTAAATCACTCTATGCAATTGTACTGGTCACATGTTACGCATTTACTTTATTTAAAGCCGGTCTCTGTTCCACTCTTTGTCAAACATCTGATGATGACGCCAAAGTGGTGTCGAAAGATCTCATGTGGTTATTTTATTTCATTTATTTTAACTGTAAATAAAAGTTTTTAAATTATCCATCTCTGACCATTTGTCTTCATATATCGTGCAATGATGGCTTGCTCCTCGTTTATTCCCCGAAATTTTTATCCTGCCGCCTCGGTGGCGCAGTGGTTGAAGCGCTGGCTTATGACCATTCGTCCGAGAAGGATCGGGGTTCAAATCCCGGTGAGGCATGGGTGTTGTGTTTGTCTTACGGCACTGGCTTTCTTCCTTCCCTGGAACCAGTGCTCCTAAATTAGGGACGGGCAACTGCCTATAGCCTATTGAGTTGCTCACGGTGGTCATTAAACCACCAATCAAAAAAAAAGAATTTATTCAAAAGAGTTGGAGGCACTTGTACCATAAACTTCAGATGACCCTTTGATCCAAGTGATGTAATTTGCTGGTAAATTTCGGGGCGTCATCAATCGTGGACTGCTGAAAATTGGAGCCAAGAATTTTCTTCAAAGTTTCATTTTTGAGATACGGCTGGACCATTGGCAATGAAAAGCAGCAATTTTTTCTTTCTGAAATTCATGATTTTAGAGTAGTACTTCTCCTGGAACAAAGCTGAAACCATCCAACTTTACCCCCTCCCACACACACCCTCCGGGTGTTTGGGGGGGGGGACATGTCACTGAATGGTTAGTTTTTCCACATTTTTAAAACATTTGCGATTCTTTCTCTTTCCTATCATGACATAAAATATAAAGATTAAGAAAATCACATGCCTTTCAACGCATAGAGTGGGTGAACAAGGATGTTTCTCCAAAAGTAAAAATGCGCACGATGGAGTATCGATAGGGATTAGATATTTCTGACTGAATGGTGTAGTATTTTAAATACCAGAACAATGTGTCAGTGGTACAAGGATCAAACATCCAGAACATCAAAGTCAGGTGACATTCAAGGGAAGGCTGTATCTTTCTGGCAATCAGGTAGATCCACAATGAAAAACCAATATAAATACATTCAGGTAGACCCACAGTGAAAAATCAATATAAATACATGTACTTATCGTAAATAAAACAATAAATAAATAAACAAATTCTTATTTTATCGTAGATTTTCTGTTCCTAATTTTGGGCCACTGGTTTCAGGGGAGGGCAACAACCAGAGTGATAAGACAGGAGCATCAGATATGCATTACCCAGGACCCTAAAAATCCAGGCCCATTTCGGATGAATGGTCAAAAGCCTCCGGTTTGAACTAGTGGGCCACTGGTGCAGCAAAAACACATTGAAAAATTGTTCTCAACAAAAGTATCTGAACGCCTTGAAGTGGTTTTGAGGGAAGAGAGGTTCAAGAATGACTTTAAATGTTTTTGTTCATTTTCCAGGACCATCTATGGGGCAAGAATTTGTTGCGATGCACTTTCTGTTTAAGCAAAAACATTCCCAGTAGGACTACAAAAATTGCAGGCACTGTGTTCTCTACTGTGAGTCAGCGAGGGGGAAATAGCATAAAACAGATATCCTGGGCGACTCTTTCAAAACAGTGTTTGATTTGATGCAGGCGGCAAACGCCGAGTTCGTCCATGCTATATAAAACATTATTGAATCTGAGGGTATCAGTGCGAAGCCCGAAATGTTGGAATGATTTTCTCCATGAAGCACATTCCCCGTGGATGTTAAGCATTTGTCATATTGTGGCACAAGTTTCTGTTTACCCTCCTCATAGGAGTCTGCCACCTGGGTTTTGAGCCACTGTTCAACCGTCATCTTCAGGTAATCAAAATGCTGCTGGCCGGCAAGAAATCGTTTCAAGTGACGAAATCAGCTGATCCCATCAAAATTTGGTGACCAGGTTTTGCGTCGCATTCGCGGCAGGAGGTCTTGCGTTGTCATGGAGAACTCCTTGACAGTATGCTGCGCAGTTTGTTTTGAATTAAACGATGCAACCTGCTCAGTTTCTCATAATAAACAGCTGCGTTTACAGCCATTACTTTAGACTGGATTTCCACCACCAAAATTCCTTTCCTGTCCCAAAAGACCTTCCTCGTTGACATTGTCTGTCTGAATTTTTACCCGTATGTTTCTATTTCAGGGACTGTTTCGATTCAGGTCTAATGTGAGAGACTGAAGTCTCCTCTCCCCTCATTATACAGCTTAAAAAATCATTGCCTTCCTCCGTGTACCGCCCCAAAAATTCTAAAGCAGATCCCATGCGCTTCGTTTTGTGCTCTTCCATCAACATCTTTGGCACTCCTCGTTCACACTTAGCAGTACTGAAGCTTTTCTGTAATGTTTTCATGCAGTAATTTTGAAATTTCAGGGAAATGCTCCGAAAGATCAGATATTGTGAAGCGTTGGGAACCCCTAATGTTTTCATTCACTCTCCCCACCAAATATTCCGTGATAAGAGAAGGCCTACCACTGCGCTATTCGGCGTAAAGGCTCCATCGTCCTTCATTAAACATTCGAACCCACTTCCACACCATTCCTACACTCATTGCGTTTTTTGCGCAAATTTGCAGATGAATCGCAATTGGTCCTACATTTCTGGCACTCGCAAACGTTAGCACAGACAGGACTTTGCAGTTGGCGGGCTGTTCTATTTTAACTTGAACATTATTAACGCACAGCACAAAAATTTAACATAAGTACAACCTCATGAAATGGCGTCAGGTCGAGGCTAATGGATGAGGGAGCACAACTGCGCATACGCAACTATGAAGTGAATAACTGCACAGAAGTGATGGGTGAATGGAATTTACTTTATTGATGGCCCTCACATTATTTTCCCTTCCATAAGTCGTACCTTAACACAAGTCAAAATTTTTCATTTTTCATGTTATTGGTTCTATAGCAGAAGAAAAGTATATTTTTATCTAGAAAAGTCTTACAAGTCTAACTGAAAACGATTCTGGTAGAGAGCATTAGGGGCAGGGCCTGATTTACACATAGACCCGCGCCCCAAAATTGCAATGCAGAAAAAAAAATCTTTTTATTAATTACTATGAATGGAAAAAAGATTTTTGGGGGAGGGGGGATAGTTCTTTTTTCTTCTTCCTGAAATGAAGATTAACACTGGGGTTTTTATTAAGTTCCTTCACTAACACCTCATTTCAAACTGCAGCTCAGTGACGTCATGTCGTGTCGGAACAAAAGTAGCCCACAGATCAGAACCTAGGCAACTTGTAAAAACTGATTTATATGGAGTCCATTTAATTTCAAATGTGACTAATGGATAAGTCAAGAGAATTGCAGTACTTTTCATATGAAACTTGCAGGTGAAATATAAATGTGCTATATTCCTATACATACTATACACTTCTTGAAAGAGGTTTTGCATTGCTAAGACATTTTGTAGAAGCTTTGAGTATTTCATATTGTAAAGTATCAGATTTTTAAATTGTTCGGGTCTAAATTAAGTGAATTAATGAGCTGAATAACATGCTTTCATGAGTGTGAAAATTATCGAGTTATGCATGTTTGCTCAAATCTAAGTATCATTCCTCTGTTAATAGAATTATTCTACTATAATGTTGGACACATTACAGTGATTAATCAGCTACATGGAAATTCACCTTGCCCCTAAAAAATCAGTCTGTACCAAGTCTAAATAATGTTCATCGGTTAAAAAATAAAATTAAAAGAGGATGAATAATTAATACAGACATTTGACGTGGACCAGGTACATCAAACAAAGGTCTTCGCTCTTTGCACATTTATAAGTGAGTCACGGAAAAATTCTCATTGGCCGCCACCGGGAATCGAACCCAGGGTCTTCCAGTTACGCGCCGGATATGCTTCCACTACACCACAGCGGCCTCAAATTCCTCCACACTCATACGCGCTAACTGCCAAGCCAATTTGGCAGGCTGCTTCTTGGAGCTCCGCGCAATGCTGCTTACCATCTTTGGTGAATCCCCAGCATTCTGCGGGGCTCCAAGAAGCAACCTGCCAAATTGGCTGGGCAGTTAGCGCGTGTGAGTCTGGAGGAATTCGAGGCCACTGTGGTTTAGTGGAAGCATATCCGGCGTGTAACTGGAAGACCCTGGGTTTGATTCCCAGTGGCGGCCAATGAGAATTTTTCCGTGACTCACTTATAAACGTGGAAAGAGCGAAGACCTTTGTTTGAAGAGGATGATTAACTTAACATCTGTGGATATTTGAATTATTACATAATTAAATGCGAAAACAGCAATATTAAACTATTAAATAGTGTTTTACTTACCTGTCTACATTTTGAAGTGCAAATTTCCTTGCTAGTATTAAAATTTAATAAAAGTAGATATTATTTCCTATTTTTTTCCACACAATGTCCCATTTATTAAATCAACTTTTAAATTAATTGATAATATTTAGTGGCGACAAATGTACTTATTCTTTCAAGAATGTATTTTTTCACACAATGTCCCATTTATTAAATAAATTTTTAAATTAATTGATAATATTTAGTGGCGACAAATATACTTATTCTTTCAAGAATGCGGACGGGTGGGGAGGCCTCATCTTGTGCCATGCATAGGGCCCGATTTTGTGGGGGTCATTGTATAGTTATGTGTTACATTTTCTTGAGAAAAATGACATATTTTCAGTTGTGGCAGGCTGTTGGCAAAATTGAAGCAGAATCCAGGCACTAAGTTCAGGACAAGTGACATATTTAGTGCTATGGCGTTTTTGTTGAGAAAAAACCCCCAACCCTTTCTATTGTACTTGTGCCACTTTCTTCCGACTTCATTTCTAGTTGTGTTGTTTTTCAACTTAAGCAAATTGAATATTTTTAGACTTGTGTTATTTTATGAAATAAGTTGTCCAGTTGCGACAGTTTTCTTGATAAAATTTTCTGTTTGATGACTTCTTGAGTTTCGATTAAGCCATTTTTTATGATGGGTCCATGTACTTATTTGATATTAAAACTAGCAAAAAGGATTATGAAAGACAAACTGAAGATAATTTTGGATTAAATACGGTGTTGCTGGGATAGATAAGTGAAAATGTGATATCTTGGACAGTAATATCACAAACAAGGAAGGATGTTAGACCACAATTGAATGATTTAGTAACATCAACAACCAGAATAACAACTACAACAACAAATACAATTCCAGGCAGTGATGAAACACCAGGCAATTCAACAGCAGCAGAGACTGATGGCATACCATTCAATTCAACAATGACAATAATAACTTCGACTGAAACATCTTACAGTGATTCTTGGAGTGAAAACAATAATATTAATAAAGTAATAATAAGCAGAAACTAGTTTATGTTTTTGAGACAAGTGACAAATGTGGCAGAAGGGAAACAGAGTGACAATACACAACAACATGGTGTATATAACGTTACTGTGGAAAATGACTGCGAAAAAAGCTGATGGTAACCAGTACATTAGAAATGTGAAGAAAAGGGCAAAAAAGGGTTGAAAAGCAATCTTCAGCACCAAATAAATGGTTAAAAAGCGAAACAAGTTTTGTTGTTGTTGTTGTTGGGGGTTTAATGACTGCCACGAACAACTCAGTGGGCTATAAGCAGTCGCCTGTCCCTACTTTAGGACTACTGGTTCCAAGGAAGGGAGAGAGCCAGTGCTGTAAGACAAACACAATATCCATGCCTCACCAGGATTCAAACCCGGACTCATCACCGACAAATGCTCAGAAGTCAGCACTTAGACCACTGTGCCACCGGGGCAGCATGAAACAAAATTACTTAGGGATTCAGGATAGGCATACATCTCTTTGTCTAGAAGAAAAAGAACAACAGCAGCAGCAAAAAAAAAAAAAAAAAAAAAAACATTTCTCAAAATGAGAAGTGAAACCACCCTGTAGTATGAAAAGCTAGTTAAAATGCTCTACAAAAATTAGTTTAAAGATAAGGCAAGAAATTTTCACCAAGTACTGGGAACTAGGAGATGCAGTCTGACAATATGACTTCATTGCTTCACATGCAGTGCATATAACTTGCTTATCGATACACAACCAAAGACAGTAAGAGGTGTTTGAAAAATGTTTTTTATTTCAAAGTGCAAGAGCGACATATATGTGTATACAAGTTTTTTAAAGCAACTCTTGATATCACTGATAGGTCTACAGAACAGTCATTAAGAAGAAAGGCAAAAAGAGGGAATTTGTAAAAGATTGCCATGGAAGACATAAACTTCATAAGACTGTTGAACAAACCATCAAGGAAGATATTGGTTGACATATTGAGTCGATAACAAAAATAGAAAGCCATTACTTGAGGGCCCAATCAACTTGCCATTATATTGATGGGGGAAAGTCAATAGCTGACCTACATTGTGATTATGTAAATGACTGTAAAAATGCCCCAAATGGAAATTACGTGATGCATCACCGTATATTCACTCAATATTTCATTCTTCACTCCGAAGAAGGATCAAAGCGAATTGTGTGAGGCTTTTAAAATTGCTGAAGGTCCAGGTAATGAAGAACTGAGAGAATGTAATGAGACTCATATTCTTGAAAAATACTTGTCCTGTGTTAAGAAAGCTGAAGACAAAGAGATGGTGAGTGGTACATTCATTGTAGCATGTTATAACATACAGGCCATGTTTCCTTGTCCAAGGAGAGATGTGTCCACAAAGAAAGGTGACTTGATCACGCTAGTTACGTTAACTAAAACTTTTACAAAAGTTCGTAAGTTGGAAGCTTTCGACCTTCCAACTTACGAACTTTTTGTAAAAGTTTTAGTTAACGTAACTAGCGTGATCAAGTCACCTTTCTTTGTTAATATTGTTACGTGTTTTGCCCATAATCGAGATGTGTCCATTTTTTTTAATAAATCAAAACTTAATACCTTCACCATCTGTGAGCTAAATAATGATGCAGTCTCATATTATGATTATGTTTGGCATGAGGGAGAAGAAGTAGGGGTGCCTCTGAAATTGGATCATGTGTTTTAAAATTTATTAAGAAATAATAGCAAGGAAACACAGTGAGGTAAAGTTTACTTTTTACTCTGCTAATTGTTGTGGCCAGCAGAAAAACAAATTCATTATGTCAATGTATATGCATGCTTTCAGCAAACATTCAGTTAAAGCTATTATGAACAAATTTCTCGTCAAAGGTCATAGTCAAAATGAGGGCAACAATGCCCATTCCACGATAGAGAAGCAAGTCAAAAAATCCCTGAAGTCAGAACATATATTTTGTTCTAATCACTACATTTCACTAACTCAGACGATCAAAAAGACAGGAAATCCTTACAAAGTTTTTGACTTTGTCACACTGATTTCTTGGACATGAAACATTTAAGCAGCCAAATCAAAACTAATTTTAAGAACTGTGACAGAGAGGATGTAAAAACTGGAGATATAAAAATACTTCATGTGGAGAAAGAAGATTCATTTAAAGTGAAGTACAAAATAATCCATCAAGAAAGTGAGCCCTATAAGATGGTTGATGTACACAAATTTCTCCAAGGACCAAGCAGCACATTTTTCACCCTGAATAGTTGTTCAGACATCAGCCTCAACCCCTTGTACAGACAATGGCTTCAAATATCTGAGAGAAAGAAGGACGATTTGCTGGACTTCGTCAAGAACATTTTGAGCTGCTATGCATCATTTTATAAAGATTTGTAATGCACAACAAAGAAATTTTTTTTTTTTTTTTTTTTTGCAAATTTCTATTTTTCTGTAGCTTATGAGTTAACAAGAAACATCTTTTCTTATAATTTTGAAGTGATTGGTTAACTTGTTGAATGACAAAATCATTCTAGTTAGTGATTTTTCAAAAAACACTGTCAACTTTTGTTTTATTCAACAACATTTACATATGCGTAATAACTACGCTATATTGCATGTATTTATTATGTGGCAAAAAGTACAATTAAATTAATGTAAAAACGTTACCACTACTGTACTTCACGTTATTTTTTGGTTCAATATATAATTCTTTCTGGCGTGACTCTATGCATAATAAGAATTGCATTATAAAAAAACATAGCATACAATTCATGAAAAATCAAATCAAAAGGCTATTCACAATGTTTCCACTACATTATGTACATAGGAGCGGCTTCTTAGCTCTTGTGCCACAACTCCTGCCAGTTGTCGTAATTCTGAAAAAATGCTTTGCAAAGACTTTTGCATCGTCAATTATCAATTTAAATATTTACCATGTATAAGTAACACAAGTTGCAATCTCAAGAATGGACCAAAGTCAAATATACAGAACATCAGGAATGATTAAACAGACCAGCTAACCAAAGTCAAACTTACAGACATCATGAATGACTAAACAGACCAGCTAACCAAAGTCCAGCGTGCAGAAGATCAGGAACGACTAAGATTAGATAATAACATTAAGCATGATAGTAAAACGGTATATAAGTGAAATGAAGTACAAGAAAAGAATAAGGTCAACACCTTCAAACCATAAAACCATACCGGTTTCAGCATTTCAATGCCATCTTCAGTGCTGCAAGGTACAAGGAGTGTTCAAATGAAAAGGTACGAAACGACACTGTGGGTATAAATGAAGACTTTATTCAAAGTATACGCCATAGGCCGTAGCACAACGATCCCATTGATTAACGAGCCAAAGGATTCCTTGTTCCCAGAATTCCTGTGGCCGTGACGAGTCCCAGTCCTGCACAGCGTCCTTGAGTTCGTCGTCCGAGTGTAAGCGGTTCCCTTTCAGATGTTTTTTCAGGGGACCAAATACATGGAAATCGCAGGGCGACATGTCCGGGCTGTAGGGCGGATGGTCAAGCTGCTCCCACTGGAACTTGGCCAGTTCCGCGTGTGTGACCCTGGAGACGTGGTGACGCGCGTTATCATGGAGCAGAACCACACCCTCCTCGATGAATAGCGGCCGGTTTAACACCTTCCGCTGTCAGAAATCGGATAACGCCTCGCTGCTCCTCAATCGTCGAATTTTGCAATGTGAACGCCATCCTGTCCTCACACGCACTGCCGCGTCAATTGGACGGTGCTCTTTATAAGAGCCTCTGCTCTCTCCTGCGCATGCGGCCGCCCGCGCATGCTCCGATCCACGCCGGTGACTCCAATCGCATCCCTAGATGTGTCGCTACGTTCTCCCATAGAGGCATAGGCAAGTATGTTAACGGTTACGTTCTTATGACGTTTCGTACCTTTTCATTTGAACACCCCTAGTATTACAAATCATGTTCGCATGAATGCACTTACAACTATGCTGAATACTATGCTATAACTATACTGTTCTGCACATCCATGGCACTACAAAACTACTGCCTTTTTGTTCTACATAAGTAGAGCTATTAATTTATCCTCCACCAAAAAAGCTGAAGAAAATGAGATCAAATGGGTGAAATCTGTGGCCCGCGAGTTTGGTTAAAATGAACGGTTAATACTATCTATGTATATAAATATAAAAAACAAACTAAAAAATAAGCGACAGAAGTTACTGAAAGCAAAAATAAGCACTTCATAAAATTCCAGTACTTACCGCTGTTGAGCGATGTCATTAAGAAGGAATGTGCTAATCATGACATGAAGCTCGCAGTAACATTACATAGTAATGGGAAATTATTGACTACTAATGGTAAAATGTCTATCCTTGAGAGATCTGGAGTATATTCAATACCTACCAGTGGCATAGCCAGAAATTTCTTAAGGGGGGGGTGTCCATGGGTTTCATTCATTGGTAAAAGCCCCATATCATCATCATCATTGTCAACCATTATCAATCCACTGCTGGACGAAGGTCTCCCCAAGTTTCCTCCACAACAGTCTGTCTTGTGCCAGTCTCCTCCATGTCACTCCCGCATACTTTCGAATTTCATCCACCCATCTTCCATGTGGTCTTCTTCTGGGTCTTTTCCTGTCCCTTGGAATCCAATCTAAAATTTCGGCTGTCCATCGATGGTCTGTCCTTTTGGCAGTATGTCCAGCCCATTGCCATTTCAGGGATTTAACTCTGATCATGATGTCTTCCACCCTTGTCATTTTTCAGATCCACGAGTTCCTCTTCTTATCTCTCCTGGTTACACCAATCATTCACCTCTCCATGCTTCTTTGAGTTGTCTGCAGCCTTTGTATGTCTCTTTTAGTTAAAGTCCACGTCTCTGCACCATACGTAAGCACTGGAAGGATGCATTGATCAAACACTTTTCTTTTAAGACATAATGGCATATTGTTCTTAAAAATTATGCTGTTTCTTCCAAAAGCTCTCCAGGCAAGTTTTGTATGCCGATTAATTTCTTCATCAATGTGACCCTCACTTGATATCTGCTGTCCAAGATAAACGTACGTGTCTGCTATCTCCAGCTTTTCTCCATCAATAGATAAATCTTCATTTCTTGTAAAAGCATTGAACATCACTTTTGTCTTCTGAAAGTTCATTTTTAATCCCACTTCTTTACTCTTGTCAGCAAGTTCCTGGATCATACTCTGCAGCTCTGATGGGGTAGTTGCAAAAATGGCTATGTCATCAGCAAAACGAAGGTGGGTTAGATAATCTCCATTAATCTTTATCCCTTTGTTTTCCCAGTTCAGTGATTGAAAGACATTTTCCAATGTGGCATTAAAGAGCTTTGGAGATATGGTGTCACCTTGTCTCACTCCTTTTCCAATTTTTATGTGTGATGTATTTTCAAACAGCCGAATCTTTGCACTTGCATTTTCATAGATGTTATTAATAATATTAATGTACGCATCTTCAATACCGCAGGATTTCAGGGCCATTGTAACTGCTGATGGTTTCACCGAATCAAAGGCCTTTTCATAATCGATAAAAGCCATGCACAATGGAAGTTCATATTCCCTCGCTCTTTCAATTAGTTCTCTCAGTACGTGGATATGATCTATTGTGCTGTAGCCACTCCTGAATCCAGCTTGTTCTCTCGGTTGAGTCATGTCCAGTGTCACCTTTAAGCGGTGTGAAAGAACTTTAGTGAAGATTTTACAAACCACTGATAGGAGACTGATAGGTCTGTAGTTCCTGAGATCCTCAATGTCACCTTTTTTATGTAGCAAGATCATTGTAGCGTTGTTCCAATCCTCAGGAATCTTCCCTTCATTAAGGCATCGAGTGAAAATTTGGGCGAGTACTGTTTTGACTTCTCCACTTGCTTCTTGTATGATGTCTACAGTAATTCCATCTTCTCCTGGAGCTTTCCCCCGCTTCATGTTCTTGATTGCATGTGCAACTTCTGCTGGGAGGACTGGAAGAAATCTGGTGCTGGTACCTTTCATATAATTTGGAGTAGAAATCTTTCACTCTTGTCAAAATTTCGCCTCTATTTCTTGTTACAGAACCATCTTCTTTTCTCAGTGCCATAATCTGTTTTCTTCCCTTACTGAGATGTCCCTTTGCTATCTTTAGGCTTTGGTTGTTTTCAATTGCTTTCCTTACTAGTTCACAGTTGAATTTCCTTACGTCTTCAGTGATACTTTTTCGTACTGTCTTGCATAGCTCTATATAGTCCACTTTGGAAGTCACATCTTCTTTAGTTGTCCTCATCTCTCTTCTTTTTTGCATCAACATTTTGGTTTTTCCAGATAATTTGTTCACATGCAACTTGTTCTTAGACCCAGCTAATTTTGTTGCTGTTTCCATAAGAGCTTTGGTTACTTTTCTGTTAACTTCAGAAATATCTATTTCTTCCGATGTTAGGCTTTCCAAAGCAGAGAATCTGTTCTTCAGTTCCAACTTAAAGGTATTACGGTATTTTTTAAGGTTGGTTATGTCAATACATTTTGTTTGTCTTATGAGCTTGCCACGTTCAAGTTTAGTGTTGAGGTGCATCTTACTTCTCACCAATCTATGGTCACTACTTGTGTTGAACTTGTTTAGCACACTGCAGTCTTCTATGACGAATTTTTTGTTACACATAATAAAATCAATTTCACTTGTCGTCCCATTTGGATGTCTCCATGTCCATTTCCTGTGTGGCTTTTTCTTGAAAAAGGAGTTCAAGATGAAAAACCCTTCTGCCTCTGCAAACTCTACGAGAGTATTTCCACGCTGGTTTCTGTTGCCGTGACCGAATTTACCTACTGAAGTTTCATTCTGTTGCCGTTGCCCTATTTTTGCATTGAAATCTCCCATAATTATCTTTAAGTGCTGCTTACCTTTATTATTTAGATGACGAATTTCCTCATAAAATTCTTCAATTTCTTCTTCAGGATGACTTGTGGTGGGTGCATAAGTTTGAATAATCTGAGCCTGGTATCTTCTCGAGAGTTGGATAACAAGTCGTGCAGCTCTGTCAGAGGAACTTTCAACTTCTACAACTTTATCCTTCAGTTTCTTGTTTATTATAAATCCAACACTACTAATTCTGCCAGTACCAGTCCCACGATAGTAGAAGAGATGTCCACTTTTCAGTTCAATGAGATCTTCTCCTTTTCTCCTTACCTCACTTAGCCCGATGATGTCCCACTTGATCCTTTGTAGTTTCTCTTCTAATTCAAGAAGCCTTGAATCAGAAGATAGGGAGCGTCCATTATACGTAGCCAAGGTCAGCATCAGATGGCAGCCTAGTCCCGTCCTCCGGGGATTCTTAGCACCCTCTGCCTTCATGTCGCACTGGCCGCTGCCTTGGCCAGGTACATTCCAACCTGCCGGAGACTGAGGGCCAAGATTTAAGTTGTGGAGTCATTTTGGAGGGGTTTGGCCATAACTCACCATGCTGGCCAAGCGGGTTGGTCAGTGTGGGATAACATTTCCTCTAATCCCGATGGTATAGTTATACCGCTATTGGCGGTCGTCAGAGCCCATTTAGTGGGAACAGGATGCACCACGAGAAGGCGGGGTTGACATTTGTCAAGGAGAGGCTATGATGTTACGCATCACCTGACCTTACATCCCGAAAGCCCCATATATATCACTTTAAATTCATACTAAATCTCCCCTCAAGGGAAGGGGGGGGGTCTGGACCCGAGGATCACCCCCTTGGCTACTCCTATGATACCTACAGGAAGTAATGAAGGTGATCAGATAAAGTGTTATATAGGTAGCACAAGGAGACATCTACAGTGTAGGCTGAGTGAGCATTTATTAAACTGGAACAAGAAGAAGATGAAGACATCGCTAATGCAATACTGCCTCGAGAATAATTTAACACCAGACTGGTCTAACACCAAATTAATAACATCCCACAAAAAGTATAAGCAACAGTTTAATTCTGAAGCTATCATTATTGAAAAGAAGAGAGGGAAGAACTGTAATAATAATGTACCGATAGATTTACTGTATGCATGGAAATACCTGATAGAGGTTGAACAAAAATGGAAGAAAAAACAATTTCCATGTAAAAAAAAAAAGAAAAAAAATGATATAGTTAATTGCGCAAAGGAACAAAGACACCGTTCTCGAGTGTTAGATAGCGCCTCTGACGTTTAATACCATGATGCTTTGCGTGTTGCTGCTGAACAGTGTGGCCGGGGCGTCTTACGTGTATTCAGCATAGTTGTAAATGGAAGAAAAAACAATTTCCATGTAAAAAACGAAAAAAAAATGGTATAGTTAATTGCGCAAAGGAACAAAGACACCATTCTCAAGCGTTAAATTGCGCCTCTGACGTTTACTACCATGATGCGTTGCGTGTTGCTGCTGAACGGTGTGGCCGGTGCGTCTTATGTGCATTCAGCATAGTTGTAAGTGCATTCATGCGAACATGATTCGTAATACCTTGTACCACTGAGGATGGCATTGAACTGCTGAAACCGGTATGGCTATATGGTTTGAAGGCGTTGACCTTATTCTTGTCTTTTACTTCATTTCACTTATATACCTTTTTACTACCATGCTTCATGTTGTTATCTAATCTTTTGTCGTTTGTGATGTCTGTACGTTTGACTTTGGTTAGCTGGTCTGTTTAGTCATTGCTGATGTTCTGTACGTTGGACTTCGGTTAGCTGGTCTGTTCAGTCTTTCCTGATGTTCTGTACGTTTGACTTTGGTCCATTCTTGAGATTGCAACTTGTGTTACTTATACATGTTAAATATTTTAATTGATAACTGACGATGCAAAAGTCTTCGCAAATGATTTTTTCGGAATTACGACAACGGGCAGAGTTGTGGCAAAAGAGCTAAGTTGCCACTCCTATCTACGTAACATGGAGGAAACATTGTGAGTAGCCCTAGGATTTTATTTTTCATGAATTGTATGATATGTTCTTTTATAATGCAATTCTTATTATGCATAGGGTCACGCCAGAAAGAACTATATATTGAACCAAAAAATAACGTGAAGTACAGTAGTGGTAACGTTTTTACGTTAATTTAATCGAACCTTTGTTTTATTATTACTTTTGTTATGTTGTGCTTACAAAAATGTATCTTATTTTTTTTATTTCATTCAATTTGTTTCTATTTGGGACATTTTGAATTTGATGCTTTGTAACAAAGTTTATAGTATTTTACATTTTCATTAAAAATTTGCAATACATTTTCCAAGCTCACCCTGTGTCACATTAAGAAAATGTCCATTTATTATTCAAGAAAAGTGACAAAAGCAGTTATTAATTTTTTTTAATTTTTTTTTTTATAGTCTAGAATCATGTAACAAATTGGACCAATATTACAGTTTACATCCCAACTGTAGTGGTAATGTTCTGGTAAATTTATGTAGCTCTAGCTCAATATTTATTTGGTAATATAAAGCATTTAAAGATAGCAATCTATTTTTTATATTCCTGTAAAATTATACTGATAATTAATTGGGCAACTTATGTAGTATTTGTATATAGTAGAAGATTAATTGCTAGGTTAATTGTGGGAATGGGAAATCATGAAAAATGCAAAAGAGAAAAAGAGATATATATAAGCAGTCCCCCACTGGGCCAGACCTCTTGAAGAGAAAGATTTTGAACAGCATTCAAAACAGTGGCACATTGAAGAAAAAAATTAAAAAATAAACGTTAAATACCTTTTTGCACTCAAGGTTTCAAACGAGCACTGACACTCTGTTCAGAAGTTCTCTCTTTGGTGAACCGCAAGAGTAACCAAGAAACGAAGTACGGATGATGTAAACAGGACATTCTGAAAGGACATTGAATGGAGCAATAAAAACACGTGGTTATGGCGAGATGATGGAGTCAGGGTGGAATCCACAGATATTTTGCTTAAAAGGGTGAAGCACCCAAAAGACTAAAATCGGCAAAGGCATGTTAATGGGTCACACAGGTGACAGTAGAAAGCCTTTTGCCATAAATTTTGCACATGTGAAAATATCTGGCACACCTGAAACGTGGGCAAGGAAAGCAGAGCAGTCTTGATCTAGAAGCAGGGGGAAAAAGGTCCATCTAGGGAGAAGCAGAGTAGCTTGGGGATCAGATACGGCTGAATTTATATAGCTGAGCGGTCATTGTGCTGGCAAGGTATTGGGAAGACTTGAAATATCTGATCGAGACCAGAAGAGTTCAACAGTTTGAGCTCCAATGAAAACAAGGGAATATTTAACTAAAGAAAAGAGGAGCAAACATACCTCTCTGCATAAAAATGAAAGAAAGTATCGCCCCTTTGCAGCAAAGTACGGGTCAAGAGCTAGTCCTCTGCATACCAACGTAGGTAAGTTACTGGACCCCCAAAGCTAAAACCTATCAGAATGACAATGAAACGAAAGTGAAACCTGCGACGGAGTTGACAGAAGGATGAATAGTGTGTTATGGCTGGACCTGGAACAACAGCTTTGTCAATCTGCGTTTAAAGAAGAGACAGAGAGTAAGACCCTTTCTTTCTCCTCCTCCATCAGCGAAGGAGGCGACGACAGCCTTGTTTAGAGTGTGGATTGGAAATTCAACGAATGCACCTACCTCAGTGAAATAGCTACATCTGTAGTGTGTGTGTTTCCTTTAGTAAAGCCACCCATCATTGTGTCTTCTGTTGCAGGGCTTTGTGCATGTGTGTGTATTCACTGTGAGGGCGGCAGTGAATTAGTGCCCTCATTCTTCAGTGTTGTCTCACCATGCTAACCTTTCAAACTGGAATATACAATGTAAGAATCAGTAAGTACTTTTATTAATTGAACTCTTCAGCTGGTTAAAGAACATTAGTTCGAACTGCAGTAGAACACATGACTACGAGAACTGCTGACAAAACTAAATCTAAAGATAATTCCTGTATGCAATCAGACAGTAGCTTGGAAGTATAATCTGTGATAAGTGGTAACTTAAGCGTTACAGTGGAAATCGACGCTGCTCGAAAGATAACCCATTTTTGCATTTATAAATCGCACCTTTACATTATCTTATCTTTATTGTTTTTCTTATGATTTAAATTAAATGTGTCTGTCTTGTGCCAACCCCTGTAGTAGTTTGAATCATTCTGAGTGCCCATAAAATTTGTTTTCTTTGATTGATAAATTTTGCCTATGAAAATTCTCTCGCCCAAAAAAGGCTTCAACAATAAAAAATCCTAGTATTAATTCATGAATTTTAAATCTTTAATGTTCACCCTAGGATGTGGCTGTGGCCCGGTGAGCTACCACTCTAAATCCTTGAAATGTGATTTTTTTTATTCGGCCACCCCAGGAGTGTAAAACACTTTTTGGACTTGTGTTACTTTTCTCATGAAAGTGCAAAAAGTTTGCATTTTAGCTTGATAAGAGAGGGAAAGTTTTTGGTAAACGGAAGGGACGAAGTTCGAAAATTTGTAAGAATTGCTGCATGGTGTTCAAAAGAACAGTAGATACAGGTTAATTGGGCCACAGGTTAACAGGGACAGTCATTTATTTGGGACAATTCTTGAACAACAGAAACCAATCAAGAATATAACCTAAACTTGCTTTGCTTATTTGGGACAACACCACGCCGCTTTATCAGGACAGAGACTGTAGATGGCGCATGTGTAGTGAGTGGTGTAGAAACTATTACTTGAGACAGTCAGTGCTGAACTGCACAGTAATGAAGACCTGCATTTGGGCAGCGTAACAATTCTGCTGACTGTTAAGATAGTGTGCTTTTGATTGCAGCAGGTGTGTGGCATATGCGTTAACATAATTGCTTACTTAATACTAAAAAGAGTAACAGTGTTTTGTGTTTTTCTTAGTTTTTGTAAGACAAGATTCGTACTCTTCCAAGAAAAATAATTTCAAGCACTTTTCAACGACATTTTAAAACCAAATTATCGTATCTGTGTGCTGTCGGTCGGTCAGTAGGTAGTTATTCCAGAAAGTTCAAACCATTAACCTTAGCTAGGATAGGCACACCTTCAATGACCAGCCCTGTTACTCCCTGCAACCTGTTGGTTTATTTTATCAACTTTGAATTGCCACTATGTTTTGGTGTTTTTCAAAATCATTTCATATTGTGGAATATTTTGAAATGGCACACTATTTTCGTATTCACCCTCTGGCAAGAACACGTACCTAACTCCAGTCAACAGAAGTCCATCACAATTTGCAAATACTGTACATCATTCCACTTATTTTACTCCCATGGCTGATGTTTTACTCGTTAGTGATGTCATAGCCCAGGTACCAGATGTGCACGTGCTCCCTGAGTTAAATGCAAGTTCTGCACTATTTGATCAGCTTGGTGTTTTTATCAGAACTACACAGAAATTTCCTATACAACTTTTTAGCACATCCTCTTTCATATCATTACTTAAAAAAAATCAAATACTATTTATGGTCTTCATTTTTTTTTAAGTACTTTTCAAGGAGCATGCAAACCATGTACGACTCCTGCCAACAAGCTGCCATAAAAAAATGCAACGCTAGGTGACAAAATCGCCTTACTCGACCAAATAAAAATAAAACCGTCCAACGTCAGTCATTGCCAGCTGGTGGAGATAACTGGAGTGCCGAAATTGCAAGAGAAATGGGCATTGTGCGGACAACAGGAAAAATCCTATAAAAAAATGACAAGGGAAGGATGCAGATGTTGGGGAGGACCTCTATCAATGGTTCTCTATTGCAACTGAATGGGGTGAGCTTGTCAATGGTCCTATGTTAAAAGCTAAATCAGACGAGTTAGCTAAAAAGCTGGAACACACGAGTTTATAAAAGCAACAGATGACTGGCTATCTCCATGGAAATCCAGACACGAAATTAAATTTAAGAGTGTCAGTAAAAAAATTAATAGGCAATGTGCCAAATTTGACTTACAACTAGGAAGTTCTGTGAACACCTTGAAAAATCTGACTATTAACAAAAAAAAAACTGAGAGCAAAATATTAGAGGAATCAGGGTCTTACAAAATTCCCATTGCACACATACCCCCAATATCGTACATAGGGAGTATTAAAAACAGGTTAAAAAAAAAGCTATAACAACACATAGCTAACTGGCAAAAAAAAAAAAAAAAAAAAAAGAAGAAGCAAAAACTGCATTAGTGCAATTCTGTATTGGCCACCGAACATTCCCAAAATTCAAAGAAATTAAAATGCTAAAAAGGAATAAAAAATCAGAGAGGCAAATGAGAACAAAGGAATTGATCCTAATTTATAAAAATAAAACAAGGGTGTGTAACCAGAATGACCTTAATACATTATCTAGCCTTTGGAAAGAGCTAATAAGACAAGAAAAAGAACAACAGAAAAAGGCAAAAAAGACAAGGGAACAGGGATAGGAAATGAAAAGAAGAATATGGAAAGACAACATCAACAACCATTTGAAGAGGGGGGAAGTCATAAAAAAGGTAGAATTAGTGAAACATAGATGGCGCTGGCTAGGTTTGATTAAGAAAAGTATCTAATACAGCGTATCCCACAAATGGCAACATGGGGTATCGGACTCCATTGACAAGAAATAAACCACGAACATCGGGGGAAAAGTCGTCACGCTCCTGAGGATGCCCAAAGAATGGGCGAAAAATTTAGAGCATTATTAAATGTAAAGAATTGATGTTATTGAATCCTAAAGTGAAGATCTACTGAATCTACCCAAAGTAAGCAGTGTGTTGGATGTGAAGGGTTGCTGCACATACAACGGACAATAGCTTCAACGAAGACCTGAAACGTGCGAGAAAAGTGAATCATTGCTAGAAACAGAATGCCTAGGTTAGCATTATCCAACTAGAATATTTCCAAGTGTTTGAAATAATGCACGTAAAAATGAATAGTAGCCTTTTCCAATCGATTTCTAAGTCGGAATAAGAACTGCTAATAAGAATTGTTTTCCATACGTTATTTTTTCAGGTAGAACCATTTAATGGTGGTTTTAACTACTGTAACTTTTTGCATGTTATATTTCCTTTGAGTGGAAAGCAATATCTCGGTTGGAAGTTAAGGATAAGGAAAGGTGAAATATTTGAAACTTTTTCAAAGGACCATAGGGATTGTTATTTCTTAAAACCAATATTCATGGGAGCAAGTATTTGTGTTACATTTTATTTAGGGAAGAAATGCACTCACCAGCAAACAAAGCATTCACAAAAATTTCCAACATGAAATGAAGGAGAATAATAGGAAAACCTTAAATCCAAGGGCTTTGTACACAACTGCATTCATTAGTGATCAAAACAACTTAACTGGGCATGATTAGAAAATTAATTATAGAAGATGGAAGGTGACTACTTAGTTCAGAAAATGCTAAGAAACAACTAGATTTAAGTTTATGATATTAGAAAGCAATCTGATTTCATGCCAAATTTTTACATATAGTGAATTTCAATAAAGGTCAAAGTAACCAACAAAAAAAAAAAAAAAAAAAAAAAATAAGCTACTTACTTCCACCAGTGGCTACAAAGTATGCTATGAAAATTAACAAATGGTGCACAAAAAGTTTCTCATAGTAGAAGGAAGGTATCAGAGACAAAAAGATTTTCAAATCAAACAGTTAAAAGAAGATATATAGAAGGAAACATGATATAACTCGATGCCTTTTAACAGAAGAATTTTGCATAATGGAAAAGTTGAAAACAAGTGAAAAGTATTTTTCATGGCAAAAGCTGGGCTAAGGAAAAAGAACTTTTCAAATACGCATCCCGGAAGCAGTGATAGCAAGAAAAACGTTTTGACCTTTACAACCCCTAGGGGGAAAGTTGTACATTATTTGAAGAGGATCTTCTTATTGTAGCAAAAATCTTATTCACTCCCGATCTTTATCACAGTGAATGGCATATGGTGAAAAAAATTCTCAATAGGGTTTTTAGAAGCAGAGATACAGGTGCAAATGGAAGTACACAAACACCACCTAGCGGCAGATTTGTGAACCACAAACCTCCTCAAATATAAACCTAAAGTATTCCATATAAGGTAAATGGTATCTGATGTTACAAGAATTTTTTAAATCGGACATTTAGAAGTACAAATATTGAGAAAAATAGATTAAATATTTGCGTCTCCTAGTGGCAAAATTGTGCCTTATTTTGGGAAGAAAATAAACACAAAGAGTTTTCATAGTTAGTAGTGTCCGATTGAAAAAGAATACTTTTCAATCAAGTTTTTAGTCCTGAAGATATTGCGGTAAATGGAAACGTGAACTTATGCCCTCTAGTGGCACACTTGTGCGTTAAGAAAAGTTTGAAATTATATGAGAAACATTTTGCATCAAAATGTTCTCCAACAAACAAAGAAATTTTAAAATCAGACTCCTAGAAATAGAGATATTGACAAAAATAAGATATACGTGTATGCCCCTTGATGGAAAGACTATGTACATATTTTAAGCAGGAGGAATTCTCAAAAGGTTTCCTGAGGTGAGCGTCATGGAAGAATATTTTCAATCAAGTTTCCAGCTCAGATTTAGTTGCAAATACATCAGATGCAAAAATAAACACAAACTCCCTGGTGGCCAAACCCTTCTTTATCAAAAATGAGAAACTACATGCAAAAACATTTCCCTCAAAAGCTGTATCCAGTGCAGAAAGAATTTTTCAAATCGGACTTTTAGACGCGGAAATATCGAGAAAATCGTGATTTACCTTTACGCCACCTAGCAGATAATGTGTGCATTGTTTTGCAAAAAGAGATAGTAACTAACATACTCTTTGATATAAATGTTATCGAAAGGAAAGAGAATTTTTCAATCGGATATTTGGAAGCAAATATAAGAAATAAAATGCATTTTAAATTTTATATGATCATTTGCACCCTCTAGCAGCAAAGTTGTGCATTGGAAAAAAAAAACTGGAATGCATGGATCATCATTCGCACATTTTAAGCTTCCTAATACAAAAAGAATTTTACAAATCAAACTAACAGTTGCAGAGATATGGTCTCCCCAGCCTAACAGACAAAGTGATAACATAAGTACGACACAAAAGAGGCTAATAATGCAGCTTCAGTCCTCTCAACAGACAAGAAAATCAACAGCAATCCCCTGCCTTCCACATTTTGCAAGGGGAGGGGTGGGAAATTTGTCAGACATAAGTTGTCAGTAGAAAAATCCTCAACTACAAAACATCGTGCAGGGACAAAAAGACAGGAATGGATAAAATTCGAGAATATGTAACAGAATTTCAGGACATTTACAGGACAACATGGAATTCTAGGACTTTTCCAAAATTTCCAGGACGCGTACAAACCATGAGCACTTGTCTCTGCTAAAAACCAACAAATATATCAGCTGTCGGCATGGGACAACAAAACTCGAACCTTGAGGACTGGAAAAAGGTTGCCTGGCCCATTGAATCATGTTTTCAGTTAATACATGTCGATGGATGGGCCTGAACATGACGTCAACAGCACAAATTGATTGATCTCAGCTGCCTAGCCTTAAGTGTACAAGCTGGCAAAGGATGTGTAATTGTCTGGAGTCTGTTTTTATGGCAAGCATTGAGTTCTTTAGTACTTCTGGAACAACGTTTGGGTGCCATGCGTATCTTAATATCACTGTGAACCAGGCACACCCACACATGTGCATGGTGTTTCCTGATGGAGAGGGCAACTTCCAGAAGGATAATGCATCATGCTATAAGGTTCAGATCATCACACAGTAGTTTCAAGACTGATAAAAGGGACTTCAAAGTGTTGAAATGGTCCCCACAGGTCCCAGATCTTAACCCAACTGAACACCCATGGGATTAGATTGACAGAGCCATTAGTAACATGCCATCATATCCGCTAGGATGAACATACCCGCAGAATGACACCACCTCTATGCTGAATCGAGGCTGTTTGGAAGGCTAAGGATGGCCCAACACGTTATCAGGTAAAAGTTCCTAATACACTACTGTTTGTAAAAATTGCAACACCAAAAAAGGAGCCTGCTATTCAAATAAAATTTACATCACAGATTCTTCTTGTTACAGGAAATAACTCATTACATTTGTAGGGCTATACAAGATTTTTTGGCTTTAAAACTCAGTATCATGTGAAGCCACCTTGAGCAACAATAACAGGCACTACATGGTGTGGCACTGAATGGAAGAGGTTTCTGATGTCGACCTGAGGAAAGCCAGCCAGGCTGCTATTATGCGAGATCAGAGTTCATTTGTGGTGACAGGTGGAGGTGCTTAACATACCAGTCACTTAACTACCATGTCCCAGACATGTTTGATCTGGGATATATCTGGCAAATGCACAGGCCAGGAAAGAAGTGGTATCAGGCATGCATGGAACAGGTCTTGGACATTCAGGGCCACACATGGCTGAGCAATATCCTGCTGGATATAGCGCCAGAAAAATTCTGAAGGAAAGGTATCCTCTCTACCTCTAAAACATTCAAGATGTATTGCTGGCTGCTGAGGGTTCCCTTAATTTGTAACAGGCAAGAACACAAATCGAACCCAATGGCACCCCAAAATATGACACTTGACGTTGGGCTAGTGAAGCAGCAGGGTGCAGTTCACAACAATGTCTCCAAAAAAAAAAAAAAAAAAAAAAAAAAAAGTGACCATCATGGTGCATTAGTTGAATTGTGATGTTAGAAAACACAGCCTGCCGCCAATCAGCATGCCAATGTCTGTGTTTGAGACCCCATTGCAGCTTGAGGCTTCTGTGATTGAGAGTCAAAGGAATGCGCAGCAATGGGCTACAATTGACTATACCTCTGTAAAGCAGATAATGCCAAACTCTGCTGGAGACAAAGCTTGACCTGCGACAGTGCTCCACTGCTGCGCTAACACTGTGGATGTTACTGTATGATCGGTCACTGCCATGCGACAAAGGTGTCTGTCATCCCGAGCAATTGTGATATTTTGCGGTCCATTTCCAGGATTTCTGTGTGCCTCAGCCTCATCTGTCCTGACAGCTCGTTCACATCACTGTACTGGCGTTTCATCCCATACAAGTGACAATTTTGTAGTAGGAAAATCCAGCTTCTCTCATCCCCAAAATCCTTTCTCGCTCAGAGTCCATCAGCTGTTCATAATGCAGCCTTCTTCAGCGTTGGGGCATAGTAAGTCACAAGAAACACTCTTTTCACTCAATGATGGCTCTTTACTGATTGCAACATCTCACTTGAGCCAATTCTTTGTACCCAAGACCAGACAGTTCAGAGGGTGCTGCTCCGAAACCACATGAACATTTTCACTGACATTTTAATCATTTTGCATCACCAAGCTTCACAGGATTAAGTTTTTTTTTTTTTTTTTCATCCACTTTGATACAAACCTAAAAGGCAGGATATTCCTTACTCTGGAATTCAAGAAACTCGATAGAAATAAGATCCAGAAAAGCTGGAATGCCAACCATTGGGGGAATGGGGGGGGGGGGGGGTTCTGTTTTTACTTGTATAAAAATTTCTAAACTTTCTATTTACAATATGTAACATGCCTTCGTTGGATGGCAGAAAGTGAAATAGTTGTTTCTATGAAGGGAAACATTTAAATGCATATTTTTGCAACATACACTTTACATTCCCTACCTGGATTTATTGTTTCTTTTTGATATTTCACTTTTGAAAAATGGCTACTGGTTAAAAATTTTAGGTAATTTAATACATGAAAATGTTTGACTTGGTAATTACAATGTTTTACACTTTCAATAGCAGTTGTGTTTTCAAATTGTTAGTGTTCCTTTTTCTTCTACATTTATTCTGTCCATATGAACTTGGCGAAATTGAACTCTCCCACACATAGGGGTGACGGCAGATATGAAGGGCATGTTTCTCAAGGAAACTCCCTCGAGTGATATTGGGATATAAGGTTTTAAATTGCCTAAAGGCGCTGCTCTCTTTGGATTGCTACAGTTAATCGTACGGTCGGGTGGACAAAAGAATTATCTCAGTGATTCAGGAAAAAGCGACATGAGGTAGTAGGTATGCTTTTAATACAATTGGAACAAACTGAAAGGGAAGGGGGATGCTTGTTAATCCTCACCACCGTTTGGTTACAAACGAGAGACTGTGTAATAATCTGCAGTTAGTTTTCTTTAGTATTCGACTAAATGCCAAATCTTTTGACAGAATACTTGGCTAGGTTAGAATAATCACAGTAATTTGAAAAGTATCTTATGTTAAATAATACAATTTCGATAATAATTAATGACTTCATGGCTTCCTCTCATTACTTTCAGTACAATAAATATTTAACAGAAATTGTAGAGGATAAATTTATAAGGTACATTACCTCTCAAATTTTCGATCTATACACTAGATCATCGTCAGGAGTTTTTGCGTCTTACTACTTCCACAGGTCTGCGACCGATTTCGATCACAAATCGAAAGAACTTGAAATATTCTTAAACATCAGAATATTTAATATTAGCATTAAACATGCCAAGCAGCCCCTAGAAGAATCATAAGGCAACTTACTTTAATGACACGCAGAATTCTTTTTTCCTCCACTCCCCAAAGTGTTCTACAAGGTAAATGGCATCTGGTGTTGAAAGAATTTTTAAATAGCACACGTAGAAGCAGAGATATTGAGAAAAACAGATTAAGCATTTGTGCCCCCTAGCAGCAAAATTGTGCATTATTTTGGGAAGAAAATACACACACAGAGTTTGCATAGGTGTAGTTAGTAGTATCTGACCGAAGAAAGAAGTTTTTCAATCATGTTTGTAGTTCCGCCGATATTGCTGTAAATGGAAACAGGAACTTACGCCCTCTGGTGGCAGACTTCTGCGTTAAGAAAAGTTTGAAATTATATGAGAAACATTACAGAAATGCTCTCTAACAAAGAAAGATTTTTTTTAAATTGGACTCTTAGAAGAAGCAAAGATATTGACAAAAATAAGATATGCATCTATGCCCCCTGCTGGAAAAGCCATGCATTATTTTAAGAAGAAAGTATTCGCGAAAGGTTTTTCGATGTCAGTGATATCAGTCTACGGCGGAATTTTTTAATCGAGTGTTCAGGAGCTTAGATTTTGCTGCAAATACATCAGAAGCAGAAATAAACACTTACGCCCCTTGGTGGCCAAACCATTCTTTACCAAATATTTAAAATTATATGTAAAGCATTTTGCATCAGAAACTATACGGTACAGAAAGAATTTTTGAAATCAGAGTTTTAGAAGCAGAAATATCGGGGAAATGCAATTTACCTTTATGCCCCCTAGCGGAAAGTCCATGAATTACTTGAAAATTTTGAAATCATATGAAAAACATTTCACAGTGGAAACTATCCAATAAATTTGCACTTTTGAACTTCCCGTTTTGTTGGTAAAGTTCGATTAACACTTACCGCACGTGGGGCTTGGCTTTTAATTCTTATTTCCATTATGTGGATGCGGCATGGGAGTTTTTCATTTAGTTGCGGGTCCACTTTATTTATTTTTTTCCTTTGCCGCCTCCTCATTTACTTCAATAATTTTTCATAACCCGAGTACTTTCAGTAATAATCCATTACTGTCATCTAGGGGACGTTTTGCTCCGACTAGCACGGACCGCGTCAGCTGGGCACTTTGGTGGTTCTCGCGGGCTGCTTCTGTTATCGGCTATCGCTTCTTCTTGGGCGTTGTGGCGCCATCTCTTGTTGGTCACGGATCTCATTTTTCGAACTTTTTCATTTTTTTGCTCAATTTTAATTAAATTTCTCCAGCTGTTTCTTGAGCAAAAAAATGAAAAAGTTCGAAAAATGTGTTCAGTGACCAACAAGAGATGGCACCACAACGCCCAAGAAGAAGCGATAGCCGATAACAGAAGCAGCCCGTGAGAACCACCGAAATGCCCAGCTGACATGGTCCGTGCTAGACGAAGCAAAACGTCCCCTAGATGACGGTTATGGATTATTACCGAAAGTACTCGGGTTATGAAAAATTATTGAAGTAAATGAGGAGGTGGCAAAGGAAAAAAACTCATTTAGTGACGAGGCCAGTTAAATATCAACGGAAAAAATAAAATAAAAATGCAGTGGACCCGCAACTAAATGAAAAACCCCCATGCCACATCCACATAACAGAAATAAGAATTGAAAGCCAAGCCCCACGTGCGGTAAGTGTTAATCGAACTTTACCAACAAAAAGGGAAGTTCAAAAATGCAAATGCAATAATGCACGTTTAAAAATTACCTCCAATATCGGAAGTAAATTGAAACTATCCAATAAAGAAAGATTTTTATCAAATCGGTCTCTTAGAAGCAGAGATATCGACAAAAATAAGATGTCTACACCCTCTGGCGGGGAAACCATGCATTATTTTAAGAAAATATTTGGAAAAGGTTTACTGACATGAGTGGTATCGGTCTATGAAAAAATTTTTTCAATAAGATTTTAAAAACTCAGATTTTGCTGTAAATGCAACAAAAGCAGAAATTAACACTTCTGCCCTCCTTGTATCCAAAACGTTTTTTACCACAAATTTGAAAGTTTACGCAAAAGATTTCCCATCAGGAGCTGTATCCGCTGAAGAATGAATTTTTCAAATCGGAGTTTTAGAAGCAGAGATATCGGGGAAAATGCAGTTTACTTTTACTCCCCTAGCGGGAAATCTATGCCTAACTTAAAAAAGTGACTATACCTAAAATAGTCTTCGTTAAAAATGGAATTGAAAGGTATAAGAATTTTTTCAATCGGACGTTTAGAAGAAAATATATGGAATAAAATGTATTTTGAATTCGATATCATCTGCATCTACGCTCTCTAGCAGCAAAATTGTGCATTGTGTAAAAAAAAAAAAAAATGAAATAAAGGATCATCTCATTCGCACATTTCAAGCTTCCCAATGCAAAAAGATTTTTTCAACTCAGACTATTAGTTGCAGAGACATGATGTCCAGAGACGGACGGACGGATAACATAAGCCAGGGATCATAGCATACTTCTGGAAAATTTTAGGTAAGAATTTTAGGAATTTTAGGAATTTTTAGAAAAATTTTAGGAAAATTTTAGGAGTGTATTTCAATAAAAACTAGATGTATATTTGTATACATCTAGTAAAACAACTTTGTATACATTGTAAAGAGTTTGCTTCACACCCTTCAACCATATATACTGATAGACTGCGCATGACATCAAAATTTCTGGCTCCAACATAAAATCACATGACAACAGTCAAAAAGATGGGTTACACCTGCTGTGCTTATGGTTGCTCTGACCGATATAGTAAAGAAAGTTCTATGATTTTTCATGGGTAAGAAACGAATTAAATACCTAAGTCAATAAAGTTCAATTACTTAACCAGAAACTTGCAGCTATTGATATAAAAATATAGTAACTTAAGAAAAAAAAAATGGAATGCATGTTCCAAATTCTTCGCAAATGTTCATCACATTATAAATCACAAAATGTAAACAACACGATCATGCATGTATATAGCTCATAAGTAAACTTACCTGAAGAGTTTTCATTATATATGAGGTGCATTCACATAATACACCGAAAACACTGAAGTTCTGCAGCGTAAATTAGTAATCATAACAGCATTTGTACACTCTAAATTTGGAGTCTGATGATGACGTGTCCAATGTTTGAGCCATGGCGGCTTTGATGCAGCTATTGCCAATGCGCAGTCCATTAGTATATATGGTCGAAGTTCACACCCAAATTTTTTGCATAACGTCTAATGTCTAAAGTTTAAGTATGATTTACTTCTAATGTTCAGTTCTTATCTTTTCACGTGTTATTATCATATTCAAGTATATTTACCACATTCAAGTTTCACTTTGAACATTAATATGCTGTTGAACCAGAAGCAATTCACGATTTTCACAGTAAAGTTTTCAGGTTTCACATTAAACTATAATATCCTAAAAAGGTAATTGAAAACCAAGAACTATGTACAATTGTTCACTGAATTACTTTTTTCATATTATTGTTTTAACCTTTTTCCTGATTAGCCTATCTTTTTCTGCTTCCACCACAACTAATTTACTTTCAGTTTTCTTTATTTCAGCTGAACCTTGTATGATCAAGTTAGAGGCAACTGCTATTTCAACAGTATTTTGTTTTTCTACAGCTTTCTCATTCTTTCTGTTCCCTCTTGAATTACTGCTAGGGAGGCTTCTGTATCTTTTTTAAGCCTATTTATTTCTGCATCATTTTCTTTTATTTTGTCATCAAACTCAGCTTTTCTTTTTTCTCTAGCTGCTTTTCCTTATTTTCCCTCTCTTTCTTCGAAAATAAAAGCATAACAAACAGCGCGAAAACTAGCTCATAAATAGAATATTTGAAACACTCTCAATGTATGCACTCTCAATTATTAGGGATGGTAGAGGGAAGGGAATAGAACTGTCCAAAATTAGCATGTTTTCGTTGCGCTAGGGCGCTTAAGCACGGCTGAATTCCTTCAGATACCCCCCAATGTTCAAATGATTGAAATGTGCTGATGTTCATGGAATGAAATGGTTGATCAGCTATGATGACCGCATAAAAGTTCGGGGTGGGGGGGGGGGCTTTATTATTTTTATTTTTTTAGTTTATGCAACATTTTACATCACTCCAGTATTTATCTTGTCATCATCAACAATCGCAATGCAACTACCGCTTATGATCGCGGATATCAGCAACCGAAAATCTGCCATATCTCTAAGTGATATAACACACAGTATCCTGTTACAGTGTGTTGTAATTGAAAAAAAAAAGGATGTGGAAAAAAGAAACTTTCAGAAATTAAGATCATCAAGTCATGCGTTTCAAAAATCCGTTTTCCTTTATAACGTTTAAAAACATGTTTTTGCTTTTTTACCTGTAGTGTAAATAAAAAAACTATGTTGATTTTTTTTTATGGAATCAGACGTCCGTATGTCTGATTGTCTTCATCTGAGTTCACACTTTAGCTACTGTGTACAAGTAGACCTATTTTTTCAGCTCAAAAGTATGTAGTTTTGTATATATTCACAGTATAAGTCATTCCTTATTCCCACAGAACTGAATTCAGCATATGCAAAATGAAGATCATCAAGACCCGCCCAACACTATGTTTCTGATTGTCTGCTGTTTATATTCAAGAAATGCAAACATGGATCAATGGTGAATGCAGCAACTATGATTTTCATTTATTACCAAGAAAAAAAAAAAGAGCCGTGAAAGCTGTAAAGCTGAAACGGATATTTCTCTCGAACCCCCCCCCCTGCACAAAAACATTCCAATTAAGATCAAACAGCAGGAGGACGCGTCCACACAACACAACCTTTGGAATTACCTGATGGAATGGCTTCTTTTCATTTGGCACATCGCCATAAATCACCACCTGCAGCTCACTGAACTGTCAAGTTGCACCCTTCCTCCTTCACTTTAACTATAATAGAAACTGTAAAAAAAAATGCTCCCCAATTTTCGACAAAATTAAATTACCAAATTTACGTCATGATGTTGCAATTTACTAAAATACGTTTGTTTATCTGCTGAATATAGCTTATATCCATTGAAAACTTTTTAATTATAGATGATATTTTTATTAAAACAGTAACTCAGACGTCTGAATAAAAACGTGTTTGTAATTCAAATAGAGTCCATATCATCACAGAAAAAAAAATTTAAGGATCACTCTGTTTAAATAAACCATGGCATCTAAAAATAATTCACTTGCTTTTCCCGTAATTTATAATTACTGTTTCTTTTTTTCAATCCGATTATGCAACGTTTTTTTTTTTTTTTGCATCTGCTAAGGTTCCTAACGGAATTTGGTGAAATTTGCACTAGAACTTTATTGTGATGTATCTTAACTACTGTAAACATTTTACTGTGTTATTTTCAAAATTCAGAAAAATGGATTTCTGAAAATATTCTCCTAGTCCTTTTGTGCTGTGGAAGTGATAAACAGGTGTTTGCTTTCTTCCCAACCAAGGGCTTCAGATCAGCGCTCCCAGCTGTCAATCAACCGTTGCTATGGTAACACCCTTTCTGCTGGAGGCTCACTCTGTCCAAAGAGGCACACATACTTGTCCATAATAAAAATTACCAATGCTAACTTTTAAAGTTTTAAACCGATTCAACTGGAATTTTGGAAGTGAGCTTCTGTAATCCAATTACAGTGAATGTAAAAATTTCAGCCACTTTCGTGAAAAATTCGCAAAGATAGTTTTCTTATTTTTTATCATAAGTAGTGGAAGTCTCTTGAGGGGAGGGAGGGTGGCATGCACATAAACAAGAAGAAAATGAATGTGTTGTTCAGGCATACTCCTCACTGGTGGATGCCAGCTGACTTGGTACATACGCGACCCCCTGCAAATGCTAAATGCCTCTTCTTTCCCCTTCTGTTCTCAATTGTCGGACGGACATCAAGCTCCCCCTTCGACCAACTAGTAATCATCCAATTTTATTGCACTGGAAGTAGTGCCTTTTTTTTTTTCTTTTTTTCCCCCCAGCCAAATTAGGATTTGGTGCACATCGGAAACCGCTGCCGGTGGTTTCTTTGAGAACAGAGAAAAGGAACTTTAAAAAATGAAGGGGTAACAGTAACACGATTTCCTAAAAGGGCATTTTTTAAGCACTAATTTCAAATTTCAAGGCTTTTCAAGACGGCATTAAAAAAACACCGTTTTTCCAGGATATTCCAGGCCTTGAAAACGTAATCATGATTTTCCAGGACTTTCCAGGTTTTCAAGCACGCGTGCGCACCCTGCGTAATGGTAAATTTATTGGCGTTAATAACGGTTGTGTTTTTAATAAATAAGCTTACGAAAATTTTAGGATGAATAGCAAATTTTAGGTATAATTTTAGGAATTTAAGGAGGGTCACAAAATATTAGGAATTTTAGGAGGAATGCGATCCCTGCATAAGCACTACCTTTTTTACAAAAGAGTTAGTTACCTTGAAGTGTGGAAAAATCAATTTTCCAAATTTTTAATTAAAAGATCTGAATTTTTTACAGATGTCATAACTGGGTCATATAAAGTTACCCTGAAAATTTCATACAATCAAATGAAAACTTTTTGAATTACGCATATTTTTTTTTTATTATGACGTACTACCACTGCTATGACAGCGTCCAGACTGTAGTGCTGCACATTTAGGTCGAAAATCCATTTCCTAGTTTATTTATTTATTTAATTATTATTTTATTTATTTCATTATTATTTTATTTATTCATTTATTTATTTATTTATTCATTTTTATTAATTTGTGCAATTTTTGAAGAAAGAGTACGTTTATTTACGTTTCATTTATTTTGCCATATACTTTCGGGTGAATCTTTTCCTTTTTTTCTCTCCGTTCCCCCTCTCCCAGCACAAGGCGTCGCATAGTGTAAGATTAGCTAGGCAACGCTCACGACATCCATCGGCGAGCTGACTATGTAGTATGTTTTATTGGGGGCAATAGAGGTGTCCACCGCGTCTGGCATCCACAATGCGTGTTGGGTAGACCGTAGACTTTTTGGAACCGGAGCTAACAGTTTAATTGGGTAAAGATTTACGGCCGGTGGTTGTATCACGCGGCAAACGTAACTGGAGCGGTTCTCAGAATTTTCACTGGAACGGGTAGGAATTTTGGCCCCCTAACGAATGAATGATCAAAATGTTAATTCTCTGACCAGTAGGATTTACACTGGGAATTTAATTCAGGGAGGCTTGCGTTCGCCAGCTAGTGATTGGATGATGGGATAATTTGAGGTAGTGTGGGTCTTCTTGGGGGTCGTCAAAACTTTTTACAAAGAAAGAGAAGAACTTCGTCACTTTTACTTTACTTTTACGTTCAACGCGGAGCATGGCACTTTTACTGTGCTTGTTTCGCGGGGTGCATCACTGGCATTTTCCTCCATGACTGTCACCTAGGAGCTGCCAAATATTACGGCAGGACTGAAGCTACCGTAAGCTGCATACAATTTTCCAAGCTGTGGATGGAAGATCTCAACCGAGGTTTCCGGATGAGAATTCTCCCGGGTCAGGAGTGGTCAGCGGCGTGAACCCAGAGATGTTAAGGTAGGAAATCCATCTTATTCTTTCTTTTAGTGTCCCCTCATAAAATGTTTATCGGATCAGTCCATACGAAAGTCTTCCGATAGAGTTAATATTTTTATAAGCAAATAGTTAATTGAGTACAGGTTCCTGTCAGAGAGTCGTAAACCATTTTGCTAGTATCATGAGTGTATATTTATTATATTATGCCAAATCATAACCACTAAATTGTTTACTTTGTTAATTGGTCTACGTTCTATGACGAGTGTTTCGTTAACTACAATATGTGTGCTCAACCCTAGATTATTTGGAGAATATATAACTTTACGACCGGAACTTAGAAAATCCGTTCACTTATGCTTTTTACTTTAAAACTAGATGTTCACGAAAACATTGCGGCACACAGCGGACCCTTTGACTCTTTAAGGAAAATCTGCTGTGTGAATCATAACGCCCGTCAGTGGATCCTGAAGCTGTGTCAGCCCTAAATCAGGGAATCGCAGAATCACAATCCACTCGACACCCCCTTGGCTCCCAATATACGCTGGGTGAACCCAATTAGGAACCCAAGCGATAATACTGCAAGCAATTGCAAACTGAATAAAAAATTTTAGTGGCTAATTTTCACAATTTTTATCGGATTCACATGAAATTTGGTGGGTTCATTCCTTTTAGCAATTTATTACACGTATAAAATTTTTGGAAAGTTTTGTCAAAATTCTGCGATAGAAAATCATATTTTTTATCGTAGTAGTGAGCAGGAATGCTGATCAGTCAACAGCCGTGCTGGCCCTGCACACAGGCACCCGTATATGCAAGGAAGTTTCTGCAACCCCCTTCCCCTCCACTCTCACTCCAGTTCACAGCTGGAGAAAAGCTCACGTTTCTGATGCAACACTGGCTGCCAAATCTTTTAACCCAACTAGTTCAGTATAAAAAAAAAAATACAGTAATTTCAGGTGTACTGGATACTGATTTTGCCGGTAAAAATTGTTGTACTGTTCTGAAAATTAAATCTCTTATTTACAGCTGTATCAGTAATGTGTGGTATAAATTTCACTTTAATCTCATGGTTCCTTCTTGGTGCTGTAATTTTCACAAACAGTAGTGTATATACAGTATATATATATATACTACTAAGTAGAGGCTGGAAAAAAATTATTTAACAATGAGAAAAACAACAAAGAAAACCTTGCAGCAACAATTTGGATTTCAATAACCACATTAGAATCTTATTAAACAGTTTTCTAGAAAACAAGATTCCAGCTCCTTTTATTAAAAGAATATTAAGAAAAATTGCTCTGAATAATAGGGTTAGGTTAGCAGATCTGTTTTAATTTCTACACAGTTAATAAAATGATTCTGGCCAATGATAGCCTTCTTGGAAGTTGGTCTGGAGGATGCATATTAACTACCAAAAGGAACCTTTAGTGCTATGGACAGGACAGTCCTATTAAAAATAAAAAATAAAATAATGCAAGTAAAATCACACAAAAAAAAATTTTATTATTTGATTAAAAAATAAAATAAAAAAATAAATAAAAAGTAAATTAGGTATTCTCTCTAATTCGGTTGACATTAAATGTCTGTAAATACTGTTTCACACGTTATACAAGTTCAGCTATCGGGAGATTGTAAAAGGACATTAACGTAGTATTGGCAATTGAAGTCAAGTATAATAATAATAAGTATCTATACTTACAATATTCATAGTGGCTGTAGGGGCTTCATATGTGCATCATCTAAGAATGTGAATTCTTTCAATTGTGAAGGTAAAATTCATGATATTGTAAAATCTGCACCAGATAAAATTAAACAAGATGAATTTTTTACAATGCAAAGAAATCCTTTAACATCGATGAAATAAGAAACTGAATTAAAACCTTGTTGCATTTTTTAAAAACGAACTACAATCCTGAAGAGGAGACAATCTTGACCGCGAAGCACCCTGATACATAATGAAAACCAAAGATGAATTATACTTTTGCCAAAACCTCAAAAATAAACAATCTTGAAAAAGAAAATACAAACATACGTGTGAAACAGTATTTACAGACATTTAATGTCAACCGAATTAGAATATCGTAGCCACGTAAAAAGTATGTTCATCGCAACTTAGCGAAAATTGAACAACGATATATAGGTATTCTCTCTCTAGAATAGCTAACCTAAAAATGGTAAAACTTACGTTAAAATAAATAGGTACTGGTAGTGTCTGTAGAAATACATTAAGGTAATTAAACACATATAAAAATTATTAAATACACCACAAGTATATTTGATAATATTTTTCGTGTATTCTGGAGAGTTATTCTACTCTATCTGGACTTCATTCTTAGTTATGTAATTTTCTTGGAGGAAATTTATCGGGCTGCGTCTTTTTCTGGAGAAGACTTTGAACCATCCCCCTCCTACTAGGGAGCAGCTGAGGAAGTAGGTCGGCCATCTTAAGTCACTTGTTAAGAGTAAGGGACATTGAAGGTAAGCTCTAACCTTTGTTCTTGTGCATTTTTTCTTTCTAGGTTTAATAGCGTATGTTAAAAGCGGAAAATTTATACTTTTTCTTATTAGGAATTGGTGCAAATTGTTTTTCTAACTTTATGAGTTTTCTCTTTCACTTAATTTGGAAATTATGTGCGTTTATAAGCACTTAGTTTGAGTGGTTTGCCGTTCTATCATACTAGTTGTCAACAATGCTTTTTCATTGTTACTGGTAGGTGCATTAAAACTTCATTATTATACACTTAAAGCACTCCTGGAATATTTTGTAAATATTGCAACTAATTGTTAACTTCATGTAATTTTTCCAAAGCATCATTTAATTTTTTTTGTTCTTATGACGTCAGTTTTTGTGGAAGTTGTAGGTACAAAAATCCTATTTACTTTCAAGTCTCTGTTGTAATTTTTATTCTTTTATTTTTAATTTTATGGCATTTTTGGAAATGCTTTTTTACCACAAGGAATTGACTTTGTAGTATTTTTAGTACATGATTCATGTTTAAATTCTCTCTCCGGCGGTTTGGTTGCTCAACCACGTGTTTTAGCTGAATAATTCAGTTGATTTGTTCAAACCTTCTCACAACTTGTGAATTTTTTGAAATCGTTTTTCTGTTTTTTGTGACAGATGACGAGTATGGGTTGGGCCAGGAAAGTTAAAGATGCATGCAAAAACTTAAGCTAAATTATTCTTCAAGCACCTTTGAGGGCGGTTATGTTAATTATAAATTTTAGTGGGATTTAAACTTGCATCTATGGCTTTGCAGAAACCCATTTCCAACTAGGTCTTTGTGGAAGTGAGAAAATGCAGTTTTACTGGTCCTTGATAAAGCCAAGGCTCGGCATTCTCGACACTTTCTACATTCAGGTTTGCTATTACTTTATTTTTTACTCATGCCCGTTGGGTTTTGAGGTTTTCTTTGTTGTTTTTGTCCTGGTTAAATACACAGCATTGTCTTGGTGATTACGCTTCAGAACTCTCTGCAGCTCTACTTCTTGTCTCTGGAAGCATGTTTTAGTGATGCGCCGACATTCACACCACCCAGGGGCCGACCCTCCGCATAGCGATCTCGACATTTCACCATCATGAAGTCACATACCGAAAACCCACAGTCTCTGCTATGCTGACTAGGCGCTGTCCTCAGCGGCTCCTGCATCCGGTAGTGTTCTGGGCATTTAGACAACAAAAGAAAACAGTTAAATAAAACATACTCACAGTCATTGAAAAAGGAATTGAAAGTCCTTCAGTGACCCCCTGTAGGACATGGCTTCATATGGTCCGCTGCAGTAGATGAGTTGTTTGGTCCTTCGTGGTTTCCCACTTTCTCGACGTCGTACCGATCTTTTGGCTTTACTGCCTTGACACGATAAGGGCCAAAGAACTTTGGTCGCAGCTTTAACCACGCACCGAGCTGCGTCCTCTGAATTGCAACTAGGTCGTTCACTTTATACAGTTAAGGTGGTTTTCGTTTCCGGTTGAATTGTCGACTATTTTCCTGTTGCAGTCTCAAGATATTAATTACTCTTGGCGTCTTCATGCACATCATCTTTATCACGTAGTGTGCAGTTTAAATGTTCCTCTTCTAACAGTTCTCTAATTTTTAGATCTCCAGCATTCTTCATTTTAACGCCAGTCATCAGTTCAAATGGGGTGTATTTAGTGCTTCTTGAAATCGTGCTATTTTTTAAATTGGAACTTCTGGTTTTGTTTGGCTTGTAGCCATGCACAAGATTCGAAACTTTTCTGCGCATTTCCAAATCTCGTATATAATTCAAGTTCAAAATGCTCGAATCTTCCGTCACATTCGCGACGTGCAGCAAAAAAACTATTGAACACGTTCTCATTTAACTCTCCTGAAGCAGTGATAACAGTCTTGGCTCCCATGACGCTTTGACCTTGACCCACTTTCATCTTGGCAAATAGGTTTGCAGGGATTATACACTGAGCGTTGAGGCTATTCGAAACGGCTGCCATTACCTCAAAAACAATGTAAGAACTCTTTACTGAGATCTGGAACTTTACCAGGGGAACTTCATGCTTATCATTAAAACAACTAGAAAGAATTAGTCTACCCTCTGTTATTTTTTTGGCAGGGACCACATTGGTATTCACTACCGCAATTTGGGCGCCTGAATCAATAAGAGCAGTTACTTCTTTACCATCAATCAAGATGTCCACATACTACAGTTCATTTATAAAACCTTTTCTCTCAACATGCTGTTCCAATTCCAGTACATTGACGTTGAACTTTCACCCCGCCTGCTTTGCTCACTTACAACTTTAGGTTGTCTTCGAAAACGTTTAGAACATAATTTTGCAAAATGTGTTCCTCCACAAACGTAACAGCTGGATTTTCCTTTATTTCCCCAATAGTTATTTTTGTTGGACCTTTCGTACCGTACATTCTTAAAATTTCCGCCTCCACCGATTTGTACTCATTTGCTTGAACGTCGTGTAACGATTTTCTTTTCGATACAAAATAAACATCGCACTCTTTCGCCAATCTTACAGGGTTAAACCAACTTTCCCATGCTTAATCCCTATGTGAGATGCCGTGTCTCTCTATGGTTTGGTACAATTTGTCCACCACCATCAATTTGCATAATGAGTTAAAATCACTAACCTCACGCAGTTTACAATAATACTCAACGTTTGCTGTTAATCTCAATGTGAATTGAATATGTGTTTCACTCGGCTGTCGACGAGCTTTCCGAAAATTATTCAGGCATTCCTGCGCTGTCGGTTGAAACTCTCTTAATATTAGCAACTTAAGCTTATCATAATTTTTCATCTCTTCCTCCCCGATGTAAAGCAATATGTTGCTAGCTTTTTCCCCGAGAAGGTTTATCAAAATCTCTGACCTCATGTCCAGCGACACGCCTTTTATAACAAAAGCTTGTTCCACAGATTGGAAAAACAAATTGAGATTCTCAGGTTTAACTGGAATAGTCATACTCAGTGTACGAACACTTTTAATCAGGTTTTGAAGATTAAACATAGACCATTCAAATCCCGTATTATCACTTCGCTCATTCAGCTCCAATGCCGAATAGCTTTAAATACTTTCCAGTTCTACTTCCTTCTCCAATTGGGCTAATTTGATTTTTTCCATCTCTAGTACTTGACCATTTTCAGCCCCCGTCTTCCTCTCTTCTATTACAGAACTTAAAATGTCTTTTACAAAATCCGGATCATTTTTATAGATTTCAGTGCTCTCTATTTTTAGTTATAAATCAACTATCGTCGCTCCTGTTGGCACCGTTTCACTGATCTCTTGTGCTACTTGAATCAAGTCATCTTTGCGAGAATTTTTATACATGGTTGACAAGAAAGCTTACCTTCACGATGTGAAATAAAAGCTCCGTCTGTACCACTGCGTAATCCACAGGTGATTCGGAACAGATCTCACTTGCTGACACCAGAATTGTGGGGTATAGGGAAACTTCCCCACTATGGTTCCGTCAAATCACAATGCTTAAATAATGGACGGGCTGGACGAACTCTGAACACACACACATTTAATCTGTTGCACACTTACAATTGATATAGAATACACTAACAACGGAACCTACTCGTTCTGCTAAGAAATACAAACATGGCGAACACATCAAACACCCTTCAGCACACAGCACTGTCTCGGTGTTTACGCCTCAGAACTCTCTGCAGCTCTACTTCTTGTCTCTGGAAGCATCATGTTTTAGTGACGCGCTGGCGTCCAACTCTCACGCCACCTAGCGGCCGCTCCTCCGCATAGCAATCTTGGCATTACCATCCTGATGTCATATACCGAAAACCCACACACATATATACACTGCTGGACAATTGCTAAGGACGGATCATAAACGGCTATATAGCGCATAAAAAAGTAAGTGTGGTTGGATGCCAAGTGAAATAAAATAATGTCAGAATGCCAGGACATTACGAGAAAGACAATTTATTGTGCTCTGAAATCCAGAAGGCTTTGGAACGTGTTCAAGGGACAAACAGGCCATTTTGTGCAGAATACATAAACGTGAAAAAAATGCAATTACCGTCCGCAGTCGTTCCGGCGTAAGATGTCAATACGGGATATGGCCACCATGGAGGGCGATGCAAGATTCCACACGTCGCGTCATGCTTTGCACAACATTATCAAGCAGCTGTTGGGGTAATTTATCCCATTCCTCTGTCAGTGCACGGATGAGGGTGTCCTTGTTTATTGGAGGACATTGGCGACCAGCAAGACTGCTCCCCAAAGCATCCCACACATTTTCAATGGGATTCAGATCTGGAGAACGTGCTGGCCATACGAGGCGTTGAATATCCTCGCTCTCAAGACACTCCTGGACAGCGACTGTTCGATGACATGTTGCGTTGTCGTCCACGAAAATGAATCTATCACCGACAGCACCACGGAACATGCGAGCATAAGGTAGCAGAACATCATTAATGTGTCGTTAGCCAGTCATAGTCCCAGTTGGAAGCACATAGAGGGACGTACGGCCATTGATCATGATGCCAGCCCATACCATGACACTACATGTCGGATGTCGGTCCCTTTCCTGTATGTTTGCTGGACAATATGCAGTACCACTATCACGCCAGATCAGTTGTCGTCGACAATCAGACGATAGACTGTATCTACTCTCATCTGAGAAGAGGAAAACAGACCAGTCATTATCAGTCCAATTGCAATGTTGATGGCACCATTGCAAACGGGCGGTACGGTGACGTCTGGACAATGGTATGCACACAACAGGACGGTGGGTGTATAGTCCTTCATGCAAACGTCTGGCGACAGTTTTTCGGGAGATCCGCTTGCCAGTAGCAGCCATAAACTGATTTGCTACCTCACTAGCAGTGCTGCACCGGTGTCTTTTTGTTGATAGCACTATGTACCGATCTTCTGCAGGTGTCGTACTGTGAACACGACCTCCCCCGTGACGTTTGCTACACTCTCCATTTGTTTGAAATGATTTCCAAAGCCTTGAAACAACACTGTGGCTGATGTCGAACTCCCTGGCAACATCTGTTATTTTTCGCCCTTCTTCAATCTTGCCAATAATACGGCCACACGTAAAACCATCTAGGTGATGTTGGGAAGACATACTGAAAATTGCAAGTTCGTCAATTGATTCTTTCCCTTTCAACTTTGCGTTTGAACAACAACGGTCAATACGCGTCAAATCCTTTATATCTCTTATCAGCGCTATGACGTCACGAACAAGTTCGGTAATCCAAAATTTGCATACGCATAACACGTCTTACTGTATCCCGCACTTATGCTAATTTTCACATTTTCCTGCCTTCCATTTTATGGTTGCTATCGTTGCTATTGTCAACCGTCTTTAGCAATTGTCCGGCAGTGTATATATATATATATATATAGGATGCAAAGTCAGGTGAGGTGGAAACATATCAAATCCTGTGGTACTGAAGATGCATGCATTAGGATTATAAATAACATCTATGAAAATGAAAGTGCAAAGGTTCGACTATTTGAAGTACAGCAACAATAAAAACTGAAAAGGGAGTGAGACAAGATGACACCACATATCACAAACTCTTTAAAGACACATTGCAAAATGTCTTTAAATCATTGAATTCGGAAAACAAAGGAATAAAGATTGATGGACAAGGGTCAAAAAATGTGGTCAAAAAATTGCTTGGGCCACCATGGAAAACATCACTGAAAAACATGTACTGTAATTTTCATCATATGATCAGCGGATTAGCTGCTAAAAAAGTTTTAAATTTAGGTTCTACGGATTGTACGCTAATGTGGATAACATGCCGATTTAATTTTTTTTTTGTAGCCCTTTGATTTAAAAAAATCTGCAGGATGATTGTGCAGGAGATGGGGTATAATTGGAAAAGGAACTTCATTGGAAAAAATCTGCAGGGTAATTGTATAAGAGACGGTATAATTGGAAAAGGAACTTCCTTGGAAAAAAAATCTGCAGGGTAATTGTGTAAGATTAAAATAGATGAAAAGCTCGTGCTCAGTTAGTCATGAAATAAAGATTGCCGTCTTATGCACGATTAGAATAACTAAAAGTTAAAAGAAACTGATGCTCCTGTACACACCAAATGTGTGTCATTTAGATCATTTTCACCACATTTGGTGTGTACAGGAGCATCAGTTTCTTTTAACTTTTAGTTATTCTAATCGTTCATAAGACGGCAATCTTTTATTTCACGAATTGTGTAAGAGATGGGGTATAATTGGAAAAGGAATTTCCTTCGAAAAAAACTCACAGGGTAATTGTATAAGAGATGGGGTATAACTGGAAAAGAAACTCCCTTGGAAAAATTTTCTCAGTTCAGGAGTTTGTACGGAGCAGAGAGGAAGGGAGTAATAATGAAAAGTCGTGGAAGTTGTGGGGAGGGACAGCACGGCAAGAACCATTCTGCTTTTGTATCATTGAGAAAGACAAAATGCTGACTGCTTGTGCCCTCTCTCTGTCAACCAGCCAAAAAAAAATAAAATAAAATAAAAAAAAAAATACACACAGCGTTTGCTGCACAAACATACACATTGCTTCCTTTCAAAGTTTCTTGTTCTGGATTTCATGTGTGCCATGCCTTGTGTTAACTTTGTCCTTCACCATTTTGACCAGCGTCTTTGCTGCTGATATTTTCCTTCATTGATATTTATGATGTCTTCAAAAAGGAAACATTTTAATTACTCTGAGAATTTAAACGTAAAGCAGGGGACACAGCTGAAGATACGATGGTGTCACTGAACAATAGTTTTCAAAAGGTCAGAAAACTAGCATGCAGTGACACGTGAAAAACAGTGGTCTAAAACATAAACAAACCTGTCGGTAAACTCTGCGGAAGAATTGACGGAGGTCCAGCCCACTTTTTTACTGACCCGTGTGTAAGCTAAACCCCTACTTTGAAAGCAGTATTTCTTCCAAAAACTTTTTACTTACATGCAAGTATATACGGTATTTCTGTGAATTCATTAAGCTTTGTGTCCAGAGATAAAAATGTATTAAAAAAAGTAACAATGAAAATCAAATCTTTATTTAATAAGACCATTTTTTTCCTTACTTTTTCACAATCCTGGGAAATTACGTGACCGACTTTTCTGTCAGAAATTCCGCTTCTGGAACAACATTTGCGATGTGCGGATTATACTATGATTTTTTTTACTGAATGCCATGGTCTGTGGATAAAAAAATTGTGTGAATTCAAGGGTCTGCGAATAATACGACAAATATTATGGTAATTCAAGAACTTGCGAGACCAAGAATAAAAAATTGAGTACCGTGTTTTTATCTTTCCAGGGAGAGATACACTAAATGCTGAGGATAAAGCATTTTTTTGGACAGAAATGTACATTACTTTCATATTACCCCCCCCCGCCAATGTCTGGCCACTAGAAAATGTAGCTGGTAACCAGATTTCAGAATATTTTTCTACCCTTGTTCAAGGAGATTATTTAACTCACCTTTGTTTTCCTGATGATGTAGTCATTTTTGCAACTGCCCTTTCAGAACTGTAGGGCATGATCCATGAACTTGCTGACAAGAGTAAAGAAAAGGGGTTAAAAATAAACTTTCAGAAGACAAAACTGATGTAAAATGCTTTTACAAGGAATGAAGATTTATCGATTGATGGGGAAAAGCTGGAAATAACCAATACCTACATTTACCTTGGATAGCAGATATCAAGTGAGAGTCACATTGATGAAGAAATTTATCGGCTTATAAAACTTGGTTGGGGAGCTTTCAGAAGAAACAGTAAAATTTTTATGAGCAATATATGATTATATCTTAAAGGAAAAGTGTTTAATCAGTGCATCCTTCCAGTGCTTACGTATGGAGCAGAGACATGGACCTTAACTAAGAAGGACACACAAAGACTGCAGACAACTCAAAGAAGCATGGAGCGATGCATGCTTGGTGTAACCAGGAAAGATAAGAAGAGGAACTCATAGATAAGGAAAATGACAAGAGTGAAAGACATCATGATGAAAGTGAAACCCCTGAAATGGCAATGGGCTGGACATGTTGCCAGAATGATGGACAACTGAAATTTTAGACTGGATTACAAGGGACAAGAAAAGACCCAGAAGAAGACCACATGGGAGATGGGTAGATGAAATTCGAAAGCATAGGGGAATGACATGGAGGAGACCGGCTCTCTCCCTCTCTGTATATATATTAGTGTTCCCTAGGCCATTTTAGCGGGACGCAACGCCCTGCCCTTTTTTGACATGTTAAAATCCGCCCTGCCCCGTTTTTGGACGGTAAAAGGCCCCATGCCCTCCGCCAATTTTTACCCTGCCTTTAGTCTCGTATTGCCCCTTCCGTTCCATGTCCACGATCGCAGCGGCAGTCACGAATGCATCTGTGTTTATTACCTGCAAACCTTGCAGTTAACGAGATCACGTGGAAATTGCCGACGCAGTGGTACAAAAGGCGGAACATTTCATAATTGTCCCTTTTCTTTGGTGCCTGACTTGGAACTACCAGCTGTGGTTTTTTTTTTTTTTTTGTTTGTTTGTCGTTTTTTCCCTCAACTCCGGACCATTTTATTTGCTCGTAAACGAACACTGGATGTAATGCTTACAACAAAAAGAAAGCTTAAGGAGAAAGAGAGGGAAAGAGTAAAAGCAAGCTTCAAATGTCCGAAGATCTACATGTTCAGCTTGCAGAACAAGGTAAGCTCTATTTGAGTTTTTTATTATTTTATGTGTAAAGTATATACTGTGAATGCACTGAAAGATTAAATGCTTCATTATGAAATGGGAGATCGATTTTGTTTATTTTAAGTAAATCATGCAACAAATGCTTAAATTGTTCTCTTCAATAGTTTTCTGCAGCTACAGTAGCTCCTCATTGTGGCGTGATTCTGCACTGCTACGGAGATGGGTTAAATCTGCGTATCAGTGCATTACTGTGGGTGAAAACGAAAACTCCCCAAGTGTGTTTAAAATCTGCCCTAAAGCGTGCAGGTGGTTTGGCAGTGAGCCAAGTGTGTTTGTGTGTTACCTTCGAGATTCTTTCCAGCGGTCACGGGAGAAAATTTATGACCTTAACTGAAACAGCAAGTGTTTCTGGCCCAACTTTTTGCAAGGAATCGTGGGAGTTTTATTGAGGCAAAGAAAAAAAAAGAAAAGTGCAACACATTTTTCAATTAAACAGGGCTTAAAATTAAGAGCGAGTTGACGGGATTCACCCGCCGTAAAAATTTTTTTAATAATAATAATAAAAGAAACTTGGCTCCATTTTCGGACCACTGGCAAAATTCGAGCATTTAAAATGCATACTTCATAAAATTAGGTGCGTTAGGTACGGCCTCTTCAGAGTTCCAAAAATTGCAATTGAATACATCGTTCATGTCTGGAATATAATCAAATTATGGACACATGAATCGGCTTCCATACTTAGCGGCATTAGCAGCTCATTTTGCATATCGCCGACTGTTACAAATTCAGACGTGAGATTCTGCCTCGGATTCGCGGAATTCCACTTTTTTCGCCATCATTTGGGTTATACTCGATGTTGATGAAAAACGGATTTTTTTATTTTTGGAGGATTGGTGGTGGTGGTGGGGGGGGGGGGTCGTTTTCCGTCTGGGTAAGGTATTCCGTTTTTCAAAACTTTAAAAAACGAAAGAGTGAAATTTTTTCTTGTACTAGTATTTTTTTTTTTTCGAAGTTGCCTCTGTCCAGTATTGTTGCAAGATAACAATTTATTGCATAAATGTTTGTATTTCAGCTTGAAACTGTAGACAACAATTTCGGAATACGTAAGTTCGACAGAGCAGAAATTTCCTTGTAAACTTTAGACATAAGTTTCTTCCACGGATTCGAGGAATTCTGCCTTTGTTTGTTATCATTTGCGTCATTCTCGAGAGCGATGCAAAATTGCAGGGAATTCTGTGGGATTAGAGGGGGTGCGGCTGGGGTGGAGTCTGTCTTTCAAAACTTTCGAAAACGGCAGTTAGACGGAAGGCGGATTTCACCCGTAATCAAATTTTTTTCTCTCTCGCGTTTTCCCTTTGTTCACTATTTCTGTAAAGTAACATTTTGTTCGATAACTGATTGTGTTTCAGCTTGAAAATGGAGAAAAAGTTTCCGAAAATGGAAGTCGGACAGAGCAAAGATTTTCCTGTAATCATAGTTTTTTGTTTCTTTCCTGCGATGAACCCACTGTCCTGTTTTACTGTTAGATGTTATCCCCTTCCCCCCATAAATACATAGCTGCAAAGGGGAAAATCTAGATATTTCTCATATCAGAAGAATGGTTGAATCAACCAAGTCCTGATTATATGAACTGCAAACCTTGTAATATTCAAGAAGAGATGGGATTTTTTTTCAGAGCTGAAAGAAAACATGTTCAAAAATAATAAATTAGTTGACCCTTGTAATACCAAAATTTGCACATGAAAATGTCAAGTCAAGGTTTATTTCATCTTTTGTGAATGAAATGGACTGCATATTTCCTTCCTCCTCAATGGAACTTATTTTGAACTTTGAGTGTGCGGAATCTGAATCTATAAAAACAATACAGACAACACAAGTTTCGGTACAGTATTTCAAAAGCCTTGCAGATCAGTTTTGTTCAAAAATTAATGAAAAAGTGCAGTTATGGAATGTTCACTATTCAGATATAGCTGTAAAGAAGGAAGAGTATATATGCAACTTATGTTCGGAGGACTGTCACTCTGCACAAATGTCAAACATTGACACATGATATAGTAGATTTTGCCACAAGAAAATTGAGAAAAAAATCTTAGTTGAAAGTAATTTTATTGATTTATGTTTATTCATTTCCTTTTTCTCTTAGTCATTCAATCGACTTACAATGAACACTAGCAGTCACACTATGTGAAAAAAAAAAAAATCCTAAAAATAGAATTGCTTACATTGAAAAGGCTACAAATATTAAATGCTGCATATCCTGTTATTTTGTGATTGGAGAATATATTAGTATTTAAATTAACCTGAAATACTTAATCAAATTCTTCATAAAGCTGGAACAGGTATTAGCATTAATTGACTTATGAAAAGTGTTTCCTCTTCACTCAAACTGTTTTTGTTTTTTCTATAATTTGCAGACTGTAAAAGACACCTTCCAGCATGATGCCCCAGCTGAAATGAGTAACAATGCAAACAGCAACCGGATGAAGCATATTTTAGCAGCTCCAAAAGATTATGAAAACCCAGATGATCCACCTGTAGCTACTACAGCAATTACAGAGGATGATAAAAATCAAGACTATCAAGTAGTGTGTGCCACCACAATCCCACATGAGACTGCAATTAATTATGATGCTGAAATACTACATGCAGTGCCTTGTGAGGAGATTTATGAAGAAAATTCCAGCACATCTGCAAGTGCTGTAACGTCTGAAACATTTTCCAGCATCCCAGATAACAGTTCCAAGAAAGAAAGGATGCCTGATATCGCCAAGTGAGATGGCAACTGCCAACATCATTCTAGATACAAAAGATGCCACAACTTCTGGGGTCCAAACCACTGCCCAAAAGGAGAAAACTACAAAAAAACAGCAGGCATCAGACTGAGTTTCACACAGAAATAGGAAAAAAAAAAAAATCCTATGGTTAAAATGTCTGAAAACAAGTGGTAAGGAAATGTTAGTTTGCACATTATGCATAAAAAACCTATTGGCTACTAAAACATATCAAAATTCACCTTGGGTAACAAAAGGCATTTCATCAACTGTGCCACTGGACTAAGTGAAAGAACATTCATCCTCAGAAATGCATAATTACGCAATGCAAATAGAGCTGTAGCAACACATCAGTGCAGAAGACAGTGAGCAGGTCAAAGATTTAGTCTGTTGAATATGCTTTCAATGAAATGCTTAAATTTTTTAATTCAGCATAATATTCCCCACACAACAGTTTTTAAACCATTTCTGGATTTCTGCATAGATGAGCTGCAATCCTCTGTGCTTGCACATCTCAGGAAAGCAAATAATGCTTCATACAGCAGTTACCGGAGAGTTTCAGAATTTTTCAGTTCTATAGCAACTGTTCAGAAGAATGAGATTTTAAAATCTGTGAATGAAAGTCCCTGCTTTTCCATAATGACTGATGAAACAACAGGCATCAGCAATAGAAAACATCTAGCTGCTGCAGTTTAATATATGAAAGATGGAGAACCAGCAACTGTATTTCTTAAAGACGAACAAATCCCAGATGGCAAAGCTGAAACCATATTTGCAGCACTATCAGAGGAAGTTCAAAACTGTGTTGGTTTCCAGAAATTAACTGGATTTGGTAGTGATGGTGCAAGTGCCATGATTGGTTGCAAAGATGGTGTTGCAGCTAGAGTTAAAAGAGAAAATACGCAAATAATTTCAGTTCACTACCATAATCATTATCTGGCCCTTGCAACTAAAGACAGTTTTCAAAATAGCCCCTTTCTTCAAGTGGATAAGATTTTAATCAGTTTATTTAAATACTACAATACAGCACAGTCAATTGCACTAGCTTGTTGAAAGTGCAGAAGCTGTTGTCAAAGGGTGAGGGTACAAACATAAAAGGGGCTGCTCATACAAGATGGCTCTCACACAAAAATGCTGTCAATTCAGTTCGAATTAATATGGAGAGCATATTAATAGACTTGGAAAATGCAGTAGCAAGTGGAAGGTCACAAGTAGTACCAGGTATGTGTGGTCCCATTGCAGAAGGCCTTTTGAAAATCATCAAAACATACAAATTTTTCCAAATGGTCCATTTCCTTTGTGACGTGTTATCTGTCATTTCTAAGCTGAGTTTAGCTTTTGAGAAAATAGACATAGACTTATTTTGCATGGAAGGTCCAGTGAAAACTACTTTAAATATGCTGAAAAGACTGAAACAAAAATCTGGTGGGCTATACTGTCGAGATATGGCTAATCGTGCCAGAAAAATGGGAATTTGTGTAACATTTGATGATGATCAGGATTTTATCAGGAATGCTACAGTATTCATTTTTGTCAGAAAACATTACCAAAGAGGCTAGAAAATATTCCAGTGATAACTCATCTTAGTGTTTTTGACTTATCGTAAGCAAAGGCACCATCACTTACTTTTTACGGGCTGTCAGAGATGACAGAGTTGGCAGGATTTTACAACATAGATGAAGACGAACTTTTAGCAGAATGGAACTCGTTCAAATCGGTATTCTACTCTGAAAATGATCAGAATCTTTCAGTATCATGTCTGTGCAAAGTGTTAAAGCAATATCAACCAATAATTGGTCAGGGCTTCCCCAACATCCAAAACCTACTGGGTATTGCTTGCACTTTGCCAATGTCCACTTCTGAAGTCGAACGCATATTTTCGCAGATTAAAATCATTTTGACTGATCACAGAAGTCAGCTGAAGGTGGAAAATGTAGACAACTTGTTGGCCACCAAATTGAATGGTGCAGTTTGTTTCCATGAAGCAGCAAAACACTGAATAATTCAAAAGAAAAGGTTACTTTCATAGTTTTTCTCTTGGTAGCCACACTTTTATGAAGCTACACATAAATTCCCATGGTTAAAATGTCTAAAAACAGATAGTAAGGGAGTACCTCTTAAGATAGCAAAGAACACTTCATACAACAGTTTCAGAATTCCTAGGGCAGCTGTTCAGAAGACTGCAATCAAATTGAATGGTGAAAGGCCTTTGGTTTTTGTTAAGCAGCAAAACAATGGACAGTTCAAAAGAAATGATTAATTTCATGGTTTCATCTGGGTTACCACAGTGAGTTCAACTCAAGTTCGAAAATAAGAGCTATTTGTTGGCCATCAAATTAAATGGTGAAGTTTCTTACCTGTTTGAAGCAGCAAAACATTGGATGGAAGCAAATAAAATATTTTATTTCAACCGTTCGGTTCAAATAAGTTATTTTCAATCAATTTCATTGTATGTTTTCATGTATTTAATAATCCACTGATTAAAAGTATGGTAAGCAGCATTTTCTTTTCTTATTTTTATCCATGAATAAGTAACTAAAAAAGTTGTAACATTCTTTTGGTAATGAAAAAGTAGATCTAATTCTGCAACTACTGAGTACATGAATATTGTTAATGAAACCATTTCAATAAATTCCAATCATTTTAAATTTATATTCTTTGGTTTTCCTGCAAAAATATATTTAAATGAAAAAGCAAAAAAAAAAAAAACTTGCAAAAACCATAAAGAGCCCATTGAAATATTCCTACCTCACCACTGTATGTGTTGGTTATTATGTTTAGAATGAAAATAGTGTTGGAGGTTTATTTTGGAGGGGGTGGGTAGTGGAGTCTAAAACTATATACCTTATACATACATAAAAAGTACCCCCCCCCCTTTTTTTTATATAAAAATGTGCCTTTTTTTTAGATATAACCTTTTAAAGGCATAAAAAGTGCCCTTTTTTCAGATCTTGCGACGTTTTGCACGCATAACGTGACTTTTTTTTTTTTTTTGATACAAATGTGCCCTTTTTAGTTTCTAGGGTGAACAACACTATATATATAAACAGTATACATACCTGCCAACTTTCAGAAATCGGAATCCGTAAAAAAAGTTAATCGATCTATTCGGTGAAAATTCTAATCGATATATTCGATTAAATTACTTGTCCCTCGTATCGATTAAATACACCGAAATTATCGATTAAAAACGATATGTTACCCAAATTAAGTATCAAACTTTTAATTGATACGACTGCAGATGTTTGAATTTATCGGCAAATTTATAGCGATTAAAATAGAATCTATAGATGATTTCTCATTACTGTGCTATCATTATGATCTACAAAGATTTTAAATTTTATTTTTATGGAAGTTTGCATCTAAAGGAAAGGATGTTCCACCCTTTTCTTCAAATTCAATAGGATCGTATCCCACACCGTCATGGAACGTACTAAAATGTTTTAAAAAACAAACCATTTTCATGCAAGGTTTATCTTACGGAGAGACGGACAATGAGACAGTCAAATAAAAAAAAAAATGAAATAAATAAGAGTGACACCAATTGGTAAATTATGTTCAACTAAAAACGAAGTGAACAAACATTTTGCACAAATCACATTCAGTTCATTATAACTTTTAACAAAGGAAGTTAATTTCGTATTTTTTCCCCACGAAGTCAATACTAGATTTATGCTTGGCACTAGAAATATGATTAGTAACATCATTTCTTCCACCATGCGAAATGCTGAAATTACATCAACACATAGTGCAAAATGCATATTTTTCATTTTTTGAAGATTTTGCAATGCACTGGAACTCCACAGAATACGCATCACAGAATGTTTGACAGTACTGTTTTACTCCTTTTATATTGCTGCTCATAGCTAATCACTAATACTGAATTTACTGACACATGAAAAAAAACCAAAAAACAAGTAAAACTACTATAGTAAAACAGTAACAACTAAAAGAGCTGCAATTCGCAGAGGAAAAAATAACGATTACAGAGTTATCCGATCGAGCTGGTCAGCTAGGAAAGTAGAGACCAACTGAAAGGCTCTTTCTTCTAGAAAAAAAGGTTTAGTTTAAAAGTTACGAACTTCATCCCCCCCATCATTTCTTACAGGCCCATCAATGCCTTGCAGCAGCGTTAAAAGTTTTACAAAATCCGACCTCTTTAGCGGCATCATCTCCCCCTATCTCCTGCAGTAAACTAACACAATATGTGTCACCGGAACAAAACCAACACTGTCTTTTACACCAGGCGTCACAGGAAATGATACAGCCACTTCGTCGGAGATTTCCTCTACATCTCGTCCCCTCCTCCCTTTGAGGCGTAGCCACAGCACAAAACGTTGGAACTGTTGTTTTAATTTAATCTTATATCTTTGCGAAAAAAAAATTAAATAAATAAAATAAAAAAAATGGCCTAACATGACAAAATTTAGAATGCACATATTGGTTTTAGAAAATGAAAATCTCTAAATATCACGCAATTTGGTTTGATAGAAGTTACGAAACCAATCAATGGTGTATTTTTTTTCAAACAGGTAAAGTAAAAAAAAAAAAAAAAAACTAAAAAAAGTCTACTCTTTTCCTAAATTAAACTCATGCTGTCACAATCCAGATATTTTAAAATTCAGAGTTGTTTTCTAAAAGCCCAAAATTTCATGCCAACAAAAAGTGTGGATTTGCAAAAGCAACAAACAGTGTTCTCTACCATACTTTGTTTTCCTTACGAATGAATCCCTTAGTATGAACTAACTGATAGGCTGTATATTTTGCATATTTTTGCTTTATTATAGAACATTTTTTCTTTTGTGCCCGTTAATTTCTAAAAAAGCTACCACACACGCATCGTTTTATTATTAAGAATTCCATTTAAACCAGTTAATTTCCATGGAAGTTATTGTGCAAAAATTCTGATGAACAAACCTCACGCATGTACGCACTGCTCTGTAAATGCTGATAATAACCATTTTCAATAGGGTTGGTACGCTATGGGTGCTGAACAGCGTAGCAAAACTTCATCGCAATCATGCTTTGATTTTATGTAAGTCATCACCAGCGAGTGGTCATCATGCAAAAGGGGGAAGAATGAATCCTGCTCCTATGCCCTGACCTTTGACCATTTTCAATAGGGATTTGACGAATTAGAGTGGACCCCAACATATTAATCTCATTGAATCAAGTAAAAACATTTCCGTGCATTATCGTTTTGACGGACAAAGCACGGTTCGAAAGCATAGAAAACTTCTTACTAACCGACCAGCAAAATAAATCATTGCTGGAGAAGCACTGGGTCGAATGAACATTGGACTTTTTTTTTTTTAAACTTCCTATCATACCGCATTTTTTTGTTAGGCCAAATTTATTGCCAGAGAAGAGAAGTTACAAAACCATGCCCCAAATGCACTTTTAATTTCATAAAACTGGCAGCTTTTGTTTAACTTCGTAATGTTGGGTATCGATCTGGGCTTAAAAATTCCACAGATTTAAAATCAGTTTGAATTTTTTTTCTACGATAACTACTTTCTGAGATAGCATTTCGAACTGGGAGTAATAAACACATGTGCTCTGTGCTCCAATGCAAGACAACCCCACGCTGGCCTACTGAGAAGGAGAAGGGGGAGGGGGGCTTGCGAGAGATAAACAAGCCCAGCTGGGGAGGTTCAGTTTGCGCGCAGCGAAAGCTTTAGCATTTGAAACAAAATGTGGGAAAACTGTGGACAAATGTTCTCACATAAACACATATAACTGAAAAGTATATTCCTAACTTACATCGGGACTTCATTTTAAATGGATTAAGTAAAATAAAGTTTTAATAATGGTGGTGCAAAATCATCAGAAAAAAAAAAAAAAAGACTGGGAGAATCAACAAATCCGTAAAATCAACATTTTGCACGTTAAACCGCAAAACAAGTCGCATTTCCGTAAATTTTATGGGTAAACCGTAAAACCTGGCAGGTATGAGTATATATATGCAGGATTTGACACGGACCTACCTTGGTGTATGAGAAGAATGATGATCTCAGAACAAAGTGTTGAAAGTGGTCGCCATTAGCATCAAGACATGTCTGCACAGGCCTCTCTATGCTACGGAAGGTATTCACCAATACGTTGGGAATCACAGTCTCAATTTTCCGCCACGTTTTCCTGCAGTTCCATGAGAGAATGTGGCTTGTAGCGATACACTTTCCCTTTCAGCATGCCCCACAGAAAGAAATCTGGTGGGGTAAGGTAAGGCGACTTTGGTGGCCAAAGTCCCTTAGAAAGGAAACTATCTTCAAAGAAGGAAACAATTTCAGCCATGCTGACACTGGAGACATGGCAGGTTGCACCATCCTACTTAAAATAGCCAGTACGGAGTTCCACATCATCCAACTGATTGACAAATTAATGGAAGGTTTCCATGTAGACTACAGTATCCACTGTTGTATGGAAGATTGGACCGATAATGCAGCAATGCAACAGACAAATTAATGGAAGGTTTCCATGTAGACTACAGTATCCACTGTTGTATGGAAGATTGGACCGATAATGCAGCAATGCAACAGACAAATTAATGGAAGGTTTCCATGTAGACTACAGTATCCACTGTTGTATGGAAGATTGGACCAATAATGCAGCAATGCAACAGAGCACACCACACCATAACTTTTTAATCATGAAGAGGAGTCTCATGTTCAGTGTTAGGATTCTCAGTAGCCCAAATATGGCTATTCTGGGAATTGACATGCCCACTTAGGTGGAACCATACCTTGTCAGAAAAACCACGTAGTCCAGTATTCCCGGATGTACATTGACAAACTGCTGAAAACAATGATGATTTGTCTCATAATCTATATTATACTCATAATGTTGTGATAGATGCGTTGATTCAAAGAAATGGAATAGCGCTAAAAAAAAAAAAAAAGGAACAAAACATACCTTTAGGTACGAAATAGTAACACTATACTAGTGATCCGATTTATTGGCATAGGAAATAGACACATAAGCATTTCCAAGCTTTTGCACATCAACCAGAGCGTTCTACCATTCAGATTGCAGTTTCTGTCTAACTTCCTAGAAAAAGCCATCTGGTTGACGTGCGAAAGATTCAAAACGCTTATGGGTCTATTTCCTATGCCAATGAATCGGATCACTAGTATAGTGTTACTTTTTCGTACATAATTGGTGTACTATTCCTTGTTATCAATTTTTTTCATACCTTTAGGGTTAAAGATGACTTCATTTTAATAAACGTAAAAAAATGACTGATGATTACTAACTGCAGAAACAGTGACGCACAATTGAATACAAAAAAAAAAAAAAAAAAAAAAAATAACAAGAGTTTACTTTGAAAAAGTTTACATTCCACAGACTGTTCTTAGTTGTTTACTGATCACCAAAACATAGTTCGCTGTTGGAGAGAAAAGAAAAATGGAGAACCAGACACATATTCTCATTGAGTCCAAGTTCCATCGCTCTTAGAAAACAGAAGAAAAAATACAAAACTTCTAATGCGATGCACAAACACTCATGTTGCCAGGACGAGAACTTCACACGCATCCACGTAGCTTTTTGTGGAGAGAGAATTGCTGTTTCTATCCAAGCGCGATAGAGTTAGTTTCACCGGAGCGCCGTCTCTTGATTTACACAGGTAATAATGCTTATATTTAAGATTTTCTTTCCTTTTGGGCATCTGTCACAGCATAAGTAGTGGTTTTATGCTAACATTCCCATCCTGTTCTGGCAATGTCCTGAAGGCATGACAACTGTCTGTGACATTTCAAAGCTGGTTTGGCCAGTGACTTCGTTATTATGTCAGCCTTCATCTCCTGAGTAGGACAATAGCACACTTCTAGAATATTTTTGTTTTGCAAGTCCCTTATACACTGCTGGCCACCCAAAATGCAACACCAAGAAGGAAGCTTCCGATTGGCCTGAAATTCGCAGCATGCGTCGCCAGCGAGAGAACATGCAAACAATTAGCATCACAGGGCATATGCAAATCATGTGCGCCCGGCACGCCACTGAGAAGCACTATAAGAAGGGTGCACAGAAGTCAGGGTGTAAGTAGTGGAACTGTGTTGTGCTGGCGGACATGTGCACGGAAGCTTCCCGATGCCTCGTCGCAGAATACAGCAGTCATTCCAGCACATTTCGGAGTTCGACAGAGGATGTATAGTGGCTTATTGTGACTGGTTTATCGTACCGAGACATTGGCGCCCGTGTGGGACGACATCCAGCCACAGTGATGCTAGTTCGGTGGGTGCAGGAGAGACTGACGGACCGACGTGAGCGATTGCCGCAGCCGCGGCACACCACCGAACGAGAGGACCGGCATGTTGTGCAGCAGGCATTGATGGCTCGCACTGCCACATCATGAACGTTAGCACAGGAATTAGGGTGTGTTGTGCAACAACCTGTGTCTGCACGTACCGTTTGATGTCGTCTGCAGGAGCAGGGACTTGTTGCACGGCACCCATTGCTCCGATTACCATTGACGTTACACCACCGACGAGTGCGGTGGCAGTGGGCCGTTGATCGCCGCACCTGGACTACGGAATGGCACGACATTGTCTTCTTCGACAAATCCCGCTTCTGCCTGCAACACTACGACGGTCGGATCCGCATGTGGCGGTACCATGGCGAGAGACTGTATTACGCCTGCATAATGCATCGCCATAACGGTCCATCGCCTGGCGTTATGGTTTGGGGTGCAATTGGATATGACGCCCGCACCCCTCTGGCACGCATTGCCGGTACACTCAACAGCCACCGCTACATCTCCGAGCCTGCAGTCCTCCCTTACCTGCAGGACCTGCCAGAGGCCACGTTTCAACAGGACAATGTGCGCCCGTGCGAAGCACACATCGTGCAACAATTCTTCACGGCCCACCAGGTGTCACTGCCACAGTGGCTTGACTGTTCTCCCAATATGTTGCCCGTTGAACACGTCTGGTCACTGATCAGCAACAGAGTGGCCTGGCAAAAACCACCCGTGGCTACGCCTGATGAACTGTGGCAACGTGTGGAAGCAGCCTGGACCGACATACCTCAAGCCCACATCCAAAGCCTCTCTCGTTCGATGCCGCGGTGCGAAGCGGCCATTATTGCCAGCCATGGGGGCCACACGAACTATTGATGTCTGCGTGTGGTTCCACAAGTCGCACGAGCCTGTAAGCTCAATCGTTTCATCTTTCTATCTGTTGTTATGTGTCCAGTAAATCTGGCTTTGCAATCTCGTGTCCTTCTTGGTGTTGCATTTTGGGTGGCCAGCAGTGTATAATGGTGCTTTATGTCAACATGCTTTACTCTTGAATTATTTTTCTCAGATTGCGTCAGTTGCTTGATTATCTTTCCAAAACTTCACTGGTAAATTCTGTTTTAGGTTTAAATCTGATGGTGTAAGTTAAAAACTAAAAAATGATTTGCAACAATAACTATGTTTATAATCGACAGACTCCTGATTTAAGTTTTTCGTTATTTATTCTTAACTAAACACACAACTAAAACTCTAATGTACGTTCACGGAAAATACTAAACATAAAACGAATGTGTTATTAAACAATAATGACACCGTGCTTTAAGATTATTTCGTACTTTGTTTGCTATTTAGTCTGTTTTAAATAGTCTTACCATGATTAATATTCCTTTTAGAAGTTCACACAAAACACAGCTTATTCCAGCAATAGTCCTTTTAGGTCATCATAAACACGTACTCTTTTAGAGCACTTTTGTAAGAACAACAACACAGCATGTTCACACACACAGTGAAAGGACGCCATCATCTCATCTCTCAATTGCCCAGGGTCGTGATCCCATAATTCTTTGCAACACACCGCTGGCTGGCTGCATCCTCGCAACTGAAACTTGCAAATGTAAACAAACTTGCAGCAGGTGTTCATATTTCGATTGAGCAATCGAAATATTAAAAAATCTGTAAAAAATTAACTATCCGTAAATCAGTAAAATTAAGCAGAAATCCATAAAAGTTGGCAAGTATGCAAGTCCATTTTTGAAGATTTCCCCATTTCGGCAACGATGCACGGTGTTTTTGTCCTGTCACATGCATATTTTTTTGCAATGTTACTATCTGGGAACATTTTCATAAAAAGCTCACTTGCATGGCCAGCACAGCTTAAAGGTAAGTTACGTTACACGAGGAACGAAGTAAACAAGCACTCAGCACGAATAATGGCATCGGAAGAGGAACTATCTCGAGGAAAATCTAATGTTTTGTTATTTTCTACGCACTTAGAATTAATTGTCCACGTGTTTTTGCATACGAATGCGATTAATGATATCTCCTTTGCCCTTGTGGACAACAGAAAAATCACATCTACAAATAGAGCAAAAGGCAAATTGTCGGCCCTTCCTTGATTCAATTATTCACGGATAATCTGTCGTATAACACTTCTTAAAAACAGACTGATATTTTCTACAAGCCAACGTGTGATTAAACACGTGCACAAAAAGTTCTCAGAAATATCTGTTAAGAGAGACAAAGTACATCAAACAAACCAAAACGCGTTTCCATTACCGTCGACAGACGAGAAATCTGCATCAGTACGTACGGCCAATGCCAAGCCTGTTCCTGCTCTGTGTCTGCAGCACCAGAGATCATTAGTGGACAGAAGAATAAACATCGCTGCCAACTGCATACTCAGAGGGGAAAGGTTGCTTCTCTGCTAATGAATTGATGCGTCAGAGAACTTTGAACTTTTCGCCTCATTACTTTTTAATTTACGCTACAATAATCATCAAGTTCTCCGATGCTTCGGAGAACTTTTCTCCTCATTACTTTTTAATTTACGCTACGGAAATCATGATGGAAGACGGCAATAATTATTTATAATCCGGAATTCCGGAAAATGTAATGAAATCCGGCATTGCTGGCCTAAACCCGGAGGGTTGGCAGGCCTGTAAAAGAAATGAGCAAAGGACGCTAATATCCAACAAACCCCTCCTGCGTCCACTCTAGTTAATACCAAGTTCCTTTCTGAATGTTGTAAATGCTGGATGTGGAAGTGGTTTCGTCATGAGGTCTGCAATGCTGTCTTGCGACGCACAGTGTTCCAGGTCCAAAAATCCTTCCTTTAATCCAAAATTTTCAACCATTTCTTGAATTTTGTTCCTTTGGCTTAAATGAAAACTTCCATCTTCGTTTTTCTGCATTTCAATTCCTAAGTAGTACTGCACTTCACCTAAATTTGTCACTTCGTACCTTTTCTGCAATTCTTCTATTACACTTTTTATTTCTGCAACTTTTTTAGTGCTGATCAAAATGTTGTCTACATACAGAATTAAATACACAGTTTCTTCTTTTTCTTTGCTTTTTTGTCTAGAAAAATAGACAAGAATCGGCCTTGCTTTTAGTTATATTACTGATTACTTTGTCCCATTCCACCAATGCTGCTTGGCTCCACGGGGCTAATGGAACACCTTGGATTTGGTTTGAAAATGTTGCGACAGTTATCCTGCCTTGAGATGCTGGTTCGGACCTTGGCCACCCCCGTAGTCCAGAGACCAGTCCGCGATGTCCTGCTGGCAGCCGACCTAGCGTACTTTAGCTCGGCTCCCGCACTGTCTGGCGAAATAGGTCGTAAAAATTTTAGGGTTGACTGGGAGATTGTCTTGCCCTTGAACAGCTTTTATTTTTTTAGGGGAATAATTTCCCTTTATTTGACTATAACAAGATTTTACACACATCTATACACTATCCTCATGCTTAGGACTCACAACATTGAGAGATAGAAATAAGTGTATTTACAAAGGTATTTACAATGGTAGTTCATTTGCCACTTGACCACAGACTTTTGCCCTCATTTCAAGTCCGAATCGCTTTTGGTGTGCACGTTCACCTCTAGCGTTTCGGTTCCCGTTTGGCTGGGGAAAATCTTGTGTTGCTGGAGGGGTTAGCCTCTCAACTAGGGCTATTATCCCCCTCCTGTTAACGGAGGATTGGATGAGCAGATCCAATCTTCGTGTTCTTTGCACACCTGGGATCAGTGTGTTTCTCCATTCGGCGAAGCCGCTGCATTCAAGCACACAGTGTTCGATGCTTGCCGCCCTATTTCCACAGGGACAAGGGCAGTTCCTGATGGCGAATCTGACCAAGTATTCAGGGCAGATGCCATGGCCGCTGAGTACTTGATTCAGGAACTTGTTTGTCTGTGCGCGTTTGGTCGAGACCTTTGGAAGCACTCTGTGTGTCTTCCGCCCTGTCTCTCCCGTGTCCCATCTGACCTGCCATTCGGTCATGGTCTGACGTGCCAGTGCTGTGCGGATGCTCCTGCGTGGCGTTCTGCATTGCATGTCTACCATCTCTTTCAGCGTGGCTGCCTTCGCCAGCTGGTCCGCCCTTTCGTTTCCCTGGGTCCCGACATGGCTTAGTACCCAGTGGAAACTAATTGCCCCATCTCCTTCTGCCCTCAGGAGGGGTTTAATCCTCTGGATGATGGGATTTCTTCCGCTGAATCTACTCAGAGCCTGCAGTGCTGCCTCACTGTCAGAGTAGAGTTTGATTATTTTGTCACTGAGCCTGGGGGTGCCCAGGTGAGTGCCTTTTATATCGCCAGAAGTTCTGCTTGGAAAACAGAAGCGTTCTGTGATAGTTTTACGCATTCTGCTGTCGCTTCGTTCCCATCCGAGAACGCGCAGAAGTCTGCATCCACTTGTTCCTTTAACTTTGAGCCGTCCGTGAATAGCTCATGCCCAACTCCCGTGGGCTTCTCCTCGTCCCACGGCGGGCAAATCTCCTCTGCCGGGTGGATCTTCCAGTCCACGCTTTCCAACTCCATGTTGGAGGCTCGATGTGGCACACCGAGAAGGTAGGCGTCCTCACCTGACCTTAGGCAGTGCATTGCTGCCTTCCTTTCCACTACTAGGTCTGCCGGCTGCGACCCCGCCAGCACTTGAAGTGCCAGGGTTGAGGTTGTGCGAAAGCAACCGGTGATCCCTAGTAAGGCCAACCTTTGGATAGTAAATTTAAGACTTTCCAATGTTTGTTCCATTGAGTTATTCCACGCTTTTGCTGCTTGCTTTAAACCATATATAGATTTGTCCAATTTGCAAACTTTTTGTTCTTCACCTTTCACTTCAAAACCTTCTGGTTGCTTCATATATATTTCTTAATTTAATTTTGCATTCAAATACGCAGATTTGATATCAATATGGTGTATGTGCATTTGTTTATATGCCACTAGTAAGAAAAGATCTTATTGTGGTGTGCTTGACCATTGGGGCAAACGTTTCATCGTACTCTGACCCATACTTTTGGTCATATCCTTTTGCTACTAATCTGGCCTTATACTTTGTTACTTGATGTTTATCATTACATTTTGTCTTGAAGATCCATTTGCTTCCTATAGCTTTCTTTCCATTTGGTAACTCAGTTAGTGACCAAGTATTATTTGCTTCTAGAGACTTTTCTTCTTTCATTGCATTTTGCTATTTGTTCTTCCTCTTTCTGGAAGATCTTGTATATCACTTAGAGATTTTGGATCTGAGTTAGAAGTTTGGTTTGTTTTTGCTTTAAATCCAAGTCATTCTGGTGGAACTCCTTTATTTGAACGCTCAGAAACTCTAGGTAAATTAATGTTTATGCCTGGTTCAGTTTCTTGCTCTTCTAAAATTTCTTCAGTGCTTTCTTCATGTTGAGTCTTTGGTATTTCATTTTCAATGTCTGCACTTTCTGGATAATTCAGACTTCCTAACTGTACAAGATTAAAATCTCTTTGTTCTTCAGTTTCTTCTTTTTCTTTGCTACATGGACTTTCAAAGAATTTTAATGATCTTGACACGACTATGTTTCTTTCTCCAACGTAAACTCGATATCCCTTTGATCTAAAATCATAACCGATGAATGTACCTTCAACTGCTTTGTCATCTAACTTTTTTCTTTTTTGTTTATGAATGTAGTAGTAGATTTTGCATCCAAACACTTTTAAATGATTGATATTTGGTCTGACACCATTCCACAACTCATACGCAGTTTTGTTACCTGCTTTAGTGACTAATCTATTTTGCAAATACGTTGCTGTTAACACTGCTTTTCCCCAATATGCTTTTGGTAAATTTGCATTGCTATGCACATTTCAACTAATGATCGATTTTTTCTTTCGGCTACTCCATTTTGAGCTGGTGAATACACTATAGAAGTTTGATGAACAATACCTTCGTTTCATCAATCAGAAAAGCCAAACACTTACCTAAAAGCTCTTGGCTACTTTCCTGCTATACACTTCATGCACATCAATTAGAACATCCTGTTATGTAGCTGGCCTTCAAAGGTTGAAACTTTCAGCTTATAGGGTGTTGTTTTATATACATTCTTCCAGTCATGAAACATCGTATTTTATTCAGAGGACAAAAAACACTGACTTCTGTCTGCCGTCTGACATGCAACATAGCTCGTCATCACTAGGTGTATACTCACTATTACGTGAGTGTTGTCAACTTTCATTACGCCTATTTTTATTTTTTTTTATTTTTATACCTCATTCACTACCCCATATGCAACTTGCCTTTAAAATTCACAATTCAAAAAATGGTACTCACTTCAAAAACACATATCCACATACCCAATAAATACTCTCATACATCACTCCCTATAATTTACACACCCATACGACCACTTTAACGTACAATATATACAACACATTCGTACACTCAATTAAAACCACTATCTACATAATTACACTATTTACATTCCATGGCAGTCAAATCACTGTCAACTGTGATTAATGTAGTGCTCCATCTGCCTAATATATCACAAAAACCCTACAGCAAACGCCAACCCCATTCAGCCAGTCACCCACAATAATCCCCAAGCATTTTCAACAGATACCCTGTCGTCATCAGGAGGTTGATGTGTCCCTCTGCTCTGCTAACCACAGATCAAGTGAGCAAACTCCTCGAGGTTCCGGATTCAGTTGCAAACTCTGCGTCGTTGTATCTCTGGAGCCATCTATTGTCAGTGCTGTTCTCTTTTTTTTTTTCTCTTAATTGTTCAACTTTTATTAAGGCTTTCCAATGGTCGTTTAAGTTGTTTGGATCATTAATGTTACACACTCTTGATCTGTTTTTTTCGATTAACACTGATTCAGCCACTCTCAACTGCCTTTCGTTGTTACAGCTTTTAATAATTTCAATATCTTCGAATTTCGGACATTGGTGATTTTCTAGACAATACTGGGTTAATGCTGTTTTAGCTTCTTTTTTATTCCAATTACTCATATGTTGGTGTAATCTATACTTTAACTTGTTCTTAGTGCTGCCTATATATGACAAAGGTGGTTTCTGATTTATAGGAATCTCATATACACCCGCTCTATCTAGTTGGCTGATTTTTTTCATTTTTTAATACTATATTTTTTATAGTATGCACTTGATTTCCTACTTGTATGTCATACTTGCCCCAAACCTTATTAATTTCAGCAGAAATACCTTCAACATATGGAATCGCTCCTACACATTTTAATAGTTTGTTACTATTAGTGCCCTTATTATTTGCTTGAGTTACTTCATAAATCCATTTCTTTAATACCTGTTTAGGGTAACTAAAATCATGTGCAATTTTTTCAATATATTCTATTTCTTCTTTTTGACATTGTTCTTTTGTTGAGTGTGCTAAACTTCTTTTAATTAGTGTTTTAACACTATTTCTTTTATGCGTTAATGGGTGCAATGACTGAAAAGGTATTAACACAGGAATATATGATGATTTTCTATGCACTCTGCATTATAATTGTCATTTGTTTTGATTACTATAATATCCAAAAAATGCCAATGTGTTATTTTGTTCCTGTTCCGCTGTCAATTCAATAGATGGATAGATATCTCTATACTTTTTTGTCAAGTCTTCAAGTTATTCATTTGTCAGCCTGGACAACAGAAAAATGTCATCTACATACCTGCAGTATATCAGTGGTGGATGTTCTAGTTTACTAATTATTTTTGTTTCTATGTCACTCATTATTATTTCAGCAAATAAGGTTGAGAATAATGGAATTTTGGTTAGTATAAACTACCAAAAATATATTTTATGTGGCAATATAATTGAATAATAGCTACACACTATATGTACAACTGTTTCACACGTTATATATGTTCTATGTGTCGTGTGCATATTTGCAGCAAAAACATCTTTGCATTCATTCTTCATATATGACTTTGAAATATTATTATATGTTTAAGTTATTATGTCATCTAGCACTCACCTTGTGGAGGTGTTTCATAATAGGATTCTTCATCTAGTATCTTGAAATTGACGTATGCATATAGCGTGTCTTGGACACATAGAATATTCTTGTTGCAAAAAGGCCATGTTGAAATTGCAACCAGTTTCAGTTCAAATAAAATACGACTATGGATACAATCAAACATGTGTCGTCAGTCTTTAAAAGAAGGAATGAACATAATCAAGGACTATACAAACAGACATAAAATAAATTACCATCAATCTCTGAACAATGCCAGACAACCATTGCAATACGCACACTACGCCACACAAACCACCGGACATGTTTCGCGCGACTGACTTTCGGCCATTATCAACGGTATGCAAACTAGATCGATGTTTAAAGTTGTTATATATCTAGGGCACCTCGGTCATACCCTCGTCATAGTTGCTCCACGTCGAAGTCTTCCGTCATCATTACATGGACGTGTATTCACGTGTGAGTCACATCCACGCCATCTAGGGTTAATTTCAGAATGGCTGCAGCTGTTCCTATTTTTTATGTATATGCTATTTCTTTAGTTTTTCTTTGTCTTTATACTTCAAATTCTTTTCTCGTTGTATTAAATATTTCAACGGATATGGGATATCTTTCGGAGTAGATGTATTACAATTAGAGCCTTGGGTTTTTTCAATTGCTATAGCTTCAGACCACAAAATTTGATTATGTTTATTGTGGGAAGTTAAAATTTTACTATTTTCCCAATCGGGTATTAACTCATTTACCATACAATGCTGTATAAGTGAGGTTTTTTCTTCTTTTTAATCCAATTACTATAGTGCTCACTCAATCTGGTTTTAAATCTTTTTAGTACTGCTGATGTAGTATTTTGTCTTGTTTGTTTTCCTTTTGGTCTATTGTAGGAATCGAGTATACACCTGCGTTATTTAATGGATTTTTATTGTGATCATTATTTGTTATTAATTTAGAATTATCTGTAACTATTTCAGCAATTTCTATATTGCTATCCTGGCATTCTTTTCTTATACTGAGCAATATTATAAGAAAAGAATGCCAGGATAGCAATATAGAAATTGCTGAAATAGTTACAGATAATTCTAAATTACTAACAAATAATGATCACAATAAAAGTCCATTAAATAAAGCAGGTGTATACTCGATTCCTACAATAGACCAAAAGGAAAACAAACAAGACAAAATACTACATCAGCAGTACTAAAAAAAGATTTAAAACCAGATTGAATGAGCACTATAGTAATTGGATTAAAAAAGAAGAAAAACCTCACTTATACAGCATTGTATGGTAAATGAGTTAATACCCGATTGGGAAAATAGTAAAATTTTAACTTCCCACAATAAACATAATCAAATTTTGTGGTCTGAAGCTATAGCAATTGAAAAACCCAAGGCTCTAATTGCAATACATCTACTCCGAAAGATATCCCATATCCGTGGAAATATTTAATACAACAAGAAAAGAATACGAAGTATAAATATAAAGAAAAACAAAAGAAATAGCATATACATAAAAAATAGGAACAGCTGCAGCAATTCTGAAATTAACCCGATAGATGGCGTGGATGTGACTCACACGTGAATACACGTCCATGTAATGATGACGGAAGACTTCGACGTGGAGCAACTATGACGAGGGTATGACCGAGGTGCCCTAGATATATAACAACTTTGAACATCGATCCAGTTTGCATACCGTTTATCATGGCCGAAAGTCAGTCGCGCCGAAACATGTCCGGTGGTTTGTGTGGCGTAGTGTGCGTATTGCAATGGTTGTCTGGCATTGTTCAGAGATTGATGGTAATTTATTTGATGTCTGTTTGTATAATCCTTGATTATGTCCATTCCTTCTTTTAAAGATTGACAACACATGTTTGATGGTAAAAGATTTTTTAATTGCATTGTATATAATTCTTTCACACATTCTTTGTATGGTATCCATCGTCGTATTTTATTTGAACTGAAACTCTGGTTGTAATTTCAACATGGCCTTTTTGCAACAAGAATATTCTATGTGTCCAAGACACGCTATATGCATACTTCAATTTCAAAATACTAGATGAAGAATCCTATTATGAAACACCTCCACAAGGTGAGTGCTAGATGACATAATAACTTAAACATATAATAATATTTCAAAGTCATATATGAAGAATGAATGCAAAGATGTTTTTGCTGCAAAATAAGCACACTACACATAGAACATATACAGTATAACGTGTGAAACAGTTGTACATATAGTGTGTAGCTATTATTCAAGGTTGACAATGGTGACCCCCATAGGTCCACCATAATTTTGTTTGTAAATCTTGTTATTGAACATAATGTTATTTTAATATATGTAAAATAAAATTTCTTTTAATTCTTCAATTTGTACTTCATTCATTGTATGTAACACATAATTTTTGAACAATTATGTCAATTGCCTGAGGTACTGGTGTGCAAGGAAACAGCACAAACATCCATACTAGCCATATGCCAGTCACTTAAATCTTGTTTAATCTCTTTAATTTTTTCAATGAATTCGTAAGTATTCTTCACAGTGAACTTTGTCTTCATAAACATTGGTGCCAAATACTTGTAAAAATTTTTTCTAACTTTATTAATGGGGAATTCCTTTTAGATACTATCACTCTCATAGGTGCATCAGACTTATGAGTTTTTTATTTTTGCAAACATTTTTGGAATCCCTGTACACACAGGTGGGTACGATTTCTTGATTTCTTCAGGCAAAGTGCTGTGATTTCTTATTCTAGTCAAGTATCTCACTTGAGATTCAGTTGGGTCTCTTGTCGGAAAGCTACAATTCATCTCTTCTATTGCTCTATTCATTTTTTGATTATATTCAGCTATGTTTAAAATCACTATTTATCCTGTTTTATCAGCTTCACAGAATTTAATCGTTGGGTCATCTCTTAGTTTTATCATTTGTTCTTTTTCATACTGAATTTTGTCTAAATGATACTTTTTATTACTTTTTTCATTAAACTCTTTCAAAACTATTCTATACAATTTACTTCTAAATTCTTCACGGTCTTCTGTAGGTACACAACATGTCATATCCTTAAGGTTAGGTATTAATTCTTCTGTCTTCGGTAAGCCATGCAGAAACGCAAATTTTTTTCCCCTCTGAAAAACGGCTCTCTGCGAGAAGCTCAAGGCCATATTGGATTTATTCTGATAAACTTCATATATATTCTCCTGTTGTTCATGTACATTTTGGCTATCCATCATCGCATGTACCTTTTTTGCAATGACTGTTTTTGAACTTTTTCTTTCGCATTCTGCAATGCCAAATATTTCTCTCAAGGTTACATCTAAAACCTCATCTTTCCAGGAACCATAAAAATTTCTATATTCTTTATTATATATTATATTCAATAAATGTAAGCATGTCTTATTCAAATTAAAAATTAATTTTCTTTTATTAACAATTTCAGCTCTTAATCTCCTTTTTTAGCACTCTTGGATGATTTTATTATCTTTTTTGGTGACTGGGTAATTCTTTATTTTCAAATATTTCGGTGTTACTTCAAGGTCTCAGCATGTCACCAAAAATTCCTCTTGATTTTCTGCCTTTAATAATTTAATTTTTGCTTTCTTATATGCCGTAATGTCTCGCAACTCGAAGTTGCGAAATTGACTTCTATAGCGCATATTATCAGATTACTATCACGACTGAAAACCACTCACCTCGAATTCGTCCGCTCAGAATTATGCATGTAATTCTCTATCATATTATTTGCATCTTTAAAGGCATTAAGTACCAAAAGTGTGCATATTTACATGCAAGTCATTAATGACTCATCCATCAGAAAAGCCAAACACTTACCTAAAAGCTCTTGGCTACTTTCCTGCTATACACTTCATGCACGTCAATTAGAACATCCTGTTATGTAGCTGGCCTTCAAAGGTTGTTCAGCTTATAGGGCGTTGTTTTATATAATTCTTCCGATCATGAAACATCGTATTTTATTCACAGGACAAAAAACGCTGACTTCTGTCTGCCATCTGACATGCAACATAGCTCGTCATCACTAGGTGTATACTCACTATTACGTGAGTGTTGTCAACTTTCATTAAGCCTATTTTTTTTTTTTTTTTTTTTTTGTTCCTCATTCACTACCCCATATGCAACTTGCCTTTAAAATTCACAATTCAAAAAATGGTACTCACTTCGAAAACACATATCCACATACTCAATAAATACTCGCATACATCACTCCCTATAATTTACACACCCATACGACCACTTTAACGTACAATATGTACAACACATTCGCACACTCAATTGAAACCACTATCTACATAATTACACTATTTACATTCCATGGCAGTCAAATCACTGTCAACTATGATAAATGTATTATTATATTTGCACTTTTAAGGTATTAACCTCTTGCAAAGTGCGCATAGTTTACGTGCAATTCATAAATGAAAAAACCATTAGAAAGTACCACGTACTCACCATAAAGATCATGGTAACCTCCAATGACAACACACTTCCAACACGTCATTCATCGTGATGTAACTGGGCTTCCAAGGTTTACAGACTTCTTGCTTACGCTTCTTATTTCCAGGTGTGAAACATCGTATTTTTTTTTTTTTTCGTTAGCCTTATGAGATGTTACTCTAAAGCTTGTCAATTCTATAAAAATCACACATACAACTCATTCATACAATTCAAGTAAAAACTATGTACATAACCTTACATTCATAGGTGATTAAACCTTGGTCAACTGTAATTAGCAAACTCCTCCTTCTGTTTCACAACCTCTGCTACTCCCACTGCAAGTGTCACACCCATTCAGCCCCTCACATCCAATCCTCTAGTACTTTCAACAGGCCTCTGTCATCTTCAGGAGGCAGGTATGTCTCACCCGCCCACCACAGCTCAAGTGAGCAGAGCCATCGAGGCATGGGCCCCAGTCGCTATCTCTGAATCGTTGTGTTTCTGGCGCCATCTATTGTCCCTGCTGCTCTTTTTTCCCCTTTTTCCTTTTACGCTGCTGTTCAATTTTTATTAGGGCTTTCCATTGTTCGTTTTTATTAGGGCTTTCCATTGTTCGTTTGACCAAGGTTTAATCACCTATGAATGTAAGGTTATGTACATAGTTTTTACTTGAATTGTATGAATGAGTTGTATGTGTGATTTTTATAGAATTGACAAGCTTTAGAGTAACATCTCATAAGGCTAACGAAAAAAAAAAAAAAATACGATGTTTCACACCTGGAAATAAGAAGCGTAAGCAAGAAGTCTGTAAATTTTGGAAGCCCAGTTACATCACGCTGAATGACGTGTTGGAAGTGTGTTGTCATTGGAGATTACCATGATCTTTATGGTGAGTACGTGGTACTTTCTAATGGTTTTTTCATTTATGAATTGCACGTAAACTATGCACACTTTGCAAGAGGTTAATACCTTAAAAGTGCAAATATAATAATTGAGAATTACACGCAAAATTCTGAGCTGGGATAGTTGAGGTGTGGGGTTTGCAGTCGCTATCATACTCTGGGATTATGCGCTATAGGAATCAATTTCACAACTTCGAGATGAGAGATATTACAGCGTTTAAGAAAGCTAAAATTAAATTAGTATAAGTCAGAAAATCAAGAAGAATTTTTGGTGACGTGCCGTGACCTAGAAATAACACCAAAGTATTTAAAAATACGGAATTGCCCAGTCACTGCTAAGGATAATAGAATAATCCAGGAGTGCCAAAAAAAGAGATTAAGAGCTGAAATTGTCAATAAAAGGAAATTGATTTTTAACTTGAATATGAAATGTTTACATTTAATCGATTTGATATGTTATAAAAAGTATAGAAATTTTGACGGTAATTGGAAAGATGAGATTTTGGATGTAACCTTCAGGGAAATTTTTGACATCGTGGAATACGAAAAAAATGCTCAAGAGCAGTCATGGAAAAAAAGTTGCACGTGATGATTGACAGACAACGTGTACAAGAACAACGGGAGAATATGTATGAGGTATATCAGAATAACTCCAACTTGACCTTGAGCTTCACGCAAAGAGCTGTTTTGCAGAGAGGTAAAAAATTTGCGTTTCCACGGAGCCTGCCGAGGACGGATGAATTAATACCCAACTTAGAAGAAATGGCACGCAGTGTACCAGCAGAAGAACGTGAAAATTTTCGAAGTAAACTGTATAGAATTGTTTTGAAGGAATTTAATGAAAAAAGTAAGAAAAAGAAATATCATATAGATAAAATTCAGTATGAGAAAGAACAACTGATTAAATTAAGAGATGACCCAACAATTAAATTCTGTGAAGCTGATAAAACAGGGCAAATTGTAATATTAAACACAACTGAATATGATCTAAAAATGAATAGAGCTATAGAAGAACTGAATTGCAGCATTCTAACAAAAGACCCAACCGAATCTCAAGTAAGGTACTTAGCTAGAATAAGAAATCACAGCACCTTGCCTGATGAAATAAAGAAAGCATACCCACCAATGGGTACTGGAATACCAAGAATGTTTGCAAAAATAAAAACTCATAAGCCTGATACACCTATAAGAGTGATTGTGTCAAAAAGGAATTCCCCACTAATAAAACTGGAAAAGAATATCTACAAATTTTTGGCACCTTTGTTCATGAAGACAAGGTTCACTGTGAAGAATACATACGAATTTATTGAGAAAATTAAAGTAATTAAACAAGATTTAAGTGAATATCATATGGCTAGTATGGATGTGAGAGCTCTTTTTCCTAGCACACCAGTACCTCAGGCAATAGAAATAATTATTGAAAAATTATATGTGCTACAGACAATGAATGCAATACAAATAGAGGAGTTAAGAGAAATTTTATTGTACATATATGAAAATAACATTTTTAAGTTTAACAACAAGATGTACAAACAAAATCATGGTGGACCTATGGGGTCACCACTGTCAACTTTATTTGCTGAAATTATAATGAGTGACATTGAGGAAAAAATAATAAGTAAACTCGAGGATCCACCACTGATATACTGCAGATATGTTGATGACATTTTTCTGTTATCCAGGCTAAAAAATGATGAACTTGAGGACTTGACAAAAAAGTATAGTGAAATTTATCCATCTATTGAACTGACAGTAGAACAAGAACATGACAATACTTTGGCATTTTTGGACGTTTTGATTGTTAAAACAGAGGAGAATATGCAATTCAGAGTGCATAGAAAATCTTCATATATCCCAGTACTTATACCATTTCAGTCATCACATCCATTAACACATAAAAGAAATAGTGTTAAAACACTAATTAAAAGAAGGTTAACACACTCATCAATTGAACAGTATAGAAATGAAGAAATTGAATATATTGAAAAAATTGCATATGATTTTGGATACCCTAAACAGGTATTAAAAAAATGGATTTATGAAGTAACTCAAGGTTACAATAAGGTCAAGACTGATAAAAAACTTGTAAAATATGTAGGAGCAATACCATATATAGAAAATGTTTCAGCAGAAATTAATAAACTTTGTGGCAAGTATGACATACAGGTAGGAAATCAGGTACTTACTGTAAAATATTTAGTGAATAAAAATGAAAAAATTAGCCAATTAGATAGAGCAGGAATTTATGAAATCCCAATAAACCAGCAACCACCTGTGTCATATATAGGCAGTACCAAGAATAAATTAAAGTATAGATTGAACCAGCATATTAATAATTGGAATAAAAAAGAAGCTAAGACAGCATTGACCCAATACTGTATGGAAAATCAACAATGTCCAAGGTTTGAAGATATTAAAATTATTAAGAGCTGTAAAAACGAAAAGCAGTTAAGAATTGCAGAATCAGTGTTAATTGAAAAAAACAGATCAAGATTATGCAACATTAATGAGCCAAGTAACCTAAACGAACAATGGAAAGCCCTAATAAAAATTGAACAGCAGCGTAAAAGGAAAGAGGGAAAAAAGAGCAGCAGGGACAATAGATGGCGCCAGAAACACAACGATTCAGAGATAGCGACTGGGGCCCATGCCTCGATGGCTCTGCTCACTTGAGCTGTGGTGGGCGGGTGAGACACACCTGCCTCCTGAAGATGACAGAGGCCTGTTGAAAGTACTAGAGGATTGGATGTGAGGGGCTGAATGGGTGTGACACTTGCAGTGGGAGTAGCAGAGGTTGTGAAACAGAAGGAGGAGTTTGCTAATTACAGTTGACCAAGGTTTAATCACCTATGAATGTAAGGTTATGTACATAGTTTTTACTTGAATTGTATGAATGAGTTGTATGTGTGATTTTTATAGAATTGACAAGCTTTAGAGTAACATCTCATAAGGCTAACGAAAAAAAAAAAAAATACGATGTTTCACACCTGGAAATAAGAAGCGTAAGCAAGAAGTCTGTAAACCTTGGAAGCCCAGTTACATCACGATGAGTGACGTGTTGGAAGTGTGTTGTCATTGGAGGTTACCATGATCTTTATGGTGAGTACGTGGTACTTTCTAATGGTTTTTTCATGGGATAAATGTAGTGCTCCATCTGCCTCATATATCACAAAAACCCTACAGCAAATGCCAACCCCATTCAGCCAGTCACACACAATCCCCAAGCGCTTTCAACAGATACCCTGTCGTCATCAGTTGATGTGTCCCTCTGCTCTGCTAACCACAGATCAAGTGAGCAAACTCCTCGAGGTTCCGGCTTCAGTCGCAAACTCTGCGTCGTTGTATCTCTGGTGCCATCTATTGTCAGACACATTCTTGATCTGTTTTTTTTTTCGATTAACACCGATTCAGCCACTCTCAACTGCCTTTTGTTTTTACAGCTCTTAATAATTTTAATATTTTCGAATTTCGGACATTGGTGATTTTCTAGACAATACTGGGTTAATGCTGTTTTAGCTTCTTTTTATTCCAATTACTCATATGTTGGTGTAATCTATACTTTAACTTGTTCTTAGTGCTGCCTATATATGACAAAGGTGGTTCCTGATTTATAGGAATCTCATATGCACCCGCTCTATCTAGTTGGCTGATTTTATTCGTTTTTTAATACTATATTTTTTATAGCATGCACTTGATTTCCTACTTGTATGTCATACTTGCCACAAACCTTATTAATTTCAGCAGAAATACCTTCAACATATGGAATCGCTCCTACACATTTTAATAGTTTTTTACTATTAGTGCCCTTATTATTTGCTTGAGTTACTTCATAAATCCATTTCTTTAATACCTGTTTAAGATAACCAATATCATGTGCAATTTTTTCAATATATTCTATTTCTTCTTTTTGATATTGTTCTTTTGATGAGTGTGCTAAATTTCTTTTAATTAGTGTTTTAACACTATTTCTTTTATGCGTTAATAGGTGCGATGACTGAAAAGGTATTAACGCAGGAATATATTATGATTTTCTATGCACTCTGTATTGTATATACTATGCTTGTTATTAACATTCAGATGCCAACACTCATTTCTAGCATGATTTGACTTGTGACAATAAGTACAATATCTTTTGGCTTTAAAATTAGGGACAGTAAAAGTGTTCTTTCTTTTATAAACTGAAAATTGTGCTTCAGAGTGTGTAACTGACCCCTCCTTAATATGCATTCTTCTCTCATACTCGTCAATTAATTTAGATTTCACATAATCCAGTGATAGTTCCTCTTCATTTTTGCTTTCCAGAGCTGTTATCAATGTACTATAACTTTGTGGCATACTACACAAATTGCTACCATATGGGTTTCTTTTATTTGTTCCCCAATATTGTTTAACTTCCCTCCCAGTTTGCTTACTTCTTTAATGTGTGATTGCATTGGAATAGATTCAGTGTATTTTATACTGTACAATTTTCCTAACAAATACTGGATAAGTTGGTTCTTTCATGTAATCGTCTGAGTTTGTTCCAGGTATCCTTTGCACTGGTCTCGTGCAACACGATACAATTGTGAATCACCGATATACAAACAAATTAATCATCTGCATTGCATATCATTTTTAACCCATGTTTCATCTACAGTTTGTGGTTTGGGTTCAAACACTACAGCACTTAGGTTTTCTTTGATTAACAACATTTCCATCCTAAATTTCCACGTTGCATAGTTAGTTTCTGTCAGTTTTTCTATGTGAATATATTCTTTTGACATCGCCATTTTGCTGACTGTTTTGCTTTGTACTGTACTTAGTACTTGTGCCTTTTCTTTTCACTTATTTCCGAAGCTGCGATATGAATTTAGTTCTTCAATCTCATAATCAAAAATAATGATGGCGTAAGTTAAAAACTAAAAAATGATTTGCAACAGTAACTATGTTCATAATCGACTGACTCCTGATTTAAGTTTTTCGTTATTTATTCTTGGCTAAACACACAACGAAAACTCTAATGTACGTTCACAGAAAATACTAAACATAAAACGAACAAGTTATTAAACTAAAAAACACCCCATCAAAAAAAGCGTATTAACTACGCTATATTGCATGTATTCATTACGTGGCACAAAGTATGATTAAATTAACGTAAAAATGTTACCACTACTGCACTTCACGTTATTTTAGATTTAATATATAGTGCTTTCTGGCTTGACCCTTCGCATAATGAAAATTGCATTATAAAAACGTATCATACGATTCGTGAAGAATGAAATAGTAGGGCTACTTACTATGTTTCAAACCTGTTATGTATACAGGAATGGCTTCTTAACTCCTGAGCTACTACTCCGACCGTCGTCGTAATATTATAAAATTATTTGCAAAAACTTTTGCGTCGTCACATTCAACATGTAAAAGTACGACTCGTTGGAATCCCATAAATTGACGAATGTCAAACGTACAGAACATCACAAACGATAAAGAGGTCAAATCTCAAAGTCAAACATACAGAACATCATGAATGATGAAACAGCCAAAAAACCAAAGTCAAACATATGTGTACGAACATCATGAACAACAAAAGAACAGATAACAACATGAACTATGATAGTATATAGATGAAATGAAGTAAAATGCAAAGAATAAGGTCAATGCCTTCAAGCTATACAACCATACCGGTTTCGGCATATACCAAATGCCATCCCAAGTGGTACCAGCTACTGCTAGTCATGTTCGCACAAATGCACCTACAACCACACTGAATTCACGTATGACGCACAGGCCACACCCTTCGGCAGCGATGTACAAAGCATCATGGTATTAAACGTCAAAGGCGCCATCTATCGCTCGAGAACAATGTCCTTGTTCTTTTGGGCAATCAACTTCATCATTTTGTTCTTTCCTTTTTTTAAATGTAAATTGTTTCTTCTTCTATTTTTGTTCAACCTCTATCATGAATTTCCATGCATACGGAAGATCTATTGGTACATTATTATTACAGTTCTTCTCTCTTGTCTTTTCAATAACTATAGCCTCAGAGATAAAATGTTGTTCATACTTTTTGTGTGATGTTATTAGTTTGGTGTTAGATCAATCTGGTGTTAAATTATTCTCTAGGCAGTACTGCATTAATAACGTTTTCATCTCCTTCTTGTGTCAGTTTGATAAGTGCTCTTTCAGCCTACACTGTAGACGTCTCCTTGTGCTACCTATATAACATTTCATTTGATCACCTTCATTATTAACAGTAAGTATTGAGTATACTCCCGATCTTTCAAGGATAGACATCTTACCAATATTAGTGAATATTTTCCCATTGCTACGTACTGTTTCTGCGAATTTAATTTTGTGATTAGCACATTCTTTTTTAATAACATCGCTCAAGGTCGGCAAATACGGGAATTTCACGAAATGCTCATTCTTACTTTCAGTAACTTCTTGTCCTTTATTTTTTAGTTTGTTTTTTTATATTTACATACAGAGACTGTATTAACCATTCATTGTAACCAAACTCATGGGCCACAGATTTCACCCATTTGAATATCCTTCTCCTCAGCTTTTTTGGAAGATAAATTAATAGCTCTTCTTATGAAGAATGAAAAGGCAGTGGTTTTGTAATGCCACGGATGAGAAGAATCGTATGGGATGATTGCCGGAATATACGTTGATTTTCATATACTGATGTTTCTATAAAATTTTTATTTGTGTTCCTAAATAAAGTGATGTCCAAAAAGTTGAGCTTGTTGTCCATTTCTTTTTCACCAGTAACGGTTATTGTAGGGTAATAACTATTGTACCTGCATATGAATTCTTCAAGTTTACTTTCAGAATGGTCCCAGAAGATAATGATGATGTCGACGTATCTCAAAAACAACACAGGTAAGAATGTGCCATCCGGGGACAATAGATCTTTTTCTATCTCCTGCAGAACCACCTCTGCTAGTAGTCCCTGACAGTGGTGAACCCATTGGGGCACCAGATTGTTGCTTGTATCGTATTTAAAGTAATTGTTTTGAGTTATAAAATCCAATGCTGAAATAATACTATTTCTTTCCACCATCACTACAATTCATCTGTCTTAATCTTTCATCAATAAGCTGTACAGCTATGTCCGTGGGAGTATTTGGAAAGAGGGACACAACGTCTGAACTTAACATAATAAAGTCAGATGTTTTCAGCGTTCTTAATTGCCTAATCACTTCGGTGGAATTTTTAACCATATATTTGTGTTCGACGAACAATGGCCACAGGTATTTGAACAAGGCGCGTTTCAAATGAATGGTAGGTGCAGTGCTTCTGTTAACAATTGGGCGTATAGGACTATCTTCCTTATGTGTTTTTAACTTACCAAATATGTATGGAGTAGTAGCCCATTCTGGTGGGATTGATCTAATTTTAATCTCATAAGGTAAGTTACTATGGTTTTTAAACTTCGCTAACTGCCATAGTATGGAATCTGTTGGGTCTTTTGTAACTTTAGCCGCTTTTAAATTATCAATTATGTTAATCATTTTGTCATGAAATACCTCTGAATCCATAGTAACAATTTGTTTGGCTTTATCGGCTTCAATAAACTTAATCGTAGGATCATTTCTTAACTCCATCAATGCATTACGTTCGTACTTAATACGTGGATTGCTAGGTTTATCGTACATTTTCCTAATAGTTCTCACAATTTAAAATCTAATAAGACCTCTTTTCCATATGAGTAAATTCTTAATGATATTTTCACATGCAGGCACTATATCTTCAGCCCTTGGAATTACTTGTGGATACACATACTTCATGCCATGGTTCAAAGACATCTCTTGGAGACTTGTCAATTCAATCCTCGAATCGTTAATGTAGCACCGATTGCTGTTTATAGTCTTCCTTTCATCAAGTATTTTACACTTATTGTGTATCAAATTCTCAATCTTCCTAAAATGTTTGGTTCTGTTCCATTCGTCAATCCACTGTGGCATATATCCGGATTAATTCAATTCTTAAAATATCTTCATTAGTTTCTTTGCTGATGTATTTATTACATGTGTGGTAATTAAGCAATAATGTGTGAGTTATTAAACAATAATGACACCGTGCTTTAAGGTTATTTCATACTTTGTTTGTTATTTAATCTGTTTTAAACAGTCTTACCATGATTAATATTCCTTTTAGGAGTTCACACAAAACACAGCTTATTCCAGCGATCGTCCTTTTAGATCATCATAAACATGTACTCTTTTAGAGCACTTTTGTAAGAACAACAACACAGCATGTTCACACACAGCAAAGGGACGCCATCATCTCATTTCTCAATTGTCCAGGGTCGTGATCCCATAATTCTTTGCAACACACTGCTGGCTGGCTGCATCCTCGCAACTGAAACTCGCAAATGTAAAAAAAAAACAAAAAAACCCAGGTGTTTGATGAAAATAAAAGGAACGAGCAAAGGATGCTAACATCCAATACAATCCTTCATTAAAAATCCAATAACCATGTCAAATCTTGGGCTGATTGTGCTATGGAAACACACTCAGCCTCAGAGGATGATAATGCAACACAGTTCTGTTTGCGGGATTTCCATGATAGACAATGTTTTCTCTAAGAAAAACAAGATGACTTGAAGTAGACTTCCTGTCTCTTTGGTCTTGGCCCAGTCTGCATCAGAATACACATTTAGTACAGGAGGCTTTTTGGATGAAATCTGCAGTTTTAACTCTTTGGTTGTCTTGAGATAACATATAACCTTTATCACAGCATTCCAATCTCTTTGTTGTGGACTTTCACATCTTCTACTTAGTATGTGAGTGGCTGCAGCAATCTCTGGTCTTGTGATTAAAGATATATATTGCAAAGATCCAATGGCCTGTCAATATTTGTGGTTATTAGGTAACAAATCATTTTCTTCTTTTATGATGGTAGTAATTTGTTTCCATTGGAATATATGTTACCTTTGCGTCTTGTAGACCAAATTTCTCTATTAGTTGTTCAATTTTGCTTTGTTGACCAAGAAAGAAATTTCCTTTTTTATCCTTGTTGACTTCTATACCTAAGTAATACTTGACCTCTCCAAGATCAGTGATCTCATAGTTATTCTTTAAAGCTTTTATTACCTGCTGTATTTGTGACTGATGTTGAGCACTTATTAGTATATCATCTACATATCATCATCATCATCATCATCATTGTCAACCATTATCAATCCACTGCTGGACGAAGGTCTCCCCAAGTTTTCACCACAACGGTCTGTTTTGTGCTAGTCTCCTCCATGTCACTCCCGCATACTTTAGAATTTCACCCACCCATTTCCCATGTGGTCTTCTTCTGGGTCTTTCCCTGTCCCTTGGAATCCAATTTAAAATTTCGGCTGTCCATCGACGGTCTGTCCTGGCAGTATGTCCAGCCCATTGCCATTTCAGGGATTTAACTCTGTTCATGATGTCTTCCACTCTCGTCATTTTTCGGATGCACAAGTTCCTCTTCTTATCTCTCCTGGTTACACCAAACATGCACCTCTCCATGCTTCTTTGAGTTGTCTGCAGCCTTTGTATGTCTCTTTTAGTTAAGGTCCATGTCTCTGCACCATACATAATCACTGGAAGGATGCATTGATCCAACACTTTTCTTTTAAGACATAATGGCATATTGCTCTTGAAAATTATGCTGTTTCTTCCAAAAGCTCTCCAGGCAAGTTTTGTACGCTGCTTAATTTATTCATCAATGTGACCCTTACTTGATATCTGCTGTCCAAGATAAACGTACGTGTCCGTTATATCCAGCTTTTCTCCATCAATCGATAAATCTTCATTTCTTGTAAAAGCATTGAACATCACTTTTGTCTTTTTAAAGTTCATTTTTAATCCCACTTCTTTACTCTTGTCAGCAAATTCCTGGATCATACTCTGCAGCTCTGACGGGGTTAGTTGCAAAAATGACTGTCATCAGCAAAACGAAGGTGGGTTAGATAATCTCCATTAATCTTTATCCCTTTGTTTTCCCAGTTCAGTGATTGAAAGACATTTTCCAATGTGGCATTACAGAGCTTCGGAGATATGGTGTCATCTTGTCTCACTCTCTTTCCAATTTTTATGCGTGTTGTATTTTCAAACAGCCGAATCTTTGCACTTGCATTTTCATAGATGTTATTAATAATATAAATGTAAGCATCTTCAATACCGCAGGATTTCAGAGCCATTGCAACTGCTGATGGTTTCACCGAATCAAAGGCTTTTCCGTAATCGATAAAAGCCATGCACAATGGAAGTTCATATTCCCCCGCTCTTTCAATTAGTTCTCTCAGTACGTGGATATGATCTATTGTGCTGTAGCCACTCCTGAATCCAGCTTGTTCTCTCGATTGAGCCATGTCCAGTGTTACTTTCAAGCGGTGTGAAAGAACTTTTAGTGAAGATTTTATAAACCACTGATAGAAGCTGATAGGTCTGTAGTTCCTGAGATCCTCAATGTCACCTTTTTAATGTAGCAGGATCATTGTAGCGTTGTTAAAATCCTCAGGAATCTTCCCTTTATTAAGGCATCGAGTGAAAATTTGGGCGAGTACTGTTTTGATTTCTCCACTTGCTTCTTGTATGATGTCTACAGTAATTCCATCTTCTCCTGGAGCTTTCCCTCCGCTTCATGTTCTTGATTGCATGTGCAACTTCTGCTGGGAGGACTGGAAGAACTCTGGTACTGGTACCTTTCATGATGTCTGAAGTGCATGTATCGCCCCTTTCATATAATTTGGAGTATTTCCACACTGGTTTCTGTTGCCGTGACCGAATTTACCTACTGAAGTTTCATTCTGTTGCCGTTGCCCTAATTTGGCATTGAAATCTCCCATAATTATCTTCAAGTGCTGTTTACCTTTATTATTTAGATGACGAATTTCCTCATAAAATTCTTCAATTCCTTCTTTAGGATGACTTGTGGTGGGTGCATAAGTTTGAATAATCTGAGCCTTGTATCTTCTCGAGAGTTGGATAACGAGTCGTGCAGCTCTGTCAGAGGAACTTTCAACTTCTACAACTTTATCCTTCAGTTTCTTGTTTATTATAAATCCAACACCACTAGTTCTGCCAGTATCTGTCCCACGATAGTAGAAGAGATGTCCACTTTTCAGTTCAATGAGATCTTCTCCTTTTCTCCTTACCTCACTTAGCCTGACATGTCTCACTTGATCCTTTGTAGTTCCTCTTTCAATTCAAGAAGCCTTGAATGAAAAGATAGGGAGCGTCCATTATATGTAGCCAAGGTCGGCATCAGATGGCAGCCTAGTCCAGTCCTCCGGGGATTCTTAGCACCCTCTGCCTTCATGTCGCACTGGCCGCTGCTTTGGTCAGGTACATTCCAGCTGCCGGAGACTGAGGGCCAAGATTTAAGTTGTGGAGTCATTTTGGAGGGGTTTGGCCATAACTCGCTGGCCAAGCGGGTTGGTGAGTGTGGGATAGCATTTCCTCTAATCCCGATGGTATAGTTACACCGCTATTGGCGGTCGTCAGAGTCCCGTTAGTGGGAACAGGATGCACCACAAGAAGGCGGGGTTGGCATTTGTCAAGGAGAGGCTGTGATGTTACACATCACCTGCATATATCATCAGATAAATTGTGCCTTCATCTTCATGTTTTATAAACAAGCAGGAATCTGCTTTGCTTTATATGAAGCCCTGAGATATCAAGGTATTTTCTATTGACTGATTCCATGCTTTTGCAGCCTGATTCAAGCCATATAGGGATTTGTTCAATTTGCACACTTTATTTTCATGATTTCATTCAACAAAACCTTCAGGCTGATGCACATAAATCTCTTCTTGTAGTTCTCCATGCAAAAATGCAGATTTGACATCTACAGGTTGGATGAACATTCTTTTATGTGTAGCTGCTGTGAACAAAGCTCTAATTGTCGTATGCTTGACTACAGGTGAAAAGGTTTCTTCATAGTCTGAGCCAAACGGTTGACTATAGCCTTTGGCTACCAGTCTAACCTTGTACGTGATTACTTCTTCCTTTTCATCATATTTCGTCTTGAACACCCACTTGCAGCCTATTACCCTTTTATATTTTGGCAAGTTTGTGAGTGACCACGTGTTATTTTCTTTCAGGGAATTTATTTCTTGTTCCATGGCATTGCACCATTTGTCTTTTTCAACTTGAGGCAGTTCTATTTCTTGCATATTTTTAGGATCATTCCTAAGAATTATACTTTCCTCAATTTTCAATGATAATTTTTCTGAAGATACTCCTTTTGTTTTCCTTTGAGACCTTCTCAGTGGTGGAGCTTCAGAATTTGACTCTGTTTGTTCATCATCTTGTGAGGGTTCGGTGCCTTGTTCTGGATTTTCATCGGTTTCCCGTTCAATTATTTTATCTGGTTCCATATATCTACGAGAACATTATTGAAAAGGTTTATTGTGTTTTCTTCTTTTTCTTCTTTTTCTTCCTGCTCTTCAGCTATGTCATCCTCTTTTCCTTCTTGTTCTTCATTTATTTCATTTTCAAAGAATTTTAGACCTGGATATGATGACAGATCTATTCCCTTTTTTATATACTCTGTACCCAGTACTCTTTGGGTCATATCCAACAAATATGCCTTCAATGGCTTTTTCTTCAAATTTTTCCTTTTTGTGTTTTGTGATGTGTACAAAAACCCTGCATCCAAAAACCTTCAGGCGAGTTATATTTGGTTTAACTTTGTTCCCCATCTCTCGTAAGGGGTTTTTCTATGCCACTCCATTTTGAGGTGGTGAATATGGATCTGTCTTCTGATAAGCAATTCCTTCTTGATTAAGATATATCTGAATTTCTTGATTGCAGTACTCACTACCATTATCTGTACGAATTGACTGAACTTTTGTTTTAAATTTGTTTTGTGTGGATGTTACAAACTCTTTGAGTTTACCTGCCACTTCATCTTTTCTTGTAAATAAGTAAACCATACTCTATATGGAATAATCATCAATTAAGGTGATAAAATACCTCTTTTCCCCTAGGCTTGGGCATTCCATGGGACCACACAAGTCTGTGTGCATCAACTGCAGTGGCTTCTTTGCCCTAAAGCTAGCCTTTCTTGGATATGGAGCTTCAGTTAATTTCGCCTTGATGCATGTTGTGCATGTAAGATCACGTTTACAATGACTAAACTTTATGACCTTTGCTAGGATTTCCCTTTCCATTTGTCTAATTGCATCTAGGCTTCTGTGGCCTAATCTCAATTGCCACTTACAAATGCAATTTTCATGTATGCAACATTTGTTTTGTATTTGGGAAACATGACTTGTCATTTCGACTACTTCTGGAACAGTTACTAACTTAAATAGACTATCTTTTGCCACAGCATGCGCAATAGTCTATATTTTGAGGTTACTCACCTTTATTCCCTAAATCTTTTAGGAGGTTTTCATCTCTACACATTTCCAACACATATTTTTCTTATTTACATCGCGGTTCGATGCCGCAATGAAAAAAAAAAAAAAAAAAAAATCATTTTCAACTCATGCAAACTTCACTCCCTTCCCTTCTTTTCCCTATGACCAAATTCAGATTCAAAATAATCCACCACAAATTTACACAATTGGACTCCCTAAAATACTTTAATCTAATTAAAACATCAATCAATAAAAACCTATTTACACATTTCCTAAAACATCAAAGTTAAAAGCTGTAACCCAAAATTTATTTACAATTGCACATCAGTGCCCAATTAAAATAAACCCAAATACCTGACACAACCGCTATATTCAACACTCACGGATCTCTCTCCCCTGAGAAACAAACACAACAACCAAGCACTTTCAGCCACTACCCTGGCCATTTTCAAGGAGCGGACGCAACAGATGTACCACCTGTCACCATCCACGAAATGTAGCGAATGTTCCAGTACCCGCGCAGCATCGTCTCATTTTACGTTCTCCGTCGTTCAGGCGCAGTGGCGCCATCTATCAGATGACCCAATAGCCTTTTTTTTTTTTTTTCGTACCTATAAATATCTGTTTGATTTATTTGATTCTTGAAACTAATCATCTTATATTCTAACACGTTTTCATTTATATTACATCTTTTTTTCCCCTCTTGCCTTTTCCCCTATGTTCTCTGCAGTTTTCCTTTCTGATCAAATCCTTCCAATATGTGTTTAAGCTATTAGGATCTTTAACATGACATAACCTGTGTCTATTTTTTTCTATCAATATGTTATGTAACGTTAACAATCCTAATAGCTTAAACACATATAGGAAGGATTTGATCAGAAAGGAAAACCGCAGAGAAGAACAGAGGGGAAACGGCAAGAGGAAAAAAAAAATGATGTAATATAGATAAAAAACATGTTAGAATATAAGATGATTAGTTTCAAGAATCAAATAAATCGAACAAATATTTATAGGTACGAAAGAAAAAGAAGGCTATTGGGTCATCTGATAGATGGTGCCACTGCGCCTGAACGACGGAGAACGTAAAATGAGAAGATGCCGCGTGGGCACTGGAACATTCGCTACATTTCGTGGATGGTGACGGGTGGTACATCTGTTGTGTCCGCTCCTTGAAAATGGCCAGGGTAGTGGCTGAAAGTGCTTGGTTGTTATGCTTGTTTTTGAGGGGAAAGAGGTCCGTGAGTGTTGAATATAGTGGTTGTGTCAAGTATTTGGGTTTATTTTAATTGGGCACTGATGTGGAATTGTAAATAATTTTGGGTTACAGCTTTTAACTTTGACGTTTTAGGAAATGTGCAAATAGGTTTTTATCGATTGATGTTTTAATTAGATTAAAGTATTTTAGGGAGTTCAATTGTGTATATTTGTGGTGGATTATTTTGAATCTGAATTTGGTCATAGGGAAAAGAAGGGAAGGGAGTGAAGTTTGCGTGAGTTGAAAATGATTTTTTTTTTATGCGGCCTCGAACCACGATGTAAATAAGAAAAATACGTGTTGGAAATGTGTAGAGACGAAAACCTCAAAAGATTTAGGGAATAAAGGTGAGTAACTTCAAAATATAGATTGTTTAAATAACCTGTGAATAATTAAGCAGCTAGATGACATTTGCAATGCTGTATGAATATATGATGTGCAATAGTGTTTTTTCCATTTTGTATAGTACATACATTATCTTTAAATACAATAATACATCCTTTATTAGTAATTGTTTTCACAGACAATAAGTTTACCTCTAACTTTGGAACATATAATACATCTTGCAATTGTATTTTGTTTTCATTTCCATTAAGACATTTTACTTTTAAAGTTCCTTGATCTATACCAACAGAGTGAAGCTGATCTCCATTGGTTATACTTACACGGGCATCCTTCTCTTTTATTAACTCAGAGAAAAAAATTATATTTCCTGACATGCGGCTTGTTGCACCAGAATCAACAAACCATTCAGATTGTTCACCAGTGTAAGTTTGAAAAGATTGTGATTTAAGAACATATTCATTTCACACATTAGCTCTATAATACCAGCATCATCAAACTGTTTTTGTTTGGTTAGACAATTTTTACTGGAGGTGTGTGTACAACTATTACTTCTGTTAGTTTCCTTTGATTTAGCTGTGAGTGTGTGCTGTGTTCCTTTCACCTGCTTTATTTTTGTTTCTTAGATGCCAGCACTTGTCTTTAACATGACTTTTCTTAAGGCAATAAGTACAAAATTTATTTACACTAGAGTTTGACACATTCTTCTTGAAAGAATTTCCCTTGAAAGCCATAGATTGTGAGGAGGATTTTTGCAACTCCTTTCTTCTCTCATATTCATCAATCAATTTTGCCTTTATATAGTCAAATGATAACTATTCTTCATTTTTACTTTCCAATGTTGTAATTAGAGTAGAATAGGAAATTGGTAAGCTGCACATTAGCAGAACCGCCAAATGACTTTCTTTGATGGGCTCATCTATGCTTGTTAGCGTTTCTGCCAATTCCAGAACATCTTTTATGTGACTCTGCATTGAGGTTCCCTCAACATATTTAACTGAATATAATTTCCTTAATAAAAACAATTTATTTGATAAATTTGCATGCTCATGTGTACTACATAATTTACACCAGGTGTCCTTAGCTGTATTTTCATGCAGAACATGAATTATTTGGGACCCTGAGATATTTAGACAAATATTTGCACGAGCATCATTCTTTATCCAAGATTCATCTGGTGCTTCTGGCTTAGGATCAAAAACAACATAGGACAAATTTTCTCTTATTAAGTACATTTCCATCCTGAACTTCCAGGTCGAATAATTTTTGTCGTTTAGTTTCTCAAACTGTATATTTTGGGTATTTACAGCCATTTCCTTTTTACGCTTTCCAACCGTAGGTTGAAGAAGCATATATGCTCCAGCTTTGTCAGTCCGTCCGCACGATAACTCACGTGAAAATGGTTCGATTTCGACGAAATTTTAGTATGTGGTAGGGGACCACCCGGGGACGAACCCTATTGAAAATGGGCGAAGCAGGATCAAAGGTCAGGACATAGGAGCGGGATGCATTCCATTGCTCTTATGCATCATAACTTGCGTAAAAATTGTTCGATTTTGATGAAATTTCAGTATGTATTAGGGAACCACCTGGGGACGATCCCTATTGAAAATGGGTGAAATTGGGGCAAAGGTCAGGACATAGGAGCTGGATTCATTGCCTTTATGCATCATAACTTGCGTAAAAATAGTTCGATTTCGATGAAATTCTAGTATGTGATAGGGAACCACCTGGGGACAAACCCTATTGAAAATGGGTGAAATAGGGTCAAAGGTCAGGACATAGGAGCTGGATCCATTCCATCGCCTTTATGCATCATTACTTGCGTAAAAATGGTTCGATTTCGATGAAATTTTAGTATATGGTAGGGAACCACCTGGGGACGACCTCTATTGAAAATAAATGAAAACTTTATGTGTCATAACATGCGTAAATATGGTTCGATTTCGATGAAATTTTAGTATGTGGTAGGGAGCCACTGGGGACGAACCCTATTGAAAATGGGCGAAATGGGGTCAAAGGTCAGGACACTGGAGTGAGATCCATGCCATCGCCCTTATGCATCATAACTTACCTAAAATGCTTGGATTGCGACAAAACTTTATCATGTTGTTCCGGAGGTACAGTGAACCGGTTCTGTTGAATATAAACGAAATGGGGTCAAAGGTCATTGCACAAAAGCCAGATTTATTCCACAGCCATTATTCTCATAACTTGCGTAAAACTGCTTCTATTGCAACAAAACTTTATCATGTTGTTCCGGAGGTACGGTGAACCGGTTCTGTTGAATATCATCGAAATGGGGTCAAAGGTCAGGACACAGGAGCAAGATTTATTCCACAGCCATTATCCACATAACTTGAGTAATAATTTCAGGTATGTTGGAAAGCGTATCATAATCAATGCATTGCATGATTTTACCAACTTGTTTTTTTAGAAGACAAAAAAGTTTTTATAGAACATAAGCATTTCAGCACATAGTTTTCTACAGTGATCAAAAAATAACGATCGATAATGTCGACTATAAAAGAGACATTAGGCTTATAGCTAATCCATTAGGAACCAAGAAGGTTAGAATAAGTGGAGTAAGGATGACGTCACAAACTTGAAGCACTTTGAGCAGACGAATATAATGCTCAAATGTCTCACCAACATGGCAGTAGAGACTGTGATTAGCCGCGACTCGTCTCAAACGTCTTACCAACATGGCGGCAGAGGCTGTAACGTCATGATCGTGACGTTTTGGTGGCTTCACTTTGATTACATGAGGGGAATGGCTGGCCCTTACTCCATCTATTCTAACCTCCTTGTTAGGAACTAACTTCAAATTTTTCTTTTCGCCAGAATAAAACTAATCATGAGCGCAATCAGTCTCATAATCAATTGACGTGTCTCATAATCTATATTATACTCATGTTTTGATAGCTAATGCGTTGATTACAAAAAATGAGATAGCGCTAAAAACAACAACAACGTACCTTTAGGATTAAAGATGACTTCATTTTAATAAACAAAAAAAAATATTTCTTGAAGATACTAACTGCAGAAAGAGTGATGCACAATTGAAGATACAAAAATAATAAAAGTTTACTCCGTGAAAGTTCACATTCCATAGACTGTTTTTAGTCCTCATTTCTTCACCAGATACTGAATGAAGGTTCTATTCCTCGTTATCAATCTTTTCTTAGTCGTTTACTGATCACCAAAACATAGTTTGCTCTTGGAGAGAAAAGAAAAATGGAGAACCAGAAACATAACCTCAGTAAGTCAAGGTTCGTACTCTTCCAAGCAAAATAAATTCAAGCACTTTTTAAACCCGAATTACCATATGTGTGTACTGTCAGTCGGTCAGTAGGTATTTTATAAGTTCAGATAATTAATCTTAGCTGGGATGGGCACAGCTTCAATGACCTGCCTGTGACCCTTGCCCCCAGTTGGTTTATATTATTAACTTTAAACTGCCCCTCAGTTTTGGTGTTTTTCAAAATCATTTTGTTTTGAGGAATATTTTGAAGGGGTACATTATTTTCTTATTCATCTGCTGGTATGACACTTATTGTTTGCTTTAACTTTTTATTTTTGATGCAGCCAGGAAACGAAGGGTCCACACATGAAGCACAAGCAATTCTTGGAAGTTCCACCCTCCTCTGCAAGAAAGCATCCCTAACTCCAGTAAACAGAAGCCCATCACAATTTGCGAATACGTACATCATTCCACTTTACTCCCATGGCTGATGCTTTACTCTGCAGTGATATCATTGCCACAGCACCAGCTGTCCACACACTCCCCTGGGTTGAACACAAGTTCTGCACTATTTGATCAGCTTGGCATTTTATCAGAACTACACAGAAATCTCCTATACATCATTTTAGCACAAACAATTATTATTTAACACATGCTCTTTCATATCATTACTTAAAAAAATAAAAAATAAAAATAAATCAAGTACTATTTACAAAGCCTTCAATTTTTTTAAGTACTTTCAAGGACTTGAAAATGAACTTTTTTTATTCAAAAACTTTTCAAGGTTTTCAAGGAGCGTATGAACCATGTAAGTCTAAGTTCCAAAAACAGAAGAAGAAAAAACAAAACTTCTAATGCAATGCACAAACACACATATTGTCAGGATGAGAACTTCACACACATCTATGCTGCTTTTCGTGGAGAGAGAATTGCTATTTCTATACAAGCGCAATAGAGCTAGTTCCACTGGAGCGCTTTCTCGACTTACACAGGAAATTTATATTTAAATTTTTCTTTCTTTCGGAGGTCTGTCAGAGCATAAGTAGTGGTTTTATGCTAACAGATGATAGTAATTCAGTGTCTTCTGTTCGTCGAGAGGTTTCAATTCTTGCACAGCAGCAACTCGATATGCATGCAGCTTTACTTTTTTGCATCTCGTTGACATGTGCTTGTAGAAAAGAAACCCTCATCTCCTGCGACAGTTTATGAAAGGACTTCTGCGGGGAGGCCAGTCTGTTTTTCACTTCTTGCACCGTGGCTTCTGGCAGTTTTGAACGTCCTCCTTCATGACATCCAACAATGTTGCTGTGGTTTCCAGTTTCTTCACCAGATACTGAATGGAGGGTTTGCCGGTGGTTTCCGAACCCCAAACAGCGCAATAAATTGTCTTTGGCACTCCTTTAGCAACACAGTTTTCCAGTATGTGAGACAATAAACACGCACTGTTCCACTGTGTACCGGTTCATACTGTAATTGCTTGTAACACAAAGGCACAATGACTGATCCCATAACGATAGCACAGTCAAATGCATCACAGCAACTGTTGAAGAAAGCGAACACGCAATCGGTCTTCACTTCGCGTTGACCGAGTGCATATTTACTGTCATCAGCAGTTCGCTGACCATGCTTCTCATAAACCAAGGTAGGTTGGTGCCTCGTAGCAGAATCATGGTGATGGGCGACGCACGTCGCAGATTTATTTTGTTCCTGCAGACAAAATCGATATTCCCAGAACCCTATTAAAACCATCTTGCAGACTCCCTATCATAAGTGCAAGTTTCTCGCCTTCCAAAATGGAAGTTAGGTGTAGTGAGGATTTCTCCCGTAATGGTATTTTTTTTTTTTCTCGCGAAGGATGACGTAGGTCGCAGAATTATTTTGTACTCATTCCCGTAGCAAAATCACGGCGACTGCCTATGTACATCGCAGATTGATTTTGTACTCGTCCCCATAGAAGAATCACGGCGACGGCTGACGTACATCGCAGATTTATTTTGTACTTGTCCCCGTAGAAGAATCGCGGCGACTGATATCGCAGATTTATTTTGTACTCATCCCCGTAGAAGAATTACGGCAAATGGGTGACGTACATTGCAGGTTTATTTTGTATTTGTTCCCGTAGCAGAATCGCGGCGACGGCCAACGTACATCGCAGATTCGTTTTCTACTCATCCACATAGCAGAATCGCGGCGACTGCTGGTGCACATTGCAGATTTATTTTGGTCCTGCAGACAGAAACGATATCCCCAGAACCCTATTAAACTACCTTGCAGACTATCACAGATGCAAGTTTTCTGCCTTTCAAAATTTCCGAAAACGGAAGTTAGGCGGAGTGAGGATTTCTCCCGTAAACGTAACTTTTTTTCTCCTGACGTTCCCTCTATATTTGAAGAAGGAATTATCCGATATTGTTGTTAAATATCATTTCATAGCATAACTATTTGTTGTTTATTTTGAAAATGGAGGCCAACAATTTCGGAAAACGAAAGTTTGACGGAACCCAGTAATTTTGAATTATTTTTCTTGCGATATTCCCTCAGCCGCATATGGTCATTAAATATCATTTTATTAGATAAATGTTTGTATTTAAAATTGAAAATGGAGAAAAAATTTCTGAAAACCAAAGTTGTACAGAGCAAAAATTTCTCCCTCTAATAATAGAAAATGGAGGAAAATTTTCTGATAACCAAAGTTGTACGGAGCAAATATTTCTCCCTCTAATAACCCTCCACCCATTGTGCTTCTGTATTATTGTTTAATCATCATTTAATTACATAAATGTTTGCACTTGAGATGGGAAATGGAGAAAAATGTTCCGAAAATGGAAGTAGAACAAAGCGAAGATTTCTCCTCTTACAACAATTTTTTCCTAGTGATGCCTCTGTGCTTTATTGTTGTTAAATATAATTTTATTCCCTAAATCTTTGTGTTTCAGCTTGAAAATATTGGTAAAATTCCAGATACAGAGGATCAGAATGTTCTTGATTCTAATTAACATTGCAATTGCTGTAGTACCTAGGTTAGACATTTTTTTAGGTAGAAAAATACTTTAAAAAATGCCATTGTTTTTCGCATTTAGTAGTTATCTTGCACAGTGACCACCCGCAGATTATTTTGTGGCAGAATGATATCTGTCGCAGACTGACCAGGGACTTTTTGCAATGGGGGGTCGGTGTCAGATTTCACTGAATTATGTCCATTAGTTAGCAAGTTATAAGAGAAATTTAGGGGCAGAGAGCGAGTGAAACATCCTGTATCAGGGACGAATATTCGGGGTGTGCTAGGTGTGCGATGCACACTCACAGAGTCGTAATTCAACCTACATTATCAATATTTTTTTTTTTATTTCTAATAAAACTTGCCAGAGTTTGTTCCAAAGCTTCGAGGGGTGGGTAAAATTAATTTTCCCATATAACGTTTTCAATAAGAGGAGAAGGTTTGTTCAGTAAGCATATCGCGTTTGCGCTAAGATTCTCAGGAGTGTGGTTTCATGTGCGTATATGCATCGATGTCAAGCAACTGTGATACAAGCGCTCCCCAGATGGCACTGCAGGTCATGTTCTTATTTCCCTGTGGTTTCAAACATAACAGCGGAACTCTCAGGGCATGCTAACCAAAATGAGCACCAATTGCAATCTTACAGGGCAGTGCAATTCAACGTTGTGATATGAGTTGCTGTTACATTTTTTTTTTAATGTATTTCTTATAAAACTCGCCGAAATTTGTTCTAAGGCTTTACGTGAAGAGGATGAAGTTTGTTGCTTCGTTCAGAAAACAAAACATTGTAAGTAATATTTGCAGCTGTAGGAGTGCTGTTTTACCTGCAGACACCCCAGGTCGTTAAAGCAACTGTAATACAAAGTTGTCGTTCTAAGTACGAGCTACTGTTTTTCTGTCTTTTCATCACGGTGTAAATCAATGTGCTTATGAGCACAGATTTAAATATATAATTTAAATTTTGATATCCATTTAAAATGGGGAACAGTGTTGACGATGTACTAAGTGTCCTGTTTTCTGCCAGAGCTTTTGCAGATTGAGTAAATATAGTTAAGGAAGGTAAACCTCGTCCTGTATTTAAAAATCATAAAAAATAATAATAAAAAAAATACCAAAAAAATGTTCACTCTAGCATTTGCACAGGAAATTCAGATTTCTCTTACAATGGAATGCATATAAATATCTTTACCATAAGTTATTAGACGACCTCTACATAAAAAAAAAAAAAATGCTTTCGTACGTTCGAAATCAATGAGTGAATTTTACAACTCGGGAAACATAATAAAATTTGTGCGTGCTTTTTTCCATAACAGTACACACTCAAACTAAATAGGCCCACGACACCACTAATATAAGAAAAGCCAATAAAAAATGCCTTGAAGGTCTCACAATAGATGGCACCACAGGAGACATGGCCTCACCATAAAACCACCAATGAGGAAATACCAACACAGAGGAGACATAATGAGCAACACTGATCCTTTGAAACTCCAAAGAGCCATAAAACTTAAGTCGGGACTATATATTTTATTAAACTACTCTTTGAATGTGAGAAAAGGTGCATTTTTATCAAGAACTTAAAAACACTGGGACATCAAACTGGACAGCTAAGTTATTTTGTACGTGTGAAAAGACTTTCTGATTTACAAACTTTTGAAGTTTTACCAAATCATTTGTGAGCATCATTATATAAATTTTAAAAAATTGTAAATACATTTTTTGACATCATACATAAGATTTTATTGCTGTACATAAATAAGACTTTTATCAATTAACATTAAAAAGAACTACGTAATAATTACATGGAAAGATGCCAAATTTTTTCTCATATCCACGACAGTGAAAAAATGCAAATAATATTAAAAATCACCTTTTATGCAGATGTTGTTCTGCTATTGAGTTGTCTTTGAATTTCTTAACACATGGTTGCTGTCTTAAATGTGATCAAGAGACTGAACCCACAGTACCAGCTACACTGGTGTGCAAAAATTAAGGACGAAGAGGAGAAATTAGCATAACAGCAGAACGAGCAGGCAGAACGGACTGAAAGCCCACTCAGGAGATAGAATAGGGTCCGGTATGGTAGGGCATGCACATATATGCAGCATAACGAGGTGGGGTATAAAGCACACGGGCGGTGTATGCTCAGCAATTCGGTGAAAGCTATTGCACGGTGTACATCGGTTTGAATGATGTCGAGTTGCTGCCACCGTGTGATATGGCCAACAGGCAATCTAGTAAGACATCTGGATGACTTTACTTGAGGTCGCGTCATTGGGAAGTTGGAAGAAGGTGGAAGTGTGACTAGTGTGGCCAAGGAGTTCGGGATCGCTCACAGCATCGTTTCACAAGCTTGGTGAGCATTTCAAACAACAGGAACAGCTGTCCGAGAGTTTAGCAATGGTCGTCCACGAGCAACCACGGTGGCGGACGACCGGTATATTGTCCTACAGGTGAGAAGAGACAGATGGCAGACAGCTGGAGAAATCGTAAAGCACATGCAACAGACAACTGGACGTCCGTTATCGCGTTTTACCGTGGCCAGAAGGCTGCACAAAGGTGGTCTATTTCCACAACGACCAGTACGGTGTGTGCCATTAACACGTGCTCATCGGAGACGGTGGTTTCTGTGGTGCCAGGAACAAAAGAACTGGACACATCAGCAATGGGGTCAAGTTCTCTTTACGGACGACAGCCGATTTAGTCTGACGAGCGATTCTGTACGTATACACATCTGGAAAGAGCAGGGAACACGCAATCACACCTCCAACATCATCGAAAAGGACTGGTTTGGAGGTGGCGGAGTTCTCGTTTGGGGCGGTATCATGCTTGGTAGCCGTACTGACCTCCACATCTTCCAAGGAGGTTCTGTCACTGGTGTCCGCTATTGTACCGAGGTTCTCCTGTCTCACATGCGTCTGATTAGAGGTGCTGTGGGTCCTGAGTTTCTCTTCATGGACGACAACGCTGCACCTCATCGTACAGTGGCTGTCGCAGAGCTGTTGGAGAGTGAGGATATTCGACGCATGGATTGGCCCGCAAGGTCCCGGGACCTAAATCCAATCGAACATGTGCGGGACCTTCTCGGGAGACGCTTGGCAGCACATCACCAGCCGCCAGCAATGATTGGCGCTACAAGAGGAATGGGCCGCGATGCCTCAACAGCTCCTTGAAAACCACGTCCTCAGCATGGACAGACGTTGTAAATCCTGCAACGCAGTCAGGGGTGATCATATCCCCTACTAAAGACTGGATTTTTCTTGGCAGCTGTCCGTCACATGGGCGTTTATCTTCTGTCCAGTTGAGCTCGAAGCTACCTTTTCAATAAAGTGCCTTTGTATCCTTTGTATTCCTTGTTTGGACTGTTTTGCTCACTTGTCCCATATTCTTACATCTTGGGATCTTATGGTATGATTTGAGTCGATGTGGAGCACTTCTGCACGACGTTACATTCGAAAAACCGTCTCGTCCTTAATTTTTCACGCCAGGGTAGTTCCTTTACTGGCATTTTAAAGTGAACTAATGGATTCACAAATCATCCATGCATATTAAAATTCCAATAGCAATTTTGCTTTACTGTTTTCTCATATTCCTAACATTCCTACTGATTACAGTTTTGCATCTAATGGCTGAAGCCTATTTTCACATATCTCACCACTGACATTCTATCTTCACAAAGGAATCCTCAAATTCAAGAATTTTATCATAAGCTGCCTAAAAGCATTTCACAACCATGTTCTTCGCAAGCTTCAAAGAAGTGTTGAAGATTGAAATGTGACATGCCCAAGAATGCAGTCAGCTTACTTTCCCTAAGAGGATGTCAATCGTACAAAACTGTACCTTCATTCATTATGACATGTAATCAAAAGCTGGCATGTGAATTTAAATCAATCACTCTTAAATTCCAGCTAAAAGCTTTGGACACTGCAATTGAAAAGAAACTTCATTTTCAGGACTCTCTAAAAAATGCTTCAATACAAATACGCTCAATGGGCAAAACATTAAAGATACAGACCTAATAGTGTGTTGGTCCTCCTCTAGTGTACAGGACGAGGCATCGAATCCACCAGAAGCTAGAGGGTTTCTAGTGGTATTGCCAGCCGCGCCTGCTGCAGCGTTGTCCACAACTCCATCCAAGATGTTGGTCCACGATTCTTGGATCTGAGGTTCCGCTCCACTGCATCCTACACAGCTTCTACAGGGTTCAAATCTGGGGACCTCAGGGGCAAAAGGTCATGAAAGTGTGTAGGTGACCATGCAGCAATTAAGGAGCTCTCCAGACACACTAAGGGACCTAATGTGTCCCATGAGAAGGTTCCCCAAACCGTCACAGAGCCAACCTGGCACGATGGGGTCATGACCTTATGCTCTCGATGCCACACCCGTCAGCTTGGTACAGTGGAAAACGGTATTCATCTGACCACGTGATGTGGCGTCACTCTACAGAGGTCCAGGTTTTGATGTTCCCAACACCAGGCAAGGCATAATTGCCTGATGAGAAGCAGTCAACAGCGACATACCAGTAGGGTATTGGCTCTTGCAGCCAAGGGTACGCAGCATGTGCCATACGCACTATTTGCTCGCCAACACTGCTTGGGCCTCTGACATTTAACCTGGATGTGATTTTTGCCATCGTTGCTAAGCAGTCAATCTGTATGAGCCTGAATAATTGGTTGGCCGCCACTTACTCTGTGGGCACTGGTACATCTACCGATGGTATACTTGTGGTACACCCTTGGAATGATAATATAATATTAAGCACAGAACCGTGTATATTCTTACTCCTCATACACTTGATATGAGATTAAGCAAATGTACTACAACGAAAGTCATGGCAGATTAAGGAGGATAATCTCCTATCACAGTGTGGCTGCAAACATGACAAATGAACTTCAGTATTGCAAAACAGCAGGGTAAGTTTTAACAAGTGTTTTTATTCTAGTTATTTATAGCATACTGTCATATTCAATATCAAACCTGAGCCTGGGGCCATGTGGCGTATATCTGAAGCGTACGTACAAATTAAGAGTTGAACAGAAAGTTTAAGTACCATGACGAGTACTATGATATTAAGCCACGACTTTCAATGAAGAATTCACTTGCCTACTAATTTCTTCACCTAATTTTTTCTCTCTATCAAACATGCTTCCCAAAAATATAAACTCATTCACCTGGCCAATCACTGTGCCATTTAGGCTTATCCAGCATTCAGTACAAACAGTTCCTCGCTCAAAAGCCATTACTTTGGTTTTACCCTTTTCATACTCAGTTTGAATTTCATGCCAACTTCATACATCTGGGACAACATACTCTGCAACTGACTTTTCCTTTCTGCCAACACAACTGTGTCATCAGTATGCATCAATCTGCACATATGGATACTACCAAGAAATAAACCAGTATTATTCACTTTGGCATCACGCATCCATAAATATATTAAACACTCCTGGTGACATTACACAACCTTGTCTGACTTCTGCACCAATACAAAACGATTTCAATACAACACCATTTACTCGTACATATGCTATACTGATACGATACATGGCTTTCACACTATTGAGCAAATTCCCAGTAATACCATATATTTATTCAGTAACTTCCAAGAAGAATCCTATAAAATACTTGATCATAAACTTTCTCTAAATCTATGAAGGCAGCAAAAACTTTCTTACCAACAAACATACTTTTCAATCATCATACGTAATGCAAAAATTTGGCTAGCGTAGCACTTACCAAGCATAAAACCACTATGTACATCCTACACTTTCTCTGATGTAAGACCTCATACCTTATCAATAACAATCTTACCAAACATTTTCCCTCACACACTCAGCAAACTGATACCATGAGAGTTCTTGCTTGCACTTTGATAACTTTTTCCTTTATATACAGGAACAACGATAGCATCCCTCCAACCCTGAAGGACCATTCTTAACTTTCAGCACAACTGGAAAATTCCAGTTAACCAGTCAATTGCAGATTCACCACCATATTTTGACATCTCAGCAGTTAAGCCATCTATTCCCAGAGCCTTACCATTCTGAAGATATTTTGTAGCTTTACACACCCCTTCTCTTGAGATTCCTCCAAACGCTTTCAGAAAAAGAATTTATTCAGAGAAGAAAATCTGGGAAAGAGAGAAAATCTATATTAACTGGAATCTGACCTACTTTCAAAAACTTAATTGATGGAACACTTTTTAAAAAATAAATAAAATTATTTAGAAAAGAGATTCTAAGAGAGAAAATCTACGTTAACTAGGATCTGCCCTACTTCTGGAAACTTAATTGATAGCAAACTTTTTCAAAAGAATGAAATTATTTTGATTCCAGTTAATTTTGCAATACACACAAATCTGACATGATTACATCCCAATTGTGAAACCAATACCCAAGACTTTGTACAAACAAATAATATCAAGTTACTTACCACAAATCCTTATTATATTGCATGTACTGCGATTGTGTTAAAGTCATTTTCTCTCTCTGCTCTCCTATTCTCTCAGAATACACAGATACTTTTACCATAGTTCAGAACACATGGAAGCCTTAAAGAGTTTGTATACAAGAATGGGCAATTAATAGTAATAAAGTTAAGGCACTGACAAAACTTGGCAAATTGCATTTTTATAGGTTGCTTCTAATACTCCCCTTTGCATTTTTTTTTTTATTGAAATTGCTTGTTTTATTGAAGATTACAGTGGACCGCCTATTAAAAATGTACATTTTGAAATAATTGTTTGAGATCCATTTACACATTCATCATATATTATACCTAACACATACCTGAAATAAAGGTAACAGGCAAAGTTTAAAACCCTTTTTATTTGAGAAACAGCTTAGAGTGATTTGCAACTATAGAGTACATCACCATTAGTCAAACACCATCACCAAGTTTCTAGAAGACACAAGTGAAAAACAGCATACAAGCTTGTAAGATATTTTGCAAAATGGTATGCAATAAACTTTAAATAATTTAGTACTCTAAGTTGCATCATTATGAACAGAAGAAAAAAAGGCTGGAAACTTTGTCAGATGGCATATTTAAAGCATTTAAAGTTCTTATACTGAGAAATGCATCTTTTAACATTGAAAACTTGTGAGGTTGTACAAGGAACACAGTTTTAGGAAACAACCAAAAATGTGTTGCATAATAAAAATGACAGAAGTAAAAAAACTTATATGTTGATTTCTTTTAACTTTGTTCACTGTTTCAGACAAAAAAATGTGTGTTGGGGATTTAATTCCAAATATAAGAAATCAAATTAACAAAAAGTAAAATGTAAAATAAAGTACTTACACATGCAAACATTTCTTATTTCACAACTAAATTTTGTCTTGATTATCTACAGAAAAGTTTACCTAAATAATGGCAATAATAAAAAAAATTACTACTCTGAAGGGATAATGGAAAAGTAAAAATTAAAGACAAGATAGTGTGAGCACAAACATATTAAACATATCACAAATCAGTATTACACTACATTTAAAAAAGAAAACACTACAAACACATCTTTATCTTCCTAAAACATGTGCTGTTATTACATCTTGTATATGATGATGTAGGCATAGTAAAGGAGGCAAACCATGAGTAAAGAGTCCAGCAAGCAATTCTGCTATTTCATAGAAGATGCATGGAAGCATTATAAGCAACATGACACAATGCAAGAAGAAGATGTTACAAGCATTATGTAGCACAGCCACAGAACAAGCAACTATGGATCAAAACTTTATTTGCCTTAGTGGGGAAATCCAAAAAAACTTTAAGGAAAGCCATCAAAGAAAATCAGACTGATTAAGTGCTAAAACATAATTGGCAATGCACATACCAAGGGATATCAAGAAGTTATGTAACTTATATGAGAGAAATTCAAAAAAGCTCAAGCTCCAAGCTACGCCCAGTGAGCAACAGCATATAGTATTTTTTCTGCACGTAGTACATATTTTTGAATGCCACCGTACCAATATCTTAATGCTATATATATAATAGATCCATACATTTCTTTTCTAAGGTAATTAATTTTGTGAACTGAACCATAAAGGCTTTGTGACATGCAGAAAAAGAACCAGGGATGGTGATAAAATGCCAATTCTTTGAAAGGCATGTCTCCACCTGAGGTTCATTATGATAGAGTGCAGACATTGAGGAATAAGGGTTGTGCATACTCCACAGTTTTCAAGTGGCACAGAATTTTGTAATGATACACAATATTATGGACAATCTTTCACTTCGAAACCTCGGAGGTAAATGTCAACCGCACATATGACCTCATGATGCAAGACACATGAATGACTGATCAATGTATAGCCAAGTCTATAGGCATTTCAATTATCAGTGTTGATTCAATCTTGACAAACTCTTTGAAAATGAAAAAGGTCACTGTGAAATGGGTCCCATGAATGTCGGCAGACGAGGGCAAAAAGCATTCCCCAAAAGAATGTGCCTCACCAATTTGTATTGGTTTCGTGCTGACCTGATAAATTTCTATTCCAAGATTGTTACAATGTATAAAACATAGGCTGACCACTTTGACCCACAGACTAGAAAATAAAGTCAAATGTGGAAGCATGCTTTTTCTCTGCCCCCAGGAAGTTCTATGTTGTCTTGTTAGCCAAGAAGGTTATGGCATCAGTATTTCGGAATGCAGAAGGCATAATTACAATAAACTACCTCGAAAAGGGCATTACTCTGTCACTTGTGAATGCTATGCTAACCTCATAAGCACACTTCGCGAAGCCATCAGAGAAAAGAAATGTGGAAAACTGCAAAGAGGTATCTTCCTCCTTCAGGACAATGTAACAAACCTCATACATTGCAAAGCCTGCCATAAAGGCTGGCAGAATCTAAGTTACTTCATCGCCTACTCTATTAACCAGAATTTACCCATAATGACTTAGTTGTTCCCTAAGCTGAAGGAAAACATCCATAGGAAGCGATAAGCCTCAGACTCTGAGGTGGTTGCAACTGTGGGAGCATGTTCAGAAGACCAAGATACAAAGATGAAGTTACCAGGATCAAGGAACTAGAGCATCACTGGGAGAAGTGTTCTGCAGAGACTGAGGAATATGTCAAAAATAAAAAAAGAATCATAATGGCATAGCTTTCCTGTATGTGTTGCAATACAATTTTCTTCAATGACTCTTGTATTAAAATATTTATTGATTGCTTTAACTCAATGTACATCAGCAGGATTTATAAGAACAAATATAGCACTGCAACAACATAACAGCCTGTTATGGATTTTACTTTGAACTTAGATGACAAATTTGCTTTTTGATTTCCACGTTATACATTTTTTTTTTTGCCACTTGTCCAAAATTTGCTGTATCTTTTTGATAACAGATTCGCATATATCTGACCTGAACTGGGTGCTTCAGGGAGACATTAAAATTAATACAGTATTTTAAATCAGAGTGTTTCTCGAGCTAAAATAACTGCGAGTTGATTAAAATTACTGCCAGTCTCTCCTTCAGACTGTTTACCAACTTTTCATCACAATGTTCTTTGCAGATACTCAAAAAATTCATTTCAAAACTTTAATTGTCCTTACTTCACCAAAAACTTCCAGCAATTCTAAATTTTGTTCTTATGACTACAACACATAAAGAGTGAAACCTAAATTCTGAAGATTCCTTGAAAGGGCTGACTTACCAGGCTTGGGACAGTGGGAAATTACACATATGCAATGTCTGATATGAACTACTGAAATGGTCTGGAGCTTGGATTAGAATGCTGTTTAACTGGGGTGGTAATGACACTGCCTGGGGTTGCGGATTGAATGTTTTCAACTTGCAAGAATGTAATATTAAAAAATTTATCTATTGTTTGTAACACAATCAGGCTTTGAAAATACAGTAGAACACACTTATGACTAGCCTGTATTTAGTGAAATTCCAGATTTAATGAGTAGAACAGGAACTTTCATTTGGTATAATGTTAATTCAAAGTTAATTTGATCAGTTTTAACAAACAAATTCAAGTAAGTCCCCAGATTTAATTATCAAGAGAAAAGCTAAGATGGTCACATTTAACAATAAAAGTAATAAAAGTTAATTGAATTCCATATTTAATGAGGGAGAGGATACCTGCTGACACCGTACTGCAATGGATGAATAGGTGGCAAACAGGAAGAAATTGTAACAGTGTATGGCAATCATTGTGTGCTAGGAAAGCAATCTGATGGAAAAGCAATGGGAAGGGTGTAGGCCAAACAAGCGAGTTGTGGAAGACTCTCTCCTCTACCCTCTCCAAGGGCTATGCTTTGGGAGTATCTCGTAAGCAGAGATGAAAACAGGTGACCTACTCCTAGGCAAAAAAGACCAGTGAAGAAAGCAAAGAGGAGAACACTCTGCCACGTTCACACGAGACAACCACTGAATGAAGGGAAAATTTCCAATGCTTTTTTGGCAATGACGAGGTATTTAACGCAATTAAGTATTATTTGGCATAAAAATTAAAAGGTCATAAATGTGAAACAAAACAAACAACATTAGATTCTTTTCTCAAAAATGTTTTCACTTGATGTCTGCTTCAGAATTTGCTGCTGCTGTGTATTCATGTAAGTGCTTATATTATTCTAATTTATACTACTCCAGAATTAAATCTTTCCGGCATATCCAGTCGTTATTGATATGTAACTTAAACATACAGGGGTTTATCAAGATAATGGAAGCACTGACTGCGACTGGAGCACATGCACTGTGCCATACACAAATCAAGAGGACATCATCTGCAATGTAAAAAGGTGCAGTGCAATGTTGGCTATCACACAGCAGTGCCACAGCTGCAAGTGAAACAGCTGTTGTGGAGCAAATGCCAACAATATCAGATCTCAATGACATAGAAAAAGGCATTATCATTGGTGTCTGCCTGGCAAGAGCTTTAGCAACCAGAATGGCTGAAATAGTAGGTGTAACATGGGGAACTATATCAAAGAGTGCAACTATCTCTTGAAATAGACATGGCGTTACCTTCCAACATGCAAATTGTGGATGTCATACAAAGAAGTCAGACAAGGTTATGTAAGCATCGGCACCGAATGTATAATGGAAGCACAAGACCACGGCATGGCAAATAGCAGCAGAGTTGAGCACCAGTGAGAATGATCCTGTTTCTGTCAACAGTTTGTCAGGAACTCCATCATGCCTGTATTTATGATTATGCTGCAATCCATAAACCTCTGATTGCCAACACCAATGAAACCAAACATGCAAAGTGGTACCAAGTACATAAAAAATGGGATGCTGAAGACTGTCAACGTGTCATCTGGTCTGATGAATCGTGCTTCGCATTGTTTCCCACCATTGGTAGAGTGGTAGAAACCAATTCTGTGGTGATTATTGAGTGTCTTCTTTATCATCATCATCATTGTTGACCATTATCAATTCACTGCTGGATGAAGGTTGCTGCAAGTTTCTTTCACAACTGTCTGTATGGAGCCAGTCTCTTTCATATAACTTTGGCATGCTTTCAAATTTCATCTACCCACCTCCTATGTGTGGTCTTCTTCTGTCATTTGGTATCCAGTCTAAAATTTCAATTATCTATTGGCATCCTATTCTTCTGGCAATATGTCCAGCATATTACCATTCCAGGGATTTTACTCTGATCATGATATCTTCCACTCTTGTAATTTTCCTTATCCATGAGATCTTATCTTCCCTGGTTTCACCAAGCCTGCATCTCTCCATGCTACAGTCTTTGTACATCTTTTTTAGTTAAGGTCTATGTGTCTGCTCTGATTAAACACTTTTGTGACTTAATGGCATATAGCTCTTGAAAATTGTATTGTTTCTTCCGAAAGCTCTCCAACCAAGTTTTATATGCCAACTAATTTCTGTAACTGTGGGACCCTGGCTTGATATCTGAATGCCCAAGGTAAATGTAGGTATTGGTTATCTCCAGCTTTTCCCAATCAATCTTCATTTCTTATAAATGCATTGCACATAATTTTTTTCTTCTGAAAGTTCATTTTTAATCCCACTTCTTCACTCTTGTCAGCAAATTCCTGGATCACACTCTGCAGGGGTAGTTGCAAAAATTACTATGTCATTCGCAAAACAAAGGGAGTTCAATAATCTAATAATCTCAATTAATCCTTATCCCTTTAGTTCCCAAGTTCAATGACTGAAAGATATTTTGCAAAGGGGCAATGAAGAGTTTGGGAGATATGGTGTCACCTTGTCTCACTCCCTTTCCAATTTTTATTGGTGCTGTATACTCAAATAGTCAGACCCTTGCATTTTTATAGATGTTCTTAATAATGCTAATGTGTGTGTATGTATTTTCAATACCGCAGAATTTCAGAGCCATTGTAACTGCTGATGGTTTCACCGAATCAAAGGCTTTTTCATAATCGATAAAAGCCATGCACAATGGAAGTTCATATTCCCTCGCTCTTTCAATTAGTTCTCTCAGTACGTGGATATGATCTACAGTGCTGTAGTCACTCCTGAATCCAGCTTGTTCTCTTGGCTGAGCCATGTCTAGTGTTACCTTCAAATGATGTGAAAGAATCTTAGTGAAGATTTTATAAACCACTGATAGCAGGCTGATGGGCCTGTAATTTCTGAGATCCTAAGGAATCTTTCCTACATTGAGACATCTAGCAATTTTTTTTAGGAGAGTGTAGTTTCTATTTTCCCACTTGTTTCTTGTACAATGCCCACAGTAATTCCACCTTCTGGAGCTTTTCCCTGTTTCATGTTCTCAATTGCATGTGCAAGTTCTGCTGGAAGAACTGGAGGAACTCTGGTACCTTTCATAATGTCTGGAGTAGATGTATCATCCCTTTCATATAGTTTTGAGTACAAATCTTTCACTCTTGTCAAATTTTAGTCTTTGTTTGTTGTTACAGTACCATTTTCTTTTCTCAGTGCCATAATCAATTTTCTTCCCTTACTGAGATGTCCCTTTGCTCTCTTCCGGCTTGGGTTGTTTTCAATTGCTTTTCTCACTAGCTCCCAATTGAATTTCTTTATGTCTTCAGTGATACTTTTTCATTCTGACTTGCATAGCTCTTTGGAAGTTACATGTTAGTTACAGCACTTTGGAAATTACATTTTCTTTATTTGTCCTCATTTCCCTTCTGTTCTGCATCAACATTTTTGTTTTCCCTGATATTTTTTTTTAAATGCAACTTAGTACCACCTTTTTTGTTGCTGTTTCCATATAAAAGCCTTGGTTAGTTTTCTGTTAACCTCAGAGATGTCCATTTTTTCCAATGTTAGACCTCCTAGAACAGAGAATTAGTTCCTCAGTTCCACTTTGAAGGTATTATTCTTTTTAAGATTGGTCATGTCAATACATTTTGTTTTATGAGCTTGCTACATTAGAGTTTAGTGTTGAGGTGCATCTTACGTCTCACAATTCTATGGTCACTACCTGTGTTGAATTTGTCTAGCACAATACAGTCTTCAATGACAAATTTCTTGTTACACATAATAAAATCAATTTCACTTGTCCCATTGGGATGCCTCCATGTCCATTTTCTCTGTGGTTTTTTTCTTGAAAAAGGAGTTCATGATTAAAAACCTTTTCACCTTTGCAAACTCTATGAGAGTATTTCCATGCTGGTTTCTATTGCTGTGACCAATTTACCAACCGAAGTTTCATTCTGTTGCTGTTCCCCTATTTTTGCATTGAAATCACACATAATGATCTTTACGTGCTACTTGCCCTTGCTATTTAGATGCTGCACTTCCTCATAAAATTCTTCAATTTCTTCCTCCGGATGACTTGAGGTGGGTGTGCAAGCTTGAATAATCTGAGTCTGGTATCTTTTTGAGAACTGGCTAACAAATCACGGAGCTCTGTCAGAGGAACTTTCAACTTCTAGAACCTTATCCTTCAGTTTCTTTTTTATAATAAATACAACACCACTGGTTCTGCCAGCATCTGGTGAAAACCTGCAGAAACAGATCACCCAAACTGCTTAATTCTAACTGTAAAGCATGGAGGTGGATCCTGATGCTGTGGGGTGCCATATTCATGGTTCATACACTTTTTCAATCACAGAATTCCAGGACTTTTCCAGGACATTCGGAACTTTTTCCAGGATATACGCTCCAAACGCTCCTACTTAAAAACTACAGTGAAACCATAGATCTGTTCAACCTGTAACCTACAACAAACAACTTCCTACATGCTTGAGCAAACTTAATGCAGAATGTTGAAAATGATGTCTGCTGTAGCTAATCAGAAACTTATCACAGATAAATACTGAAACTGTCACTGAAAATGTAACCAGGTTTAATTTCTACAAATCTTTTATATACATTATACTATACTGATTTTGAGAAAAATTTATTTCTACTTTGGCTTTCAGTTCAACTGTTGAAGCCAATTATAAAATAAGAAAAACATAAAACTCAAAAATATATAGGAATGAAATCTATAGTTAGAACACACATGTGGCATTACTCTTGAAATGCTTTCATATACCACACAATCAATACATAAACTAAATACTATTTATCTTTAATTATTTTGAAATAATGCTTACATTGGAAATTTAAGGATAAGGAAAGGTGAAATACTTGAAACTTTTTCAAAGGAACAAAAGGACTATTATTTCTTAAATAAATATCCATGGGAGCAATGATTCGAGTTAGATTTTATTGAGAGAAGGAATTTTCAACATAATATATGCTTCTAATATTGATGCTTTAGTTAGGTTTTAAATTTGTATTCACCAGCAAACGAAGTATGTACAAAAATTTCCACAATGAAACAAAAGAGAATAACAGAAAAACCTTAAAACCAAAGGCTATCTATGTATATGTACAGGTGCATACATCACATCACTGATCAAAGTAATTTAATTGGGCATGATTAGAAAACTAATTGAAGAAGATTGAAAGCGATTATTTAGCTCAGAAAATACTAAGAAACAACTAGCTTTAAGTTTGTGATATTAGAAAGCAATCTGATTTTATGGCAAATTTTTACATAAAACATTCATTAGCAAATTTCAGTAAAGGTCAAAATAAACCACAAAAAAATCAGCTACTTATTTCCATGGGCAACTGAAAAGTATGTTACGAAAATTAACAAATGATGCACAAAAATGTGAAAGACAATAAAAATAAAAATAAAAAGTGAACTCCGTTTATTAGGCGTAGAAAATAAGGGAAACAAAAGATGCTAGCTTTCACTACCTCCGGGTAGCTTCATCAGGCATTTAGTAGTTAAAAATCGCAGAAGCAACTGGAACAAATGTATTTCTGAGAATATAAATTCAAAATAAGTAAAACACTTGCACGATGTCACGGGTTGTTTGATCCCAGGGCCGGGTGGTCACGTGTAACTTCTAGGAGCCGGTGCCATATGAAAGGAAGGCTCGTGGTTACATCTTTGTTACACACATTCCGTCGCGTGATGATCTCGATGGTTTCGCGAAGCGCAGTAGCTCTTGCGCTGACGTACGGTGCTAGTTTCTTAAATTCTCCCCATCTGGGAACTGCCCTTTCAGATGCAACATCACGGGCTAGTGCCGTCGTAAGCTTTCCGGCCTTAACGTCCCTTTGGTGTTCAGAAAAACGGATCTGGAAGGATCTTTTTGTCATCCCGATGTAGGACTTAACGGATGCGTCAGGATAATCCAAAGGAATAGCATAGACTCCGGCTTCAGTGAGCGTAGAAGGTGATGCGCGTTGGTCTGTCTGATAAACGGAGTTCACTTTTTATTTTTATTGTCTTTCACATTAATTGGGCGTACAGAAACCCGTTTCTTCATCGATCGTATATATATTTGTGATGCACAAAAAGTTTTTCAAATTGAACAGTTAAGAGAAAAGATATAGAAGGAAATATGATATAACTCTACATCTTCTAGCGGAAGAATTTTGTATAATGGAAAAGTTAAAAATAACCAAAAAGTAGTCTTCATGACAAAAGTTATGCTAAGAAAAATAACTTTACAAATACATCTCTCAGAAGCAGAGATAGTGAGAAAAAGATTTTAACCCTTACACCCCTAGCGGGAGAAAGCTGTGCATTATTTAAAGAGGATCTTCTTATTGTAGCAAAAATCTTATTTGCTCCCTTCTCCCTATCTTTATTGTAGCAAATGTCATATAGTAAAAAAAGAAATTTCTCAATACGATTTTTAGCAGCGGAGATACAGCTGTAAACAGAAATGCACAAACACCACCTAATGGCAGAACTGTTAGCTACAAACCTCCTCAAACAGAAACCTAAAATGTTACATAAGGTAAATGGTATCTGGTGTTAAAAGAATTTTTAAATCGGGCATTTAGAAGTGTAGATATTGAGAAAAACAGATTAAATATTTGTGTCCCCTAGTGGTGAAATTGTCTTATTTTGGGAAGAAAATACACACAAGGAGTTTTCATCGTTAGTAGTATCTGAGTCCTAAAAATAATATTTTTCAATTAGATTTTTAGTTGCACAGATATTGCTGTAAATGGAAATGTGAACTTACAACCTCTAGTGGCACACTTGTGAGTTAAGAAAAAATTTAAATTATATGAGAAACATTCTGCACCGAAAATGCTCTCCAACAAAGAAAGATTTTTTTTTAAACTGGACTCCTAGAAAGAGATATTGACAAAAGTAAGATATAAATCTACACCCCATGACAGAAAAACTCTCAAAAAATTCTCAAAATGTTTTCCAAGGTGAGCGGTATTGGTCCATGAAAGAATTTTTTCAATTGAGTTTTCAGAAGCTCAGGTTTCGTTGCAAATATATCAGATGCAGAAATAAACACTTACATCCCTGGTGGCCAAACCATTCCTTACCAAAAATGAGAAATTATATGCAAAACATTTCCCATTGGGAGCTGTATACTTCACAGGAAGAATTTTTCAAATCGGACTGTTAAAAGCATAGATATTGGAAAAAACACAATTTATCTTTATGCCTCCTAGAGAAAATCTATGCTTTAGTTGAAAGAGAGATGTAACTTAAAATAGTCTTCAATATATAAATGCCATTGAAAGGAAAAATAATTTTTTCAATCAGATATTTAGAAGAAAATATATGAAATAAAATGTATTTTGAATTCGATAGGACCTGCATTTACACCCTTTAGTGGCGGAGGTGTGTGCATGGGGAAAAAAACTGGAATGCAAGGACCACCATTCTCACATTTCAAGTCGAACTATTAGTTGCGGAGATATAATGGAAAAAGTGATAACGGACGGGAAAAGCGATAAATAAGCACTATCTTTTTTGACAAAAGGCAGTGCTAATAACACAGCTTCAGTACTGTTAACAGACAAGAAAACCAACAGGCCCACCACATTCTGTTGGGAGTGGGGAGGGAAATTTGTCAGACATAAATTATATCAGTAGAAAAATCCTCAACTACAAAACAAAGCGCAAGGACAAAGAGGCAGGACTGGATAAAATTCCAGAACATGTACTAACAGAATTTTAGGACATTTCCAGGAAGCACATGAACCATACATTATGGCATTCCTTAGTGACATTGGTTATTCTGCCGAGTCATGTCACATCTACAATGTATGAACATACACTTGGGGACCACTTGCACCTAAGGTTGCAGGCATTGTTCCCTAATGACCATCCCTGGTTTTAAGCAGATAATGCACCCCTGCAGTGTAGAAAATATGCCAAGTTGTGGTTTGCAGAGTATGAGGTTGAGGTACAGCAGCTATCCTGGCCAATTCATCTTCAGACCTTAATATTATTGAACATTTGTGGGAATATCTGGAGCAAAAGGTCAGATAATAGTTTCCACTTTCAACATCACTGCCATAGTTTGGACATATTTGACAAAAAGAATGGTCCTAAATTCCATTATCAATGTGCATGACTTGTATAAGTCTATTGCAAACAGAATTGCTTCCATTCTGAAACCCGAGGTGTACTTACAGCTTATTAATAAAAAGTTTCCGCAAACTGTGTTTCCATTATTTCAATAAACCCCTGTATATGCATATTTTTATATAGTGGAATTTTTCACACCAAAACGGATTTAACGAGCACCCAGATTTAGTGAAGATTTCTGTTGGTCCCAAGTTCCTCGTTAAAAGTGGGTTCTACTATGGTAGATCTTACAGGGTGGCTACAAAATCATGAACAAAAACTTCCCTGACTTTTCCAGGTTTTCCAGGTGAAAATGCACTTTTTTCCCTGACCACTGCATACAAACCAGAAAAGTTAATGAATACAAAGGCAAATAATATAAAAACTTATTTTACTTCTATTTTTACAAATGAAGTCAACTCTTGATAACTCTTAACTTTGATAACACTGAATTTCTGATAACTCAAAAAAAAGTAAAATTCCTTGCAAGTGCCCTAGGCACATAATGAAGTTATGGTCTTGATAAGTCAAAAAATTTTTAGTGGCCAACGTGATAACTCAAAATATTCTTGTTTAAAAATAAAAAATAGCCCATAATATGCAAACAACATAACGATTTGATGCACAACTCAATTATAACAATGGACAACAAAAGCAAACATTCCACGCTGACCACTTTAACCTTGTAAAGTGACCTCCTCTGAAATAATTCTGCCACCACTCAGCCAGGGACAGACTGCAACTACACTCCTTACAGCACATCTTCAATTTCCACCAATAAGTAATCAAAAAGTCATCTTTAATTAACATTCAAAAAGAATTTCAGACTGGCATCTTACCATTCAACCTAATAGACAGATTGTGTTCAGTAGCACTTTTTGTTAATGTTGCATACTCTTCTTCTGAACAAATTCAAGCTTTGTTTCATAAAACTTATTTTTCTAAACTTGTGGCTTCAAATCACAAGTTGAACACATTGTCGTTTGCTGATAAAATCAGTTATTAAAGATGTCAAAGGCAGCCAAAAAAAATAAAATTGTACAGCATTTTGTAATACTGGAAAGCACAATGTCTACAATTCTAAAGAATAAAAAAGTTATTCATATTCCTTTATTTTTAAAGGAAGCCTCATCAAAAAGAAAAAAAAAAAAAAAAAAAAAGAAATGTGCAGAGTATTAGAATATTTAAGGGATGCTTAATGGAAATGAAATATGTATTCAGTGTAGAGATAAAAATCAGAATTCCACAATGCTTGACAGACAGGAAATTCAAGAAAGCGAACGGGCAGTGCACGAACCTCCACTTACCATACAATAATACAATAAAAGAGCTCCGTCTTAAACGATTTATTTGATTTTAAAAAACGAACATATATTTACAATTAAAAGTCTTTAGCACTTTCGGAGTGCCATTCACTCCATCCTCGGACGATTTAAGTTGCTGTATTATGCAGCTATATATATATATACACACACAGAGTAACGTGGGGCATTACGTAGCTTAACTAATTGTCATTCATGATTTACATGGTGTTATATCTCATACATCTGTTGCCACAAAAAAAATAGTGAAAAGCTATATACATATGTTATAATTTAAGGATTTTACTAAGTGCTTCCAAAAGACAGGTAGATTGACAGGGTAATAGTCATTACAACATTTCGTATCTAATGCCATGATAAAAACACTTTCTGCTATCAATAGGGCATGAACAGAGGAAGAAGTCTGGAGCATACTGACATTGCACCAATCGGGAATAAATATGCCATTATTTATATCAGGCGTAAGTGCTGTATTATAAAGGTGCGTTTTAATGCTATACTTGTGTTCATTCACTCATAGCTCCAAACTCCTCCTTGCAGAACCTACATAATTACTAACATGCTGTTTTATAATTGGGTCTAAAAGCGGAATATTATAAACACCCCAACTTCGCAAAATATCGGGTTTATCTCGGTCTCGTCTGAGTTGTGCAAACAAATTGTTACGCCTAATACCTAGTTGTAATTTATATTTGGAACACACATAAAGGTAAGTATTATAGTGATCCTATGAACTTCCGACTACGTTCATTTTCAAGTATTCTAGTGATCCTATGAACTTCTGACTACGTTCATTTTCTCTGACCAACGTAGTAGAACAACGCGTTATTACCCTTTCATGAATCCTGCGGGTAATATAAGCCGGGTACCCAAACATGTTAGTCATCTTAAAAATTCCATTAATCTCACTGTTTAAAGCTCGATCTGTAGAAGAATGTGAGTAAGCTCTCCTGAAGTAAAAATCAATCGCTGAAGTTTTCTGTTTAAAAGGGTAACATGAGTTTTACGGAATGATAGAACAAACATAAGATGGTTTTCGATAAACAGAAAATGCTAACTCATGGGTGGTAGAGTTATGACTAATACATATATCAAGAAAAACTCCACACTACCATATGATCATACTGCTTCCCTCTAAAATTGCAGTTTACGACAAGATGAGACCAAAGAAGAGGGGGGGATCTGAACATTTTAACTGGTGAAAAATCAAAACAGACAGCAAGAATGCAGACTATTGTTTAGTCTGTCTTTTGTTGACTCTGCAACTGCACAGCATCGATTGCATAATTTTTCTTTCTGCTGCTATTATTCTCTCCCTACTTCTTCATTGTCGCTTTTCTTTCTTTTCTTGATTTTTGTGCTCTCTGATAACAACCATCAGCCTGAGGACCATGAGCGCAAGAAATCAAAACTTCAACTATTTCAGATAAATGGTGTAACTTTGGGAATATTAATACTTTGGAACACCATGAATCAATTTTTACAAGTTTTCCAACTTCGTCACTTCCGTTTTCGGGAATTTCCTTCTTCCCTTATCAAAATTAAAGGCAAGAACTTATGGGGCGGGGGATATTTAACAAGGCTGGAGAGTTGGAACAACACGGGGGAGGGGATTACGGGAATTCCGTCCGACTTCCGGTTTTGGAAATTTTTCTCCTAATTTCAAGGTGAAATGCAAAATTTTTTGCAGTAAAATATTACTTAAAAATACTGGACACAGGCAACATCGCGAGAAAAAGAAATTACGATTATGGAAAAAATCTGAACTCAGTAGACTTACCGTTTTCGAAAGTTTCGTAAAGATGGAATTCCGTCCTCCAACGAACATCTATCCCACCCTCCCACCCTCCCACACAGACCCGATTCTTTTTACTTGTGTGCATCGATCCCCTAAGAGGCCAACATAATGAAAAAGGCGGAATTTCTCGAATTCGCGGTAGAACCTCAAGCCTGAAGATTAAGGGGCAATTTTCGCGGCGTCTAACTTCTGTTTCCACAAATTCTTGCCTACAGTTTCAAGCTGAAATACGAACATATATGCCATTAAATGATATTTAACATGAATACTAGATACAAGCGCAACATCTGGAGAAAAAATAACGATTAGGGCAAATTTTTTTTACTCCATTTAACTACTGTTTTCGAAAGCTTTGAAACACGAAATACCGTCCCCAGACGGAAAATGACCCAATCGTAATTTCCGACAGAAAACTGCGATTCACAGGACCGACTCAGAAATCCAAAGATGCAAGAAAAGAAATGATCTTCTTATTGAAACAGTAACTGTCATTTTGAAGTACTTTTGTGTTACTTTTAAGTAAAAAAAGAACTAAAATCGTTAGCTGTTGCCGCATTATCACAGTTCATTAGTTAGACTAAAAAATCTGTTGAAATTGCGGAGAGTCCATAGCATTGTCTTATTTCTGAATACGTTTCAACTGAATACCAAAAAAAACCTTAACTATTTTAATACAATCAGCGCACCAAAACTAGGCGATGTGATTTGCAGAATGGCTACACACTATGGAATAGCTCTGCGCAATTCCCGAGAGTCGCGGATTCTCACACCGCGTAGGCTTCCGCACGCACAATAGTATTCCTTGCGTCATATTTTCTGTCAAAATACTTCTAAAGAAAAAATATATTCTTACAATCCCTTTGCAGTCTTCTATCTCACTGTTATGTTATATTTTTTTCTGTTACCGCATTTTTGGTACTTTCCCAATAACACCACCTCTCCTGACAATTAAATCGTAGACTTTTTAAAACGACGCACTGTTTGTTTGTTTTTTTACCAGTGTCCGCAGCACCTAAATTTATAACCTTTTAATAGATAATCTATGGATTACACGACAGAAATTATGGCATTTACTGCAATATATCACAAAATCTCAACTAAGAAGAAAATTAGGCGCCACGGCCCGAATTTTAGGCTCCTGTGGGACCTGGCGCAAGGAATTTGTCGAGCCCTGGACATACCGATAACAGAAGCACAATCTTTTTTTACAAAAGATGTGTTGAAAAGACAAAGCTTGTGAAATTTGCTAAAACCCCGGCTCGTCTTGCACAAAGGCTGTCTCCTCAAGGTCACTCCTAAAGCCGAACCAGAGAAAATGCAAAGCGTACGTAACATCGCGATCTCCGATATTGAACTTTTGTACCCAAACAGTCGGAAGGAAAAAGAAATAATGCACACAGCGGGCGTCCGTCCGATGCAAAAGGTACTTCAAAGCACACAAAGTAAATAATTTATATTATTACACTTCGTAAATAAAAGAGAAAATACGACCTATAAACATGAATTAAAAACAATCTGATTCCGAAATTGTTTCCCTCCTTTTTTTTTTTTTTTTTTTTTAACACATTATTATATCTCTTTTTGATTTTTTTACCGTGTGCATACACATAATTCAGTCTGAATGATGTATATTTACAACAACATGAAGCCATCCCAGAAACATCATGCTGGCATTAGGGGTAGATGCGGAATTGTGGATTGATTGAACAAGTGTGCGTTGGAGCCCCAGTCAAAGAAAACATGGCCATTTAGACGATAAAACATCATTTTAATGAAATAGTATGCAGACATAAAGCACGCAAATATATTTGGCTAAAACAACATCCAATGTTTTATTAATTTATCGCTGAAAAGATGAGCTAGGAAGACGGAAATAAAAATTCCAGAATTCCTTCGATTTGCAACAAATTTCCCTGACTTTTCCCGATTTTCCAGTCTGTCGCCACCCTATCTTATGCAGATTCTTTTCCTTAGAATACTATGTGTAGATTGCACTGTCTTTTCCTAAGAAATTATGATTTTGATATTGCAGTATACATTTTGATCTGTTACAGCAGTTAAGAGTTGGGTGCCAAGTAAAAAACACTTTAAGAGATTAAAACCTATTAACATTCAAACCTCTTAAGTCGATAGCAGAACAGAATTAGTGAAGAGCTGATAACTGAGCTTGGCACTTCAGTAGAAGAATAAGTTAATAAAAATGTATTGTGGTTTTACAGATGTGTATCACATGGAAAAAAAGGACTATATATATATAGGTCCAAACAACATAAGTCTCGTGCTGAAATCCAATGATAAACTAAAAACTGTCTAAGCACAATATACGAGATGATAAATTAAAAAATACTTTTTTAAAATTAAAATACAAGTGAGATCTTTCGAACCCCGCCTGCAGGGTTCATCCTCACTCTAAAAGACAAATGGAAAGAGGTCACCAAAGACAGTTTTTATAGGTGACACAGTTTTTTATAAGTGTGCTGTGCCAGAATAAAAAAAAAACTGTTACCTATAAAAACTGTCTTTGGCGACCTTGTTCCATTTGTCTTTTAGTCTGAGGATGGACCCTGCAGGCAGGGTTCGAAAGATCTCACTTGTATTTCAATTTTAATAAAGTATTTTTTTCATTTATCATCTCATATATTGTAAGGTCAGGTGATGCGTAACATCACAGCCTCTCCTTGACAAATGTCAACCCCGCCTTCTCGTGGTACATCCTGTTCGCACTAAAGGGGCTCTGACGACCGCCAATAGCGGTATAACTATACCATCGGGATTAGAGGAAATTCTATCCCACACTCACCAACCCGCTTGGCCAGCGTGGTGAGTTATGGCCAAACCCTCCAAAATGATTCCACAACTTAAATCTTGGCCCTCAGTCTCCGGCAGCTGGAATGTACCTGGCCAAGGCAGCGGCCAGTGCAACATGAAGGCAGAGGGTGCTAAGAATCCCCGGAGGACCGGACTAGGCTGCCATCTGATGCTGACCTTGGCTACGTACAAAGGACGCTCCCTATCTTCTGATTCAAGGCTTCTTGAATTGGAAGAGGAACTACAAAGGATCAAGTGGGACATCGTGGGGCTAAGTGAGGTAAGGAGAAAAGGAGAAGATCTCATCGAACTGAAAAGTGGACATCTCTTCTACTATCGTGGGACAGATACTGGCAGAACTAGTGGTGTTGGATTTATAATAAACAAGAAACTGAAGGATAAAGTTGTAGAAGTTGAAAGTTCCTCTGACAGAACTGCACGACTCGTTATCCAACTCTCGAAAAGATACCAGGCTCAGATTATTCAAACTTATGCACCCACCACAAGTCATCCTGAAGAAGAAATTGAAGAATTTTATGAGGAAATTTGTCATCTAAATAATAAAGGTAAGCAGCACTTGAAAATAATTATGGGAGATTTCAATGCAAAAATAGGGCAACGGCAACAAAATGAAACTTCAGTAGGTAAATTCGGTCACGGCAACAGAAACCAGCGTGGAAATACTCTCGTTGAGTTTGCAGAGGCAGAAGGGTTTTTCATCTTGAACTCCTTATTCAAGAAAAAGCCACACAGGAAATGGACATGGAGACATCCAAATGGGACGACAAGTGAAATTGATTTTATTATGTGTAACAAAAAATTCGTCATAGAAGACTGCAGTGTGCTAAACAAGTTCAACACAGGTAGTGACCATAGATTGGTGAGATGTAAGATGCACCTCAACACCAAACTTGAACGTGGCAAGCTCATAAGACAAACAAAATCTATTGACATAACCAACCTTAAAAAACACCATAATACCTTCAAGTTGGAACTGAAGAACAGGTTCTCTGCTTTAGAAAACCTAACATCGGAAGAAGTGGACATCTCTGAAGTTAACAGAAAAGTAACCAAAGCTCTTATGGAAACAGCAACAAAATTAGCTGGGTCTAAGAACAAGTTGCATGTAAACAAATTATCAGGAAAAACGAAAATGTTGATGCAAAAAAGAAGAGAGATGAGGACAACTAAAGAAGATGTGACTTCCAAAGTAGAATATATAGAGCTATGCAAGACAGTAAGAAAAAGTATCACTGAAGACGTAAGGAAATTCAACTGTGAACTAGTGAGGAAAGCAATTGAAAACAACCAAAGCCTAAAGATAGCAAAGGGACATCTCAGTAAGGGAAGAAAACAGATTATGGCACTGAGAAAAGAAGATGGTTCTGTAACAAGAAATAGAGGCAAAATTTTGACAAGAGTGAAAGATTTCTACTCCAAATTATATGAAAGGGATGATACATGCACTCCAGACATCATGAAAGATACCAGTACCAGAGTTCCTCCAGTCCTTCCAGCAGAAGTTGCACATGCAATCAAGAACATGAAGCGGGGAAAAGCTCCAGGAGAAGATGGAATTACTGTAGACATCATACAAGAAGCAAGTGGAGAAATTGAAACAGTACTCGCCCAAATTTTCACTCGATGCCTTAATGAAGGAAAGATTCCTGAGGATTGGAACACCGCTACAATGATCCTGCTACATAAGAAAGGTGACATTGAGGATCTTGGAAACTACAGACCTATCAGCCTCCTATCAGTAGTTTATAAAATCTTCACTAAAGTTCTTTCACACCGCTTGAAGGTAACACTGGACATGGCTCAACCGAGAGAACAAGCTGGATTCAGGAGTGGCTACAGCACAATAGATCATATCCACGTACTGAGAGAACTAATTGAAAGCGCGAGGGAATATGAACTTCCATTGTGCATGGCTTTTATCGATTATGAAAAAGCCTTTGATTCGGTGAAACCATCAGCAGTTACAATGGCTCTGAAAACCTGCGGTATTGAAGATGCATACATTAATATTATTAATAACATCTATGAAAATGCAAGTGCAAAGATTCGGCTGTTTGAAAATACAACACACATAAAAATTGGAAAGGGAGTGAGACAAGGTGACACCATATCTCCGAAGCTCTTTAATGCCACATTGGAGGGTGTTTTTCAGTCGCTGAGCTGGGAAAACAAAGGGATAAAGATTAATGGAGATTATCTAACCCACCTTCGTTTTGCTGATGACATAGTCATTTTTGCAACTACCCCATCAGAGCTGCAGAGTATGATCCAGGAACTTGCTGACAAGAGTAAAGAAGTGGGATTAAAAATGAACTTTCAGAAGACAAAAGTGATGTTCAATGCTTTTACAAGAAATGAAGATTTATTGATTGATGGAGAAAAGCTGGAGATAACAGACACGTACGTTTATCTTGGACAGCAGATATCAAGTGAGGGTCACATTGATGAAGAAATTAATCGGCATACAAAACTTGCCTGGAGAGCTTTTGGAAGAAACAGCATAATTTTCAAGAGCAATATGCCATTATGTCTTAAAAGAAAAGTGTTTGATCAATGCATCCTTCCAGTGCTTACGTATGGTGCAGAGATGTGGACCTTAACTAAAAGAGATATACAAAGACTGCAGACAACTCAAAGCAGCATGGAGAGGGGCATGCTTGGTGTAACCAGGAGAGATAAGAAGAGGAACTCGTGGATCCGAAAAATGACAAGAGTGGAAGACATCATGATCAGAGTTAAATCCCTGAAATGGCAATGGGCTGGACATACTGCCAGAAGGACAGATCATCGATGGACAGCCGAAATTTTAGATTGGATTCCAAGGGACAGGAAAAGACCCAGAAGAAGACCACATGGGAGATGGGTGGATGAAATTCGAAAGTATGCAGGGGTGACATGGAGGAGACTGGCACAAGACAGACCGTTGTGGAGGAAACTTGGGGAGACCTTCGTCCAGCAGTGGATTGATAATGGTTGACAATGATGATGATGATGATATTGTGCTTTGACGGTTTTTAGTTTATCAGATATGTAGGTATTACATTCTGCAGTAAGTATTATATGGTTTTAAATCAGGTAACTTTCAAAACGTGGAGTACACTCCAGGCCATAAACTAAGTGGCACATGAAGAAAAAGATACATGGGCTGAAGGCAAAAATTATCCATTAGTGATCAACGAGGCAACCTGTAACAAGCAGAAAATCTTCAACTAGACAGCAAGAAGCGAGGAAAATGAGTTGCAAATAATTTTTAAATATTTTATTTTTCTCTTTTTTAGTAGACTGTGCCAATAACATGTAAGAACATCATGTAATATGCAAGTGTTAGATAATAACCATGTATTAAGGAATTATTATGAGAACATATGGAATATGATGCACAGTGTTACTAAGTTATAGAACAAGCATTCTGTATGCATGAAACTCCCTCAAAAATAGCATGTTCAGGGTAGTGCCTTGTATTTACATTTCAATTAAGTCAATAAAATAAGACTAAAGTTTTAAAATTAATATGGACATTCAATTAAAATCAAATGTTGGCACAAGAAATTATTTGGGGAAACATTAAGTACAGATAATGCATTTTCATAAGATATCCATTAGCCAAGTATTAGCAATTTATAATTCATGCTAATACCGCACCTCAAACAACATAAATGCATTTCATGTAATTAACTTTTGGTGCTGAAAATTGAAATAAACAGAATATTGTTTATATGCATGTTTAGTGGTTATTACAATTGTATATAGTTTTCTTTTCAACTCTGCAGATTATGGAATGCTCCATTGCTGCCAGTCTCAAAATCTTCTTCCCTCTTGACCCTTGTAATTCAAAGCATTCTTTCCACCTGATTTGATATACATTTATATCCTCCACAATACCTGTGGCATTTAACTTGTTCCATGCCTCCTCTTGTAGATATACAGTACATATATCCTCCATGAAGTCTCACTGTCCCTCATTCCTGCAAACTCAATTCTTCTGCCCCCCCTTCTAGTTCCATGTTACACTGGAAAGCCTGCCATACCTTATTCTCCTTTTAAATATTTTAATGGTTTAAATAATTAGTTCTTAACAAATTAATTTGTATATTATTCTTGAGTTAAAGGTGTATCATGCATATCACACCATGTGGTCTGTAATGCAAGTGTTGTGTAAATGTTAGCAGGGGTTGTGTTGCCTAACGCATCCTTCACAATTTGCAAAAAAGAAATTATTTTCCCTTATTTTAAATACACCAGAGTTGAAAAAGCCTCCCAGTGGAGTGCGAAAGCTTGGCGAATATTTGTGCTGACTACACCACAAAAATAAACAGATTTCATACGCTATATGCATTTTATTAGAAATCGTTTTGATGATGGAAAAAAGTTTTGGAGATTACCTTTTTGTACTATTATAATACACTGGCAAAAAAAAAAAAAATTAGAATTTGGCGAAAACTTCAAAAAAGACAGAGCAACCCTTGGGTTAGTATACCTCTCAGTGCTCTGTACATATAATTTTTTTCAGCACAAAAAAATTATATGAATAAATTTTTAAGGCTTTTAAATATTTTTAATTTTGGGAAATATGGTAATTAAAGGTTGGGCACAGTGTGATCTGGAACAAAGTCAGTTGAATACGTAAATAGTAAATGTGCTCACGATTTCACGTGGCTTGCGTAGATAAGCTATCATCGTATCTGGTGTATACGAGTCTCATTTGTTTAACTGAAATTTGTCAGTTGTGTTGGAGTGGTTGTCCCTCAGGATTATTGTGATGCTATTATTGTTCAACTGCAAATACCCAAATGCTTTATAAAATTATCAGGAAGCAAATGTAATCACAATAGTTTTTACAGCAGTTGCTTTTAAGGCTATACTGGTTTGCTAACTGTAACTAGGCTTCAAGCCGAAATACCAGCAAATAAAACCAACTAATATATACAAGACAAAATAGGATATAGTTGATAAATCATTTATTGACCATAAAGGTTTTATATATTTCATTATAAAAAGATGTTCTGCCTAACAACAAAGAAATGGACTGTTTTAAGAAATATAATGATTACACACAAACATGTCTGTACAAGTTTTAACAAGAGAAAGTTGATACATTACACTGAGATATTTTCATTTCTTAAAAATATTGACAAAAACCAATCAGTTGTAACCACCTAACAGTATAAGCTGTGTACAACTAGAATTTCTATCACATCAGAAAGAAAACTATTCTTGCGTTGTTGCAAAAGTAAAGTAAATACACAGATCTATTCAATATGTGGCTCGCTGTTGTCACTTCTACACACAAATATATGTATATATATATATTTATATGCATATTTACAACGTGACAATGAAGCATAATTCATTTCAATTATAAAGCTAAGTCAATGACAACTGTAAGCTGAAAGATAGGAAACAATTTGACAGAGCTGTGCCAAAGCCATGTTAAACTGTACAAATGTTACATCATCAGTTTGAATACTAAACATACTCACACACACACACACGAATGATGCCCCCCCCCCTTATATTTTGTGCACTATTGTATATATCCCACCAAAGTTAACCATTAGGATTTATACCAGACATCTGTATCATTTGATTTCCATTGAATACCATTCACAGAACTATCAAAATACTTAAAAAACTCATTAAGGATAAAGAATTTGATTTCATTCAACACTTTTTTGTTAATGGACGATGTCATCGCTCTGTCCACATTATTTTATAAACAATGCATAGCAACTGAAAAATTGTGTTTTGACACCGCTGGGCTGGGATCGAACCTCTGATCTTTCGATAACTAGTCAAGCGTGTTCGCACTTATGCTACAGCGCCAACAATTCTCAGCGCCAGAGCGATGGCATTGTCCATTTACATTATGTCCATGTATTTGATATATATTCACCATTTCTATCACCTTTTGGATTTATCAGCTACAATTAAATAGCTGTTGTGTTAAATGCCACCAGATGGAGACATCTCGGTTGCCGAGACCATCAATAGGATTTGTGTAGTCACATGCTGACAGATAAACCACGCATGGCTCTGAGAATTGTTGCCACTGTAGCGTAAATGCGAACGCACTCTACTGATTATCGAGAGATCTGGGGTTCGATCCCAGCGGTGTCGAAACACAAATTTTCAGTTGCTACGCATTGTTTATAGAATAACGTGGACAGAGCGATGACATCGTCCATTTACATTATCTCCACGTATTTGATATATATTCACTTTTTGTCAGGTTCTGCTAATACTCTGCAAAGTTACGATATACAATTACATTAGATAAATAAAATTTAGTTACATTGTACTATCATTTCTTTATTAAATTACAGAAATCAACTTCAGAAGTTTGTACACAAATACTGAGGTAAAATAGTCTTGCATGAGAGGAAGTAAAAAGCAGGACCTTTCTACATGTACACAAACATGATCTATGAACAATGATTTACATAACTACAATTCTTACAACCTTTATAACCTTAAATGTGATAAATAAAATAAATATGCTACAAATTAGTATAAATCTCTCTCTCACACACACACTGTTGAATGGAAAAGAGCTTTTTTTTTTAAGACAAAAATGTTAGCAGTTGCATTTTGACAAGAGCATTTAAATATTGAAAATGCACAGCTCTTTGTACGTGAAAACCAATACTAAACTATGAAACATGAATTTAAAATCAGCAGGCTTCGGTGGTTGAAAAGGTAATAACTTAAAAGCCAGCTAAAACATACTAACCCAACAGGTTGCTTAATAAATGCATAAGTATACAACACAACTGGAGTCATAGACTTATAAATGCCATAGTTGTCCACCAGAAATAAATATAGATCATGAATGCACAGTACAGCTTTGAAAAACATATGCACAAAGAATATTTCAGAGTACTTCAAACTGTGTTATTTTAATATAACTTTTTGCATATCAGTGTAGCCAGATTCCCAAATACAAAATGAACTCAAGGAAGAAAGAAAGAAATGTTACAAATATTTTGCTACGCATGAAATATCTCTACATAACAAAACAAGCCCCTTCCTTCTGAAGTACCACAAAAATATAACTGAAAAGGGAATTGGATCAATGTATTAATAACTGAAGTAATAATAATAGAAAGAGAAAACGTTTTAGGCCTGTATATGTAAGATTACATTAGTTTTTTACTTCTTTTTTTTTTTCTTAAACATATCGCTCTCAATTATTTGAGGAGTTCTTTTCTCATTCCATGATGTTATCACAGCAAGGAATTTCATGACTATGGCAAAAAATCTGTTGTGCCTGAGGGGTTTTCAAACAAATGACAGCAAGAATATGAAACCAAATACAAAACTGGAATAAATAAGAATGTGTGTGTGTTAAATCTTACAATCACAACTACTATATGAGGAGAAAAAAACATGCAACAGAAGCAAGACAATAAACAAAAAGCCATGTCATTTTTTTTATTACATGTCCATAACATGAAGGGTTGTACAGTGGTGTATTTTTCAATATTTCAACAGTAACCTCAGGCACGAAGTTGTACATATTACCTGTCTTCAAAATATGCATTTGTAGATTATGGAAATTGGGAAGAGAAAGTACTGTGTACTTGCAGTATTATTTCTTTTCATTGAAAGGTAATGATAGTTATACTGCTATGGTTACAGCCAGATAAAATGTGGACCAGTTATTTTAAAGCATATACTCAGAGCCATTTCCTCCCAATAAAAAACAGTAACATATCAAATTTGCAAAAAAATAGCTTTCAAAGATTTCTTACTTTTGTTATGTGTTTAAATATGCAAGGCTGATATTTTCTCTCTACTACTTCTCAGAAGTTCAAATAAGAGCACTATGCTCTCCAAAATTTATTAGAACTTGCTTCTCTTACCATACAAAAGTTTTTCCAGATGTTTCTGATGGAATGACACTGGAAGAATCATTCCATCAGAAAAAACAGTGCAAGGTGTAATTGCTACCAAACAGATTTTATTCTGGCATCAGAAGAAAAACAAAAACCATGGATTATGTTCACAATATTAAGTGGCTCTTATCTAAACTTGCACTTCTGAAGATCAGATAGTTAAAGCACTAGAAACCTTTATTTATTTAAAGGCAAACCACACCCTGCATTCAATGCCTAACAATACAATAGCTGTCAATCTGTTACAGTAGAACCACTGAATCACAGTCACTGCTTGGACTGGAAAAAAGTAACCATTGTTGGGAGGTGCCATTGTTTGGAGGTTAGGCCTAAGTTAATGTTAGTCATTTGCTTTTAATATATAAAAGCACAGTAAGTGTATGAAAGTGAAGCACACAGATTATGGTTGCACAGCTTTTTTCCCAATGCTGAATAAAATAATGAGCATATTATATCAGAATTAGTGTGATATGCAAATATATGTGACTAATTAACACATGAAATTAGTTATTACATAGACAGAGAATTACCTTTCAGAAGGTATGTACACTTATGGTGAGTTTATTCAACAGGCATATTTTTTTTTTTTTTTTTTTATCAGTGAGGATTTATTTGAAGAAATTTGTTATCAATGACTATTTTGATTTCTTTCTGATAATTACTTTCTCAACAGATACAATCACCACTCATAGCTTTGTGTATAAATCACAATAATTCTGATTTAGTGCAAAAGTAAGAATGTCATTTAAATTTTTTATAACTTTTGTTGTAAGTTTTCACTCTATATTGCCAGTTTCAGTCTCTATCTCATTAACACTTAATTTTTGCTTTGATCCCCCAAAACTTTTGCACAATTTCTTTTTTTCTTCAGTAAATCACCAATTTGCATTCTTCCTCAACTATAACATTCTGCCAAGTGGTGAACATTTATTCCTTTTTCACTCTTTTCTGCTAATGTCAAAAACTTCCTCTTCAGTTTTACACTCATTTTTATGAAAGTGCAAGAACTCATGAATTTAAACTGCAGAAAAATGTGCTTCTTGCAGATGTCATAAATTTGTCCTGAATATGCAAATCTTCTGCTTACATGAATGCGAAATAAGTTTTCTGCAAAATGGTGAGAAAACAGATAGCCCATGGAAAATAGTTTCTGTATACCAAACAATTCATCAATCAGCTGGGTTGAACAAATCATGAATGCTAACATGGAATTAAACAGATATGTTCCACGCCTCTAGCGATGCGGGGATCAGAATGCAAACACAAGTGTTAGCCTACAAAAAGCTGAACTCAGTTCAAAAATGACATTGTCCAGATTTAGAAAAGTAAAACAACCGATTGACTTGCAGTTTAAATGCACAATCGTTTCTCGTTATCTTCCGATATTGCTCACTTGAATTGGATGACCCTAGCAAAGCTCTTACAATCAATCAATCATGTTGTAGGGGATTTTAGGAAGGCATTGCCTGACCCTGGTCTTGAACAGCCATTTGAAAGGTGATTAATGTTATGTTACTCTAACAGAAAAATGTTGCAGACAGTGAAGTGTGACTGCAGAGTTTGCTGGCCACCAGCGGAAAGCAGGAACACAACCCACAAGTACAAAACCAATCAACACTGCTTCCAATGTGCAACATTTAAGATACCATCCCAACCCCACCTACTGTGTGTGTGTGGGGTGGGGGAATTCAAACAAGCACAGGATATGGAACTCACCTTACGTAATTACCGCCACACATTGAATTAAACTTTTAACTCCTTTATTTTTGCATAAGAAATGCACTATACACGTTGTTATACTTGTATAGCAACAGTATTTGTCACTCTCTTATTTCTCCAGCTGAAGTACCACAAAAACTGTGTAAAATATTTATGGGCAAAAGCACCCATTAGACCTTCATCAGGACAGACTGGAGTGTCCGTTGACTGTTGTTAAAAGGTCCCATTGTTCGGAGGTTATTGCTAATGTTAATCCTACCACAGCTGCTCTATGTTGAACAAAACTTGCTGTTGTCTGGAGGTTGCCATTGTTCGTAGGTGTCCGTTACCGGATGTTTTACTGTACCATGCTTCGATTTCATCCAGTAAGATCCCATACTAATAACTGTGGGAAAAAACAAGTAACTTGAGTTATTTCTTTTCCAATTCTGAGCAGTTCTATCTAAAGTTCTTCCTAGTCCAAGCAAGACCACAGTACAAAATATGTAACAATTGTAAGAAACAGGACCACAGAAAATATCTTAATTTGCATGACAAACAAGGCCAAGGTGTTAAGGGTAAAGATTATGAGCATAAAGTAAAAAATTACCTAACACTAATTTACATTTGAAGTAAAGAAATATATATATACATACAGTAGATACTGATTACTGGGATCATCTGCTCAGCAAAAGCACTCAGTGACCCACCCTTTCCCCACCACCACTTCTAATCTCATACAATGTTTACAAAAACCTAGCAGAATTCATGGGAAAACAAAGCCGCCTCACTAAACAAAATATATGCATAAAAATAAATGTGTGTTGTGTGTGAGTAAGAGAGAGAGAGAGAGAGAGAGAGAGAGAGAGAGAGAGAGAGAGAGAGAGAGAGAGAGAGAGAGGGGGGGGGGGAGGGAGGGAAGGTGAAAACAACAAAACTCCATGAAAATACATAGATAAAGAGTGACATACTGAAGTCACAAGCTAGCAGAAAGACTATAAATAAGCTCATATTAAAGTAAAAGAAAAAAGGTGACTGGTGGCACTAAACAGGGCTTGGGCATATTTTCTTCAAGAATGTATACTGGGGAAAATTTTCCTTACATAAATTCACGTACACATACAAAACTTGTGGTAATACAATTTACGACACACCAGGGAAAGTCCATTTGCAAAATTATATGAAGTGTAAACAGCCCCCACCCCAACCCCCTCCACTTAAGGATACAATTTTTTTTTTATTGGAGGTTTAACGACCACCGTGAGCAACTCAATGGGCTATAAGCAGTCGCCCATCCCTAATTTAGGGTCACTGGCTCCAGGGAAGGGACAGAGCCAGTACCGAAAGACAAACACAACATCCATGCCTCACCGGGATCCGAACCCGGACCCCTTCGGACGAATGATCAGAGGTCATCGTTTAGACCACTGTGCCACCGGGGCGGCAGGATACAAATCCAGTGAAATCAATAAAATTAATAACAGCACAGTAGGATTTCAGTATGTCCAAAACATTATGCAGGACTTTAATATGACACTGATAAGAAAACACGAGCACCATATAAAAAAATGAAAAATTTCACCCAGATTTGGAGATGAATACAAAAAAGTAAGCTTGGATATTTTGTAGTGGTACAATCCTTTTACAAATCCCACTAAAAAGAAAAAAAAAAAGTATAAAATAAGGAGTCTATCAAATCCCTCCCCCACTGAAAGACAATCAAGCTAACTGATCCTTCAAACCAATTGTAGTAATAGAAGGACCAGTTAAATTTTAAGTCGTTTGTGACAAACGAGAAATAACGAAGCTTTAAGAATTAAAAAAATCAGAGTTATTTAGCTACTTTTATCCTCAATTTTAATATTATAATTCAAAAAATACCTCCATGAAGTGTTTGTCTAAAAAATCATCCAGGTGCAAGAAGTATAGCAAACAATTTACAAAAAGTGTTTCATTTAACACAAGAAACATTAATGCTCAGCAGCTTTTTTTAAAAAGGTGGTAAATTTTCATATGGAAGCACAGTGCATGTAGTGCTTGCAAAATAGCATTTATAAATTACTTTAATATCTGACTGATTCTTCAAAACTTTTAGTACATTATACAAAAAAACAAAAAACAACTAGAATTTACTTTGCATTATCAACACATTTGCTACATGCCTGCATGCCAGACCTAGATTGGATACAGATCTCATACATCAAATATTGTAACTAACTTAGGTCCTATAAGATAGTGCACAGACAAACTCAATTTAACATAGTCACTACCAGCTACTGTGTTTGATTTAAATTGACTTTGTCTGCACAAAATCTTACAAGCATGCAAATATTCTGCTTTGAATCCTTACCAATATCCAATACATTGGTGAAGATTTTACCACTATCCAAACATTTACTTTTATGAATCTTAAGTAAATAACATTTGAACTTAAAGTGCAATGCTTTCAGCAGCAGCCTAAAAATTGAAGATCTCACTGAGATTTTGTCCGATAAGATACATAACTGCACAAAGCAAATGAAAGGTACCTATATCGATATGACTGCAACTTAAAAAATAAAACAATTTATATTTTAAATATAGTTCAAATTCAGAGTAAAATACTGACAGCACATTAAAAATCAAATTTTTAATAATTTTTAAACTTATTTATTAAACATGCTTAAATTACAGGCTGCCATTTTATTAATAAAAACCAAATTATAGCAGCAATAACTGAAGATTTTACAACTTTAAATGTTAGACAAAGGAAGGTTCCAGTAACTGAACATTTTAGAAATAGAATTAAAAAATTTAGACTTAGTGCAGTGAATAAAGTTATTAATTTGAAATATAAGACATTTGCTTCTATTAAAATCAGCTTAATTTTTGTGAAATTGCACTCTATCAACATAAACAAGGTAATAAAACGAGATTTAAAATCTGTAAAAATAGCACTATATATATATGGCATGTTTTCTAACTGGAATTATATGCATTTATTTACCTGGCAAAGTACTCTCTAAAGTTAGGCTTCATATCAATACTATGCAAACTTACAAAATTAAAGTAATTCCATACATTTAAATTTGCTATCTTTATTCTGTTGGTCTTTCTGAAGCTAAATTTGAAGAATATATTTCAATATTTCCATGAAAGGAATCAAATACAAATCTTCAAAAGAAATAATTCTTGATCACACATGTTCTTTTAGATCCCAGCAAGGTCTCTTGCTATGAATTCTTCAGTCCTTTCAGTTTCCAGTCATTCCCATCTAACAATGTGCAATTAATGATTAGCTACTTTTAGAGCTGAGCATAAATTCTAACTTATTGCATTTTTCTTAATTTTTTTTTTTTTAAATGTGATGTTATCCTCTAGCCAGAAAGGCATGCACAATGACAGTAATCAAGATGAGGTTCTACACAGATAGAAACCATTTCACAAGCCAATTTTGTTCTGAACAGTAGACAGAAGATACAACGTGCATCCAAAAGACAAGCTCAAAGTTTGTTGGAGCCCAAAGCATGAATTTATGCTAGGAATGTATTCACACTTAGCATTATTCTAAGTGTGAAATAATCTTTTCACTGAATGGACCAAAAGGTTCTTTTACACTTTCAGAATTCCTCAAGTTGGTATTACATTCCTTCACATACGATGCTTAAGAATAAAAGAAAGATCCAAACCTACACTATCCATAACATCAACTAAAATAAAGGGGGTACAAGTAGTTCAGACATGAGAGAACATTCCAAGGAGAAACTCAATGAGTTGATAAAATTTCAACAATAATTTAAGGTTCATATTACGAGTTGCAAATAGCATTTTGAATAACACTGGGTTGAAACAACTGCAGCATTTTTGTCCAAATGATTTTACAAACACAAGAAAGAAAAAAATGCACTTTTGAGAACCCAAGACTACAGTTTCATTATGAAAGAAGAAATAAACACGTGTAGAATGTTCAAACTTTATACTCCTATATAACAAAAAAAAAAAAAAAAAAAAAAAAAAAAAAAATTACCAATTTTGCATTTTTCTGTCTTTGGCATGGAGTGGTTGCACTAAATATAGGAGAGGTTAGTTGAAGTACATTTCTTCAAATACAGACCATTACATTAAGCGAATTTTGCATTTACGTTTTTGCCTGTTAAGCAGTAATTACATGGTTTTATTATTTGAGTTTTGAAGTATTTGCATAATTTCTTTATTCCATTCTTCATGTATATTTGCTTTTTAAAGGGAACATATGATCAGATATGCATTAATAATTTTCTAGTATTATTGTACCTTAATTTCATTTATTAAATATGAAAGTCAAGAACACATCTGGTAAATCTAATATTATGTTAACATTTAATAAATGAAATTAAGGAACAATAATACTACAAAATGATTAATTGTTTATCTGGTCGTATATTCCCTTTCAAAAGCAAATATTCATGAAGAACAGAATAAAGAAAATATGCAAATACTTCAAAACTGAAACAGACCATTACAGTTCAGTTGATGTTTCAAAAAGATAAGACTGCTAAACTGTTTCCCCCACAGAATTGACATACAATAACTGTATCTAACAAGAACTCAGAACTCAAAGTCATTAGGTTCTGTTAATATTCCTTGAAATTCAAAATCACATGATTTGGCACTGCACTGGTGCAATTCAAGGCATCTCCCTAAAAATATTTTACCCTTTCAAGTGCTACACCCACACGTGTATATATAGATCTACCATCAACCTAAGTTTTCAAGCGTCATCCAGCTACAAATACACATGTGAGTTGGACCCCATAAGAATCACCACATTTTATATGCAATAATGATAATAAAACTACTAGTAGTAATAATAATGAGGCACAGCCAATCCTGCTGTAGAGAACACAGCCAATCCTGCCACAGAAACCTTAAAACTTATAATCAAAGGCAACAGGTTGTTCTAAATTTGCTATATGGGCTACTGCTATTCCCCCTCACACCATTTTTTCCAAGTCCCACTTTCCCCTTACACCAGGAACAGACAGTAACTCAACTGGTGCTCATACATGCATTGCAAAATATTTTTTTAAAGAAATATGGTAAGTCTCAGCACAATGCTCATATACATCTCATTTCATCCTTCTTGAGGAGAGGGCTCTTCTACTTCTAACAGAAGATTTTGTTCATGCAAATAATTCCATTGTTAGAGCTATAACAAATCTATTTTTAGCTAAAACTAATCTGGAATAAAGTAACAAATGGCTGAATTTAACATTGGTTTTGAACTTATTTGTGAATCTTTATCACACTAGTAATATGTTTTTTTTTTTTAGTTTCTTTTTTTTTTTTTTGCCCCTTTATTTCATAAAAGCTCATTCATCCAATCTCTCTTTAATACAGCCATTTTATTCTAAATATATTATAAAAATTAGGAAGGATGAAAACAGCACAAAAAAATGAAGGCAAACATACATACACTTTAAAGAATATGCTGCTACAGGCACAAATATTATTAATAAACAATTAGATCTTTAAATTTGGTACTTAATACATTATTTACTTATAGAAAAATCTGCAGAATTATTATCATGCTTCTGTATTGGCATAACACTTATTCACAGCATCTCATTATGACTTTTAAAGTAATGTCTTATGGCCATCTCTGTGTCGTTATTGAAGTAACTTCATTTGTGCACCCACAAATAATTTATTTCAGATGAATGTGCACAAATGCACTGATTAGTACAACACATTTATCAAGTTTAAAAAGCAAACACTGATTAAAAAAATCATTTGTTGGTTTAAAGCTATAATTAATATTTCATAGTGAATCTTGGAAAACTATAAGCCACCTAATTTATTTTTCTCTGAGAAACAGTCTCAAAAAAAAAAATAAATAAAAAAGGTTGCAATCATAGTTTAATGATTGAAAAAATCACATTAAATACACACACAAGATGAAAAATAGCCATACCTTATTGAACAGTTCAGACATGAAGTCTGATCAACAGCACATTCTATTATTTTCTTCTCTTTTCTTCTGTTTATGAACAGATAATTTTTTAACTTTTCAAAGGAATTACATTATTTTACAGAAAAGTAGAAGATATAAAAAGATTAACTACTACATCAATAATTTGTAGGACACATATAGGGTCACCGATATTAAATGCTAGCAACTGTTTTCACAAACTACATAAGCAAGCATTCTTGTGGCACACAGAATTTTGGTATTTCTAAGTTACTTTCCATTTGCACAGTATACTCAGAATATTAATTTCCATTTCTCTCAGTATTGTATGTTGCATGACAATTTATACTGTTTTGTCTGAGTGAACACAGCAGAGTGTATGCATGCATGAATGCAAAAAAGATCATGATGTATATGAATGCTATGAATAATTATTCAATGAAATTATTTATATATGTACACATAAGGGAGACAGGCAGGAAGAACACCGTGTGCACGATATGCAAACCAAAAACCTTTGGTGAGGAATTCCATTGATGGAAATAAAAGTCAGCAGTGCCACCTTACCAATTAAGTAAAAAACGTCAAGTTAGCTTAAGCAACAGGAAGTTTACCATTTGCAAATTTTATCCATTAACATAAACTTTTTTCATTTGTTAGTTGTTTTGAAATATCTGTGCTAAACTAATTGAAATTTGTAAAAAAAAACAAAAAAAAAAAAACCACTATCACTGCACTAAGAGCACAGGTTGACTTTTCGTGCTAATATATATGAAATAAAAGATGTACAATGAAAGGAAAATGCTTCGCTAATGTTCCTAACAAGTAACTGAACTGATAACATGACACATACATGCTCTTAAAAATAAAGAAAAAAGAAATACATATTATGATCATCTTGGATATCAAAAATTATTAGAGGCACCTGTAAACTGTGAGACATAGTGCTAAAGCAGTACTATCATATAACCCACCATTAGCCAAAATGAATTCATACTAAATTTTTTGTACTCTGAATAATTTATTTAACAGGAATTCACAAGAAAATTATTAAGCAGCAAAACACCACTACATCTGAGCATACAAAAATACCCACAAATAGTGGAAATTCTAATTCAAAAAACAAACTGGACAATGAGATGGATTTTGAAAAATAACTTAACCTTTTGAGGAGTAATGAGGTATTCTTACTACAGCTATTACAGGTAACCTCACAAATACCAGCATTTTGCTTTGAATTCTTTCTCCACTTCCATAAACAGAATGTAAAGTCATGTGCAAGGATGCAAACAATACAGAATTTAATAAAATATCACATCTTGCAATGAAGTATTAAATTTTGTAAATGATTAAAACACACACACACACACACACACACACACACACACACACACACACACACACACACACACACACACACACACACACACAGACAGAGAGGGATTACCATACAATTTATTTGCAAAATAATTATTAGTAAGTATAGACTCTTACATACAAATTATATATCTATTAATACATATGCCAATTACTCCATACTCCTTTCTTAAACATACGCTTAAATTTTACCTTCCATTCACAAAGTTCTTAAAACTATACTCCATACTGATAATATATGACCATCTAATTAGAAGTATCTTTTAAGATTTTTCACAACTGGAATCATTAAATAGTAACAGTGGTACCAAAGCACTCACAGCATGCTCAACTTACCCTAACTGTTCTCACACAGAGGGTTGTGTCTCTACATGTACTCTAATAACTAAAAAAATTTGCTTTGAAATTTGATGTTAAAAAAAATCACATCTAAAGTTCCAGTGGAGTCCAGCAAAGCTTGCAGTATGCATCTTTAACATAGCGTATTGCAGCATAACTTTGTCAACTTTACATTACATGTGACATGTAGAACTGACTCTTCATAGGGCAAAATAAATGCAATATCATGGCAGGCAAAATTTGTCCTACCTTCTAAGAACAAAATATTCCCGGCACTTCCTAAATATCCAACACCTTAAACTTTACCAATGTTAATTTAATAATGGTATTATTAACATGAATAAATTAATAATTGAAATGCAGTTTTTGGTACATATACAATTATAGGTTTAGGTACTCATTTATTCAACAGTGATGTGATTGGAATGTTGATAATTTTAAAGCACAAGTAAAATATAGGAGCTGGTACTGGAAATAAACATTCTAACCAGAACTGTAAAAAATACATAAAGGTCAACATATGAAACTTATCTGCTTCTCTGTGCTTAACCTTAGGGATTTAAATACTGATTTTAACCAGTCATCAATGACAATCTCATGATAAACACGAACTTTTCACTTACTGATTGGCACATATTATGATGAAAGTGTTGAAATTTGCTAAACTCCAAACAAAACTCATAATACTTGGAATTTAAATAAAGAAATAAAACTACTGATTAAAATGGTGTTTCAGCTGGCCAAAATGATAATGGTTTTTCAATATTCTTATTTCATGATTACACAATACTAGATATATTCTAGGCTCTCTCCAAGATGCATCAATAAAACTATAACATTTAACATCAAATCAGAACATTTAACATCAAATCATTGCTTCTCAAACTATATCTACAGTACCAACCTACGTGGAACTAAATATGAAGAATGAGGGATTTGACAGAACAAAGGAGTTCTTTACTGTTCTGGTAGAAGCTGCTAATTATATATGCAATGCAAAAAAGTCATGACCTCATTCTTTTTAACTGTTTGAGAAACACTGATGTCAACACTGAGTAGGCTATGCATAATCAAAATATTACATTTTTATTGCTAGTATTTTTTCCCCCATACAAAAGCATGGCTAGAAACCAAACAGAAAGTACTTTAATTTAATGACTTGTAAAAATGGGGGGGGGGGATGACAAGATGGCTCACAGAATAAATAAAAATGAAATCAGTACTTCCTACATAATTACTTAAAAAGTCTGTTCAAAATTTAGGCTTGTCAAATATGTCAATGTGTAACAAGTTATGATTCAGAAATCTATCACAGACTATTTATTAAATTGGAGAATACACCATTAGACCTATATAAACAGCCCACATGGCAAGCATCCAATGTAGTTCAAATAAAGGATTTCTACCATCAACAAATTTTCTGGAGAAGAATTTCATGGTTTCATCAAGTATAATGACAGGAAATGAGATTTTCAGCACAGCTAACCATTCTTCAACAGACAGTGGACACACAGAAAAGACAGCCTAAAAGGAAGAAAAAAACCTTTTTTCAGAAAAAAAAAAAAAAAAAAAAAGATATCCTAAACACACTTAACACATATGACAGCACTTACAGTCCATACCAAATATTTCTCATACTACATGAATACAGTAGTTTAAACCATGCATAGTGACCCTAGCACTATTTAAAAAAGAAGCAACAAATACATAAATAAACATTAGATAACAAGCAGCAGTTGTTACCTGATGTTCATTTATGAAGATGTTTATCATAGGAAACCTAATTTTCATAACACATGGCGCTTACATCTAAAACAATCATGAGCAGTAGACCACTGTGACTGCGGTACTTGCATATTCCAAGGCAAAAATCATTCCAGCATATTTTTTACTGCAATTTTCACACCTTTTGAAAAATTGCTTGGTGATGCTGCAGCATCAAATGCAGAATGTTGACATACTGTTGAGCTGTGAGGGTGGTACGGAGGATAACAAAGGGTGTCTAGCTATTGTAGGAAATGGCTCCCCAGACAGTCACTCCCGGTGTGCGAGCCGTATACCGCTCCATGGAAAAAGCAGGATCCATGCACTGGTCAGCTCATCTGTGTGAGCCATATACTGTTTCCATGGTAAAGGCAGGATCCATACACTGGTCAGCCCATCTCCAGACATGTAGGCCTATGCACTGGTCATCAGCGCCAACTGCAAACCGTGATCCATCACTGAAGACAAAATGATGTTAACGGACATTATTCCATATAGATTGGGCACATCACCACTGCTACTTGTGCCAGGGTCGCCCGTGGCCAGCAGTAGGCGGCAAAGTGGCCTCCTCGAATGTAGTCTCCATGCCACAAGTCATCTAGCAACAGTCCAGATGGCCATTTCAGTACCCGAATTCGTCACTCTCAACCATCCATGGCACAAGATGGCCATGACAGGTAGAGAGAGATGAATTGAGTTCTGTTCATGCGGCCTTCACAATCACTCAATTCTTGTGTTCTGTCATTGCCCTTAGCCATGCACTGTCCCCCTACCACTGGGTTGCACCCCTTCGACTCATTGCCGCCAACACGGCCCAATTGCTGCATCGCTCCAAAACAAATGCCTGGTGATACAGTGATTTGACAAATCAGCCTCCCTCAGCCCAATTAAACGTCCTTTAGCAAACTCGCTCAACTGCTCATAGCATGCACGGATCTAATGGCAAGGCATCGCCCTTCTGTGGAGGTTAACGGAACCGTAATCTACTGCCACAATCATCCTGCGTGTGAGCTTTGCTCCTGATATACCCTCTTTTATGTGCTATTCCCAAGCATCGTGACTTGTCACTATTCAGTCATTGGTTGTTATTTTTTAATCATTTGCATATTCGGCCCTGAGGTACTTGCATGTGGAGTTTCATCGAGACTGAATGATTTTCTCTGAGTCTTTCAGGATTTTTTTTTGGCAAAGAGTGTATATATAAACTGGACTCAATAAGGTGTTCAAATTCCATAACAAACATATAGAATAGAAGTAAAAAATGGTTTAGATAGCCATTATATATCCATATTAAGTGGGCATTATTTAAGGACTATGTTGTCACTGCTGCTGAAAGGGTCTGCAGTACTTAACAGTGGGTAGCATTAAATGTGATGCTTGATAAAACAGTGAGATTGAAGAAGCAATAAACAGAAAGAAGGAAGCATATTTGATGTTGCAAAGTAAAGTTTCTGAGGATGAATATTGCTGTAAAAAGCGTGAAGCTGCACAGTTGGTTCATCAGAGCAAGACAAAAGATATTGAGTACATGGTGGAAAGGCATGAATTGGCTTTTTGGGGAAGACTGGAAAATGTTCTGGAAGTACACAAAACATAGGAGAAATAGAGGAAATAAAATTCTAAGTTGTGTGAAGAATAGGATAGGAGAAATAATACAGAAGCCTAATTAGTTAAGTGGAAGATAGGGTGAATATTTCTGTGAGTTATCAAAACATGAAAGCAAAGCTGATTTTAATGCAGAAGCAGATGACGCCATAGTGATAGAAGGAAGAACAGGAGGGATTTCAAAGGAAGAGGTTTATAAAGCTCTAAAATCTCTTCAAAATGGAAGAGCTTCAGGAGTAGATGGCATAACTGATGAGATGTTAAAATATGGTTAACTCTGTAATTGACTGGTTAGAAATTTGCCAGCTGTGCTTGGAGTTGGGAAAAGTCCCTAAGGGCTGGAGAGATATCAGACTTGCAAACTTTCAGGAATTGAAATATGTAAAACATCACTGAACCTTGAACCTTTAATCGGCATGTTCAACTGACTGATGTATCGAAAGTATTGATTGAAAGCTGGATTTTAATCAATTTCATACATATCACTAAGCTGTTCTCTGAGATTCAGAGGTTAGCTCCTAAAAGAAATACAAACTTCCAGATATTTTTACTTATTGTTGTCGTATCAAACTTCGCCATTTACAGCGATCTTGACATACAACTCGTACTTGACTGATATCCATTACACGCCGTACACAAGATCTTTTATACTTCATACTCATAATCTTTTTCTCATGCAGACACTCCTGAATCTGATCCACCCATGACTTCCTTGGTCTTCCTCTGCCTTTCCTTCCTGCCACTTGGGCTGAAAATATTTTCTTAGTAAGCATTTCATCACTCATTCTTTCAACATGGCCAAACCACCGAAGCATATTGGTCTCCACCTTGCTAACAACATTTTGCTTTACATCACACAACTGTAATACATCTTCATTCCTCACACAATCAGATCGTGTCTTGTCACAAACCCCACGTAAGTAACGCATTTCTCCAGCACACAAACGACTCCTATGTTTCTTCTGCAGTACCCAGGTTTCACTGCCATACATCAGAGTAGGAACAATTACTGTTTCATACACAGCCATGCGGGACTCTCTAGAGAACCATTCATTCCTGTGAAAACCTCCCAGAGCAGCTATGACTTCCAAAGAAGAATTCACTCGCCTACTGATTTCACCATCCAACTTGTTTTCTCTGTCAAACATGCTTCTTAAATACACAAACTCACTTACCTGGTCAATCACAGTGCCAGTTATACTCACATTACATTCAGTGCTACCCATTCCTCTCTCAAACACCATAACTTTGGTTTTCCCCTTATTTATACTCAGTTTGAATTTCATGCAAACTTCGTGCATCCAAGTCAACATACTCTGCAACTCACTTTTGCTCTCTGCCAACAGGACAGTGTCATCAGCATACAGCAATCTGCACACACGGATATCACCAAGACATAAACCACTATCATCTATTTTGGCATTACTCATGCGCGTGTCCATAAATATATTAAACAGCCATGGTGACATTACACAACCTTGTCTGACTCCTGCACCAATAGAAAACCATTTTGATAAAACACCATTCACTCGTACACAAGCTCTACTACCAGCCTACATGGCTTTTATATTATTTAGTAGATTCCCAGTAACACTATATTCATTCAGTACCTTCCACAACAGTGTCCTATTTACTCGGTTGTAAGCTTTCTGTGAATCTATGAAGGCAGCAGCAAAAACTTTCTTCCCAACAGCCAGATACTTTTCAATCATGATGCGTAATGCAAAAAACTGGTTAGTGCAGCCTTTACCAGGCATAAAACCACTCTGAACATCCCACACTTTCTCTGATGTAAGACCCCATACTTTTTCAATAACAACCTTACCAAACATTTTCCCTGGCACACTCAGTAGGCTAATACCCCGATAGTTCTTGCATTCAGTCTGATCACCTTTTCCTTTATACAAGGGAGCAATGATAGCATCCTTCCAATCCCGAGGGACCATTCCTAACTCCCAGCACAACTGGCAAATTTCAGTTAACCAGTCAATTATAGTCACCACCATATTTCAACATCTCTGCAGTTATGCCATCAACTCCTGGAGCCTTACCATTCTGAAGAGATTTTAGAGCTTTACACACTTCTTCTCTTGAGATCCCTCCTGTGCTTTCATCCCTCATTATGACATCATCTGCATCTGTCTCAGAATCATTTTTGCTATCCTGATCTAATAACTCACAGAAGCCCCATCTGTCACTTAACTCATTGGGTTCCCACATCATTTTCCCAATCTCATTCTTCACACAACTTACAACTTTCTTTCCCCTATTTTTCCTGAGTCTCATGTACTTCCAGAAGGACTTTCTATCTTTCCAAAAAGCCAGTTCATGCCTTTCCACTTTCTCTTTCCTATCTTTTGCCTTGCTGTGGCGAACCAGCTTAGCAGCTTCACGCTTCTTACAGCGATATTCATCCACAGAGACTCTACCTTGCAACATCCCCAAATAGGCTTCCTTCTTTTTCTTTACTGCCTAATCAATCTCACTATTCCACCAAGCATCACCTCTATTGTTACCCACTATTGTGGTACCACAGACCTCATTAACAGCAGTAACAACACAGTTCTTAAAACATTCCCACTTCTTTTCTACATCCCTCTCACAAGATTTCAGATCCTTCAGTCGTTCTCTGAATAAGTCAGAATACCGCTGATGATCTTCAAGGAACCTATCAACCTTTATTCTTTCTATCCTGGGTCTCTTCCTATTCCTTTTCCTCCAACCAACATTAAGTTTCACTCGTGACACTACCAAGTAATGATCAGAACCAACATCCGCACCTCTCATCACATGAGTGTCAACAACTAAGTGTTTCAAACGCTGATTGTAAACAACAAAATCTATCACACTCTTTTGACCAAGAGTATGATTTTCCCAAGTATATGTGTGGATATACTTGTGGTTGAAAAATGTATTAGATACACACAAACCATTCTCAATGCAGAGTTCAATTAATCTTTCACCATTATCATTCACACAAGGATCACTAAACTTACCCAGAACATTGTCAGAAATTGCATTCTGCACACCTACTCTAGCATTGAAATCCCCTGCTATTATAACTTTTTCTTTAGCACCAAACTGGCTCAAAACAGTTTTTAGCTCATTCCAGAAATCTTCTTTCTTATCAGAAGGTTCCGAGTCACAAGGAGCATACACTACAACAATTACAATTCTCTAAAGTTTCACTTTCAAACGAATCCAGAGAATTCTCTCACTTATGCAACTATAGTGAATCAAGTTGTTCTTCATCTTTTCACTTAAAATCACACTTACACCCGCCTGTCCTCTCATATTATCCAATACTCCAGACCACACACTCACCGTGTCATTCACTTCTTCTACCCCAATTTCCTTCTTTTTGGTTTCACTTACACCCAGCACATCCAGTCTATACTTATTCATCTCCTCAATCACCTCACTCATCTTGCCATTTATACCTCTAGTATTCCATACACCAATCTTACATTCCCTCAGCCGAGATCTCTTTCTCATATGCCGTTTAGAAAGTCCAGGTCCATTCTGTGGTGGACTGTCCTTCTCAAGTGTGGTAGATCCACCATATCCCACACTTGAGTCATTCTTAATATTTCTTTTTGTCTTTTTAATCAGGTAAGTACATCAGTGTGGGGGATTAGCCCACAGCTGAGGGTTCCAGTTGGTCATTCAACCTAAGGATTCAGGAACAAAACCCAGTGAGTTGGGGTCTTTTCGCCAATGTCACACAGAACTAGCTTGCACCTCTCCAAGATTCACAGAGGCCCTAGTTGCTGTTGTGTGTGCCATTGTTACCACGGAGTGCCCCGAGGAGGCAAACCCATCGCTCACTACGACCGCCCGCTTAATCGATTTCACATGCTATAATTAAGATATTTGACAACATTAATTACTAGCAATTAAAAAATTCAATGGATAAATAATTATGTCATAGCTACATAAACAGATAAAATTTCATCTGGAACTGCAAAATTATTACGATTACAGTAACTCTTTACTTTAACTAATTAAGGTGCTCTGGCGGCACATTTTTATGCCAACATGTTAGAATATCTTTCAAAAACGTTATTTTAACTCTTATGTCAGGCTGATACTGTATTTTTCATCTCTCTCTCTCTCCACCTGCTATTGCCAATCCTAATGATACGACATTTTTATCAAATATTTTCTGCAAGCAGAGAGGGTTGGGTGCACAAACATAAGAGATTGTGATCAGGTAAATCAGAATATACAGGCATAGTGGTTCTTCAGGCCACTTATCATGTCTCCACAAAATTCCACTAACATGAAAATAAAAAAATAAAATAAAAGGAAACTCGTAAAGTATGTTGCCTATAAAATAACCATAAAACGAGTAGAATTTCTGTAAATTTTATGGGTAAATCGTAAAACTTGGCAAGTATGTGCTAACATTGTTTACTCATATACAAGAAAAGGTTATCAGACTGAATGTAAGAACTATCGTGATATCAGCCTGTTGAGAATGTGTGCCAAGGAGTGTTTGAAAAAGTTATTATGGATAAGGTATGAAATTTTATATCAGAGAAAGTGTAGAATGTATAGATTGGTTTTATGCCTGGTAAGGGCTGTACTAAGCAAATTTTTACATCACATATTATGACTGAAAACTATTTGTCTGTTGGTAAGAAAGTTTTTGCTGTCTTCATAGATTTAGAGAAAGCTTATGACACAGTAAATAGGATACTTCTGTGGGAGGTATTGAGTAAATAAGATACTTCTGTGGAAGGTACTGAGTAAATATGGTATTACTGGGAATCTATTGGGTTGTCGGAAAAGTCATGACATATTTTGGCACCCGATGGCGGTTGGGCGTTTTTGGAAGTACTAGAGGCAGCTCTATTATCGCTATGGCATTCGACAGGTGCCAGTTCTAGCTGCAGTCTAAAAGGAATAGTGAGCGATTTGGTTGATTTGCGGAGATTTGACATCAAGTTGAAGATGGAAGACCAAACTGTGCATTTTCACCATATTTTACTGTTTTACTTCCGTAAAGGGAAGAACACGCGTCAAGCTTGTGAAAAGTTGCGTAAAGTGTACGATGATAATGCTGTACAAGAACGTCAGTGCCAGAGGTGGTTCGCAAAATTCCGTGCTGGTGATTTTGACCTCAACGATGCTCCTCGATCCGGGAGGCCAACCGAGGTTGACGGCGACCAAATCAAGGCATTTATTGAGTCAAACCCACGTTACACGACACGAAAGATTGCAGACACATTGCACATCCATCATTCAAGCGTTCACGACCACTTGAAGAAGCTGGGATACGTAAGCAAGCTCGATGTGTGGGTTCCACATGAACTAAAATAACCTCTATTGACGGCGCGTATAAACATCTGTGGTATGCTTGTTAAACGTTAGGAAAATAATCTTTTTTCAAGTGACTGATAACTGGTGACGAAAAGTGGATGCCGCCCCGGTGCCGCAGTGGTCTAAAGGCGTTGGCCTCTGATCATTCGTCCGTAAGGGGTCCGGGTTCGAATCCCGGTGAGGCATGGATGTTGTGTTTGCTTTTGGCACTGGCTCTCTCCCTTCCCTGGACCCAGTGACCCTAAATTAGGGACGGGCGACTGCTTATATAGCCCATTGAGTTGCTCACGGTGGTCGTTAAACCTCCAATCAAAAAAAAAAAAAAAAAAAAAAGTGGATTGTGTACAGCAATGTGCTGTGCAAACGGTCTTGGTCCTGACGTGCTGCTTCGCCTCAAACAACATCTAAAGCAGACATTTACCAGCGGAAGGTTCTGGTCTCAGTGTGGTGGAATTTTAAAGGTGTCGTGTTTTTCGAGCTCCTACCACGGAACCAAACAATCAATTCGAATGTGTACTGTCGACAATTGGACAGTTTGAACGAATCCACCATCCATAAACGTCCAGAGCTAGTTCATCGTAAAGTTGTTGTGATCCATCATGACAACGCATGACCACACATGTTTGATCACCGGCCAAAAATTATTGGAGCTTGGGCGGGATGTGTTGCCACACTCAGCATACTCGCCTGACCTTGCACCCTCAGACTTCCACTTGTATCGCTCTCTTCAACAGTCCTTGCATGGTATAATGTTCAATTCAGATGAGGCTGTAAATCAGCACCTTATACAGTTTTTTGCCACGAAAGACAGGCCCTTCTATGAACGAGGCATTCGGCAGCTCACTGAAAGACGGCAAAAGGTTATCGAACAAAATGGGCGTTATATCATTGATTGATCTTTGTTCTTTCTATCAATAAATGACTTTTGCAAAACATGGCTAAAATACGTCATGACTTTTCAGACAACCCAATATTTAACAGTGTGAAAGCCATGTATGCTGGCAGTAGAGCATATGTACAAGTGAATGGTGTTGTAACGAAATGGTTTTCAATTTGTGCAGGAGTCTGACAAGGTTGTGCAATGTCACCATGGCTGTTTAATATATTTATGAATGCATGCATGCATGCATGATGCCAAAATGGACAATACTGGTTTATGTCTTGGTAATATCTGTGTGTGCAGATTGCAGTATGCTGATGACACAGCCCTGTTGGCAGACAGCAAAAGTGAGTTGCAGAGTATGCTGGCCCAGATGTACGAAATTTGTATGAATTTCAAACTGAGTATAAATAAGGGAAAAACCAAAGTTATGGTTTTTGAGCGAGGAACTGGTAGTACTGAATGTAATATAAGTTTTAATGGCACAGGGATTGACCAAGTAAACGGGTTTGAATATTTGAGAAGCACATTTGACAGACTCTCGTGTAGGGTATGGTGAACCTCCCACACTTGAGAAAGACAGTCCACCACGGAAACGATACAGAACTGGAAAACGGAGAACGAGATCCGGGCTGAGTGAGTGTAAGATTGGTGTGTGGAATACTAGAGGAATAAATGGAAAGATTAATGAGGTGATTGAAGAAATGAATAAGCATAAATTGGATGTGCTGAAGTGAAACTAAAAAGAAAGAAATTGGGACAGAAGAAGTGAATGATACAGTGAGTGTGTGGTCTGGAGTGTTGGATAATGTGAGAAGACAGGCTGGTGTAAATATGATTTTAAGTGAAAAGATGAACAACAACTAGATTTACTATAGTTGCATAAGTGAGATAATTCTCTGGATTCGTTTGAAAGTGAAACTTCAGAGAATTTTAATTGCTGTAGTGTATGCTCCTAGTGACTCTGAACCTTCTGATAAGAAGGAAGATTTCTGGAATGAGCTAAAAGCTGTTTTGAGCCTGTTTGGTGCTAAAGAAAAAGTTATAATAGCAGGGGATTTCAATGCTAGAGTAGGTGTGCAGAATGTAATTTCTGACAATGTTCTGGGTAAGTTTAATGATCCTTGTGTGAATGATAATGGTGAAAGATTAATTGAACTCTGCATTGAGAAGGGTTTGTGTGTATCTAACACATTTTTCAACCACAAGTATATCCACACATATACTTGGGAAAATCGTACTCTTGGTCAAAAGAGTGCGATAGATTTTGTTGTCTACGATCAGCGCCTGAAACACTTAGTTGTTGACACCCGTGTGATGTGAGGCCGTGTGATGTGAGGTGCAGATGTTGGTTCTGGTCATTACTTGGTAGTGTCACGAGTGAAACTTAATGTTGGTTGGAGGAAAAGGAATAGGAAGAGATCCAGGATAAAAAGAATAAAGATTGATAGGCTCCTTGAAGATCATCAGCATTATTCTAATTTACTCAGAAAACGACTGAAAGAGCTGAAGTCATGTGACAGGGATGTAGAAAAGAAGTGGGCTTGTTTAAAGAACTGTGTTGTCACTGCCACTGAAGAAATCTGTGGCACCAAAGTAGTAGGTAGCACTGGAGGTGATGTTTGGTGGAATAGTGAGATTGAAGAGGTAGTAAAGAGAAAGAAGAAAGCATATTTGAGGATGTTGCAGGGTAGAGTTTTTGAGGATGAATATTGCTGTAAGAAGCATGAGGCAGTGAAGCTGGTTCACCAGAGTAAGGCAAAAGATACGAAGGAAAAGGTGGAAAGGATTGAATTGGCTTTTTGGTAAGATAGAAAAACTTTCTAGGAGTATATGAGACACAGGAGAAATAGGGGAAACAAAGTTGCAAGTTGTGTGAAGAATAGGATTGGGGAAATTATATGGGAGCCCAATGAGTTAAGTGAAAGATGGAGTGAATACTTCTGTGAGTTCTTAGGTCAAGAAAGCAAAGGTGATTCTGAGGCAGAAGCAGATGTCATAGTGAGAGACAGATGCACAGGAGGGATCTAAAGAGAAGAGGAGTGTAAAGCTCTAAAATCTCTTCAGAATGGTAAGGCTCCAGGAATAGATGGCATAACTGCTGAGATGTTGAAATATGGTGGTGGTGACTCTGCAATTGACTGGTTAACTGATATCTGCCAGTTGTGCTGAGAGTAAGGAATGGTACCTCAGGATTGGAAGGATGCTATCATTGTTCCCTTGTATAAAGGAAAAGGTGACCAGATTGATTGCAAGAACTATCATGGTATTAGCTTACTTACACAAATATGGTGAAGTATGTTGCAATGATGATACTCCTTGTCACATCCCTTTACCTTGGAAAACGGTGCTTAATGAGTTATAACATATAGAGACATACACCAATTATTTCCTTCATACATATCTTTCAATAAGTTGCTTGACACGTAATACATTTATCGATGTTAACAAACCATTCACGAGATATGATGTCCATAACAAGCATGAGACAATATCAAGAAAACCACATATCATTAATGTATTCAAATCATACTCAGTTCCATTCTCCTAATAACATCTGAAGATGGGTCCATTGCTGGCCTGAAAGTTCTAATGTTTACTATATGAATTTAACAATTAACATCATCACAATAAATATTCTAAACAGTCAAATGTGTTATTTGAATCTGTTATTTGAATAATGATCGTGTAAAGACGGCAGAAATCAACATAGAAAGTGCCAGGGAAAGTGTTTGGTACGGTCATTATTGAAAAGGTATGAGTTCTTACATCAAAGAAAGTGTGGGATGTTCAGAGTGGTTTTATGCCTTGTAAGGGCTGCACTAACCAAATTTTTGCATTACGCATGATGATCGAAAAGCATCTGGCTGTTGGTAAGAAAGTTTTTACTGCCTTCATAGATTTAGAGAAAGCATATGACAGAGTAAATAGGATACTTCTGTGGAAGGTGTTGATTGAATATGGTGTTGCTGGGAATCTACTTAATAGTGTAAAAGACATGTATGCTGGCAGTAGAGCTTGTGTATGAGTGAATGGTGTCATATGAAAATGGTTTTCCATTGGTGCAGGAGTCAGGCAAGGTTGTGTAATGCCAAGATGGACAACACTGGTTTATGACTTGGTAATAGCTGTGAATGCAGATTGCTGTATGCTGATGACACAGTCGTGTTAGCAGAGAGAAAAAGTGAGTTGCAGAGTATGTTGTCCCGGATGTACGAAGTTATCATGAAATTCAAACTGAGTATAAATAAGGGAAAAACCAAAGTTATGGTTTTCGAGCGAGGAACTGTTAAGTACTGAATGCAGGGTAAGTCTAAATGGCACAATGATTGACAAGGTAAATGAGTTTGTATATTTGGGAAACTTGTTTAACAGGGAGAACAGTTTAGATGGTGCAATTAGTAGGAGAGTGAATTCTTCATTGAAAGTCATAGCTGCTTTAATGATGAATTCTCAAAAGAGTCCCAAATAGCTGTGTGTGAAAGTGGAATTGTTCCTACTCTGATGTATAACAGTGAAATGTGGGTACTACAAAAGAGACAGGAGTCATTTGTGTGCCGGAGAAATGCGTTACTTACGGGGGTTTTGTGGGAAGACACCTTCTGATCATGTGAGGAATGAAGATGTGTTGCAGTTGTGTAATGTGAAGCAAAATGTTGCTAGTATGGTGGAGACTAATATTCTTAAGTGGTTTGGCCATGTTGAAAGAATGAGTGACGAGATGCTTACTAAGAAAAAAATTTCGGCACAAGTGGCAGGAAAGAAAGGCAGAGGAAGGCCAAGGAAGTTATGGGAGGATCAGATGCAGGAGTGTCTGCATGAGAAAAAGATTATGAGTATGAAGTACAGAAGATCTTGTGTATGGCGTGTGCTGGATGTCACTGAAGCCCATGTTGTGTGTAAAAATTGTTGTAAATGGAGAAGTTTGATACGGCAACAGTAAGTAAATAATTAGTCAAAAATTTATCTGGTGGTTTGTTATTTCTTTGTGAAGCTAATCTCAGAGAACACCTTAGGGATATGTATTATCAGTTAAATGTTTATTTGTTAGATGGTCTTCCTTTGAGGAGCTAACCTCTGAATATCAGGGAACAGCTTAATGATATGTACGTATGTATGTACATTTGACAGAGAGAACAAATACATACATACATACATACATACATACATACATACATACATACATACATACATACATACATACATACATACATACATACATACATAAATACATATCACTAAGCTGTTCTCTGAGATTCAGAGGACAGCTTAGCTTAGCTTAGCTTAGCTTAGTATCTGGTAGTTTGTATTTCTTTGTGGTTAGCTCCACAAAGAAATACAAACTACCAGATAAATTTTTAACTGTGAAATACAAACTACCAGATAAATTTTTTAACTGTTGCAGTACCATCATCAATCTTGACACACAAGGCCTTCTATACTTCATACTCATGATCTTTTTCTCATGCAGACACTCTTGAGTCTGATCCTCCCATGACTTCCTTGGCCTTCCTCTGCCTTTCCTTCCTGCCACTTGGGCTAAAAAGATTTTCGTAGTAAGCATCTCATCACTCATTCTTTCAACATGGCCAAACCACAGAAGCATATTAGTCTCCACCTTGCTAACAACATTTTGCTTTATATTATGCAACTGCAACACATCTTCATTCCTCACACAATCAGAACATATCTTGCCACAAGCCCCCCATAAGTAACGCATTTCTCCAGCACACAAACGACTCCTGTTTTTTCTGTAGTACCCAAGTTCCACTGCCATACATCAGAGTAGGGACAATTACACTCTCATACACAGCCATGCAGGACTCTCTCGAGAACCCATCAGACCTACTTTTTAAATCGTGTAACGACAGCATTGTGAAGGAAATTTTTTATAATTTATTGACACAAATCCCCACAAATTTTTGGATACCAAGCTGCATTTTGGTAGTGTAAGTGTGAAACTTTTTACTTACTTTCGAACTCAATATGGAACGAGCCACTGGTATTTTGTTTCAAGTAAGACATAAACTCACTTACGAGGGTGCACATTTGGACTTTCTGCTCAACTGCAAAGAATTACAGGTTATTCCTAAGTTCTTGACTATCAATAGGCGTGCTGTTTAACCCAGAGACGCCCACATTCTGTCTGCTGCTGAACATAAGAGGCTAATTAGTATGATATGATGCAAACGATCTTTCATTGGCCTCCTTAATAGGAAATCATACAACGCTTATGTTTGGCTAACAAAAAAGTAACTCGCCCTATCTTATTAGATAGTCATGACTGCACACAATTCTATTTTTACGACCGAACTTAGATGTTTGCAGACTTGACACATCAATAAACGTTGTGCACTTATGGCATACAGAACTTATAACTCAGTTAATCCTTCAAGATCTTCAGTGCCTAATAACATAACCTCTAGTAGTTATGTTAATTGCAGCACTATATCTATTAATACCATCCAAGCAACTGCACTGAATCGTGGACCTAAATTCTGCTATCCAGACACTAATTACAATAAAGTTGATATTAAAGTCCAAACAGAAGCTATTATACAGAAACTTCCGTACCAAGAAAAAGAACCAACCCAGAATCGGATAACCCGGACTCTGCCTGTCAACGCAGCGAAAACTCAAACGATACTAACTAAGAACTTACAGTATGAGAGGAAACAACTGCTCCAGCTTTCTCAAAATCCTGCTATTTCCATCACAACAGCTGATAAGTCACACCAACTGGTTATTTTGGACCTCTCTGAATATAATTGGAAAGTGACTGAAGCTATCGATAAAATACCGCATGAGGTAGTCAGAACTGATCCCACTCGTACCACTATCATCGCTCTTAGCAAACTCAAAAATCAGGGTTTCCTTCCCCCTCCATTGTTAATGATATGCATCCACCTCATGGACCTAGGATTCCTGAATTGTTTGGCAAAGTGAAACTGCATAAAGATGGCCAACCCATTCGCCCATTGGTTTCGGGTTATGCTAACCCTTCCCGGCCCTTAGAAAAAGCCTTACTTCGTTTTTGAAACCTTTGATTTCTCATTCCCACTTTTCCATTTATAGTTCGAACCAAGCACTTGCCAAAATTAAGTCCTTTGACTATTGGGGCCACCCTTTCATCCTAGCGTCGTTAGATGTTGTATCCCTTTTTCCTAGTATCCCTCTTGATTCTGCCCATTCTATTATTGAAAATTTACTCCCGACTTTAGGTGTAACCCCATACAGAGAGTATGGTGATCATTGAAGCTTTAAGACTAATTGCTCGGCCCACATTTTTTCGATTCAATAACATCATGTTTCGTCAGACTGCCGGCACTCCCATGGGTTCAACCCTCTCGCCACTATTAGCCGAAATAGTTTTACAGCACCTTGAGAATAATGTCCTTCAACAGTGCCCTCTCAAACCTTTACTTTATATGAGATATGTTGATGACATTTTGGTAGCATGGCAACATTCTGTTGATGCTTTACAGAAGTTCGCCGACCTTTTTTCTGCCCTCTTTTCAACCATCAATTTTACTGTTGAATTGGAGGATAAGGGTTCTTTACCTTTCTTGGATCTACTCTTGACTCAGTTTCCCTCCACTTGGTCGTTCTCTTTCCGGGTTTTTCGTAAACCTTCATTTCTGATATCTTTTTCTTCATTTAGTCCTCCACAACACAAGAATGCAGCTTTTGCATTCCTGTTTAACCGAGCTTATACTCATCGTCTGCCACCCTAAGAACCCGTGAAATTCAATATGTTTTTGATTTGGCTAACCAGTTTGGCTACCTCGCCATTACGTGTTAAAACAACTTCATAAATTCCAACGTTCTAAACTCTCTACGTTACAAAGAAGTGGTGAAGAAGCTAATACCCATGTAGGTTCCATTGATTACATCTCCGATGTTGTACAGATCCTGAAAAAGCGTGTGCCAAACAAAATATGGATATTGGAATTCAGACTCAAAAATTACTCTCTTTGGTCAAAAGAGATTGTGACAAAGCCAACCCTTTACATAGACACGGAGTGTACTCTATTCCTTTAAAGGCTACTTTCCCTAATGTGCACGACTCCAGATATATAAGATCCACCTTTCGAAATATTTCGACTAGGATTTCTGAACATGCCTTAAAAGTAAGGAAAGGTCCGTGCGCTACAGCATTATCTAGACTGGTTTATCAGGGCTGCCATAAACCACATTGGAACAAATGTTAAATACTTAGCAACAGCATCCAACAAAACTAATTTACTTTTTACGAAGAGCATTTTAATCCACTTGTTCACCAACCAATGCTGTAATGATGACTCACCATGTATATTAACCATCGTCATGAACACATTTCATTTTCAATCATTGTATTTTTTTTTTATCACAATTCATAACTCATACCATCATATTAACCTGAAGTGATTTTCATTTGTGTATGTCATGCTGAAGTGCGCTTGCGTTAAATGGAACTACGTCATCCAACCAGAGACTTTAGGTGACGAACCATCTTCTTATAAACAGGAGTTTGGCCTAATATGTTGCCCGATGGACCCAGTGTGGGTCCGAAAGTACTAGCATGTTTCTTGCGATGGTTTTACATGTAAATAAAGTTCATTTTTAAATGCAACTGCGACCTACTTTTTAAATCGTGTAACGACAGCATTGTGAAGGTGATTTTTTTTATAATTTATTGACACAAATCCCCACGCATTTTTGGACCCATCATCATTGTGAAAACCTCCCAATGCCACTCTGACTTTCAATGAAGAAGCCTACTAATTTCAACATCCAATTTGTTCTCTCTGTCATACATGCTTCCTAAATACACAAATTCATTCACCTGGTCAATCACTGTGCCATTTAGACTTATATTACATTCGGTACTACCAGTTCCTCGCTCAAAAACCATAACTTTGGTTTTTCCTTATTTATACCCAGTTTCAATTTCATGCAAACTTCATACATCTGGGACAAGATACTCTGCAACTCACTTTTGCTCTCTGCCAACAGGATCCAGTGTCATCAGCATACAGCAATCTGCACACACGGATATCACCAAGACATAAATCAGTATTGTCCATCTTGGCATCATGCATGCACGCATTCATAAATACATTAAACAGCCATGGTGACATTACACAACCTTGTCTGACTCCTGCACCAATAGAAACCCATTTTGATAAAAACACCATTCGCTCGCACACAAGTTCTACTGCCAGCATACATGGCTTTTACACTATTAAGTAGATTCCCATTAACACCATATTTATTAAATACCTTCCACAAAAGTGTTCTATTTACTCGGTCATAAGCTTCCTCTAAATCTATGAAGGCAGCAAAAACTTCCTTACCAACAGCCAGATACTTTTCAACCATCATGCATAATGCAAAAATTTGGTTAGTGCAGCCCTTATAGGCATAAAACCACTCTGGACATCCCATACTTTCTCTGAAGTAAGACCCCATACTTTTTCAATAATGACCTTACCAAACACTTTCCCTGGCACACTCAGTAGGCTAATAACACGACAGTTCTTGCAGTCAGTCTGATCCCCTTTTTCCTTATACAAGGGAACAATGATAGCATCCTTCCAATCCCGAGGGACCATTCCTAACTCACAGCACAACTGGCAAATTTCAGTTAATGAGTCAATTACAGTCATCACAATATATTTCAACATCTCAGCATTTATGCCATTCACTCCTAGAGCCTTACCAGTCTGGAGAGATTTTAGAGCTTTACACACCTGTTCTCTTGAGATCCCTCCTTGCTTCCATCCTTCACTGTGACATCTGCTTCTGCCTCAGAATCACCTTTCTTTTCTTGATCTAATAACTCACAGAAGTATTCACCCCATCTTTCATTTAACTCATTGGGCTCCCATATCATTTCCTCAATCTATTCTTCACACAGCTTACAAATTTGTTTCCCCTAGTTTTCCTGATTCTCATGTACATCCAGAAAATATTTCTATCTTTCCAAAAAGCCAATTTATGCCTTTCCACCTTCTCCTTCCATCTTTTGCCTTACTTTGGCAAACCAGCTTAGCTGCTTCACGCTTCTTACAGTGATATTCATCCACAGAAACTCTCCCTTGCAACATCCCCAAATAGACTTCAGTCTTTCTTTTTACTGCCTCTTCAATCTCACTATTCCACCAAGCCTCACCTCTATTGTTACCCACTATTGTGGTGCTACAGACCTTTTCAGCAACAGTGACAACACTGTTCTTAAAACATTACCACTTCTTTTCTACATCCCTCTCACATGACTTCGGCTCCTTCAGCCATTCCCTGAGTAACTTAGTATAACGCAGATGATCTTCAGCGAGCCTTTCAACCTTTAATTCTTTCCATCCTAGGCTCTTCCTATTCCTTTACCTCTAACCAACATTCAGTTTCACTCGTGACATTACCAAGTAATGATCAGAGCCAACATCTTCACCTCTCATCACACGAGCGTCAACAACTAAACATTACCACTTCTTTTCTACATCCCTCTCACATGACTTCAGCTCCTTCAGCTGTTCTCTGAGTAACTTAGAATAATGCTGATGATCTTCAGCGAGCCTTTCAACCTTTAATTCTTTCCATCCTAGGCTTTTCCTATTCCTTTACCTCCAACCAACATTCAGTTTCACTTGTAACACTACCAAGTTCAGGTTCACTCGTGACACTACCAAGTAATGATCAGAGTCAACATCTTCACCTCTCATCACACGAGTGTCAACAACTAAACATTACCACTTCTTTTCTACATCCCTTTCACATGACTTCGGCTCCTTCAGCCATTCTCTGAGTAACTTAGAATAACGCTGATGATCTTCAGCGAGCCTTTCAACCTTTAATTCTTTCCATCCTAGGCTCTTCTTATTCCTTTACCTCCAACCAACATTCAGTTTCACTGGTGACATTACCAAGTAATGATCAGAGCCAACATCTTCACCTCTCATCACACGAGTGTCAACAACTAAGTGTTTCAGACGCTGATCGTGAACAACAAAATCTATCACCCTTTTGACCATGAGTATGAGAGCAAATTAGACGGCGAAATTAGTAGATGTGTAAACTCTTCACTGAAAGTCACACCTACTTTAGGAGGATTTCACAGGAACAACAGGTTCTCAAAAATAGTCTTAAATGGCTGTGTATGAAAGTGAATTGTTCCTACACTGATGTAAGGCAGTGAAACCTGGGTACTACAAATGAGATATAAGAGTTGTTTGTGTTCCAGAGAGATGCATTACTTACAGGGGGTTTGTAGCAAGATATGTTATGATCATGTGAGGAATAAAGATGTGTTGCAGATGTGTAATGTAAAGCAGAATGTTGTTAGTAAGATGCAGACAAGCATTCTTAAGTGGTTTGGTCATGTTGAAAGAATGAATGGTGAGATGCTTACTAAGAAAATTTGTGTAGGAAAGAAAAGTAGAGGAAGGCCAAGGAAATAATATGAGGACCAGATTCAGGAATGTCTGCATGAAAAAAGATAATGAGTATGAAGTACATAAGGTTTTGTGTGTGACGTGTGATGGATTTCAGTGAAGCTCGAATTGTATGCCAAGATTACTGTAAATGGTGATGTTCGATACCATAGTTCTCACTCCTTGTCCACCACAAAAGTCAAGGACTTTTCCAGGACTTTTTAAGGACTCATAAAAAAATTTCAAGACTACATTTGTGTCCAATAAGAACTCACATGAAACACTAAAATAAGTTGTGACAAACAGTCAAAAAGTTCAATTAAAATTATAGTTATATCTAAACATAGGGCCATACCTTGGTGAGTTATTATTGTTCCACAAGATTTCAGGTTTCCTTATCACTGACACAATGCATTACACATTTGAGAGAATATATATATATATATATATATATATATATATATATATATATATATATATATATATATCACTAAGCTGTTCTCTGAGATTCGGAGGTTAGCTCCAAAAAGAAATACAAACTACCATATATATATATATATATATATATATATATATATATATATAAAAGTCATCCTGAAGAAGAAATTGAAGAATTTTATGAGGAAATTTGTCATCTAAATAATAAAGGTAAGCAGCACTTGAAAATAACTATGGGAGATTTCAATGCAAAAATAGGGCACCGGCAACAGAATGAAACTTCAGTAGGTAAATTCGGGCACGGCAACAGAAACCAGCGTGGAAATACTCTCGTTGAGTTTGCAGAGGCAGAAGGGTTTTTTATCTTGAACTCCTTTTTCAAGAAAAAGCCACACAAGAAATGGACATGGAGACATCCAAATGGGACGACAAGTGAAATTGATTTTATTATGTGTAACAAAAAATTCGTCATAGAAGACTGCAGTGTGCTAAACAAGTTCAACACAGGTAGTGACCATAGATTGGTGAGATGTAAGATGCACCTCAACACTAAACTTGAACGTGGCAAGCTCATAAGACAAACAAAATCTATTGACATAACCAACCTTCAAAAACACCATAATACCTTCAAGTTGGAACTGAAGAACAGGTTCTCTGCTTTAGAAGGCCTAACATTGGAAGAAGAGGATATTTCTGAAGTTAACAGAAAAGGAACCAAAGCTCTTATGGAAACAGCAACAAAATTAGCTGGGTCTAAGAACAAGTTGCATGTGAACAAATTATCAGGAAAAACCAAAATGTTGATGCAAAAAAGAAGAGAGATGAGGACAACTAAAGAAGATGCGACTTCCAAAGTGGAATATATAGAGCTATGCAAGACAGTAAGAAAAAGTATCACTGAAGACGTAAGAAAATTTAACTGTGAACTAGTGAGGAAAGCAATTGAAAACAATCAAACCCTAAAGATAGCAAAGGGACATCTGAGTAAGGGAAGAAAACAGATTATGGCACTGAAAAAAGAAGATGGTTCTGTAACAAGAAATAGAGGCGAAATTTTGACAAGAGTGAAAGATTTCTACTCCAAATTATATGAAAGGGATGATACATGCACTCCAGACATCATGAAAGGTACCAGTACCAGAGTTCCTCCAGTCCTTCCAGCAGAAGTTGCACATGCAATCAAGAACATGAAGCGGGGAAAGCTCCAGGAGAAGATGGAATTACTGTAGACATCATACAAGAAGCAAGTGGAGAAATCGAAACAGTACTTGCCCAAATTTTCACTTGATGCCTTAATGAAGGGAAGATTCCTGAGGATTGGAACACCACTACAATGATCCTGCTACATAAAAAAGGTGACATTGAGGATCTCGGGACCTACAGACCTATCAGCCTCCTATCAGTGGTTTATAAAATCTTCACTAAAGTTCTTTCACACCGCTTGAAGGTAACACTGGACATGGCTCAACCGAGAGAACAAGCTGGATTCAGGAGTGGCTACAGCACAATAGATCATATCCACGTACCGAGATAACTAATTGAAAGAGCGAGGGAATATGAATTTCCATTGTGCATGGCTTTTATCGATTATGAAAAAGCCTTTGATTCGGTGAAACCATCAGCAGTTACAATGGCTCTGAAATCCTGCGGTATTGAAGATGCATACATTAATATTATTAATAACATCTATGAAAATGCAAGTGCAAAGATTCGGCTGTTTCAAAATACAACACATAAAAATTGGAAAGGGAGTGAGACAAGGTGACACCATATCTCCGAAGCTCTTTAATGTCACATTGGAGGGTGTCTTTCAGTCGCTGAGCTGGGAAAACAAGGGGATAAAGATTAATGGAGATTATCTAACCCACCTTCGTTTTGCTGATGACGTAGTCACTTTTGCAACTACCCCATCAGAGCTGCAGAGTATGATCCAGGAACTTGCTGACAAGAGTAAAGAAGTAGGATTAAAAATGAAATTTCAGAAGACAAAAGTGATGTTCAATGCTTTTACAAGAAATGAAGATTTATCGATTGATGGAGAAAAGCTGGAGATAACAGACACGTACGTTTATCTTGGACAGCAGATATCAAGTGAGGGTCACATTGATGAAGAAGTTAATCGGCGCACAAAACTTGCCTGGAAAGCTTTTGGAAGAAACAGCATAATTTTCAAGAGCAATATGCCATTATGTCTTAAAAGAAAAGTGTTTGATCAATGCATCCTTCCAGTGCTTACGAATGGTGCAGAGACGTGGACCTTAACTAAAAGAGACATACAAAGGCTGCAGACAACTCAAAGCAGCATGGAGAGGTGCATGATTGGTGTTTTTTTTTTATTGGAGGTTTAACGACCACCGTGAGCAACTCAATGGGCTATAAGCAGTCGCCCGTCCCTAATTTAGGGTAACTGATTCCAGGGAAGGGAGAGAACCAGTGCCGTAAGACAAACACAACATCCATGCCTCACCAGGATTCGAACCCGGACCCTGTTCGGACGAATGATCAGAGGCCAGCGCCTTAGACCACTGCGCCACCGGGGCGGCCGCATGATTGGTGTAACCAGGAGAGATAAGAAGAGGAACTCGTGGATCCGAAAAATGACAAGAGTGGAAGACATCATGATCAGAGATAAATCCCTGAAATGGCAATGGGCTGGACATACTGCCAGAAGGACAGATCATCGATGGACAGCCGAAATTTTAAATTGGATTCCAAGGGACAAGAAAAGACCCAGAAGAAGACTACATGGGAGATAGGTGGATGAAATTCGAAAGTATGCAGGGGTGACATGGAGGAGACTGGCACAAGACAGACCGTTGTGGAGGAAACTTGGGGAGACCTTCGTCCAGCAGTGGATTGATAATGGTTGACGATGATGATGATGATGATATATATATATACTGTATATGTGGAAGATATCATGATCAGAGTAAAATTCCTGAAATGGGAATGGGCTGGAAATATTGCCAGAAGGACAGACCACCGATGGGCAACTGAAATTTTAGAATGGATTCTTGGGCTACAAACTTTCAGCAACTTGCAAACCCGGTTTGAGATGCTAGTATCTTACACTCTCTCACATTCGCTTATTGTAGTTCAAAAGAATTCCCCCACATTCACTAATCGTAGTTGAAAATTACAATTGTGTGAAAACCGGAAAGATGACAGCTATGTACTCCTGATTCCAGGAGAGTGCTTCACAATACAGTGCAGCCACTTGTGACATTTTGATGATAACTTCTCTTCAACGAACTGACTGTGGGAACCCTGGATACATCAATAGTAAGTAAAATGTAGTTCAATCAATATGTTTGGCTTAAATGAATAACTAAAATCTCAGAAATCCAAAAAGTCCTCTAAAACTTTATGCACGTTAATCTGAAGTCAAAAGCATTTGTTCCAATAGAAGAAGTAAAATAATCAATTGGATCACACTTACTTAATTGACAAAGTCATCATAAAGAGTCATCAATTGAACCTTAAAACATTGTGAGATGGTTGAAGTCCAATTATTAAGACCAATGATGAATTACTAAAAGAAAGAAATGATTAGACACTGAAACTGCTAAAAACTATTGAAACAAAAAAGAGTCCAAGTTCTCTAAGTATGTTCTAATTGACTGTTTTCTTTTTCCACCGGAACAATGCTTTTGACTTCAGATTAATGTGTACTAAGTTTTAGAGGACTCTTTTGGATTTCCAAGATTTTAGTTATTCATTTAGACCAAACACATTAGTCATTTTAAGCATGTTTTGTAGTAAGAGTTTGCTCTTACAATTACAGTAGTTCCATCAGTTTAAACTTTAACAGACAGATGAGCTTTCTTTGAGGAGCTAACCTCTGAGAGAACAGCTTGGTGATATGTATGTATATACAAAATGAAAATGATGTTCAACTTACCGAAAGAATGTCTACATAAAGAATGATGAAATGTAGGGTCATTGACAAAGTTATAGCAGCCATTAGCCAGCAGTTAATCCAAGGAGGCATGAGCAACAATGACTGATTTTCAGACAAACTGTTGGAAGAAAGTTCAAGTTTTTAATATTTCAATGGTACACAGTTACATACAAAGACTCACTGCTAGCACATCACGTGCATTCACATTATAATATGAACAATGATTTAATAAAAGTATCCCATGTAGTTCTTTCGTAAATTAGCAGTGGATTTTGCATTATTGCTGGCATTCTCTTCCACATAGTATATAGCTTGCTCAAGACAACACACACACATACATACATACAGGGCGATTCACAAAGAAGTATATAGTTTCAATGCACTATAAAACAAGAACAATGTAAGATATCTTATGTCACCTGTAACAGAATTGTAGGGGAATGTTTCAAGTTTTTTTAGAGACAGTCACAGATGTTCTACGTGTGCACCCTTAGTCACACGACACACATCGAGCCGGTAATCCATTCCCGCCCAAACGTGAAGTAAGTTATATGAATCAAGTGCAGTGATAGTGGTTATGATAGGCTGTTTCAGCTCCGCTAGATCAACAGGAAGGGAGGGCCGAATACCTTGTCCTTTGCATACCCCCACAGGAAAAAGTCACAAGGTGTTAAGTCAGGACTCCTGAGTGGTTGGTTGGTTGGTGTATTTTAATGGCGCAAGGGCCAGGTCTGGCCAAAGAGCGCCAATCACGAAGCAATTAAAGAAAACAAGTTAAAAGCTAGGAAGAGTAATAAGAAGCACGGCAGAGTAGGACAACTGAAAAACAAGAACGATAAAAGCTTGGTAATTTAGATTAGTTTAAGAAAGTCAATTTGCCTGAAAAATGAAAAAACTGCGAACGTATCACAACAGTCACCTAAGATTCTTTTGAAGGGAAGCTGAATTGTCTTCTAATGAATAAGCTCGGAAATATTGAAAACGGTTATCACGAAAGCAGAAACAAGTACACAAGACATGAAGGACACTGAGACGACTGTTACACGTCGCGCACATTGGGGCAGTGTCGCCACACAGCAAGAAGCGGTGGGTGAAACGACAATGCCCGATGCGCAGACGCGCCAGAACTACTTCTTCGCGACGATTCTTCCGCAATCCAGATTGCCATAGTCCGGTCTGCGGTTTGATGGAAAGAAGTTTGTTGCTGCCCTGTTGAGTCCACAGGGACTGCCACTCCTCCATGATAAATTTGCGGATGCACGGGTGAAAATCTCGAAAAATAGTGGCAGTCGGGTGATTGCCAAGGATAGAACAGATCTGGCTGCGGTGTCGACCAGCTCGTTACCCCGAATCCCAACATGGCCAGGGATCCAACAGAATCGGACCAGGAATCCAGCACCCGCCAAAGTTCCCAGGAGACGACGGACATCTTTGGTGATTGGTGAGTCACTATTCTCCGGGGAGAATAAGGCTTTAATAACTGATTGAGAATCAATACAAATCATAGTGCGACGATGGTGTTTGGAATGAATGTGGCGCAAAGCGAGGTGCACCGCGTGCATCTCTGACGTAAAGACTGTCGCAACCGGCGGAATCCTCTCAGCATAAGTCTCATCCGCACAAACAAAGGCGGAGCCCACAAAATCACCGGATTTCGAACCATCGGTGAAGACAGGCACGAAATCGGGATAGAGGGAAAGGTGTTCAGCAAAAGTTTCTGGTACACCAGTGCAGGTGTGGAGGACTTAGGCCATCCAGAAAGAGAGAGGTCAGTCACTGCCTGAACTGGCTGCCAAGGTGGATCGTTAAAGGCACGGGTCACACCGATTAACGACAAGTCTATGCCGGCATCTCGCACTATGTCTGACATCCGAATCCCGAAGGTGGGAACACAAGAAGGGCGGTTGGAAAATAGGCGAGCACATTGTGGCGTGAAGATGGAATCATGCAGTGGGTGATCAGGGAGAGATTTCAGCTTGATGTAGAACTGGAGAGACAGTTGCTTACGACGGAGGCATAACGGTGGTTCATGAGATTCGGCATACAGGCTGTGGACAGGAGACGTACGGAAAGCACCGATGCACAGGTGTAAAGCTTGGTGGTGGACTGGATCGAGGAGCTTTAATACCGAAGGCCGTGCAGATCCGTAGGTTATACAGCCATACTCTAACTTTGACCGGACAAGGGAGTGATGAATGCGAAGCATTGAGCACCTGTCGGGCCCCCCAAGATGTTCCGGAGAGGACTTTCAGGATACTCAATGACTTTGTGCACTTCACCTTTAAGGAATGAATATGAGGCCGGAAGGTGAGTGCGCGATCAAAAGTCAATCCCAAGAATTTGACCTCTGTCACAACTGGAATGGTGGTGTTCCCCAGACGGAGCTGGGGGTCTGGATGAAGACCGCGTTTGCGGCAGAAATGCACGCAAACAGTCTTCTGTGACGAGAAGCCAAAGCCGTTGCGCGAGACCCAGGAAGAGATCTTAGTAATAGACGATTGACTGTCTCTCAATCGTGCGCATGTTGACAGAAGCACATGAAATCTGAAGATCGTCCACATACATAGTGCCGCGAACCATCGGAAGTAAATTGAAGATATGATTCACCCGAAGGATGAAGAGAGTGACCGATAAGATCGAGCCCTGAGGGACACCCTGCTCCTGCGGGTACATCGCGGAAACTGTCGACCCAACGCGCACATGAAACATCCGGTTCTGGAGAAAACCGGCAATGAAAGTTGGTAAATTTCCCCGTAATCCACAGTCTTGCAGATAATGGAGAATGCCATATCTCCAAGTCCGATCATACACTTTTTCCATATCAAAGAACACGGAGACCATGTGCTGTCGTCGAACAAACGCTTCTCTGGTCGATGTCTCAAGGCGAAGGTGGTGGTCAGTAGTGGAGCGAAAACGACGGTGTCCATTTTGATGGGGTGACAAAAAGTGATGGGTTTCCCAGCGGAAGATCAAGCGGAAATTCATGATGCGTTCAAGCGCCTTGCAGAGGCAGCTTGTCATGGCAATTGGTCGGTAGTTGAACGGGTTTTTCGGATCTTTACCAGGTTTGAGAACAGGTATCACAATAGCTGTGCGCCAAGAATCGGGGAAAACGTGCTCTTGCCAAACCCTGTTAAACAGGATTAGCAGACCGTCGAGAGATGATCGAGAAAGGTGCTTCAGCATTTCGTAAAAGATGTTATCTGGTCCTGCATATGTTCGGCCAGAGCGATTTAGGGCAATCCTCAGTTCCACCGCTGTCAACGGGCTGTTATAGTCCTCCGAGGAAAACGGTCGAAAGGAAATTCGTTTTCTCTCCAGCCGTGACTGAAGCTCTTGGAAAGAAGGAGGATAATTGCAGTTGCTGGAAACTGAAGCAAATGCTGTGCCAAGACAATCAGCGATACCCCGAGCGTCGGCAGCCATTCCTCCACCACTCTCGAAGATGGAGATCTCGCCAGATGGGTACTTTCCCGAATCTTGCGAATCCTGTCCCAAACCATTTTGGAGTTTGTAGATGTGTTGATGCCGGATACATATTGGATCCAGGATTCCCGTTTATGGCGATGACGAACCAGTCTTGCATAAGCCCTGGCCTTCTTAAAAGCAAAAAGGTTAGCGTCGGTGGGATAGCGACGAAATTTGCCAAAAGCCCTATGCTGGGCCTGACGTGCTGCCTTGCATTTCGAATTCCACCATGGCTTTGGGCAACTTGGAAGTTTAGTTGACGTTTTAGGAATGGTGAGTTCTGCTGCTTGCACAATACAATCCGTGACCACTGCAACCGCATCGTTGATCATACCTGTGGCCACCATAGTAGAAGTAATAATCGCTGTAGCACTGAATGCGTCCCACTTGGCTCGATCAATATCCCATCTAGGGGGACGGGTTGGATGGCGGTAGCCGTCACCAGCGAGTCGAAGAAAAATTGGAAAGTGATCGCTGCCAAGAGGATCACCAGACACGCTTCAAGACCAGTCAGGAAATAAGGATGGTGAACACAGCGACAGATCAATGGCTGAGTACGAGCGGCTGGGTTCGTGGAAGTAGGTATTTGCTCCCGTGTTATGGAGGCAGAGTGACGTGTTGTACAGCAGGGACTCGATAACGCGGCCCCTGGGATCACGACTGCGGTCTCCCCACAACGGATTGTGTGCATTAAAATCTCCGAGAAGGAAAAACGGAGGCGGTAGCTGGTCAACCAAATCTTCCAAGTCTGAAGGGCTAACAGCTTCATCTGGTAGTAAATAAATGAATCTCACGCCTGTTGCACTGTAAATCTGGGATTATCCGTTCCCCAAAAGCGAACATTGTGCTTGTTTACCTGACCACTCATGTGAAATGTAGCTTCATTGGTGAAAACTAAGTGATCGACAAAATAGTCATTTTCAAAACGGTGCTGCATTTTGGCACAAAATTCAAAGTGCTTTCTCCTGTCAAGGTCAGTGAGATTTTGCAACGTCTGCACTTTGTACGGAATCATTTTTAGCTTCTTTCTATAAATTCTCCAAAGAGTGGGCTGTGAAATCTGTACTTCACGACTAACCCTCCGCGTTGATTTTCCAGGGCTTTGTTGAATGGCAGTGCAAACACTATTAATGACTTCTTCCGATACACGCGGTCGTCCAGGACTTTTAAGTTTGCACAAACAGCCTGTAGATTCAAATTTTTAATGCCAATCGTTGATAGATTTTCTGGTTGGAGGTTCTTTTCCGAATCGTGATCGAAAATGCCGTTGCACAACAGTTACAAATTTTGTTTTGCTCAATTCAAAAACACAAAACGCCTTCTCCACTGCAGATGCTGCCAGTTTGACTGACTAGCCACGCAACACACGCGCTGTTGCTTACGTCACTTCCCTCAGTAGCGGGACATAAACTTTATGAGTACATCTACCTAACGGTTCGCAGTTGTGGTCCGTGTCTTCAACTGTAACTATTTTACAGCATCTGGAAACTGTATACTTCTTTATGAATCAGGGTGTATATATACAGTCAAACTTCGATTTAATGAACTTCAAGGGACCAACAGTCTTGCACATAAAATCACAAAATTCGCTAAATCAAGGAAGCCTTTCAAATGAAACATTCAAATTACACTAGTGTTCACAACAGAATATGTAAGCAACTAAGTTCTCTTTCTTCAGTGAAATTTAAATTATGTATAGTAGTTTTAATTATGAAATTTATTATAAAAAATGTTATAATATGTACACATTTACTGTGCATGTTAAACACCGGATGTTTCACTGGGTAGTCACAAAAGAAAGAGACAATAAAATTAACATACTTTATTGGAAGAGGAAAAAGATGTTTACAGGAGTAAGAGTAGGCAAAAGGTAATCAATGGATGACATGTTCCACATGATGACCATCTGTTGCCACAAAATGACAAATATGTGCTTTGAAGTGCTGCAATATCGACGGAAAGATGTTCAACGGGAGGGATCTGTGTATTTCCTGTTGGATAGCACATCAAAGGTCAGGCAGTGTTTGCGGGTTGCCCTGGTACACTCGATCTTTCAGATAGCCCCACAAGAAGTCTAGCAGCGTTAAATCAGGGCTAGACGGAAGCCAAGAGAGACCGGCTGAAAAACGTTGGCGGAATCCTTTGGCGATGACCCATGGGCCATACTGCTGGTGAAGCAAATCAAGAACAGCATTTGTGGAGTGTGTCAGTGCTCCGTCCTGTTGAAACATGCGGTTGCAAATCCAGTTTTTCTGGAATGCAGGGGGAGGGGGCAATTCTTCAAAAGGTCACTGTAGGTGGCAGCAGTAACTGTGGACTCCAGAAAAAATGGCCCAATGAGGCCATTCTTCACTCATTGTGCACCAAACAGTTAGCTTCAGTGGATGGAGAGGCTTCACAACACAGACTGCCAGCTTCTTGCTTTCCCAGATGTAATAATTTTGCTGGTTAACGTGCAGCCATCTAACCAGAAGTGCGCCTTATCGCTGAAGACAATGCTCTTCACATCAAAGTTGTGCTCATCGATCAGTAAACACATGTCATTCGCAAACTCATAATGCTGCTGGACGGCTGTTGTGCTGAAAAGACTGATGCACCTGGATTTTGTAGGGAAACGTGCAAATCTGACGTCACAATGCGCCATGAGGACACTGAGCTAACGTCTAGTTGCTGCGCCAGTCTTCATGTTGATGTACCAGCTTTTTCGTGCAGAAGTTCTTGTGTGGCTTTGATTATTTCCGCCTTCCACACTGTTCATCTCTTCGTCGCCATGCTTGCCACGTCATCTGTGCCACTGCCGGTTCGTTTGATTTCGCTACCAATTTTGTCATGTAGGCACAGGATGGCTTATGGCAATTCTTAAACGCTGTACCCCACTTTTGTAACACACCTTTGTGGGGGTTCCGCCCTCCGCATACCAATTTTTCACCAAGAAAACTCTTTTTTCCATGGTATATTGCTGCATTTCTAAAATCGCGTATCCACCGTCCCACTACTTCCTCACGAATGCCTGTTGCCTGCTAATCGACGTCTCAGACTTATGCCATCTCGTTATAATGATTTATTAGACAGAAAAGTTGTCACCACCCAGTAAAACACCCGGTACATAATTCATAGATATGTATCAGACCTCAATACGTAGCATCAAAATTCAAGCGTACATTAAAATTGCGAGAAAAATATGATACTTGATTTTTTTCCGAGCATTTAGCTTCTTGCATAACGATTTCAGTATTATAAACTGCATGAAACAGAACATTAATTAGTACTAATTAACTGGTAAAAACAGAATAAGTGTTGATTACTTTTTTGCACTGTAGAAAAGAAATGCTTTAGAAGATTGCTTATTTTTTTCTGAACCTTTAGCTTTATATATTGCAGCTTTAATTTTATGAAGTGCATGAAAAAGTCATCATTAATATCGAAGTGCATCAAGTAGTTTTTAGCACATTCCATACCATTAGCAACATCACAAATGCAGCTACCTTTCAGTTCTGCTTCATCTTCTTCATCATAATCTGATGTATTTAGTCCAATCTGTTCATCCAAAATATCAAGGGATTACATTTGGCAGGTATGCACAAATAAAGGTAACTTGATCACGCTAGTTACATTAACTGAAAACTTTTACAAAAGTTTTCAGTTAACGTAACTAGCGTGATCAAGTTACCTTTATTTGTTAATATTGTTACGTGTTTTGCCCATCATCGTCAGGTATGCACATTTGCGTCACAATCAACATAATCAGAAAACAATACCTGATGAGGCAATTTCATTCCACCCTGCAAGACTGTCATCCACAAAATATTGTCAGCAGGATTTTCGGTATTGGACTTACTTTCTTCTTGTTCACAACTTGAGAAGCCTGCTTTATGAAAGCAGTTTTTAATGGTATCTGTCGTAACTGTATTCACAAATGAAGATTTCGATAATGGGCTTTAAAAGACCTAATTGACACCCAGATCCAGCAGTTGCAATTCACTTGTACAATTTGCAGGGGAAAATGTGACTTGAGCATTTTTCAGATTTTCTGCCTGAGAATGTGCAGCACACTGATCAATGAATAAGAGGACTTTTTTCTTTTTTGCCTGCATCTGAGTATCCAAGGCTTCTACATAATTTTTGAATAAAGCTGTGGTAACCCAAGACTTTTTATTTGCTGGGCAAAGATTTAACATTTTTGAAGCAACGTGGTTTAGCAGATTTGCCTGTAACTAATGGCTGCAATTTTTCTGACCTGTCTGCATTGGCAGCTAAAAGAACAGTGATTCTGTCTTTTGACTTCTTTCCTCCATGGCAAGTGTCATTTTGAAAACACAGTGTTTTATCTAGCTGCAGGTTATAAAACAGTCCCATTCTATCAGCATAAAAATGTCACACAGCAAAATATCACACAGCACCTTCAATAATTTGTGGCAGTTGTTCATTTTTCCATGTTTGCGCCATCGTGGGATCAACACTTTTGCTTTTGCCGGATAGAGCTCCTGCGACACATTGGGATAATGTCTTTGCTTAAAACGATCAATCCATCCATTTGATGAGGTGAATTGCTTTATTTGAAGTTGCTGGGCAAGATGAACTGCTTTTTGCTCCAGAAGTGATCCACTAATAGGTAAATTACTAGTCCATGTTTGTTGGAACCAAGTAACAAGAGCATTTTCTAACTCACTCAGGAGCGATGCTTTCATATTTTATATCCCTTACTCGAAAATGGCCCACACTTTGATGCGCAGCTTTCAATTTATTTTCTGTTTGCCGCTAAGGTACACGTCGACTTGGAAATTCTGAGTTTCCCTGCTACAGTAGTCTGTGATCCCGGATTCTCATCAAGCTGCGACAAAATGCCCATTTTTTCACTGACTGAAAATCTTTTCTGCTTTTTTTTTTTTTTTTTTTTTTTTTGCTGCAGTTATTCATTTTTTTAATGCTCTTACAAAATGCACTTATGCAAACTAATATGATCAGTGAATTTCACTTCTAACTTTTCTAGTGCTATCTATGTTCATTGAAACTTTATCCGTAACCTGTATAACCTGACCTGTAATTTCAATGTGGTTCAGTCCCGACCATAAGAAATGTACATAAAATTGTGGAATTCATTAAATCACAGTCCGTTAAATAGGGTTTTTTTTGACTGTATAAAGAGAAGAAAATAGCCATGCATGCTAAACCCAATAGTTTTGCTGTCAATGATAAAAAAACAAATAAAAAGAAAAATTACTAACAAATTACTGTGTACGATGCACCCTTATTTTTTGAGGAAAATTTAACAAAAATTAAATGTGAATGAATTATTAACACAGCAATCAGACATCTCTGAATTGCATGTTGTGTTAATAATTCAGATGTATTTCTATGTATTATGTGAAGAATATTTCTTCCATGCTATTTACTTAAAAATTAAATGGCTTTTTGAACATTTTTACTAAGAAAAAAAATTATGCATGAAAATTTATGAATCACTGAATCTTTGCGATATGCAAAATTAATAATGTGTGATACCACTGATGAAAATAATGTACAAAAATATCACACAGTCTATCAGCTAATGGCGTACATGTTCAAAGTGAAAGATTTGCCAGCGATGTGACATCTTCATACAGCCAATGTCATTTGTTATCGGGTCAGATGGTCATCCTTGCCATATAGCTGATGTGTCAAAGTAAGATGGCCTTAGTTGAAGTCTATCGGGATTCTCTGGCAGACAGACAATTCCTAGAAACAGGGATTTATTTATTTATTCATTTATTTTTATCTAAAGCTTGGCAAGAACCATTCAAAATAAAAAAAATTAGTCATAGAAGCCAACAGGCTAACCTCTGCACATTGTTCAAGAACATCAAGGAAGCCAGACCATCAGATGTGAAGACGTCTTCTATTATAAACAGCAAATAAAAGTACCTTCACCTAGTTATAGTGCAAGTGAAATTTGCACGTTCCACGAATAGATTTTTCCAATAATTATGACTCCACTGTATTCAGGGTTCCCACTCAAAAGTAGAAAAAAATTCCCTGACTTTTCCAGGTGGTTCTGAGAGTTTTCCAGAGCGGCAAATCAAATAACATTGCGACAAATTGTTGCATTTCCTTACATTCTTGCGTTCCTTACGAAAGCATACATTTGTTAATTCTTTAAATAACTGTTCTTTATACAATTACCTGCTTTTTATGAATAACAATTAAATGCATGAGGCATATTATTTTTGGTATTATAATTCCATGATCTTTTCTGAACCTAAGTGGTATACTGCCCATGTACAATTTGTTAATACATTCCCGTAGAAACAGTTCATATGTAAGAAAAAATCTGTATGTTGAATAGTTTGTTTTCCTTTCTTCTATAGCACAGTGTAGATAAGCTTAATGACCGAATGGGCTCCTGCTCAGAGAAATGTCGAAAGAGAATCAACCAACAAAGGGCTTTGATCCATTGTTTAAGTGGTTCTCTTGTGATGTGTTTCTCCAAGCAAGAGTGTATAAGGCCACTGTGCCTAATTGTTCCATGTTACAAAATATGAAGCAAACTATCTGCAGAAATCGAATAAAACCGTAATGTCTAAAGGCAATTTTTTAAATTCAGTTTTGATAATTTTTAGAGAACTAGGAATAATGTAATGTATTGAAAGCAAGATTTATCAAATTCTAGACAGGCTGTAATTGCAAATAATTGCTTACCTGAAATTAATACTGATAATGTTATGTTCATCTCACACGAGGGAGAATTAAAAAAAGACGCCACATAGTGAACGTCCCGATTATACAGTCCATAAAGATAAACAGAAAATGTGGAATATAAAGGATAAATAACTTTCATTTTCCCTAATTACTTTATAGTTACAAAAATTAGTGTATTTAACATAAATTTTACATAATATTTAACAAAATCATGTCTTATTTTTTTGTTTCAGGTTTAACGACCACCATAAGCAACTTGTTGGGCTATATCAGTCCATCCCTAATTTAGGACCTTTGGCTTCACGAAGAAGGAGAGCCAGTGCCGTAAGATAAACACACCACCCATACCTCATCTGGGACTTGAATCCAGGCTCACTTGGACGAATAGTCAGAAACCAGAGCTTAGACCACTGGACCACCGAGGTGGCAAACCATGTATTTACATGTTTTAAAGAATATTTGAACTAAGACTTAATTTAAATTCTACATATAATGAAATATTTCAATCGATTAGGTGAAATTATGTAACTGATTTATCTGTATTTTAAGTGCACACAAGTATATAAATAATATTTTAAACGACTCACAACATTTAGAGTTCCAGTTAGGTTTAAAAATGCAAGCTGGGAGAATGAGACTGAAGAGAATAAATTGCCGTTAAATGATACAATGCTGAAGCTTTAAATCCTTTAAGTGCTTATTTACATAAGTATAAAAGAACACGGAAACTTTTGCTGAAATTGAAGTCTAATGGGAATGATAAAATGGAGAGTGTCTGACAGAGTCTCTTAACATTTTGTTAGAGCGGTTATATCAAATCGATCTAACAATTTGTATTTTCTATTGGAATTCACTTAGAATCTTTAAAGACAAAGCAAACTAAAACAGCTATTAAAAAATAAAAAAAAAAGAAGAGAGAGAGAACGGAAATCATGACAGCATTTCTGCGTCTGAGGAAAAACGTGTGCCAGTACCATCCCAACAATTCTAGCAATCAGGGAAAATACTGCTGACATTTAAAAATCAAAATTGTAATTATTTTAGCTAAAGTTAGTTCTTGCACTTGGCAATGAGAACATCGAATCTATGCTATTTCAAAGGTGCCAACCTCTAGCAGAACATATCAGTAATCAATAGGGGAATTTTCAGTAATGTTTCAATAATGTAACACAAACTTTCAGTAATGTAACACACCATTTTTTTTTTTTAAAGTTAAGGACAATATTATAGTATTACTGTGTAACCTGTAATACTTGTATGAGGTGCCTATCGGTAATCACCATACGTCGTTAACGCGTGGAATGGGTATTTCATGAGAAATTAATGCATGAAATATGTAATAACTTTGCATGTTTACACTATCCTCACAAAAAAAATATGAAATTAAATTATCAATATTGTACTTACCTCATGTCATTGCTGACATAAAAACTCCCTTGTTGCTTGTTTTGCAGTGGTATATTCTTTTTCAGAAAACTTTTTATAGCACAGCTCACCTGAGGAAAATGCTTTACTTTTCTGTACAAGAAGGGCACTTAATGTTTTGGTGCTCATTGTTGGGCAAAAGTACGTGAGGTATTTCCTTACTATACTAAATATTCTATACGTAGAGGAACTGCTGTGAGGGATAGTCAATATTACCAACATTAGTTTAGGCAATGTGGAATACTTGGGAAGGCCAGATGAATCCTTTGTCTTAGATATTTCATTCCATGCCACATATGCTCAAGGATATCCAGTTTCATCAATATCAGTCTGGGAACATAGCATGAAAGAAGCGACCAGCATGATCACAGCTTGCTATAGGTAGGTTATGCTCCACAACGATTGTAGTAAACAGCAATTCAGCGTTTATCACGCTATTTTCATTCTTTTTTGCAAAAAAATTATCCAAAGGCTTTGATCGAGTCTTTAATTTTACACAATCCTGGTATTTGTTTTGACTGGATATGCCTTCGGCAATCATCTCGTCCTACATGGGCTACTGATTACTCTCATATTAGAAGGCACGCAAGGAAACCTTTATTTCAGCATTTGTAACATTTTCCATTTCCTTGCTCAAGATTTGGGAGAAAGATTTGGATGTTCCTGGAGAAACCTCTTTGCATATTTATTTGTTTCAGAAACGACAATTCCAAGGATGAAATTGGTAAAAAACAAGTAAAAAATATGCAATAGGTGCCACATCAGTTGCTGGAGCATGTTTGGGCCCCTGCATTTCATGTTAATAAAAAAAAGATGCTGAGGTTGTTCATCACTTCTCTCTATTAACATCCTCCCATTCACTTTCAGAACTTTCATGATCTGAAGATTCACTATGAAGATCTTCACCTTCTGAAGAAGATATGGTGTGCGTGGCACGGTGGCTAGTTTTTTGGCTTGATGTTGCTAGGCCAATATCACTCTCAGATGATTCAAAATCCTCACCATCACTTGGCAAACTTTCACTCTCACTACAAGCCACTTCAAATAACCTTAGAAAACAATTTCACGCAGTGGGAAAAAGCACGTCTCTAGTCTGAGGAACAAGCTGTCAATAAAATCATCCTGTGCTAACACGAGTTTGGAAAAAGATGGGGATTCGTAATTCACGGAGTTTTGCGATTGTGTCTGTTTGTTTGGGAAAAAGAAATGAATAATGTGAAGAGCTTCTAGTAATAAAACACTGCACTTCGTTCTCCCGCGCGGCGAAAGTCCGCAAGAAATATAAACATCCGTCATCACGGGACCACGCGTTGCGACGAATTGATCGTTATTGCACTTCGAACGGGGCTCGAAAAAGTGATTTCCGACAGTACGACGTCTTATAATTCACCAACAATTGCAAAGCGAACAGCACTGCCTCAACTGCAGCAGGAAAAGTTTTGGCTAAAGTAACCTTTCTCCTGTCACACGGAAAAGTGCGTGGGGAACCGATACGATAGCAAGCGCAAACTCTTTTACGATGACACTTGCGGCATATTACCTGTAATTTTAGTCGTATTATCCGCAGACCACGAAATTCATAATGTTTACAACGCAAGAAAAAGAATTTACGATTACAAGAAAATTTCTACCCCGTCTAACTTTGTTCTCGCAAATTTTTTTCCCTATGTATAAGCTGAAACCTTAGGAAAAATTACGAGAGAATGATGAATTTTATATTTCTTATTCTAAATAACGGAGATATTTGCGTTTTTACGGAAAACGGTTCCACTATGCACAAAAATTCAAAAAATAATATCTTCTAATCTATCAGAAACAAAAAAAGGTGAAACTTTTAGGGGTTTTTTTATAACTTGGAGGCAGCTACCCGTAAGAATCGGAGATGTGTTGGTGGAAAATTATTTCAATATCAGACGATTTTGCGTGGAATGACCCAGATATGAAAATCTATGGTTCCGGGCGTCGGACTACCCTATTTTTCGCAACCAGCCAGCTCTTGCAGTAATCGGAATATCACCAAAATAGCTATAAATTAATTTCTTCATGCATTATGAAATAGAAATAAGACAGAATCAAGAAAAATCTCTTTCCGGCCGTAAAACAACGAATCTAGAAAACGGCCGTGAAATCTGGGAAATTTGGTAGGTATGCAATAGTACCGGCTTCATTGCATGGTATTTTTCATACAAAATACTCGTAAGTACTATGAAACAATTAATCTTTCCCCCTCTTTGAAGAATCTTCCTATTTCATATCTTCCCTGTTCAAACATTTGAAGGTACATACTTTTCCAACTATACCAACTCTGCTACAGAATTACGAAAGTGAAGCTTTAGTTCGTAAGTGATACGAACTTTTTTCAAAAAATAAATTGTGCCCTCAATTTGCAACATTCATCCACACTGCTCTTGAAGGGGGAAGGGGGACGAATTTATTAGGATAACCAACATCCGGCAAAAATAAAATGTTTTTGTACGGTTTGATAAAAGACAAGTGAAACATGCAAAAAGAAAGGGGGGAAAAAGCGCAACTTCTAAAGTTTCCGATGAATTTCGGCGAAATTTAAAATGGAACGTTATTTTCATATATCTTGCCCACTGTAAAATTTCAGTCGGTTATTTAAAAAATTGAGGAAATAGCTTTTTCATAATTTTTTTCCCAGTCTACACAGAGAACCAGGGCGCCTACTTAGGAACAAGTGACTGCCTCTGCGCGAACGCAGCAGATAAGAGCCTGCGAAGTGGGGGTGTGATTAATGGCTTTCTCTCACGCTTTGACGTGTCCGTTTGAAGTTTAGAGCATCTGGAGATGGGGAAACCGCGAAGAGACGCACTCCCCAGCACAGCTGCACTTTAATCGGTGGGTGGGTTGCCTCGAAGGATAAAACAACTCGGAATTATTTTAAAACTTAGCAATACAGAAATATATTCTACAAAAGTCTTAAAGAAAATATCTTTTTGGCAAAATAAAAAATTCCCTGACTTTTCAGTTCCCTGATAAGAAATTCCCTGATTTTTACGGAAAAACACGATTTTCCCTGAGTTTTCCCTGATTTTTTGAACAATTTTCAAATTCCCTGAGAATTCCCGGTTTTCCCGGTTTTCCAGGTGGCGTGGGAACCCTGGTATTTATGTTACTGTGAATAAGATTTCTGCATTTTGTCTATGAAAGTTCTGTGTAAACCAAAGAATTTGCAGTGGGAGTAATGCATTTTCACTCCCCTTCTCCAGTTTGCTGGTGGATGTCTTAAGTGTCTGTTGTGATTGTGATGTTTTGCCGTGAGATGCGGTTCTTTCCCTTTTTCTATCCCTTTGCTTTTTAAAAGAATTGTAATAGCCCTTTTGTGCCTATTTCAGAATTCTATGTACAACATATGAGTATGTTCTTAAACATCATTAACTCACTCATGCACAGGTATGCATATGACTACAAATACACACATCTAGCATGACAGCAAGCCAGGCTCATGAAAAACACACACACAGTTAACAATGAACAAACAAAAGTAGTATAGTATATATAAGCTCTCACAACACAATGGCACAGAAGAATATCAATTAATGTGCCTAAGATAAAGTGACAACATGTTAAACTTGTCTAGCAGCCTTTATAGCAGCACACATGCATTTACATTCATGCCAATAATAATGGCCTTCGGTACAAAAGAAGCAGGTGGATTTTGATGCCAATTTTATGGGGGGGGGGGGGTCTTATATTCCAAAAGTTATAGTACTTAAACAAATTTTAAGTTGTCAACCAAATCTGCTTCACAAATTGCTACATAATTTAGCTACCTGATACAAAATATACGTAAAATTCTGACGGTAGTTGTGCGTCGCAAAAAAATAAAAAAAATAAAAATAAAAAAAAATAAATGTCTGAGCATAGTGGTATGAACAGGTGGCATTTGGTTACATATACTCATTTAAAACAGCATAGTAAATTTGGCTTTTGAGGAGACTCAGAAAACTGATAAGCACACAAACAGCGCAATAAAGGAAAGCCTCATCAGCAATATATATTATATAAATGTTAATGGACACCTGGAAGTGACATTCCATTCAGAGCCTTTTGTCTTAAGGATTGCTGTGACAAATGTTTTTTTATGCTCAAACTATGAAAGAAGCTGCAGGTTATCAAATGCTGCATGAAATGAAAATGAATTTTTCTTGCTTTCATTTTGTCAAGTGGAAAATGCCAAAAGATGTATGGAACCAGTACAAAGATGCAATAGCTGAAGATTATGTCTGACAATATGGACACAATGCAATGGCAGCAGTATATTATGACATAGTACACCACCTTTCAGGATGCAAGTGTAAGATTCTTCATATCTTTTGTTTTGTTTTGTTTTATGGTTCAACAACCACCATGAGTAACTTAAAGGCTATCAGCAGTCATCTGCCCCTAATTTAGTGCCACTGGTTACAGGGAAGACTGAGAACCAGTGCTGTAAGACAGACAACCAAAACATGCCTCATTCAAGACTCAGACTTGGGCCCCATTTGGGCGAATGATCAGGAGCCAGCATATAGACTACTGCACCACTGAAGTGGGTGTACTCTGATCATATACCAGCACCTGCTGAACTCATGGAACTGAATGAAGAGATCAACCATCAACATCATCTTTAGGTTAGAGATTATACATAACACTGAATGTCAGACAATACAAACCAATTGGCCACACAACCAATCAAGCTCCACATGTAAGAAACTACATACATCAATGGACATGGAGATTCAGGAAAATCCTATTCTTACAATGTGCTGCACAATGTCTACTGGAAATGGAAAGAACATGTATGTGGCTTGGTCTATAAAAGCTGCACCATTTCTTCTGAAAGGAAAATGGTTCACAGCACTTTCAAGCTTCCATTAATATCTGTAAGAACTAACTCCAACTCCAACATGAAGCCTTTCAACTAAAAAGATTAGATGAGATCATTTGGAATAGAAGCACCAATTGCATCTAAGCAAGCAGTGGAGGTCATTAACATTCTGCTCCAAGAAATTATAGGAAATATGTTCCAACATTTGTACTCTTTTTTTCGGTTAAAAAAAAAAAAAGAAAAAAAGAGAGAACTTTTCAATGACTTGCCACATATTCATGAAAATTGAAATTTTACTAAACTGGCCAGTAAGTCAAAGTAACAGCTAGTAAATACAAATCTTCAAATTAAATAAAAAATTAAACAGAAACTATTACATCATGAATTATGGGATTACACCAGTATACAATACAAATTTGAGGTAATGATTTACTCCAATACTTTTTCAACTTTAAATTTGTATTCTATACTGGTGAAATCCCGTATTTCATGGTTTATCTGCTTCTCTGGACAATCACGGAAGGCAATGAATTCTATTCACCCAGATTCGCTAAATATGAATGCCGTTGCTTTGACTGGCGATTCCCGTAACGTGTTAAATTCAGATTATTTGGAAACCTGAGACTTTGCCATTCTGCGTGGTGTAGTGGTTAGCATACTCGGGAGCAAACCAGGAGGCGCAGGTTCGATTCCTGCTCTAAAATGATGAAATTTTCAAGTTTTCAGATATTATTTGGCATACCATTCTTGTCATAATTTATACCAATAGACTGAATCACAATTTCAAATTTGTAAAGAAACTATTCTAGCTGTAATTTATACAGGCTGAACTTATATATTTGCATTGGCACCTGTTATTTATATCTTAATCTATGCTTATTTTGCTGCTTCAACAGTTTGGTTTGGCACAGTAAGGCAAAACATATTTACCTTTATTTGAAATAAATATGGGTTTAATTACCATAAAAAAAGTCTTGAACAAGACTATAAAAAAAGTCTTGCATCATTCTAAAAAACTACCTTTAATAGTTTAATTGAATTGACAAATACTTGGAACCTACAGCAGCAGTAAAAAAGTAAACACAAAATACAAACTAAGTAAATAAAACAATTTCCCCACATTGCTATGGGAAAATCACTGGTAACACTGAACTAACAGGATGAAATTACTCCATTCCTAATTTCACACAATTATACAACACTACTCAAAGGATACTTAAAGTTGTGAATACAGGCTATATTAACATTGCCAGGATTCCTTAAACAAGAAAGAATAAATGAAGCTTACCTTAGCAGTCACATCAAATCACATTTTACAGCACATAAAGCATTTAAGTTTTGTAATAAAATAATACAGTTCTCCTGTTAGAAGTCCAATTCAAGCATTTTAATTTAATTAATGATATTTTTGTTTAAATATTAAAAACAATATTAATATTTTGGAATAAATCTTATTGCTTCATCAGATCAACTGCAATACATGTGATGAACATCCAGCATCCAAGGAAATGACCAACTGACCTGATAACTTGTGAAGTTTTTTTTTATTTTTAGCCTCCTCAATTTTCAAGTTAGATGAAATTGAGAATAGACAAGGAAGAATCACCAGTTTGGTTGGTCTCCTCAGGAATGCACCATAACTGACCTGATAAAGGGATCAGATTCATTCCCAAAAATTAGTCCTAATTCTTGTAGATAAAAATACCTACAACAAGAAATAAACTAGTTAAATAATGAAAAAAAAAATTCCTTTGTTTCTCTCCCTGTTTTGTTTTTTATTTCCCAAGAAATGGAGTAAGAGGTAAAAATTACATATCCCACTCCCACACTAAAATCAAGATGAATAGCAGATGGGTATAGATTTTAAAAAACTGGAACCTTCCGTTTTGAAAATCCAGAGACATCAGATCCTAAATAAAAGTTTTATTAGCAAGTTTACAAAATTTCTGAGCCACGTGTATTCAGCAGGTTCACATGAAGACCCAATGACATTCGTGTTACCACAGTACAATTTTAATTTATTTGAGTCAGTAGCAGCCAAATTTTATTTTGGGGGATCTGGCAACTAAAATATTTTTACAACATTGAGCAAAAATCTGACAATTTCATGAGATAACAACTCAAAGTAAGAAAAGAACTTCCCAAAACAACTCAAAATTTTAAGTGCCTAATTTAAGTGTCACCTCTGAGTTTAGTCAAAATGGACTAATGGGGGTGTGGGGGTGTTATTTAGTGTATTATCAAAACTGCACAGAAAATGTGAGTCCACAAATTGAAATAAAAAATGTGTATGCAACTCACAAAATGTTTTCATTAACATTAATGTTCATACCTGTTTAAAGCATTGAGCATTTCAATTGTCACCAGGACCGACAATGCCATTGTCATAGGATGAGGATCAGAGAAAAGGCTGCAGTCAACACCACGAAATTTTTCTGGATCATTATGACATGAAAGATGATGCGTGAGTTGGTAGTAGCTTAGGTGAGGTCCATCAGGCGAGATCATAAACCACCATACAGCAGCTCCAACAGTGGCTGCACCAACATAACCTACAGCACAATGTGACATTTTAATTTTTAAAGAATCTCAATTATGTTAAAGCCAAATATATATATATATATAGAAGATACCTAAGCAAAAAAATGCAAATATAATTTTGACTCACACCTAGTACAACATAGAAAAGGTTATGTATCTACCTGTGTGAGTAAAAGGAGAAAAGACAAAAAAATAAAATAAAACAACTGAATGTAGAAGGTGTCGAGAATACTGAGCCTTGGCTTTATCAAGGACCAGCAAAAACTCTGCATTTTCTCACTTCCACATATATATATATACACTCATGTTTAAAAATTGAGGACTTATATTTTCCGAGCATTATTTTACTTCAACAGGATGTGGATGAAAATACTTTAATACAGAGTAAACAAAGATGAAAAAAACATTACACACATAAGTAAGCATGATTTTGTGCTTATTAATAGATAAAATAGATAAAAGAACAGAACATACCATTTTCTGATGTTTGATTTGATTTGATTTATTGAATATTCTGCCATACACCACAGTAATATCATACATGACAAAGTTTAACACAAACAATACATCAGTACAATCAGACTGTGCTAAGTAGCTAACCAAAACAAAATACAATGTCAGTAATGTATCCTTAAGGGAGATATAAAGGCATGTCTAACATAAAGCTTCTGCTCATAGGTGGCGCTGAAAATCGCACGGTTATTTCCTACCCCCTTCTTGTGGGGGTCTTAGTGTCATGACCACTTTCCCATATCAGATGCAGGATCAGTTTATACAGCTAGCTCCCTACCCTCCTTTCTCACCCCCATGTTTTCCCAAGGGGGAAGCTCAGTACATTTCCTTTACAACGTCGTTTTAGGCAAGTAAACCGCAAGCTTTTTTTTTTTTGCTAACACAAATGATCCGAAAATTTGTGATATATGACAGCAAAGGGGAACTGATAAATAATTCAAATTTTAACAGATAACGGAGAAGGAGGAAATTTACTTTACTGTTTTATTTTTTTTCACTATTTTTAAAGTTATATATTCATTTTTTTTTTTTTTTTTTTTTTTTTTTTTTTGGATTCCAAGGGACAGGGAAAGACCCAGAAGAAGACCACATGGGAGATGGGTGGATGAAATTCGAAAGTATGCGGGAGTGACATGGAGGAGACTGGCACAAGACAGACCGTTGTGGAGGAAACTTGGGGAGACCTTCGTCCAGCAGTGGATTGATAATGGTTGACGATGGTGATGATGATGATATTCATTTTTACTCTATCCTTTTGCAGTTTCACTGTTTTATATGTGCACTTTCTTACCAGTAATGCCTGATAAGCATATGAATGTTGTCCAAAAGACATCAGCAGGTGCCTTGCCAATAAACCATTTTCTTCAACCTAGATTGAATTTCTTGTCCTTTTATTGCTATTATGTCTTTTGTGTGGAGAGTAAATTCTCTTTAGAATATACGATGTTGTGCTTCGATTGCGCTTGCAATCAAGAAATTACACGTGACTTGAAATATAAAGCATCTGTGCTATGGACATAGCACTAGCCCACATCAATCCGTATTTCTCCAGTACTACAGAGGAACAAACCAAGCACATAATTACGAAGTTCATAATGTTAACATTTTTAGTTTCATACAGAGAGCCTAATGGTCGAATATATCGGAGCATAGTTCTTCCGTTACATTAGTTGGGACCGATTTCGTCCGCTAGCGGCATTTTGCAAATTTGTATCAGCATCTAGGTTGTTTCAAAAATTAGAGAAGAAAAAATTAGGGAGTCGCTAATATTTCCCTGCAAAGAATAAATAGGTTTATAAAAAGATTATATATACATTAGTGGCATAAAAAACCTGTCAGTGATGTAACATAGTTTTCAATAAATAATATTTCTGAAAAACACTTGCTCACAAAATAAGTGAAGAGTCGTTTGCTAGCTTATATTCCAAAACGCAAATGGTTTTTCAAATAACATTTTTGTACCAAGGATAGAAAGTGAGTTTCGAAGATATTTTCTGTGTTGGGAAGCGAATGTTTTTCGAATGATAATCCACGAGTACGAATGAATTTATACACGCAGCTTGTAAATAGTATTATGTTAATATGCATTGGTGAAAATTTTATTTAGCGCATAATAGCTTTTCAACATTTTTATATACACAAATTTTGCTTTGAATACAAATTTTAGAGTATGATAAATATGTCTAATGCACCCAAAAATAATATTTACAATATTACAATAGTACGGTTGCAGCCTAAAGGAGTGATGCTTTTTTCCCAAGCGGAAGATTAAGTTTATTTGTTACTCCAAACAACCATTATATACACATATTTGTACTAGTACAAAATTTATTTCTATTCTGATTTGTGGCTTGTAAATGAAAAGCATTCATGTAGAATGAGTTATTTCGGTTCGTCATAGTGGACAGAATATAGAAAGTAAGAAAATAGAGGTCAAGCACAATGTCCGAACTTCTCTATATGCCCGGGGAAGGAAACGGCAATCCATATGGGAAATTACTGAACTCTGAAAAATATGAATAATCGATATCTGTAAAGCTGGAATGCAGTACCCTGAGGTTACGCCAACCCAGCAGAGTGCAACGCTATGCACCCCATGGTGTTATGATGGACACAGCAGTGCAGATACAGTTCCGGACGTCCGCACATGTTAATCGGAAATAAGTGCAGACATCTAGCGTGCATGCTGCAGCAAATCGTACACTCTACCAGACTACAGTTTACAAAACAGAGGCATCATTTGGAAACCCGACACTCTTTTCTTAGCAACAGCTTGCTAGCACATTCTTTGCAAACCTATTGCCCCGCAGTCAGAGCCGGCCCGTGATATTGTACATGGTTCACTGTAAACCGCCACACAGGAAAACTGCCAAACCGGAAGATTGCTACCCAGGAAAACTGCCACACGCTTTTCTTTAAGGGGCCGGGCACAAATTGCTATTCCTCGTTGTTGACTGACATTAAATAAAACAGCACAAAATCACAATATGTAGCATTATATGTTCTAATATATTGAGTATAATTATACATTATTTAATGGCATGAGTGCGGTACGAAAAACTGACAATTACCATAATACCTATAATTGTTTACTGCTAAGTGGTAATACCTAAAAGATAAATTCAAACACTAGAATATACATACTAACCAGGGGCAACTTTAGATCTTTTTAGGCCCTAGGCGCTAAAAGATTCAGGGGCACCTCTCCCTTCTTATCGTCGCAGAAATTTTCATTCGTCAGATTAACATAAAAAAAAAAAAGTAAAGTCAAGAAAAAGGTTTTTACGCTTTTTGAAATGCCATTCTATCTTCCTATAGTTAGAAAGTTTTGTAAGAAACAGTGCTAGTGCAATCACTTTCTATGTCCGTGCACATCGAACATTTTGTTTTTAGAGATATTTAAAAAAATATTCTTGTGGCTAGTAGGAAATCAAAGGACATTAAATTTGGCACGTTAAATTCCCCATATACGTCATGAATTTACCGCTACGGGCTATCAAAGTCGAAAATTCAAAACATTCAACTTCTTTTGTGAAGAAAGTATTCAACTTAGAGGAAAAAATTATTTCTGTGCCTCTCAGATAGATTAGGCTTAACTTTTCCTTCTCAAATATTTAAATTTTCCATTTTATTCGTTAATTACTTGATAGAGTCCAAAGAACTTGGTTTCCACAGATTTTTTAAACATTTTTTTGGGAATGGTAGGATATTAACATTCATTAAATTTTCCCCATTCTAAATTACATTGCTATATCATAAATTTCCCGCCGAGAGTTCTCAAAGTGGAAATCTAGTAAATTTTAACTTTATGCTACAAAGAGAACATTTCAGTTACAGCAAAATTTCTTTTTAAAGTTTCGTACGTTAGGCAATACTGATTACTTTAGCACCTTTTCATTTGCAAATTACTTAGAAAATTTAACGCTAAGGGAGCTGTAAATAGAATTTCTCTAAATTTATCAATACGTTGCGTATTTGCCATAAAATTGGAATACGTTTCAATTACAAAACGTGCTTTTTCTATTGCTTCAGCTTTGGAGAATCTTGTTTTTACGGCATCAGCAAATTAGTAGGCAACGAGCAGGGTGTCCAGCAAAAAAAAAAAAACAACAACCCTGAAGTCATTTGCAACCGAAAAGTCCTCCACATTAGAAAATTCGTGTAAAATGCCATTTTTAAACATTACTTCATTTAAAAAGGGTGGATGACTTTTGGTGGAGGAGTTTTCCTGTGACGAACAATTCCCTAAATCGAAGAGATTCAGTCGTCCATGGCATAGATGAATGCCATGGATCAAGAAAGCTGGACAGTAAGAATTTCATCAGTTACTGCAGGAAAGCGAGAATGTGAAGTTTCTTGAAAGTATTTTTTTATTATTATTTTCATGGGAAAATTGAGAAGATATGCATTTTTTTTTCTATTCTGTCAAAAAGATGAATGAGAATTTTTATACCTGCACTGCAGTTATCAGAAACAGAAGCATGATAATTATCAGGTGTGCAAATAAATTTTAAAGCATTTTAAGGCAACGCAACTTGTAGTTTGAGAGAAACCAACAATACCTTTACGAAATCTAAATATGCGCCGTCATTATCTATCACCTTCCGCCATCGGTCGGGCAGCTGACGGATTCCAGCAATGAAAAACACTTCGTCGTTCGACGCGAGAAGCCGTCAACCCATTTTTGCACTTCGTCACATGTCCGGAACCGTACAGTAGACAAACCATGATGCATCGATCGGAACAAATGATAGTCTGGAGGAGCTAAGTGGCTCCAAAACTTCCCAGCCAAGCGTCAATAACGTTTCCTTGGCAGATTTTGGCACATGCGGCCTGGCGTTGTCATGCAATAATTTCACGGAACGCAAGCCTTTGTCTGTGAATGGACGTTTCCGACAGATTTCCTGGTTCAATCACAGCAATTGTTGCTTGTAGCAATCAGCAGTAATAGTTTGACCCTGTTCCAAGAGTTCATAATATAGCACATCCTTCATATCCCATCAGCCGCAGAGAAGAATTTTCTTGGAGTGAATATTGCGTTTCGGTTTGGAAACGTTGCTTCATTGGGGTCTATGCCCAGTGATTTTTGAGTTTGGGATTGTCGCACTATATCCACTTTTCATCATCCGTAACGAATTTCCACAGGGAAGACTTTTTGTGTTGTTTATTCAACAGATTCAAACACTTCATGACTCGCTAATCCTTGTTTCCTCTGTCTCAGGTCATGTCGCACCCATTTTCCTGCCTTCTGAATCTTTACCATTGCGGGTAAATGATTGGAAATGATTTGTTGAATTACCCCCAGTTGTTCAGCTAGTTCTTTTTGCGTTTGGGACAAATCTTTATCCAGCAATGCTTGTTGCATGCTGGATAAAGATTCGTCTCAAATGCAAGAAGTTTGATTCGTCTCAAACGTAGCAGGCACTGTTGCAGCATGTACAGTCAGGAAAAATGAGACCGAAATATACATGCATATAATTAAAAATTTGCAAAAATTTACAGAAATACTGTTTAGTATTTTCTAAAAAAATTAAACAAAATAATGCTTCGTAGAGCGGAAGTGCATATTGCGTATTAACCAATCATGGCCTTTCTAAAGCTGTGGGAGCCTTGTTGACCTACAGGGACTGCTACAGAGAGTAAGAGATGACTGCTATCAACCTGTGCTTCAGCACAGGTCTTCTGTAAGTGACGGCACGTCACTGAACCCTCCCCATCCGGAGGGCACAAGAAACCAGATGATCAGAACTGGCTTCACCAGCGGCTGCTGATGCCATCTCCTCTCTCTTCTAACCTCCTTGGTCCCCGACTGCCCGAAGATAGGGTGGGTCATCTGACTGTACAACATATTTACACTTTATGATTATGACCTCGAATAGATTCTCGTCTCTGAATGTAGAGCTAGACTTTCGTATTTTGTGGGAACCCAGACAAACCGAAAAATTTTCTTTTATAAAGCAGACAGTTTTAGATGCTTTTAAACAACGGTACTTGTGGTATTGTCAGTTGCGTCAAATTTGATGAGCACAAACAATAATTCTCTTTGGAGGAACAATAAATAGTCTGAGGGGTAAATTTTTATACACACTTTCTATATATAGTAAACGGAGAATGAATAATAAAAAACTTGAAGAATTGATAAAGAAAAACAAAATTTATGCATATATGCGTACGTGTATTTTCCCCACGAAATACGCGCAAAAATATTAGGGGTACGAGGAACCCACAACAAAATAATTTGGGGTTCAAAAAGTGTCTCGAACCCACGAAGTCGGGGCCTATGGTTCCCTTACAGAGTCCGAACATGGATGAAACCTATTTTTGGGCCTCGTAATTCACGTTTTCGAATGTCATTTTACTCGTATGAAAAGTCTTGTCATTATCTCTTAAACTAAACTTAATGGGGGAAAGGAATTTTAAGGGAAAGATGGGGATGCATGTAAAACATAGAACTAAAGAGCAAAATGTTCATTATATTCTACAAAAATTGGCCAGAAATAACACCCCAATTTCTAAGCTCAGTTCTAATGTAGTATAAAGTAATATTACCCTCAAAACAATATTTAGTGAGCCAGCATTGCTAGTTTAATAAATTCATACTTGTAGATAACGTATTTCGATATCCGGCGGAAATATGTCCCCAAATCTTTCCAAACGCAGAACAACGAATTTAACCCTCTCTGTATGACTTTTCTCGTTTTTTAGATACAAAATTAAAAATTATATATAAATCATTATTTTTGAGACCCTCCAGCATCGCGGGATCACGCTCCTGGATGTCGTTGGCTTTCCTGTAAACCCGTCCCAGACAGCAGGCCAATTAAGAATTCGCCTGAAACAATGAAAAGTGTGAGAAGCGTGAATGCTTCCTTCACCTACCACAAATGGAGTAACTAACTAGCAGAACGTGCCCCCCCCCAATAAAAGGTTTACTTCAGCAGATGTATTTTTCGTGATGTGTGTGTGTGGTGGTTGAGTGGGGGGATGAAGTCAGGGAGATTGTCTGCAAAAGTAACGGTGGTACTTAGAGCCCCGTAGTTCTAACTTTTTAAGTAATAAATTTGGCAATACGTGTAATTGCTTTGTCCAAAACTAAAAAAAAAAAAAAAAAATCACTTGAAGAAATCACCCTTTTACACATGGCAGATCTGCGACTGCCATGTCGTGCACGTAATCCTAGGTAACTGACTGTTTTCCCACATCTTCTACGGGTAATCCCACTGTGGTCTCTCGCTTTTTCCTCAGCAGCGGAGAGAGAGGGCGATTGGAGAACTATCGTATTACAACTCTAAGCCAAAGGGCCGAACACTTTCAATATGTGGGGGCATTCAGTGTTTTAAAAGTAAAACTAGGCATTTATTTAGGCAAATCTAAATACAGTATATCTTAAAGCAAAATATGAATATTTGGGTTAATTATTGTGCGTGTTCGATTTCTTTCATAAAACAGTAACTGGCAGCTGCAGCACGCCCTTCGTTACCTGTGCCCCCCCCCCACCACAGCTGCGGGGGTGGGAGCGGGTGGTTATGCCACTGCCTACCACTAAAAGGAAGGCTAAAGTATTTTAATCGTTCCTTTCAAAATAAATACATCGATAAGAACGCGAAAATTCAGAGTATCAGCAACAGCAAGAAAAAATATATTTTAATAATATGAGAAAGTAAAATATCAATGGATAATAAAAACAAAGTGGTTGCTTTAAGGATTGATTTGTTTTGGTCTGTGAAAACCAAAACAAAACTGGTAGTCCAATCATACGTTTTTGGGGCCCCCTCAAACTCTGTAGCCCTAGGCGCGCGCCTAGTGCGCCTAGTTGGAAATCCGCCCCTGATACTAACATATATAGAGTTTATTCGTTATTCGCTGAAGAACCAAGCGCATAACATGACAGCAACTTCTTTTACAAATATACAAGCAACACACAAAATCACAATATATACCATTACACTAAAATATATTTATACCCACAATTTGACACTTACACCCAGTCGCATCAGAATAATATTACCACCCCCGGAATTAGTATACCCGCCAAGGCATGTCACGGAGTGCACATGACAAGGTCTACCACACAGATATAGAAGCGGCCGGCCAGAACAGATGAGCCATAGTGCGTTACATCTGGGCACATTGGACAGAGGTAGTGATTTGATGGACGTTCAAAAAGGATGATCAATGGCTACCGAACAAGGGTGGAAGCAGCTCATAAACATAAGACTTCATGGGCTGTTTGCGAGTTGCTGTAGTAAGGGTGTACCAAGAATGGATCACTAGCACACAGAGTACCTCTCAAAGTCATAACAGTCATAACTGTGGAGCCCCAAAGGCCATCGACCCCAGAAGAGAACGTCGCCTCCTTCGACTGGTAAAGGGCAATCAAAGCGCAACAGTGCAGCAGTTGACCACGCAAATGAACGCTGGGGCAACCAGGTATGTGCTTCCGATAACAGTAGAGCGAACACTTACACATTTATGGTTTACGGGTTATTTTCTCAAATTAAAAAAAAAAAAAGATTGATTTATCCTAGACAGGAAATGAAACATGATGAAAAACAAATTTAAAAAGCTATTACAAATTCCGAAACGAAGACTGTTGCTGCTATTTGTGAACTCATATCTAGCTTTTGTTATTTGGACACTAGAATACATGTAACTTTCTTAAAAAAATAAAGTACCAAAATTTTATATCATACATTTGTTTTACCAGTGACCTGTTCAGTGTGGGGTGAACAAGGTTTCCGGGCCCCTCTTCATTAGGTATCACTTGGTTCTTCGTTCTCTGGCTGCTTATTTAAAAATATATTGGGTACATATTTTTAAATATATATTTTACGAATAATAAGAAGCGCCCTTTAGTATGGGGTATATATTTTTATCGCTTTGCAATATTTTGGCAGATGTTTTCTTCGGGATATCTTTTTATTTGCATCTTCAATATTTTGGGCGACCCCATAAAGAAATCCTCCGTGAGCCACTGTGTCTTACTTTTACTATTCATCATTTTTGATAATTACTTTTCTTTTCATTTTTCACAATTACATTTTTTTTCATGGAAAAAAGTAATAAACGAAAAATTAATGTGGATTCGTTCGTTCTGTCATGGCCAAACATTCATTCCTTGTCCTAATAGCCCTGCTCCGTCCCGATTAACGTTGGTTCTGTTTTGAAACATTATTCGTGAAGAAGGGTCAGCACAATAGGTTTCACACGTAATTACTCTTTCCCCAAATACTACAGAAACCTGATACCGTCAGTCGATCCCCTTTGCTGAGGGGGAAATCTCATCCCCCATCCCCTGCTTAGCTGGGGATGATTCGTCAAAGCTTCGGTCAGCATCTTAGAGTAACCAGCATGTGATTTCTTTTTTACATAAGTTTGAGGGTAGAAAAGCCAATAAACTGTAATGTAAGTGATTTAAATAATTACTGACATCCTAAATTAAAGACTATGACAGCTCAGTTATTATTATTTGTGTGAAAACTTTTAATATTCAAGGAAAACGTCAAGATTATGCCACATTTTCAGTACTTGACGTACCTAGAGCGCCAACTAGTAACGATAGGCTACACTACTCCATCTCAAAGAAATTTAATTTTAAAATATTTCCTATTAATTTTTTCTCAAATTTGATTGCCACTCCCTATAGTTCAGTGCCTTCTTCGTATGTGTGCGAATTTTCACAAGTCAGGAAGCATTTCTTGTATGAGAACTCATGTAACAAAATTTTCCCATTGAAAATACATTGGCGGATTTTCACTTGACGTCCACCTTAATATGTCATAACCCAATTACAATAAACATAACATTAGCTACAATTAATGAACTTTCACAATTAAACCAAAATTTATAAAGCAGATGGTATGAAATGTAAAAAAGTAATCTATGTCTACATAAATCACTGCAAGTGGATGACATGGATCATGGAACGAGGGAAAAAGGCGTTAATGAAAAAGCCTGACGAGCCCCCGATCTCCAAGAAGTGAAGTTCACAAAAATCACAGTAAGACACAAATTACCATAATAGTACAGGGAAGTGAATGATAAATGATTGTAAACAACTGTAATTAAAAAGTACATGGCATATAAGCAGTACAGTTACAGTAAATAGAAATCTTAACACATGCCAACATAACCACTGATAAACATAGTATAAGAAAAACAATGAAAAATTTAAATAGGACATCTATGTATATATATCAAATTAATGTAATCGAAAAATGTACATCACAAGAATATCTGTACAGTACATTAAACAATCATGCAACAATAAATAAACCAAGATCAACAAGACACAGCAACAAAGTTAATCATAAATCACACTATATCTTTAAGCACAACAATGATATATGCAGAAAAAGCAAAAGGAGTACACTAATAGCCAATTGGTACAAAGATACAAAAAAGAAAATGAAAAAAGAAAAGCACAACACAAAACAGCAACACACATCCCCAAAATAAACGTATAATAATGAATGCAATAAAGTTAAACAAAAGAAAAATACTTTTTATTCCAGACAGTTTGATAACTTCAGGTTAAACACTAGTAAGCAATTACAAGATCAAGAGACTCAGTATAAATATATGTGCAGCGCATAGGAATGATACCCAATATGACAGTGACGGTTAAAAATTAAACAGTGAAAGTTAATCATCGAGTCCTAAACACAAAATAGTATCCAAGAACCAAAGCAAGGAAATATAAACATCCCTCGTCTTACTCACTAAGGTAAAGTAAATGTGAAACAAAGTAATAAAAATGTATATGTACTAGGAATAATGTGCTATTATATTTAAAAAAAAAAAAATCAAGACCAATTCAAATCATATAAGCCAGCCAATAATTCAGTAGTTAATACTCTCCTGAATGCCCTGAAGTTAACAACTGATTTAATGTGAAAGAGCAATTCATTCCACTGTCGCAGACAGGCTGCAATAACACTGTAATGTAAAAAATTTAGATGTGCCCTGGGAATAACAAAGTTTGCATTACCCCAGATATCACAAGAATACAAAAATTGGTGCAATTCAAGAAGACTCAAAAATTTATTAGCATAAATTTATTATGCATAAAAAGTAATAATCGAAATGTATATAGTTTATTAAATGGGATTATTTTATATGAACAGCAAACGGCAGCTATAGCACTATCAGTATCCAATAAGCGAATGTATTTCTTTTGTTAAATATGGAATCTGTTGACATTACCCAAAGTGGTCTGACCCAGGCTAGTAAACAATACGAAAGAAGTGGATAAATGAACGAGTAATACAAAATTAGTTTTAATCTTATCGTCAACATACCCGAAATTTTATAAACCATTCCTATATGTGATCTAAGCTGATTTGCTAAATAATTAATGTAATTATCCCAATGTAGTGACTCTTGTAGAATTACCCCCAAAAATTTAACAGTCTACTTAAATGTAATGGGAACTTCATTCACAAAGATACCAGTTGGGGTAGATGAATAAGAACAACGTGAAAACAAGAAAATCCCAATTAACTAAAGGTACCAAATCCATTAATGAATTGCTGGAAAAGAATAAACTGGTATCATTAGCAAACAGCATATGGTGCGCCCCCGCAGTAACATTAAAAATATCGTTAATGTATATTAAAAAAAGAACGGTTCACAGCACTGATCCCTGAGAAACTCCGCAACAAACCACATGAACTGAAGAACGAATGCCCCAAATCAGCACATACTATGATCTCTGAAACAAATAATTCCTAAAAAACAAAAGCGGAACTCCCTGGATCCCTATATGATGTAACTTTGACAATAGAATTTCATGATGTACACAATCAAAAGCACGAGTCAAGTCACAAAATATTACCCAGGACACTTCTTTCTGAGTCAATATTTGTCTGCAAAAAATTAAAAACATCTAATACAGCCGTCCCTGTTGAGAAGCCCTGACAGAAACCAAGCTGACCGGGATGTAAAATTTTGTTCCTCTCCAAGTAGCCAGATAACCTTTTCAGTACTAGTCCTTCCAATAGTTTAGCAAATACTGTAATATTAGTAATCGAACGATAATTTTCTACACTAGATCTCAAACCCTTTTTATGTATAACAGTGACTCTACCTGTCATAAATGCTAGAGGTAATAAACCAGTTTCTAGAATACGATTAAAAATACGTTCCAATGGTATCAACAAAAACTGAGCAACAGATTTAATCACCCGTGAATGAAGATCATCCGGTCCAGCACCCTTAGAGGAATCCAACTGCTGTATGGTAGACAAAAGGTCCGTCGATACTGGGTCAAAAAAAAAAGACGTACACAAAGTTTGGTGGGACAAAAAGTCAGCAAAGTCACCAGTGGAATATTGTTCTGTAATTTTACAGGCAAAGAAATAAAGTAAGTATTGAAGATCTCCACAATATAATTCAAATCGTGACTCGAGTTCCCCCATGATCAAGTATTGGTGGGTCGTCATCATTTGTTCTGTGTAGCAATTCACCCATCAACCGCCATATAACCTTTTCCAATCCATGGTACAAGTAAAACGATTTAAATAATTTTTCTTAGCATTTTTTAATTTAGTATTAAACCAATTTCGGTATCTACGGAACTGGGATAAATCAGAGGCACTTCTAGAATATTTTCTTTTTTTGTTTTGTTTAGACATTTCAAGAGGCTACAAGTAAACCAAAGTTTTCTACACTTTAATGAATGTGTAAAGGTCTGAAGTGGAAATGAACATTCATAAGAACTCCAAAATAATCACCAATACATCAAATGCATGTCTGGGATCATCATGATGCAGCACCGGACACCAATCTGTATCAGTAAGTATCTCACCAAAAGTTCTTAAGCTATGCTGATCATGCGAACGAATATGAATTGAAACCCTATTAAATGATTCTTTTTCCTCCACTTCCTAAAGTGTTCTACAAGGTAAATGGTATCCGGTGTTGAAAGAATTTTTTCAAATCGCACAGGTAGAAGAAGAGATATTGAGAAAAACAGATTAAGCATTTGTGCCCCCAGCAGCAAAATTGTGCATTATTTTGGCAAGAAAATAAACACACAGTTTGCATAGTTAGTAGTATCTGACCAAAGAAAAGTTTTTCAATCTTGTTTTTAGTCCCATAGATATTACTGTTAACGGAAAGTTGAACTTACGCCCTCTGGTGGCAGACTTCTGCATTAAGAAAATTTTTAAATTATGTAAGACACATTTCACAATGGAAACACTCTCTAACAAAGAAAGAATGATTTAAATCGGACTCTAGAAGCAGAGATATAGAAAAAATAAGATATGTATCTACGCCCCTTGCCAAAAAAGCCATGCATTACTTTAAGAAGAAAGTATTCTCAAAAGGTTTTTTGATGTTAGCAGTATCAGTCAACGGAAGAATTTGTTCAATCAAGTTTTCAGGAGCTCAGATTTTGCTGCAAATACATCAGAAGCAGAAATAAACACTTATGCCCCTGATGGCCAAACCATTCTTTACCAAATATTAAAACTTATAGGCAAAGCATTTTCCATCAGGAGCTGTATCCGTTGAAGAAAGAATTTTTCAAATCGGAGTTTTAGAAGCAGAGATATCGGGGAAAAACAATTTACCTTTACGCCCCTAGCGGAAAGTCTATGAATTACTTAAAATTTTGAAATAATGTGAAAAACATTTTGCAGTGGAAACTATCTAACAAAGAAAGATTTTTTCAAATCAATCTCTTAGAAGCACAGATATCGACAAAAATAAGATATACGTCTATGTGTCCTAGCGAAGAAACCATGCATCATTTTAAAAAGAAAATATTTGGAAAAAGTTTACCGATGTGAGTGGTATCGTCCATGAATGAATTTTTTCAATCTAGATTTTAGAAGCTCAAATTTTGCTGCAAATGCAACAGAAGTAGATATTAACACTTCCACCTTCTGGTGACCAAATCGTTTATTACCAAAAATTAGGAATTTATGTAAAAAAATTTCCATCAGGAGCTGTATTCGCTGGAGAAAGAATTTTTCAAATCTGAGTTTTAGAAGCAGAGATATGCCAGGGAAAATGCACTTTACTTTTACGCCCCTAGCGGAAAACTTATGCACAACTTCAAAAAGTTACTAGGCCTATACCAAAAATAGTCTTTGATAAAAATGGAATCTAAAAGGTAAAATAAGCTACCCTGCAAATTTCACTACAATCAAATGAAAACTTTTTGAATTGTGCATTAAAAAAAATGTATTATTACATACTGCCACTGCTCGCAATTGCTAACGTGATTAAAAATTTTAGTGGCTAGTTTTCATAATTTTTATCACATTCACACAAAATTTGGTGGATTCGTTCCTTTCAGCAATTTATTAAGCGCATTAAGTTTTCAGCCCAATTTTGTTGAAATTCCGTGAAGATAAAAAAACATATTTTTTATCCCAGTAGGATGCAGGAGATGCTTATCAGTCAACACGCTGGCTGGTCCCGCACACCCATTTAGGCAAGAAAGTTTCTGCAACCCCCTTCTACCCCACACTCTAACTCCAGTTCACAGCTGGAGAAGAGCTAACGTTTCTGAAGCTACACTGGCTGCCAAATCTTTTAACTAGTTCAGTATAAAAAGAAATACAATAATTCCAGGAGTAATTAAAAATTGCATTTTTTTCAAGAGTTCCCCAGGGACCTGGAAAATAAAAATTTCATTCCAGGAGTTCTCCAGGAAATCCAGGAGGTGTACAAACCCTGTCACCAGCTTACTATTTAGATGAATACAAAAAAATACCCAGGATCTGAAAAATTTGAAAATAATTATAATGATTTGTTTCATTCTAAAGTAATTGATGACATAACTTACAAGCAATATAAATTTTGAGGTTACTCACCTTTATTCCCTAAATCATTTAGGAGGTTTTCACCTCTACACATTTCCAACACGTATTTTTCTTATTTACAACGTGGTTCAAAGCCGCAACACCAAAAAAAAAAAAAAAAAAAAAAAAAAAAATAATAATGATAATCATTTTCACCTCACATAAACATCATTCCCCCCTCCCCTCTTTTCCCTATGACCAAATTCAGATTCAAAATATTCCACCACAAATATACACAATTGAACTCCTAAAACACTTTAATCTAATTAAAACATCAATCAATAAAAACCTATTTACACATTTCCTAAAACGTCAAAGTTAAAAGCTGTAGCCCAGAATTATTTACATCTGCACATCAGTGCCAAATTAAAATAAACCCAAAAACCTGACACAACCACTATAACCAACGCTGACGGACCTCTCTCCCCTCAGAAACAAGCATAACAACCAAGCACTTTCAACCACCGCCCTGGCCATTTTCAAGGAGCGGATGCAACAGATGTACCACCCGTGAAAATGGCCAGGGCGGTGGTTGAAAGTGCTTGGTTGTTATGCTCGTTTCTGAGGGGAGAGAGGTCCGTCAGCGTTGGTTATAGTGGTTGTGTCAGGTTTTTGGGTTTATTTTAATTTGGCACTGATGTGCAATTGTAAATAATTTTGGGCTACAGCTTTTAACTTGATGTTTTAGGAAATGTGTAAATAGGTTTTTATTGATTGATGTTTTAATTAGATTAAAGTGTTTTAGGGAGTTCAATTGTGTATATTTGTGGTGGATTATTTTGAATCTGAATTTGGTCATAGGGAAAAGAGGGAGGGGGAGTGATGTTTGTGTGAGTTGAAAATGATTTTTTTTTTTTTTTTGGTGTTGTTGCGGCCTCGAACCACGATGTAAATAAGAAAAATAAGTGTTGGAAATGTGTAGAGGCGAAAACCTCCTAAATGATTTAGGGAATAAAGGTGAGTAACCTCAAAATTTATATTGTCTAAATAGCACGTGAATATTTAAGCAGCTTGATGACATTTTCAATGCTGTATGAATATATAACTTACAATCAGTAAATATCCACAAATTGTTCAACACTTACATTAACAGAAACCATTGATGATTCTGTAGTTATGTATTTTGTTTTGTTGTTGTTTTTTAATTTATTGTTCATCTAAGAAGTTTATTTATACCTAAATAGCGCACAGCTTTTCAAAATGAACTAAAAGCAAAATTGCAAGCTGGTGAATTTCTAGTAATCTCTCTCTATCTCTATCTCTCTCTCTCTCTCTCAGAATTATTTATTTCTACTGCAAAATTCTGGCTTAAGAATTCCACTGGAATAATTTTTAAGCCATATTTTGCCCATTTGTTACAGAACACAAAACATCAGGAAAAACTGAATCCACAGATTATAGCATAATTTTGGAGAGCTTGCAACACAATGCAGTAGCAGTTCATCCTTTTCAGCATTGTTTGTTTGAATATCTCAAGTTTAAAAACAAAATCATTTTTTATTATTCAGATGGAGCAGCAGCACAATATAAGAACAGAAAAAACAACTGATCAAATTCTGCAAAAAATAATAGATTTTTGGAACAGTTACTCTATGGCACATTTACACAACATCCCACGGTAACAGTGCTTGTGGTGGTGTTGATGGCAATTTTAAAGGACTTGCAGCTAAAGCAAGTATATGAAGGCTGCATAATAATGCAGATTATGACACCCTTTTTTAGTTGTTTAGTCTTTTTAATCAGGAAAGTGAAGGGGATTAGCCCACAGCTGATGGTTCCAGTTGGTTATTCACCTAAGGATTCTGGAACATAACCCAGTAAGTTGGGGTCTTTTTGCCAATGTGACACAGAACTAGCTGGTACATCTCCAAGATTCACAGAGGCCCTTGTTGCTGTTCTGTGTGCTATTGTTCCCCATGGAGTGTCCTGAGGAAGCGTGATTTGGCGTTTTTGAAAGATAGAAAGACATTCTGGAAGTACATAAGACATAGGAAAAAGAGGGGAAATAAAATTCTAAGTTGTGTAAAGAATAGGGTCGGAGAAATGATATGAGTGCCCAATGAGCTAACTGAAAGATGGGGTGAGTACTTCTGATATTAGATCATGAAAGCAAAGGTGATTCTCAGGTAGATGCAGATGATGTCATAGTGAGAGATGGAAGCACTGGTGGGATCAAGAGAAGAGGTGAGTAAAGCTCTAAAATCTCTTCAGAATGATAAGGCATGGAGGTTTGTGACATATCTGCTGAGATACTAAAACATGGTGGTGACTCTGCGATTGACTGGTTAGCTGACATTTGCCAGTTATGTTGGGAGTTAGGAATGGTCCCCTCAGGATTTGAGGGATGCTATCATTGTTTCCTTGTACAAAGGAAAAGGTGATCAGACTAAATGCAAGAACTATTGTGGTATCAGTTTGCTGAGTGTGCCAAGAAAAGCGTTTGAGATCATTATTGATAAGATACGAGGTCTTACACCAAAGAAAGTGTGGAATGTACAGAGTGGTTTTATACCTGGTAAGGGCTGCACTAATCAAGTTTTTGCATCAAGCATGATGATTAAAATGTATTTGTCTGTTGGTAAAAAAGTTTGGCCTTCATAGATTTAGAGAAAGCTTATGACAAAGTAAAATGGACTCTTTTGTGGAAGGTACTGAGTAAATATGGTATTACTGGAAATCTACTTAATAGTGTGAAAGCTGTTTATGCTGGCAGTAGAGCATGTGTACGAGTGAATGGTGTTTTATCGAAATGGTTTTCTATTGGTGCAGGATTCAGGCAAGGTTATGTAATGTCACCATGACTGTTTGATATATTTATGGATGCATGCATACGTGATGCCAAAACGGATAATACTGGTTTATGCTTGGTAATATGTGTGTGGGCAGATTGCTCTATGCTGATGACACTGTCCTATTGGCAGAGAGCAAAAGTGAGTTGCAGGGTATGTTGTCCTGGATGTAAGAAGTTTGTATGAAATTCAAACTGCATATAAATAAGGAAAAAACCAAAGTTATGGTTTTTGAGTGAGGAACTGTTCGTACTGAATGAAAGGTAAGTTTTAATGGCACAGAAATTGACCAGGTAAATGAGTTTGTATATTTAGGAAATATGTTTGAGAGAGAGAAAAATTTGATGTCGAAATTAGTAGATGAGTGAATTCTTCATGGAAAGTCACAGCTGCCTTAAGAGCATTTCACAGGAACGATGGGTTCTCAAGGAAGTTCCAAATGGCTGTGTATGAAAGTGTAATTGCTCCCACTCTGATGTATGGCAGTGAAACCTGGGTACTGCAGAAAAGACATAGGAGTCATTTGCGTACTAGTGAGATGCGTTACTGATGGGGGGGCGCTATGTGGTAAGACACACACTGATCATGTGGGGAATGAAATGTGTAGCAGATGTGTAATGTGAGGCAAAAATGTTGTTAGTAAGGTGGAGACTAATATTCTTAGGTTGTTTGGCCATGTTGAAAAAATCAGTCATGAGGTGCTGACTAAAAGAATTTTTTCAGCCCAAGGAAAGAAGGGAAGAGGAAGGCCAAAGAAATCATGGCAGGATCAGATTCAGGAATGACTGTTTGAGAAAAAATATAATGAGTATGTGGTACAAAAGGTTTTGTGTGTGGAATGTGATGGATGTTAATGAGGCTCCAGCTGTCTGCCAAGATTCGTTGTCAATGGAGACATTTGATATAAATAGTATTTTCAGTAAGTAAATACTAGTTCCTTCAGTTAAATGTGTACTTGACACATGGTTTTTCTTTGAGGAGCTAACTTTTGAATCTCAGAGAACAGCTTAATGATATGTATGTATTATGACACATTATCAATTATATAAGTGGACAGCAAAAACATGCCACCCAGTGATTTTGACTACCTCAATGAAAGTCAGAATGAAGCTGAGAAAAAGCTATTACAGCCACATTTTGAAACACCAAGAACAATACCCAACACGTAAAACTTCACTGTTTTATCCTAGTGGCCATAAACCGAATGAGATTATTCAAATTCTACAGTCAGCAAAACAGAATATGTTACTCCTGAGAAATGTGAAACAGAACTTGCAGATATACTGCATCTGTCTTTGAGAATTCTTCTGTCTTTGTGCATGTCTCTGTGCAGAACACTTGAGGGTTAGTTGTGTCTTGAATATCTTTGAAGAGACTGGTGAAATAAAAATCTTATTTCATTATCTTTATGACCCTTCCTCTTCATATATCAGTTCAAAGAAGATAGTTTAAACTTGCTAAGACCTGAGATATTGCAAACAGTGGGTAAAAAGACAGCAACTGGACGACAAATTTGCAAAATCTCACCAAAAGATACTGAAAAACTCAGGAATGCTTCCACAGTGCAAGAAATTTTAATTTTGCCAACACAGTTAAAATGACAGAGAAAGCTTATGCTGATTATGACATTTGCACTAAAGTGCAATTGTTTCCCAGTTTGAGTGAGCAGTCCAGCTGCAAAAGAACATAAACCATCACACAGAAAACATTTTCATGTGATGCACATAATGCAAAGTTTGATATTTATTTTACATAAAAATAGTTTTCTTAAATGGTTATGACATAAAATTTGTTATCACTGAAGAAGATAAAAACTTGAAGATTTCAAAATTTGATATCAGTGCCAAGCTCAAATGCATTATATGTCAACTCTTTTTCAGTAAATAAAACATACCCTTGTTCGAGAAGCTGAACTGCTAAGTTATTTATATATGAAAATTTTCATATTTTTATAAGCACTGCGTAAAATGATTTATAAACAAGAGTAACCCATCACCAAACATAGCGCATATGTGTTCCTTTTAATGTTACTGGTTGGCTAGATTATAAAGCTTCTCTATTGATCAGTGGAACATGCATATTTTATTCATATGGTAAATTTACTGAGCATGTAAATTTAACGAAAACTTGTAACTTTTGATGCACTTCATTGCCACCCTCAAATTTTTAGCATATTATCACCATTATTATATTTGCACTTTTAAGGTATTAACCTCTTGCAAAGTGCGCATAGTTTACGTGCAATTCATAAATGAAAAAACCATGAGGAATAACCACTCACCATAAAGATCATGGTAACCTCCAATGGACCAAACACTTCCAACACGTCATTCATCGTGATGTAACTGGGCTTCCACAGGTTTACAGACCTCTTGCTTACTCTTCTTATTTTCGGGTGTGAAACATCGTTTTTTTCCTTTGCCTTATAGTATGTTACTATAATGCTTGTCAATTCGATAAAAATCATACATACAACTCATTCATACAATTCAAGTAAAAACTATGTACATAAACCTTACATTCACAGGTGATTAAAACTTAGTCAACTCTAATTATGGAACTCCTCCTTCTGTTTCACAACCTCTGCTACTCCCACTGCAATTGTCACACCCATTCAGCCCCGCACATCCAATCCTCTAGTACTTTCGACAGATCGCTGTCATCTTCAGGAGGCAGGTGTGTCTCATCCGCCCACCGCAGCTCAAGTGAGCAGAGCCATCGAGGCCTGGGCTCCAGTCGCTATCTCTGAATCGTTGTGTCTCTGGCGCCATCTATTGTCCCTGCTGCTCTTTTTCTCTCTTTCTTTTTACGCTGCTGTTCAATTTTTATTAGGGCTTTCCATTGTTCGTTTAAGTTATTTGGCTCATTAATGTTGCATAATCTTGATCTGTTTTTTTCAATTAACACTGATTCTGCAATTCTTAACTGCTTTTCGTTTTTACAGCTCTTAATAATTTTAATATCTTCAAACCTTGGACATTTTTGATTTTCCATACAGTATTGGGTCAATGCTGTCTTAGCCTCTTTTTATTCCAATTATTAATTAAAGTATAGATTAAATTAAAGTATAGATTGAACCAGCATATTAATAATTGGAATAAAAAAGAGGCTAAGACAGCATTGACCCAATACTGTATGGAAAATCAAAAATGTCCAAGGTTTGAAGATATTAAAATTATTAAGAGCTGTAAAAACGAAAAGCAGTTAAGAATTGCAGAATCAGTGTTAATTGAAAAAAACAGATCAAGATTATGCAACATTAATGAGCCAAATAACTTAAACGAACAATGGAAAGCCCTAATAAAAATTGAACAGCAGCGTAAAAAGAAAGAGAGAAAAAAGAGCAGCAGGGACAATAGATGGCGCCAGAGACACAACGATTCAGAGATAGCGACTGGAGCCCAGGCCTCGATGGCTCTGCTCACTTGAGCTGCGGTGGGCGGATGAGACCCACCTGCCTCCTGAAGATGACAGCGATCTGTCGAAAGTACTAGAGGATTGGATGTGCGGGGCTGAATGGGTGTGACAATTGCAGTGGGAGTAGCAGAGGTTGTGAAACAGAAGGAGGAGTTCCATAATTAGAGTTGACTAAGTTTTAATCACCTGTGAATGTAAGGTTTATGTACATAGTTTTTACTTGAATTGTATGAATGAGTTGTATGTATGATTTTTATCGAATTGACAAGCATTATAGTAACATACTATAAGGCAAAGGAAAAAACGATGTTTCACACCCGAAAATAAGAAGCGTAAGCAAGAGGTCTGTAAACCTGTGGAAGCCCAGTTACATCACGATGAATGACGTGTTGGAAGTGTTTGGTCCATTGGAGGTTACCATGATCTTTATGGTGAGTGGTTATTCCTCATGGTTTTTTCATATTATCACCATGTCATGTAATTTTACATATAATTTTTTTAATCAAAATGTCACTTTTTGAGAAATTTAAAGTCAAATTTTAAATTGTGGGACCATGAAATTAAAAGTTTTAAATTATGCGTTAAGTAGTACATCATTTTAAAGCCAGTGAAAAGATATTTTTAAAATACCAAACCTCATCAATCTGTGATAAAAAAGAACTTAAATTATAAGTACTTTAACAACGAAACACTGAAATTTGGCAAATTTCTTAAATTTTATGACCTATCTGAGGAAATTTAAAAGCTATTGTGCTAAGAAAATTGGCACATATTCATTTCCTGCGTATGTTAACAAATTTACAAAGTTTCATAAAAATCCAAAGGGATCAGGTTGAAAATGCTATTTTTCTTGACATGGAATGACCTTTTTCAAAAGTTTTAAAAGACAAAAAATGACATCCACTAATCTCCCAAAATTTCTCTTCAGTTTTGCATCAATCAAGTTGACCCAAATAACGAGAAAATAAAAATAAAAATAATCTGCAGAAAAATCTTGTGTATAGATTACAGCAAAGAATGAACGAAAATTTACAAATTAATAGAATTCCACAAAAACCAGCTTTTCACCCCCACACCCCCAATATAAAAAAGCAGATTCCTAGACAGTGCATTTGAAAAGTAAACATCCAATGACATTTGACAGCTATGCATTCTAACAATTCAAAAATCCTGAACTGCAAAACATTGCAAAGGGGCAAAAGACAAGAATGGATAAAATCCCAGGACTTTTTTCACAAATGATGTAAATAACTTCTAAGTTACATGATGTGTAAACATGAAAGAAATTCAGCATATTAAGACAGAATAATTGTTGTTTTCCTATTCATGAAATCAGTTATGATTTCATGAATAGGAAAACATTAACAACAACATTAAACAAAAAAAAAATTCTGAATTACAAAAAGAAGTATTAGACATTACCTCCAATTGCTAAATATCTGAAGAACAACCATCCAGAAATGAGAGATTCATCTGCTTTACGAGGAGGACGTTCCATGATATCTAAATCAGGAGGATTAAAACCCAATGCTGTAGCAGGAAGTCCATCAGTTACTAAATTCACCCATAATAATTGAACAGGTATAAGAGCCTCAGGAAGTCCAAGAGCTGCAGTCAGAAAAATACTGGAAGAGAATTTTAGTTAATGATTTTTCTTAAAATAATTCCATCATTCAATTTATATGCCACTGTCTTCTTACAACTTTTAAAAGATACACATGTAATAATGAACAATAATAAATATTCAGGATTTTATTGGGAAAAACTGTAGTGTACAACTGTGAAAAGTTGTAAAAAACTTCTTGAAAGTATTATATCAGCAGGAGAGATATTAAGGATATATCCAAAGATATAAATACACCAAAATACCTGAAGAGACAATAAAGTCACATAAATCTGTAAACTGATGTAGTAATAAAGAGAATTTTAATTCACTAAGCTTTTGTCTGCCAACAGGATGCTTTGTGAAGGCAAAGGTACTTGCCTTTACAAAGCCTCCTGTTGACACGGAAAAACTTTGTGAACTAAAATACACGAATCTCTGAGAGGTGAGAGCTAGTTCTGTGTGGCATTGGCAAAAAAAACCCCTACTCACTGGGTTTTGTTCCAGAATCCTTAGGCTGAATGACCAACTGGAACTGTCAGCTGTGGGCTAATCCCCACACTGATTGATGTACTTACCTGATTAAAAAGACATAAAGAAATGCAAAAAAAAAAAAAAAAAAACTCAAGTGTGGGATATGGTGGACCTACCCCACTTGAGAAGGATGGTCCACCACAGTATCGACCTGGAACTGGAAAAAGGCGAATCAGAAAGAGATCTCGGCTAAGTGAGTGTAAGATTGGTGTATGGAATACTAAAGATATATATGGCAAGATGATTGAGGAGATGAATAAGTAGATGTACTGTGTGTAAGTGAAACCAAAAAAGAGGAAATTGGGATAGAAGAAGTGAATAGAATGGTGAGTGTGTGGTCTGGAGTATTGGATAATGTGAGGGGGCAGGCTGGTGTAGGTGTGATTTTAAGTGAAAAGATGAAGAACAACTTGATTTATTATAGAATAAAATTAGCAACTTTTCTCACAATAAAATGTTTATTATACATCAATTTTAGTTTTGCAGAGCATTTGGCTCGGCATCCTCAGGGCGAATGGAGCGTAAACATTCAAATCATTGTGACATCATCAGAATTCTGACGGTCATGGATTTTGGTGAGTTGTTTCCACGCGCTTGAAAGAAATGGAGTCGACGTCATGTTGTTGACAATCCGTGACGAGTTCCGGTATATGTGGAAAGCTTCTAATATATTAAGCTTGATAGTCGAGACAGGTTTATCGATAAGCGAAGCGTTTCCAAACAAAAATTTATGGTTATTTTCATGACAATGTTGGGCTATAGAGGACTTCTTCAGTTCATAGCTCCGTATGTAGGTCTTGTGTTCCTTCACATGGAAACTTAAAGCCATCCGGGTCTGTCCTATATATAAAAGTCCACATTCACAAGGTATCTGATAAATTCCCCAGGAGTCTATGTCATCGACGTAATCCTTTGATCCGTAAAAATTCATCTTGTTTATGGGTTTGAAAATAACTTTGAAATTAAAACTTTTGAAAATTTTTAAAATTCCAAAGCAAATCTGAGGAGCAAATGGGATAACCGCCCAATTCTTTCACATTGGGAGGTATCTATAAGGCGTGAGTGTGCAGACAGGCTTCAGTTTCCTAAATAAATTAAAATATAAGCTAAGACAACATATAAAAAATTGGCAGAAAAAGGAAGAAAAAACAGCACTCATTCAATACTGCTTGGCTAATCAAGAATTTCCAAAGTGTGACAATATTGAGATAATAAAAAGTTGTAAATCTGAGAGACACCTCAGGATTGCAGAATGTTTCAATTGAAAAAAATAGATCTACAGAATGTAACCATAATGATCCAAACGTAATTGGTAACAACTGGAAGAATTTAATAAAAGTGGAACAGAAAAATAGAAATGTTAGATAATTGAAATCTAAAACAAACAAGAAAGGGCGCCACAGCGGCCAAAAGAACAAAGCTTTGATAATTGATATTGCCCCGGGAGAGTCACTCACTTGCCCCGAGGATATCGTGAGTATAGGTCAGAGTTTCCGTCCCCCTGATGATGTTAGCAGGTAACTACAGAAAGTATTAGAGTTGGAATGTTGCTGAGGGTAGAGTGCGGCATGGGAGAGCTCCTTTTGTGAAGCCATTTTACAATGGACATGAGATATGTGCAAGCAGAAGGCAGGGTTAAAAAACATCGGTGTAGTTGACCGAGGAGGAAACGTCTTATGTATATAGTGAGTTCATAGAGCATTTGTTGGTTGTATATAGTGTATAATGAAATGTATGAATGTGTGATGAAAAAACAACAACAAAAAATGAAAGCTTTTTTTTTTTTTTTTTTCCAAGTTTTGATATGTAAATTAGATCGCAAGTGTGTCTAATGAGCATATTTGGCATGACTACGTCTTGGTATGAAAAAGAAGAAGTATTTGAGGATTACTACATGACGCCTCCAGAGAGGGGGGGGGGCAACCCTATACGACCAGGAACAGAATATAATAAAGTGAATGACTTCAGCTGAGAAAAGTGAATAGCTCCCATGCTACCTCTAAAAACATGCAACATTTTGATCACAACTCAGGTGCTTGAAATGTGGAATTGGGAGCAAGACCATGAAATGGTAAGTTGCCCTGAATGTATTAATTACATTGTTGCACGTTCAATTTAAACCTTATGATATTGGACATGTTTCCAATATATGGGGTATTTACAACTGTTATTACCTGGTACATCTTTCTCATGGTACAGATACCATGGCACACAGTTTGTTCCATTTTTCTCGAACAAGAGGGAAATCTAGTCTATTGTACTGACGTTTGTGGGTTGATGAAACAATTTGAAATACTGTACGATTCATATAATTGGTGACTGTTCATTGATTCATCAAAACAGAGCCAAAAAGCGGTCATGCTGCACAATGGTAATTATCATATCTCAGTGGCGGTTGGACATTCTGTTATCCTGCTGGAAACATATGAAAATTTTGCCTTGGTTCTTGGGAAAATCTGATGAGATGACCACACGTGGTTAATATGCGGGGATTTCAAATTATTGACATACTGTTAGACCAGCAATCAGGTTACACAAAATACCCCTGCTTCCTTTGCTTTTGGGATAGCCGTGACGGACAATCTCACTGGAATATAACAGACTGGCCACTTCAAGACACTCTCGGGCGGGGGGGGGGGTCATCATCCGGGAAAGTTTGATTCCTAGTAACAAGGTCCTTTTACTGCCCCTGCATATAAAATTAGGGCTCATAAAACAATTCGTTAAATCTATCCCTCAAGATGATGAATGCCTGAAATACCTGTGCTCAAAGTTCCCAAATTTATCTGATGCCAAACGGAAAGAAGGAATCTTCTTGGGCCCAGATATTCAAAAACTTTTGCTTGATAAATACTTCACTCAGATCATGAATGAAATGGAAAAGGAAGCTTGGCCATCCTGTAAGGATGTAATTGAAAATTTTTTAAGCAATATCAAGGATCCAAACCACAAGCACATTCTGGAACATATGCTGAAGGCATTCAAAGATCAAGGTTGCAAGATGAACTTAAAACTGCATTTCCTGCATTTCTATGTGGACTATTTCCCTGAAAACTTGGGAGCCTTCAGCGAAGACAAAGGGAATGGTTCCACCAAGATACACTAGTGTGCAAAACTTAAGCAACTTTACTGATTTTGGCGTAATTCCGCGAAAACTCACCTGTGAGACACGAAATTCACACTACAGAGGCACAATGCAGTACCTAAAGGATGACGAAAGCAGCGTAGCAAACAAATGAATAGAACGCATACATGAAGGCAGGCAGCAGAAAATGGTTTATTGACAGCACGGCATTCGTACACCTAACCGACAGTCCGTGAGGGAGAACAACAATCCAAAGTCCCTTAGTACGGGATATGACCTCTCCGAAGTGCAATGGTTGCGTGGCACCGTCTGGCCATACTCAACACCAGATGATCCAACAGTTCTTGAGGTAACAGTTCCCACTCCTCCATGAGCATCTGTGTCAGTTGTCTGCTGTTCTCCGGGGGAAACGATCGTGCCGCCAGGCGTCTCCCCAAAACATCCCACACATGTTCGATGGGATTTAAATCAGGGGAGCACGCAGGCCACTCCATTCTGAGAATATCTTCAGAATCTAACAGGTCCTCAACTGCTTGGGACCTGTGTGGGCGAGTGTTGTCTTCCATAAAAACAAAGTCTGGACCAATGGCACCTCAGAACAGACCCACGTGGGTGCGGATGATCTCATCACAGTAACGCGCTCCGGTTACGGAACCTGTATCGAAAATGTGGAGCTCCGTTCGACCGTTCAGCATAATGCCACCCCACACAAGTACGCCAGGACCAACCCAAATGTCTCGTTCCCTGATGTTCGTGGGATGAAAGAGTGTCCCTACCTCTCGCCAGATCAACTGGCGCTGAGAATCGTTTGTCCGACTGAAACGACTCTCATCGGTAAAGAGGACGTGACTCCATTGATCAGGTGTCCAGTGTGCATGTTCGCGACACCACTGTAAACAGTGCCGCCGATGGGCTGCTGTCAATGGTATGCAGCATTCCGGCCGGCGGGCATATAATATAGCCCACCCTTATGAAGGCGTCTGGCCACAGTAAACCGGGATACCTGCCGTCCGGTTGCTGTATGCAACCGCTGCGCCATGCTGCCAGCTGTCTGGTTCTGGTCTCTTTTTGCTTGCACGACGAGATATCGGTCGTCACTCGCCATTGTTTTCCTGGGGCGACCACCACCTACCTTTCGTACAGCTGTACCTGTCGTTTGGTAGGCTTTCCAAGCTTGTGACACTACACTTTTATCGATTCCAAACTCTTGGGCAACACTCACCACGGTACGCCCCTCCTCCAGCTTGCCGATCATTCTACCACGTGTAAAGGCATCCTGATGGTTTCTCCTAGCCATATTGCACGATCGATCTCACTTTCACTTGCAGCGAATGTCTGGAAATGCCTCTGTCCGCCGTCTTTTGTAGTTGGCTGGCACTGCGCGCGCTGCCTCCACGCAGTTTACGTGCCCTCATGTCACCTCTGACGTCAAACTCCTGCTATTTGCATATGCATCACCTTTGTCATGAGTTGTTGTTCCCTTGTACAACCCGCAAATCGCCCTTGTCTCCTCTGTCATGACTGTATGCTGTTAAACGACGTTGTTGCTTAAGTTTTGCACACTAGTGTATTAGAGATACGGAACGTAGATCTCAAGGAAATTGAGTGTAAATATAATGTGTGACCACTGCAGGATGCTATTGCGGGAGATGCAGGAAACCACTCACAAGCGAAAATGCACACAAAGAAGTTTTCAAAAGAAGAAAAGACAATTTCGTAAGGCTGAACAAGAATAAGTACAGTTTTTAATTGAATTAGTTCAAGTTTCAAGATGTTAAAAATTTTCAGTTATATTAAATGATTTTTTATTTATTATTATTATTATTATTATATATTTTTTTGTATACTGTAACATGCATCAGTATGTTATTTAGTCTTTATTTGCTAGAAATATGTGCATGATGCAGCAAAATGGGTTACATTTTTGGGTTTAGCAACCCAAAATGCATATGAATCACTTGAAACATCCAGATCAGTTTTCCAAAAGTATTTTTTTGCAGACTTGTGTTATTAAACAGCAACAGTTCTTTTTAGTACATACATATCACTAAGCTGTTCTGTGAGGTTAGCTCCACAAAGATAAACAAACTACCAGATAAATTTTTAACTGATTATTTACTTACTGCTGCCATATCACACTTCTCCATTTACAGCAATCTTGATACACAACTTAGACTGTTTTTTTTAATTGGAGGTTTAACAACCACCGTGAGCAACTCAATGGGCTATAAGCAGTCGCCCGTCCCTAATTTAGGGCCACTGGTTCCAGGGAAGGGAGAGAGCCAGCACCGTAAGACAAACAAAACATCCATACCTCACCAGGATTCGAACTTGGACCCATCTCAGTCGAATGATCAGAAGACATCGCTTAGACCACTGTGCCACCGGGTCGGCCAACTCTGACTTCAATCACACAACGTACACAAGACCTTCTATACTTCATACTCAAACTTTTCCTCATGCAGACACTCCTGAATCTGATCCACCTATGACTTCCTTGGCCTTCTGCATTTCGTTCCTGCCACTTGGGCTGAAAACATTTTCTTAGTAAGCATCTCATCACTCATTCTTTCAACATGGCCAAACCACCAAAGCATATTAGTCTCCACCTTGCTAACATTGTGCTTCACATTACACAACTGCAATATGTCTTCATTCCTCACACGATCAGAACGTGTCTTGCCACAAACCCTCAGTAAGTAACGCATTTCTCCAGCACACAAACGACTCCTATGTTTCTTCTGTAGTACCAAGGTTTTGCTGCCATACATCAGAGTAGGAATGATTACACTTTCATACACAGCCATGCGGAACTTTCTAGAGAACCCATCATTTCTGTGAAAAAACCCCAAAGCAGTTATGGATTTCAATGAAGAATTAACTCACCTATTAATTTCACCATCTAATTTGTTCTCTCTGTCAAACAGGCTTCTTAAATACACAAACTCATTTACCTGGTCAATCACTGTGACATTTAGACTTAAATTACATTCAGTGCTAGCAGTTCCTTGCTCAAAAATGGTAACTTTGGTTTTTCCTTTATTTACACTCAGTTTGAATCAAACTTCATACGTCGAGACAACATACTCTGCAACTCAGTTTTGCTATCTGCCAACATGACTGTGTCATCAGCATAAAGCAATCTGCACGTGCAGATATTACCAAGACATAAACCAGCGTTGCCCATCTTGGCATTACACAACCTTGCCTAACTCCTGCACCAATGGAAAACCATTTTGATAAAACACCATTCACTCATACAAAAGCTCTACTGCCAGCATACATGCCTTTTACACTATTAAGTAGATTCTCAGCAACACCATATTCATTCAATGCCTTCCACAAAAGTGTCCTATTTACTCGGTCATAAGTTTTCTCTAAATCTATGAAGGCAGCAAAAACTTTCTTCCCAACAGCGAGATACTTTTCAATCATCATGCATGATGCAAAAATTTAGTTAGTGCAGCCTTTACCAGGAACAAAGCCAGTCTAAACATCCCACACTTCCTCTGATGTAAGAGCTCATACTTTTTCAATAACGACCTTACCAAACACTTTCCCTGGCACACTCAGTAGGCTAATATCATGATAGTTCTTGCAGTCAGTCTGATCACCTTTTCCCTTATACAAGGGAACAATGATAGAATCCTTTCAACCCCATGGGATCATTCCTAACTCCCAGCACAACTAGCAGATTTCAGTTAACCAGTCAATAACAGATTCACAACCATATTTCAACATCTCAGTAGTTATGCCATCAACTCCTGGAGCCTTACCATTCTGAGGAGATTTGAGAGCTTTACACACCTCTTCTCTTGAAGTCCCTCCTGAGCTTCCATCCGTCACTGTGACATCATCGGCTTCTGCCTCAGAATCACCTTTGCTTTCTTGATCTAATAACTCACAGAAGTATTCACCCCATCTTTCACTTAACTCATTGGGTTCCCATATCATTTCTCCAACCCTACTATTCTTCACACAACTTACAACTTTGTTTCCCCTATTTTTCCTGAATCTCATGTTCTTCCAGAAAGTGTTTCTATCTTTCCAAAAAGCCAATTCATACCTTTCCACCTTCTCCTTCCTATCATTTGCCTTACTCTGGCGAACCAGCCTAAATGTTGGGAGGTTTTCTATCCATGGACCCCAGACAGAAATGTAATATCCTTATTTAGAGCAAAAATCACACTTCACTCAGTTCATGAAACTTGCAACAAAATAGGTATATAAGGCTTTTAATACTATATGTTGCTCCAAAGGTTAACATGCTTAATGTTTAACTCAGCAGAAAACAAGACAATTTCCACCACACAACACATCTCATGGCAGTGAGATAAAAACAATCCACCCAGCAGAACAACCAAACATCACAGACAACCATACCTACTGATAATACAAGACAACAGGACTGTTGCCATTCTACAAAAACGAAATACTCTTGCTGCTGTTGAAACATCACTATCAGCAGAAAATGCTGATTTGCATGTTTAAGCATACGTAGTTGTAATAAGGTACACATTTTGTGCACACATGATTTTCTTTCTTCATGCAAGAATAATAACAAACAAATACCTTTAACAAATTATTCACTTGCCAGAAATCATGGAAACAACAAAAATATATTTTTTCTTTAGTACATGAAACACGCCTAACATTAGCTGCTTCACACTTCTTACAACGATATTTATCCACTGAAACTCTACCTTTCAACATCCCCAATTGGGATTTCTCCTTTCTCTTTACTGCCTCTTCAATCTCACTATTCCACCATGCATCACCTCAGTTATTACCCCACAGACCTCTTCAACAGCAGTGACAACACAGTTATTAAAACATTCCCACTTCTTTTCTACATACCTCTCACATGACTTCAGCTCCTTCAGTCGTTCTGTGTGAGTAATGCTGATGATCTTCAGGAAGGCCTTTCAATCATTATTCTTTCCACCCTAGGCCTCTTCCTATTCCCTCCAACCAACATTCATTTTCACTCATGACACTATCAAGTAATGATCAGAGCCAACATCCGCACCTCTCATCACACGAGTGTCAACAATTAAGTGTTTCAAACGCTGATCATAAACAGCAAAATCTATAACACTCTTTTGACCAAGAGTATGATTTTCCCAAGTATATGTGTGGACATACTTGTGGTTAAAAAATGTCCAATCTATACCTATTAATTTCTTCAATCACCTCATTAATCTTGCCACTTATACCTCTAGTATTCCATACACCAATCTTACACTTACTCAGACAAGATCTCTTCCTCTGTTTCCTTTTGCCATTTCTGTATCGTTTCTGTGGTAGACCATCCTTCTCAAGTGTGGTATGTTCTCCATATCCCACACTTGTGTCCAGAGCAGTGCATCTTTATGTCTTTTTAATCAGTTAAGTACACCAGTGTGTGGGATTAGCCTACAGCTGACAGTTCCAGTTGGTCATTCAACCTTAAAGATTCTGGAACAAAACCCAGTGAGTTGGGGTCTTTTTGCTATTGTCACACAGAACTAGCTGGTACCTCTCCGAGATTCACAGAGGCCCTTGTTGCTGTTCTGTGTGCCATTGTTGGCCATGGAGCACCCCAAGGAGGCAAACCCATCTCTCACTAAGACTGCCCACATTCTTTTTAGTAACTGTAAAAAATATAATTTTGTAAACAGTGTTTTGTAAAATGTGCTTATAATAAAACAGCACATGCACCTAGTCAATAATAACAATTTGATACATATATATTTAGGATTTACACATGTATGACGTTTTGTACCTAAAAATTTAAATAGTAAGTCTCAGTTGCTCTTTTCATGCATGTCACAAAACTTGAATGTACAGACATGAAAATTTAATGATTCAGTATTGAAAAATTAGAGAATGTTGTTTGTATAAACATGTAAAAAGAAAAAAAAAAAATATATCTGAAATTAGCATTTTTCACATCAAGAATAAGAAGTTTCTTAAATTTTTAGTTAAAACTTAGTAAGATTCACAGACTTATATTTGAAATTATAAACCAGACTATGTTTTACTCTTTTAGAGAGGATAGAAAGTTGCCTAAGAGGACACAAAATGTTACAAAAGTTCATAAATTGTTGACATTAAAAAAACAGCCACACGGGAGCTTTTTGAAGAACTGGTGAAGGGTCTTTAGGTATATTTACAAATGGCTTTGGCAAACAGATTAACATCTGCTTAGATTAAGCATGTTACTGTGCCTGATATGAATAAATGCTTGCACAGATTGGTCATTTGCTTGTCTAGCACTCTTACTCATTGACACGAACATCTTTAGAAAAAATGTGCACAGGTCATACATATGGAGGATTTTGAACTGCAATCTGTACTATTTAGCAATGAGTGCTACTTCTGTTTTTGTATGTTGATGTACAAATGAGGATCAAGAACTACACAAGACAGAGAGAGAAAAAGCAGACTGGGTAAGCAAGAGGCACTCATAGCAAAACCTCGCTATAATAATCTTTGGGAGCCACCAGATATAACAAGAAAGCTCATGCGACCGTGGAGCATCCTCAGAACCATTCTCAGTAATGTTTGCCACTGCCAACCAGATGAAAAGAGGGTGAGCCAGCTTCTTTGTCATCTGGCTGTCAGTGGCAGACTTTACTGAAAATGGCTCAGAGGATGGTCTGAGAGGGAGTGAAAAGACTGAAACCAAACAAATTTGAAATTTGTCAGCAGGAGTCGGGGCCACAGGTGGAGTACAAAAGGTGTGTTTTAAGTACGTTTTGTGTGTGTGTGTGTGATAAATTTTAAAATAATTAGCATGTTTTTAGTACTTGAAATTTTAATTGTTAGGGGTAGTACCTTTTTAATTTAGAAATATGAATTTATAGTGCATAGTGGTGAACTTAAGATACTATGAGAATTATGTGCAAGTTTTTAGCTTAGTCTTTTTAAATTTCATCTTCAGTTGTGTGTTAAGGTGTTACTATTTAATAATGAGAGAAGTGGTGGAAGTAAGGGTTGAAAGCCTTTTAATTTAGTTCTTAATATTTCCTTCATACTTCGCTCGAGGTTGTCCTTATCTATGCATGTCGAAGGTGTTACGTGTATAAAATACCTACCTAGTGAAAAGTTATAAGCAGAGGTGAGTTTTGGTTAAAATCTATACTATGCTTGACTTTGAGAATTGTTAGCATTTTGCTTCACATGTTATAGTACTTAAAAAACTGAGATAATGTTAATGCATTTCTCAAGAAGTTTGGTGAAGTTATTACAAAAGTCAGTTTTGTTGGTATAGCAATGTACATGCGCCAATCTTTCACACACCTATCGGTGACTTTATCGAGGCAAACTAATACTACAAACCTAAGCGAGAAAACATGCACAGGAGAATAAAAGTGAAAATATCAATAAATAGGTACTGACAAAATTTTGGGGATGTACTTTCGAAGTGCCACATGTATCTTTTGCCACAGTTGCTTGTAGATTAAAAAGGATAAAATGTTATTTACAGCAATTAAAACACTTACTCAAGGCTTCACTCTGATTAATATATATATTTAATTCTATTTTAATCTGAAGAACGTTCACTTATTTTTCACATATTCTGAGTTCTTTTGTTTTTACAGACTTTTCTGGCCTCCAGATTTTATCAAGGCCTGTTATCAACATATAGAAACTGCATCAAAAAGTTTCGTTTACACAGAAATAATTTAAATTTTATTGCCAGGTTCTTCTTCCAGTTGTCAGTTATTCAATTAAAATAATTTCTTTGTGTATTTTGTAAGTCTACTATTTTTGAATTAAGTTGTTGAAAATGCTATTTAAAAATTTTAAGGTTCATTAATGGAACTGTTTTTCTAGATATAAAAACTTTCTTTAATTAGTATCTTGTTTCTATGAGGTTCATAGTTCAATATTTTAATATTTTGCCCTAAAAGTCCATTTCACACACATTGCTGCACATTCAGTTGTAATGTACTTATTTTGTCCTCACTGAAATCTGTAATGTTCTACACTGACGGAAAAAAAAATCCCAACACCAAGAAAAAATAGTTGTAGAGGAATGAAATGGTGGCAATACATTTGTATAGGTAACATATTTAATCGATTAAGGTTTCAAGATCACAGCTTATTGTAAGCGCAAGAAGAGCCATTTTAAATGTGAAATGCTGGTACATTATTAACCGGTGTAACCGCCAGAATGTTGAATGCAAGCACGCAAACGTTTATGCATTGTGTCGTACAGGTGCTGCATGTAACGTTCATGCATTGTATCGTACAGGTGCTGGATGTCAGTTTGCGGGATGGAGTTCCATGCCTCTTGCACTTGGTCGGTCAATACAGGGACGGTTAATGCTGGTTGGGGGTGACGCTGGAGTTGTCGTCCAATGATGTCCCATACGTGCTCGATTGGTGAAAGATCTGGTGATCTAGCAGGCCACAGCAACATGTCGACACTCTGTAGAGCATGTTGGGTTACAACAGAGGTATGCGGGCGAGCGTTATCCTGTTGGAAAACACCCTCTGGAATGCTGTTCATGAATGGCAGCACAACAGGTTGAATCACCAGACCGACGTACAACTGTGCCATCAGGGTGCGTGGGATAACCACGAGAAATCTCATGCTGTCATAGGAAATTGCTTCCCAGACCATAACTCCAGGTGTAGGTCCAGTGTGTCTCGGCGGCAGACAGGTTGGTTGCAGGCGCTCACCTGGCCTCCTCCTAACCAACACACGGCCATCACTGGCACCCAGGCAGAACCGGCTTTCATCAGAAAACACAACAGATCTCCACTCCGTCCTCCAATGAGCTCTAGCTTGACACCACTGACGTCACAAACGGCAGTGGTTTGGAGTAAGTGGAATGCACGCTACAGGGAGTCTGGCTCGGAGCTGTTCTTCAAGTAACCGATTTGTAACAGTTCGTTGTGTCACTGTGGTGGCAACTGCAGCTCGAATTGCTGCCACAGACGCGGTACGATGCGCCACGGCCATACGCAGTACACGGCAGTCTTCCCTCTCAGTAGTGCCACGTGGCCGGCCGGAGCCCGGTCTTCTTGAGGCAGTACCTTCACTTGACCACCGCTGCCAACAATCATGCACAGTGGCTACATTCCAGCCAAGTCGTTCTGCAATATTGCGGAAAGAAAATCCACCTTCTCATAGCCCTATTACACGACCTCCTTCAAACTTCGCGAGCTGTTGATAATGGCTTCTTCGTCTTCTTAAAGGCATTCTTGACTAACATCAACACCCTACGTCGAATCTCAACGATAACTAATGCTCACGAACGTTACAGCGCACATTTACAGCAAACCTGCTTTGCATGTTCTGAGGCGCTACCAGCGCCGCACGTATGCGCCGAGCGCGAAATTTACATAGATGTCATCTTACAGATGTACTCTCACCGCCTACCAACTGTCGTTTATCTAACACAACCCCTTCTTGGTGTTGGGATCCCCCCCCCCCCCGTCAGTGTGTAATAATTATTTATTGTTTTATTAATTTTTTCTTTAAATTACATTATTCTTCTGTTATTGTGTGTGTGATTCGTGGGTTTGCAGCAAGTTTTCTGTTTCAATGGTTGTGTATGCAGATACTTTTTATTTTTATACAATTCTGGATATAAGGAACTTTCTGTGATACTACAATAATCGGCCCGTCTAGCTGGACTGTCTTTAAATAACTGATACATCGCTCAAAAGATGACATTTAATCCCCATTTTGTGGCATTATGCCCATGCTGAAAAGCACCATGTACAACATGGAGTTGGTTGGCTGTTTGATTTTTATGGCGCAAGGGCCATGGTTGGCCAAAGAGCGCCAGACACAAGACAAACAAACAGTATTAAAAATGTGGTAAAAAGCTTAAAATCTGACTGATCATGTAAAACTGAAAAATGAGAACGATGGAAGGGCTAAAAAAGATAATGAAACAAACAGTATTAAAAACATGATACAATGATTAAAATCTAGCTGATTCAGTAAAACTGAGAAATGAGGATGATAAGGCTAAAATCTAGATACGTTTAAAATAGTCAATTTCTTTAAAAAATGAAAACACGGCAACAGTATTGCAGTGGTCATTGAGGAGCCGCTGCAGCGTAGCGGCGTCCTCATTCAACAAATGAGAATGAAAGAAATGAAAACGTACATCACGAAAACGAACACAGCTACACAGAAGATGAGTGATGGTGAGTCGGCAATTGCACGTCTCACACATCGGCGCAGTGTCGCCACACAGCAAAAAGCGGTGAGTACAACGACAATGCCCAATGCGGAGACGCGCAAGCACCACTTCCTTCCTACGGTTCCGACGATATGAGGATTTCCAGACTTCAAGATTAGGTTTAATACGATGCAGTTTATTTTCCACCTCTTGGTCCCACAGACCTTGCCACGTTCGCTTGATATGGTTGCGAACCAGAAAGCGGAAATCCCGGTGAAACAGTGTCAAGGGTGTGACGACCAAAGAGGAAGCAGATCTAGCAGCCGCATCAGCACACTCGTTACCCAAGATTCCAACATGTCCAGGAATCCAGCAAAACTGAACCTGAAAACCGGCCTCGAGCAAACGACGAAGTAACTGTCTCACATCCAAGAGAACAGGATGGTCACGGCAATCTGCAGATGATAAAGACTGCAGTACACTTAAGGAATCCGTATAGACCATAGCACGATGATGAGAACCCGACTGAACATGGAGAAGGGCGAGATACACAGCATGCATCTCCGCCGAAAACACTGTGGCCTCAGCTAGGATCCGCGCTACTGACACGTCATCTACACAGGCAGCCGCGGATCCAACGACTCCATGCATCTTGGAGCCATCAGTAAAAATAGAAGTGTAGTCAGAATTGAGGTCACGGTGCTCAGCAAAGAGCTGCTGGTACACTGACGCAGGGGTTGAGGATTTATCGAAAGATGTAAAGCAGGTATCAACCATGACACCAAGTGGGTGCCATGGAGGATCCCCAAAGCCCCTGGTCTCTCCAACAAGTGACAAGTCGAGCCCTACATCGCGGGCTACGGCCGCCATACGAAGACCGAAGGTTGAAATGCAAGAGGGCCGGTTCCCGAATAAACGAGCATGCTGGGGATGAAAAACTGCATCGCATAAAGGATGGTCTGGAAGAGATATAAGTTTCAGGTAGAATTGAAAAGACAGCTGCAGACGGTGTAATTCAAGCGATGGTTCGTTCGTGTCAGCGTAAAGGCTGGGAATTGGAGATGTTCGAAATGCTCCCGAACAAAGACGCAGTGCTTGATGGTGAATAGTGTCCAAAGGCCGGAGAACGGAACGACGAGCAGAGCCATACACGATACAACCATAATCCAGTTTCGACCGTATTAAGGAATGGTAAATGCAAATTAAAGACATCCTGTCTGCGCCCCACGAGACTCTCGACAGGATCTTAAGAATGGATAGAGCCCGCAGACAGGAAATCTTGAGCCGCCGAACGTGCGCACGGTCGACGGTCAAACCAAGGATCTTGGTCTCCGACAAAACTGGTATGGCTGCACGGTCTAAAAACACCTCTGGGTCAGGATGGAGGCCGCGCCTCCGGCAGAAATGGACACACGCTGTCTTGTCGGGAGAAAGAACGAAACCATTGCTATTCGCCGCTTTAAAGATCTGATTAATTGCAGACTGCAACTGCCTTTCAATAAAATGCATGCTTGATGACGAGCAGAAAATGTGCAAGTCATCAACATAGACAGTAGCCGAAACCGCAGGAGGAAGATTTATGAAAAGACAATTAATGCGGAGAATGAACAATGTGACAGATAAAATGCAACCTTGAGGAACACCTTGTTCTTGATGGAACGGTGCTGAGAGCGTCGTACCCAGGCGCACCTGGAACACCCGATTGCGAAGAAAATTAACGATGAAAGTCGGAAGATTTCCTCGCAATCCGCATGGGTGGAGGTCACGGATAATACCGTGCCGCCACGCTCGATCATAGGCTTTTTCAATATCGAAAAAAACAGAAACCAGGTGCTGCCTACGCACGAACGCCTCGCGCACAGATGTCTCAAGGTGCAGGAGATGATCGTGAGGTGAACGATGACGGCGAAAGCCGCTTTGTGATGGTATAAGTATTTGATGATATTCTAAAAAATGAACTAACCGGGAATTAACCATGCGTTCAAGAACTTTACACAGACAGCTAGTGAGAGCAATTGGACGATAACTAGAGGGAGACTTGGGATCCTTGCCAGGTTTGGGAAAAGGCAGAACAAAAGCTTTTCGCCAAGATTCCGGGAAACTGTGCTCCGACCAAATATGATTATACAAGATTAAGAGATTCTCGAGAGACGACTGCGATAGATGACGGAGCATGTCATAGTGGATTCCATCGGGACCGACAGATGTAGCGCTGGACCGATGCAGAGCCACCTTGAGTTCAACCATGCTGAAGGGGGAGTTATATCCAGTGTTGAGAAAAGACGCAAAGGAGATTCTCTGGCGTTCCGCAGTGGATTTTATTCTTTGAAAAGAAGTAGGATACGCCAGGTCACTTGACACGGAGGCAAACGCCTCCCCCAAACAATCAGCAATCTCCCCGACTTCAGCATATGTGCAGCCGTTACTCTCGAGAATGGAGATCTGGTGAGAGCTGTAGTTACCCCGGATCTTACGAATCTTGTCATACACACTTTTCGAACTGGCACGTGAAGTAAGAGATGAAACATACTGGATCCAAGACTCCCTCTTGCTACGTCGAACCACCAACCGAGCATAAGATTTTGCTCGTTTGAATGTAACGAGATTAGCATCGGTCGGATAACGTCGAAACGTAGACCAGGCCTTATGTTGAGCTCTCCTAGCCGCTGCGCATTCAGGGGTCCACCAAGGCTTCGGACTTCTGGAGAGTTTCGTAGATGTTTTTGGTATAGAAAGATCAGCTGCCTGAAGAATGCAATTTGTGACTTCAAGAACAGCTGCGTCGATTGACTATTGGGTCACCATTGCAGAAGATATCACTGTGGATGATGTGAAGACCTCCCATCTCGCACGCTCCATCCTCCACCAAGGAGGGCGGGAAACAGAAGATGGCATGTTCGTATGATGCGAGATGACAATTGGAAAGTGGTCGCTCCCGTGGAGATCGTTACACACCATCCACGACCAGTCAGCAATAATTGATGGTGATCCCAAGGTCAAATCGATCGCACTGAAGGATCTTGTCGGTTCATGGAAGTATGTGTCAGCACCGGTGTTAAAAAGGCATAAAGAGGCCGAGGACAGAAGATACTCTATGCGACGACCCCTAGTGCTGATGCTGACACTACCCCACAAATGATGATGGGCATTGAAGTAACCCAGTAAAAGTAAGGGTGAAGGCAGCTGATCAATCAATCTCTCCAGTACAGAGACGCTTACGTTCTCGTCCGGCGGCAGATAGACACTGCAGACAGTAAGAGGCACAGGGACAGATATCAGGGATCATAGCATACTTCTGGAAAATTTTAGGTAAGAATTTTAGGAATTTTAGGAATTTTTAGAAAAATTTTAGGAAAATTTTAGGAGTGTATTTCAATAAAAACTAGATGTATATTTGTATACATCTAGTAAAACAACTTTGTATACATTGTAAAGAGTTTGCTTCACACCCTTCAACCATATATACTGATAGACTGCGCATGACATCAAAATTTCTGGCTCCAACATAAAATCACATGACAACAGTCAAAAAGATGGGTTACACCTGCTGTGCTTATGGTTGCTCTGACCGATATAGTAAAGAAAGTTCTATGATTTTTCATGGGTAAGAAACGAATTAAATACCTAAGTCAATAAAGTTCAATTACTTAACCAGAAACTTGCAGCTATTGATATAAAAATATAGTAACTTAGGAAAAAAAAATGGAATGCATGTTCCAAATTCTTCGCAAATGTTCATCACATTATAAATCACAAAATGTAAACAACACGATCATGCATGTATATAGCTCATAAGTAAACTTACCTGAAGAGTTTTCATTATATATGAGGTGCATTCACATAATACACCGAAAACACTGAAGTTCTGCAGCGTAAATTAGTAATCATAACAGCATTTGTACAAGAAATTTGGAGTCTGATGATGACGTGCCCAATGTTTGAGCCATGGCGGCTTTGATGCAGCTATTGCCAATGCGCAGTCCATTAGTATATATGGTCGAAGTTCACACCCAAATTTTTTGCAAAACGTCTAATGTCTAAAGTTTAAGTATGATTTACTTCTAATGTTCAGTTCTTATCTTTTCACGTGTTATTATCATATTCAAGTATATTTACCACATTCAAGTTTCACTTTGAACATTAATATGCTGTTGAACCAGAAGCAATTCACGATTTTCACAGTAAAGTTTTCAGGTTTCACATTAAACTATAATATCCTAAAAAGGTAATTGAAAACCAAGAACTATGTACAATTGTTCACTGAATTACTTTTTTCATATTATTGTTTTAACCTTTTCCTGATTAGCCTATCTTTTTCTGCTTCCACCACAACTAATTTACTTTCAGTTTTCTTTATTTCAGCTGAACCTTGTATGATCAAGTTAGAGGCAACTGCTATTTCAACAGTATTTTGTTTTTCTACAGCTTTTCTCATTCTTTCTGTTCCCTCTTGAATTACTGCTAGGGAGGCTTCTTTATCTATTTTAAGCCTATTTATTTCTGCATCATTTTCTTTTATTTTGTCATCAAACTCAGCTTTTCTTTTTTTCTCTAGCTGCTTTTCCTTATTTTCCCTCTCTTTCTTCGAAAATAAAAGCATAACAAACAGCGCGAAAACTAGCTCATAAATAGAATATTTGAAACACTCTCAATGTATGCACTCTCAATTATTAGGGATGGTAGAGGGGAAGGGAATAGAACTGTCCAAAATTAGCATGTTTTCGTTGCCCTAGGGCGCTTAAGCACGGCTGAATTCCTTCAGATACCCCCAATGTTCAAATGATTGAAATGTGCTGATGTTCATGGAATGAAATGGTTGATCAGCTATGATGACCGCATAAAAGTTCGGGGTGGGGGGAGGGCTTTATTTTTTTTATTTTTTAGTTTATGCAACATTTTACATCACTCCAGTATTTATCTTGTCATCATCAACAATCGCAATGCAACTACCGCTTACGATCGCGGATATCAGCAACCGAAAATCTGCCATATCTCTAAGTGATATAACACACAGTATCCTGTTACAGTGTATTGTAATTGAAAAAAAAGGATGTGGAAAAAAGAAACTTTCAGAAATTAAGATCATCAAGTCATGCGTTTCAAAAATCCGTTTTCCTTTATAACGTTTAAAAACATGTTTTTGCTTTTTTACCTGTAGTGTAAATAAAAAAACTATGTTGATTTTTTTTATGGAATCAGACGTCCGTATGTCTGATTGTCTTCAACTGAGTTCAAACTTTAGCTACTGTGTACAAGTAGACCTATTTTTTCAGCTCAAAAATATGTAGTTTTGTATATATTCACAGTATAAGTCATTCCTTATTCCCACAGAACTGAATTCAGCATATGCAAAATGAAGATCATCAAGACCCGCCCAACACTATGTTTCTGATTGTCTGCTGTTTATATTCAAGAAATGCAAACATGGATCAATGGTGAATGCAGCAACTATGATTTTTATTTATTACCAAGAAAAAAAAAAAAAAAAAGAGCCGTGAAAGCTGTAAAGCTGAAACGGATATTTCTCTCGAAACCCCCCCCCCCCATGCACAAAAACATTCCAATTAAGATCAAACAGCAGGAGGACGCGTCCACACAACACAACCTTTGGAATTACCTGATGGAATGGCTTCTTTTCATTTGGCACATTGCCATAAATCACCACCTGCAGCTCACTGAACTGTCAAGTTGCACCCTTCCTCCTTCACTTTAACTATAATAGAAACTGTAAAAAAAAATGCTCCCCAATTTTCGACAAAATTAAATTACCAAATTTACGTCATGATGTTGCAATTTACTAAAATACGTTTGTTTATCTGCTGAATATTGCTTAAATCCATTGAAAACTTTTTAATTATAGATGATTTTTTATTAAAACAGTAACTCAGACGTCTGAATAAAAACGTGTTTGTAATTCAAATAGAGTCCATATCATCACAGAAAAAAATTTAAAGATCACTCTGTTTAAATAAACCATGGCATCTAAAAAAAATAATTCACTTGCTTTTCTTGTAATTTATAATTACTGTTTCTTTTTTTCAATCCGATTATGCAACGTTTTTTTTTTTTTTTTGCATCTGCTAAAGTTCCTAACGGAATTTGGCGAAATTTGCACTAGAACTTTATTGTGATGTATCTTAACTACTGTAAAAATTTTACTGTGTTATTTTCAAAATTCAGAAAAATGGATTTCTGAAAATATTCTCCTAGTCCTTTTGTGCTGTGGAAGTGATAAACAGGTGTTTGCTTTCTTCCCAACCAAGGGCTTCAGATCAGCGCTCCCAGCTGTCAATCAACCGTTGCTATGGTAACACCCTTTCTGCTGGAGGCTCACTCTGTCCAAAGAGGCACACATACTTGTCCATAATAAAAATTACCAATGCTAACTTTTAAAGTTTTAAACCGATTCAACTGGAATTTTGGAAGTGAGCTTCTGTAATCCAATTACAGTGAATGTAAAAATTTCAGCCACTTTCGTGAAAAATTCGCAAAGATAGTTTTCTTATTTTTTATCATAAGTAGTGGAAGTCTCTTGAAGGGAGGGAGGGTGGCATGCACATAAACAAGAAGAAGATGAATGTGTTGTTCAGGCATACTCCTCACTGGTGGATGCCAGCTGACTTGGTACATACGCGACCCCCTGCAAATGCTAAATGCCTCTTCTTTCCCCTTCTGTTCTCAATTGTCGGACGGACATCAAGCTCCCCTTCGACCTACTAGTAATCATCCAATTTTATTGCACTGGAAGTAGTGCCTTTTTTTTTTCTTTTTTTCCCCCAGCCAAATTAGGATTTGGTGCACATCGGAAACCGCTGCTGGTGGTTTCTTTGAGAACAGAGAAAAGGAACTTTAAAAAATGAAGGGGTAACAGTAACACGATTTCCTAAAAGGGCATTTTTTAAGCACTAATTTCAAATTTCAAGGCTTTTCAAGACGGCATTAAAAAAACACCATTTTTCCAGGATATTCCAGGCCTTGAAAACGTAATCATGATTTTCCAGGACTTTCCAGGTTTTCAAGCACGCGTGCGCACCCTGCGTAATGGTAAATTTATTGGCGTTAATAACGGTTGTGTTTTTAATAAATAAGCTTACGAAAATTTTAGGATGAATAGCAAATTTTAGGTATAATTTTAGGAATTTAAGGAGGGTCACAAAATATTAGGAATTTTAGGAGGAATGCGATCCCTGAGATATTCGCACCGCCACGGCCTGCAAAGTTGTGGATATCGCCACGGAAGACACCGGAACACTGTGAGGGACAAGAATAGCGACTCCCCCACAGGCGATGTCTCCCGATGCATGATCTGTCCGATAGCACTGTAGCCTCGAACTGAAAGCAGGCTGATGGTTTAAGCTTCGTCTCCTGTAGACAAAGGCACACCGGAGAGTAAAATGAAAGCAGATGTTTCACTTCATCAAAACTTGTCCGAAAACCTCGACAGTTCCACTGAATGATTGAAGCCATGGTTATAAGTGAAATGAAAACGAAAATGATCACACGAAGTCAGGCTCCATCACCTCTGATGGGGGTTCCCCCAGATCTGGAGGCGTGTGACCAGGGACCAAGATGGGAGCATGCTTTGTCCCAAGTGTTTTAACGGAAGGCGCTTGGCGTTTAGTTGTTTGCTGAGATTTTTGAGGAGAAGAAACGTTCTTGTTATCCTGGACTTTGGTTTTCTTTGAAGAAGAAGTGGCCTGAGTTCCCTTGCTGGTGGTGGAATGAGTCTGCATCGGCGAAGTGGTGGGTGGCGCTTTCAGACCCCTAGCTCGAGACTGGAGTGCTTCCAGTCCGGCTGCGATGATATCGTCCAGCTTGTAGGGACATTTAGTAGGGATCTGAATGTCAGTTTGAATGCCGATTGTAGATTTGGCAACCACCACTGATGCATATGAGCGCCGATCAGAAGAAGCAGGAACTACTCTCCTTCTGGCCTCAGGATAGGAAATATTCTCCACCGTCTTTAGCCTTTGAATTTCTTTTCTTCCTTCCACTTGGGACAATCTTTGGCTGATGCTGCGTGTGAACCCTTGCAGTTCACACAAAACTCGGCCTCGGCCACACATTCCTGCAAAAGATGTTCTGTGGCACCACAGTGTGCACACCTAGGATTGCTCCTGCACGACTGCTGAGAATGGCCATAAGACTGGCACCTAAAACATCTCAAAGGGTTAGGGATGTACGGGCGTACTTCTAGGTGGAGATACCCTGCTTTGATGGACGTAGGCAGGGAAGGGCTATCAAAAGTTAAAATGATGTTCCGGGATGGGGCGGACTGCCCATTCCGCCTGAATAGAATACGCCGCACACCCGTAACGTGTTGACTCCTCAGTTCTTCAAGTAATTCTTCCTCAGCACACTCAACGAAGTCCTGAGAGGAGACAACACCTCGAGATGAATTTAGGTATCCATGGGGTGTAATTTTGACCGGAGTCTCAAGCAGCGTGGTGGTGTTTATAAGTGTGGTACTGTAGGCCACAGTGGACATCTCTACAAGAAGATCTCCAGATTGGAGCTTCTTTACGCTCTTAGGAGAGCTTGCAATGGATTAAAGAGCTTTATTTATCCAAAATGGACTTTTGGCACTCAAAGGCTTTGAAGGGTCCAATGAGTGCACAAAAAAGAAACGAGCATTTAAACAATCGGGGACATGTTTTTTTGCAGAAGGGGATCAGCCTTCCTCTATACCTCTTTTGCTTTTTGGTTCTTGGGAAATTTTGTTTTCATGCATAAAAAAGTTTTAATAATTCGTCCGCAGACTTCCCCACCCACAATCGAGCCCAACGAGGGAGAGCCGGAGGTCCGAAAGCCCAAGTAGACGCAGGACACGGCTCCAGGGATAGCAAGCGGATATAGCAAGTTGATAGGGCAGGCATGCGCTCGGCGAGCACCCAGACTTTCCCATGCCTAGGGAACACCCCTTTGGCATGCCCACCCTATCCCCAGACTCACCCTGTCGTACGAGACGACATGCCGTTAGAGGTCTGGGCTCCACTCGGCCACAGAACTCATTGACTAGGAGTGGGTTAGTTCCTAGCCGCCCGTTTAGGGTAAAGCAGGGGGCAAAGAGGAGTGTTGGCAACTGGCGACACCACCACCCAGGCCACCAGAAACCTCAGCCTCCAGCATCCCCTTTCCCACCTTACGGGTCACCGCACACGGCAAACGTGCAGGTAGGTCTAGCTAACCAGCTCGGAAAAACAAAGAAAGGAACATGAAATGGAGAAGACAGGATAGAAAAACGAGAAACTAAAATTCAGAGCTGGCGCATAATCACAACCTCAGCAACCTACAACTGAGGCGGGAGCGTGTCAAGTGAAAACACAAAAAACATAAAAATGTGAAAATTCACATCTAGTACATGTCGACTCGGGCCGTGGGGACGCCATCCCCCAGCAGCTGGATGAACAGCTGTCCCTTCGGTGATGTAATCGTACAATATGAAAAAGAAAGATGTTCCGTCACAAGGTCAGCTCGGGCCGTGGGGGCGCAGCTCCCCAAATAACTGGAAAACCAGTTATCCCCATGCGGGGGTACAACATGGAGACCACAGGTGCATAAATCCAGTAAGTCACAACCATCTGCAGCTAATAATTCTTCTTTTATGTGCCTCAAAAATTTCTTATTCACACTTGGGCTATTCATGGAAATTTATAACAGCATCTTTAAGTTTAGATCTGCTACACCTTCTTTAAATTTGTCGACGAGATCTGCAGCAGTGGCATGACCCAAGAACACAGAATTCCAATCACGGGTAGAAACACAATTAGTAGAATTACACCAATATCTGATAATATCCATTTGGCCTCTTTGGGATATCCGATTCAAGGCTTCGTCAAAGCAAACTACGAATTTACTGGTACCTAATGATTTTTTATAGTAAATGATGAAAGAAAGGTGCTAATCCAAATGTTATCAAATATGCCATTTTTGTTCTTCTTAATGTGCACTTCTTCGCTATTACTGAACATGTGAGTAAAAATGTCTGCAACATCGTTAAAACTACGGAAGGATGAATGAGAAACTACAAGTTTCATTGCCCACAGTATCTCTGCTTTTAGAGTAGATTCATGTGAAACAAAATTTGTAATGGTAGGCATCCCCCCCCCCATCCGAAATCTCGGAGGCTACAGAGCTTGCACAGGTTAAAGTGGCAGCTTTTCCTCTTTTGCTGTGGTATTTACCGAACGTAATAAATTTACAAGGGAAGGCTGATACGACCGAGCTTTTGTGTTTTTCTGATGCTTAGCACTCAGTTCATGAGTTGTGATGGCCTGCTTACCCATATTGCTCAAACTGAAAATTTCCTGACAAAAATGGCATCTCGAGAATATGGGTTCTTCAGAACTTCTTCAATCCAGTCTGCATATTGCGGATATGTATTATGACCCTTCCAAGCTATATTAAATACGCTGTTACTGTACTTTGAGCAGCTCATGGCTGAACTCACTAGGTTGAATAATATGCAAAAATGAAAAATGCAAGTTCTTACAACAGCATAATCAAACCTGTCACTAACGTATAAAATGCTGACAATGAGTTTTCACTGATTTCTACCCACATGAAACCACACCACAGCACCAAATAAACCCTGTGCTTTTTAAACTCTAATCCACGTAAAACATGCCGTACCAAAGACTAAAAAAATCAACAAGTACACGCATTATATATCACCACACAGTTTCCAAAACCAAAACTTTAACGAACGTGCGTAAGCTGAACCACCCAACAGCGTGGTGGCAGAGATGACATGTGACATGGAGAAGCTGGGAGGTCGCCAATCAGTTGCACTCTGAACAAAGCAAAGCTGTGGGGAGGGGGGGGGGGAGGGGGTGATGCCTATGATGCGGTGCGGTGGGGATGCGGCTGGAAGAGACTGCCTTCTTTGATTAGCTGAATTGATGGCCCATGAAATAGAAGCCTCCCTGTGACGTCACTGAGTTCTGATCATGCTCTGGGCAGCTATTCCTTGCCGATCGCACGAGACCAACTTCAGCGTGTGATATTCAGAGCACGCTCTAACACCAAGGAAAATAGTCTATATACAAATGCAGTCTACAGAAATACTATCTTAATATCAAAAACAAGTAAAAATTAGGAATAAGCAGGTAATCTCAAGTATGGAAATGATACAAAGTTCGAAATCCGGACATTTTTCTGTGGCTGAGACCAAAGCTGACACCATCTATTGGCAAAAAAACAAAGACACTTGGAAAATTTAGATAGTCGGTGTTTTCTTTAAGTTTACATATATATTTATACATACAGTGAAACATCAACGAACAGCGACCAAAAAAAATTAAAAAAATGCTGGCGAGTAATTTAGCTATTTATTTTTTTAGCCTCTCTGCCCCGCCACTGTTTTTGCCTAGACCCAAAAATTTTGCATTTTGAATCTAAGTTTCATGTTTCTATTCCAACTGCATGACTTTTGTTTGGAATGACAGGGGTGGGGGAACCACGCAGCATGCTTTGCCTGCACTGTCCGAGAGGAAGGAGAAGAATGTGAAAGAGCAGATTAAAATCCCGAAGAGACTGTTCCGAACAATGTCACCATTTGTAGACTGGAGGGGGGCGATAAATCGCTCAAAGCTAAAAGGTTGGAATGAAGGGGAGGACAGAAATGCGGCATCACAACCTGCATTCTTTATCACTGGAAATGCCTACGGGTTTCATAGCTTTATTATGCGGCTAAATATGTACAGTAATTTTTGTATTATACACACCAGCATATAATCTGCAGACCATGAAATTCGCACACAAAAAAACATTTTTCCCTTCGTATAATCTGCAGACCGTGACATTCAGGGGGAAAAAATCACTGTATAATCCGCACATCACAGATGTTGATCCAGAAGCAGAATTTCTGACAGAAAAGTCAGTCGCCCAGAAGTCTGATGAAGTCGGGGGAAAAGCCGATCTTACTAAATAAAGAAACTCATTTTAAAATGTTCCTTTTTTTAAATATTTTTAACTTTGGACAAATAAAGAAAGCTCAGCAGTGTTTAATCTGACAAATAAGACTAGCTTTTTAGCTAAAATCTCTAAAAATATTTTAGCATTTTAAAATTTTCTTCAGCAAAAATCTTGCGCGCAGGGTGTGGGGATCTCTGTCGGTCCAGGATTTCCACTAGACTTAGATTAAAAGGTAAAAAACATATCCTTGTGCAAATATTTTATGAAACTGAAATTTTAATGAACACCATAAACCGTTAATAGGAATAAGACCTCCAAATTTTGCCTGAATTGGTTAAGAACTGTATTAATTAGCACTCAAAATTTTATTAACCGTTTCTGTGTATAACATTTATGTTTACTGATGATTAAAAATTTCCATGGCCAATTCAAAAAGTTTGTAACCGATTTCGGTGAAATTTGGAGGGGCTGTTCCTATTACCAATTCATGGTGTTGATAAAAATTTCAGCCAGTTTTGTGAAGATTTCGCATTGCATTTTTTTTATGCATAGTTCTGAATCAATGGTGGGGGGAGCATGAGGTGAGTGCTGTACGTATGTTTCCATTGGCTGGTTGCCAAAAACAGAGAGACAATGAACCTCTTAATACAAATTGACTCCCACCCCTTGCCATCCCTCCCCACAGCTTTGTCGATCTTTCATTATGACACCCCTTCCCCCCTCTCCGTAAATTCCAGAATGTAAAAACTTTTCCCAGGTTTTTACGAGAAATTTAATATTTTCCCTGATTTCTCCCAGTTTTTAAACCTATTATAAAATTCCCTGTGTTTTCCCGGGCTTTCAGGTTGCATGGCCACCCTGTGCGTTTTTCAAGCACTGACTATGTGTATCCTTCTGCTGCAGGTGACTGAGGGTTTGCTTATTTTTCAGATCATGGCTCTCATTGTGTTACTTACACACAATAAATAGTTGCAAGCTATTTCTATGGGAAGATTTTGACTAGATCTTCAACCATTGTTTCAAATTTAAAATAACAAGCGATTTACAATCTGATTTTGCTGTTTACTTTGTTAAACTTCCAAAATGTTGCATGCATCCAGGGCTCACAACAGATTTTTGCTCTAAAAGTAGGGAAAAAAGGGACCATATTTGCTAAAAAAGGGACCAAAAGGGACCAGTTAGAGAAAAATAAGGACCACAGATTTTTTTTTATACGATTGTCTAAATAAAGTTAAATTAGGCATGTGTCACCATTCATTATGTTCAGTAGTAAATACCTTTACTTCAGTCTTTCTAAAAGTTATTGAGATCATATTTTCACTCTATACCATTTTATTACAGTTAAATTACAAAGAACAACATGTCCAAAGCTATTATCTAGTTAATAACAACATACATTAACCAATGATAATAAATCAAATGGTTACATTAGACTGTATTGCCATTGACATGTAAAATGCAGTTCGATATTGATTAAAGAGGGAAAATTTAATTGGCTATCGAGACTGGAATTAACAGAGTATACTTGCATACCTTGGTAGTTTTGTTTCTCTACAGCAATAAACAATCTTCTGTTGAGAATAATTTGCTTATATTTATCTATTACTTTAGTGTTTTAACTAACCTTAATATTCTTGTTACTGGTTTTCCTCTTCAAGTTGAGGGGAAAAGGTATCACTTCTTTGAACCAAAACCAATACCAAGAATATTAATAAGCTCAGTAAAAGCACTGAAATAATAGCTAACTATAATCACAAATTTTACTTATTATAAATTCTTAGTACTATGACAAAAGATTCCCCATATTTAAAAGTTATTTAGTCTTCTGTTTCTTTGCAAAAAAGTTTGTCATGAGAGTGTTCTTTTTTGTGTCTAGCCTTTTTTCTATATCATTAACTGCTTTTCTTTTTTCTTTGCATTCTTCATTGGCCTTTCTCACCCCTTCAATCATGGCCTGGGCCAATTTGGCATCTACTAAATTATTGTTTTTTAGAGCTTTCTTCAGCCTTTCATTCGCCTCACTTAAAAAGTTTATCTGACACACTACATTGGAAATGTTCTTCTTCCCTAGCAGTTTTTAAATCATTTTTCAATTTTTCTATGTCTTTCTGATTGTGTTTAATTTTTTGTGCATTTTCTTCTTCAGCAACCATACTTTCTTGCAATTCCTTTGCTTTTTCTGCTTTTGCTTCTTTTTTTTTTTTTCTCTCACTTTCCAGATAACTTGCTATAGCTTTTGTAAGCAACACGAGCTAAATTAAGCATTTCTTGGGTGATTGGAACTAATTCTGGTTGGCTCTGATATTGTTTTAACGAGTCACTCACTGTTAACCTAGCATTCAAAGTCCTCACTGACAGCGATGCCTTATCCTCTGTCATTATTCAAGATGAACGGGAAAACCCTCTTTCCACATTTGCACTACCATGTGACAAAGTTAAGCAGGCTTTAACCACAACTGACACGGTAGGGTATTTTACTTCACCCATAGTCTTTATTTTAAAAATCTGAGACCAGTAGTGATCAATTCTGTTTAAAACATTTATTTTTTCTAATCTGAGAAGTTTCCACTCATCCATAAGCTTATCAGCATTAATTTCCATAGGTAAGAAAGAAGAAATTTTAGTGATATCTTGTAAACTTCGACTCAGATTTACTTCACCTGGCTGAAGGCAGCGAAAACATCTCAGCAACTTGTTGCTACCATTAGTGTTTTTCTGCAAAATGTATTGTCCAGCAGCAGCATAGTGATTGCAGAGAGAGAACAGAAAATTCAACCTTTTTGAATCTGATAGGAGAGTGAGTTCATTTTGCAGTTCTGCACTTAAACTTAGCGGAAGGTCTCGTACTGGAAGCAAATTCTCCAATTCAAATACACTTTTTTCTAAATGCTTAGTAAAGTTTTCTATGGCTTCTTTCTTACAAATGCGACCCATTATGGTGATCATTAAGTCTTTCAGCTGCTGGTGCAAAATATGTATTAGTGGTTCATCTTTTTGAAACAGACATGTAAATTTAGCAAATAGGGTAGCACTTGATGATATGAATCTCAATTCAGCCAACATAGTTTTCCTTTGTAATAGACTAACAATTTTCTTATAACTAACAGTACCGATTAATTTATCTTGTTTGCAAGGTATGTATTTTAAAAAATTCTGCTTCACTGACTTCCACTGCTGCAAAAGTCTGTTGGCAGCAGGCTCAAGAGTCAACCACCTGGAACTTACATGCTTAATGAAGTGCAACTTTGGCAGATTTTTTCTTTCTTGGATTCTGGAGTAATCTTCCCAGCGTGATGGCCAGCCATCAAAGTAGTGATAAACTGATATAATTAAATCTGAAGCATCGGAACCAAGGTGCTCTAATCCTTTCTGGAAAGCATTGTGAACCATGTGAATATTGCAAAATCTTACATCAACAAGTCCCTTCTTTCGAATAGCTTTTACTTCTTCATTGACTAACCGGAAAACCTTTTTGTTCACGTTTGGTCCATCACTTGCAAGCATAAGAAGTTTAGAAAGAGAAATACTTCCATTATTTAGTGCTAACAGTATATTATTTTTCAAATGATCTCCTGTTGCATGACCCATATAAAAACTTTCCAGGTGATGACATACAATTTCTTTCTTGGATTCAGACCAAAATCTTACTACAGTCTGAAGTTCCTTGAGTCCAGCATTATTGGTGGTTTCATCATACTGGAGTGTAAAGTAACTTGCCTGAGCTTCATCTAAATTTTTTTTTTCTGAAATAGGGTGCTAAAGCATCACTGATGAGATACCAGACTTTTGTAGCATTTAACGAAAATTGATGTGGAACGGCACCAGGTAAGGGAAACATGACTTTGAAAACTTTAGCTTTATCATTGCAAGATTGTGCTGACATGTTTGAGGCAACTGCCTTCATGATCCAGATCAGTTCAGCAGTACAAGCAGAATCTTTTGGACTATACAGACGCAATGGCAAAGTGCTTTGGCTATGACTTGCCGATGGAATTCCAATGTCATCTTCGGTAACACTGAGACGAAGCTGTTTTGAGCCGATTTTCAGCTTGCAATTTTCTTTATGCTTTTCTCCTTCAAAGTGCTGCTTGATGGCATGAAAGCCTTTTCCAACTGAAATTTTTCTATCACAGACAATACAAAACATTTTGCTGTCGCTCTGCTTTTTGGCCCAGTCAGAAATTTTAAAACCACCACTGTCTTTTCGTTCCAGCCATTCACTTGCAAATTTACATTTCCCCATTTTTCTTCAAAGTCAGCCTGAAATTATATAAAAAAAAAAAATTACAATGAGAACCAATCTTCCAACTTCTCTCTGTACCAATTTTTGAAATACTACACAACACTCGCTTAAATTTATTATCACTCAGACAAATAAGAAGTGCTGTACATACATGTGATTAGCAAAAATTCCCAAATTGCACCACAAGTTTTTTGTTTTTTAGGGGGGGGGGCAAATGAGATCAACTGTTTCACATAAAAATTTCATATGCTGTGATTATTACAGCTGTGAGCAAACATCCAATTATACAAAACAGTTTGATGTAATTTGAAAGTGACATTTTTAACTTCTTGTAGTGTCTCAGATAGTTCATATCGAGCATTAAACGGTAGACAGTAGACGCACATTGCAATCAGTAACCTAAAGGAATTCAAAAGTTGCACACATACTTACATATGGTGTCCCAAATTTAACTTTGTGAAAATTGGCTTTTAAGCCATGCAGTTAACAGGAAGTGTACAAAACTGTACAAATACCACTCTGTACACATACAGTACACTTTGCTGGTACTGGTAACTATAACCTCAAATATCAAATGTGAAGTGGAGTTCCACTTCACGTTTGACTGAAATCAGTTTATGAATTTTGGGGCTGTATGATATGTACTGGAATTTGTACATCACCACTCTGTACATGAACAGAGTGGTGCAGTTTCCTGGAAATCGAAAGCACCACTGAACATTTGCATAAAGAAAAAGATTTCCATTTTCAAATTTGATTAAAATCAGTTCATCCATTATGGAGTTAGATTGTGCTGGAATCTGTACAATACCACTCAATAGCATGTACAGTGTACTGGATTAGGTAACTATCACCTAACATTTGCATTTTTGTAAGGAAATTCCATTTTTGAACAGCATTAAAATTACTCCTATCACTGAGGAGCAGAAGTGCACAGATGTGTACAGGAATCTGTACTTCTTGAAACCAAAGCATGGTACTGGATATGGTGGCTCGCTAGTGGCATCAGATTTAGAATGTATCCGGTCAATACCGATCAGTTGAAACGTGTTTCTAGGGAAAATTTGAATCAAAGATGCATTTTTAACAGAAAAAAAAAAGTTTGTAATAATTAATAGATATATAAATAAATGAAATTCACCGATGAGACATTAATCTTAACAACTACGTACTGTCTGTCTGTTAGTTTACATAATACCTGCCAACCAAAATTTTCCTAAATCAAGAAGATTGCTTGCAAAAATCAAGAAGATTTACCCTAAAAACAAGAACTGCCACAGTACCAAAATTGTTAATTCATAATTATCTGTTAGTAGGAGAGAGTTGTATGGGAAGTTGGTAGTATGTTTGATGATATTTATTTGCAGTGATTTTCCTGTATCAGTCACTCACAAATGGGAGTTCAGAAAAATCGTACGATTTTCAAGTTTTTGTAATATTTAAAAATTGAATGACAACATAAAAATTCAGAAATAATATACTGATTTCATTTAAGCAATGACCAGGCAGGCAGTGGCATTTTTTGGCATGTCTAAAACACACTTAGAAAATTCAGCACATATTGTTTGTTTTATACTTAATTAGCAGAAGGCTCTTCAATGTCTCGTCAGACATTGATGAGCAGAATTGCGTTCTATTATTTGTCACCAAATAAAATACCTTCTCACATTCATTTCCATGAGGATGTGCAACATCGACAAAAGCACATGTGCAATTCTGTCAAACTTTAGGTAGCCATCAATACTTGCCACACACTTCAATGATGTGATATGCTTCCACGCTCCTTTGAAAGTAACCCATCCTCTAATAAATTCTCCAACTACTTAAAATTAAAATATCAACACTTGTGAGAAAAATATAATATTCACAGAAAAAAAAAAAAAAAAAAAAGGGCATTTCTGGTTTCATAGCATTAAACATTGAAAGGGTATTATTATATTTTTGACAGTATGGAATTGTGTCATTTAGCTGATTAAATTAATAGAACTAAAAAATGAGAAAAAAAAAAAAGAAAAACTGTGATCATGATTCGTGTATATGTGGTCTTCAACAACATTCTCAGAGTTTGTTAGGTAGTGCTACAAGGCCTAGTTTTCCATGTTCAAAAGTGTGATTACTCTTCTTTTATGGAGTTAAAATACAAATACGCACGTCATATATGATAAAATGATTAAAAAACCGTCTCTGTACGTTCAAACAACGTTAGTCCCAATTCACAAAACTTTAATTAAAATATAATATATACACTTTAAAAGCATTAGTACTTTTGGGCTACTATAGCCCATCCTCAGATGCAAGTCCCCTTTCGGGCTATAGTAGCCCGAAAGTACTAATGCTTTTAAAGTGTATATATTATATTTTAATTAAAGTCTTGTGAATTGGGACTAACGTTGTTTGAACGCACAGAGACGGTTTTTTACTCTTCTTTATTACTAAATTTTAATTTTCATTACAGTAATATTACTTTCATTCAGTAATTACGATCAGATTTGCTAATCACAGGGTTCATACACTTTTACAGAAAATAAATTCCAGGACTTCTCCAGGAGTCCATAAAAAAATTCCAGGAGCCCAAACTTTTGCTAGAATCACAGTGCTTTGTTCTCTATATTGTAAATTACGGTGGTGTTCACTACTACTTATTATTATTTTTTTTTTTTTTTTTGTGCTTCAGGGTTTATTGACCACCATGTGCAACTCTGAGCGTATACGCAGACGCACATCTCTAATTTAGGACCACTTATTGCAGAGAAGGGACAAAGCCAGTGCCATTAGATAAATACACCACCCATACCTCATATGAGGCTCGAAACGAGCCCCACCTAGGGCGAATGGTCAGAAAAAGTGCATCAAACCATTTGGCCAACTGGGGCAACACTACAGATTTATTTATTTATTTATTTATTTATTGTTTGAAAGTTTAACTACCACCATGAGCAACTCGATGGGCTACAAGCAGTCACCCGTCCCTAATTTAGGGTAACTGGTTCCAGGAAAGGGAGAAAGCCAGTGCCGTAAGATAAGCACAACATCCACGCCCCACCGAGATTCAAACCCAGACCCACTCGGACGAATGGTCATAAGCCAGCGCTTAAACCACTGCCCCACCGGGGCGGTGCACTACAGATTTAGAATACATCAACTGAAAGCAGAAAAGATATACACATTAGTAGAGATGGGTCATTCTCATTCATTAAAACCTTAAACATGCTTCCTTGCATTTCTGAAACAAACAAAATAAAATACATGCACAATACTGATAATTTTTTTCCCCTGTAACACAATATTTTTTTACAGTGCCTACATATCAGAGTACAGACACTGGGCTAAAGTGAAAGACCCAAAATATTCACAGAGCATGAATCATGTCAACCTCAATAATGACACTGTGCATCCACAAGCTTCACAGGATTTAGTTTTTGTTTTTTTGTTTTTTTTTTTAATCCACTTTGATACAAACCTAAAACGCAAGATATTCCATACTCTGGAATTCAAGAAACTAGAAACAAGAACCCGAAAAGCTGGAATGCCAACCCTTTGGGAACCAGGAACAACAACATCAAAAAAAAAAAAAAAAAAAGATTCTGTTTTTACTAGTAAAAATATTCCGAACTTTCTACTTACAATATATAACATGCCTTCATTGGATTACAGACAGTGAAATATTTATGTTTCTGTGTGACTACTTGGTATGAGGGGAACATTTAAATACATATTTTTGCACCATGTACTCTACCTGGATTTATTGTTTCTTTTTGACATTTCACTTTTGAAAAATGGCTACTGGTTAAAAATTTTACATAATTTAATACATCAAAATGTTTCACCTGGTAATTACAATGTTTTTCATTTTCAATAGCAGTTGTGTTTTCAAATGGTTAGTGTTCCTTTTCCTTCTACATTTATACTCTGTCCATACGAACTTGGTGGCTGTCGGCGGAATTGAACTCTGACAATTAGGGGTGATAGCAGGTATCAAGGTGTGGTTCTTCCATGAAACTCCCTTGAGTGACATCAAGATATAAGGTTTTAAATTGCCTAAAGGTGTGGATTACTACAGTCGATCCTATGGTGGGGTGGACAAAAGAATTCGCCCAGTGATTCAGGAAAAAGCGATCTGAGGCAGTAGGTATGCTTTTAATACAATTGGAACAAACTGGAAGGGGAGGGGGATGTTAGGTAATCCTCATCACCGTTTGGTTACAAACGAGAGACTGTGTGATAATCTGTAGTTAGTTTTCTTTAGTAAGTAAGGAAAAAACGTGTGGAAAAATTAATTTTCCGAATTTTCAATTAAAAGATCTGAATTTTTTTTACAGATGTCGTAACTGGGTCATGTAAGGTTACTCTGAAAATTTCACTACAATCAAATGAAAACTTTTTGAATTGTGCACAAAAAATTTTATTATGGCGTTCGTTCAGAGCCGAAAGAAAATGCCGCCGGGACAGCACTTGCAAACGTGATTAAAAAATTTTGTGGCTAGTTTTTACAATTTTTATCCTGATTCACACGAAATTTGGTGGGAATGTTCCTTTTAGCTATATATGACGCACATTAAAATTTTAGCTAATTTTGTCGAAATTCACGAAAATAGAAAATCGTATTTTTTATACCAGTAGAGTGCCAAAGATCCTTATCGGTCAAGAGAGGAGGAACGATGATTTCCTGTGCCCTGTGTGCTACTGGCACCGCACCAGCTTAAGCAAAGAAGTTCCTGCAACCCCTCCCTTTCCCCCAACACATACTCCTCTTCTAGTTCTCAGCTGGAGTCCACACACACAAACAGAATGATGTTTACATAAATAAAAAGACGCACAAATAATAGATAATTACAAATGAACTGATCGAGAAAATAGCAGAGATCTTTCCTTCTTTTTCTCGAAAAATGTTGTTAGGAGGGGATCTAATTTAGATTCACAAAATCCATCTTCAGTAGTTCGTTTAGCCATTGATTTCACTATTTCAGTAGTTTTTTGTACGGCCACTGCTGAAATTCTTGGCAATCTTCGAGTCTGGAAACATCGCAGTCGTAAGCAATGGGCAATGAAAAAAAAAATCGTATTATACTAAATTCTCCGTAGAAAAATTAATTAAATGTGTAGTCCGTAGTATGCGATTGTTAACCGTAGAAACTAAGTAAACGGCATCTCTTTATCTCTTCAAAAAAATTCCTACCCGTTTGTCACCATTTATTTCCAACAGCGAAATCCGCCGAAAAATACCAAACTTTCGTCGACCGGAAGTTCAGAATCGATAAATAAATGTCGCTTACCACAGGAAATGTGGGATAACATAAGGATCGCTATGAAATCATAATAAAACAAAAGCAGAAGTTTACGCTAAGCACAATAACAATATCCATTTCCATCAATAAACAAAACATTCATCGGCCATTTTGGCAAAAATCCGGAAGAAACTATCTTCTGGCCATAAAACTACCCAAAAATTACGTAAAACTTTTGGGAAATCAGATAAGTTGGGTTACGAAACACCATAATTCAAATACTACTAGATCAAATGAAAATTTTATATTTGAGATCTGTATAGTATAAAACTGTATTTTAATAACAAAAATAAAATTCACTCACCTCAGTCTTTTGATGTCGGACGTTGAGCGACAAAAAACCCTGTTGCATGAATAAAGGCTCTTAGACCCTGCCTGCAAATTTTCTTCTTTCTGGTTGATTCCAAAAAATATATGCACAATCACTCAAAAGCATTCAACACAAAAACAGCCAATAGATCAGAAGTAAAGACTGAAAACCAACAACGGAATTGAGTTGCGCAGTACCTACATAAGTAATCCCCCGCCCGCACTATCTAGGTGGCCTGCAAAGTTGTTTTTTCCCCCTCCCTCGCTGTTTGAGATGCTCCAAGTTAAAATGGTTTTTGTTATGGTTTCGAATTGAGAGCTGAAGATATGCACTTGGAAGCAACTGCACCTGGGACGAAATTTCTTGCTTTTGCATCATCTGCCTGCCGGATGAATGTAGCACAAAAACTAAGTATTTTCAAATGCGATTCTTCCACAGCGATCACTGATTTCGGCAGAGATAAATACAGAATGCAAATAAATCTATAAATACAAAAATGATGGAGAAAAGTGGGAGGGAGATTCCTCAAGAATTTGCAGAAACTGATGGCTTCCAAAAAAAAAAGGGGGGGGGACCAAAACTGACTTTTGCGGGAAAAAAAACAGACTTTTGCGAAAAAAAACGGACTTTTAGGGAGTTTTTTTTTCGCAAAAGTCCGTTTTTTCAATCCATGGTTCTGCAAGCATTGCTACACACAATAAATAGTTCCACTACATAAAAAAAAAAAAAAAAACATACTTCTGCATTTCTTTCACAGAGAAAATGTATTTCAATGAAATGTCAACAGAATACAAAAAAAGTGAGGAAAATGTGAATTTTCTCACATTCATTTCCTCTAATTGCATATTCTCCAACCTCATCATGACTGTTTATTTATTTCTTTTTCTTGACATAACCTGGAACCTCCAACAATCTACAATGGAACACACCTGACTGTCAAGGAAATCATGTTAAATGTCTTCAAAGCTACAATCGTGACTATCATACTGCAGGAAACCATGTTTTTATTCCCTGCATTCCAATCGTCCCATCTGTCCTTCCATTTCAGTTTAAATGCCTTGAGTTTCTTGTATCAACATGGCACAGGGTCAATCGTTAAAAGTTCTTGGACTCAACATACAAAAACTAAGCCCCCAGGTCAGCTCTTTGTTGGTTGCTCGAGAGTTGGCAAATACTGAAACATCATCTTGGCTCCAAATGGTATAACACTTATTACTGACTCCAAGGTTCTTCAAAGATAAACTTAGTTGTGCTTTGGAGAAAATGTACATGACACTGATCACAACACAATAGCAAAATGTAGATGTTTCAAATTTCCTATATTCACAGTCAATAAAAAAACATTAATTTCATCCAGTTGTACTGGCACATGTATAGATTTTATTCTTTTTAAATTCCTTTCTTTTGATTACTGAAAAACAAAGTAATAATATATGGGGGGGGGGGGGGGGATCCTGCAACTGCCAAAGAACTAGATTTCTTACCTCACCACTTCACCAATGTTTGAGGAAATCAAGTAACGTATAAACTGCTTCATATTGTTATAGATGGCACGTCCCTCTTCCACCGCAGCTACAATTGTGGAGAAATTGTCATCTGCAAGTATCATTTCAGAAGCTGATTTGGCAACAGCTGTGCCTGAGCCCATGGCAATTCCAATTTCGGCCTTTTTCAAAGCAGGTGCATCATTTACACCATCACCAGTCTACGAATGAAAGTAAATGTCATGTATATCCACAAACATATTTTCAATGACAAAAATGCTAATTACTGTTGTATAGCATGCAAACATTTAAAGGCAGTTTTCTAAATCATAAAGAACAAAAACTGCTCTTTGATAAAACAAATTCCAGGCATTATTTTCTACTGATCTTCATACATACAATAAAACAGATGACACTGAACTGTTGGGTGGAGAACATATCTTTAGAACCAAAAGAGTGAGTGACATCAAAATTTTGCAATTAATGAATATTTAATGGCACATGACATTTTAAACTAAGGGTTTGTGAAAACTAAATAATCTGTTCATCACAAAAATGCAGTCTAATGAAAAAATAACTTTTTTAATTATCTCCTCAGAGAGAGACAGTTACAAATAAATATATCTATTTGTGCCTCTACTAGAAAAATTACCATAGTCAAAAATTCATGTAAAATGTTATTCACAAAAAAAAAAAAAAAAAAAAAAAAAAAATGAAGTAAAATACTTTCATCAGTTGTACTTTCAGAAATGAAAATGTGTTTGCAAATAGAAATAGTGGAACACCTAATAGAAAAAATGTTCATCATTACCAGCTGGAAATGTACATACATTTTTGCCATAATGACTGGTAACCTAATACTGGTCATTGCTTCAGATGTGTTAATGAACTTTGCACTGCGTACAAGTAAAAAAAGTATCCAAAACATTTCCCATAATAAAAACTTATGGGTACAAAAATAATTCTTTAACATGGATTTTCAGAACAGGAGATAATTAGATAAAACAAGACATGCATTTATGCCCCTGGTGGAGAAACTGTCCATTTTTTTAAATGCACAATGAATTTTCAGTTTCTCCATATTGAATGGTATTAAAAAGGATATTTCAAAATAGTTTTTTATGTGGTAAATGCATGTGCAAGTAGAAATATGAGCTTAACCCAACTAGTAGCATAATTGTGCACTATAAAAAATTAAAGATATGTAAAATGTTCTTCATAGGGGAGGATATTTAATGCAAAAAGGGGTTTCAAAATCACACTTTTAAAAGCTAAAATATTAAAGAAAATATAGCTTTACATGCACCCTAATGAGAAAGCCGTTTGTTATTTGAAGGAAAAATGTGTACAAAATGTTAATGATTGCACTAGATGAGCTTCAAAAAATTGCAGATAAAAAAGGAGAATGAATTTCAGAGAATAAAGACCAAATAAAAAAAAAAAAAACAAATTGGTATAAACAATATATAAATGTTTAAATTTATATTGAATCCTCCTCATTCCTGATATATATGAGAATTACCTTCTGATTACACTAGAGGGCAGCACAACTGCTCCCTGTGTAGTTGTGTTCTGGGCATAAACAAGTGCAATATGAACTGCTGACCACACCATTAAAAACCACCAAGAGAGGCAACCTCAACTGTAATGAACATTGGTTCTACGCAAGTCCAACATATGACTTGAAAAGGAAAACTCAATTCTCTGAAAGTACTCATAAAGAGAAAATGATATGTTAAGTTGAAGTGCTTGTTTGTTGTGGTATTACTCCTGCTTTATATTTTTATGCTTTTAAATGCAAATAAGTTCCTTTTCAAAGTATTTTTAAACAGCAAATTTTTCAAAGACTGTATTTATGCAGCCACAAGGTTGAATGTACAGCAGAATCTCATTGATACATTTCTCACTTACATGTTTCTCACATTTATACATAAAATGCTGATCCAAAATTTTTGAATTGCCCTTAATTTTAAACTTTCCTTGTTTCTTTTATACATACACTGGCGGAAAGTGAAAAAAGAACACCAAGAAGAAATTGGTGGACGATCATGAAATTTACATATGTTAAAGGGGTCGAGTTTACGTAGGTGTGATGTTAATTTTGGGACCAACCGGTGAGTGCTTGCGCCTCAGCACGGCATAATATGCAAATTATAGTCGGTGGTATTTAAGGAGTATGGCGAAATGAATGTCATCAGTCGTTGGCGTACGGACACGTGCGAAGACCCTGAAGAAGCTGCAATGCCTGGACATGGAAGACGTGTACGATTTTAGCAGTTATCGGACTTTGAGCGAGGTCGTCTAGTCGGACTCTGCGAGGCAGGGTGGTCGTATCGTTGTATTGCGGAGCGAATTGGACGGGAAGTATCGGTGGTGGTACGATGGTGGCGTAGATGGTCTGAGGAACATTTCCACACGAGAAGACGTGGAACTGGGAGTCACAGGCGGACTGATGAGCGGACCGATCGACGCATAAGAAGAGCGGCGTTGTCAAGCAGAACATCCACTGCGACGCAAATCCGAGCTGCCGTTGCACCTGAGGTGACTGTGCAAACAATCCACAACTGTCTACTGGATGCAGGACTACGTGCACGCGTGCCTTTGGCATGTGTACCTCCGACTCCAGCCCACCGCCAGGAACGGCTGCAGTGGTGTCGCCAACGTCTGCACTGGAGAACGCAATGGCAATCTGTCATGTTCAGCGATGAAAGCAGATTCTGCTTGGGAACCTCCGATGGCCGTATGCGTGTTCGCAGACGCACAGGGGAGCGTCTCCACCCTTTTTGCATCCGCCAGTGACACACAGGGCCTACACCTGGTCTCCTGGTGTGGGGAGCGATCAACTATCACTCCTGTACACAACTAGTGTTTGTACCGGGTACCAACGTTCCTGAATGTCCCCAAATTTTTTACCAGCCACCTTGGCTGGTAAGTCTACTTTTTACCAGCCACTTGAAAAATCTTACCCACCAAAATATAAACTAATTAAGTTCCAAATGAACTAATATTAATGAAAAGATATTTAATGCATACTCACAAATTTTTTGATTGATGCAAGCCTATTTATGACATTTTAAAAACAAAGCTGCACATCAGATACAGGCCTGGGCTAATCTGCAAGATCTGTACATTTGAAGCACGAGCTTGGACAATTTTTTTTTTCGTAAATATTTTTGCAAATTTGGTGTTTTTTTTTAAACAATTCAAATAACATAAACTTGAATTAATATTAGCTTTATTAAAATTGATCGAGATTGTATTAACACAATGCTAGTTTGGGTTTTATTTGTTATTTTTTTGCACAGTATGATTTTAAAAAAAACTTGCATAAGTCTTTATATATATATAAAACTGAAAGCATAAAATATTATTTAGGTAGGGTAGGAACTTAGGATTTTCATTTAACGTTTGTAGGAACTATGCCGGATTTTCCCATCAGACGTATCTGTCCACCAGAGTTTGATAGCACCACATGGTTCATATTGTTCAATGGGTGGTCCATTGCACCTAATCATCATCAAATCATTCGAAGTATGGTGGTTCAGGTTTGCCCTGAAACATGATTTTATTCTGTTCATAGCAGAAAATCCTCGTTCACAAGCAGCAGTACTGCATGGCACTAACTGCATCAACTCCATTAACTTTAAAATGTTGCTGTAAAAATGTGTTGCATCTTCTTCAGCATAGAGTCGACTAAACAAAGCCTCAAATGTTACTCTTTTTCCAGTCGACGTCATTATACTCGTTGCATTGCTTTTTAGCCTACAATATTCTATCATCACTGAACCTTCATTCCCATTATGAAAAACAGACTTGGGCAGTAAACGACACACCTGCAAGAGTTCTTCATTCCCATATTCATTGATTTCAGTGTTGTTGTCTGGAAAGTGAGAGGGGTTTAAAAAGTTTGCCAAGGGAACAATAAGACTGTCAGTTACTGAAAATAATCTTTCTTTGATATAGCTTTTAACTGCAACAAGTAGTTTTCTTCTATCCTCTTTAAAAAAACCAAGTTCATTTCAGCTTTGCTCAGAAACCAATTTAATATCACGGAAAGTACCATCGGAGATCAAACCATGAAGTTTCAGTTTCACGGACACTTTTTGAACATAGGAAATTTTGTAATCTTGATATGCACGTGTTCATTTCATTAACTCCATGATGTAATACCAATTTTTCTCTTTGTAGAAACAGGGATGTATCGCTTAGCAATTTACTAAAATCACACATAAAAAATAAGAATTTCACAAAGCGCGCACTTGTCAGATGTTTCAAGAACCCTTTAGCTTTCAGTTTACTTGCTTCATTTTTGTCTGCACATATGTGCTGCAAATGGCTACAAATTATGTGTATATTGTTACGCAGTGCAGAAACTGCTCTATACTTTGACATGACCCATCGGATGCTGTTTATTGGGCGGCACTCATTAAGAAAGTCAGCCACTTCCTTTACATTTCATAATAACTTCGAACTTTTATTATACAGTTTATCATCATCATCATCATTGTCAACCATTATCAATCCACTGCTGGACAAAGGTCTCCCCAAGTTTCCTCCACAACGGTCTGTCTTGTGCCAGTCTCCTCCATGTCACTCCCGCATATTTTCGAATTTCATCCACCCATCTCCCATGTGACCTTTTTCTGGGTCTTTTCCAGTCCCTTGGAATCCAATCTAAAATTTCGGCTGTCCATCTATGGTCTGTCCTTCTGGCAGTATGTCCAGCCCATTGCCATTTCAGGGATTTAACTCTAATCATGATGTCTTCCACTCTCGTCATTTTTCGGATCCACGAGTTCCTCTTCTTATCTCTCCTGGTTATACCAAGCATGCACCTCTCCATGCTTCTTTGAGTTGTCTGCAGCCTTTGTATGTCTCTTTTAGTTAAGGTCCACGTCTCTGCACCATACGTAAGCACTGGAAGGATGCATTGATCAAACACTTTTCTTTTAAGACATAATGGCATATTGCTCTTGAAAATTATGCTGTTTCTTCCAAAAGCTCTCCAGGCAAGTTTTGTACGCCGATTAATTTCTTCATCAATGTGACCCTCACTTGATATCTGCTGTCCAAGATAAACGTATGTGTCTGTTATCTCCAGCTTTTCTCCATCAATCGATAAATCTTCATTTCTTGTAAAAGCATTGAGCATCACTTTTGTCTTCTGAAAGTTCATTTTTAATCCCACTTCTTTACTCTTGTCAGCAAGTTCCTGGATCATACTCTGCAGCTCTGATGGGGTGGTTGCAAAAATGACTATGTCATCAGCAAAACGAAGGTGGGTTAGATAATCTCCATTAATCTTTATCCCTTTGTTTTCCCAGTTCAGTGATTGAAAGACATTTTCCAATGTGGCATTAAAGAGCTTCGGAGATATGGTGTCACCTTGTCTCACTCCCTTTCCAATTTTTATGTGTGTTGTATTTTCAAACAGCCGAATCTTTGCACTTGCATTTTCATAGATGTTATTAATAATATTAATGTATGCATCTTCAATACCGCAGGATTTCAGAGCCGTGGTAACTGCTGATGGTTTCACCGAATCAAAGGCTTTTTCATAATCGATAAAAGCTATGCACAATGGAAGTTCATATTCCCTCGCTCTTTCAATTAGTTCTCTCAGTACGTGGATATGATCTATTGTGCTGTAGCCACTCCTGAATCCAGCTTGTTCTCTCGGTTGAGCCATGTCCAGTGTTACCTTCAAGCGGTGTGAAAGAACTTTAGTGAAGATTTTATAAACTACTGATAGGAGGCTGATAGGTCTGTAGTTCCTGAGATCCTCAATGTCACCTTTTTTATGTAGCAGGATCATTGTAGCATTGTTCCAATCCTCAGGAATCTTCCCTTCATTAAGGCATCGAGTGAAAATTTGGGCGAGCACTGTTTCAATTTCTCCACTTGCTTCTTGTATGATGTCTACAGTAATTCCATCTTCTCCTGGAGCTTTCCCCCGCTTCATGTTCTTGATTGCATGAGCAACTTCTGCTGGGAGGACTGGAAGAACTCTGGTACCTTTCACGATGTCTGGAGTACATGTATCATCCCTTTCATATAATTTGGAGTAGAAATCTTTCACTCTTCAAAATTTCGCCTCTATTTCTTGTTATAGAACCATTTTCTTTTCTCAGAGCCATAATCTGTTTTCTTCCCTTACTGAGATGTCACTTTGCTATCTTAAGGCTTTGGTTGTTTTCAATTGCTTTCCTCACTAGCTCACAGTTGAATTTCCTTACGTCTTCAGTGATACTTTTTCGTGCTGTCTTGCATAGCTCTATATATTCCACTTTGGAAGTCACATCTTCTTTAGTTGTCCTCATCTCTCTTCTTTTTTGCATCAACATTTTGGTTTTTCTTGATAATTTGTTCACATGCAACTTGTTCTTAGACCCAGCTAATTTTGTTGCTGTTTCCATAAGAGCTTTGGTTACTTTTCTGTTAACTTCCGAAATATCCACTTCTTCCGATGTTAGGCCTTCTAAAGCAGAGAATCTGTTCTTCAGTTCCAACTTGAAAGTATTATGGTGTTTTTTAAGGTTGGTTATGTCAATACATTTTGTTTGTATTGTATACATTTTGTTTGTATACAGTTTATACAGTCCCTTTATTACATCCTCAAAAGTTGTGAAGTAGCTCACATCATTGCAGGCATCATTCAAGGCAAGTTCTAATCTGTGGTTTAAACAGCGAACCACAACTAAACCATCAACTTTATCTTTCAGTTGTTTGGCAACACCTTTAATTGATCCCATGTTCACTGATGCTTCATCAAAGCAAATAATCTTTCTTTCCAATTAGCAATGCCTTTCTCATTCATCATTGTTTCTATGGCTTCCATTGTGCCAGATGCATCAGCTTTCCAAAGAGGCTGAAGACCAAGAAAAGAAACTTTTTGATTTGGCCCATCTATATACTGGATGTACACAATTTCACTTTCTGACATACTTTTGTCGGTTGAGGCATCTGACATTATTGAAAGAAAATTAGATTCGTTAATATCCTTTACAAGGTTGCTTTGAATTTCTTTTGCTATGTAGCTTACAAATATTTTTGCTGCCTGATCATTAATGTGTGTATCACTCAACTGAGTTCCTAAATTTTTTCTGAAGTGCACATAAACTTTTGAAATCATTCAATGAAAAGTTGCCTTTTGCAATTGTGTATGAAATAAGAAATAACAACACCATGGATTTTTCTAATTCTTGGGTCATCTTAGATACAGCTATAGCAAGAGGAGCCTCAGATGGTTTGGTCTGTGCTTTGTACACAGAACATGCTTGTTGATGTACTTTAGAAGCATTATAACTTTTAACCTGAAAAGTAAACATAAAAGACTATGAGAATTTGCACTTGGAATATCACTTACATAATTTGTTTAGATTTCTAAAAATATAATTAAACAAGTTAGTAAAATCATGCAATGCATTGATTTCCAACATACCAGAAGTTATTACTTAAGTTATGAGGATAATGGCTGTGGAGTAAATCTCACTCCTGTGCTCTGACCTTTGACCCCATTTCGATGATATCAAACAGAATTGGTTCAATATACCTCTGGAACAACATACTAAAGTTTTGTTGCAAATGAAGCATTTTTAGTCAAGTTATGAGGATAATGGCTGCAGAATGAATCTTGCTCCTGTGCCCTGACCTTTGACCCCATTTTGATGATATTCAACGGAACAGGTTCAGTATACCTCCGGAACAACATGACAAAGTTTTGTCGCAATCAAAGCATTTTTATGTAAGTTATGACGCATAAGGGCGATAGCATGGATTCCGCTCCTATGTCCAGACCTTTGACCCCATTTCGCCCATTTTCGATAGGGTTCGTTCCCAGTTGTGCCCTACGACATACTAAAATTTCACCGAAATCGAACCATTTTTACGAGACAATTCCACTTAGTAGTTCTAATTCTGACTATTATATAGCTCTAATTATTGTACTATTCTCTTTTACGTGCGATATTTCAAAGTAACTTGTACAGAAAACTAGCGGATAATGCTTACCTTGGCATTCCTTTCTAGCGACGGGGACATTTCACGCACGTGTTTTCCGGTCTTTGTTGAGGTTATTGTCCTAAAGTCCGTTGTATGCGATGACTGGCTTTACTTCTCACACTTTTCGCTGGGTATACTCATTGGATCTCTGCTTTAGGATTCCAAACATCAATTTTTACCGTTCTTTATACTCGAAATTTTCGCCCATACTCTGGGCATCTTCAGGAGCGTGGCGACTTTACCACCGATGTTCAGAATTAGAACTACTAAGTGGAATTGATTCGTTATACATGCATTAGAATAGGCCACGGGCGGAACAACGATACGTGAACGGATAATGAAGTATAGAAGCCTGCTGACGCCTAAAGAACTAAACATCATAAGGAAGTTTAAAAAAAAGAAAATTAAACTGGTAAAAGAAGATATCCAAATAAAGTTCTTAACGAACTGTAGAGACTTTAATATTATACCAAAATACTTACGAATTTCCAACAAACCTATGCATGGAAAAGACAAAAGGCTGCTACTGACGTGTCAAGAGAAAAGACTAAGTGCAGAAATCATTTATAAAAGAAAACAACTATACCAAAACCACATTCAGTGCTATAATATGTGGAACCAGATACTGAATACTGAATATATGAATTTTAACGGGACATGGAAAACCCTTATTATAGACGATGTTCTCACTGAAATCAATGAAATAGTCGAAAGCCAACAAAAGGCGGCAGAAAGCTCAACTGCCAAGAAATTTAATACCCTTTTAGATGGAATCAAAATGAGGGGTGATGAAAGCACAGAATACCCAGTGTTTGTGAATCAATCATCGAGAGCGCTAACTTTTAGTGAAAAGGCAGTGCTACAACGTGGGAAAAAATACGCATTTCCACCTAAAACCCCAAGAACAGAAGAGTACATTCCTATCTTAGAAGATATTGTGCAGCGAGTGCATCCAGAACATGCTACCGATCTAAGGTTTAAGCTATTCAGAATCATGCTTAAAGAGTATAATGCTAAGCACAAAAAAAACTGTAAGATTAATAAATTAAAGTATGACAGAAAACAACTAGTAAATCTTTGCAAAGACCCCACGATCAAATTCTGCGAAGTGGACAAAACAGGGCAAATTGTTATTATGGACACTTTGGAATATAATGATAAAATGCGGACGGCCATCTCAGAGCTACAGTGCGATAGCATCAACAAAGATCCCACCGACAAACAACTTACCTTCCTGGCTAATATAAGGAACCACAGCACGTTACCAACAGAAATAAAAAATGCAAACCCTCCAATGGGAGCAGGGATGCCAAAAATATTCTCAAAAATTAAAACTCATAAAGAAAACACACCTTTAAGACTGATTCTATCGAAAAAATCTCACCACTCATCAACCTAGATAAAAAGATATACAACTATCTATCCCCAATATTCATGAGGAATCAATATACATTAAAGAATAGCTATGAGTTTATAGAAAAAATCAAATTAATTAATCAAGACCTAGAGCAAATAACTATGGCCTCCATGGATGTTAAGGCGTTATACCCAAACACTCCTGTCGAGCTAGCCATCGAATTGATTATGCAACAACTAAGCATCAACAAAGAACTAAACTTGTCACAATTGAAAGAGCTAAAGAATACCTTATATTTCATCAAGGAAAACAACATCTTCCATTTTGAAGGAAATATATATAAACAAACACAAGGTGGCCCTATGGGATCCCCATTATCGGCATTATACGCAGAAGTGATTATGGCATACCTCGAAAAAGAAATTATTCAAAATTTACCTGAAAAACCAATACTTTATGCTCGATATGTAGACGACATTATTATAATGTCTAAACTTAACAAAGCCGAGCTACAAGATCTAGCACAGCAGTTTAGCAAAATATGTAACACCATAGAGCTAACTATTGAGTTTGAAGAGGATAATTGCCTATCCTTCCTGGACATTCAACTAAAGAAAACCAAAAATAGTTTTGAATACTCAGTGTTCAGAAAAGCAACTTACATACCTGTACTGATACCATACTCGTCGCACCATCCAGTGATACTTAAAAAAAACAGCATAGTAAACTTGATACGGCGAGCGTACACACACACATCTAACAACAGGCTAAAAAATCAAGAGCTAGAGTTTATCTCGAAAATATCACAAGAGTATGGGTACCCGAGCAAGCTAATTAATAAATGGATACATGAGAGTAAAAAGCATATGACTCAGAGGAAAGAAGGCCAAGAAGTGCACAACCAAAGGAAGATGAGAAATAAAAAATTGAAATACATTGGAGCTTTCCCATACCTGGAAGGAGTGAGTAAAGAAATCAATAGGCACTGTGCTAAATATGACTTACAACTAGGAAGCTCAGTGCACACCGTGAAAAGTATGACTGTCAACAAAAAAACAGAGGAAAAAATGCTAGAAGAATCAGGAACCTACGAAATTCCAATAGCACACATACCCCCAATATCGTACATTGGAAGTACGAAAAACAGATTAAAAAAAAGACTTAAACAACACATATCTAACTGGCAAAAAAAAGAAGCCAAAACGGCTTTAGTGCAATTCTGCTTGGAAAACTGGACATTCCCAAAGTTCGATGAAATTAAAATGCTAAAAAAGAATAAAAAATCGGAAAGGCAAATGAGGAGGGAAGAAGCAATATTAATCTACAAAAATAAAGCAAGGGTATGTAACCAGAACGACCCTAGCACATTATCGGGCCTGTGGAAAGAACTAATAAGACAAGAAAAACAACAACAAAAGAAAAACAGGCAAAAAAGACAAGAAAACCAGGATAGGAGAAGAAATTAAAAAAATTAAAAAAAAAAAAAAATTGTTCTTAACTAAACATAGATGGCGCCAGCCGGGCTTGATAACGAAATATATCCAGGAAAGTTTTTCCGACGAATGGCAACAAGGAGTATCGGACTCCATTAGCGCGAAGTTAGCCACGAACATCGGTGGTAAAGTCGCCACGCTCCTGAAGATGCCCAGAGTATGGGCGAAAATTTCGAGTATAAAGAACGGTAAAAATTGATGTTTGGAATCCTAAAGCAAAGATCCAATGAGTATACCCAGCGAAAAGTGTGAGAATTAAAGCCAGTCATCGCATACAACGGACTTTAGGATAATAACCTCAACAAAGACCGGAAAACACGTGCGTGAAATGTCCCCGTCGCTAGAAAGGAATGCCAAGGTAAGCATTATCCGCTAGTTTTCTGTACAAGTTATTTTTACGCGAGTTATCGTGCGGACAGACGGACAAAGCTGGAGCCTATACGCTTCTTCAACCTACGGTTGGAAAACGTAAATTAGGGGAGTAACATGCATATTTTAACATATGGTGAGTAAAACACTGTTTCCTAAGTCTGCAGTTAAAAAAACGCAAACGCATTTATTACCGAATGTTGGTAATCCTGAACTTTAGTAAGTGTCGATCTTTTCACCGGAATGCGTCTCCGCTGCATATCGCAAAAACCTATCTACAAAACGGACACAAAGGGGGAGATATGCCGTTGTTGCAATAGTCATCAATAAATTTTTCTGATAATCCTCCGAAAAATAAGCATTTACCTATACTAATTATATGTCAACTAGTTTTCGATATCTGTAAACTATAATATTATTATCTTTATTTTTTCGGAAAATCCTGACAGTTTTATTAACTCAAAGTTGGAGTTTTCCAACTATTAATAGAAAGAATAAACTTTTTATTTTAAAATCATTCGAAATGTCAATTTATGATAATATTTTTTCCATCTAAAATGATTATTACCAGTTAACTATATCTAAAAATGGCTGGCCTCCAGCGACGGTAGGTGCTACGATGTTCCCGTTTTCAAAAACAACAAAGAATGAAACAAAACATGATTAATTACATGAAAACAAATAAATACATTATAAAAAGATTAAGAAAAATTGTGAAAAATTTTATTACAATAAACTAAAAAATAAGTAATATAACTTACCGCTTCCAACTTGAATGTTGAGCATATTTTCCAAAACTGGTGTGATCAGCTCCAGCATTCCATCGGCATACAGAACAAAACAGATTTCTGTTTTCCATCTGCAGCCAGCTGTAAGTTTTTTGCCACTTTTCAAAAGTACCACGGTTAAATATGCAAGCTTTTTTGGCCTGTGTCAAGTCTGAGGAATCGCAAATTTCCGGTTCACAAATCTATAAGTTAGTGTCTGCAGTTTCAGCTGAAACAGCATTAATTTGCACATTACAACTTTCGACTGCGCCATGCTGTACATTCTCACATTCAAGAGAATCATTTTCCCGAATAGAATTTCTATTATCCGAGTTACCACCCCAAAACGCAAAAAGTTTTTTGCGACATCGAAAAACAACCGAACTATTTCTGACCTAAACGAGATCGACTATAAGCTATAACCAAACACCATTTGAACCAAAAGTATGTTGTGTTCAACAATAATGCAGCCTTTGCAAGAGCGCAGATGCAAAGTGTCATCTAACGACCATGCGGTGTGAGAAACCCGGTTTCTAGGAGCTCTTATGCTCCGTTCTTAGTCGCCGTTCCCGAAGCGCGTGCGGAGGAAGAGGGAACGCTAGGGTAGGTATTCGTTCTTATCAGTGACCAGCCAAACTTCTTTTAGCAGATACTGCTAAAAGAAGTTCGGTCTTTTTCAGAATCGGAATCCCGATTTCTTTTTAAGAATCAGAATTCCGATTCTGAAAACAAAAACAAACAAACAAACAAAAAAACTGCTCGCCAACGGTGGCGATTGTGCTTCAATATTTACCCGCCAGTACAATTTTTTTGATCGCCATTTGGCGCCTGGCGCCCGACATTCGGGAAGGTTGCCGGGTACGTTAAACAGCACCTCCTACATCAACATCATCATTCAGCCCGTTGTTGTGCCATTTGTAAGGTTGGTCCATCGTGGTGTTTTCCAGCAAGATAACGCACGCCCACACACGGCACGTGCAACGCAACATGCACTTCAGGGTGCGAGACAACTTCCATGGCCTGCACGTTTACCGGATTTGTCCCCCATTGAGCACGTGTGGGATTTTATGGGACAACAACTTATCCGGTCTGCACGGCCAGCCATGACCATCCCCGATTTACGCGTCCAGGTTGAGGATGCTTGGAACTCAATACCCCAAACTTACATCCAACATCTGTACGACAGACTCCATGCCAGAATTGCACAGTGTGACGCAGTTCATGGCGGTTGAACCTCGTACTAACCATGTTACATGGAAATGTTATTTTTCAGTTTACCAGCAAATACAGCTGTATTTTGCCATAACGTTTTGATCACGTTATCCTCTGTATAAATTTCGTTGGTATCAGAAGTCTCCTTCTTGGTGTTCTTTTTTCACTTTCCGCCAGTGTATTTTTCAATTATAAGTTAATTTTACTGGGTTCCTTGAAAAACGTATAAATGAGGTTCCACCATATTTCCCAATAGAAAGCAAATTCACTAGCTATGCTTTTAAGTAACAACAGATGTAAAATAATATAAAGGAGAGAAAAAAAGTTGAAAGTCTTAGATAATTTTAACAACCTGCTTTATTTAAAGCTTGAGAAATGGTAATAAAAGGCTTGCTTTAAGAAATTTTATTCAACAGATGCTATATGTAAACTATGATATCAGCAGTTGTTGTAACTTTATATTTTACCTAATATTTTATCAGTATTTTTCATTAAATTGAACAAACTTCAACTTTGATTCTAATTATTTCCCCTATTCTTTTTAAGTCATGTGCACATCTAGAAAGAGTTCTCATCCTTCTAAATAAATGATTTCTTATCTTTTCAAAAATTCCTGCCCCATCCACCTTATCTTTCTGATATTTTGCATTACTTTGAAGAGTGTGAATAAGCTTTGCTTTTTCAGGTTTTCTACAATAATATGTTTTGATATCTCTACCTCTCGCCCTCCTCTGATATGTATGTTGTACTCAAAAATTTTTGAGTTGCCAAACCTACACTTTTAAAAAGTTGACATGTAGTTGATTAAGCTAAATGAGTATATCGACTTTAAAAACTTTTTTGTGTGTTCTGTCTCTGGAAATGTTTACCCTCAACATCACATAGATTGCTCCTTTTTTTGCGAGAGGGTAGAAGACTGATACAGAAATTCCCAAAAGAAAATAAATGTTGAAATGGGTAACTCACTTTGTTGTTTACTTACTTTTATCAGCTCTGGATGTCTCATGGGCAGGGCTCCACAAATGAAGTTGCCAGGTCGGCAGCGGCGACCAAAATATTTTGGCTGGCGACTATGTTTTCAGCAGTTTTAATTAGTAGTTATTGTTATTTTTTTAATGTGATGAAGCAAATTTTGGAATGGTTGTGTTTTTATCTTTTACAGAAATCAGTAAACAGAGAGGCGTGCATGCGGCCACACGAATTGCAGTCTCTCTCCCGTCTGCCTATTCCTCACCACACATCAAGTGACTTGTGGGAAAGGCTTGCTCCTCGTGGTGCTCTCTTTCGAATCTCGAAGGTAAGGTCTCTGTAGTGATCTAGGAAGGGTAGAGGCCCCAGAATCCTTTGCGCTGAACGAATCTTAAACTGGGAAGCATGCTTACTGGCTGCTATGCTTCATAACACAAAATAATTGTGATAAAGGAACCTCTGTCCCAGTCGCAACTTTCTTGACCTATTTAACAGGTCAACAAAATAATTACGTTAAGAGAGTTCGATATAAAAATAAACCGTATAGATTCTCTTTTCTTAGTTTACTCAGGGTGAGGAGCTAAGGCGAACATTGAAAAAGGTGAGAAAGGTGACACATTTTTGTAAAAAGGTGACTAAAAGGTGATTAAGAGACTTCTTGCCAACAGCACAAAACCAACAAATATGGTTACAAAAAAATATATATATTTTTTTTATACTCCCTAACAAAAACGGCCAGGTAAGATCATAATAATTTTTTTATTATGATCTTCGATGGGGTATGGCCATTTTATTGTCATTATATTATTCTACAGAAAAAAAAATACACAAAATTTTGAAAATCTAATGACGTATAATTCTTTTCAATGTTCCAGAAAAACAATTCTGAATAAAAAAAACCTGTTTGGCTTACTGTTTTCTAGACATCTTAGCAAAAAATGATGTAATCATACTTGATTTTCTTTTCTCAAGATTCTTCTGAATGATTTCCACTTCCTTTTCTCTCACTCTTTCTTCCGTTTGCATACATTTGATTTTACTCCCTCGAGCATGTCTTCAGCTAATTTTGCTCCCTTTAAATAATTTTTTCGAGTGCTTTTTTCAGTTTAGCCGAAGCTTCCAAAAAGAGTTCTTCTCTTGCCTCCTTAGTTTGTAGGGGTTATTTTTTCTTGTAATTCAGAGCAGCAGTCTCACATTTGATTGACTTTTTTTTATCTTTTCCACCTTCTTCATAATCTGTTCTTTTTGTTCTTTTAGCTTTTCTTCTAATTCGATTTTCTTTTCCCTCTTACATTCTTCCATAAAGGCAGTGTACTTTGAATGTGCTTGTTGTTTGTACTTAATGAGTTTTGAGTTAATGGGCACAAAAAGAAAATTATGATATTGTTTCAAGGCATTCCTCATAGTCAGTACACTGTTTAAAAATCTTTCAGTCATTGCTGATTTATCTTCTCGTAATACATGCTTAGAAATGAAAAATCATCTCTCTATGTCAGCATTTCCATATGACAAAGTAAGAGCTGCCTTTATGACTTTTGCAACATTTCAAAACTTTATATCTTTTGATAATGAGTCACTTTTTGAGATGTGTTGCTGCCAGTAATTATCAACAGTTTTGTTTTCAAATGCTGTATCATCTTTTTCCAGATGCAAAATTTTCCATTCATCTAACAAATAATCCAGTTGAACATGAAATGGCATAATTTTTGCAACTTTCAGTATGTCTCTGCAGCTTCTATCATTCACTCATTCTTTTGGGTCTAAAAATCTAAAACTTTTAAGTGATCCATTTGATAAGCAAGTCTCTTCCATCACATGCTAGCAAGCAGTAATATATAGCTTTTGAGCTTCCTTCAAAAATAACAACTTATCACTTTCTTTCAGTTTAGAAAGCTCGTCTGTGACCTTTTTATTAATGACAAGTTCTTCAAGAGGAAGCAGATTACCAAATGTAAGCAGTTCATCAAGATCAACTTCAGAAAAATTAGCGATTTTTCTAATGACAGCAGTCTTCAAAACATGAGCCATGAAGGTCTCAAGAACGTTCCCTATTTCTTCATGCAATTTGTGGATCATGGGTGCTTGGCACTGAAAACGCTGTGTGAACTTCATGAATAGTTCTGCTGATGAAATAATGAAATTAACTTCAGCTTTTATTGAAGGTTTCTTTAAGGCACTCACAGCAGCCTTGTAGGATCTGGATTGAAGAGCAGCAGAATTTTTTCTCAGAGGCATGTGCTTAAGGAAATAGAACTGAATAATGTCCCACTGCTCCAAAATCCTGTTGGCTGAAGGCCCCAAAGCAAGCCACCTTGTTGTTGCATGTTTCAAAAATTTGTGGTGTGGAATGTTATATTTAGATTGGATTTTTTCACTCTTCCCAATGGGCAGGCCAACTGTCAAAATAATGGTAAATGTTGATCAGCAACTCAGAAGCTTCTTCACCTAAACACTCCAATAATTTTACATATGAATATACCTATGTTTATAAGACTTGTCCCTTGTGTCTCCTGGACATTACTAATGAAAAGCCTAAAAACTTTTTATTAACATTAGGTTCATCTGATCCAAGCATTAGGCATCTGTTTTATGATAAATTGGCCTCAGAAAGTGCTTCACATAGTTTTTTACGCAATGTTTCACCATCCACTTTACCTAAAAAGAAAGTTCTGAGGTGTCTTGTCGTTATGCCACATTTGCTTTCTGACCAAAACGTGATGGTTGTTTGCAGCTCCTTTTTATCTTTAACATTAGTTGTTTCATCATAACTCAATGTGTAGTATGATGAACATGCTTCCTCTAACATAAGCATATATTATGATATTGCAATCTATTGGTGGGAACTGATGTTCACTTAGCAGGTCATTTTTGAATCTTCAGGTAATGTTCCTAGTAGGTTGGTGGTGGTATTGTCACATTCAGCAGAAATTCTGAAGATGGCAACCCACATTTTTTGGTGTAAATATGACAAGGATGGTAAGTCACATAATATCCGAAAACTTGAAAATTGCGTCGTCCCAGAGAGGTAATCGAACCCGTGTCACCCAGATAGCGCCCGGGTATGCTAACCACTACACCTACCAGAACGACCAAGCCTCAAGTTTCCGATTAATTTGAATATAAACATCATAGGATTTGCTAGTCGAAGCAACCGGCATTCATGTTTAGCGAATCTGGAGGTTTAAGAATCCTATCCCATGATTACCCGGAGGAGCAGATAAATCATGAATGGAATACGGGATTACACCATACAATACAAATTTTGAAGATGACAATCCGTTTTTTGGTGTAAATATGACAAGGATGGTATGTCAGATAATATCTGAAAACTTGAAAATCTAACCATCTGACTTAACATCCTTTGAATAAAGCTCATGTTGAGAAATGGCTTCCTAGTTTAATTGAATTAATAATCTAAAGTAACTTATGGGATTTTACTAGGAAATTTTTTTCTTTAATAGCAAATTTTCGGAGAAAACTCTTCTCCTTCTTCAGGCTGACTTGTTGTTGTCACTTTTTCCTTGTCACTATCACGGTTACAGTTTACCTTGACGGTTTAGGTTATTTTTCAACAAATCCTGCCAGATGTTAGGCAGCGAAAATCCTTTGCAGTCATTGATGATGGAATTTTGATTTTTCTCAATCTCTATTCCTTCTTTCAGTTTTCTTTTTTGGAAATTGCTTTGGAAACTGATTACTTTAAGGGAATTCCAATCCATGCTGTGCCCAGTTTCTCTAACATGCCTATCTAATCCAGTCTTGTTGGAGCAATTTTTTATAGCTGCTTTATGCTCAGCTATACGAGTTTCTAGTCATATTTACACCAAAAAACAGATTGTCACCTTCAAAATTTGTATTGTATGGTACATACATACATATCACTAAGCTGTTCTCTGAGATTCAGAGGTTAGCTCCAAAAAGAAATACAAACTTCCAGATATTTTTACTTATTGTTGTCATATCAAACTTCGCCATTTACAGCGATCTTGACATACAACTCGTGCTTCACTGATATCCATTACACGCCGTACACAAGATCTTTTATATTTCATACTCATAATCTTTTTCTCATGTAGACACTCCTGAATCTGATCCACCCATGTCTTCCTTGGCCTTCCTCTGCCTTTCCTTCCTGCCACTTGGGCTAAAAAGATTTTCTTAGTAAGCATTTCATCACTCATTCTTTCAACATGGCCAAACCACCGAAGCATATTGGTCTCCACCTTGCTAACAACATTTTGCTTTACATCACACAACTGCAATACATCTACATTCCTCACACAATCAGATCGTGTCTTGCCACAAGCCCCACGTAAGTAACGCATTTCTCCAGCACACAAACGACTCCTATGTTTCTTCTGCAGTACCCAGGTTTCACTGCCATACATCAGAGTAGGAACAATTACTGTTTCATACACAGCCATGCGGGACTCTCTAGAGAACCCATCATTCCTGTGAAAACCTCCCAGAGCAGCTATGACTTTCAAAGAAGAATTCACTAGCCTATTGATTTCACCATCCAACTTGTTCTCTCTGTCAAACATGCTTCCTAAATACACAAACTCACTCACCTGGTCAATCACAGTGTGATTTATACTTACATTACATTCAGTGCTACCCATTCCTCTCGCAAACACCATAACTTTGGTTTTTCCTTTATTTATACTCAGTTTGAATTTCATGCAAACTTCGTGCATCCGAGTCAACATAATCCGCAACTCACTTTTGCTCTCTGCCAACAGGACAGTGTCATCAGCATACAGCAATCTGCACACATAGATATCACCAAGACATAAACCACTATTATCTATTTTGGCCTCACGCATGCATGCGTCCATAAATATATCAAACAGTCATGGTGACATTACACAACCTTGTCTAACTCCTGCACCAATGGAAAACCATTTTCATAAAACACCATTCACTCGTACACAAGCTCTACTACCAGCATACATGGCTTTTACACTATTAAGTAGATTCCCAGTAACACCATATTCATTCAATACCTTCCACTAAAGTGTCCTATTGACTCGGTCATAAGCTTTCCCTAAATCTATGAAGGCAGTAAAAACTTTCTTCCCAACAGCCAGATACTTTTCAATCATCATGCGTAATGCAAAAATCTGGTTAGTGCAGCCTTTACCAGGCATAAAACCACTTTGAACATCCCACACTTTCTCTGATGTAAGACCCCATACTTTTTCAATAACAACCTTACCAAACACTTTCACTGGCACACTCAGTAGGCTAATACCACGATAGTTCTTGCATTCAGTCTGATCACCTTTTCCCTTATACAAGGGAACAATGATAGCATCCTTCCAATCCCGAGGGACCATTCCTAACTCCCAGCACAACTGACAAATTTCAGTTAACCAGTCAATTACAGAGTCACCACCATATTTCAACATATCGGCAGTTACGCCATCAACTCCTGGAGCCTTACCATTCTGAAGAGATTTTAGAGCTTTACACACTTCTTCTCTTGAGATCCCTCCTGCGCTTCCATCCCTCACTGTGACATCATCTGCATCTGTCTCAGAATCATTTTTGCTCTCCTGATCTAATAACTCACAGAAGTATTCGCCCCATCTGTCACTTAACTCATTGGGCTCCCATTTCATTTCCCCAATCTCATTCTTAACACAACTTACAACTTTGTTTCCCCTATTTTTCCTGAGTCTCATGTACTTCCAGAAGGACTTTCTATCTTTCCAAAAAGCCAGTTCATGCCTTTCCACTTTCTCCTTCCTATCTTTTGCATTACTCTGGCGAACCAGTTTAGCGGCTTCACGCTTCTTACAGCGATATTCATCCACAGACTCTACCTTGCAACATCCCCAAATAGGCTTCCTTCTTTTTCTTTACTGCCTCATCAATCTCACTACTCCACCAAGCATCACCTCTATTGTTACCCACTATTGTGGTGCCACAGACCTCTTTAGCAGCAGTAACAACACAGTTCTTAAAACATTCCCACTTCTTTTCTACATCCCTCTCACAAGATTTCAGATCCTTCAGTCGTTCTCTGAGTAAGTCAGAATACCGCTGATGATCTTCAAGGAGCCTATCAACCTTTATTCTTTCTATCCTGGGTCTCTTCCTATTCCTTTTCCTCCAACCAACTATAAGTTTCACTCGTGACACTACCAAATAATGATCAGAACCAACATCCGCACCTCTCATCACACGGGTGTCAACAACTAAGTGTTTTGTATTGTATGGTGTAATCCCATATTCCATTCATGATTTATCTGCTCCTCCGGGCAATCATGGGATAGGATTCTTAACCTAAAGATTCGCTAAACATGAATGTCGGTTGCTTCGACTAGCGAATCCTGTGATGGTTATATTCAAATTAATCGGAAACTTGAGGCTTGGGTGTTCTGGGAGGTGTAGTGGTTAGCATACCTGGGCGCTATCTGGGAGACTCTGGTTCGATTCCCGCTACAAGAAGGACGATGAAATTTTCAAGTTTTCAGATATTATCTGACTTACCATCCTTGTCATATTTACACCAAAAAACGGATTGTCAACTTAAAAATTTGTATTGTATGGTGTAATTCCGTATTCCATTCATGGTCAACTTCAGTTTTGTTATTATCTCTGCATTTTGTGGCAATCCAGCTTTCTGAAAACATTTAACAATTGTCGAAATCTGTAAATTTGGCCAAGAAGCATGTACCTAATGAATACAATAAAAAACAGTGACTGCTTTCAAAAATTCTGTCACACAAAGGAAAATATTTTGACGACAGCCCGCAAGATTTCACTTTTAAACGGAGTTTCTCAGAGGATGAAAGGATAAAATGTTATTGGCTTAGATGCCCTCCAGCTCATCTTCATTCATCATTGGGGCTTAACACATTCGCGGACAGTAACAAAAAATGCAGACATTTATAAATGAAAAGTTCATGTTTTCAGCTGAACAGTAAACTTAAAGTAACTGGAACCCCAATACAATTTTGTTGGCATTTGCAGCTTTGTACTTACGGCGTGAAGTAAAGTTGAACAGCATATAACATCATGTCACTGGATGTGCAGTGGCATATGCTGCCTTGCCCACGAATGTGTTAATTATGAGGCCTTCCTACAATTATAAGGGGAGGTATAGGAGTACAGAAATAACCACATTCACATAGTTGTACTATGTAACTACATTCACATACAGGGTGTTTCCCTCACTACTTTACCTGGCATTTTTGCAATAACTGGAAGAGGAATGAAGATATTGCAACGAAATTTGAACTGTACTTAGCTTAGGCTGTGAGAAAGAAGATGGCATCATAACATGTGTTGGAAAAAGTCACCATTTGCGTCCAGGCAGAACTGAACACGACGCTCAATATTTTAGAAGGTTTGGGTCAGCATGTCCCCAGGAATTGCCTGAATTTCTTGAATGATGTTGGATTTCAATGTGGCGATGGATTGTGGATTATTGCCGTAAACTCTACCTTTCAGATAGCACCAGAGAAAGTAATCGAGCGACGTTAAATCTGGCGACCGCGGAGGCCAAAGTCCCTTCAAAATTACTCTGTTCTCGAAAAATGACTCAATTTCGGCCATGCTGACACTAGAAGTATGGCATGCTGCTCCACCCTGCTGGAAATATCCAATGGATAATTCCTCATCATCTAACTGATTCACGAAGGTCTGAAAATTTTCCACATAAGCTGCTGTCGAGATGGTTGTTTCGAAGAAGATCGGCACAATAATGCGCTGCTGTGACGTCGCACACCAACTTTGCTGGATATAGGGGTTCTTCGTGTTTCGCATGGGATTGTCAGTTGTCCCAAAACGGGAATTTTGGGCTAGCGCCACCACTGGGAATATTGGGCTAGTGGCAGCTCTAGCCCACCAATTTTAGGCTAGTGGCAGCTCTAGCCCACCAATTTTAGGCTAGTGACGCCACTTCTCTCTGACCACGGCCACACAGTCGGCGCAACTACACATTGCTTCCATTTGCTTTCTCACAGCCTAAGGTAAATCCAGTTCAAATTTCGTTACGATATCTTCATTCCTCTTACAGTTATTGTAAAAATGCCGGGTAAAGTAGCAAGTGAAACACCCTGTAGTTGTAGGCATACTTACAATAATAATCTTTCAACTTCTAGCAACTTCTTTTGAAACTATATTGTTAAATTGTACATTTTCCCCCAATATGGTCAAAAAAGGTTTGAAAAGGTGACAAAAGCTGAAAAAGGTGACAAAAGGTGACTAATTTTAAAAAAAGGTTTGAAAAGGTGAGAAAGGTGACCGGTTCCTCACCCTGTTTACTGCAAAGAAAAAAGTGTTTTAGTGATTACGTAATTCTGCATAAAAATGTAATAGCTTTGCTTTATCACTTTAATTTCTGAGTGCATGATATTTTTGTAAACAACTCCAGACTTTTTTTTGTGCACTGTTAAAGTAAACCAAAGCTCTCCATCTTCTGAAGTGGGATATCATCAGAACTTGTGTCATTGCTTTGTTTCGAGTTAAGAGTTTTGGCTGTAAAGACATAGCCTCAGTCCGCTACACGTAGTGCAGGTAACCATCTCGGAAGTCATTGTTCTTTTTTTTTTTTTTTTTTTTATCTTGGTGGGAGTGGGGATGGGGCATGGAATGACAAATAAAAGGGCGTTTGTTTGTTTTTAATCACAGAGAAGTGTGTGAACTCGATTTGCTTTATGCAACTATAAATTTCTTGCATTACCCTTAGCGCTTCAAAGTGAGGACGAGTACAAGGTTTTTTTAAAGTAAATTTATCACGGTAAGATTACGTAAACAACGTGCGTTGATTTCTGGAACTCCTTTCCAGAGGTTGGCATCTCAGTATATATTTATACAGCTCTGTATATAACAGAGCTGAGACGAGCCGAGACTGAAAGCACGAAGTAGAGCTCGAGCCCGAACCGGGCTCGGAGAGAGGGAGAGAATTTTCTTCCTTTTTCTTTTAATGGGATTTTACATGATTTATCACACAAGACTTTTTTACACTTTCCAGTTGTTAAAGAAAATTTTTCGGCAACTGGGTCTAGATGGGGAGTAGGAATTCGGCAGGGCTATCCATTCCGGGCTTGGGTAACAAAATTCCATAGGGCATGAATTCCAGGATTTCTGCAAAGGAAAAGTTTCTATAAGAACTATAGACAGTAGATACCAAGTTGACAAAATTTTGCTCTCTACCTCAAAGGGGTACCCTTTCTGCTAATTCTATTGAGCAACGTCCGACGTAGATTGTTATGCCTCCCGATTTTCCCCGATACCTCCCCCTCAGAACATTTTCAGGAAGAAATGAATGTTCAAAGAAACTATAGAAATAGATAGAAATCACTTTCCCACTCCGCAGTTGAGAAAGATGTCGGTTAATTGCACAGGTAAGTAAGGCTGGAAGTCTGGTAGAGAAGACTTTCTTTTCTAATGCCTAAACAGGTTAATCATAGTTTTGGGGTTTAGTTCGGGCTTGCGCTCTATCTTGTAATATAAAATTCGGCTCGCGCTCTATCTTGTAATATAAAATTCGGGCTCGGGCTTTTAAAATTGAGCCCGAACTCAGCTCTGGGTGTGTGTGTGTGTGTGTGTGTGTTAATTATTTATTTGAAAAAGCTAAAAATGCTTTTCTCCGTAATTTTTAAGTATTTATAATGCACTCATAAATTGACCTTTGCACCATATTCTGTTCTTGATTTTTGAAATATTTTCAGGATGTTTTTACGCAGTTTTCAAGATTTTCGCAAAAATTAGTTGGCCGGTATGCAATTAGGAAATTCACTTCCTTCATCAACTGAATTATTATTTTTAAGCACCCAAACTTACGCAGATATTTGAAGTTGAATGGTTGCTTCATGTTTTTGCGTAAATCGCCGTCGTAACACAGCAGAAGGAACAAGAGATTGAGAGTGCCATCATTCTTTGGTGTCATCTCCCTCCCCGTCACAGGTGTGCCATCTTTTGTCCCACTGGACTTTGGGTGCCAATCAGAGTTTGCCGAAAAAATAATTTAAAGGAGTATTTATACTCCTTTGAAAAAATTTAGGGAGCAATTTTTAAAAGTGAGGAGTATTTTAGAAAAATTAAGGAGTGAAATAAAAAAAACTTACGAAAACACCGGGAAATTATAAAACACCAATCCTGTTTTTATTCATATTAAAAAATATTTCACTACTACTGAATGTATTTGTAAGTTTTGCTTCTTTTTTAGTTATAACACACACACACACACACATATATATATATAATACATAAACACTACAAGCACTACAGAACTCATAATAACTTTGTGACAGCCATAAATTATACATGGTCGACAGCTGAACCTCCGACAGGCTTCGTGCGGATGTCTAAATTTAGCAACCCAGGCCAAAAAAAAAAAAAAAGAAACAAGTGGACATCCCATCTTCCCTACCTGCCAGGATATCAATATTTAAGTCATCTCAAATAAAAAATAATTATTCAAAGTGGACCTACCAAGTGGACAGCAATGTGTTCAAGAAGTGAACACATAGCACTTTTAGAGATCCTAACAGACATCTACAAATATCTAATAAACTAAGACAAACTCTTGTTTTTAATCATACATTGAATTTATTGCTTTTTCCATTTTTTTATGGCTGCAGCTAAGTCCATATTACACGAAACTTTTCCATCTTTTTCAAAGAATTCAGGTCCTTCAGTAGAAAGTCTAGTTAGACTCTCTACATGATTATCACCAAAGCGAGTGCATCTCTTATCTTTTATCCTGTTCTGAGCAGCTAAGCCTCTTTCACAAGCAGCTGTTGATAAAGGAAGTGTCATGCCAATGGCCATTAATTTTACATATTCAGGATACAAGTAATCTGTCTTTTCACCATATTTAATTTCATTGGTTTCTAGTATAAGTTGACAAAAGTTTAGCATTTACATGCCTTTGTATTTCTCTAGTAACACCTTTACTGAAATCCATTCTTCTCTAAGATCTTCTTGCGGCAAAGCTTGCTTATATAGTGGATGCCACTTTTTGTCACAGTATCTTGTGATTAAATTATCCATAGCTTCATCAAGAGTTAAATTAGAAGGGGGAGACTATGGATTCAGAACGTTATCAAAGTTGACAAAAAGTTCCATGGTGTCCTTATCAAATCCTAGGTTTTCTGTGAGTGCAGAAATAAATTTATTTTTGCTACTTTTTATATTTAGTTCAGATTGTGAATTTGATGATATTTTAATGTCTCTGTAATAGCCCTTAGTTTCTTCGAATTCTTGTAGAAAGGACTTTCAATGAGGACCTGGGTCATTTTCCATTCTTGAAATTCTTGTTTTGGTCAGTTCTAATCCATGGTTCGTACTCTTCCAAGCAAAATAAATTCAAGCAATTTTTAAGGACTTTTTAAGGACTTTTTAAACCCAAATTATCATATGTGTTTCAGTAGGTATTTTAGTAAGTTCAGACCATTAATCTTAGCTTGGGGAGAGCACACCTTCCATGACCAGCCATTAACCCTTGCCCACAGTTCATTTATTTTATTAACTTTGAATTGCCCCTCTGTTTTGGTATTTTTTGAAATCATTTTATTTCGTGGAATATTTTGAAAGGGTGCATAATTTTCATATTCATTTGCTGGTATAAAACTTATTGTCTGTTTTAACCTTTTATTTTTGATGCATGACTTTGATGCTTTTTTTTTTTTTTTTTTTTGATGCAGTCAGGAGAGAAAGGGTTCAACGCATGAAGCACAAGCAATTCGTGGAAGTTCCACCCTCCGGCAAGAACGCGTCCCTAACTCCAGTAAACAGAAGGCCATCACAATTTGTCAATACATCATTCCACTTATTTTACTCACATGGCTGATACTTTACTCTGCAGTGATATCATAGCCAAGGTACCAGCTGTCCACACACTCCCCTGGGTTGAACATAAGTTCTGCGCTATTTGATCAGCTTGGTGTTTTTATTGGAACTACACAGAAATCTCCTATACAACTTTTTAGCAGAAAATTATTTTACACATGCTCTTTCATATCATTACTTAACAAAGAAAACAATTTTTTTCAAGTACTACTTACAGAGCATTAAACTTTTTCAAATACTTTCAAGGACTTGAAAATGAACTTTTGTAATCTATCCACTAAAGTGCTAAAACTTAAACCATTGCACTGAAAAGATAGTGATAGCTTATCAATCAGAGCTAGGACATCCCTCAATAAACAAACAAAGAATATAAAATCATATGTAGATGCTGCTTTTAAATAGACCATTGGCTTTGTCACCAGCTGATTTTTTATCTAAAGCAGATACCTCTTTAGTTAAAACTAAAATTATGGAATCATAGCTTTTGTGTATGGCTTCAATTGCTCGACCTAACGATAACCAACGTATTGCATGCTGGTGCTTTAAGGTTATCAGTTGTTCAGGGATCATAGCATACTTCTGGAAAATTTTAGGTAGGAATTTTAGGAATTTTAGGAATTTTTAGAAAAATTTTAGGAAAATTTTAGGAGTGTATTTCAATAAAAACTAGATGTATATTTGTATACATCTAGTAAAACAACTTTGTATACATTGTAAAGAGTTTGCTTCACACCCTTCAACCATATATACTGATAGACTGCGCATGACATCAAAATTTCTGGCTCCAACATAAAATCACATGACAACAGTCAAAAAGATGGGTTACACCTGCTGTGCTTATGGTTGCTCTGAGCGATATAGTAAAGAAAGTTCTATGATTTTTCATGGGTAAGAAACGAATTAAATACCTAAGTCAATAAAGTTCAATTACTTAACCAGAAACTTGCAGCTATTGATATAAAAATATAGTAACTTAAGAAAAAAAAATGGAATGCATGTTCCAAATTCTTCGCAAATGTTCATCACATTATAAATCACAAAATGTAAACAACCCGATCATGCATGTATATAGCTCATAAGTAAACTTACCTGAAGAGTTTTCATTATATATGAGGCGCATTCACATAATACACCGAAAACACTGAAGTTCTGCAGCGTAAATTAGTAATCATAACAGCGTTTTTACACGAAATTTGGAGTCTGATGATGACGTGCCTAATGTTTGAGCCATGGCGGCTTTGATGCAGCTATTGCCAATGTGCAGTCCATTAGTATATATGGTCGAAGTTAACACCCAAATTTTTTGCATAACGTCTAATGTCTAAAGTTTAAGTATGATTTACTTCTAATGTTCAGTTCTTATCTTTTCACGTGTTATTATCATATTAAAGTATATTTACCACATTCAAGTTTCACTTTGAACATTAATATGCTGTTGAACCAGAAGCAATTCACGATTTTCACAGTAAAGTTTTCAGGTTTCACATTAAATTATAATATCCTAAAAAGGTAATTGAAAACCAAGAACTATGTACAATTGTTCACTGAATTACTTTTTTCATATTATTGTTTTAACCTTTTCCTGATTAGCCTATCTTTTTCTGCTTCTACCACAACTAATTTACTTTCAGTTTTCTTTTATTTCAGCTGAACCTTGTATGATCAAGTTAGAGGCAACTGCTATTTCAACAGTATTTTGTTTTTCTACAGCTTTTCTCATTCTTTCTGTTCCCTCTTGAATTATTGCTAGGGAGGCTTCTTTATCGTTTTTAAGTCTATTTATTTCTGCATCATTTTCTTTTATTTTGTCATCAAACTCAGCTTTTCTTTTTTTTCTCTAGCTGCTTTTCCTTATTTTCCCTCTCTTTCTGCTTCCTTTCTTTTACCTTTTTTGATTCTTCTTCCTTCAGCTTATCAACATACTCTTTATAAAATTTATGTGAATCACAAACACTATTTAACAAATTTCTTGTTATGGGAACTTTACTTACACATCCATAGTGTTTAATGGCCCCTTTAACTATTCTTAATGATGTTATAGTTGAGTCTTTTAAGTTAGCCTTGTCCTTCCTTAACAGAGCAGTGTTAACCGAAAATCCCCTTTCTGCATCAGCATTACCATGAGGTAAAACTAAAATTGACTTTATGAGTTTAGCAAGATTTGAGTATTTTTCTTTTCCGCTAGAGTCTTTAATACTAAATATATTACGCCAGTAATGATCAATCCGCACTGGAATATGCCCTTCCTCTGAAAATTTCACTAGTTCATCTAGAGTTGGCTTATCGCAATTTAAAAGTTTCCACTCTTCTCTTTACTCTATCAATTTGTTCCTCAGAAAGATGCAAAACACTTGAAATTCTGGTTATTTCCGAAAGTCCTTCAGTGACTGAAAGTTGAGTTGACTCTTTCTTTGGTTCTTTTACCTTTAAAACTTCTATGTCTCTTAGCTTTTGATTGCAGAATGGCAAATTTGACTTTAAATATTTTGTGGTTGCAATTAGTGATGATCTTACATCTAAGAGAAATAATTTCTGCCTGGTCTCCTGAACATTCCTGAGGAGATTTTTTGTCTTCATACCAACTTCTAACTCCCTAGTTTTTTCCATGAATTTTTGTTTTCAAAATCTACATTCTTTAGGTCTTCTCCAAATTTCCCTGCTATAACATCATCTTGGATAAACTGAGCCATAACATTCCTCATTAAAGTATTTAAATCAGAATATAACTGGTGTATTTTTGGTTCTTCACTCTGATAACATAATGAAAACTTTTCAAAATTTTGGTGTGAAAATGAAATTAATGCTAAATAGCAAGGAGTAAGCTCATTTTTCAGGAAACAGTGAATTCTTTTATACCTTGCCGAATTGCGCAGTTGTTTTTCAAATATTTTTTGAGATGGCAAGAAGTTTAAAAAATATTCTGTAATATTTAGCCATTGATCCAAGAGCCTCTGGGCTACAGAACCAACGGTTAACCATCTGTTGCTGACATGACGCAAAAGAAATTTGGCAGTGACCAATGTTATATCCTCGACAGATTTATAATCCTCTCGTCTTGCAGCACTACTCTTTAAAAAGTAATGCATATCAGTAGCAAATTCGTCAAAATCTATATTTAAGCTTGTCAAAAAAATTTTAAATGCATTACTAACAACATGCAGGTTGCAAAACCTAGTTCCAAAGATTTCTGACCTGTTTCTTGTTTTACAACTTCATTGAATTTGCGTAAAAAGCACTTATTTACATTTGGGCTGTCCATGGATACACAAATAATTCTGTTCAACGAAATATTGAAGGATGATAACACATCAAGAATTTCTTTTAGCAAAATATCTGCTGTTGCATGACCCAGAAAAACGCTTGTTAGGTATCGGCAAGAAACTGAATTTATTTCTGAAGACCAGTACCTGAGATACACATCCAACTGCCGTTTCACTTGTGTATTTGTAGTTTCATCAAATGCTATAGTAACCTTTCCTGGGCTACTAGATGCAATGTCTTTTTTCAAATCCTCTTCAAAATATTTTGACAATCCATGTGATATCACATAAGCAACTTTTTTCTTTAAGTTGCATTTTGGCTGCAATAGCAGAATCAGGAAACATTTCTTTGAAAAGTTCAACTGTTTCAGTGCATGAAACAAAAGACATATTGTCCTTAGCAACTTTCATGGCCCATAATGCTTCGGCTTTAGCCAACTGTAAATCATGACTCAGTAGTACTTCACTAATATTTGTTTTGGGCTGAAGATCCCGTCCTCCAAAGGCTTTCAGGATGGACTTATTTTGAAATTTACTTTGGAAATTTCTGCAAATGTTTTTTCCTTTATGATGCGCTTTTACTTGTGAAAAGCCACTATTAGAAATGTTGAAAATTTCTGAACACAATATACACTTAGCAGAAAATATTGTTTCAGTTGCAGAACACCATTCTTTCAACTTCACTCCGTCCAATTCTTTGGCGAGCCACGCATCTTGAAATTTCGTTTTGGATTTAGGCATCTTAAACACTTGTATTACTAACCAGAAAATGAAAGGGAAGTACAAAAACACGTTCCAATATTGCAAAACCAGACAACTTCCCGAAATTTGGCTGCGAGGATGTCAGAAGATATGAAAAAAAAAAAAAAAAAAAAGCAGGTCACCACTAGAGAACTGAACCTGCACACAGCACAGAGAACACCATAAAAGACGTAAAACCAGAAACTATCATACGCATCTCACGCAAGTTCAGTCAAAGCGAGTCGGAGCCGAGATATATTGCGCATCGAAGGTCGCTGTCGCCGACGCATGATCGAAGGTCAATGATCACGTGCTCTACTGCCTGCCAAGATAATACTCAGCTACCATCCCATCGTCATTACCGGAGGTTACGGAAGGAGACCACGTTTCCTCTTTGCTTCCACCCACCTGCGGTTTACAATAACAAAACATCAGCAGAAATAGGAGGTTCCACAAGGCATGTATAAAAATAAAGTACGATCTTCTGCGTGCCACGGAGTTCGTCTGCAAAGCGCAAACCAGGGGTGAAAATGACCCCTCCCTTTTCCCTTAGATCTCGTTACTCTCGAAAAACTGTTCGAAGGCAAAAATGGAACGCCCGCCCCGAAGCAAGTGCATCTCGATGGCGTCATTTTTCCCTCCTTCAGCAGCACAGCATATAGGCTGTGTTTCTACAATAACAGGTCTTTTTACCTTACCGTAATGGTAAATTTATTGGCGTTAATAACGGTTGTGTTTTTAATAAAAATAAGCTTACGAAAATTTTAGGATGAATAGCAAATTTTAGGTCTAATTTTAGGAATTTAAGGAGGGTCACAAAATATTAGGAATTTTAGGAATTTTAGGAGGAATGCGATCCCTGGTTGTTGTTCCAAAGCAGATTGCATCTCCTTAAGTTTGCTATGCCATAAAGATGATGAATTAAAATAGGAATAAAGGCTGTGTATAGTGTCTTGCACTTGGCCTACTTTTGAAATACTCTCAGCTGCCTGACTAATAGCAAGAGCTAATTTGTGTGCAACACAATGTATGTGTATCATAAGAAGGTTTTCTTTATTCAACTGAATGCCCAAACCATTCACTGTGCCCATCATAACAGATGCTCCGTCTGTTCCTAATCCCATGATTTTAGTCAGCGAAATGCTTCTTTCTTCTAAAAAATTTACTAGAATTTTTGCAATGTTGTCTGAGGTGCACTGCATGCCTTCCAATGAAAGATTGGCTAAAAAATGGGATCTCTGGTTTGCAATTTTTCAAAATTTTTACATACACAATTAACTTCTTAGTTACAGAAACATCTGTACTTTCATCAATCAGTAATGATATGAAGGGGCTTTTATGAATATCAACCATCAGTTGCTCAAGAAAAGTGTCTGATAATGCTGTTTCAATCTCTGTTATTTTTCTATGATGCATATTTATGCAATCTGAAGTGATGGATTCAACACCATTTGCTTTCTGCAACATTAAAATACTTCTGAATTTTCGTTGTGCAAGTTCTTCTTTGCTTATCACATACACAGTCCGAAATAAAATTAAAACAAGTTCACTTACTTTATTTGCATTTTCAAGAGATAATTTCAAACTTGTTGCTTGCTGTGGAACAGCTGTAGCTGCCTTATATGCTCTGAGAAAGTATCGTGGCGCAAAAAAGTGGAACGCTGCAATGCCCGTAAATTTGTTTTCTCTGCAAACTTTGCATAATGCTTTCTGAATCTTTTCATCGAATGTAATCCATGGAATTTCTTTGTAGCATTTTGGTAAAAAAAAGAGAATGAATTTCCAACTTTGACGTCGATTTAACACAGGAAACATCGTCTTTATCAACGCATTCTTCGTTTTCAAATGAAGTGTCTGTGTTCGTTGGCTGCTTTGGTATTTCCACTGCTAGTTATTTGCAGCTTTCATTGTTTCCTTCCTCTGCCTTTCGTTTCTTTTCTACACCATTGGACTGAGTCTTGCCGAAAAAAAAAAAGATGTTAAAGTAAGCTGTTTCAACATCATTAAAAACTACAGTGTCTGATAAAGCTGTTTCAATCTCTACAAATCACGACCACGTACCACCGTCACGACGAAGTACAAATCACGACTCCACAACCACGAGGCAAGGTTCTTAGATCCACGAGGTGCTCTGGAATTGCGATTGCAAAAGCCTTCTTTACTCAGCGAATCGAGCACGAGCTGTAGCAGCAATGACAGCAGATTAGCCCATGCGATTGCGCTCCCGATGAAGTCACGGCGAGGAACGACGTCTCCTTCACTGACTGGCGGGACACGGCGCCATAGCTCCGGTCGCGCCAAGCAAACCACGGACAGGCATGGATCGCGTACAACGCAAGATCTGGCCTGAGGTAACAAAGTATACCGCTGATCACGTTTGAAATACATAATTCGAATAAAATGATGAAAACAAAAAATTATCAGCTTAAAATTCCTGATTTGTATTTTTACGCGTTGGGAAAATTTCAATGCGTAAACACACTTTTCGATGCGTAATAACGCAATTTGGCGAACTCTGGTGCCAATACCCATGCCCGTGATGGTCACAGGTGTGCAATCTTTGTCCCACTGGACTTCGGGTTCTGTGCTGCTTAAGTGCTTATGGAGAAGCACGTGTTACTTGGCTGTTCTGATGCTTTGGAAGGATTCCGACTGTGATAATAAAAATTCATAACCAGCTTTATACGACTTAAAAAATATTTGGTGCTAGTTGCTTCAAATTAAAAGTGCTTGACTTCCTCAGCTCACTTCGAGGCACGGTTCTTTCATGCTCAAGTTGTTTTTATGATGGAACAAAAGAGTCTATTTTCATTTTTTCAGAAGCGACCGCCATTTAGAACTCCACAAAATGATGACAAAGGCCAAATTGAACAAGCACCACCTCAGAAAAACAAATTTGGATTGTCTCAAAAGACTACAAAAGAAAATAAGAAAGATGGCAAGAGAAAATTTCAGAAAAAACGGTGTGAAGAATATCCATGGTTAGTGTTTGAAAACGATAAAGCTTCATGCAAAATATGCTCAAAATATTCCAATATTTCAGATAAAACCTCAAAATTTGTTCGTGGTTTCCAGTGGCCTTTCAAAATTGAGACTTTCAAGATACACGAGCTATCAAAAATGCACAGAAACTGCATTGAACATGATCTTGCTGTAGAAAAACCAGAGCGTACACCATCAGCAGTGTGTCACAAAAAGGTGGATGAATTTTTTTTAACCATCTTGAAAAGCTCTTCAACACTGCATATTATGTGGCAAAATATAATAAGCCATTTACAGATTTTTCAAATCTGATTGTGTTATTAAATAAATTTGATGTAAATGTGAGTCTTGAACAATATCAGAATGATATGAGGTGTAAAAAGTTCATATCACATATTGCAGATGTGGTTAGGCTAGCACTAATTGCAGAAGTTAAACAGTGTAACCATGCAACTATCCTTCTTGATGCATCAACTGATAAGTCCACAGTAGAAGAGTTACTTATTTATATTCACTATGTCAAAGACAAGAAATTGAAAGAAGTGTTCCTGTCAGTAGTACCTCTTCAGCCATCTACTGCTGAAGTAGGTACTACAAGGTCTTGGATGAAAAAATGAGAAATTTGAGAATTGGTTGGTTAGAAGGACAGTGGTTGGTTGGCTTGGTACAGATGGCATGGCAAACACAATTGGGAAAGAAAATGGGCTAACTACAAAAATAAAGAGAAGCATACCAGATGTTGTTTCCCAACACTGTGGTGTTCACAAATTAAATTTGAGTGTTCTGAGCTCAATAAAAAATGTTAAATATCTATAATGTAGTTACAGCTCATTTAGGAGATGTATCAAATGAGAAGGGGGATGCTGCTGCTGTAGCCAGAGGAATTGTAAAAAAAAATGGAAAGTTTCAGATTTGTTGCAATGCTGTACTTTTTACTGCATTTTTTGCTAATATTTAAAGAAGTTTCATTGATTTTTAAAAAGAGCAGTTACTTTTAAGCCAAATTGAGCTACACATTAAAAGATCACTAAATGAACTTAAGAACTTGGAATCTAGGCCTGCCTCATATGAAAGCCAGTTCACAAATGTGACAACTATCAGTGGAAACTACTTAGGCATTCAACTGACAAACATTGACAGTAAAAGCTTTGAGTCAGACAAGAACAAAATGATCAGCGATGGGATAAGGTACCTTCAAGAACAGTTTTTAGAGCCTGAGACTACTTTACAAAAAGCTTCTTCAGTGTTTGACACCTTTGTCTGGCCAGAAGAAAACCTGGAAGATTTTGGGAAAAGTGAAATTGAAGTTCTTGCCAAGCACTTTCAAAGACATCTTTCCTCCTGTAATGAAACCTCATGGGGAAACTAAAATGAAGTCTCTAATGAGTGAGTGGTATGAATTTAAAGTTTTAGGGCGAGGTTTGCAGATTGTAGATTTACTCCAAAAAACACTAACCAAGAGAGATTTCCAGTTCTTGGCCACCTCCTAGAAATTGTTGCAGTTCTACCAACAGGTACTGCGCATCATGTGAACGTGGTTTTAGTCACATTAATTTGAAAAAAAGAAGAAAAAACCAGAACATCCATGGAAGCATCAACTTTGAATGATCTCATGATGATTCACTTGAATGGCCCTCCACTTAAAGACTATAAACCACAGAAAGCTATTGATAGGTGGTTCTTTGGATCCAAAAAATCTATACACACACAAGGACATATGCCAGTAGTTAAGAAGCAAAAATTAGGAAACACAGAATTTGAAGAACTACATCAGAAATAGAATGTTAAGAGAAATTATTTTTTTCCCTAGTGGGATGTCCTTTATAAGGCAGGCATACTACTACTGCACAAACATTTGAGAATGTGTTAATGTAATTTTCGTTTACAATTTCTTGAACCTTGATTATGCGACAAATTCTTATTGGCCCTTTTTTCAAGATCGCTATTAACTGTGAACATTTTAAGTTACCAAATGCAACATCTGAATTCACCGTCCATATTACTATATTAGCGATTACTCTTTCTCAATCAATACAATAAAAACTTGTGCTTTTTCGAAAATGCACAGTTAACAAAATGTGCCCCACAAAATTCAAGAGATGAGACCAAACCACCACCCGTTTTTCTTGCAGAATTGTATTCAGTCCTGATCAGTATGCAGTACTTTTTTAGTTAATGTGAGAATATGAAAAGTGTAACTTTGGACACAAACATTTCCACTTATGTATATTGTTGTAAAATTTCTTATTAACATTTATTCAGCATGTTGGAAACATTCTATGATCACTTACTGAAACAGTACAGTCTACTTTATATAATTTCTGATTTCCACATAAATAAATGTATGTAATTTATGTAAAAGCATATACAGTAATTTATTCTTGTAACTAGGGGTCCACAAATATGTTTGCCACTAGAAACTATGGTTTCAGCAGTTTTATTAATATATTTTTTCGGCCATGCAATGAGCTACAGCTAAAAAAAAATCTGTGCTCTTGATCTACAACCAGGGCGCGATTTCACGGATTAGCAACTAGCAAAATAGCTAATGAAAAATCAAATTTACTAGTGAAAAAAAATCGCAGTAGCAAATATTGCTAGTAAGGTAATTTCTTTATTTAAAGTAACCAAAAATCATTATTAATCCACGAAGTTTACATAACAGTTTCTATTATCACTTGTTAAAACAGTGACGATCAGCGATTCTCTTTCGCCACCCATCCTCCCCATATCTTTCATCCCTTCCAGTGGAAACTGTCGTAGATCGGCCCTGCGTAGAAGCGCATTGAAACTCCTCTCCATCGTGCCCTCATTGGTCTATTACAGAAACTGAACGTGACGTCGGTAATGGTTGCTGTGGCAACCCAGAGCTCCAGGATGGATCGGTTGTTTGACCACCTGCTCTGCCACCCTCCCTTCTTTTGCCCCACGAACTTTGTCCTCAACTCCTATCGTACCCTAAGCGAAGCGACCGCCTACTTCCACAAGTCTTGATAGTCGTGCATACATCAAATACTGCGCTCTAATGATCAGTGATGAATAAGCAAGAATAATTCCACTTATTCGGATGGTAGACAAAACTGAAAGAAGCAAACCAAAATGTTACTGGAAAATAGCCTGCCAACACTGGCAAAAGTCTTATCCATAGTAACTAGCCTTATTGCGTGGCATAGATAGACGTTTTTTTACGAAACATGTTCGTGGAGGGGTAAACGATTACGGAAGAAACTTTTGCTTCGTCTGACTTCTGGTTTTGGAAATTTTCCTTGTATTTTCAAGCTGAAATACAAATATTTATCCAGTAAAATGTTAATGAGCAATACTACTTGACAGAGGCAACATCGTGAGAAAAAAATATATATGATTACGGAAAAAATCCGAATTCCGTCGACCTTTTAGTTTTCTAGTTTCGTAAAGACGGAATTCCAATAATAACGAAAAAAGCCGGAATTCCTTGAATTCGCGAAAGAATCTCATGCCTGAAGATTACAGAAAAATTTTGCAGCAGCCAACTTCCGTTTTTAGCAAATTGTTCTCCACAGTTTCAAGCTAAAATGCAAACATTTATGCAATAAAATGATATTTAACAAGAAAAGCGGACACAAAGACAACATTGGGAGAAAAATTTGCGATTACGGCAAAATTTTCTTACTCCGTTTCACTACTGTGTTCGAAAGTTTTGAAGCACGAAATTTCGTCTCCAGATGGAAAACGACCCCCCTCTCCCAAATATCGATCTTCAGAATGATCCAACTGATGACAAAAAAAAAAAAAAAAAAAAAAAAAAAGCGGGATTCCGCGAATTCCCATAAGAATCTCGTGTATATCATTAAAATAATAGCAAAAGAAAAATTTGAAACAAAATGAACATTTGTAGAATCCGTAGTTTTGATAGTGAGTTCCATAGTCAGACAACTAATTCCGTAGAAACTACGGCATTGTGTGGTAGTTGGCAGATATGAAGTGTGTATGAAGTGTGTAGAAGTTTAGCAGAAATTTGTGCGATACTTCCACTTAGTACTGCATGTTGTGAGGTGGGATTCAGTTTTTTAAAAAGAATACAAGGGGATTGGAGGAACAATTTGTCTGTTGAAACTTTAAATGCTCTGATGACAATTGAAATACTGTAGAAGGGCCACAAGAAGATATTTTTAATCCATGGTCAGCAGTTATAAAGTGGTATGATGACAAAGTCAGACACCCTGAGCGTAAACCATATGGGAAGAAATCTGAATTAGAATGTCAGTGAAATATATTCATGTGGTATGAGAATTTGTTAGAAATTAAGTCACTAAACTTATCTAAGATTCTATTCATTATTCAAAAAGGTAAGTCAAAATATTTATACACATATTTAAATTTCTGTGTAACTTTATTAGAAAATAAGTTACAATGTGATTTAGTTTTACTTGCTAGTCATGCAAATGTTTTGCTAGCAAACTATTTGCTCACTAGCAAAATTTGCTAGTGAGCAAAAAAGATGAAATCTTGCCCTGTCTACAATGAATCCTCAGTCTGTGAAAAAATAACTTCATGTTTATGCGATTTTTCCTTCCATCAGATTTTTTTCAATAATGCTTTCGAGAATCCAGGGGAAATGATGCAGGTGTTTCATATCTGCAACCGAGACCTGTTCCTTTCGTATTTTACAAAAGGGACTGAAAATAAATAAATTCTGTAGACTGATTTTTGTAAAACTTTTTTGGATATGTTTGCCACAGTAAACAAACAAACAAAAAAAAAAAACAGTTCAGTTAATGAAAGTTAAGCCTAGTCTCGCACTATTTATGCTGGAAGATTAGAATGAAAAGCTATTCTGTTGGGAGCGGAGGTGGGTTGCTGGCCACTGAAAACTTTTGCTGGCTACCAGGTTTTCAATTTGTGGAGGCCTGCTCATGGGCAATTCCAAAAAATACATCTCGGAGTCAAGATGTTTTCAGGCAAAAAAAATTTATACGAAAGGTCATTCTTGAAGCACTGGAATGGGTGTTTCCAAGACAGAATACAAGCAAATCTCAATGTATAGGTTATCATATGGTGGTTGGATCAATATCTCCTCTACAACAAATTACTCTGTGTAGTCTTAGGTAAAGATCCATAAGAGACCACGCAACACACTGTTAAAAAAACAATTAGCATTATTTTGATATTTAAATGAACCTATGGAAATATTCTAAAAAATGGACAAACTGAAAGATAAAAGGACAAAAAAAAATAATAAAAATAAATAAATAAATAAAAAAAATGCTAAAATTGAGAAATAATAGTTCCAAAATGTTAAAAAGGACTAGCCTGTCCGGCAATATCAGTTTGCCATCATTGGGGACAATAGTGGCTGCCTGCTGTCCTTCATGCAGTTGCTCGTATACTGCCACACCCTACGACTCCTTCTCTCCCAGCAAGCATCTGATTCCGTCACATCATGTGTGCGATGTGTTGCCACCCTCTATACGTGCACTCCCTCCATGTCCTGTATACTGTAAATTGTTGGCCTCAGTGTGACATGTTGTTTCGTACCTGGTTTTTCTTCTTCTTGTTTTTCCCTTCACTGATAAAGATCATCAACAGAAGTGAAGGTCAACTCCGCTACTAACATTACAATTGGTACTTTTTTTTCCTCCCCATTATTATGGATTCATCATACCTTATGCTTTTTTCTGTAGGTTGCTTACAAATTAAACTGATATCTTCAAACATAAAGTTCCTTTATTTTTTATGCAATACTGTACGAGTGCGGTTTTTTCTCCCTTCTTATTCCAACTCTTGACGTGTTGGTGCAACCGATTTCGTAATATGTTTTTGTGCTCTCTATATATTGGACTTGATGTTTCCAGTGTATATTGGTATACTATAGACCCTTGAACTGTCTAATAGACTAGTCTTGTCTTTATTTTTAATGATGGTGCTCTTATAATCTGTCATGCATATAACAATGTCTGTTTGTTTGTGGCTTTCTTTTTTAATTATCTTAGTTAAATCTTTGCGGCCAGTCATAGTGAGCGATGGGTTTGCCTCCTCAGGGCGCTGCGTGGTAACAATGGCACACACAACAGCAACTAGGGCCTCTGTGAATCTTGGAGAGGTGCAAGCTAGTTCTGTGCGATACTGGGGAAAAGACCCCAACTCACTGGGTTTTGTTCCAGAATCTTTAAATTGAATGACCAACTGGAACCCTCAGCTGTTGGCTAATCCCCCACACTGATGTACTTACCTGATTAAAAAGACAAAAAGAAATATTAAGAATGACTCAAGTGTGGGATATGGTGGACCTACCACACTTGAGGACGGTCCACCACGGAATGGACCTGGACTTTCTAAACGGCGTATGAGAAAGAGATCTTGGCTGAGTGAATGTAAGATTGGTGTACGGAATACTAGAGGTATAAATGGCAAGATGAGTGAGGTGATAGAGGAGATGAATAAGTATAGACTGGATGTACTGTGTGTAAGTGAAACCAAAAAGAAGGAAATTGGGGTAGAAGAAGTGAATAGCACAGTGAGCGTGTGGTCTTGAATATTGGATAATGTGAGAGGACAGGCTGGTGAAGGTACGATTTTAAGTGAAAAGATGAAGAACAACTTGATTCAGTATAGTTGCGTAAGTGAGAGAATTCTCTGGATTTGTTTGAAAGTGAAACTTCAGATAATTGTAATTGTTGTGGTGATGATCCTTGTGACTCGGAACTTTCTGATAAGAAGGAACATTTCTGGAATGAGCTAAAAGCTGTTTTGAGACAGTTTGGTGCTAAAAAAAAAGTTATAATAGCAGGGGATTCCAGTGCTAGAGTAGGTGTGCAGAATGCAATTTCTGACAATGTTCTGGGTAAGTTTATTGATCCTTGTGTGAATGAAAATAGTGAAAGATTAATTGAACTCTGCATTGAGAATGGTTTGTGTGTATCTAATACATTTTTCAACCACAAGTATATCCACACATATACTTGGGAAAATCATACTCTTGGTCAAAAGAGTGCGATAGATTTTGTTGTCTACGATCAGCGTCTGAAACACTTAGTTGTTGACACCCGTGTGATGAGAGGTACGGATGTTGGTTCTGATCATTACTTGGTAGTGTCACGAGTGAAACTGAATGTTGGTTGGAGGAAAAGGAATAGGAAGAGACCCAGGATAGAAAGAATAAAGGTTGATAGGCTCCTTGAAGATCATCAGCGTTATTCTAACTTACTCAGAGAACGACTGAAGGATCTGAAGTCTGGTGAGAGGGATGTAGAAAAGAAGTGGGAATGTTTTAAGAACTGTGTTGTCACTGCTGCTAAAGAGGTCTGTGGCACCACAATTATGGGTAACAATAGAGGTGATGTTTGGTGGAATAGTGAGATTGAAGAGGCAATAAAGAGAAAGAAGGAAGCCTATTAGGGTATGTTGCAAAGTAGAGTTTCTGTGGATGAATATCGCTCAAAGAAGAGTGAAGCTGCTAAGCTGGTTTGCCAGAGTAAGGCAAAAAGATAAGAAGAAGTAGGTGGAAAGGCATGAACTGGCTTTTGGGAATGATTCGAAGTCCTTCTGGAAGTGCACGAGACTCAAGAAAAATAGAAGAAACAAAGCTGTAAGTTGTGTGAAGAATGAGATCGGGGAAATGATATGGGAGCCCAATGAGTTAAGTGAAAGATGGGGTGAATACTTCTGTGAGTTATTAGATCAGGAAAGCAAAGATGATTCTGAGACAGATGCAGATGATGTCACAATGAGGGATGGAAGCACAGGAGGGATCTCAAGAGAAGAAGTGCGTTGTAAAGCTTTAAAATCTCTTCAGAATGGTAAGGCTCCGGGAGTTGATGGCATAACTGCAGAGATGTTGAAATATGGTGGCGACTCTGTAATTGACTGGTTAACTGAAATTTGCCAGGAGTGCTGGGAGTTAGAAATGGTCTCTTGGGATTGGAAGGATGCTATTATTGTTCTTTTGTATAAGGGAAAAGGTGATCAGACTGAATGCAAGAACTATCGTGGTATTAGCCTACTAAGTGTGCCAGAGAAAGTGTTTGGTAAGGTTGTTATTGAAAAAGTTCGAAGTCATACATCATTGAAAGTGTGGGATGTTCAGAGTGGTTTTATGCCTGGTAAAGGCTGCACTAACCAGATTTTTGCATTACGCACGATGATTGAAAAGTATCTGGCTGTTGGTAAGAAAGTTTTTGCTGCCTTCATAGATTCAGAGAAAGCTTACAACCGAGTAAATAGGACACTGTTGTGGAAGGTACTGAATGAATATAGTGTTACTGGGAATCTACTAAATAGTATAAAAGCCATGTATGCTGGTAGTAGAGCTTGTGTACGAGTGAATGGTGTTTTATCAAAATGGTTTTCTATTGGTGCAGGAGTCAAACAATGTTGTGTAATGTCACCATGGCTGTTTAATATATTTATGGACACGTGCATGAGTAATGCCAAAATAGATGATAGTGGTTTATGTCTTGGTGATATCCGTGTGTGCAGATTGATGTATACTGATGGCACTGACCTGTTGGCAGAGAGCAAAAGTGATTTGCAGAGTATGTTGTCTTGGATGTACAAAGTTTGCATGAAATTCAAACTGAGTATAAATAAGGGAAAAACCAAAGTTATGGTGTTTGAGAGAGAAACTGGTAGCACTGAATGTAATGTAAGTATAAATGGCACTGTGATTGACTAGGTGACTGAGTTTGTGTATTTAGGAAGCATGTTTGACAGAGAGATCAAATTGGATGGTGAAATTATTAGGCGAGTGAATTCGTCATTGAAAGTCATAGCTGCTCTGGGAGGTGTTCACAGGAATGATGAGTTCTCTAGAGAGTCCCGCATGGCTGTGTATGAAACAGTAATTGTTCCTACTCTGATGTATGGCAGTGAAACCTGGGTACTGCAGAAGAAACATAGGAGTCGTTTGTGTACTGGAGAAATGTGTTACTTACGTGGGGTTTGTGGCAAGACACGGCCTGATTGTTTGAGGAATGAAGATGTGTTGCAGTTGTGTGATGTGAAGCAAAATTTTGTTAGCAAGGTGGAGACCAATATGCTTCGGTGGTTTGGCCACGTTGAAAGAATGAGTGATGAAATGCTTACTAAGAAAATCTTTTTAGCCCAAGTGGCAGGAAGGAAAAGCAGAGGAAGGCCAAGGAAGACATGGGTGGATCAGATTCAGGAGTGTCTGCATGAGAAAAAGATTATGAGTATGAAGTATAAAAGATCTTGTGTACTGCATGTAATGCATATCAGTGAAGCAAGTTGTATGTCAAGATCGCTGTAAATGGAGAAGTTTGATACGACAACAGTAAGTAAAAATATCTGGCAGTTTGTATTTCTTTTTGGATCTAACCTCTGAATCTCAGAGAACAGCTTAGTGATATGTATGTATGTATGTTAGTTAAATCTTTGATGTACGGAAATTTGCAACAGAATGTTTTTTTCATTTTGATTCTTTTAATTAGGATGCTTGTACTCGTACATCAATTTTTTAACATCTGAAATGCTGTAACCAAATTTCTTTGTTACATCAATAATCCATTGTATTTCAGTTTCTTTGTATATGTTACTACTGGAATGTGTGAATATGCATTGTACAAACAATCTTAAAGCTGAAATTTTGTAGGCACAAAGATGGTTGGATTCAGCCAGAATAACTAGTGGGTATATTGGCTTTCTATAGATACAATAATCTAGTTGTTCCTGGTTTTTAATCATTTTTATATCTAAGAAAGGTAATGTACCTTTATTTTCAGTTTCCATTCTAAACCTGATAACTGGAAATTTGCTAGTGAATTCTTCTTTAAGGGCATCAAGCTTTTTGACATCTGGCTTCCAGATTAAGAAAGTGTCAACAACGTACCTGCCATAAACAGGGATTTTATCACTAAACTTAATGACATCTTAATTTTTATTTTATTTATTTATTTATTTTTTTTTTTTTTTGTAAAACCACTTTGCCAAAAAAGAGATAAGGGGGAGCCCATTTGGGCTCCTGCTTTTTGTTTGTAGATGTTGTTATACTGGAAATAGTTATTTTTGTAAATATGCGCAAGTATTTTAACAATTTCTATGACTTCTAAATTTACGAAAATCTGTCATAGTATTTAATTTTTCTTCAATAATTTCTATTGCTTCCGGGACCGGGGTATTTGGAAATAGATACCACATCAAGACTGACAAGTGCTGTTGACCTTAAATCATATTGGATGTCTTTGATTTTCTTTATAAGTTCAGATGAATTTTGGAATAGAGAACTTGTTTTTCATAAAGATTGGGGAAAGGTACTGGAATAAGGTTTTTTTCTAAATTGATTAAAGGTGAGTTACTTTTTGATGCAATAAGACATAATAGTTCCTCAGATTTATGTGTTTTCAGCTTCCCAAAGATTTTTGGTATCCCTGATTGTAGAAGCGGAAGTGATTTTTTTAGACACATTGGCAAATGGTTGTGTTTCTTAATCTGAAAGATTTTTTTAAATTAGCTTTTCAGTAGGGTCTCTTGGAACAATTTACATTTCAAGATGGCCTATGACAATGTCCATTTTTTCATTATAGGTAGACTGATCCAAAATATAGATTTATTTTGTTTTATTTGCTTCAATTATGCAAATGTTCAGATTATTTTTTAGGACTTAAAGTTCTTTTCTTTTGTACTTAGATTTATCTAAGCTCAAATCTGAGTTTGTCTTTATGTTTTGAAACCTTTTGATGGAGTGCTTAAATCTGAAAGCATTCTGGTAAACAGCTCAAACTTGGAGACGATTTTCTCCAATTGTGGGAAATAGTTCTCAGTTTTTCTCAAGCTGGCAGGTGGGGCAAATTTAATTCGTCTATCTAATGTCTTTATTTGCATGCAGTTCAATTTTTCAGATGATCTATTTACATAATTATGAACAATGTCTGTTGGATTTCTTCTATAGGAGCTTGTTTGAACAAAAATGAACAAGTTCCTAAAAAAAAAAAAAAACAAATAAGCAAGCTTCTATAATGAATGAACAAGCTCCTATAGAAAAAAATCCAACCGACATTATGAAAAAAAAAAAAAAAAAAAGAAACAAAAAAAAAAAAATGATCTGGTTGATGCGAGAAAGCTCAGTGTTAAGTAAATATATGTATTTCAAATTTTGAAGATGTAAATCCATTTATTAATGTAACTATGACATGGATGTTAAGTCAGATAATATATTGAATCTCTTCAATTATTTGAAAATTCTTAGAGTTTGCTTTTGCATGTTATATTCTGGACGTCGGAAGTTAAAAATTCCTTGCATTTGAAACATGATATTACTATAAAATAGAATAAAAAAGGCTTTACTCTCAATGTTTTTTTGGTGGTCCTCTTCCTTTTATTGCTTTCAATTTTTGAAGTTAAAATATTATGCCATTATGATTCATGCCAAAAATTTGGTAACATGTTCACACTTGCAGGTACCCTGTTGGTGAGTATGGCTTAAAAAATGAAGTCTTGGTTCTTCTAAGGTGAGTATGGCTTAAAAACGAAGTCTTGGTTAAAAACTCAATGAACAAACAAAGTCTTATTTAAAACCTAATGACCAAATAAAAATATACAAAAAACTTGGCCCTATATTGACTTTAATGATGTCTTGGTTCTTCTAAGGCGAGTATGGCTTAAAAACGAAGCTTTGGTTAAAACTCAAATGAACAGACGAAGTCTTAGTTAAAACCTAATGACCAAATGAAAATATTCGAAAAACCTGGCCCTACATTGACTAAGTATTTTTTTAAAATGAAGTCTTGGTTCTTCTAAGCTGAGTATGGCTTAAAAACAAAGTCTTGGTTAAAAATCAATGAACAGACGAAGTTTTAGTTAAAACCTAATGATCAAATGAAAAAACATTCGCAAAAAACCTGGCCCTATATTGATTTTAAGTATTTTTCATAGAAAATCACATAGGTGAGCATTCAAGCCTTGAGAAGCAAAGAAAATTCTGGTTAGAAATCCTAATGAAACAAATAAAAAGTTAAAAAATCTTAAAAACCTTGGGACCGCTGTCTCTCAACCTTTCAAACACTTCCGGCAGTCCTCCTCGCTCTTTGTGCTGTGTCGCAAAGGACACTCCCACTAGGGTGGAACTTCCACATGTTTCGGGCATACGCCCATCTTCAGAGTTAGGAAAGATTGCAAATGGCTGTCACCTACATTTCTTTGGAGTTTTCTTCACTCGGTCCCTCTTCCCCACTCGGTGTTGATTCGTTAGTGGTGTAACATATTTTCGTTCATATATCTTTGGTGGTGTCCTCTGGTGTCATTATTGGGAATTCTATTCTATTCTATTTTTTTTTCCGTTTTTCCTCGTCGGTAATAATTTTTTTCCATTGCACATGTAATTCGTTGGGTTGAAAAATGTTGCAATTACTACTTTCAGTTTTTTCAATAATTACCGATTCTGTGATTCTAATCTCTTTCTCCGTTCTGTGTGATTTTAGGTGTTTGATGTTTTCAAATTCTGGTTCTCTATTATTTTCTATGCAATATAGCACACAACGCAGTGTTTTCTCCCTTTTATTCCAGTTCGTTATATGTTGGTTTAACCTAGTTTTTAATTGGCTTTTAGTACTTCCTATATAGTTTATTTTTTTACCATTACTGTTAGTCATTTTTACTGGTATGCAGTATACACCTGATTTTTCCAATATTTGTACTTGATCTTTATTTTTTCATTACCATATCTCCGCGTCTTTACGGATATTCCAATGTTTTTTTGGTGATTCTTACAAATTTGTTCTATGGTACACTGGTGTGCAAAAATTAAGGACGAAGAGAAGAAATTAGCATAACAGCGGAACGAACAGGCAGAACGGATCGAAAGACCACTCAGATGATAGACTAGGGTCCGGTACGGTAGGGCATCTGCATATATGCAGCATGGCGGGGGGGGGGTCGGAAGGGTATAAAGCACACGGGTGGTGTACGCTCAGCAATGCAATTCGGTGAAAGCTATTGCATGGTGTACATCGGTTTGAATGATGTCGCGTTGCTGCCACCATGTGATATGGCCAACAGGCAATCCAGTAGACGACATCTGGATGACTTTACCTGAGGTCGCATCATTGGGAAGTTGGAAGAGGGTCGAAGTGTGACTAGTACGGCCGAGGAATTCGGGATCACTCACAGCATCGTTTCCTGAGCTTGGAGAGCATTTCAAATGACAGAAACAGCTGTCCGAGAGTTTAGCAGTGGTCGTCCACGACGACAACCACGGCGGCGGACAACCGGTATATTGTCCTACAGGCGAGAAGAGACAGACGGCAGACAGTGGGAGAAATCGCAAAGCACATGCAACAGACAACTGGACGTCCGTTATCGCGTTTTTCTGTGGCCAGGAGGCTTCACAAAGGTGGTCTATTTGCATGACGACCAATACGGTGTGTGCCATTAACGCCTGCTCATCGGAGACTGCGGTTTCTGTAGTGCCAGATACACAAGAACTGGACACGTCAGCAATGGGGTTGAGTTCTCTATACGGATGAGAGCCGATTTAGTCTGACGAGCGATTCTGTACGTATACACATCTGGAAAGAGCAGGGAACACGCAATCACACCTCCAACATCATCGAAAAGGACTGGTTTGGAGGTGGCAGAGTTCTCGTTTGGGGCGGTATCCTGCTTGGTAGCTGTACTGACCTCCACATCTTCCAAGGAGGTTCAGTCACTGGTGTACGCTATTGTACCGAGGTTCTCCTGCCTCACGTGCGTCTGTTTAGAGGTGCTGTGGGTCCTGAGTTCTTCACCTCTTCATGGACGACAACGCTACACTTCATTGTACAGTGGCTGTCGCAGAGCTGTTAAAGAGTGAAGATCGCATGGATTGGTCCGCAATGTCCCCGGACCTAAATCCAATCGAGCACGTGTAGGACCTTCTCGGGAGACGCTTGGCAGCACGTTACCAGCCGCCAGCATTGATTCCGCAGCTGCGATTGGTGCTACAAGAGGAACAGGCCGCGATGCCTCAACAGCTCCTTGACAACCTCATCCTCAGCATGGACAGACACTGTAAATCCTGCAACGCAGTCAGGGGTGATCATATCCCCTACTAAAGACTGGATATTTCTTGGCAGTCGCCTCTCACATGGACGTTTCTGTCTTCTGTCCAGTTGTGCGAAGCTATTTTTTCAATAAAGTGCCTTTGTACCCTTTGGATTCCTTGTTTGGACAGGTTTTGCTCACTTGTTCCATATTCTTTCATCTTGGGGATCTTATGGTATGATTTGAGTCGATGTGGAGCACTTCTGCACGGCGTTACATTCGAAAAACCGTCTCGTCCTTAATTTTTGCACGCCAGTGTATGAGATAGTCCTTTAATATATGGGAAACTTCCACAAAATTTATTTTCTTTTTTCGGTCTTTGTACTTTATGCTTGATGCCATATAATTTTCTGTTATATCTAAAGTTTTTATCATTCTGTTAATCCATATTAGCTCTTCCTCTTTGTATTTATTGCTGCTGGAATGAGTGAATGCTATCTTTATTAAGTTTCTGATTGCAGCTGTTTTATGTGCCCATGGGTGATTGGAGTTCTTCGGGATTATTAGTCAGATAATATCCGAAAACTTGAAAATTTTGTAGTCCTGGAGCGGGAAACGAGTCCACGTTTCCCGGATAGTGCCCAAGTATGCTAACCACTACACCACCCAGAATGACCAAGTTTCAAGTTTCCGATTAACTGGAATATATAACCTTCACAGGATTAGCTAGTCGAAGCAACGGGCATTCATATATAGCGAATCTGAAAGTTTTTAATTCATTCCCGTGATTGCCCAGAGGCGCAGAATATCAATGATTGAAATACGGGAAGACACCATTGTACAACACAAATTTGGAAGATCTGAATCCGTTTTGATGGTTATATCTGCTATAGTTATATTCAAATTAATCAGACACTTGAAACTAGGTAGTTCTGGGTGGTGTAGTGTTTAGCATACTCGGGTGCTATCTGGGAGACGTAGGTTCGTTTCCCTCTCCGGGACTATTAAATTTTCAAGTTTTCAGATATTATCTGACTTAACATCCATATCATTATTTACACCAATTAACGGATTCACATCTTCCAAATTTGTATGGTATAATAGTGTAATCCCATATCTCATTCATTGACAATGGGAAAACACATGTTTTAAGCAAAATTAAACATTAACATTCGGTAGTGCACTGCTCACAAAGTCGTGAAAACAATTTTACAGGTCAAGAATGGTTCAGATTCCATCATGAGCTGATTAAGAACAGATTCTGAAATTTAATTTCACTTACAAAAAGGAGAAGGGGGCAAAAATGCTTGGTGTACTGATTGGTTTTGAAGAAAAGACTATTCAGAATATGAACACATGCATTTCACTAGAAAAAATTCATAAAAATACAAAGTCACTCTTTTTCACAATAACCAAAGATATTAAAAATGAGGAACATATAAAAAAAATTATAAAATAAGAACATTATCAGGATAAGATATGGGAGAAAAAAAAAACAAAAAAAATGGCAGCTTGGTTAAAAAAATTTGGAAATCACAGAAATTCTCATTCCTGCCAGAACAACTGTTCCTGGCAGTTCCAAACATTTTCAGCCAGTGGTTAGCATGAAGACATCCAAAAAATATAGAAAAAACATCAAAGAAATGCCAAAATATCAAATCCCCAAAATGCTTAATAAATGCTAGAAACTTCAGAATATGAAAACAAACTTTATACATATGCTGAAACATTATTTCATGGACATTTTCTATTTCTGTAATATATTCAGTTCCCTGTGCTTTGTAGCAAACCTACAATTTCCATAGTGGCTAGAGAATCCGTAGCACTTTTGAGTGTCTGGGTCTTATCTGAAGCAATGAATAGGCATGAGACAAACTCGGCTCACCCCACAAGAGGATTAAAATAATTCTTGATGTCGACATATCATGCAAGTTACGTAAAAATTTTTTTTATGTAACTTAAGCGTGATATGTCGACATCAAGAATTATTCTAATGTTTTGTGTGTTACGTGTTTCACTGCCAATTAATTATTCTCACTATGATCCCCATACGAGGATTCAGTGCATTTCAATTGGAAAAAGTGAACTCAAAATAGCTTCCAGCAGATGAAGGGAAATTGTGAATTTCAAAGTGGAACATTTCTTCTCTGCCCACTAACTGAGCAATGGAAGAATAAAGAAAAAAAAAAGTCAAGAGTAAAATAATTTCCAGGAGTCAAAATTAATTTCAGTACTTTTCTAAGAGTCAGGGGAAATAAGGAGAAAAGAGCCCATTTAAAAAGTTCTTAAATTTCAGGTGTATAAACACCCTGCGAATAACATTTATGTATCAATAACACTAACAAAACAAATTATGCAGCATTAAAAATAATTGTGCAACTGTTATGATCAAGGATGAAATCCCATAAACACTACCAACTTTTCAAAATAAACAAGTTAGTAAAATCATGCAATGCATTGATTATGATACTTTCCAACACACCAGAAATCATTACTCAAGTTATGAGGATAATGGCTGTGGAATAAATATCGCTCCTGTGCCCTGATCTTTGACTCCATTTTGATGATATTAAACAGAATTGGTTCAGTATACCTCCGGAACAACATACTAAAGTTTTGTTGCAATAGAAGCATTTTTAGTCAAGTTATCAGAATAATGGCTGTGGAATAAATCTCGCTCCTGTGCCCTGACCTTTGACTCCATTTCAATATTCAACAGAACCAGTTCAGTATACTTCCGGAACAACATGATAAAGTTTTGTCACAATTGAAGCATTTTTATGTAAGTTATGATGCATAAGGGCGATGGAATAGATCTCACTCCTCAAGAGGGTTCATCCCCAGGTTGTCCCCTATCACATACTAAAATTTCATCAAAATCGAACCATTTTTATAGAGTTATCATGCGGACAGACAAATCTAGAGCATATATGCTTCTTCAACCTACGGTTGGAAAGCGTAAAAAACAAAACAAAAAAACAGTAGATTTCCAAAGCACAATATGTTTCTACTAAACTATGCTATTTAACTCCTTTATAACTATCACTGATTACAGAAACATCACAAGCATTTAGTTAAAAAAACTAGTTAAATATTACAATTCTGAGAACTTTCAGAACTGTACTTGAACCCTTAAAATTTATGAAAATGGTGTAGAGAGTGGTTAAAACTATGGAAATTTCTGATATTAATGAATTAAAATCTATAATTAATTTATTGTGAAATTATTTATGATTAAGCATGCGTGTGCTTTAAACAAAAGAGCAAATTCTTGCTCTGCTCCTTAAAGGAACAGTAAACTTAAAAAAAAAAGGTCCTCGAAAATACAAATTTTTGCTGTCATGTTATGCGGGTGATGCTCATAGAGCCAAAATTTGTTTCCTTACGGCTATTAGAAGCTGAGTAAACAGCCGACAAAGTTTCTGGTGATGACACCACAGTAGACAAACAGTCAGACCACTTTTCGCACCAGCAGCAGCTGTGTACTCAGCGTGGTAGGGGTTGTGAAGGAAAGTACGAGGTATTTAGGGTCAGGAATTTCTCTCCTTGTGTTGCACATGTCCTGTTCATTAGTCATTAAACTTTCTGCTGCAATTTACACAACTGGAATGAATTTTTAAGCAATTTATGGATTTCGCTGAAACTCTTGATCACTCATTAGGATGCTGCTGTGTCCAAGAAGTTGGGCCAGTGATTAAGTTTACGTGGCACTGTATGGAAAAGCAAATTATGCAATTTCGAAATTTGGGTGAGCAAGATGGATAGTTTAATTCGCCAGGTTTTTGCACCAAAAACTGTACATATTCCATTATGGATATTCGCAAGAGAAATATTGTTTGTATTGTCGTCCAAAAAGGTGTTTTTGACGAGGACTTAGAAAAGAATGTGTGAGATTTATTACTTTCAGGTTTCTATGAAGAAATAAAGATATCATTTTTTTTATTTAACAGATAGACATAGAAGAATTCGTACCCTCGTGAAGAAAAAATATCCCTAAATTGATCATCAGTTTGATGTGTGTCACATGGCCAAAAGTTTGACTAAAAATCTAAAAGCTGCTGAAAAGAAAGCTCCTTTACTAGAAACATGGCAGTCCAATGTAACCAACCATTTATGGTGGTCAGCTCAAACGTTTAATGGAGATGCTGAACTGCTGGTAGAAAAATTTCTATCTGTGACTAACCTGCCATACAGTAATAAAAGTAAAAATAACTATTAGATAAACTGCCTTTTTATCTAACTATTATATTTAGAGCTATATATCATGTTCAACTATTGCGCAGTATTTTTATTTTCCCTGGGGGGGGATTAATGACTTTGCACTTGAGCTACGAGAAATACTCATAAAGTTATTTCTCCCGTGACAATAGGAGAAACTAAAATAAAACCCAATAAAATATGCACTTAGTTCAATGGAAAATATCTTTATATACTCGTATAGACAGCAGCTGACAAATCTTTAGTGACAGTGGAGGTTAATTGAAATAGTCTGGGTCATTTCCAGGGCAACAAACAAAACCCGAGGTACTGTTAATTAGATTCAGGAAAACATTCCCTAATTTTACTCACAACACAGAAAGGGATTACTTTTCTGATCTTTCACCCTACAGGCATCCAGGCATTGACCCAATATATGAATTGTTTGTATGCAAAGTGTCTCAATAGTTTGTTACACACAAGATCAAATTTTTTCTTCTCGTTTTTTTCTGCCCGAAGAATCATTAGATAACGACTTGCCTATAAGGTGTGGATGTTTAAAACAACAATGTCGAATGATTAGTGGTTTACTATACATTGGGCACTACCTTTTATTTTCATCATCTGATCACTCTCGTTGCAACACAAACATTCAGCGTCTGTCAGTGCCCCTACCATGTTTCGGAGAAATTCTTGGAGCGGGAAAATATGCAATTTGGAGCAGAAACGTTGGGTTTTGGAATGAGAAAATTTGCATTTTGGAGCAGAACTCTGGTTTTTGAGCAGCTAATGATAGTATTTTTAATTAAGTCTATGCTGTGCTTTAAGTTATGCTTATATACTGAATTACCATTATTTTATGAACTATGAAAAAATGTTATATTTCAGGTTTCTGCTTCTCTTACGACTGTTAATTAGCATCTCTGTTGTTCCTACAGTGAGATAAATAGGAAAACAATTATACTACCCCTGATTTACTGAAAACTACATGACTTGCAATATTTTAAGCGTAACATATCAATATCAGGGATTTTCTTCTGAATGCATTTGTTTCGTTGTAACACAAATAGGATGCTGCTGTGTTCAAGAACTGTTGCTATTGTTACTGAACGCTTGCAAATATACACTTAGGAAGAATACATAATATATAAGTACTGTTTGTTGTTTGGGTGGTTTTTAGCAGCATATTTTTCGAGATTCATGGCATTCAGATGAAAATACATTTCTGAAACCAACCAACTGGCAAGCCACGTGTACGTGGTTTGGATGTGCATCACAAACTCCTAAGGTTTTCTGAAGGAAAGTGTACCTTCGATATAAAAGGAAAACTAATGTAACATTTAATAATCAAATTTTAAAATCACCTTTCAGCAGTTGCGCCATGATACTCTTCATACAATCTTTTTCATCCAGTAATTATCGATGTCAAACTTTCGTTATTGCTGTGAACAATTACAACTGGAACCCAAACTATAAGATAACAGTGAGATTTAGTAAAGTTGGTTAGATAAAAGCTGCTTCCATTGCCTAACGCTTACATAGTGACATTTTGTCGAGGGATTGCCCCCCTCTTCAGTAGTAGTAGAATGAGTTTACGACTTTTTTGTTGCTGCTGTCTGAAAGAGCCACTGCTCTTGCATACGTGGGATCCTGCATGTATGGGCATGGACATTAAGCAGACGATTGCGTGTTAGTAAGTGGTTCAACACACCTTCCATCTGGAAAGAGAAAAATGTGAGGGTGAAGATGTTCCCCAAGGTAGATCAAAATGAGAAAAGAAAACCTAAAAATTCTGCTCCCTGAATGTACAGGGCAAAATTCAGACTTTAAGTAAGAACCAAAAGATCAGTATTCCTGATAATTGATTACAAGTTATGCAATATAACAATCCTTTCATTTATCCATAGAGCTCGTGAGCGATTTATTGGGTTGTCGGAAAAGCCATGACGTATTTTGGCGGTTGGGCGGTTTTGGAAGTACTAGAGGCATGTGCAGCTCTGTTATCGCTATGGCATTCGACAGGTGCCAGTTCTAGCTGCAGTCTAAAAGGAATAGTGAGGGATTTGGTTAATTTGCGGAGATTTGACATCAAGTTGAAGATGAAAGATTAAACTAAATATTTTCGCCATATTTTACTGTTTTACTTCCGTAAAGGGAAGAACGCGCGTCAAGCTTGTGAAAAGTTGCGTAAAGTGTACGGTGATAATGCTCTACAAGAACGTCAGTGCCAGCGGTGGTTCGCAAAATTCTGTGCTGGTGATTTTGACCTCAACAATGCTCCTTGGTCCGGGAGGCCAACCGAGGTTGAAGACGACCAAATCAAGGCATTGATTGAGTCACACCCACGTTACACGACACGAGAGATTGCAGACACATTGCACATCCACCATTCGAGCGTTCACGACCACCTGAAGAAGCTGGGATGCATAAGCAAGCTCGATGTGTGGGTTCCTCATGAACTCAAAGAAGCTCAATTGACGGCGCGTATAAACATCTGCGATATGCTCATTAAACGTGAGGAAAACGATCCTTTTTTGAAGCGACTGATAATTGGTGATAAAAAGTGGATTGTGTACAACAATGTGCTGTGCAAACGGTCGACCTTTTTTGAAGCGACTGATAATTGGTGATAAAAAGTGGATTGTGTACAACAATGTGCTGTGCAAACGGTCTTGGTCTCGACATGCTGCTTCGCCTCAAACGACATCCAAAGCACACATTCATCAGCGGAAGGTTCTGGTCTCAGTGTGGTGGGATTTTAAAGCTGTCGTGTTTTTGAGCTCCTACCACGGAACCAAACAATCGATTCAAATGTGTACTGTCGGCAATTGGACAGTTTGAACGAATGCATCAACCAGAAACGTCCAGAGCTCGTTCATCGTAAAGGTGTTGTGTTCGATCACGACAACGCGAGACCACACACAAGTTTGATCACCGGCCAAAAATTATTGGAGCTTGGGTGGGATATGCTGCCACACCCAGCATACTAGCCTGACCTTGCGCCCTCAGACTTTCACTTGTTTTGATCTCTTCAACAGTCCTTGCTTGGTATAACGTTCGATTCAGATGAGGCTGTAAATCAGTACCTTGTACAGTTTTTCGCCATGAAAGACAGGTCCTTCTATGAACGAGGCATTCTGTAGCTCACTGAAAGATGGCAAAAATGTTATTGAACAAAATGGGCATTATATCATTGATTGATCTTTGTTCGTTCTATCAATAAATGAGCTTTGCAAAACATGGCTAATATACGTTATGACTTTTCCGACAACCCAATAATTAACATGCACGAGACTGACGAAAAAACAAAACAAAGCTGTACTTTTTAATTTGGTGAAAAATCAGACTGTGTGGTGAGAAAGTGTGAATATTACGCAGCATGAACAAAACTGGTTCGTTCACTGTAATTTATTTATGAAAATATTTAACTAGATCACACCACTGTATTCACAATTATAAAATTATTGAATTCCAAACAAAATAGGGTGGTCTTGAAAGACATAGCTTCAAACAGTTTTTTTACCTGGTTTTGTTCTTGTACTTGCTAGAACATTAGCTCTGGTTTCCTCTTGTGAGCAAACCCTACTTTCTTCTTAGCACGTTCCACAACATATTAGTCTTCTGTTAACTCTGCCACTGCACAGCATCCACTGTTTACTTTTTTTTCTGCCGATAGTTTCTTTGTTACTTTTCTTTCTTTTTTCGTCCTTTTTTTTTTTTTTATTCCCTCAGATGACAATTTTATCCATCATGCTAAAAGAACTTTTCAGCCTGAGAACCATGAATTCTGATATCAGAGCTTTCAGTATTTTAGATAAATGGTGCAATTTTCAGAGAATGAATACTTTTTTATGAACACCATGCATCAATTCTTACAAATTTCCAAACTTCGTCACTTCCTTTTTTAGAAATTTCCCCACCCTAATCAAGCTAAAATGCACACACATTTATGGGGGTGATGACATTTAACAACTACATAGGAGTGGGAACATCGCGGGGGAAGGGGGGAGGTAATATAATTATAGCAGAAATCTTCACTCTGCTCGACTTCCGTTTTCGGAAATTTATCCCGCATTTTCAAGCTGAATACAAATATTTACGGAATAAAATAATATCTAACAATACTGGGTAGAGGAAATGTCATGAGAAAAAAAAAATATGATTACGAGAGAAATCTTACCTCCGTCTACTTTCCGTTTTCGAAGGATAAAATTCTGTCCTCCAGAGAAAACGATCCCCCTCCCCCTCCCGCCATTAATCCTCCCAAAATTTCAGTTGTACACCGATCTCATGCACAGTCCAAATGATAAAAAAAAAAAAAAAAGATGGAATTCCTCTAATCAGCGTAAGAATCTCGTGGCCGAAGATTACAGGGAAATTTTTGGGCGGCCTAACTTCTATTTTCGGAACGTTGCCTACAATTTCAAGCTGAATTTATGCAATGAAATTATATTTAACAACAATACTGAACAGAAGCAACATCACACGCGAGAAAAAAAAAATATGATTAAGGGAAAAATCTGCACTCCGTTTAACTTTTGTTTCCAAATGTTTAAAAAGACAAAACAACATCCCCAGATTAAATATGGACCCCCCAACTAATACCCCAAAAATTTCTTTACATTTGCATGATCTCAAAATGACCCCCCCCAATAAAAGGGGGAGACTCAGAGAATTCGTGGAAGAATGTTACGCACGAATTAACCACTGAACAGATTTCTAATGTCGTAAGATTGCGCTAAAATATCGATGACCAGTAAATTTTAACTTTTGGCGCAGATTTCGTTAAAATCAAGATTTTTTAGCAGAATGGCGCAAGAACAACCTCTTGGCGCGGGCTGGCACAATTGCCGCAGGTCTGGCAGCCCTGGTCTGTTGACATTCTCTTGCAGTTATCACATTAGCACCAGTCAAGATTACCTTTTCTACCTTGGAATTTGTTTTCACATTTCTTGTTAAACATTCGTACTGTACCGGCAGAATATCGTGGTTCAAATGAATATGGATTTATACCAGCCATTTTACAGATTGATGGGATCTACTGCGCTCACAGAACGGTAAACAGCTCCGCTGGAGCCCTCTGCACGCTGAGCGTCCGGTCTCTTGTTTAATGTGATGTCACGGCTGATTTTCGAAAACGCTCTAGCAAAAGAACTACTGACAATAAAGCATTTCTGATTGCGTCAGTTTTCATGTCTCTTTCAACATTACATTTTCGTGCGGGGGGGGATATGTCCAAAATGAGTTTACTGTTCCTTTAATATAACAAGAAGTGTGAATGAGTAATGCAAGAACATGAATTTTAATTGAAATAAAATTTTAAAAGTTGGTTACTGCCATTTCTTACACTACTGTGAAAACAATTTTATCAGTCAGGTAAATGGTATCAGTTCCTTTAGGGTCAGATTAAGTACCAATTTTGAATTGTAATTTCTCTTAAAAAGCTCAGTTGATATAGTTCTGTTGACTGATTTTGAAAAGAACGTTGAAAGATATACGAGGTCTGATCAAAAAGTTCCGAGACTAGGCCGATATACAACAAAATACATAAGTTACTTTAGTCTAGCTATGATCTCCCCCAAAGTAGTCTCCTTGGGCAGCAATACACCGCTGCCAGCGTTGTTGGAACTGTTGGAATGTTGCGAATCGTGCTGGATCTCGTCCACGGTTTCAAAACGGCGACTTTTAAGCTCCAGCTTCGGGAACAGAAAGAAGACGCCAAATCCAGCGAGTAAGGCGGGTGAGGAAGGGTAGTCATGCTGTTATTGCTAACACTCTGTGAGCTGCTGCATTGTTGTGATGGAGCAGGAAATTTCCCCTGCATCACATTTCAGGTTGTTTGTGGCGAATGCCCTCCCTAAGAAGCCACAGAACACCGCAGTTAAAAAGGGTGGAGACGGTCTGCTCCTGGGAAACGAATTCACAGTGCACAACTCCACAAATGTCAAAGAACACGATGAGCCTGCTTTTGTTGCGCCCAGAATGACCAAGTTTCAAGTTTCCGATCAATTTGAATATAACCATCACAGGATTCGCTAGTCGAAGCAACCGGCATTCATGTTTAGGGAATCTGGAGGTTAAGAATCTTATCCCGTGTTTGCCCGGAGAAGCAGATAAATCATGAAAGAAATACAGGATTATGCCATATAATACAAATTTTGAGATGACAATCCGATTTTTGGCGTAAATGTGACAAGGATGGTAAGTCAGATAATATTCGAAAACTTGAAAATTTTCATCGTCCTGGAGTGGGAATATTATCTGACTTACCATCCTTGTCACATTTACGCCAAAAATCGGATTGTCATCTTCAAAATTTGTATTATATGGCGTAATCCTGTATTTCTTTCATGATTTATCTGCTTCTCCGGGCAAACACGGGATAAGATTCTTAACCTCCAGATTCGCTAAACATGAATGCCGGTTGCTTCGACTAGCGAATCCTGTGATGGTTATATTCAAATTGATCGGAAACTTGAAACTTGGTCGTTCTGGGTGGTGTAGTGGTTAGCATACCCGGGCGTTTTCTGGGAGACGAGGGTTCGAGTCCCGCTCCAAGACGATGAAAATTTTCAAGTTTTCGAATATTATCTGACTTACCATCCTTGTCACATTTACGCCAAAAATCGGATTGTCATCTTCAAAATTTGTATTATATGGAGTAATCCCGTATTTCTTTCATGATCTTGACAGAGTTCGACATGGAGCGCCTTCTGTTTGGGGTTCAGAATCTTTGCAGCAATGCGGTGCTAGTTAAAAACCGACGTCAATATTTCCAGAGATGCCATCCCGAGAAAGGAGTCAACAGTAAAAAAATCCAAAGTTTTCAGCAAAACTGCTTTGACCTTCAGTAAGATTTTCAGTATATCAAAAATATTTATTTTAAAATTTTAGAATCGTTTATAACACTTTTTAATAAAATGAATAAGTTCCAAAATGTAGTTTTATTTACAAATTATATATATATATAACCATAAATAATACACGATCACAGCCTCTCCTTGACAAATGTCAACCCCGCCTTCTCGTGGTGCATCCTGTTCCCACTAAAGGGGCTCTGACGACCGCAAATAGCGGTATAACTATACCATCGGGATCAGAGGAAATGCTATCCCACACTCACCAACCCGCTTGGCCAGCGTGGTGAGTTATGGCCAAACACCTCCAAAATGACTCTACAACTTAAATCTTGGCCCTCAGTCTCCGGCAGCTGGAATGTACCTGGCCAAGGCAGCGGCCAGTGCGACATGAAGGCAGAGGGTGCTAAGAATCCCCGGAGGACCGGACTAGGCTGCCATCTGATGCTGACCTTGGCTACTTACAATGGACGCTCCCTATCTTCTGATTCAAGGCTTCTTGAATTGGAAGAGGAACTACAAAGGATCAAGTGGGACATCGTGGGGCTAAGTGAGGTAAGGAGAAAAGGAGAAGATCTCATCGAACTGAAAAGTGGACATCTCTTCTACTATCGTGGGACAGATACTGGCAGAACTAGTGGTGTTGGATTTATAATAAACAAGAAACTGAAGGATAAAGTTGTAGAAGTTGAAAGTTCCTCTGACAGAGCTGCACGGATCACTCACAGCATCGTTTCCTGAGCTTGGAGAGCATTTCAAATGACAGAAACAGCTGTCCGAGAGTTTAGCAGTGGTCGTCCACGACGACAACCACGGCGGCGGACAACCGGTATATTGTCCTACAGGCGAGAAGAGACAGACGGCAGACAGTGGGAGAAATCGCAAAGCACATGCAACAGACAACTGGACGTCCGTTATCGCGTTTTCTGTGGCCAGGAGGCTTCACAAAGGTGGTCTATTTGCATGACGACCAATACGGTGTGTGCCATTAACGCCTGCTCATCGGAGACTGCGGTTTCTGTAGTGCCAGATACACAAGAACTGGACACGTCAGCAATGGGGTTGAGTTCTCTATACGGATGAGAGCCGATTTAGTCTGACGAGCGATTCTGTACGTATACACATCTGGAAAGAGCAGGGAACACGCAATCACACCTCCAACATCATCGAAAAGGACTGGTTTGGAGGTGGCAGAGTTCTCGTTTGGGGCGGTATCCTGCTTGGTAGCTGTACTGACCTCCACATCTTCCAAGGAGGTTCAGTCACTGGTGTACGCTATTGTACCGAGGTTCTCCTGCCTCACGTGCGTCTGTTTAGAGGTGCTGTGGGTCCTGAGTTCTTCACCTCTTCATGGACGACAACGCTACACTTCATTGTACAGTGGCTGTCGCAGAGCTGTTAAAGAGTGAAGATCGCATGGATTGGTCCGCAATGTCCCCGGACCTAAATCCAATCGAGCACGTGTAGGACCTTCTCGGGAGACGCTTGGCAGCACGTTACCAGCCGCCAGCATTGATTCCGCAGCTGCGATTGGTGCTACAAGAGGAACAGGCCGCGATGCCTCAACAGCTCCTTGACAACCTCATCCTCAGCATGGACAGACACTGTAAATCCTGCAACGCAGTCAGGGGTGATCATATCCCCTACTAAAGACTGGATATTTCTTGGCAGTCGCCTCTCACATGGACGTTTCTGTCTTCTGTCCAGTTGTGCGAAGCTATTTTTCAATAAAGTGCCTTTGTACCCTTTGGATTCCTTGTTTGGACGGTTTTGCTCACTTGTTCCATATTCTTTCATCTTGGGGATCTTATGGTATGATTTGAGTCGATGTGGAGCACTTCTGCACGGCGTTACATTCGAAAAACCGTCTCGTCCTTAATTTTTGCACGCCAGTGTATGAGATAGTCCTTTAATATATGGGAAACTTCCACAAAATTTATTTTCTTTTTTCGGTCTTTGTACTTTATGCTTGATGCCATATAATTTTCTGTTATATCTAAAGTTTTTTATCATTCTGTTAATCCATATTAGCTCTTCCTCTTTGTATTTATTGCTGCTGGAATGAGTGAATGCTATCTTTATTAAGTTTCTGATTGCAGCTGTTTTATGTGCCCATGGGTGATTGGAGTTCTTCGGGATTATTAGTCAGATAATATCCGAAAACTTGAAAATTTTGTAGTCCTGGAGCGGGAAACGAGTCCACGTTTCCCGGATAGTGCCCAAGTATGCTAACCACTACACCACCCAGAATGACCAAGTTTCAAGTTTCCGATTAACTGGAATATATAACCTTCACAGGATTAGCTAGTCGAAGCAACGGGCATTCATATATAGCGAATCTGAAAGTTTTAATTCATTCCCGTGATTGCCCAGAGGCGCAGAATATCAATGATTGAAATACGGGAAGACACCATTGTACAACACAAATTTGGAAGATCTGAATCCGTTTTGATGGTTATATCTGCTATAGTTATATTCAAATTAATCAGACACTTGAAACTAGGTAGTTCTGGGTGGTGTAGTGTTTAGCATACTCGGGTGCTATCTGGGAGACGTAGGTTCGTTTCCCTCTCCGGGACTATTAAATTTTCAAGTTTTCAGATATTATCTGACTTAACATCCATATCATTATTTACACCAATTAACGGATTCACATCTTCCAAATTTGTATGGTATAATAGTGTAATCCCATATCTCATTCATTGACAATGGGAAAACACATGTTTTAAGCAAAATTAAACATTAACATTCGGTAGTGCACTGCTCACAAAGTCGTGAAAACAATTTTACAGGTCAAGAATGGTTCAGATTCCATCATGAGCTGATTAAGAACAGATTCTGAAATTTAATTTCACTTACAAAAAGGAGAAGGGGGCAAAAATGCTTGGTGTACTGATTGGTTTTGAAGAAAAGACTATTCAGAATATGAACACATGCATTTCACTAGAAAAAATTCATAAAAATACAAAGTCACTCTTTTTCACAATAACCAAAGATATTAAAAATGAGGAACATATAAAAAAAATTATAAAATAAGAACATTATCAGGATAAGATATGGGAGAAAAAAAAACAAAAAAAATGGCAGCTTGGTTAAAAAAATTTGGAAATCACAGAAATTCTCATTCCTGCCAGAACAACTGTTCCTGGCAGTTCCAAACATTTTCAGCCAGTGGTTAGCATGAAGACATCCAAAAAATATAGAAAAAACATCAAAGAAATGCCAAAATATCAAATCCCCAAAATGCTTAATAAATGCTAGAAACTTCAGAATATGAAAACAAACTTTATACATATGCTGAAACATTATTTCATGGACATTTTCTATTTCTGTAATATATTCAGTTCCCTGTGCTTTGTAGCAAACCTACAATTTCCATAGTGGCTAGAGAATCCGTAGCACTTTTGAGTGTCTGGGTCTTATCTGAAGCAATGAATAGGCATGAGACAAACTCGGCTCACCCCACAAGAGGATTAGAATAATTCTTGATGTCGACATATCATGCAAGTTACGTAAAAATTTTTTTATGTAACTTAAGCGTGATATGTCGACATCAAGAATTATTCTAATGTTTTGTGTGTTACGTGTTTCACTGCCAATTAATTATTCTCACTATGATCCCCATACGAGGATTCAGTGCATTTCAATTGGAAAAAGTGAACTCAAAATAGCTTCCAGCAGATGAAGGGAAATTGTGAATTTCAAAGTGGAACATTTCTTCTCTGCCCACTAACTGAGCAATGGAAGAATAAAGAAAAAAAAAAGTCAAGAGTAAAATAATTTCCAGGAGTCAAAATTAATTTCAGTACTTTTCTAAGAGTCAGGGGAAATAAGGAGAAAAGAGCCCATTTAAAAAGTTCTTAAATTTCAGGTGTATAAACACCCTGCGAATAACATTTATGTATCAATAACACTAACAAAACAAATTATGCAGCATTAAAAATAATTGTGCAACTGTTATGATCAAGGATGAAATCCCATAAACACTACCAACTTTTCAAAATAAACAAGTTAGTAAAATCATGCAATGCATTGATTATGATACTTTCCAACACACCAGAAATCATTACTCAAGTTATGAGGATAATGGCTGTGGAATAAATATCGCTCCTGTGCCCTGATCTTTGACTCCATTTTGATGATATTAAACAGAATTGGTTCAGTATACCTCCGGAACAACATACTAAAGTTTTGTTGCAATAGAAGCATTTTTAGTCAAGTTATCAGAATAATGGCTGTGGAATAAATCTCGCTCCTGTGCCCTGACCTTTGACTCCATTTCAATATTCAACAGAACCAGTTCAGTATACTTCCGGAACAACATGATAAAGTTTTGTCACAATTGAAGCATTTTTAAGTTATGATGCATAAGGGCGATGGAATAGATCTCACTCCTCAAGAGGGTTCATCCCCAGGTTGTCCCCTATCACATACTAAAATTTCATCAAAATCGAACCATTTTTATAGAGTTATCATGCGGACAGACAAATCTAGAGCATATATGCTTCTTCAACCTACGGTTGGAAAGCGTAAAAAACAAAACAAAAAAACAGTAGATTTCCAAAGCACAATATGTTTCTACTAAACTATGCTATTTAACTCCTTTATAACTATCACTGATTACAGAAACATCACAAGCATTTAGTTAAAAAAACTAGTTAAATATTACAATTCTGAGAACTTTCAGAACTGTACTTGAACCCTTAAAATTTATGAAAATGGTGTAGAGAGTGGTTAAAACTATGGAAATTTCTGATATTAATGAATTAAAATCTATAATTAATTTATTGTGAAATTATTTATGATTAAGCATGCGTGTGCTTTAAACAAAAGAGCAAATTCTTGCTCTGCTCCTTAAAGGAACAGTAAACTTAAAAAAAAAAGGTCCTCGAAAATACAAATTTTTGCTGTCATGTTATGCGGGTGATGCTCATAGAGCCAAAATTTGTTTCCTTACGGCTATTAGAAGCTGAGTAAACAGCCGACAAAGTTTCTGATGATGACACCACAGTAGACAAACAGTCAGACCACTTTTCGCACCAGCAGCAGCTGTGTACTCAGCGTGGTAGGGGTTGTGAAGGAAAGTACGAGGTATTTAGGGTCAGGAATTTCTCTCCTTGTGTTGCACATGTCCTGTTCATTAGTCATTAAACTTTCTGCTGCAATTTACACAACTGGAATGAATTTTAAGCAATTTATGGATTTCGCTGAAACTCTTGATCACTCATTAGGATGCTGCTGTGTCCAAGAAGTTGGGCCAGTGATTAAGTTTACGTGGCACTGTATGGAAAAGCAAATTATGCAATTTCGAAATTTGGGTGAGCAAGATGGATAGTTTAATTCGCCAGGTTTTTGCACCAAAAACTGTACATATTCCATTATGGATATTCGCAAGAGAAATATTGTTTGTATTGTCGTCCAAAAAGGTGTTTTTGACGAGGACTTAGAAAAGAATGTGTGAGATTTATTACTTTCAGGTTTCTATGAAGAAATAAAGATATCATTTTTTTTTATTTAACAGATAGACATAGAAGAATTCGTACCCTCGTGAAGAAAAAATATCCCTAAATTGATCATCAGTTTGATGTGTGTCACATGGCCAAAAGTTTGACTAAAAATCTAAAAGCTGCTGAAAAGAAAGCTCCTTTACTAGAAACATGGCAGTCCAATGTAACCAACCATTTATGGTGGTCAGCTCAAACGTTTAATGGAGATGCTGAACTGCTGGTAGAAAAATTTCTATCTGTGACTAACCTGCCATACAGTAATAAAAGTAAAAATAACTATTAGATAAACTGCCTTTTTATCTAACTATTATATTTAGAGCTATATATCATGTTCAACTATTGCGCAGTATTTTTATTTTCCCTGGGGGGGGGGGGGATTAATGACTTTGCACTTGAGCTACGAGAAATACTCATAAAGTTATTTCTCCCGTGACAATAGGAGAAACTAAAATAAAACCCAATAAAATATGCACTTAGTTCAATGGAAAATATCTTTATATACTCGTATAGACAGCAGCTGACAAATCTTTAGTGACAGTGGAGGTTAATTGAAATAGTCTGGGTCATTTCCAGGGCAACAAACAAAACCCGAGTACTGTTAATTAGATTCAGGAAAACATTCCCTAATTTTACTCACAACACAGAAAGGGATTACTTTTCTGATCTTTCACCCTACAGGCATCCAGGCATTGACCCAATATATGAATTGTTTGTATGCAAAGTGTCTCAATAGTTTGTTACACACAAGATCAAATTTTTCTTCTCGTTTTTTTCTGCCCGAAGAATCATTAGATAACGACTTGCCTATAAGGTGTGGATGTTTAAAACAACAATGTCGAATGATTAGTGGTTTACTATACATTGGGCACTACCTTTTATTTTCATCATCTGATCACTCTCGTTGCAACACAAACATTCAGCGTCTGTCAGTGCCCCTACCATGTTTCGGAGAAATTCTTGGAGCGGGAAAATATGCAATTTGGAGCAGAAACGTTGGGTTTTGGAATGAGAAAATTTGCATTTTGGAGCAGAACTCTGGTTTTTGAGCAGCTAATGATAGTATTTTTAATTAAGTCTATGCTGTGCTTTAAGTTATGCTTATATACTGAATTACCATTATTTTATGAACTATGAAAAAATGTTATATTTCAGGTTTCTGCTTCTCTTACGACTGTTAATTAGCATCTCTGTTGTTCCTACAGTGAGATAAATAGGAAAACAATTATACTACCCCTGATTTACTGAAAACTACATGACTTGCAATATTTTAAGCGTAACATATCAATATCAGGGATTTTCTTCTGAATGCATTTGTTTCGTTGTAACACAAATAGGATGCTGCTGTGTTCAAGAACTGTTGCTATTGTTACTGAACGCTTGCAAATATACACTTAGGAAGAATACATAATATATAAGTACTGTTTGTTGTTTGGGTGGTTTTTAGCAGCATATTTTTCGAGATTCATGGCATTCAGATGAAAATACATTTCTGAAACCAACCAACTGGCAAGCCACGTGTACGTGGTTTGGATGTGCATCACAAACTCCTAAGGTTTTCTGAAGGAAAGTGTACCTTCGATATAAAAGGAAAACTAATGTAACATTTAATAATCAAATTTTAAAATCACCTTTCAGCAGTTGCGCCATGATACTCTTCATACAATCTTTTTCATCCAGTAATTATCGATGTCAAACTTTCGTTATTGCTGTGAACAATTACAACTGGAACCCAAACTATAAGATAACAGTGAGATTTAGTAAAGTTGGTTAGATAAAAGCTGCTTCCATTGCCTAACGCTTACATAGTGACATTTTGTCGAGGGATTGCCCCCCCCCCTCTTCAGTAGTAGTAGAATGAGTTTACGACTTTTTTGTTGCTGCTGTCTGAAAGAGCCACTGCTCTTGCATACGTGGGATCCTGCATGTATGGGCATGGACATTAAGCAGACGATTGCGTGTTAGTAAGTGGTTCAACACACCTTCCATCTGGAAAGAGAAAAATGTGAGGGTGAAGATGTTCCCCAAGGTAGATCAAAATGAGAAAAGAAAACCTAAAAATTCTGCTCCCTGAATGTACAGGGCAAAATTCAGACTTTAAGTAAGAACCAAAAGATCAGTATTCCTGATAATTGATTACAAGTTATGCAATATAACAATCCTTTCATTTATCCATAGAGCTCGTGAGCGATTTATTGGGTTGTCGGAAAAGCCATGACGTATTTTGGCGGTTGGGCGGTTTTGGAAGTACTAGAGGCATGTGCAGCTCTGTTATCGCTATGGCATTCGACAGGTGCCAGTTCTAGTTGCAGTCTAAAAGGAATAGTGAGGGATTTGGTTAATTTGCGGAGATTTGACATCAAGTTGAAGATGAAAGATTAAACTAAATATTTTCGCCATATTTTACTGTTTTACTTCCGTAAAGGGAAGAACGCGCGTCAAGCTTGTGAAAAGTTGCGTAAAGTGTACGGTGATAATGCTCTACAAGAACGTCAGTGCCAGCGGTGGTTCGCAAAATTCTGTGCTGGTGATTTTGACCTCAACAATGCTCCTTGGTCCGGGAGGCCAACCGAGGTTGAAGACGACCAAATCAAGGCATTGATTGAGTCACACCCACGTTACACGACACGAGAGATTGCAGACACATTGCACATCCACCATTCGAGCGTTCACGACCACCTGAAGAAGCTGGGATGCATAAGCAAGCTCGATGTGTGGGTTCCTCATGAACTCAAAGAAGCTCAATTGACGGCGCGTATAAACATCTGCGATATGCTCATTAAACGTGAGGAAAACGATCCTTTTTTGAAGCGACTGATAATTGGTGATAAAAAGTGGATTGTGTACAACAATGTGCTGTGCAAACGGTCGACCTTTTTTGAAGCGACTGATAATTGGTGATAAAAAGTGGATTGTGTACAACAATGTGCTGTGCAAACGGTCTTGGTCTCGACATGCTGCTTCGCCTCAAACGACATCCAAAGCACACATTCATCAGCGGAAGGTTCTGGTCTCAGTGTGGTGGGATTTTAAAGCTGTCGTGTTTTTGAGCTCCTACCACGGAACCAAACAATCGATTCAAATGTGTACTGTCGGCAATTGGACAGTTTGAACGAATGCATCAACCAGAAACGTCCAGAGCTCGTTCATCGTAAAGGTGTTGTGTTCGATCACGACAACGCGAGACCACACACAAGTTTGATCACCGGCCAAAAATTATTGGAGCTTGGGTGGGATATGCTGCCACACCCAGCATACTAGCCTGACCTTGCGCCCTCAGACTTTCACTTGTTTTGATCTCTTCAACAGTCCTTGCTTGGTATAACGTTCGATTCAGATGAGGCTGTAAATCAGTACCTTGTACAGTTTTTCGCCATGAAAGACAGGTCCTTCTATGAACGAGGCATTCTGTAGCTCACTGAAAGATGGCAAAAATGTTATTGAACAAAATGGGCATTATATCATTGATTGATCTTTGTTCGTTCTATCAATAAATGAGCTTTGCAAAACATGGCTAATATACGTTATGACTTTTCCGACAACCCAATAATTAACATGCACGAGACTGACGAAAAAACAAAACAAAGCTGTACTTTTTAATTTGGTGAAAAATCAGACTGTGTGGTGAGAAAGTGTGAATATTACGCAGCATGAACAAAACTGGTTCGTTCACTGTAATTTATTTATGAAAATATTTAACTAGATCACACCACTGTATTCACAATTATAAAATTATTGAATTCCAAACAAAATAGGGTGGTCTTGAAAGACATAGCTTCAAACAGTTTTTTTACCTGGTTTTGTTCTTGTACTTGCTAGAACATTAGCTCTGGTTTCCTCTTGTGAGCAAACCCTACTTTCTTCTTAGCACGTTCCACAACATATTAGTCTTCTGTTAACTCTGCCACTGCACAGCATCCACTGTTTACTTTTTTTTTCTGCCGATAGTTTCTTTGTTACTTTTCTTTCTTTTTTCGTCCTTTTTTTTTTTTTTATTCCCTCAGATGACAATTTTATCCATCATGCTAAAAGAACTTTCAGCCTGAGAACCATGAATTCTGATATCAGAGCTTTCAGTATTTTAGATAAATGGTGCAATTTTCAGAGAATGAATACTTTTTTATGAACACCATGCATCAATTCTTACAAATTTCCAAACTTCGTCACTTCCTTTTTTAGAAATTTCCCCCACCCTAATCAAGCTAAAATGCACACACATTTATGGGGGTGATGACATTTAACAACTACATAGGAGTGGGAACATCGCGGGGGGAAGGGGGAGGTAATATAATTATAGCAGAAATCTTCACTCTGCTCGACTTCCGTTTTCGGAAATTTATCCCGCATTTTCAAGCTGAATACAAATATTTACGGAATAAAATAATATCTAACAATACTGGGTAGAGGAAATGTCATGAGAAAAAAAAAAAAATATGATTACGAGAGAAATCTTACCTCCGTCTACTTTCCGTTTTCGAAGGATAAAATTCTGTCCTCCAGAGAAAACGATCCCCCTCCCCCTCCCGCCATTAATCCTCCCAAAATTTCAGTTGTACACCGATCTCATGCACAGTCCAAATGATAAAAAAAAAAAAAAAGATGGAATTCCTCTAATCAGCGTAAGAATCTCGTGGCCGAAGATTACAGGGAAATTTTTGGGCGGCCTAACTTCTATTTTCGGAACGTTGCCTACAATTTCAAGCTGAATTTATGCAATGAAATTATATTTAACAACAATACTGAACAGAAGCAACATCACACGCGAGAAAAAAAAATATGATTAAGGGAAAAATCTGCACTCCGTTTAACTTTTGTTTCCAAATGTTTAAAAAGACAAAACAACATCCCCAGATTAAATATGGACCCCCCCCAACTAATACCCCAAAAATTTCTTTACATTTGCATGATCTCAAAAATGACCCCCCCCCAATAAAAGGGGGAGACTCAGAAAATTCGTGGAAGAATGTTACGCACGAATTAACCACTGAACAGATTTCTAATGTCGTAAGATTGCGCTAAAATATCGATGACCAGTAAATTTTAACTTTTGGCGCAGATTTCGTTAAAATCAAGATTTTTTAGCAGAATGGCGCAAGAACAACGTCTTGGCGCGGGCTGGCACAATTGCCGCAGGTCTGGCAGCCCTGGTCTGTTGACATTCTCTTGCAGTTATCACATTAGCACCAGTCAAGATTACCTTTTCTACCTTGGAATTTGTTTTCACATTTCTTGTTAAACATTCGTACTGTACCGGCAGAATATCGTGGTTCAAATGAATATGGATTTATACCAGCCATTTTACAGATTGATGGGATCTACTGCGCTCACAGAACGGTAAACAGCTCCGCTGGAGCCCTCTGCACGCTGAGCGTCCGGTCTCTTGTTTAATGTGATGTCACGGCTGATTTTCGAAAACGCTCTAGCAAAAGAACTACTGACAATAAAGCATTTCTGATTGCGTCAGTTTTCATGTCTCTTTCAACATTACATTTTCGTGCGGGGGGGGGGGGGGGATATGTCCAAAATGAGTTTACTGTTCCTTTAATATAACAAGAAGTGTGAATGAGTAATGCAAGAACATGAATTTTAATTGAAATAAAATTTTAAAAGTTGGTTACTGCCATTTCTTACACTACTGTGAAAACAATTTTATCAGTCAGGTAAATGGTATCAGTTCCTTTAGGGTCAGATTAAGTACCAATTTTGAATTGTAATTTCTCTTAAAAAGCTCAGTTGATATAGTTCTGTTGACTGATTTTGAAAAGAACGTTGAAAGATATACGAGGTCTGATCAAAAAGTTCCGAGACTAGGCCGATATACAACAAAATACATAAGTTACTTTAGTCTAGCTATGATCTCCCCCAAAGTAGTCTCCTTGGGCAGCAATACACCGCTGCCAGCGTTGTTGGAACTGTTGGAATGTTGCGAATCGTGCTGGATCTCGTCCACGGTTTCAAAACGGCGACTTTTAAGCTCCAGCTTCGGGAACAGAAAGAAGACGCCAAATCCAGCGAGTAAGGCGGGTGAGGAAGGGTAGTCATGCTGTTATTGCTAACACTCTGTGAGCTGCTGCATTGTTGTGATGGAGCAGGAAATTTCCCCTGCATCACATTTCAGGTTGTTTGTGGCGAATGCCCTCCTAAGAAGCCACAGAACACCGCAGTTAAAAAGGGTGGAGACGGTCTGCTCCTGGGAAACGAATTCACAGTGCACAACTCCACAAATGTCAAAGAACACGATGAGCCTGCTTTTGTTGCGCCCAGAATGACCAAGTTTCAAGTTTCCGATCAATTTGAATATAACCATCACAGGATTCGCTAGTCGAAGCAACCGGCATTCATGTTTAGGGAATCTGGAGGTTAAGAATCTTATCCCGTGTTTGCCCGGAGAAGCAGATAAATCATGAAAGAAATACAGGATTATGCCATATAATACAAATTTTGAGATGACAATCCGATTTTTGGCGTAAATGTGACAAGGATGGTAAGTCAGATAATATTCGAAAACTTGAAAATTTTCATCGTCCTGGAGTGGGAATATTATCTGACTTACCATCCTTGTCACATTTACGCCAAAAATCGGATTGTCATCTTCAAAATTTGTATTATATGGCGTAATCCTGTATTTCTTTCATGATTTATCTGCTTCTCCGGGCAAACACGGGATAAGATTCTTAACCTCCAGATTCGCTAAACATGAATGCCGGTTGCTTCGACTAGCGAATCCTGTGATGGTTATATTCAAATTGATCGGAAACTTGAAACTTGGTCGTTCTGGGTGGTGTAGTGGTTAGCATACCCGGGCGTTTTCTGGGAGACGAGGGTTCGAGTCCCGCTCCAAGACGATGAAAATTTTCAAGTTTTCGAATATTATCTGACTTACCATCCTTGTCACATTTACGCCAAAAATCGGATTGTCATCTTCAAAATTTGTATTATATGGAGTAATCCCGTATTTCTTTCATGATCTTGACAGAGTTCGACATGGAGCGCCTTCTGTTTGGGGTTCAGAATCTTTGCAGCAATGCGGTGCTAGTTAAAAACCGACGTCAATATTTCCAGAGATGCCATCCCGAGAAAGGAGTCAACAGTAAAAAAATCCAAAGTTTTCAGCAAAACTGCTTTGACCTTCAGTAAGATTTTCAGTATATCAAAAATATTTATTTTAAAATTTTAGAATCGTTTATAACACTTTTTAATAAAATGAATAAGTTCCAAAATGTAGTTTTATTTACAAATTATATATATATATAACCATAAATAATACACGATCACAGCCTCTCCTTGACAAATGTCAACCCCGCCTTCTCGTGGTGCATCCTGTTCCCACTAAAGGGGCTCTGACGACCGCAAATAGCGGTATAACTATACCATCGGGATCAGAGGAAATGCTATCCCACACTCACCAACCCGCTTGGCCAGCGTGGTGAGTTATGGCCAAACACCTCCAAAATGACTCTACAACTTAAATCTTGGCCCTCAGTCTCCGGCAGCTGGAATGTACCTGGCCAAGGCAGCGGCCAGTGCGACATGAAGGCAGAGGGTGCTAAGAATCCCCGGAGGACCGGACTAGGCTGCCATTTGATGCTGACCTTGGCTACCTACAACGGACGCTCCCTATCTTCTGATTCAAGGCTTCTTGAATTGGAAGAGGAACTACAAAGGATCAAGTGGGACATCGTCGGGCTAAGTGAGGTAAGGAGAAAAGGAGAAGATCTCATTGAACTGAAAAGTGGACATCTCTTCTATTATCGTGGGACAGATACTGGCAGAACTAGTGGTGTTGGATTTATAATAAACAAGAAACTGAAGGATAAAGTGGTAGAAGTTGAAAGTTCCTCTGACAGAGCTGCACGACTCGTTATCCAACTATCGAGAAGATACCAGGCTCAGATTATTCAAACTTATGCACCCACCACAAGTCATCCTGAAGAAGAAATTGAAGAATTTTATGAGGAAATTCGTCATCTAAATAATAAAGGTAAGCAGCACTTGAAGATAATTATGGGAGATTTCAATGCAAAAATAGGGCATCAGCAACAGAATGAAACTTCAGTAGGTAAATTCGGTCACGGCAACAGAAACCAGCGTGGAAATACTCTCGTTGAGTTTGCAGAGGCAGAAGGATTTTTCATCTTGAATTCCTTTTTCAAGAAAAAGCCACACAGGAAATGGACATGGAGACATCCAATTGGGACGACAAGTGAAATTGATTTTATTATGTGTAACAAAAAATTCGTCATCGAAGACTGCAGTGTGCTGAACAAGTTCAACACAGGTAGTGACCATAGATTGGTGAGATGTAAGATGCACCTCAACACTAAACTGGAACGTGGCAAGCTCATAAGACAAACAAAATGTATTGACATAACCAACCTTAAAAAACACCATAATACTTTCAAGTTGGAACTGAAGAACAGATTCTCTGCTTTAGAAGGCCTAACATCGGAAGAAGTGGATATTTCGGAAGTTAACAGAAAAGTAACCAAAGCTCTTATGGAAACAGCAACAAAATTAGCTGGGTCTAAGAACAAGTTGCATGTAAACAAATTATCAGGAAAAACCAAAATGTTGATGCAAAAAAGAAGAGAGATGAGGACAACTAAAGAAGATGTGACTTCCAAAGTGGAATATATAGAGCTATGCAAGACAGCACGAAAAAGTATCACTGAAGACGTAAGGAAATTCAACTGTGAGCTAGTGAGGAAAGCAATTGAAAACAACCAAAGCCTAAAGATAGCAAAGGGACATCTCAGTAAGGGAAGAAAACAGATTATGGCTCTGAGAAAAGAAGATGGTTCTATAACAAGAAATAGAGGCGAAATTTTGACAAGAGTGAAAGATTTCTACTCCAAATTATATGAAAGGGATGATACATGTACTCCAGACATCATGAAAGGTACCAGAGTTCTTCCAGTCCTCCCAGCAGAAGTTGCTCATGCAATCAAGAACATGAAGCGGGGGAAAGCTCCAGGAGAAGATGGAATTACTATAGACATCATACAAGAAGCAAGTGGAGAAATTGAAACAGTACTCGCCCAAATTTTCACTCGATGCCTTAATGAAGGGAAAATTCCTGAGGATTGGAACAATGCTACAATGATCCTGCTACATAAAAAAGGTGACATTGAGGATCTCAGGAACTACAGACCTATCAGCCTCCTATCAGTGGTTTATAAAATCTTCACGAAAGTTCTTTCACACCGCTTGAAGGTAACACTGGACATGGCTCAACCGAGAGAACAAGCTGGATTCAGGAGTGGCTACAGCACAATAGATCATATCCACGTACTGAGAGAACTAATTGAAAGAGCGAGGGAATATGAACTTCCATTGTGCATGGCTTTTATCGATTATGAAAAAGCCTTTGATTCGGTGAAACCATCAGCAGTTACCACGGCTCTGAAATCCTGCGGTATTGAAGATGCATACATTAATATTATTAATAACATCTATGAAAATGCAAGTGCAAAGATTCGGCTGTTTGAAAATACAACACACATAAAAATTGGAAAGGGAGTGAGACAAGGTGACACCATATCTCCGAAGCTCTTTAATGCCACATTGGAAAATGTCTTTCAATCACTGAACTGGGAAAACAAAGGGATAAAGATTAATGGAGATTATCTAACCCACCTTCGTTTTGCTGATGACGTAGTAATTTTTGCAACTACCCCATCAGAGCTGCAGAGTATGATCCAGGAACTTGTTGACAAGAGTAAAGAAGTGGGATTAAAAATGAACTTTCAGAAGACAAAAGTGATGTTCAATGCTTTTACAAGAAATGAAGATTTATCGATTGATGGAGAAAAACTGGAGATAACAGATACGTATGTTTATCTTGGACAGCAGATATCAAGTGAGGGTCACATTGATGAAGAAATTAATCGGCGTACAAAACTTGCCTGGAGAGCTTTTGGAAGAAACAGCATAATTTTCAAGAGCAATATGCCATTATGTCTTAAAAGAAAAGTGTTTGATCAATGCATCCTTCCAGTGCTTACGTATGGTGCAGAGACGTGGACCTTAACTAAAAGAGACATACAAAGGCTGCAGACAACTCAAAGAAGCATGGAGAGGTGCATGCTTGGTATAACCAGGAGAGATAAGAAGAGGAACTCGTGGATCCGAAAAATGACGAGAGTGGAAGACATCATGATCAGAGTTAAATCCCTGAAATGGCAATGGGCTGGACATACTGCCAGAAGGACAGACCATAGATGGACAGCCGAAATTTTAGATTGGATTCCAAGGGACAGGAAAAGACCCAGAAAAAGACCACATGGGAGATGGGTGGATGAAATTCGTAAATATGCGGGAGTGACATGGAGGAGACTGGCACAAGACAGACCGTTGTGGAGGAAACTTGGGGAGACCTTCGTCCAGCAGTGGATTGATAATGGTTGACAATGATGATGATGATGATACACGATCAGTTATCGGGTGCCAATCTTCAGGAGAGGATGCACTTAATTGGCTGAACCACTGACAAGTTTTATGCGGATGTCTTAATTTAGCAACCACAGTTGAAAGAGAAATGTCTCACGAGCGTAGACATGCGAGCTATAGAGGCATCACGGCATGGAGGGTGACACCCGATACACAAGATATTAGGCGAAAAATAAATTCCTCGTGAGCCATAGAGGCGTCATAGGCGTGGCGGATTACACTCGACAATGTGAGCTATTCGGTGAAAAAGAAATTCCTCGCGAGCGCCATGTGCGAGCTATTCGAGGAAAGCGGATTCCTCGTGAGCGCCGACTTGCTAGCTATAAAGGCGTCATCGGCATGGTGGGTGACATCCGACATGCCGATGACATTTCTTTTTTTATCTATTCGGTGAAAAATGTCTCACGAGCCCCGACATACGAGCTATATAGAGGCATCATACAGGGTGCTTACTCTTTTTCAGGGAAAAAAATTCAAGGACTTTCAAGAACCTTCAGGAAAAAAATTCAAGGATGAATGAATTTTTCAATGTCCTAAACCGCAATGAATATATTACATATCAAGAATTATGTGTGTTGTATTATGATACTCATTAACAGTATTTGTAATTGGTAGCCAATTATGAAAAAAAATCTTAGCAACAACTTTTAACACAACATTAAATTTATCATTGTTGAAATATAATTAACAAGTATATCAAAAAAATATTAAGCAAATGGGTGAATAATTTATTTACAATTATTCACTAAATCCATTTTTTTTACTTGAGTTCAAAATCTATTTCTTTCACCAATGATTGTTTGACTTGAGCTGTCTTTCTAAAGCTATTTGATTTAACAATGCAGTTAAAATTATGAGTATCTTTTGCTTTTGTTGCCAAGTCATCAGCTGATTTTAATAAATCCAATACTTCATTTTCTACACATGTTTTTCTTTTTCATACTTTCTATTTCATCCAGTATTTGTTTTTTCTTTTGGGCTACAGCAGAATTAGCCTTGTCCCAAGCTTTTTCTTCTAAATTTATTACATATCTTTGCCTAGCACATCTGACATTACTCAAAAGCAATTTTGAAAACTCGACCTTTCCATGCCACCAATGTTACTTAGATGGTCATATATTATTCTTTGTGAAACAATCGAGTTTTCTTTCATATTGTCAATTATTAGTTCCTTATTAATGGAGAATCCTCTCTCCACTGATGCCTGTCCATGTGAGAGCAACAGCAGCTTTTTAGTTACTTCCCACAACAGATCATAGTTTTTACTTGAGGATAAATGTTCATAAAATAACACATATATTCTCATCAATTCCTCATAATTGTTATCAAAAAGTTTAAAATCTGAAGTTACTGCTGCAACACTACTTATAACATCCTTTAATTGCAGCATAATAGTGTCAAAAACACTAGGTTTCAGATGATTTGTGATTTGCATCCGCAAGAATTTCTAGAATAATCTTGAAACTTTTTAAGCAAGATTCCTTCTCAGCACTCATTAATTTAGGATCTAAGCACTTCATGTGCCGCACAAGAGCATACTGCAGTGGGCATTTAGTGAGCAATTTTTTGACAAGGTTTGGCAAAATTGATTTGCATTTCATACGAAATTCCCATTATCTGCTTTTCACTTACATTTGATGACAAAGTCTTCACCTCCTTTTTGGCCTGGAATCTAATATCAATCATCCTATAAGTGGAACAATTTTTATTATCAGTTGGATCAATTTTTAGAAGTGATGTAATGGTCTTTGTTTCTTCTAATACATCCATTTTAACAAAGCGACTCATCAGATTCCTTAACATTTTCTCTAAGTCTTTAGCCATGAATGGCAGCATTGGCTTATCTGCCTGATACTTTTCTAAAAAGGGACTCAGTTGCTTTGCAATAGAATTAAAAAAATATAATTTGGCAAGTGCCAATGCATCCTTCACCTATTTTTGGACAATATTAAAGGAAACTGTGCAAGGATTATTTACAATTTTCTGGGCTACCAAGGTTTCATACTTTAAAATAAAGGGTCAAATTTCTGTAGCACGTTCACACACGGGAGAATTTTCAACCCACCTGTGTGAACAGAATTTTAGTGGCATTTTTATAGCATTATCCACATCTAAATAATCCTCACGCCATGCCGGTGAATCTTTAAATAACCTGTATAGGCTTGAGAGAAATTTTTCTATTTCCCAATCACTCACAGTAGTAGCATGTCTCAATGCATTATGCACTATGTGCAATCCACAGGTACCGGTGTTTAAGAGAGCTGCATTTGAATTGGCCGATAAATCATCTTGAAATAAAGAAAACAGCTTTAAATTCACATTTGGCCCATCCATAGAAAACTGAACTGTATTTTTTGAAGGCAAATCCTTCAACGATTGCTTAAGTTTGTCTAACAAAATTTCTGCACTTGCGTGGTATAAAAACACAGGTCAGATACTGTGATGCTACTCTGTTCTTGTCCCAAAATCTTATATGGATGTCCATTTGTTTTTGTTGAGAGTATTTATTTAAGCTCTCATCAAACAAAACAACAAAATCTTTGCTTTCATTAATCTGTTGCAACAAAAGTGATTTAAAATGGGGTGCCAAGCCAAAGCAGCAAATATATGAACATTTTGTTTGTCCACAAGAAAAGTTGAGAGCCGTTTCACTGTCGGGAACCATCAATCGAAACAACTTATCAATTCCACCACATGATCTGTACGAATAATGGCTTTCTACCACTTTTAAAGTCCATAATATTTTGGCTTTTGTAGGATCTTTTCTGGGAAACAACCTGCTGATGATGAAGAAGATGGCTCTGGTGATGATGGTGTTTGTGATGCTGGTGCCGGTACTTATTCAAACAGTCCATCTAAGGTCGTATTTCGACTTTTGTTTTCAGAATGGGTCACGTACTTTTTACTTTTCACGTGGCTTCGCAATGCAGACTCTCCCATGGACGAAATGCATTGGAATTTTCACAAGCAGAAAGCCACATGCAATCAATGTAAAGAGTTTACGAAAGGCACTGGACTGAGCTCCCTCTCGACTTTAGCGGACGGCACTCTGAAATGGTTGTAGGAGGAATCGCATGACAAACAGCGTACGAAGAGAAGCACCACCTCCGTTGGCGGGGAAAGTCAGAACATCAAAGGCATATAGGGACTACCCCTAATGCGCGGTTTCTCGACCAAAAGACGGTTAAAAATAGAAAATCGTGCGCATGGGCTTTTCCGTAGTTTTTTTAGGTGACTTCTATAAAACCACAAGATGGAGTGAAAATCTGTAAAAGCTGGCATCCCTGTATTTCTTGCACTGTTCCGTATGACATGTTGATGATGGTTGCAATGTCTTGAATGGTTCTCCGATGATCCTCGTGCCCCAGTTCAATTTTTTTTACACATTTTCGGGGGTTTTGCTCGTGGATGGTTGCCCTGACTTCTTGTCGTCTTCCAGTGCCATTCTGCCGCTCTTGAAGCACGAGTGCCACTCGAAACACCTCGCACGACCCATTGCTTCATTGCCATAAGCCTGCTGCAACATTTCATGCATCTCCATTCCTAATTTGCCGAGTTTGACGCAGAATTTGATGTTCGCTCGCTGCTCTAGCTTGCAGTCCATACCAAAATTGCAGCTGTGTTCTGCACGTGATCACCAAATATTGTGTAGCATAGCTCCCGATGTTCACAGAACGACGCCACTCGGCACAATGACTCGTGAAATTCACCGCCCTCGACCGCTGCTTGCGCATCCGTGTGCTGCCATCTGTTGGCACGCTACGTTCGGAACTTTTTGATCGCACTATATAGAAAAAAACATGAATTTCATTAGAAAAAGACCTTTAAAAAATTTTTTTAAGTCAAACTTCCTCTTTTGCATTCCGAATGAGCCAAAAGACATGAAGATACATTCATCCAGCAATGAATCACGAATTGTCAATGATCAATACATAATTTTTATTACAACTAAAAATTTTTTTACATTTGTTTGCCCTCTAAAACTGAAATGAAATATGTCTTATTTTCTGTATGTGTGTTTCATGTGCCATTCATATAAACCAACACTACTGAGAAACAAGATATATATATACACTTACCATAGCAGAAATTTCTCCATCAGCTTGAAGGAACTCAATGATTTTACTTTTGTGTGCAGGCTCAACACGTGAGAAAAGCCTCGCTCTTTGGCAAGCTAACTTCTGTTCTGTAGGTGTCAGTTCATCGAATTCCCTCCCAGAAAATGATAAACCTAGGGGGATCATCATTTGATTTTAGAAAGCCAACACACAAGATTAAACACTTTTAGTAAATGCAAATACCAAAATAAGTTCACATAGTGAAAAACTTTTCAAATCACCAACTAACAAGATTTATACGAGTTTTGTTTGACATCATAGTACAAATTTCCAACAATCCATCAGTTTGTTAGAAGCTTTTTTACACTTATCCTAAACTCCAGTTCTACATAATAACAGAGGTGCCAACCTTCTAAGGTGCCTATCAGTAATCACCATACGAAGCCTCATCGTTAACGCACGGAAAGGGTATTTCATGAGAAATTAACATGCGAAATGCGTAATAGCCTTATAAGTTTACACTATCCCGACAAAAATTATGAAATTAAATTAGCAATACTGAACTTACCTCATGTCATTGCTGACATAAAGACTCCCTTGTTGCTTGTTTGTCAGTGGTATATTCTTTTTCAGAAAAGTTTTTATAACACTGCTCACCTGAGGAAAATGCTTTACTTTTCGGTACAAGGACACTTAATGTTTTGGTGTTCATTGTTGGGTGGAAGTCTGTGTGGTTTTTCCTCACTGTACTAAATATTCTCTTTGTAGAGGAATTGCCATGAGGGATAGTCAATATTGCCACCATTAGTTTAGGCAATGCAGAATACTTGGGAAGGCCAGATGAATCCCTCATCTTAGATATTTAATTCCATGTCACATCTGCTCTAGGATATGCAGCTTCATTGATAAGAGTCAAACTGATAAGCAGCAAACTCTGCATCTAGTTTATTTACTTCTTTAGAGTTCAGCACATTTGGAAATGAGACCACAAGAAGAATTCTTTTGCATTGAGATATCTGCTACTACAACATGATTCAGAAGTTTGCTTTGCTCTGGAAACTTCTTCAGTATATACACACAGGCCACTTTGTAGAAGTTTCTAACACTAGAATAAAACTTGCTTAACTGTGTACTAGAAAAACTACTTGATTTTATATAAGCTCTGGCTGCCCCACCAATTACCAGGTCACAATCTTCTTTCTGATATTTCATTCCCACAAAATTGACACCTATGATTGACGTTGATGCTTCACGTAAAGCCGACAGTTTGACAAACCTTACCAATAGATCTGTGAAAAGGCTTATTAGTTTTCTGTGTAAGAGATGTATAACAGGTTCTTCACACTGGGAATATACGTTGAAAGAAGTGAACACTGGAAGTGCATTGCTAAGGAATAAACAATACAATTTCGACATTGGATATTTAATTTGGGCAGTAAGTTGCACATTTTCTTCATCCCCCCCCAAAAAAAAAACTGCTGCAAAGCTTCCCACTACTTCAGGACCCTGTTCACAGCATCAAGAAATGACAGCCAACAAGTGCTGACATTAAAATTTTATGTCCTTTAACATGACAGACTATTGACACAAGCTGAGACCGTTTCTTCTTTTTGAACTCTCAAGATAATAGTACATCTGCACTAAAAACTGTTCCACATTTATTTCTGAAGTGCAGCTGTGGCTTTTGCAGCCAAATGAATCAAAGGCAAGCACAACTCTGAAGGAAGGGTTGAACTTCTGTAAAAAAAAAAAAAAAAAAGCAGCAACACCTTTAATATGGCCTAACATTGTATTTGCATTATCATATGCAAAAGAAACAGTTTGTCCATGGAATATTCCTCTTGCTGAATTCAGCATTTATATTTTTTTTAATGCCCTTGCCTGTATTGTTGTTGGATTCTAGTATTGTCAACAAGAAAGAGCAGATTTGACCCATGGCTTCATCAAAATATGATATCACAACTGGATATAACTTGTGATCACCTGAATCACTACTCTCATCTGTAGCTAATGAAATTTTTTTTTTCTGCAAAGCAGAGACATTTGCTGTGTTGAGCTTGTCATGTTTTGGATTAGTGCACCACTTTTCGTTCGAGCACAGCCAGATTTTTTGAGATATCCGAGTCAGAGTATATAGCACGAAACACGGGACCAGCATGATCACAGCTTGCTACAGATATGTTATGCTCCACAACGAATGCAATAAACAGCAATTCAACGTTTATCATGCTATTTTCATTCTTCTTTGCAGAAACATTACCCAAAGGCTTTGACTGAGTCTTTAATTTTACATAATCCTCATGTTTTTTGATTGGATATATGTATATGCCTTTGGCAATCATCTCGTCCTGCATGGGCTACTGAAAAATCGCAGCCACACATCGTACAAAACATATGGTATTGGGAAACATTTGATTTTGTTATGCACGACCATGTTTTAGAGTATTCATCCCAGTAATGTTGCTAGACTTCGACTCTCTTACTCCCTTTTGCATCCCACTCATTGTCAAAAACAGGCAATAAAAGAAAAACAATAAAACTTACCGACATTTGAAAATGATGATTTTTTGTCAGAAGAAATAAAAAACAAACAAACTATGTTTGCTTGTTTTTGTTTGAAAATTTTGAAATTACATGAAAAACATTTCACACCGGAAACGCTGTTCAACAAAGAAAGAATTTTTCAAATTGGACTCTTAGAACCAGAGATATTAACAAGCATAAGATATCTACGCCCTGGCAGAGAAACCATGCATTATTTTAAGAAGAAAATATTCGGAAAGGTTTATCGACAAAAGTGGTATCAATCCACGAAAGAATTTTTTCAACCAAAATTTTAGAAGCTCAGATTTTGCTGCAAATGCTTCAGAAACAGAAATTAACACTTACGGCCCTGGTGGCCAAACCATTCTTTACCAAATATTAGAAATTATATGCAAATCATTTTTCATCAGGAGCTGTATCCGGCACAGAAATAATTTTTCAAATCAGAGTTTTAAAAGCAGATATTGGGAAAACACAATTTACCTTTACACCCCCTAGCACAAAATCTACGAATTACTTGAAAATTTTGAAATCAAATGAAAAAAATTTCCTAATGGAAACTATCAGACAAAGAAGGAATTTTTCAAATTTGGACTGTTAGAAGAAGAGATATCAACAAAAATAAGATATACATCTATGCCCCCTGGTGCAGAAACCATGTATTATTTTAATCAAGATTTTAAAAGCTCAGATTTTGCTGCAAATGCATCAGAAGCAGAAATTAACACTTACGCCCCTGGTGTCCAAACCATTTTTACCAAATATTAGAAACTATGTGCAAACAATTTCGCACCAGGAGCTGTATCCTCTGAAGAAAGATTTTTTAAATCCGAGTTTTAGAAGCAGAGATATAGGGCGAAACGCAGTTTACCTTTACGCCTTCTAGTGGAAAATTTATGAATAGCTTGGAAAAGTTACTATACCTAAAATAGTCTTCGACATAAATGGAATTGAAAGATAAAAAAATTTTTTCAATCTGATGTTTAGAAGCAAATATATGGAATAAAATGTATTTCGAATTCGAAATCATCTGCATTTATGCCCTCTAGCGGTGAAATTGTACTTTGTATAAAAAAATAAAAAAACGACAAGAAGGATCGTCATTTCAAGCTTTCCAATGCAAAAGGAATTTTTGAAATCGGACTAATAGTTTCAGAGATGTGGTGTCCACAGATGGAAGGACAGACGGACAAACCGATAACATAAGCATGATCTTTTTTACAAAAGACATGCTAAAAAATGTTGGCTTTTGAGATTTTTTAGGAAACCGTTAAATATTTTTCTTATTTAGTTTTACAAATTTTCCCTAAATTCATAGTATTTTAACAAAAAAGGATACAAAATTTAAATTTTCTGAAACACACTGAAATCCGTAATTCTTCCAACCTATCCGTGATTCCGTAATCTGACGGTTGAAACTGTAATAATTACGGAAAATCCGCAATGGTTGGCACCTCTATAATAACAGCAAAACATTTCAACTGATTGTTTAAACAATAAACTAATTTCTTTATGTGAATCAATATTCAAATAAACAGCACAGGGAAACAGGATGATAACAATAGCAGTTTGATTATATTTATATCTACTTCAGCTTTTTTTCAGACACCACTATGTACAAGATCTTATAACCAATACATACAATTCCACAGTTCTGTATGTATTCAAGTAGGGAATCCATTGATTAGCCATGCGAATATGCAAATATTTTGGCCTGTAAATAAAATAAATTATTTCAAATACTTAACCATGCAAAAGTTTTTGCATTTGTAGACTTGAATGTGGATTATAACAGGGTACACAGTGTGCTTCTGGAGAAGTTCTTGAAACATTATGGTGTGACTGGAAATTTGAGTATGTGAAATGTATGTATGCTGGCAGCAAGAGCTTGCACATGTGAAAACAGAATTTTATCCGACTGGTTCTCCATTTGGCGCAGGAGCCATACGAAACTGTGTGTGCAAAAATTGTACACTGATGGCACAACCCGATTTTCTGAGAGGAAAAGGTGAACTGAAGAGTATGTTGTCCAGGCTGAATGAAGTATATAAGAAATTCAAAATCTTAACTATAAAACAGAAAATCCTTGTATCGGTTTGCCTAAAGCAGCAAAAACTCACGAACGCCGAACTCTGGCATCATGAAATTTGCACAGCTTATTAATGCTGGAATTTTTAAGTCAACACAACTACTTTTAACTCCCTACGTCGTTCCCTTCCATAATTATGAGTTAATTAAGTTCTGAGGTGATTAGACACCACATAAATGTATACATAGAAGGCAGAGTGTGTTTCACATTTTTCATATCAGCGTGCTTCACGTCCCGTGTTTCACATCAGTAATGTTAACGAATTTTGTGCAGTCAGAAATTCGTATAATTGGAAAACTGTTCTCACATTCTGTATCCTCAATGCATGTTAAATAACTCGGACGCCGAACTCTGGCATCATGAAATTTGCACAGCTTATTAATGCTGGAATTTCTAGGTTAAGCATTATTGCTGAGCCAAATCAACATAGAATAAAAATTGAATGTTTGCTTTGATAATGTTCTTGGTCGTTTTGATTCCACAGATTCCATACATTCTGTACATTTTGTAGCTTTAACTCGAGAAATATTTGTGACGGCAATGCTCAAAAGGAAGAGCCCAATTTTAATCAAACACGAATCAACACAAAACGCCAAAACTATCACAAACCAAGCAATCGGAAGAGGACAGATCACAAGCACATGAAGCGGACAAAACTACAAGACGATGCAACAAAACTGCTGAGGAAACAGAGGCGTGACTTGCTGAACAAGGTTCAAGACAAAGCAACGAAACTGCTGAGGAAACAGAAGCACAACTTGCTGAATGACTGCGAACTGTTACAAGACGAGGCAACGAAACTGCAGAGGAAACAGAGGCGCGACTGGCTGAACCACGTTCAAGACGACACAATGAAACTGCTGAGGAAACAGAGGCGCGACTTGCCGAACGGCGATCGCGAACTGCTACAAGACGAAGCAACGAGACTGCTGAAGAGACGAACGAGCGCCGAGCGTCCGATTGCCTACGAGCTTCAAACTTGAGAGCTACTGAAAGCGAGGAGCAGTGACAGCAACAAATTCAAAGTAATGCAATTGCTCACCAGAAACGAATTTTGGCTAAAACTGTTGAAACTCCCAGAAATGGACTCCAGCAGGAGAGACTTCAACAAGGCACCACACAAGCAAGCAAGTGGCTATATTTCAAGGACTAAGCATTCAATTATGATCCTGAATTGGATTATTCAAACGTTTCTTCAATTGTCATTGGTAGCATGTCTTTGAAGTGCACTTTTTGCTATGTGCTGAAGTTTGAAGGCGAGACACCAGGATTGTGCTGAATATTCTACAAAGCAGAGACTGAAACAAAAGTTTTTTCAACGATGACAAAAATTACAAATTAAAACTCAAAACCCAATAGGCAAGAGAAAAAAATAAAAAATAAGAAAACCAGAATGCAGAAAGTGTCGAGAATGCCGAGCGTTGGCTTTATATCAAGGGACCGGCAAAACTTTGCATTTTCTCACTTCCACAAAGACCAAGTTGAAAATGGGTTTCTGCAAATCCATAGATGTAAGTATAATCCCCCCCCCCCCCAAAAATTTTTTTTTATTTTACATAATGGCTCAAAGGTGCGGAAAAAAATAGTTTAGCAAAAGTTTTAGCATACATCTATCACTTTCCTGGCCCAACCCATACTCATCATCTCCCACACAAAAAAAGACAAACGTTGTCAAAAACTCACAAAAAAATGTGAGAAGGCTTGAACAACCAACAGAAAAATACAGTTTTAGCACGTGGTTAAGCAATCAGACCGCCCAAGTTAAGTTCCAAATGTGAACCAAAGAATAAAAAAAGCACTTAAAAAATGTCATTCCATGGGGAAAAAAACACTTCCAAAAAAAAAAAAAAAAAAAAAAACAATTATAACCGACCACGGTAGTAAATAGGAACTTTTTACATACAGTTCCCACGAAAAACCGGAAGCCAGAAAAACAAAACAAACGTGAAAGAATGCTTTGGAAAAGGTACTTAAAGTTAAAAATAAAAATTGCAATATTTACAAAGTATTCTAGGAATGCTTTAAGATTACAAAAATTGAAAATTTGTTCCAATCAACTCCGAAAAATGACGTCAACCACGAGGTCGAGTGACCAGCTAACAGCTCTAATAAAGAGCATAAAAACGAGTTCATGGCCAAAATTAAATGAAAGAAAATACACTAATAGTTAGAATACAATTTGCACCAATGCCAAAAAAAAAAATATATATATATATTTTAAGCATTTAGCGAAAACAATTAAAACAAGAGAAAGAACCTGCACAACAACAAAGGCAAGAGCTCACAATGCTGCTACCTCTGCACTCCACTGACACAAAATGGCCGACCTCACTACAGCAGCCAAGGAGGAGGAGAAAGTCCCTATGACTGTCCCGCAAAAAATTACACTGCACATGAAATTCCTCCAAGCAAAATTGCAAAACTTAGAATGAAGACCTGCTTGTCTAGTAAGAATAGAATAACTCTCCAGAATACATGAAAATTATTATCAAATATACCTGATGTGTATTTAATAATTTTTACCTGTATTAAAATACCTTAGTGTACATCTACAGACACAACCAGTAACCTATTTATTTTAACGTAAGTTATACCATTTTTATGTTAGCTATTCTAGAGACAGAATATCTAGTTTACTTTTTATATTTTTTTTATTTAATTTTTTAATCAAATTATAAACTTTTTTTGTGATTTTTATTTTTATTATTTTTATTTTTAATAAGACTGTCCTGTCCATAGCACTAAAGGCTCCTGTTAGTTAATATGCATCCTCCAGACCAACTTCCAAGAAGGCTTTCATTGGCCAGAAGCATTTTATTAACTGTGAAGAAATTAAAACAGATCTGCTAACCTAACTATTATTCAGAACAATTTTTCTTAATACTCTTAATAAAAAGAGCTGGAATCTTGTTATCTAGAAAACTATTTAATAGGATACTTATGTGGTCATTGAAATCCAAATTGTTGCTGCAAATTCTGGAAATTCTAAGTACCTGTGAAATAAGTACATTTTCTATTACTTTGGTTGAGATGTTATTGTACCAGTGCAAATATTTTATTACTTTGAAAGGAAAATTTACTCTTTTATCAAAAAGGCTAATGAAAGGGTTACCTCTGTTAAGCTTAATAATGCTTAAGTCTAAGAAATCAAGCTCTTGGTTATTTTGGTTTGAAATAACTCTGAAATTATCGAAAGTGATTTTACAAATATCTACCCCAGCTCTCTTAAATTGCATAAAAAAAAAAAAAAAACCAAAATAACTAAGAGTTTGATTTCTTAGACTTAAGCATTAAGCTGAACAGAGGTAACCCTTCCATTAGCCTTTTTGATAAAAGAGTAAAATTTTCCTTTTCAAAGCAGGGTGAAATTTGACTGGCATCGCATCGCATTTTGCATGGAGTTGCGATAGAATTTGAGATTTGTGTCGCATATTTCTGCGATGCAAGTTTCAAGTGGTTTTTAAAGGTTGTGATTAAATATGTGCGGGAGGTCGCAGTGAGCGATGGGTTTGCCTCCTCGGGGCACTCCATGGTAACAATGGCACACACAACAGCAACTAGGCCTCTGTGAATCTTGGAGAGGTGCAAGCTAGTTCTGTGTGACATTGGCAAAAAGACCCCAACTCACTGGGTTTTGTTCCAGAATCCTTAGGTTGAATGGCCAACTGGAACCCTCAGCTGTGGGCTAATCCTCCACACTGATGTACTTACCTGATTAAAAAGACAAAAAGAAATATTAAGAATCACTCAAGTGTGGGATATGGTGGACCTACCACACTTGAGAAGGACGGTCCACCACGGAATCGACCTGGACTTTCTAAACGGCGTACGAGAAAGAGATCTCGGCTGAGTGAATGCAAGATTGGTGTATGGAATACTAGAAGTATAAATGGCAAGATGAATGAGGTGATTGAGGAGATGAATAAGTATAGATTGGATGTGCTGTGTGTAAGTGAAACCAAAAAGAAGGAAATTGAGGTAGAAGAAGCGAATGGCACGGTGAGTGTGTGGTCTGGAGTATTGGATAATATGAGAGGACAGGCTGGTGTAGGTGTGATTTTAAGTGAAAAGATGAAGAACAACTTAATTCACTATAGTTGCATAAGTGAAAGAATTCTCTGGATTCGTTTGAAAGTGAAACTTCAGAGAATTGTAATTGTTGTAGTGTATGCTACTTGTGACTCGAAACCTTCTGATAAGAAAGAAGATTTCTGGAATGAGCTAAAAGCTGTTTCAAGCCAGTTTGGTGCTAAAGAAAAAGTTATAATAGCAGGGGATTTCAATGCTAGAGTAGGTGTGCAGAATGCCACTTCTGACAATGTTCTGGGTAAGTTTAATGATCCTTGTGTGAATGATAATGGTGAAAGATTAATTGAACTCTGCATTGAGAATGGTTTGTGTGTATCTAATACATTTTTCAACCACAAGTATATACTTGGGAAAATCGTACTCTTGGTCAAAAGAGTGTGATAGATTTTGTTGTCTACGATCAGTGTTTGAAACACTTAGTTGTTGAAACCCGTGTGATGAGAGGTGGGGATGTTGGTTCTGATCATTACTTGGTAGTGTCACGAGTGAAACTTAATGTTGGTTGGAGGAAAAAGAATAGGAAGAGACCCAGGATAGAAAGAATAAAGGTTGATAGGCTCCTTGAAGATCATCAGCAGTATTCTGACTTACTCAGAGAACGACTGAAGGATCTGAAATCTGGTGAGAGGGATGTAGAAAAGAAGTGGGAATGTTTTAAGAACTGTGTTGTCACTGCTGCTTAAAAGGTCTGTGGCGCCAATAGTAGTTAACAATAAAGGTGATGCTTGGTGGAATAGTGAGATTGAAGAGGCAGTAAAGAGAAAGAAGGAAGCCTATTTGGGGATGTTGCAAGGTAGAGAGACTGTGGATGAATATCGCTGTAAGAAGCGTGAAGCTGCTAAGCTGGTTCGCCACAGTAAGGCAAAAGATAGGAAGGAGAAAGTGGAAAGGCATGAACTGGCTTTTTGGAAAGATAGGAAGTCCTTCTGAAAATACATGAGACTCAGGAAAAAAAGGGGAAACAAAGTTGTAAGTTGTGTGAAGAATGAGATTGGGGAAATGATATGGGAGTCCAATGAGTTAAGTGAAAGGTGGGGTGAATACTTCTGTGAGTTATTAGATCAGGAAAGCAAGGATGATTCTGAGACAGATGCAGATGATATCACAATGAGGGATGAACGCACAGGAGGGATCTCAAGAGAAGAAGTGTGTAAAGCTCTAAAATCTCTTCAGAATGGTAAGGCTCCAGGAGTTGATGGCATAACTGCAGAGATGTTGAAACAGGGTGGTGACTCTGTAATTGACTGGTTAACTGAAATTTACCAGGAGTGCTGGGAGTTAGGAATGGTCCCTCGGGATTGGAAGGATGCTATCATTGTTCCCTTGTAAAAGGGAAAAGGTGATCAGACTGAATGCAAGAACTATCGTGGTATTAGCCTACAGAGTGTGCCAGGGAAAGTGTTTGGTAAGGTTGTTATTGAAAAAGTACGGGGTCTTACATCATTGAAAGTGTGGGATGTTCAGAGTGGTTTTATGCCTGGTAAAGGCTGCACTAACCAGATTTTTGCATTACGCATGATGATTGAAAAGTATTTGGCTGTTTGGAAGAAAGTTTTTACTGCCTTCATAGATTTAGAGAAAGCTTACGACCGAGTGAATAGGACACTTTTGTGGAAGGTATTGAATGAATATGGTGTTACTGGGAATCTACTTAATAGTGTAAAAGCCATGTATGCTGGTAGTAGAGCTTGTGTACGAGTGAATGGTGTTTTATCAAAATGGTTTTCCATTGGTGCAGGAGTTAGACAAGGTTGTGTAATGTCACCATGGCTGTTTAATATATTTATGGACGCATGCATGCGTGAGGCCAAAATAGATAATGGTGGTTTATGTCTTGGTGATATCCGTGTGTGCAGATTGCTGTATGCTGATGACACTGTCCTGTTGGCAGAGAGCAAAAGTGAGTTGCACAGTATGTTGACTCGGATGCACAAAGTTTGCATGAAATTCAAACGGAGTATAAATAAAGGAAAAACCAAAGTTATGGTGTTTGAGGGTAGCACCGAATGTAATGTAAGTATAAATGGCACTGTGATTGACCAGGTGAGTGAGTTTGTGTATTTAGGAAGCATGTTTGACAGAGAAAACAAGTTGGATGGTGAAATCAGTAGGCGAGTGAATTCTTCTTTGAAAGTCATAGCTGCTCTGGGAGGTTTTCACAGGAATGATGGGTTCTCTAGAGAGTCCCGCATGGCTGTGTATGAAACAGTAATTGCTCCTACTCTGATGTATGGCAGTGAAACCTGGGTACTGCAGAAGAAGCATAAGAGTCGTTTGTGTGCTGGAGAAATGCGTTACTTACGTGGGGTTTGTGGCAAGACACGATCTGATTGTGTGAGGAATGAAGATGTATTGCAGTTGTGTGATGTAAAGCAAAATGTTTTTAGCAAGGTGGAGACCCATATGCTTTGGTGGTTTGGCCATGTTGAAAGAATGAGTGATGAAATGCTTACTAAGAAAATATTTTCAACCCAAGTGGCAGGAAGGAAAGGCAGAGGAAGGCTAAGGAAGACATGGGTGGATCAGATTCAAGAGTGTCTGCATGAGAAAAAGATTATGAGTATGAAGTATAAAAGATCTTGTGTACGGCGTGTAATGGATATCGGTGAAGTACGAGTTGTATGTCAAGATCGCTGTAAATGGCGAAGTTTGATACGACAACAATAAGTAAAAATATCTGGAAGTTTGCATTTCTTTTTGGAGCTAACCTCTGAATCTCAGAGAACAGCTTAGTGATATGTAATGTAATGATGTGATTAAATATGTACAATATAAATGTATATCCTAAAAAAAAAATTAACAATAACTTTTTAAAGCATTATTTTGACTGCTGGTAAACATAATAAGATTCCATGTTTCCGTTAAGCAATGGCGCATTCTAAATATGAACGTGCAGCGCATTTTCTCAAATTGAACTGATAACCCTAGCACTGATAGGACCATCCTCTCACGTGACTGCCCATAATGCTTAACGCAGTCATGCTGTAGGAATGCATTTCGATAAGTTGTGTGAACATTCAGGGGTCGACCCAGGCGGGATTTGATATCATTGGACGGTATCTTCACAAAAATATTTTTTTCTCAAACGGTATCTTCACAAAAATATTTTTTTCTCAAACAGTATCTTCACAGAAATATTTCGAAATTAATGGTATATTAAGTTTCCCGTAAAATTTTAATCTAGCAAAAAATATTTTAGTGTAAGAGTCATCTTGAATATTATGTTTAACTATTATGTCTTTTTATTTAAAAAGAAGTGTTTTCAGTAAAACAGACGCTGACGGATGCCTGTCAAAAACTGCATCATTGCTAATGGTGGCTTAGCGACGCTCGCTCGTGCTCGCTGAAAGGAATCCCAAAGGATTGTGGGAGTATCTTTTTACGGAGAACGTGATTGGTTCTCTGTCTTTCCTCCCTCGCTGCGATTTAGAAGTGTTGCACCTTAGATTTCTGTCTCGATCTCCCCAAACCGAACCCCCTTGTGCTAATCACTTCAGAAGGTTTGGTTCCTGCAGTTCTTGCACACAAGGAGGAAAGTTGGGAACTTTATTTAACTTTGCCTTACCAAATGGTATTCAGCGAATTGTGTTTACTATTGTGAGGAGAGGAACATGGTGGGGAGCAGCTGACTGTTCACTTCATGAGGGGTCGGCGACATATAAGCGATTTTTTTTTAATATATATATATATATTGCGTAATGAGTTATTTCATTTCCACCAGCACTTAAAAATGTTTGACCTCCAATGACTTTTTTTTTTTAAATACAACCTGGAGTGAGTTTTTTTTCTTGTTGTACCTCCACCCTCCCCTATCAGCTTGAACGTAGTTTATGAAAGAAATAATAATGGCTGAAACATTACGGGTGCCTAAAAATTTGTCGCAAACCCCCTAAAATTGTTTTTGATTCAAGTTGCGTAATTTGCAGTAAATACCGTACTTTCGTCCTATAAATCCACGAATTATCAGTTAAAATGTGAAGTTTTGCAGATAACAAGATTTTATGGTACTTTAATTTTTAAAAATTCTGCATGGTGTCAGGACAGCTAGCTAGTAGTGTTTGAAAATGCGCTAACAGTAGCAAAAAAAAAAAAAAAAAAAAAAGTTACGTAGTACGAGATTAGAGAGCCGCAAAGAGATGGAAATTTGGCTTTTTCATTTATTTATTTTTTTTTACGAGCAGTTTGACAGAAAATATTTTGCGCTCAATTAGTAGTGTGGAATAGCTCAGCAGGCCAGGCTAAGTGCTCTGGAAAGCTCGCTGAGCTATTCCACACCACGTAATTATTGCTGTCGCGGTAGCATAATCACTTTCCAAATCACATTCGTTATTTGTTGCATTAATCACATTAGTAGTGTCAAATAAAGGTAACTTGATCACGCTTTATTTGTTAATATTGCTACGTGTTTTGCCCATCATTGTCACATTAGTAGTGTCATGGCTTTTGTTCATCCTTCAGCTTTTGAGAAATATTTTCAGAAATACAAAATACTACGGATTTTTAGGTCTAACTAATAAACAGTGGTAATGCTGAAAAAAAACGAGGAATTTTTATTGTTTTTTTCTCCATCTGAAAATAACATAAAAGTATTTAAAAATGACAAGTTACTTTTTTTTTTTTATATAAGATAATTTCTTTCATACGTCTTTGGACTTTTGGGCATCGTATGAATCATGACTTTTCTGTCAGAAATTATGCTACAGGATCAACATGACAGGTACCGATATTTTATTTCTGAATTTCATGGTCTGCCGATATGTCGACATGAATTATATGACGGAAAAATTACGTTTTTCTGAATTTTACGATTCGCCCCCGAAAATGATGTGTAAGAATTACTTTATTCTCACCGCGGATTATGAGCAAGATTAATTAATTTATTTTTTTCTAAATTTTGTAGCCCGTGAGTTATAACGCCGCTCCGGATTATAGGAAGAAAAATACGATACTTTGAGTTTATATGTGCAAAATTTAATTTCAATAAATTATACTTAAATAAAATGAAAACCTAAAATTTTTATTTTTTGAGAGCACGAACTAGAGAAACGCGCTGGTAGGGGGGGGGGGGACCAAATTGAAATTTTATTTAGCAATAAGTGATTTGGGTTTTTAAAAACTGACAAGAAAAATACACTATAACTTTCTGTTCCATCATTTTGACACATTACTTTTGAGTATGATTCTTTAAAATTTGAATTTACTTCAGCTGGCACCTAAATTTTGGGAACTGTCTCCTAGATGTGGAACCTATTTTTCAAACCCTGGCATGCACAATCATTGAAACAGAAAACTTTCTGCAAACCCAGAAAGCATGGGCCACAATTAGAAATAAAATAAAATGAAATTCTTAATTTCATCTTATTCTATTCCTAATAATTAAAATATAACTGAAATAAGACAATTTTTACTTTCAGAATAATAGTTATAGAGAATTAAAATTGCTCTTGCTCTCGAGAGTGCTGCCGACAACCAATGCAAAAATAGAAACAGATTTCTCTGCAATGAAACGTGTTAAAACAGATTTTAGAAATTAAATGGATACAAAGACTTTACATGGTCTTCTTCGAATTACTTTAGAAGAAGACCATCTAAAGAATTACTGAAGGAATTTAACCCACAGTCATCCTGTGATTTATTTTTTAATAACAAACAAAGGAATCCAAATATAAATCCAGGGTGGCTACAAAATCATGAACAAAAAAATTCTGACTTTTCCAGGTTTTCCAGGTGAAAATGCACTTTTTTTCCCTGACCACTGCATACAAACCAGAAAAGTTAATGAATACAAAGGAAAATAATAAAAACACTTTTTTACTTCTATTTTTACATATGAAGCCAATTCTTGGTGACTTTTAACTTCTTAACTTTGATAACACTGAATTTCTGATAACTCAAAAAAAAAAAAGTAAAATTCCTTGCAAGTGCCCTAGGCACATAAGGAAGTTATGGTCTTGATAAGTCCAAAAATTTTTAGTGGCCAACGTGATAACTCAAAATATTCTTCTTTAAAAATAAAAAATAGCCCATAAAATGCAAACAACATAAGGATTTGATGCACAACTCATTCACAACAAAAGCAAACATTCCACGCTGACCACTTTAAACCTTGGAAAGCGACCTCCCTCTGAAAGAATTCTGCCACCACTCAGCCAGGGACAGACTGCAACTACACTCCTTGCATCACATCTTCAATTTCCACCAATAAGTAATCAAAAAGTCATCTTTAATTAACATTCAAAAGAATTTTAGACTGGCATCTTACCATTCAACCTAATAGACAGATGGTGTTCAGTAGCACTTTTTGTTAATGTTGCATACTCTTGTTCTGAACAAATTCAAGCTTTGTTTCATAAAACTTATTTTTCTAAACTTGTGGCTTCAAATCACAAGTTGAACACATTGTCGTTTGCTGATAAAATCAGTTTATTAAAGATGTCGAAGGCAGCCAAAAAAAAAAAAAAAATGTACAGCATTTTGTAATACTGGAAAGCACAATGTCTACAATTCTAAAGAATAAAAAAGTGATTCATATTCCTTTTTTTTTAAAGGAAGCCTCATCAAAAAGAAAAAAAAAATGTGCAGAGTATTAGAATATCTGAGGGATGCTTAATGGAAATGAAATATGTATTCAGTGTAGAGATAAAAATGTGAATTCGACACGTAGAGATAAAAATCAGAATTCCACAATGCTCGACAGATGGGAAATCCAAGAAAGAGAACCCGCAGTGCACGAACCTCACTTACCATATGATCATACTGCCTCTAAAATTGCAGTTTACGACAAGATGAGACCAAAGAAGGGGAAAGGGGGAGCTGAACATTTTAACTGGTGAAAAATCAAAAACAGACAGCAAGAATGCAGACTACTGCTAGTCTGTCTTTTGTTGATTCTGCAACTGCACAGCATCGATTGCTCAATTTTTCTTTCTGTTGCTATCATTCTCTCCCTACTTCTTCACTGTCGCTTTCCTTTCTTTTCTTGCTTTTTGTGCTCTCTGATAATAAACATCAGCCTGAGGACAGACCATGAGAGCATGATATCAAAGCTTCAACTATTTCAGATAAATGGTGTAACTTTGGAAATATTAATATTGTTGAACACCATGCATCAATTTTTACAAATTTTCCAACTTAGTCGCTTCCGTTTTTGGCAATTTCCTTCTTCCCTTATCAAGATTAAAGGCAAAAACTTATGGGGTGGTGGGGGATATTTAACAAGGCTGGAGAGTGGGAACATCACGGGGAGAGGGAGGGGGCGATTATGGGAATTCCGTCCCACTTCCGGTTTTGGAAATATTTCTCCTAATTTCACGGTGAAATGCAAAAATTTATGCAGTAAAATATTACTTAAAAATATTGGACACAGGCAACATCGCGCGAAAAAAGAAATTATGATTACGGAAAAAATCTGAACTCCACGACTTTCCGTTTTCGAAAATTTCGTAAAGATGGAATTCCGTCCTCCGACAAACACCCCCCCCTCACACACACACACACACACACACACACACACACACACACACACACACACACACACACACAATTCTGTTTACTTGTGCATTGATCTCCTGAGTGGCCAACATAATGAAAAAGGCGGAGTTTCTCGAATTCGCGGAAGAACCTCAAGCCTGAAGATTAGGAGGCAATTTTCGCGGCGTCTAACTTCCGCTGAAATACGAACATATATGCCATAAAATTATATTTTACAAGAATATTAGACACAAACGCAACATCCGTAGAAAAAAATTACGATTAGGGCAAATTCTTTTTACTCCTAATAGTACTGTTTTCGGAAGCTTTGAAACACAAAATACCGTCCCCAGACGGAAAATGAGCCAACCCCCAAATTCTCTTCAGTTTTGCATCAATCACGATAGTGATCTAAATGACTAAAAAAAAAAAAAAAAAAAAAACTTCAGCGAATCCGCTATATCATAAAATAATAGCAAAATATTTTTTTAAACAAATGAAAATTCGTAGAATCCATAGTTAGACAACTAAATCGGAAGAAAATACGAACAGTTCGTGGTAATTGGCATGCATAACAGCTGTATAATCGGCACCACGTGATCTACACCTATCATGTTAATCGTGAATCTAAATTTCCGACAGAAAACTGCAATTCACAGGACCGACTCAGAAATCTAAAGATGCAAGAAAAAAAAGACCGTCTTATTGAAACAGGAACTGTCATTTTGAAGTACTTTTGTGTTACTTTTAAGTAAAAAACAACAACTAAAATCGTTAGCTGTTGCCGCATTATCGCAGTTCATTAGTTAGACTAAAACATCCGTTGAAATTGCGGACAGTCCATACCATTGTCTTATTTCTGAACACGTTTCAACTGAATACCGAAAAAACCTTAACTAAAACAATCAACGCATCAAAACTAGCCGATGCGATTAGCAGAATGGCTATACACTACGGAATAGCTCTGCGCGATTCCCGAGAGTCACAGATTCTCACACAGCGTAGGCTTCCGCACGCGCAAATATTAACGCCTTCCTTGCGTCATATTTTCTGTCAAAATACTTCTAAGTAAAAGAAAAAATATATATTCTTACAATCTCTTTGCAGTCTTCTATCTCGCTGTTGCGTTATATTTTTTTCTGTTACTGCATTTTTGGTACTTTCCCAATAACACCACCTCTCCTGACAATTACCTCGCGGACTTTTTAAAACAAAACGACGCACCTTTTTTTACCAGTGTTCGCAGCACCTAAATTTATAAACTTTTAATAGATAATCTATGGATTACACAACAGAAATTATGTCATTTACTGCAATATATTACGAAATCTCAACTAAGAAGAAAATTAGGCGCCACGGCCCGTATTTTAGGCACCTGGGAGACCTGGCGCAAGGAATTTGTCGAGCCCTGGACATACCGATAACAGAAGCACAATCTTTTTTTACAAAAGATGTGCTAAAAAGACAAAGCTTGCGAAATTTGCTGAAAACCCGGCTGGTCTTGCGCAAAGGAAGTCTCCTCAAGGTCATATCGCGATCTCCGATTTCGAACTTTTGTACCCAAACAATCAGAAGGAAAAAGAAATAATGCACACAGCGGGCATCCGTCCGATGCAAAAAGTACTTCAAAGCACACAAAGTAAATAATTTATACTATTACACTTCGTAAATAAAAGAGAAAATATGACCTATAAACATGAATTAAAAACAATCTGATTCCGAAATTGTTTTCTTCCTTTTTTTTTTAACACATTATATCTCTTTTCGATTTTTTTATCGTGTGCGCACACATGATTCAGTCTGAATGATGTATATTTACAACAACATAAAGCCATCCAAGAAACATCGTGCTGGCATTACGAGATGCGGAATTGTGGAATGATTGAAAAAGGGTGCGTTGGAGACCCAGTCAAAGAAAACATGGCCATTTAGACGATAAAACTACATCGTTTTAATGAAATAGTATGCAGACATAAAACTCGCAAACATATTTGGCTAAAACAACATCCAATGTTTTATTATTTTATCGCTGGCAAGATGAGCTAAGACGACGGAAATAAACATTCCAGACGTCGTTCGATTTGCCATAAATTTCCCTGACTTTTCCATGACTTTTCCCCGATGGAAAGAAATTGCCTGACTTTTCCCGATTTTCCATGTCTGTCGCCACCCTGAAAACCATATGGCAATGGCACTAAAACATCCACATGAATCAGATACAGATTCTGAATGAAGTTCCGGAAAAACTACTACGCAAAAACAAGTAACTGCAATTCAGTTTTATTTTTTTTTTTTTTTTTTTTTTTGCATTGCAATTTTTAGCAGAATTGCTATAAACTAACGACATATTAACTAACGACAGGAACGTCTTATTAAAAATAAAAATAATAAAAATAAAAATCACAAAAAAAGTTTATAATTTGATTAAAAAATTAAATAAAAAAAATAATTTGATTTTTTATCGTGGTGATGAGGCAAAATAATTCCAAGAAAAAAAAAAAAAAGAAGTGAACCGTGGCCAAATGGAAAAAAAAAACAACAACCCCGTGCCGCATCCACATAACGAAAATATGAATTGAAAGCCAAGCCCCACGTGCGGTAAGTGTTCATCGAACTTTACCAACTAAAAGTGAAGTAAGTGTTCATCGAACTTTACCAACTAAAAGTGAAGTTCAAACATGTAAAAAAAATATAAAAATTAAACTAGATATTCTATCTCTAGAATAGCTAACAGAAAAATGGTAAAACTTACGTTAAAATAAATATGTTACTGGTTGTGTCTGTAGATGTACACTAAAGTATTTTAATACATACATACATATCACTAAGCTGTTCTCCAAGATTCAGAGGTTAGCTCCAAAAAGAAATACAAACTTCCAGATATTTTTATTTATTGTTGTCGTATCAAACTTCTCCATTTACAGCGATCTTGACATATAACTCGTGCTTCACTGATATCCATTACATGCTGTACACAAGATCTTTTATAATTCATGCTCAATCTTTTTCTCATGCAGACACTCCTGAATCTGATATACCCATATCTTCCTTGGCCTTCCTATCCTGCCACTTGGGCTGAAAAGATTTTCTTAGTAAGCATTTTATCACTCATCCTTTCAACATGGCCAAACCACCGAAGCATATTGGTCTCCACCTTGCTAAGAACATTTTGCTTTACATCACACAACTGCAATACATCTTCATTCCTCACACAATCATATTGTGTCTTGCCACAAACCCCACGTAAGTAACGCATTTCTCCAGCACACAAACGACTCCTATGTTTCTTCTGCAGTACCCAGGTTTCACTGCCATACATCAGAGTAGGAACAATTACAGTTTCATACACAGCCATGCGGGACTCTCTAGAGAACCATTCATTCCTGTGAAAACCTCCCAGAGCAGCTATGACTTTCAAAGAAGAATTCACTCGCCTACTGATTTCACCATCCAACTTGTTCTCTCTGTCAAACATGCTTCCTAAATACACAAACTCACTCACCTGGTCAATCACAGTGCCATTTATACTAACATTACATTCGGTGCTACCCGTTCCTCTCTCAAACACCATAACTTTGGTTTTTCCCTTATTTATACTCAGTTTAAATTTCATGCAAACTTCGTGCATCCGAGTCAACATAATCCGCAACTCACTTTTGCTCTCTGCCAACAGGACAGTGTCATCAGCATACAGCAATCCGCACACGAATATCACCAAGACATAAACCACTATTATCTATTTTGGCATCACGCATGCATGTGTTCATAAATATATTAAACAGCCATGGTGACATTACACAACCTTGTCTAACTCCTACACCAATGGAAAACCATTTTGACAAAACACCATTCACTCATACACAAGCTATACTACCAGCATACATGGCTTTTACACTATTAAGTAGATTCCCAGTAACACCATATTCATTCAATACCTTCCACAAAAGTGTCCTATTCACTCGGTCGTAAGCTTTCTCTAAATCTATGAAGGCAGTAAAAACTTTCTTCCAAACAGCCAAATACTTTTCAATCATCATGCGTAATGCAAAAATCTGGTTAGTGCAGCCTTTAACAGGCATAAAACCACTCTGAACATTGCACACTTTCTCTGGTGTGAAACCCTGTACTTTTTCAATAACAACCTTACCAAACACTTTCCCTGGCACACTCAGTATGCTAATACCACGATAGTTCTTGTATTCAGTCTGATCACCTTTTTCCTTATACAAGGGAACAATAATAGCATCCTTCCAATCCCGAGGGACCATTCCTTAACTCCCAGCACAACTGGAAAATTTCAGTTAACCAGTCAATTATAGTCACCACCCTGTTTCAACATCTCTGCAGTTATGCCATCAACTCCCGGAGCCTTACCATTCTGAAGAGATTTTAGAGCTTTACACACTTCTTCTCTTGAGATTCCCTCCTGTGCTTTCAACCCTCATTGTGATATCATCTGCATCTGTCTCAGAATCATCCTTGCTTTCCTGATCTGATAACTCACAGAAGTATTCACCCCACCTTTCACTTAACTCATTGGGCTCCCATGTCATTTCCCCAATCTCATTCTTCACACAACTTACAACTTTGTTTCCCCTTTTTTTCCTGAGTCTCATGTACTTCCACAGAAGGGCTTCCTATCTTTCCAAAAAGCCAGTTCATGACTTTCCACTTTCTCCTTCCTATCTTTTGCCTTACTGTGGCGAACCAGCTTAGCAGTTTCACTCTTCTTACAGCGATATTCATCCACAGAGACTCTAAATTGCAACATCCCCAAATAGGCTTCCTTCTTTCTCTTTACTGCCTCTTCAATCTCACTATTCTACCAAGCATCACCTCTATTGTTACCCACTATTGTGGTGCCACAGACCTCTTTAGCAGCAGTGACAACACAGTTCTTAAAACATTCCCACTTCTTTTCTACATCCCTCTCACCAGACTTCAGATCCTTCAGTCGTTCTCTGAGTAAGTCAGAATACCGCTGATGATCTTCAAGGAGCCTATCAACCTTTATTCTTTCTATCCTGGGTCTCTTCCTATTCCTCCAACCAACATTAAGTTTCACTCGTGACACTACCAAGTAATGATCAGAACCAACATCCGCACCTCTCATCACACGGGTGTCAACAACTAAGTGTTTCAAACGCTGATCATAGACAACAAAATCTATCACACTCTTTTGGCCAAGAGTACGATTTTCCCAAGTATATGTGTGGATATACTTGTGGTTGAAAAATGTATTAGATACACACAAACCATTCTCAATGCAGAGTTCAATTAATCTTTCACTATTAGCATTCACAGAAGGATCATTAAACTTACCCAGAACATTGTCAGAAATGGCATTCTGCACACCTACTCTAGCATTGAAATCCCCTGCTATTATAACTTTTTCTTTAGCACCAAACTGGCTTAAAACAGCTTTTAGCTCATTCCAGAAATCTTCTTTTTGTCAGAAGGTTCCGAGTCACAAGGAGCATACACTACAACAATAACAATTCTCTGAAGTTTCACTTTCAAACGAATCCAGAGAATTCTCTCACTTACACAACTATAGTGAATAAGGTTGTTCTTCATCTTTTCACTTAAAATCACACCTACACCAGCCTGTCCTCTCATACTATCCAATACTCCAGACCACTCACTCTCCGTGCCATTCACTTCTTATACCCCAATTTTCTTCTTTTTGGTTTCACTTACATACAGCACATCCAGTCTATATTTATTTATCTCCTCTATCACCTCACTCATCTTGCCATTTATACCTCTAGTATTCCATACACCAATCTTACATTCACTCAGCCGAGATCTCTTTCTCATATGCCGTTTAGAAAGTCCAGGTCGATTCCGTGGTAGACCGTCCTTCTCAAGTGTGGTAGGTCCACCATATCCCACACTTGAGTCATTCTTAATATTTCTTTTTGTCTTTTTAATCAGGTAAGTACATCAGTGTGGGAGGATTAGCCCACAGCTGAGGGTTCCAGTTGGTCATTCAACCTAAGGATTCTGGAACAAAACCCAGTGAGTTGGGGTCTTTTTGCCAATGTCACACGGAACTAGCTTGCACCTCTCCAAGATTCACAGAGGCCCTAGTTGCTGCTGTGTGTGCCATTGTTACCAAAGAGCGCCCCAAGGAGGCAAACCCATCACTCACTACGACCTCCCGCAGGTATTTTAATACAGGTAAAAATTATTAAATACACATCAGGTATATTTGATAATAATTTTTGTGTATTCTGGAGAGATATTCTATTGTTACTAGACAAGCAGGTCTTCATTCTTAGTTTTGTAGTTTTGCTTGGAGGAATTTCGTGTGCAGCGTAATTTTGTGCAGGATAGTAATAGGGACTTTCCCCTCCTTCTTGGCTGCTGTAGTGAGGTCGGCCATTTTGTGTCAGTGGAGTGCAGAGGTAGCAGCATAGTGAGCACTTGCCTATGTTTTTGTGCAGGTTCTTTCTCTTGTTTTAATTGTTTTTGTTAAATGCTTAAAATATATTATTTTCCTTTTTTGGCATTGGTGCAAATTGTATTCTAACTATTTGTGTATTTTCTTTCATTTACTTTTGGCCAGGAGATCGTTTTTGTGCTCTTTATTTATTAGAGCTGTTAAGCTGGTCACTCGACCTCTTGGTTGACGTCGTTTTTCGGAGTTGATTGGAACAAATTTTAAATTTTTGTAATCTTAAAGGATTCCTAGAATACTTTGTAAATATTGCAACTTTTATTTTTAACTTTAAGTACTTTTTCCAAAGCATTCTTTCGCGTTTTTTTTTGTTTTTTTTTGTTCTTCTGGCTTCCGTTTTTTTGTGGGAACTGTACGTAAAAAGTAACTTGTACAGAAAACTAGCAGATAATGCTTACCTTGGCATTCCTTTCTAGCGACGGGAACATTTCACGCACATGTTTTCCGGTCCTTTGTTGATGTTATTGTCCTAAAGTTCGTTGAATGCGATGACTGGCTTGACTTCTCCCACTTTTCGCTGGGTATACTCATTGGATCTTTGCCTTAGGATTCAAACATCAATTTTTACCGTTCTTTATACTCGAAATTTTCACCCATACTCTGGGCATCTTCAGGAGCGTGGCGACTTTACCACCGATGTTCGTGGTTAACTTCGCGCTAATGGAGTCCGATACTCCTTGTTGCCATTCGTCGGAAAAACTTTCCTGGATATATTTCGTTATCAAGCCCGGCTGGCGCCATCTATGTTTCGTTAAGAGCTCTTTTTTTTTTCCCCCATATTTTTTTTTTAATTTTTTTTTTTTTTTTAATCTTCTTCTCCTATCCTGGTTTTCTTGTCTTTTTTTTGCCTGTTTTTCTTTTGTTGTTTTTCTTGTCTTATTAGTTCTTTCCACAGGCCCGATAATGTGCTAGGGTCGTTCTGGTTACATACCGTTGCTTTATTTTTGTAGATTAATATTGCTTCTTCCTCCTCATTTGCCTTTCCGATTTTTTATTCTTTTTTAGCATTTTAATTTCATCGAACTTTGGGAATGTCCGGTTTTCCAAGCAGAATTGCACTAAAGCAGTTTTGGCTTCTTTGTTTTGCCAGTTAGATATGTGTTGTTTAAGTCTTTTTTAATCTGTTTTTCGTACTTCCAATGTACGATATTGGGGGTATGTGTGCTATTGGAATTTCGTAGGTTCCTGATTCTTCTAGCATTTTTTCCTCTGTTTTTTTGTTGACAGTCATACTTTTCATGGTGTGCACTGAGCTTCCTAGCTGTAAGTCATATTTAGCACAGTGCCTATTGATTTCTTTACTCACTCCTTCCAGGTATGGGAAAGCTCCAATGTATTTCAATTTTTTATTTCTCATCTTCCTTTGGTTGTGCACTTCTTGGCCTTCTTTACTCTGAGTCATATGCTTTTTACTCTCATGTATCCATTTATTAATTAGCTTGCTCGGGTACCCATACTCTTGTGATATTTTCGAGATAAACTCTAGCTCTTGATTTTTAGCCTGTTGTTAGATGTGTGTGTGTACGCTCGCCGTATCAAGTTTACTATGCTGTTTTTTTATGTATCACTGGATGGTGCGACGAGTATGGTATCAGTACAGGTATGTAAGTTGCTTTTCTGAACACAGAGTATTCAAAACTATTTTTGTTTTTCTTTAGTTGAATGTCCAGGAAGGATAGGCAATTATCCTCTTCAAACTCAATAGTTAGCTCTATGGTGTTACAGATTTTGCTAAACTGCTGTGCTAGATCTTGTAGCTCGGCTTTGTTAAGTTTAGACATTATAATAATGTCGTCTACATATCGAGCATAAAGTATTGGTTTTTCAGGTAAATTTTGAATAATTTCTTTTCGAGGTATGCCATAATCACTTCTGCATATAATGCCGATAATGGGGATCCCATAGGGCCACACCTTGCGTTTGTTTAAATATATTTCCTTCAAAATGGAAGATGTTGTTTTCCTTAATGAAATATAAGGTATTCTTTAGCTCTTTCAGTTGTGACAAGTTTAGTTCTTTGTTGATGCTTAGTTGTTGCATAATCAATTCGATGGCTAGCTCGACAGGAGTGTTTGGGTATAACGCCTTAACGTCCATGGAGGCCATAGTTATTTGCTGTAGGTCTTGATTAATTAATTTGATTTTTTCTATAAACTCATAGCTATTCTTTAATGTATATTGATTCCTCATGAATATTGGGGATAGATAGTTGTATATCTTTTTTCTAGGTTGATGAGTGGTGAGTTTTTTTCGATAGAATCAGTCTTAAAGGTGTGTTTTCTTTATGAGTTTTAATTTTCGAGAATATTTTTGGCATCCCTGCTCCCATTGGAGGGTTTGCATTTTTATTTCTGTTGGTAACGTGCTGTGGTTCCTTATATTAGCCAGGAAGGTAAGTTGTTTGTCGGTGGGATCTTTGTTGATGCTATCGCACTGTAGCTCTGAGATGGCCGTCCGCATTTTATCATTATATTCTAAAGTGTCCATAATAACAATTTGCCCTGTTTTGTCCGCTTCGCAGAATTTGATCGTGGGGTCTTTGCAAAGATTTACTAGTTGTTTTCTGTCATCTTTGCAAAGACAACACGATCAAATTCTGCGAAGCGGACAAAACAGGGCAAATTGTTATTATGGACACTTTGGAATATAATGATAAAATGCGGACAGCCATCTCAGAGCTACAGTGCGATAGCATCAACAAAGATCCCACCGACAAACAACTTACCTTCCTGGCTAATATAAGGAACCACAGCACGTTACCAACAGAAATAAAAATGCAAACCCTCCAATGGGAGCAGGGATGCCAAAAATATTCTCGAAAATTAAAACTCATAAAGAAAACACACCTTTAAGACTGATTCTATCGAAAAAAACTCACCACTCATCAACCTAGAAAAAAGATATACAACTATCTATCCCCAATATTCATGAGGAATCAATATACATTAAAGAATAGCTATGAGTTTATAGAAAAAATCAAATTAATTAATCAAGACCTACAGCAAATAACTATGGCCTCCATGGATGTTAAGGCGTTATACCCAAACACTCCTGTCGAGCTAGCCATCGAATTGATTATGCAACAACTAAGCATCAACAAAGAACTAAACTTGTCACAACTGAAAGAGCTAAAGAATACCTTATATTTCATCAAGGAAAACAACATCTTCCATTTTGAAGGAAATATATTTAAACAAACGCAAGGTGGCCCTATGGGATCCCCATTATCGGCATTATACGCAGAAGTGATTATGGCATACCTCGAAAAGAAATTATTCAAAATTTACCTGAAAAACCAATACTTTATGCTCGATATGTAGACGACATTATTATAATGTCTAAACTTAACAAAGCCGAGCTACAAGATCTAGCACAGCAGTTTAGCAAAATCTGTAACACCATAGAGCTAACTATTGAGTTTGAAGAGGATAATTGCCTATCCTTCCTGGACATTCAACTAAAGAAAAACAAAAATAGTTTTGAATACTCTGTGTTCAGAAAAGCAACTTACATACCTGTACTGATACCATACTCGTCGCACCATCCAGTGATACATAAAAAAAACAGCATAGTAAACTTGATACGGCGAGCGTACACACACACATCTAACAGCAGGCTAAAAAATCAAGAGCTAGAGTTTATCTCAAAAATATCACAAGAGTATGGGTACCCGAGCAAGCTAATTAATAAATGGATACATGAGAGTAAAAAGCATATGACTCAGAATAAAGAAGGCCAAGAAGTGCACAACCAAAGGAAGATGAGAAATAAAAAATTGAAATACATTGGAGCTTTCCCATACCTGGAAGGAGTGAGTAAAGAAATCAATAGGCACTGTGCTAAATATGACTTACAACTAGGAAGCTCAGTGCACACCGTGAAAAGTATGACTGTCAACAAAAAACCAGAGGAAAAATGCTAGAAGAATCAGGAACCTACGAAATTCCAATAGCACACATACCCCCAATATCGTACATTGGAAGTACGAAAAACAGATTAAAAAAAGACTTAAACAACACATATCTAACTGGCAAAAAAAGAAGCCAAAACTGCTTTAGTGCAATTCTGCTTGGAAAACCGGACATTCCCAAAGTTCGATGAAATTAAAATGCTAAAAAGAATAAAAAATCGGAAAGGCAAATGAGGAGGGAAGAAGCAATATTAATCTACAAAAATAAAGCAACGGTATGTAACCAGGACGACCTAGCACATTATAGGGCCTGTGGAAAGAACTAATAAGACAAGAAAAACAACAAAAGAAAAACAGGCAAAAAACACAAGAAAACCAGGATAAGAGAAGAAGATTAAAAAAAAAAAAAAAAAAAAAAAAAAAAAAAATACGGTGGAAAAAAAAAAAAAGAGCTCTTAACGAAACATAGATGGCGCCAGCCAGGCTTGATAACGCAATATATCCAGGAAAGTTTTTCCGACGAATGGCAACAAGGAGTATCGGACTCCATTAGCGCGAAGTTAACCACGAACATCGGTGGTAAAGTCGCCACGCTCCTGAAGATGCCCAGAGTATGGGTGAAAATTTCGAGTATAAAGAACGGTAAAAATTGATGTTTGAATCCTAAGGCAAAGATCCAATGAGTATACCCAGCGAAAAGTGGGAGAAGTCAAGCCAGTCATCGCATACAACGAACTTTAGGACAATAACATCAACAAAGGACCGGAAAACACGTGCGTGAAATGTTCCCGTCGCTAGAAAGGAATGCCAAGGTAAGCATTATCTGCTAGTTTTCTGTACAAGTTACTTTGAAATATAGCACGTAAAAGAGAATAGTACAATAATTAGAGCTATATAATAGTCAGAATTAGAACTACTAAGTGGAATTGTATGTAAAAAGTTCCTAATTACTACTGTGGTCTTTGTTATAATGTTTTATTCTCTTATTTTTATTTTTGGAAGTGTTTTTTCCCCAGGGAATGACATTTTTTAAGTGCTTTTTTTATTCTTTGGTTCACGTTTGGAACTTCACTTGGGTGGTTTGATTGCTTAACCATGTGCTAAAACTGTATTTTTCTGTTGGTTGTTCAAGTCTTCTCACATTTTTTGTGAGTTTTTGACAACATTTTTCTGTTTTTTGTGGGATATGAGTATGGGTTGGGCCAGGAAATTGATAGATGTATGCTAAAACTTTTGCTAAATTATTTTTTTCTGCACCTTTGAGGGCGGTTATGCAAAATAAAATTTTTGGAAGGACTTATACTTGCATCTATGGATTTGCAGAAACCCATTTTCAACTAAGTCTTTGTGGAAGTGAGAAAATGCAGAGTTTTGCTGGTCCTTGATAAAGCCAAGGCTCGGCATTCTCAACACTTTCTGCATTCTGGTTTTGTTATTTTTTATTTTTTATTTTTTTCTCTTGCCTGTTGGGTTTTGAGTTTTAATTTGTAATTTTTGTCATCGTTAAACTTTTTTGTTTCAGTCTCTGCTTTGTAGATTGTTTGTTCTGATTTTTCATCACTCCTATGTTGCGCGTCATGATCTTCAGAACGTAAATATATATATATATATATATATATCATCATCATCATCATCATTGTCAACCATTATCAATCCACTGCTGGACGAAGGTCTCCCCAAGTTTCCTCCACAACGGTCTGTCTTGTGCCAGTCTCCTCCATGTCACCCCTGCATACTTTCGAATTTCATCCACCCATCTCCCATGTGGTCTTCTTCTGGGTCTTTTCCTGTCCCTTGGAATCCAATCTAAAATTTCGGCTGTCCATCGATGATCTGTCCTTCTGGCAGTATGTCCAGCCCATTGCCATTTCAGGGATTTAACTCTGATCATGATGTCTTCCACTCTTGTCATTTTTCGGATCCACGAGTTCCTCTTCTTATCTCTCCTGGTTACACCAATCATTCACCTCTCCATGCTTCTTTGAGTTGTCTGCAGCCTTTGTATGTCTCTTTTAGTTAAGGTCCACGTCTCTGCACCATACGTAAGCACTGGAAGGATGCATTGATCAAACACTTTTCTTTTAAGACATATATATATATATATATATATAGGCTGCAGACAACTCAAAGAAGCATGGAGAGGTGCATACTTGGTGTAACCAGGAGAGATAAGAAGAGGAACTCATGGATCCGAAAAATGACAAGAGTGGAAGACATCATGATCAGAGTTAAATCCCTGAAATGGCAATGGGCTGGACATACTGCCAGAAGGACAGATCATCGATGGACAGCCGAAATTTTAGATTGGATTCCAAGGGACAGGAAAAGACCCAGAAGAAGACCACATGGGAGATGGGTGGATGAAATTCGAAAGTATGCAGGGGTGACATGGAGGAGACTGGCACAAGACAGACCGTTGTGGAGGAAACTTGGGGAGACCTTCGTCCAGCAGTGGATTGGTAATGGTTGACAATGATGATGATGATATATATATATATATATATATATATATATAATGATGATGATGATGATATATATATATATATGTGGTTGACAATGATGATGATGATATATATATATATATATATCATCATCATCGTCAACCATTACCAATCCACTGCTGGACGAAGGTCTCCCCAAGTTTCCTCCACAACGGTCTGTCTTGTGCCAGTCTCCTCCATGTCACCCCTGCATACTTTCGAATTTCATCCACCCATCTCCCATGTGGTCTTCTTCTGGGTCTTTTCCTGTCCCTTGGAATCCAATCTAAAATTTCGGCTGTCCATCGATGATCTGTCCTTCTGGCAGTATGTCCAGCCCATTGCCATTTCAGGGATTTAACTCTGATCATGATGTCTTCCACTCTTGTCGTTTTTCGGATCCACGAGTTCCTCTTCTTATCTCTCCTGGTTACACGAAGCATGCACCTCTCCATGCTTCTTTGAGTTGTCTGCAGTCTTTGTATATCTCTTTTAGTTAAGGTCCACGTCTCTGCACCATACGTAAGCACTGGAAGGATGCATTGATCAAACACTTTTCTTTTAAGACATAATGGCATAGTGCTCTTGAAAATTATGCTGTTTCTTCCAAAAGCTCTCCAGGCAAGTTTTGTACGCCGATTAATTTCTTCATCAATGTGACCCTCACTTGATATCTGCTGTCCAAGATAAACGTACGTGTCTGTTATCTCCAGCTTTTCTCCATCAATCCATAAATCTTCATTTCTTGTAAAAGCATTGAACATCACTTTTGTCTTCTGAAAGTTCATTTTTAATCCCACTTCTTTACTCTTGTCAGCAAGTTCCTGGATCATACTCTGCAGCTCTGATGGGGTAGTTGCAAAAATGACTACGTCATCAGCAAAACGAAGGTGGGTTAGATAATCTCCATTAATCTTTATCCCTTTGTTTTCCCAGCTCAGCGACTGAAAAACACCCTCCAATGTGGCATTAAAGAGCTTCGGAGATATGGTGTCACCTTGTCTCACTCCCTTTCCAATTTTTATGTGTGTTGTATTTTCAAACAGCCGAATCTTTGCACTTGCATTTTCAAAGATGTTATTAATAATATTAATGTATGCATCTTCAATACCGCAGGTTTTCAGAGCCATTGTAACTGCTGATGGTTTCACCGAATCAAAGGCTTTTTCATAATCGATAAAAGCCATGCACAATGGAAGTTCATATTCCCTCGCTCTTTCAATTAGTTCTCTCAGCACGTGGATATGATCTATTGTGCTGTAGCCACTCCTGAATCCAGCTTGTTCTCTCGGTTGAGCCATGTCCAGTGTTACCTTTAAGCGGTGTGAAAGAACTTTAGTGAAGATTTTATAAACTACTGATAGGAGGCTGATAGGTCTGTAGTTTCCGAGATCCTCAATGTCACCTTTCTTATGTAGCAGGATCATTGTAGCGGTGTTCCAATCCTCAGGAATCTTCCCTTCATTAAGGCATCGAGTGAAAATTTGGGCGAGTACTGTTTCAACTTCTCCACTTACTTCTTGTATGATGTCTACAGTAATTCCATCTTCTCCTGGAGCTTTCCCCCGCTTCATGTTCTTGATTGCATGTGCAACTTCTGCTGGAAGGACTGGAGGAACTCTGGTACTGGTATCTTTCATGATGTCTGGAGTGCATGTATCATCCCATTCATATAATTTGGAGTAGAAATCTTTCACTCTTGTCAAAATTTCGCCTCTATTTCTTGTTACAGAACCATCTTCTTTTCTCAGTGCCATAATCTGTTTTCTTCCCTTACTGAGATGTCCCTTTGCTATCTTTAGGCTTTGGTTGTTTTCAATTGCTTTCCTCACTAGTTCACAGTTGAATTTTCTTACGTCTTCAGTGATACTTTTTCTTACTGTCTTGCATAGCTCTATATATTCCACTTTGGAAGTCACATCTTCTTTAGTTGTCCTCATCTCTCTTCTTTTTTGCATCAACATTTTCGTTTTTCCTGATAATTTGTTTACATGCAACTTGTTCTTAGACCCAGCTAATTTTGTTGCTGTTTCCATAAGAGCTTTGGTTACTTTTCTGTTAACTTCAGAGATGTCCACTTCTTCCGATGTTAGGCCTTCTAAAGCAGAGAAGCTGTTCTTCAGTTCCAACTTGAAGGTATTATGGTGTTTTTAAGGTTGGTTATGTCAATAGATTTTGTTTGTCTTATGAGCTTGCCACGTTCAAGTTTGGTGTTGAGGTGCATCTTACATCTCACCAATCTATGGTCACTACCTGTGTTGAACTTGTTTAGCACACTGCAGTCTTCTATGACGAATTTTTTGTTACACATAATAAAATCAATTTCACTTGTCATCCCATTTGGATGTCTCCATGTCCATTTCCTGTGTGGCTGGACATGGAGACATCCAAATGGGACGACAAGTGAAATTGATTTTATTATGTGTAACAAAAATTCGTCATAGAAGACTGCAGTGTGCTAAACAAGTTCAACACAGGTAGTGACCATAGATTGGTGAGATGTAAGATGCACCTCAACACCAAACTTTAACGTGGCAAGCTCATAAGACAAACAAAATCTATTGACATAACCAACCTTAAAAACACCATAATACCTTCAAGTTGGAACTGAAGAACAGGTTCTCTGCTTTAGAAGGCCATATATATATATATTAGGGATGTAAGGTCAGGTGATGCCTAACATCACAGCCTCTCCTTGACAAATGTCAACCCCGCCTTCTCGTGGTGCATCCTGTTCCCACTAAAGGGGCTCTGACGACTGTCAATAGCGGTATAACTATAACATCGGGATTAGAGGAAATTCTATCCCACACTCACCAACCCGCTTGGCCAGCGTGGTGAGTTATGGCCAAACCCCACCAAAATGATTCCACAACTTAAATCTTGGGCCCCAGTCTCCGGCAGCTGGAATGTACCTGGCCAAGGCAGCGGCCAGTGCGACATGAAGGCAGAGGGTGCTAAGAATCCCCGGAGGACCAGACTAGGCTGCCATCTGATGCTGACCTTGGCTACGTATAATGGACGCTCCCTATCTTCTGATTCAAGGCTTCTTGAATTGGAAGAGGAACTACAAAGGATCAAGTGGGACATCGTGGGGCTAAGTGAGGTAAGGAGAAAAGGAGAAGATCTCATCGAACTGAAAAGTGGACATCTCTTCTACTATCGTGGGACAGATACTGGCAGAACTAGTGGTGTTGGATTTATAATAAACAAGAAACTGAAGGATAAAGTTGTAGAAGTTGAAAGTTCCTCTGACAGAGCTGCACGACTTGTTATCCAACTCTCGAAAAGATACCAGGCTCAGATTATTCAAACTTATGCACCCACCACAAGTCATCCTGAAGAAGAAATTGAAGAATTTTATGAGGAAATTTGTCATCTAAATAATAAAGGTAAGCAGCACTTGAAAATAATTATGGGAGATTTCAATGCAAAAATAGGGCAACGGCAACAGAATGAAACTTCAGTAGGTAAATTCGGTCACGGCAACAGAAACCAGCGTGGAAATACTCTCGTTGAGTTTGCAGAGGCAGAAGGGTTTTTCATCTTGAACTCCTTCTTCAAGAAAAAGCCACACAGGAAATGGACATGGAGACATCCAAATGGGACGACAAGTGAAATTGATTTTATTATGTGTAACAAAAAATTCGTCATAGAAGACTGCAGTGTGCTAAACAAGTTCAACACAGGTAGTGACCCATAGATTGGTGAGATGTAAGATGCACCTCAACACTAAACTTGAACGTGGCAAGCTCATAAGACAAACAAAATCTACTGACATAACGAACCTTAAAAAACACCATAATACCTTCAAGTTGGAACTAAAGAACAGGTTCTCTGCCTTAGAAGGCCTAACATCGGAAGAAGTGGACATCTCTGAAGTTAACAGAAAAGTAACCAAAGCTCTTATGGAAACAGCAACAAAATTAGCTGGGTCTAAGAACAAGTTGCATGTAAACAAATTATCAGCAAAAACGAAAATGTTGATGCAAAAAAGAAGAGAGATGAGGACAACTAAAGAAGATGTGACTTCCAAAGTGGAATATATAGAGCTATGCAAGACAGTAAGAAAAAGTATCACTGAAGACGTAAGAAAATTCAACTGTGAACTAGTGAGGAAAGCAATTGAAAACAACCAAAGCTTAAAGATAGCAAAGGGACATCTCAGTAAGGGAAGAAAACAGATTATGGCACTGAGAAAAGAAGACGGTTCTGTAACAAGAAATACAGGCGAAATTTTGACAAGAGTGAAAGATTTCTACTCCAAATTATATGAAAGGGATGATACATGCACTCCAGACATCATGAAAGATATCAGTACTAGAGTTCCTCCAGTCCTTCCAGCAGAAGTTGCACATGCAATCAAGAACATGAAGTGGGGAAAAACTCCAGGAGAAGATGGAATTACTGTAGACATCATACAAGAAGCAAGTGGAGAAATCGAAACAGTACTCGCCCAAATTTTCACTCGATGCCTTAATGAAGGAAAGATTCCTGAGGATTGGAACACCGCTACAATGATCCTGCTACATAAGAAAGGTGACATTGAGGATCTCGGAAACTACAGACCTATCAGCCTCCTATCAGTAGTTTATAAAATCTTCACTAAAGTTCTTTCACACCGCTTGAAGGCAACACTGGACATGGCTCAACCGAGAGAACAAGCTGGATTCAGGAGTGGCTACAGCACAATAGATCATATCCACGTACTGAGAGAACTAATTGAAAGAGCGAGGGAATATGAACTTCCATTGTGCATGGCTTTTATCGATTACGAAAAAGCCTTTGATTCGGTGAAACCATCAGCAGTTACAATGGCTCTGAAAACCTGCGGTATTGAAGATGCATACATTAATATTATTAATAACATCTATGAAAATGCAAGTGCAAAGATTCGGCTGTTTGAAAATACAACACACATAAAAATTGGAAAGGGAGTGAGACAAGGTGACACCATATCTCCGAAGCTCTTTAATGCCACATTGGAGGGTGCTTTTCAGTCGCTGAGCTGGGAAAACAAGGGGATAAAGATTAATGGAGATTATCTAACCCACCTTCGTTTTGCTGATGACGTAGTCATTTTTGCAACTACCCCATCAGAGCTGCAGAGTATGATCCAGGAACTTGCTGACAAGAGTAAAGAAGTGGGATTAAAAATGAACTTTCAGAAGACAAAAGTGATGTTCAATGCTTTTACAAGAAATGAAGATTTATCGATTGATGGAGAAAAGCTGGAGATAACAGACACGTACGTTTATCTTGGACAGCAGATATCAAGTGAGGGTCACATTGATGAAGAAATTAATCGGCGTAGAAAACTTGCCTGGAGAGCTTTTGGAAGAAACAGCATAATTTTCAAGAGCAATATGCCATTATGTCTTAAAAGAAAAGTGTTTGATCAATGCATCCTTCCAGTGCTTACGTATGGTGCCGAGACGTGGACCTGAACTAAAAGAGACATACAAAGGCTGCAGACAACTCAAAGAAGCATGGAGAGGTGCATGCTTGGTATAACCAGGAGAGATAAGAAGAGGAACTCGTGGATCCGAAAAATGACAAGAGTGGAAGACATCATGATCAGAGTTAAATCCCTGATATGGCAATGGGCTGGACATACTACCAGAAGGACAGATCATCGATGGACAGCCGAAATTTTAGATTGGATTCCAAGGGACAGGAAAAGACCCAGAAGAAGACCACATGGGAGATGGGTGGATGAAATTCGAAAATATGCAGGAGTGACATGGAGGAGACTGGCACAAGACAGACCGTTGTGGAGGAAACTTGGGGAGACCTTCGTCCAGCAGTGGATTGATAATGGTTGACAATGATGATGATGATGATGATGATGATATATATTAAATTTTTTTTTAATGACAAGAATACTGCCAGAAGGACAGACCATCGATGGACAGCCGAAATTTTAGATTGGATTCCAAGGGACAGGAAAAGACCCAGAAGAAGACCTCATGGGAGATGGGTGGATGAAATTCGAAATATGTGGGAGTGACATGGAGGAGACTGGCACAAGACAGACCGTTGTGGAGGATACTTGGGGAGACCTTCGTCCAGCAGTGGATTGATAATGGTTGACAATGATGATGATGATGATGATATATTAAATAGTATACAAATAAAACAAAACAATCATAAAAAATTATAACACAACAAAAAGAAATCAGGCAAAAAGGCTAATACCATGAGAAGCGCCAAAGGCAGCTAAACCTCATGTAGTAGCATATATAAATGGAAGCATTACAGAACAAAAATACAAAATTAAAAAAAAAAAAGGAACCTCAAAACAAGTGAAAACAAAAAACAGGTTGCCGTCATCAGGAGAGCATCAACCTGTGGGAGTGGCCTTTGTAGTACCAACAAACGACAAGGTGAGCCAAAATTGTCGGTTGGTCATGCTCCCTAGGCCACCAAACCAAATTCCAGAACAAGCACAAGAATTCCAAGAATCAAATTTATACAACTAAAAAAAAAAAAATTAAAATTAAGAGCTTATCGGCAGAACAAAACCAACATGACAAGACAACTAAAGAAACTGAACAGAACACCCACAAAAACCCAAATATATACACCAATATAAAAGGTGGTCACGGTTATTCAACTACAAGGTAAGCCAAAAAATGTGTGAATTGACAAGATGCAAAACTCATACATGAGGCTGACCAAGGAACAAAAAAGCTGAACTTTTAATCGGGCGAAAAAAATTAGAACATGCGGCAAGAAAGTGTGAATATAAAGCAGCATGAGCAAGATGGGATTGTTCACTGCATTCACAATATAAGATTACTGAATTCAAAACAAAATAAAAATGATTTTAAAAGACACTGCTTCAAATGCATCTCTCTTTTTTTTTTTTTTTTTTTTTTTTTTTTGTACTTGCTAGAACATCAGCTCAATTTTTCTCTTGTGTTGCTTTCTTCTCAGCAAGTTCTATGGCGATATTTGTCTTTTGTTGACTCCGCAGTTGCATAGCAATTTTTGCTTAGTTTTTCTTTCAGTTGATATCATTCCTTCCTATTTCTTCACCACTTTATTCTCTCAGATGAGAATAAATAATTCATCCATCATGCTGAAAGAACTTTCAGCCTGATAAACATGAACGCATATCAAAGCTTTTACTACTTTAGATAAATGGTGTGACTTTCAGAATATGAATACTTTTGAACACATAATGCATCAATTCTAACAAATTTTCAAACTTCGTCACTTTTGTTTCTGGAAAATTTCCCCTCCTTATCAAGCTTAAGTGCATACATTTATGGGGGAAAGTAACACTTAACAACAATACAGGATAGTGAGAACATCGCGGGAAGAAAAACAAAATGTGATTTCGGTAGAAATCTTCACTCCGACCGACTTTCGTTTTCGGAAACTTCTTCCTCCATTTTTAGGTTGAAATGCAGTATTTGTGAAATAAAGGGATATTTAAGAACAATACTGGGCAGACATAACATCGCGAGAGAGAAAAAAATAAGATTATGGGAGAACTTTTTGCTGCATCTAACTTCCGTTTTCAAAAGACTGAATCCAGTCGTCAAATGAAAACGCCCCCATTTCTGTTCAGTTGTGCATTGATCTCGAGAATGCCCAAAATGATAACGGAAATGGCAGAATTCTTCGAATCCATGGAAGAATCTCATGTCTAAAGACTACAGGGAAATCTTCGCGCCGTCTTAACTTCCGTTTTTAGAAATCGTTGTCCATAGTTTCATGCTGAAATACAAACATTTATGCAATAAAATTATATTTAATAACAATACTGGGAACAGGCAAACAATGTGAGAGAAAAAAATTATGATTACAGGAAAAATTGTCACTTCGTTTAATGTTTAACTTCAGTTTTCGAAAGTTTTAAAAGACGAAATACCCCCCCCTTTCTCTTCAGTTCTGCATCGATCTCGAGAATGACCCAAATGTTGACAAGAAAAGCGGAATTACGCGAATCCGCGGAAGGATCTCATGTATGAAAACTGTGTATGTACATCAGATCTTCAGCTATTAGGGACCCACCAAATGGCACTTTATGTTGCCTATATACTTAAAATTGTTAGGTCCTATGTTAATAAAGCATGTCACTGTGCAATTTGAAACTCTTGGAAACCGAATTAAAGTTCAAAATTAAATGTTTAAAATGCTGTCTTAAGAATTTTTTAGGAAAATTGTTAGATTGCAGTTTAGAAAGAAGAGCTTTCAGATTTTTTACAAGCAGGAACTGTGTAGAGCAAATTTTAGCTATTCTATGAAACTGAGAAATGAGTAGATTGCGATGTATAACTTTAGAAATGTTGGAGGACCAGTGAGTGTAGTGAATGATATCAAACTCAAAGGAGTTTCTTTTATCAAATAAGTTCACCACACCTCTTCCTCCTCGTCCAACTGTACGTCTAAATCGAGGTAACAAACACAAGTAGACTAAGTTATACATCACAATCTACTTATTTCTCAGTTTCATAGAATAGCTAAAATTTGCTCTACACAGTTCCTGCTTGTAAAAAATCTGAAAGCTCTTCTTTTCTAAACTGCAATCTAACAATTTTCCTAAAAAAAATTTTTAAGACACCATTTTAAACATTTAATTTTGAACTTTAATTCGGTTTCCAAGAGTCAAATTGCACATTGACATGCTTTATTAATATAGGACCTAACAATTATAAGTATATAGGCAACATAAAGTGCTATTTGGTGGGTCCCTAATAGCTGAAGATCTTATCTACATACACAGTTTTGCATCTTGTCAATTCACACATTTTTTGGCTTACCAGGTAGTTGATTAACCGTGACCACCTTTTATATTGGTGTATATATTTGGGTTTTTGTGGGTGTTCTGTTCAGTTTCTTTAGTTGTCTTGTCATGGTGGTTTTGTTCTGCCGGTAAGCTTTTAATTTTTTTTTTTTTTTTTTTTTTTTAGTTGTATAAATTTGATTCTTGGAATTCTTGTGCTTGTTCTGGAATTTGGTTTGGTGGCCTAGGGAGCATGACCAACCGACAATTTTGGCTCACCTTGTCGTTTGTTGGTACTTACAAAGGCCACTCCCACACAGGTTGATGCTCTCCTGATGACGGCAACCTGTTTTTTGTTTTCACTTGTTTTGAAGTTCCTTTTTTTTTAATTTTGTATTTTTTTTTCTGCAATGTTTCTATTATATATATATATATATATATATATATCATCATCATCATCATTGTCAACCATTATCAATCCACTGCTGGACGAAGGTCTCCCCAAGTTTCCTCCACAACGGTCTGTCTTGTGCCAGTCTCCTCCATGTCACCCCTGCATACTTTCGAATTTCATCCACCCATCTCCCATGTGGTCTTCTTCTGGGTCTTTTCCTGTCCCTTGGAATCCAATCTAAAATTTCGGCTGTCCATCGATGATCTGTCCTTCTGGCAGTATGTCCAGCCCATTGCCATTTCAGGGATTTAACTCTGATCATGATGTCTTCCACTCTTGTCATTTTTCGGATCCATGAGTTCCTCTTCTTATCTCTCCTGGTTACACCAAGCATGCACCACCTCTCCATGCTTCTTTGAGTTGTCTGCAGCCTTTGTATGTCTCTTTTAGTTAAGGTCCACGTCTCTGCACCATACGTAAGCACTGGAAGGATGCATTGATCAAACACTTTTCTTTTAAGACATAATGGCATATTGCTCTTGAAAATTATGCTGTTTCTTCCAAAAGCTCTCCAGGCAAGTTTTGTACGCCGATTAATTTCTTCATCAATGTGACCGTCACTTGATATCTGCTGTCCAAGATAAACGTACGTGTCTGTTATCTCCAGCTTTTCTCCATCAATCGATAAATCTTCATTTCTTGTAAAAGCATTGAACATCACTTTTGTCTTCTGAAAGTTCATTTTTAATCCCACTTCTTTACTCTTGTCAGCAAGTTCCTGGATCATACTCTGCAGCTCTGATGGGCTAGTTGCAAAAATGACTACGTCATCAGCAAAACGAAGGTGGGTTAGATAATCTCCATTAATCTTTATCCCCTTGTTTTCCCAGCTCAGTGACTGAAAAACACCCTCCAATGTGGCATTAAAGAGCTTCGGAGATATGGTGTCACCTTGTCTCACTCCCTTTCCAATTTTTACGTGTGTTGTATTTTCAAACAGCCTAATCTTTGCACTTGCATTTTCATAGATGTTATTAATAATATTAATGTATGCATCTTCAATACCGCAGGTTTTCAGAGCCATTGTAACTGCTGATGGTTTCACCGAATCAAAGGCTTTTTCATAATCGATAAAAGCCATGCACAATGGAAGTTCATATTCCCTCGCTCTTTCAATTAGTTCTCTCAGCACGTGGATATGATCTATTGTGCTGTAGCCACTCCTGAATCCAGCTTGTTCTCTCGGTTGAGCCATGTCCAGTGTTGCCTTCAAGCGGTGTGAAAGAACTTTAGTGAAGATTTTATAAACTACTGATAGGAGGCTGATAGGTCTGTAGTTTCCGAGATCCTCAATGTCACCTTTCTTATGTAGCAGGATCATTGTAGCGGTGTTCCAATCCTCAGGAATCTTTCCTTCATTAAGGCATCGAGTGAAAATTTGGGCGAGTACTGTTTCGATTTCTCCACTTGCTTCTTGTATGATGTCCACAGTAATTCCATCTTCTCCTGGAGCTTTTCCCCGCTTCATGTTCTTGATTGCATGTGCAACTTCTGCTGGAAGGACTGGAGGAACTCTGGTACTGGTATCTTTCATGATGTCTGGAGTGCATATATCATCCCTTTCATATAATTTGGAGTAGAAATCTTTCACTCTTGTCAAAATTTCGCCTCTATTTCTTGTTACAGAACCATCTTCTTTTCTCAGTGCCATAATCTGTTTTCTTCCCTTACTGAGATGTCCCTTTGCTATCTTTAGGCTTTGGTTGTTTTCAATTGCTTTCCTCACTAGTTCACAGTTGAATTTCCTTACGTCTTCAGTGATACTTTTTCTTACTGTCTTGCATAGCTCTATATATTCCACTTTGGAAGTCACATCTTCTTTAGTTGTCCTCATCTCTCTTCTTTTTTGCATCAACATTTTGGTTTTTCCTGATAATTTGTTCACATGCAACTTGTTCTTAGACCCAGCTAATTTTGTTGCTGTTTCCATAAGAGCTTTGGTTACTTTTCTGTTAACTTCAGAGATGTCCACTTCTTCCGATGTTAGGCCTTCTAAAGCAGAGAACCTGTTCTTCAGTTCTAACTTGAAGGTATTATGGTGTTTTTTAATGTTGGTTATGTCAATAGATTTTGTTTGTCTTATGAGCTTGCCACGTTCAAGTTTAGTGTTGAGGTGCATCTTACATCTCACCAATCTATGGTCACTACCTGTGTTGAACTTGTTTAGCACACTGCAGTCTTCTATGACGAATTTTTTGTTACACATAATAAAATCAATTTCACTTGTCGTCCCATTTGGATGTCTCCATGTCCATTTCCTGTGTGGCTTTTTCTTGAAGAAGGAGTTAAAGATGAAAAACCCTTCTGCCTCTGCAAACTCAACGAGAGTATTTCCACGCTGGTTTCTGTTGCCATGACCGAATTTACCTACTGAAGTTTCATTCTGTTGCCGTTGCCCTATTTTTGCATTGAAATCTCCCATAATTATTTTCAAGTGCTGCTTACCTTTATTATTTAGATGACAAATTTCCTCATAAAATTCTTCAATTTCTTCTTCAGGATGACTTGTGGTGGGTGCATAAGTTTGAATAATCTGAGCCTGGTATCTTTTCGAGAGTTGGATAACAAGTCGTGCAGCTCTGTCAGAGGAACTTTCAACTTCTACAACTTTATCCTTCAGTTTCTTGTTTATTATAAATCCAACACCACTAGTTCTGCCAGTATCTGTCCCACGATAGTAGAAGAGATGTCCACTTTTCAGTTCGATGAGATCTTCTCCTTACCTCACTTAGCCCCACGATGTCCCACTTGATCCTTTGTAGTTCCTCTTCCAATTCAAGAAGACTTGAATCAGAAGATAGGGAGCGTCCATTGTAAGTAGCCAAGGTCAGCATCAGATGGCAGCCTAGTCCGGTCCTCCGGGGATTCTTAGCACCCTCTGCCTTCATGTCGCACTGGCCGCTGCCTTGGCCAGGTACATTCCAGCTGCCGGAGACTGAGGGCCAAGATTTAAGTTGTGGAGTCATTTTGGAGGGGTTTGGCCATAACTCACCACGCTGGCCAAGCGGGTTGGTGAGTGTGGGATAGAATTTCCTCTAATCCCGATGGTATAGTTATACCGCTATGGGCGGTCGTCAGAGCCCCTTTAGTGGGAACAGGATGCACCACGAGAAGGCGGGGTTGACATTTGTCAAGGAGAGGCTGTGATGTTACGCATTATCTTGTATATATATATATATATATATATATATACAAGATAAAGTTGTAGAAGTTGAAAGTTCCTCTGACAGAGCTGCACGACTTGTTATCCAACTCTCGAAAAGATACCAGGCTCAGATTATTCAAACTTATGCACCCACCACAAGTCATCCTGAAGAAGAAATTGAAGAATTTTATGAGGAAATTTGTCATCTAAATAATAAAGGTAAGCAGCACTTGAAAATAATTATGGGAGATTTCAATGCAAAAATAGGGCAACGGCAACAGAATGAAACTTCAGTAGGTAAATTCGGTCACGGCAACAGAAACCAGCGTGGAAATACTCTCGTTGAGTTTGCAGAGGCAGAAGGGTTTTTCATCTTGAACTCCTTCTTCAAGAAAAAGCCACACAGGAAATGGACATGGAGACATCCAAATGGGACGACAAGTGAAATTGATTTTATTATGTGTAACAAAAAATTCGTCATAGAAGACTGCAGTGTGCTAAACAAGTTCAACACAGGTAGTGACCATAGATTGGTGAGATGTAAGATGCACCTCAACACTAAACTTGAACGTGGCAAGCTCATAAGACAAACAAAATGTATTGACATAACCAACCTTAAAAAACACCATAATACCTTCAAGTTGGAACTGAAGAACAGGTTCTCTGCTTTAGAAGGCCTAACATCGAAAGAAGTGGACATCTCTGAAGTTAACAGAAAAGTAACCAAAGCTCTTATGGAAACAGCAACAAAATTAGCTGGGTCTAAGAACAAGTTGCATGTAAATAAATTATCAGGAAAAACGAAAATGTTGATGTAAAAAAGAAGAGAGATGAGGACAACTAAAGAAGATGTGACTTCCAAAGTGGAATATATAGAGCTATGCAAGACAGTAAGAAAAAGTATCACTGAAGACGTAAGAAAATTCAACTGTGAACTAGTGAGGAAAGCAATTGAAAACAACCAAAGCCTAAAGATAGCAAAGGGACATCTCAGTAAGGGAAGAAAACAGATTATGGCACTGAGAAAAGAAGATGGTTCTGTAACAAGAAATAGAGGCGAAATTTTGACAAGAGTGAAAGATTTCTACTCCAAATTATATGAAAGGGATGATACATGCACTCCAGACATCATGAAAGATACCAGTACCAGAGTTCCTCCAGTCCTTCCAGCAGAAGTTGCACATGCAATCAAGAACATGAAGCGGGGAAAAGCTCCAGGAGAAGATGGAATTACTGTGGACATCATACAAGAAGCAAGTGGAGAAATCGAAACAGTACTCGCCCAAATTTTCACTCGATGCCTTAATGAAGGAAAGATTCCTGAGGATTGGAACACCGCTACAATGATCCTGCTACATAAGAAAGGTGACATTGAGGATCTCGGAAACTACAGACCTATCAGCCTCCTATCAGTAGTTTATAAAATCTTCACTAAAGTTCTTTCACACCGCTTGAAGGCAACACTGGACATGGCTCAACCGAGAGAACAAGCTGGATTCAGGAGTGGCTACAGCACAATAGATCATATCCACGTGCTGAGAGAACTAATTGAAAGAGCGAGGGAATATGAACTTCCATTGTGCATGGCTTTTATCGATTATGAAAAAGCCTTTGATTCGGTGAAACCATCAGCAGTTACAATGGCTCTGAAAACCTGCGGTATTGAAGATGCATACATTAATATTATTAATAACATCTATGAAAATGCAAGTGCAAAGATTAGGCTGTTTGAAAATACAACACACGTAAAAATTGGAAAGGGAGTGAGACAAGGTGACACCATATCTCCGAAGCTCTTTAATGCCACATTGGAGGGTGTTTTTCAGTCACTGAGCTGGGAAAACAAGGGGATAAAGATTAATGGAGATTATCTAACCCACCTTCGTTTTGCTGATGACGTAGTCATTTTTGCAACTAGCCCATCAGAGCTGCAGAGTATGATCCAGGAACTTGCTGACAAGAGTAAAGAAGTGGGATTAAAAATGAACTTTCAGAAGACAAAAGTGATGTTCAATGCTTTTACAAGAAATGAAGATTTATCGATTGATGGAGAAAAGCTGGAGATAACAGACACGTACGTTTATCTTGGACAGCAGATATCAAGTGACGGTCACATTGATGAAGAAATTAATCGGCGTACAAAACTTGCCTGGAGAGCTTTTGGAAGAAACAGCATAATTTTCAAGAGCAATATGCCATTATGTCTTAAAAGAAAAGTGTTTGATCAATGCATCCTTCCAGTGCTTACGTATGGTGCAGAGACGTGGACCTTAACTAAAAGAGACATACAAAGGCTGCAGACAACTCAAAGTAGCATGGAGAGATGCATGCTTGGTGTAACCAGGAGAGATAAGAAGAGGAACTCGTGGATCCGAAAAATGACAAGAGTGGAAGACATCATGATCAGAGTTAAATCCCTGAAATGGCAATGGGCTGGACATACTGCCAGAAGGACAGATCATCGATGGACAGCCGAAATTTTAGATTGGATTCCAAGGGACAGGAAAAGACCCAGAAGAAGACCACATGGGAGATGGGTGGATGAAATTCGAAAGTATGCAGGGGTGACATGGAGGAGACTGGCACAAGACAGACCGTTGTGGAGGAAACTTGGGGAGACCTTCGTCCAGCAGTGGATTGATAATGGTTGACAATGATGATGATGATGATATACAAGAATCTAAATCCCGGGCAAAGCTGAGTGGTAAAGCTAGTGCCTATATATAAAAGAAAAACTGAAGACATGGTTCTTGAGTGAGGTATTGTTAGTACTTATTCCTTTGAAGGTTGGCCAAATTATTCTGATAACAAGATAGTAGAATTTTCCCCCATTCTTTTTTCATTGAAATATTGTTATCATAATGGGACAGAGTTTATTTGCCTGAGCATCATTATTTCCATCAATAGATAGAGAAAAGGGATTTTTGTTAACATCAGATACAATAACAGAAAAATGAATAATATTCTGCAGGATACTCACCCAGCATGGTTGATCAGATCATACACCAGATGAAGTCTAAGCTCGCATCCCGTGGTCCCGGATGCCCCAGCCCAAAACTACACTACATCGGCTCATGCCAGTACGTACCAGGCTTCACATATTTCTTAAAAACTTCCCTAAGAAAACTTGGTTTCAGCATAGAGATTACAGCATTAAGGACAATTGCATCTTGTCTCGCATCAACAAAAAACGCCGCTGTGGACCTGGAAGATGTGGGAGTATACACTATACCCCTTTTGTACCCAGACGGAACAACCAAAAACTATGTGGGCATGACCAAGAGGTCTCAGAGACTAAGACTCCAGGAACACCAGGGAGATGTCAAAAGAGGACTTCTCACTACGGCACTAGCACATGAAGTAGCCAACAACTCTGTAACACCTCTGTGGGGACAAATAAAGAAAATTGCATGATACACAACCGCCAGAGCCACCCTCCTCAGAGAAACTATTGAAATCCTTTCCAGTCACGAGATATGCAATGAGGAAACATCAATGGACCTCTCACATGTATGGCTCACGCTCATAAATATGCGTGCCCTTAATCACACATCTTGAATATGACGCGCACGTTCTATAATATCTATAGCAAACGTCTATTTTTGAATTCATAACTGGAACTCTGTTTTTGCATTTGAATAATACTTCTGCCTGAAGAAGCCACCCGTGGTGGCGAAAGCTAGTGTTTTGTCTTAGTTTTTCTAATATTACACCAATAAAAACGGATTTCAGCATTTCATTAGTATCAGATACAATGTTATTCATTGAACCACTGGCCATGTGCTGAATTAATACTTTAGTCTTTGTTTCTTCACATGAATATCTTTTTGCAATTTTTAAATACAGAAATTTGACTTGAAATAACTTATCATGGTCAACATCTGTTATGGGTAGATTATGTTCCACAATAAAGGAAGTGAACAGAAGTTCAGGATTTATTACACTATTATCTCCTTTGAAGAAAACAATTCATTTACTGATTGAACTTCAACTCACCGTAAGCTTTATGTTTCCTCGATTCTGTGTGACATCAGAAATTGTCCCACCCACCACAATACTAAAATCATACCTACAAATTCCGCAATACACATGGTTCACAGAAACCTGCCACTTTTTGAAAGCAAAGCCAGTCTCTGTGGTACATTTCTAGGAAACACTGTTTCTTCTTAGATGAAGAAGGTTAACCTGAAGAATGCTTTATTTTAAATAAATAAATAATTAAAAAAAAATTTCGTGACTAAACAACCGATTGCCATGCTTTTCTATCCGACAGTAGCACGTGCTGCAGAGAGCATAATAAAACGCTATTCAAGTGAAGTCATTCACTGGCAAACCATTCCATTTTTATGGACTCTGGCACTAGGGGAGAACAAGAGAGGAGGAGTAAAATGTAAATGAATGCTGGAGCAGCGTCCATGCATTACATACTTTCTGCATAGTTGCCGGTGGCACAAAGAGCATCATGGGAGGGGGAAACTGGGGCCAAAAAGCTGAGCCAGCATCATGCAGCTGCTATCATTCTCTGCCATTGGATTTCCTCTTGTAGATAGCTCATGATATTACCAAATAAGATACAGAAATCTATATCACACAGAACACAGATTTTATCCCCCCCCCCCCTTCCCATAGATAAACTGGAGAAACCAACAAAAAATTGCTTTCCATATCAGAAAAATCAAGTGGTGATTGTCCATAATTTCGTCATTATGTCCATACTTCCGTAAGAGCAACCAAAATCCATAAAATTACGGAAAATTCATACTAGTTGGAATCTGTGCATCATGATCGAAGTAAAACCCCTGAAATGGCAATGAGCTGCACATATTGCTAGAACTGACCAGAGATAGACACCTGAAATATTAGACTGGTTACCAAGGAACAAAAAAAGATCCAGAAGACAACCACATGGGAAATGGGTGAATAAAGTTCCAAAACATGCTAAAGTGACATGGAGGAGACTGGCTCAGACAAGACGGTTGTTGAAGAAACTCAGAGACCTTCATCCAGCAGTATACTAACAATAGTTGATGATATTAGGTCTGCAACTTAATTCTCGGCCCCTAACCGCAAGCGATCATAGAACGTTGGCAAATGCAAATAGCTGTGTGCAATAATGGCCGATTGCAGCGCCATCCAATAGCTTTCCAGGCAACCATAACTGCTCACAGCTGTAGAGACAGAAGGGACGAAAGTTGATGGTGAAAGCAATGTCGTTTGAGAAGCAACATTTGAGGGACTGCTTCTTGTTCGCATTTCAGCTGAAAAAAGTGCCACGGAAGCCCAGCAAATGATCTGTGCTGCTTTGGGTGAGGCTGCTGTGTCCTACAGTACATGTAAGAAGTGGTTCCAGCGGTTTAAGCAGGGAAATTTCAATCTCTGTGATGCAGAACGTCCGGGACAGCCACAGAAAGTTGACAATGAGGAACTGGAACAACTGTTGGACACGGATCCCTGTCGCTTGTTGCTGTGCATATGGTGGGATCAGCGCAGTGTCATACACTATGAGTTGCTCAAACCTGGTGAAACGGTCAATGCTGAACGTTATTGTCAGCAACTCATTCGTGTGAGTGACGCACTGTAGGTGAAAAGGTCATACACCGGCAAGGGCAAAAGATCGATCCTGTTGCTTCAGGATAATGCACCTCCCCACACCACGGAAACGACTTTAAACACGATCACCAATCTGGGATGGGAGATTTTGTCCCACCTGGCATATTCTCCAGACTTCGCCCTGTCCGATTATCACTTCTTTCGCTCCCTGCAACATCACCTGAGTGATACGCACTTCACTTCTGTAGAGGAGGTCCACACAAGTATTGCCGACTTTATCAACTCGAAACAGCCCTTTTTTTCTACAGTGGCATTCGGCAGCTGCCTGATTGATGGCTCAAATGTATGCAACACGACAGGGATTATTTCCCCCGATTAGATACGTATTAGATTTGCTGTCAACGTGTCGTGCCTGTGACCAAGAATTAAGCTGCACGCCTAATACATATTTGGCAACCCAACCAACAACTATGATGCTCATTGGGAGCAATGTGTTTTGGTGTTGGCCAACTTAGCTCCCTTATCTCGTGGTAACTCATTCAAAAGGATGAAAATTGAACAAATCATTATCTTGGCTGTTAAGTTTAGGTGTTACGTAACTTCAATTAGATGTCCATTGTACTGTAAAATAAATATATCATGTGATTTTACATATTCTTAAGGTTGCAAATTTTTTTTTTTTTAGTTTCATTCTTCATTGATTTGCAATTTGAAGAGCTGAAAAACAAACAAACTGGGATACCTCTCTAATACTGCATTGGTAGCTTTTGCAATCAGATATATGATCGGGCATGGACTCCATGAGCTCTCTGTAGTACTGTGGAAACAGTGCACACCATGCTTCCTGAAGAGCATCTCACAATTCGGTAATATTGGCTGGTGGAGGATTCCTGGCGTTAACTGCACGCTAAACGGCATCCCAAATGGGTTCGAAGGCATTTAAATCCAGCAAACGAGGGACCAAGTCAGGATGCCAAACTTAGTGGAATGTTCTTCCAGCCATAATCGGGCAACTGTGGATGTGTGCGGTGGCATATTGTCGCATTGAAAGAAGTCACTTCTGTCGGAGTGGTTGCATGGCAGAAACGGATGTAAATTATCCCTAAGGATAGTTACGTAACCTCCACTGGTCAGAGCAGTCTGCAGACACACGTGGGGTCCTAATGCGTGCCAGCGGAAAATACCCACATCATAACAGAGCCACCACCGGCCTGCACTGTCCTTGTAGGTATGCGAGGTACATTGCCCCATGGGATTTTTGCCACACCTGGAGTCAGCCATCTGCTCAAAACAGTTGGTACAATGATTCATCGGACCAGGCTACATGTTTTTAGTCATCTCACATCCAATGGCGGTATTCTGGACCCTAGGCAAGGCGCACAGCCTTGGGTTGTTGGGTCAGCAATGGCACCAGGGTGGGATGTCAGTCAGCTCTGGAACCCCATAGAACACAGGGAAAGTTACACTGTCTGAACACTGATGCTACTACTGGCTACAGCACTGAATTGCACAGTGATTAGTGGCAATGACAATGCATCATTGAAATGCATTGCCGCAATGCAATGTTGCACACCAGGTAGATTGTTACAATGGTGCCAGATGCCACTGTCCACAATCATCCACCAGTTTCACACTCTGGATTTCCCCCATGAGTTTGTGTAGTACAGGTATACTCTTGAAATTGTTCACCATGTAAATCTAAATTTTGCGGTAATTTCTCAGATGGAGTGATCTAGCTCCCGGGCGCCAACCATCATAACATGTTTGAAATAGCTTAAATTCTGATAAGCTGCCATCTGAACTGTGAATGCTACTACTTGAGCTTGCAGAGATATCTGCATATACATTCCTGCCAACATTGGCAAGAGCCTTGTCAGTAGTAACTAGTATTATTGCGCAGCATACATAGACGCAGGAGAGCGGAAACATCGTGGGGAGGAGCGATTATGGTAGAAATCTTTGCTTCGTGCGACTTCCGGTTTTGGAATTTTCCCCCTATTTTCAAGCTGAAATACAAATACTTATGCAGTAAAATGTTATTTCACAATAATACTGGACAGAGGTAACATTGCGAGAAAAAGAAATTACGATTACGGGAAAAATCTGAACTTCGTCAATCTTCCGTCTTCGAACGTTTCGTAAAGATAGAATTCTATCCTCTGAAGCCCCCTACCCTTCCAAATTTCTGTTCACTTGAGTGTCGATCGCGTAAACAACCAAAATAATAATGAAAAAAGCGGAATTCCTCGAATTCGCAGAAGAATGTTATGCCTGAAGATTATGGGGAAATTTTCACGGCATCTAACTTCAGTTTTCACAAATTGCTGCCTACAGTTTTAAGCTGAAATACAAACATTTTTACAATAAAATTATATTTAACAAGAATACTGGACACAAAGACAACATCTGGAGAAAACAAAAACATTATGATTACGGCAAAAAAATTTACTCTGTTTAACTATCGTTTTCGAAAGTTTTGAAACATGAAATATCGTCAACAGATGGAAAACAAAATCCCCCTCCATTCTCTTCAGTTTTGCATCTGCTTGAGAATGATCTAGACGATGAAAAAAAAAAATGGAGTTCCGCGAATCCGCTTGAGAATCTCATGTATATCATAAAATAATAGCAAAAGAAAAGAAAAACTTAAAAGATGAAAATTTGCAGAATCCGTAGTTTACACAGTGATTTCCGTAGTCAGAAAACTAAATCCGTAGAAACTACGGACATTCCGTAGTAGTTGGCAGGTATGCCTGCATATATATATACATATACACGTCATTTGCAGACGATACCATTTCCCACATGCGTGTAGTGGCATGTAATGGAAGTAGTAGCTCCCTTCCCAGATTTTTTGACACCTCAGTGTAAATGCGCATTGAAAATGTGCAGGGTACACGTTCAAATGTTTTAGCAAAGTAAACAATTGCCTTGATAGAATTCAATTACTGTATAATTCCTGGTACAACTGCTTTTCCTTTTGTCCATTAATAAGACAATTTCGTACACCTGAAAGCACTGGTAACAGAAACCTCTTATAAACATGCAAATCGTTTTTATATATACTTTTTCTTTCAGGAATGTATTATGTATGAAAGTACAGGGCTGTCAGCACAAGGGCATGGATACACTGGTGTAATTCAAAAACAAAATAATTTCATCTAAGTTCTAAACGTGATATAACCTTTGGTATGATATGACACTAGAATAAATGCAGTAAAATTATGAGAAATTACCTGTTCTCCTTAAATTTTCTTCTAAGAAAGCATGGCAATTATGAAAAAAAAATTTAAGCAATACAACTCAAAGAATGCAAAGACATCATGAAGTCAAACAGTCTAAAATAATCAAAATACTGAGTGTTTTAAGCTTAACTCCTTCATTTCTTGAGCCATAAAAAAACAAGAAATGGTTTATACAATATTACATTATATTTCATATTAACAATACATGGCGCACCTCCCATCATCACTATATACACACATTTACTTCATTGCATTGCTAAATTACATAATGATAATGCATGCTGTTTGAAAAATTTTGAGAAATGAACAAGGATCTATATGTGTGAAGTTAATTGAGCTTGAAAAGACTTCCAACAGAGTTCTAGAAACAAGGTGTTTACATATCTGTAGAATGCAACTGTATATGAATGGTTTCCAAATAATTGCAGATTTTGAAAATAGTTTTTGTTTAGAAATTTAAAACCAAAATTTAAAAACAATTAAAAAAAATTCACAATTTTCTCTATTTTTTAGACAAAATTTTCTTTTTTCTTAGGCTATCTACCAGGCCATGGAATTCACAGAAAAGTTATAGAATTAATGTCATAGGTTACAGTTCAGGGGGAGAGATGGGGGAGAATGTTGTGTGGTTTTCTGCATACCTCATTTTTATTTTTTCTGGTGATTGGCACTGGTGTCCTATTTTTTAAGAACTTTTTCAAATGAAATGCAGGTTCTAATTCTTAAGAATATCTTCAAATTCAATCAACACAGAAAGCATTTTTACCCTTCCCCCAAAGCAAAATAAAATTTCAAAATTGATACTTAATCTATCCATGATGGACAAAGCATCAGTTTCATGACCCATAAAATTGTTTTCATTTTAGAATGAATAATGGAACCACTATTTTTATTTTTATTTAATTTTGGTTAAACTGCATGTTTTCCCACTCTAATCCCTTCTTGCACCATGAAGAATCAGAGAAAGAATTTTCCATTTTGTTTAAAGCAAAATTAAAGTTTAAAAAAATGGTGCTGACCAGTTAATTGGCAGAGAAAACAAATTTAAGGGTAACAAAAAATGGTGATGGAATGATTTTGAACTTTAATTTCTTTTCAAACAAAAAGGAAAACTATATTAATTCAACATTTGTCGAAATCATTACGTGGTTTCAGAAATTATTAACTATATGTCAACAAAATAGTTAATAAAAGGAAAACTGTCCTTTTTGTTTCTTGATATAGCAGAAGTGATTAAGGAATAGCAATACATGAATTTTAAGTGAAATCAAATTTCATCTAACCACCTCATTTCTGCTAGAAGGTAAAATATTGATGCAAATTTTGCCCCATTATTTTCAGGTATACTGGGTGTGGCCAATCAGGCTGATTAATTACTTGGCTAATTAACTTGTGGGCTTTGATTGGGTTTGGGGACAAGGAAAAGATGTCTCCAAAGTGAAATAGGGACCATCTAGAAAGGCTTTGTCATTGCGTGAAGGGTCCAAAGGTAACAAAAAGAGTAGTAAGTCACTCTGGAGGAGACGGAACGTTGACTACTCAATGCCTGGCAAATGGGGGTAGGCTCCATCGCTGGCAGACAGATTTATGGTGGAGGTTGCAGTTTGGGCTGAGGGATTCTCATATATTTGTAATACTTAAGGGCTGATTAATGCATCTCCAAGTGCTCCTTGTATTATGATGTGCAAAGGGGTGAGGGTAAAGTATTTGCAAGATCTAGCGTATGAGCTAAAACTTACGGAAGGAAGAAAGAATCAGTTGTTTCCCATGACTGTGAGAAGAAAAGCTGGCAGTATCCTTGTGCAGACCTGCCAAATTTCAAGAACTGAAATCGGTAAAAAAATTTCAGAGAACTTTTAATCGCTACGTTAGATTGACTGATGTATGTATCGAACACATCAATTAAAAACCTATTGATTTTGCACATGCATCATTTGTCAATTTTAATATGTTTCATATGCTATAAATATATGGCAATGTTTAGCTTACAGTGATTAAAAATTGTAATGGGTACATAATAATCTCATTGGTATGTTATCATTTAGCTACATACACAAAATTTCATTTATAACTCCAAAATTATTGCGATTATGGCAGTACATTTTTATTTAATGGAGGTTTTGATCTTAAAATTTTGTGACGTTAGAGTGCCTTTAAAAACAAAACACAATTTTAAATCGTATATATGAGGCTGATATTTTTCATTTCTTTCTCTCTCTCTCTCTCTTGTGTAGCAGTTACTGCCAATCTTAATTCTGCAGTGTTTTTACCCAGTCTTTCCCACTCGGCTGAAAGCAGAGGGTTGGGGACATAGAAATGGGAGTAAATGTGATTGGGTAGATAAGAATATACAGGCACAGTGGTTGTGTGGAACAGGACAACAAAAAATTAAATTACTTCATTTTATCGTCACATGCACATGTTCTTTTAAAGATGTTAGTGTTTTGAACCAAATACAGGGGTAGGAGTGGTGACCCCCCCCCATTCAGGACACAATTTTTCTTAAATTTCAGGACATATTTTGGCGGACCTGGCGGGTAAATATAATCAAATATTGGTACAAATGTTATTCTTTTACTAAAAAGCTATCTAAATTATGTCCCAGTTGTTAGCAGGAATTTTTTCACTTTTAAGGTTAACAACACCCCTAAAGTTTCGGTGGCTAGGTCTGGCCTAAATTCTGTTTGACTCTTACGGACAATGCTAAAAATTCTTTACGTAGTTGCATTACTGTGTGGCACAACAAGAATAGCATGTAACAGGTGTGGTAAAACTTCATACTTTTTAGCATCAATTGCACCAGTCATTTTCAAAATGTTTGACCATGCGGTATCGATTGTAGGATATTTGAGGCACCTTCTTCCAATTCATCAATTTGATATAAGGCAAACTCCAATTCCAACTTGTCCAGATCACTGTCACTAACAGCAGCAGCTGGCAAAATATTTGTCAAGTACATTACTGAAGAAAAGGAAGCTTCTTCTATCCTAATTCCTATATCAGCAACTTCTGCATGCAGCAGAAATTTACTTTTCAGTCAGAATTTCTTCAAAATATAGTCACATGTAACACTTAACAACAACGCAGGATAGTCAGAACATCGCAAGAAGAAAAAATTATGATTACAGGAGAAATCTTCGCTTCAACAGTCTTCCATTTTGAGAAACTCTTTCCTCCAATTTTAAGCTGAAATGTAAGTATTTATGGAATACATGGATATTTAAGAAAAATATGGGGCAGAAGGAACATCGCGAGAAAATATTACGATTACGAGAGAAATCTTCACTCCAATTAACTTTAATTTCGGGAAGATGGTATTCCATCCTCAAACGGAAAACGACCCCCTCCAAGATTTCTACTCAGTTTGTGCAGGCATGCAATTGCCTAAGCATCCAATTAATTAACTGAAAACACCCAAAGCTGTTCCGAGATACACATAAAAAAAAAAAAAAAAAATGAATGTGACAAATGCAAAAAATTATGATCACTAATTTTATTATGTATATACTTCGTATATATAGATATACAGGGTGTTTCATAAAGAATGTCCCATTTTGAAAAGTGGATATCTCGGCAACCACGAACCACCGATGAATGCGACTCATATCATGTCTACGGGCGATGGCTGCACGAGCGTCCGAACAGCCTAGTGAGTGAGAAGATGGCGTCGAGGCAACAGAAGGCGTTTTCTGTGCTCGAATTTAGCAAGACCAAGTCCGTGATTACGGTGCAGCGTGCGTTTAAACGGCGTTACGGCAGTGCTCCACCAGTGGGCAAAAACATTCATCATTGATATCGACAATTTGAAGAAACAGGGTGTTTATGTAAGGGAAAGAGTCCTGGACGACCAGCCATCTCAGCAACGAATGTGCAACGAATTCACGAGGCGTTTCAGCGAAGCTCACGGAAGTCTACTCGTCATGCGAGCTGCGAACTTGCCACCCCTCATGTGACTGTTTGGCGTGTTTAACGACAATGTTTGCTGCTGAAGTCGTACAGATTGCAACTGGTGCAAGCTCTTCGTGGAGGTGACAAAACACAACGAAAAGATTTTTGTGCAACTTTCTTAGCGGACATGGAGGGTGACACCGTCGCACAAAGGTTGATTTTTAGCGATGAAGCAACCTTTCATGTAAGTGGAAAAGTTTCGCGTCACAATGTTCGCATATGGGGACTGGAGAATCCACATGAAACTCTCCAACATGAACGTGATTCACCAACACAGAATGTTTTTGCACGGATTCTGTTAGAAAGGTTTATGGTCCTTTCTTTTTTGCGGACAATACGGTTACAGGCAACTCCTATCATGCAATGCTGAAGGATGGGCTACTTCCACAGCTGCAGGACGACTCTGAAGATTACATTTTGCAGAAGTACGGCGCACCGCCACATTGGAACCTCCACGTTCGTCGGTTTCTAAATGACACATTGCCTCAGCGTTGGATTGGATGCAGGGGACCCCATGGCTTGGCACTACGCGCTTGGCCTCTGAGATCTCCAGACGTCACACCATGCCCTGCATATGCAAAAATAGCAATACTGAACTATTGAAGTGTTTTACTTCCTTGCTAACATTAAGATTTAATAAAAGTATATATCATTTCTTATTTTTTCCCGCACAATATCCCATTTATTAAATCAACTTTTAAATTAATTGATAATATTTAGTAGCGACAAATGTACTTACTCTTTCAAGAATGTGTGTGGGGGGGGGGCACATCTTGTGCTGTGCCTAGGGCCTGATTCTGTGTAAATCGGGCTGTCATCCCGGCCCGGTGCCGTGCATTCCACCTTCCACTTAGCTTTCAAACAAGCAAAACACATCCCTCCTCTTCGGGGGGGGCAAAAGCCGCGTCACAAACTTTGTTCAGAGGATTTTGGCCGACGAAATCCCAACCTGGCGCTATGCATTTGTTCCCACTTAGCTTCCAAACAAGCAAAACAAATTCAGGCTCCTCAGCAGAAGAAGAGAGAGAGAGAGAGAGAGAGAGAGAGAGAGAGAGAAAATTAACAAAGAGCTGCGTCATAAACTTTGTTCAGAGGCTTGGGTCCGATGTAATCCCGGGCCACAGCGAAAGAAGCACGCCGGGCCGACGTAATACTGGGCCACAGCGAAAGAAGCAGGCCAGGCCGACTTAATCCCAGCCTGGTCCCATGGTTTCTTTACACTTAGCTTTCAAAGAAGCAAAACAAATTCTCCTCCTCGGTAAAAAAAAAAAAAAAAGAAGAAGAAAGAAAGAAATGATACAAAGAGCTGCGTCACGTACTTTGTTCAGAGGCTTCGGGCCAACATAATCATGGCGACGTGCTTTCTTTCCACTTAGCTTATCTTTCAAACAAGCAAAACAAATTCCTCCTCCTTGGAAAGAAAAGAAAAAAAGAGAAACAACAGATAAGAAACAAAGAGCTGTGTCATGAACTTTGTTCAGAGACTTTGGGCCGGTGTAGTCCCACCATGGCGAAAGAAGCACGCCGCGCTGACGTAATCCTGGCCCAGCCCCAAACTTTCTTTCCACTCAGCTTTCAAACAAGCAAAACAAATTTCTCCTCCTTGGGGGGAAAAAAGAAGAAACAAAGAACTGTGTCACAAACTTTGTCCCGAGGCTTTTACATTGATTAATTACAAAACCAGTAAAACATTCTTAATATCAACAAAAATCTGAATTTCCGTAATTTTTCGTTAGTCACCCGTAATCCCGGGTGAAAATCTGTAATGTTTCGCATCTCTGGACGCGTACGACACTTTCGCCCGTCAGTGAAAGAGAAGGTTCATATCGTAAATGTCCAATCACATGTGAACAGATTTTTTCTTTCTTGTTGATCTCTTGGCAGCTGTGAACAATGGCTCAAGGTTCCACCCAGTATTTCAACAGATTTTACCCTCCAGCAAATAAATAAAACAAATAGCAGTAGAAAGGACAGAGGTGAACTGAAACAGTGAAGTGTTCCCCAAAGAAAACCGGTTTCGAGCACACTGAGACATTTGCAGTGACATCACCTGCAGCAGCAGTGTCAGCCCGGAGCTGCCAGTCAGCCACACAGCCGGTACGCCTTCCGACTGAAATATCGCCACCTAACTAACGAATATTCCTCTCTTGACCCAGATTTTTCCCCCAACATCTCAACAATCACAAATTTTTGTCAAAAGCTTGAGTCACAAATAAATGACAAGTTCAGCAGATTTCAGTTTCTTCTAAAAATGTAAATTCACAGAATTCCGCTAAGTAGCGGAAGAATCACATGCCTGTTCGTGCATCGATCACTAGAAAGCCCAAACTGATAATGGCTGACGTAATCCCAAGATTAATTGAACTCTGCATTGAAAATGGATTGCATCTAATATGTTTTTCAAACACTAATATATCATATCATATCAATAAGCTGTTCTCTGAGATTCAGAGGATAGCTCCAAAAAGAAATACAAACTTCCAGATATTTTTACTTATTGTTGTTGTATCAAATTTCTCCATTTACAGCGATCTTGACATACGACTCGTGCTTCACTAATATCCATTACATGCCGTACACAAGATCTTTTATACCTCATACTCATAATCTTTTTCTCATGCAGACACTCCTGAATCTGATACACCCATGTCTTCCTTGGCCTTCCTCTGCCTTTCCTTCCTGACACTTGGGCTGAAAAGATTTTCTTAGTAAACATTTCATCACTCATTCTTTCAACATGGCCAAACCACCGAAGCATTTTGGTCTCCACCTTGCTAACAACATTTTGCTTCACATCACACAACTGCAATACATCTTCATTCTTCACACAATCAGATCGTGTCTTGCCACAAACCCCACGTAAGTAACACATTTCTCCAGCACACAAACGACTCCTATGTTTCTTCTGCATTACCCAGGTTTCACTGCCTTACATCAGAGTAGGAACAATTACAGTTTCATACACAGCCAAGCGGGACTCTCTAGAGAACCCATCATTCCTGTGAAAACCTCCCAGAGCAGCTATGACTTTCAAAGAAGAATTCACTCGCCTACTGATTTCACCATCCAACTTGTTCTCTCTGTCAAACATGCTTCCTAAATACACAAACTCACTCACCTGGTCAATCACAGTGCCATTTATACTTACATTACATTCAGTGCTACCCGTTCCTCTCTCAAACATCATAACTTTGGTTTTTCCCTTATTTATACTCAGTTTGAATTTCATGCAAACTTCGTGCATCCGAGTCAACATACTCTGCAACTCACTTTTGCTCTCTGCCAACAGGACAATGTCATCAGCATACAGCAATCTGCACACACGGATATCACCAAGACATAAACCACTATTATCAATTTTGGCATCACGCATGCATGCCTCCATAAATATATTAAACAGCCATGGTGACATTACACAACCTTGTCTAACTCCTGCACCAATGGAAAACCATTCTGATAAAACACGATTCACTCGTACACAAGCTCTGCTACCAGCATACATGGCTTTTACACTATAAAGTAGATTCCCAGTAACACCATATTCATTCAATACCTTCCACAAAAGTGTCCTATTCACTCGGTCGTAAGCTTTCTCTAAATCTATGAAGGCAGTAAAAACTTTCTTCCCAACAGCCAGATACTTTTCAATCATTGTGCGTAATGCAAAAATCTGGTTAGTGCAGCCTTTACCAAGCATAAAACCACTCTGAACATCCCACACTTTCAATGATGTAAGACCCCGTACTTTTTCAATAACAACCTTAACAAATACTTTCCCTGGAACACTCAGTAGGCTAATACTATGATAGTTCTTGCATTCAGTCTGATCACCTTTTCCCTTATACAATGGAACAATGATTGCAACTCCCAGCACAACTGGCAAATTACAGTTAACCAGTCAATTATAGTCACCACTATATTTCAACATCTCTGCAGTTATGCCACCAACTCCCGGAGCCTTACCATTCTGAAGAGATTTTAGAGCTTTACTCATTTCTCTTGAGATCCCTCCAGTGCTTTCATCCCTCATTGTGACATCATCTGCATCTGTCTCAGAATCATCTTTGCTTTCCTGATCTAATAACTCACAGAAGTATTCACCCCATCTGTCACTGAACTAATTGGGCTCCCATATCATTTCCCCAATCTCATTCTTCACACAACTTAAAACTTTGTTTCTCCTATGTTTCCTGAGTCTCGTGTACTTCCAGAAGGACTTCCTATCTTTCCAAAAAGCCAGTTCATGCCTTTCCACTTTCTCCTTCCTATCTTTTGCCTTACTGTGGCGAACCAGCTCAGCAGCTTCACGCTTCTTATAGCGATATTCATCCACAGAGACTCTACCTTGCAACATCCCCAAATAGGCTTCCTTCTTTCTCTTTACTGCCTCTTCAATCTCACTATTCCACCAAGCATCACCTCTATTGTTACCCACTATTGTGGTGCCACAGACCTCTTTAGCAGCAGTGACAACACAGTTCTTAAAACACTCCCACTTCTTTTCTACATCCCTTTCACAAGACTTCAGCTCCTTCAGTCGTTCTCTGAGTAAGTCAGAATACCGCTGATGATCTTCAAGGAGCCTATCAACCTTTATTCTTTCTATCCTGGGTCTCTTCCTATTCCTTTTCCTCCAACCAATATTAAGTTTCACTCGTGACACTACCAAGTAATGATCAGAACCAACATCTGCACCTCTCATCACACGGGTGTCAACAACTAAGTGTTTCAAACGCTGATCGTAGACAACAAAATCTATCACACTCTTTTGACCAAGAGTATGATTTTCCCAAGTATATGTGTGGATATACTTGTGGTTGAAAAATGTATTAGATACACACAAACCATTCTCAATGCAGAGTTCAATTAATCTTTTACCGTTATCATTCACAGAAGGATCATTTAACTTACCAAGAACATTGTCAGAAATTGCATTCTGCACACCTACTATAGCATTGAAATCCCCTGCTATTATAACTTTTTCTTTAGTACCAAACTGGCTCAAAACAGCTTTTAGTTCATTCCAGAAATCTTCCTTCTTGTCAGAAGGTTCCGAGTCACAAGGAGCATACACTACTAAAATTACAATTCTCTGAAGTTTCATTTTCAAACAAACAAATCCAGATAAATTTTCTCACTTACGCAACTATAGTGAATCAAGTTGTTCTTCATCTTTTCACTTAAAATCACACCTACACCAGCCTATCCTGTCATATTATCCAATACTCCAGACCACACACTCATCGTGCCATTCACTTCTTCTACCCAAATTTCCTTCTTTTTGGTTTCACTTACATACAGCACATCCAGTCTATACTTATTCATCTCCTCTATCACCTCACTCATCTTGCCATTTATACCTCTAGTATTCCATACACCAATCTTACATTCACTCAGCCGAGATCTCTTTCTCATACGCCGTTTAGAAAGTCCAGGTCCATTCTGTGGTGGACCGTCCTTCTCAAGTGTGGTAGGTCCACCATATCCCACACTTGAGTCATTCTTAATATTTCTTTTTGTCTTTTTAATCAGGTAAGTACATCAGTGTGGGGGATTAGCCCACAGCTGAGGGTTCCAGTTGGTCATTCAACCTAAGGATTCTGGAACAAAACCCAGTGAGTTGGGGTCTTTTCGCCAATGTCACACAGAACTAGCTTGCACCTCTCCAAAATTCACAGAGGCCCTAGTTGCTGTTGTGTGTGCCATTGTTACCACAGAGCACCCCGAGGAGGCAAGCCCATACCACAAATATATTCATATAGGAAAAGCGTACTCTAGGACAGAAGGGTAATACATTTCATTGTTTATGAGCAGCATCCAAAACACTTAGTTGTCCAGTGATGAAAAGAATAAAGGTTGAAAAGCATCCTGATGATTATCAGCATTACTCTGATTTACTCAGTGAATGACCGAACAAATTGAAGTCATGTGGATAGGGATGTAGAAAAAAGTGGACGTGTTTTAAGAACAGTTTTTTCATTTGCTGCTAAAAAGGTCTGTCGTAGTGCAGTTATGAGTAACATGAAAGGTCATGCTTGGTGGAACAGCATACCTGCCAACATTGGCAACAGCCTTGACAGTAGTAACTAGTATTACTGTGCGGCATACATAGACGCTTTTTTACAAAATGATCCGTCTCTTTGTGAAAAAGAAATACGCATCACAACAAAATGTTACAACAAACTAGGACACTAATGAAACAAACTTAACACACGCAAAACACAAAGTTGATTCCCCTGGTGAGGGCATGATATTTTTCTTTCTGCTGATACGAGATTTAAGTTCAAACCTTGCACCAGTAAAAATTAGTTAGATGCGTTCAGAATTCCACAATGCTTGACAGATGGGAAATCCAAGCAAGTGAACATGCAGTGCATGAGCCTCCACTTACCATATGATCATACTGCCTCTAAAATTCCAGTTTATGACAAAATGAGATCAAAGAAGGTGGAGAAAAAAGCTGAATGTTTTAACTGGGTGAAAAATCAAAATACACAGCAAGAATGAGGGCTACTGTCAGTTTGTAGACTCTGCAGCTGCATAGCATTCATTGCTTAATTTTTCTTTCTGCTGCTATTTCTCTCTCCCTATTTCTCTCACTGCTGCCTTTCTTTCTTTTCTTTTCTCTTTTTATGCCCTCTGATAACAATAATTTCATCCATCATGTTGAAAGAACTTTCAGCCTGAAGACAATGAGCACATGATATCAAACAAAGCTTTAACTATATTAGATAAATGGTGGAACTTTGAGAATATTAATACTTTTGGACACCATGCATCAATTTTTTTTTAAATTTCAATTTTGTCACTTCCATTTTTGGGAATTTCCTCCTCCCTTATCAAGCTTAAATGCAAAACCTTATCGGACAGGGGATATCTTGCAATTCAGGAGATTGTGAACATTGAGAGGAAGGGGGGGGTGCAGTTACAGGAGGAATCTTTGCTTCGTACGACTTCCAGTTTCGGAAATTTCCCCCAATTTTCCAAGTTGAAATACAAATAGTTATGCAGTAAAATGATATTTAACAATAATACTGGACAGAAGCAACATTGCAAGAAAAAAATTACAAAAAAAATCTGAACTCCGTCAATCTCCCGTTATAGAAAGTTTCGTAAAGATGAAATTCAGTCCTCCGCCCCCATCACCACCCCCTCAAAAAAAAGAAAAAAAAAAAAAAAGAAAAAGAAATTTGTTCACTTGTGCATCGGTCTTGTGAATGACAAACAGAATACCAAAAAAGGCAGAATTCCTCGAATTCATGGAAGAAACTCGTGCATGAAGATTACGGGGAAATTTTCGCGGCGACTAACAACTTCTGTTTTTGCAAATTGCTGGGAAGAGTTTCACGCTGAAATACAAACATTTATTCAACAAAATGATATTTAACAGGAATGGACATAAAGGCAACATCGAGAGAAAAAAATTAAAGATTACAGCAAATTTGTTTTACTCTATCTAACTACCATTTTTCAAAGTTCTGAAACAAAATATCATCCCCAGATGGAGAACGACCCCCCCCCCCCCAAAAAAAATTATCTTCAGTTTTGCACTTATCTTGAGAATGATCTAAATGATGACAATAAAAAGCAGAATTATGCGAATCCGCTTAAGAATCTAATGTATATCATAAAATAATTGCAAAATAAAAAAAAATTAAACAGAATGAAAATTTATAGAATCCATAGTTTCGACAGTGAGTTCTGTAAGTTCCTTAGTCAGAAGACTAAATCCATAGAAACTAAGGACATTCCATAGTAGTTGGCAGGTATGGAACAGTATGATTAATGAAGCAGTACAAGAAAGAAGGAAGCATTTTTTATGATATTGCAAGATAGAGTTTCTGAGGATGAATATCAGTGTAAGAAGTGTGAGGTAGCAAAGCTAGTTCACCAGAGTAAGGCAAAGGATAGGGAGAAAATGGAAAGGCATGAGCTGGCTTTTTGGAAAAATAGGAAAACAATCTGGAAGTATGTAAGACATATGAAAAAGAGGGGAAGGTTCATTCAGTGTCAAATCAACACAATTTTAATATGAATTTTAACTCACCATCTCAGATTTTGATGAAACTTGGCACAGAGGTAGCCTACATATAGATGAAGAAAAATACCCAATTTTATTAAAATATGTCGACCCATTTTGAAAATACGGCGATGTGAAGTTGTCAAAAATCGCCAAAAAACACCCCACTGCCATAATTTCAAATTGCTGTAGCACATCTTCAAAAATTTTCAAAAAATTATATACAACACTTCACGTTGTTAACTAATTCCCTAAGTATGAAAGTGGGACTGTCATGGGTTCACACCTTTATAAAATTTCAAAAATACATATTTCACTAAAAAAATGGCATGTTTGTAAAATTTATATATTTAAGTGGAAATATACATAACTTACCCGTAAATAAATCTTCACTTTTTCATAAATTTATTTGTAATATATTTTAAATGTAACTAGTGACTATGACAGGGTGATTATTCTATTAGAACTACTAAAAATATAAGTTTCATTCATAAAAGAATACAATTGTAATCTGATAGCCATAATTATTAAAAGTTTTGAGTATATATAAAAAGTACAAATTGGGATAAAAAATCTAATTGTTTATTCCAACTATCATAAATAGCAAATTTGCAATTTTATTGGATCTGCTCAGACCCAGCTATGCCAGTTCAGGGTCAAGCCACATGTCTAGAACTGCCCGAGTCTGGAGCTGTTATGACTCAACTGGTTTAAACCACTTTAAACCTGTTCCAACTGCTTTAAACCACAGGCAGACTGATCAGTCTTCATACTAATTTAGTGGCAGTTGGATGTGTATGTTGTTGGTGATTAATGTGGTGGTATAAGTTTCTTTTTTAACCGTTAATATTTTGTGAGGTGTTGGTATTAGTGAAAAAATATTTTCAAAGTTGTTACTCATTATTTCAGTGTATTTTTCTTAGTGTTGTTTCTCTTAAGAAACATTTCTAAATTTTAACTGAGATCTGTGTGATATTATACAATGGAGAAAGAAAGATATCAGACACTACAATGTTGCAATCCTTTAAAAAAAAAACAATCATTCTGTGAAAAACAAAGAGACTGAGAAATGTGCCTGAATGGATGTGTGATATGTTTCCTGATATGATGCCAAAGATATCAAAAATTTGTGATAATTGTAGGAAGCAGATTGGTTCATTGAAAAATATGCAAGAAAATAATTATTGCAGTTTGGATGATGATGATGAAACAAGCTATGATCCTCCACCTTCAGCTGTTCTGGAGACACTAAATATGTCTCTTCAGGAATTAGGAGACTCCCCTGTATGTACTACAAATCTTCAGATGAAGCTGTATTCAACCAAAAAATTAAAAAAAAACTGGGTTAGCACTTAAAAAACAACTATTTGCTAATGCAGAGGATTCCTCAGAAAATGAATGTGAGTCACTGGAACAATCTGTCATAGGTAATCTGAAAACTAGCTTTTCTTCAAGTAGTAGGAAAAAGAAAGTAATGTTACTAACTTGTTTGCCTGAATCTTGGAGTATAAGAAAGATAATGTGTGAATTCAATGCTCCTAACTATATGCCAGGCAAAATGGCTTTTGAAGGAAAGAGGTCTGTATATTAGAAAGTCCTGACCAAAAACTGGGAAAGAAGCTGTCACAAGAAGTTGTGCAAACAGTACGTTCTTTTTATGAAAATGATGAAATAAGTAGAGTAATGCCAGGGAAGAGAGACTGTGTAACTGTGAAGGGGAAGAATGGAGATAAAACAGTAATATCTAAAAGACTTATTTTGTGCAATTTAAAAGAAGCATATAAAATTTTCAAAGATAAATTTCAAGAAATGAAGATTGGGTTTTTTAAATTTGCAGAACTGTGCCCAAAACACTGCATTTTAGCAGGACATAGTGGGAACACACTCAGTATGTGTTTGCACTACACATCAAAATGTCAAACTTATGATATAAAATGCTAAGCTCGGTGTGTTAATCAATGGAGAATTGGCCTCTTATAAACACTGTTTGGCAAAAGTGCTGTGCAACCCAGCATCAATTCACTGCATTATGGGAAACTGTAGTTCTTGCCCAGAAAGCGATCCAATAAAAAGTACAAGTGTACTTTTTATTGGATCGCTTTCTGGGCAAGAACTACAGTTGTAGTGCTACAAAATGCATTTGATAATAATATGATTGAAAATATCACTTTTCAACTGTGGGTTTCACAGTAGACAGATGTAACTTAGAACAGGGTTCTCACTCTTTTCCCCCATAAAAAATAAGCACTTTTTAAGGACTTTTAAGCACCTATTGAAATTTTTTAAGGACCTTGGCAATTACACGCGCACTAGCTTTATATACCTATAGAATAAAATATATGTAAATACATTTTCTTCTATATGTATACACTGAGTGGCCACTTTATTATGACCACCTGACAGTTAAGCAAATGAGCTATGGCTGCAGGATGTTACCGCCAGAGGGCGAGGCTAGTATAAAAAGGGAAAGCTTAGTGCTTGCGACAGTAGTAGAAGTGATTTTTGGGGGACGAGATGGGTAAAAAATGCGATTCGACGGACTTTCAACGTGGGATGATTGTAGGAGCTCGGAGGCGTGGAGCGAATATCACCGTAACCGAAGCATTCATGAAATGTTCCAGAGAAGCTGTTGTTAAAGCGTTTAAAGACTGAACTGTCAGCCAAAAACTGGGTCTCTACATGCAACGTGTGGTCGTCATCGACTAGTGACTACTCGGGCGGAACGGAGAATGTCCAGACTGGTAACAGACAACAGAAGGGCAACAGTGCAGCAAATTACAGACCATCTTAATCAAGGATCTCCTCAAATGACCTCTGCACACATTGTTCGCCGTACACTGCATCGGATTCGATATGGCAGCCAAAGGCCTGTGGGCGATTCCATGCCAAATCAACCAGTCACTCAACCTGACCATTTCAGATTTCAATGAAACCTTCAGGGATCATTCTCCCTAATGATATAAATAAGAATATATTAAATTTTTTTTTATCTCATTGGGTTTTCATGTAATTAATTTTTAAAATTTTGAGAAATCGTCATTTTTTGGCTTACATACACTTTTTCAATCTTGAATTTCTCAAGTTCTATAATGCCTAGAGTTGTTTGATTCCTCATTTTAAAGATAATTTCATAAGTTTTAATTTGATATGCAAATTGACTATACTTGGTGAAAAAAAATTTAATTTTTTTTTAACATAGTGTTTTTTAAAAATTTTGAAAAAAATATATGTTTTTTGTAATATTATAAGCTTTAAATCCTGAAACTTTTAGAGTGGGATCTCAATGGGATCAGGAGTTATGGTACCAATGGTATTGTTTTAAATACCAGTTAGGGCTACATTGCTACCTTTAACTTTTGTAAGGTAAAAAAAAAAAAAAACATTGGCTATAAAGTAACCAATCTACATTGGGGTCTATTACAGATAATGATTTACTAAACCCTGCAACGGTAGCCCTAGTCAAAGAATTCTGTCAAAATGATGTGGTTGGTCGTCAAATGCCTGGTAAAAAAAGACTGTTTCAGTCAAAAAAGATGGCAAACGTGTACATGTTCAAAAGTATTTAATTTACATTAAAAGAATCATATGTACTTAAAAAACACCATAATACCTTCAAGTTAGAACTGAAGAACAGGTTCTCTGCTTTGGAAGGCCTAACATCGGAAGAAGTGGACATCTCTGAAGTTAACAGAAAAGTAACCAAAGCTCTTATGGAAACAGCAACAAAATTAGCTGGGTCTAAGAACAAGTTACATGTGAACAAATTATCAGGAAAAACCAAAATGCTGATGCAAAAAAGAAGAGAGATGAGGACAACTAAAGAAGATGTGACTTCCAAAGTGGAATATATAGAGCTATGCAAGACAGTAAGAAAAAGTATCACTGAAGACGTAAGGAAATTCAACTGTGAACTAGTGAAGAAAGCAATTGAAAACAACCAAAGCCTAAAGATAGCAAAGGGACATCTCAGTAAGGGAAGAAAACAGATTATGGCACTGAGAAAAGAAGATGGTTCTGTAACAAGAAATAGAGGCGAAATTTTGACAAGAGTGAAAGATTTCTACTCCAAATTATATGAAAGGGATGATATATGCACTCCAGACATCATGAAAGATACCAGTACCAGAGTTCCTCCAGTCCTTCCAGCAGAAGTTGCACATGCAATCAAGAACATGAAGCGAGGAAAAGCTCCAGGAGAAGATGGAATTACTGTAGACATCATACAAGAAGCAAGTGGAGAAATCGAAACAGTACTCGCCCAAATTTTCACTCGATGCCTTAATCAGGGATCATAGCATACTTCTGGAAAATTTTAGGTAGGAATTTTAGGAATTTTAGGAATTTTTAGAAAAATTTTAGGAAAATTTTAGGAGTGTATTTCAATAAAAACTAGATGTATATTTGTATACATCTAGTAAAACAACTTTGTATACATTGTAAAGAGTTTGCTTCACACCCTTCAACCATATATACTGATAGACTGCGCATGACATCAAAATTTCTGGCTCCAACATAAAATCACATGACAACAGTCAAAAAGATGGGTTACACCTGCTGTGCTTATGGTTGCTCTGAGCGATATAGTAAAGGAAGTTCTATGATTTTTCATGGGTAAGAAACGAATTAAATACCTAAGTCAATAAAGTTCAATTACTTAACCAGAAACTTGCAGCTATTGATATAAAAATATAGTAACTTAAGAAAAAAAAATGGAATGCATGTTCCAAATTCTTCGCAAATGTTCATCACATTATAAATCACAAAATGTAAACAACCCGATCATGCATGTATATAGCTCATAAGTAAACTTACCTGAAGAGTTTTCATTATATATGAGGCGCATTCACATAATACACCGAAAACACTGAAGTTCTGCAGCGTAAATTAGTAATCATAACAGCATTTTTACACGAAATTTGGAGTCTGATGATGACGTGCCCAATGTTTGAGCCATGGCGGCTTTGATGCAGCTATTGCCAATGTGCAGTCCATTAGTATATATGGTCGAAGTTAACACCCAAATTTTTTGCATAACGTCTAATGTCTAAAGTTTAAGTATGATTTACTTCTAATGTTCAGTTCTTATCTTTTCACGTGTTATTATCATATTAAAGTATATTTACCACATTCAAGTTTCACTTTGAACATTAATATGCTGTTGAACCAGAAGCAATTCACGATTTTCACAGTAAAGTTTTCAGGTTTCACATTAAATTATAATATCCTAAAAAGGTAATTGAAAACCAAGAACTATGTACAATTGTTCACTGAATTACTTTTTTCATATTATTGTTTTAACCTTTTCCTGATTAGCCTATCTTTTTCTGCTTCTACCACAACTAATTTACTTTCAGTTTTCTTTATTTCAGCTGAACCTTGTATGATCAAGTTAGAGGCAACTGCTATTTCAACAGTATTTTGTTTTTCTACAGCTTTTCTCATTCTTTCTGTTCCCTCTTGAATTATTGCTAGGGAGGCTTCTTTATCGTTTTTAAGTCTATTTATTTCTGCATCATTTTCTTTTATTTTGTCATCAAACTCAGCTTTTCTTTTTTTCTCTAGCTGCTTTTCCTTATTTTCCCTCTCTTTCTGCTTCCTTTCTTTTACCTTTTTTGATTCTTCTTCCTTCAGCTTATCAACATACTCTTTATAAAATTTATGTGAATCACAAACACTATTTAACAAATTTCTTGTTATGGGAACTTTACTTACACATCCATAGTGTTTAATGGCCCCTTTAACTATTCTTAATGATGTTATAGTTGAGTCTTTTAAGTTAGCCTTGTCCTTCCTTAACAGAGCAGTGTTAACCGAAAATCCCCTTTCTGCATCAGCATTACCATGAGGTAAAACTAAAATTGACTTTATGAGTTTAGCAAGATTTGAGTATTTTTCTTTTCCGCTAGAGTCTTTAATACTAAATATATTACGCCAGTAATGATCAATCCGCACTGGAATATGCCCTTCCTCTGAAAATTTCACTAGTTCATCTAGAGTTGGCTTATCGCAATTTAAAAGTTTCCACTCTTCTCTTACTCTATCAATTTGTTCCTCAGAAAGATGCAAAACACTTGAAATTCTGGTTATTTCCGAAAGTCCTTCAGTGACTGAAAGTTGAGTTGACTCTTTCTTTGGTTCTTTTACCTTTAAAACTTCTATGTCTCTTAGCTTTTGATTGCAGAATGGCAAATTTGACTTTAAATATTTTGTGGTTGCAATTAGTGATGATCTTACATCTAAGAGAAATAATTTCTGCCTGGTCTCCTGAACATTCCTGAGGAGATTTTTTGTCTTCATACCAACTTCTAACTCCCCTAGTTTTTTCCATGAATTTTTGTTTTCAAAATCTACATTCTTTAGGTCTTCTCCAAATTTCCCTGCTATAACATCATCTTGGATAAACTGAGCCATAACATTTCCTCATTAAAGTATTTAAATCAGAATATAACTGGTGTATTTTGGTTCTTCACTCTGATAACATAATGAAAACTTTTCAAAATTTTGGTGTGAAAATGAAATTAATGCTAAATAGCAAGGAGTAAGCTCATTTTTCAGGAAACAGTGAATTCTTTTATACCTTGCCGAATTGCGCAGTTGTTTTTCAAATATTTTTTGAGATGGCAAGAAGTTTAAAAAATATTCTGTAATATTTAGCCATTGATCCAAGAGCCTCTGGGCTACAGAACCAACGGTTAACCATCTGTTGCTGACATGACGCAAAGAAATTTGGCAGTGACCAATGTTATATCCTCGACAGATTTATAATCCTCTCGTCTTGCAGCACTACTCTTTAAAAAGTAATGCATATCAGTAGCAAATTCGTCAAAATCTATATTTAAGCTTGTCAAAAAATTTTAAATGCATTACTAACAACATGCAGGTTGCAAAAACCTAGTTCCAAAGATTTCTGACCTGTTTCTTGTTTTACAACTTCATTGAATTTGCGTAAAAGCACTTATTTACATTTGGGCTGTCCATGGATACACAAATAATTCTGTTCAACGAAATATTGAAGGATGATAACACATCAAGAATTTCTTTTAGCAAAATATCTGCTGTTGCATGACCCAGAAAAACGCTTGTTAGGTATCGGCAAGAAACTGAATTTATTTCTGAAGACCAGTACCTGAGATACACATCCAACTGCCGTTTCACTTGTGTATTTGTAGTTTCATCAAATGCTATAGTAACCTTTCCTGGGCTACTAGATGCAATGTCTTTTTTCAAATCCTCTTCAAAATATTTTGACAATCCATGTGATATCACATAAGCAACTTTTTTTCTTTAAGTTGCATTTTGGCTGCAATAGCAGAATCAGGAAACATTTCTTTGAAAAGTTCAACTGTTTCAGTGCATGAAACAAAAGACATATTGTCCTTAGCAACTTTCATGGCCCATAATGCTTCGGCTTTAGCCAACTGTAAATCATGACTCAGTACTTCACTAATATTTGTTTTGGGCTGAAGATCCCGTCCTCCAAAGGCTTTCAGGATGGACTTATTTTGAAATTTACTTTGAAATTTCTGCAAATGTTTTTCCCTTTATGATGCGCTTTTACTTGTGAAAAGCCACTATTAGAAATGTTGAAAATTTCTGAACACAATATACACTTAGCAGAAAATATTGTTTCAGTTGCAGAACACCATTCTTTCAACTTCCTCCGTCCAATTCTTTGGCGAGCCACGCATCTTGAAATTTCGTTTTGGATTTAGGCATCTTAAACACTTGTATTACTAACCAGAAAATGAAAGGGAAGTACAAAAACACGTTCCAATATTGCAAAACCAGACAACTTCCCGAAATTTGGCTGCGAGGATGTCAGAAGATATGAAAAAAAAAAAAAAAAAAAGCAGGTCACCACTAGAGAACTGAACCTGCACACAGCACAGAGAACACCATAAAAGACGTAAAACCAGAAACTATCATACGCATCTCACGCAAGTTCAGTCAAAAGCGAGTCGGAGCCGAGATATATTGCGCATCGAAGGTCGCTGTCGCCGGCCGCATGATCGAAGGTCAATGATCACGTGCTCTACTGCCTGCCAAGATAATACTCAGCTACCATCCCATCGTCATTACCGGAGGTTACGGAAGGAGACCACATGTTTCCTCTTTGCTTCCACCCACCTGCGGTTTACAATAACAAAACATCAGCAGAAAGAGGAGGTTCCACAAGGCATGTATAAAAATAAAATACGATCTTCTGCGTGCCACGGAGTTCGTCTGCAAAGCGCAAACCAGGGGTGAAAATGACCCCTCCCCTTTTCCCTTAGATCTCGTTACTCTCGAAAACTGTTCGAAGGCAAAAAAATGGAACGCCCGCCCCGAAGCAAGTGCATCTCGATGGCGTCATTTTTCCCTCCCTTCAGCAGCACAGCATATAGGCTGTGTTTCTACAATAACAGGTCTTTTTACCTTACCGTAATGGTAAATTTATTGGCGTTAATAACGGTTGTGTTTTTAATAAAAATAAGCTTACGAAAATTTTAGGATGAATAGCAAATTTTAGGTCTAATTTTAGGAATTTAAGAAGGGTCACAAAATATTAGGAATTTTAGGAATTTTAGGAGGAATGCGATCCCTGCTTAATGAAGGAAAGATTCCTGAGGATTGGAACACCGCTACAATGATCCTGCTACATAAGAAAGGTGACATTGAGGATCTCGGAAACTACAGACCTATCAGCCTCCTATCAGTAGTTTATAAAATCTTCACTAAAGTTCTTTCACACCGCTTGAAGGTAACACTGGACATGGCTCAACCGAGAGAACAAGCTGGATTCAGGAGTGGCTACAGCACAATAGATCATATCCACGTGCTGAGAGAACTAATTGAAAGAGCGAGGGAATATGAACTTCCATTGTGCATGGCTTTTATCGATTATGAAAAAGCCTTTGATTCGGTGAAACCATCAGCAGTTACAATGGCTCTGAAAACCTGCTGTATTGAAGATGCATACATTAATATTATTAATAACATCTATGAAAATGCAAGTGCAAAGATTAGGCTGTTTGAAAATACAACATACGTAAAAATTGGAAAGGGAGTGAGACAAGGTGACACCATATCTCCGAAGCTCTTTAATGCCACATTGGAGGGTGTTTTTCAGTCGCTGAGCTGGGAAAACAAGGGGATAAAGATTAATGGAGATTATCTAACCCACCTTTGTTTTGCTGATGACATTGTCATTTTTGCAACTACCCCATCAGAGCTGCAGAGTATGATCCAGGAACTTGCTGACAAGAGTAAAGAAGTGGGATTAAAAATGAACTTTCAGAAGACAAAAGTGATGTTCAATGCTTTTACAAGAAATGAAGATTTATCGATTGATGGAGAAAAGCTGGAGATAACAGACACGTACGTTTATCTTGGACAGCAGATATCAAGTGAGGGTCACATTCATGAAGAAATTAATCGGCGTACAAAACTTGCCTGGAGAGCTTTTGGAAGAAACAGCATAATTTTCAAGAGCAATATGCCATTATGTCTTAAAAGAAAAGTGTTTGATCAATGCATCCTTCCAGTGCTTACGTATGGTGCAGAGACGTGGACCTTAACTAAAAGAGACATACAAAGGCTGCAGACAACTCAAAGCAGCATGGAGAGGTGCATGCTTGGTGTAACCAGGAGAGATAAGAAGAGGAACTCGTGGATCCGAAAAATGACAAGAGTGGAGGACATCATGATCAGAGTTAAATCCCTGAAATGGCAATGGGCTGGACATACTGCCAGAAGGACAGATCATCGATGGACAGCCGAAATTTTAGATTGGATTCCAAGGGACAGGAAAAGACCCAGAAGAAGACCACATGGGAGATGGGTGGATGAAATTCGAAAGTATGCAGGGGTGACATGGAGGAGACTGGCACAAGACAGACTGTTGTGGAGGAAACTTGGGGAGACCTTCGTCCAGCAGTGGATTGATAATGGTTGACAATGATGATGATGATGATGATGTACTGTTTAAGGAGCATTACCCGGATCAGAGAATTGGAATTTCTAAATTTTGTGAGCTTCGTCCCAAGCATTGTGTTCTTCCTGGGTCCAGTGAGACACAGTCTGTGTGCGTTTTGCACAATACATCAGAATGCCAAATTAATGATGGCTCAGTTTAAAATACCTGAATTGACAAATGGTGAACTCCCGATTAAAACATACAAAGATGTAACAAGCAATATAATTTGCAAAACACCAACATCTAAATGTTACTTCACAAATTGTGTTAATTGCCCAGGAAGTGATGATTTGAAGGCTCGGTTTGAAGAAGATTTTGAGCTTATAAATAGCATTCAAAATGTGAGTTTCAAACAATGGATGCAGATTGATAACAAGTGTGTCCTGGAAACTATTACAAAACCGACAGAAGAGTTTTTGGATTATTTGTTTCAGAGTTTACCAAAACTTTTAAGACACTCTTTCACTGCTTCTCAACAGTCTTCCTATTTGCGACACTTTGAAAGAAAATCTACCTCAAAACCAATGCATTGTACCTTGTGATTTTGCTGAAAATTATGCATTTGTGCTTCAAGATTTTGCACAAGGCTTTCATTGGAACAATGCTCAAGCAACAATACATCCGTTTGTTATATACTACGTTGACGAGGAAATAAAAAAGTTGGCGCACCTGAGCTTAGTTATTCTTTCCGATTGTATGGTGCACGATACAGTTGGTGTTCATTTGTTTCAACGTCTCATGATTGACTTGCTTAAACAGAATCTGCCCCGTAAACCTGAAAAGCTGAATTACTTTTCAGATGGAGCATCATCACAGTACAAAAACAAATCAAACTTTCTCAATCTCTGCCATCATGAGAAAGATTTTAGCATCAAGGCGGAACGGAACTTCTTTGCATCGTCACATGGAAAAAATGCATGTGATGGTGTCGGAGGAACTGTTAAACGATTAGCGGCATTGGCCAGTCTACGAATGGTTTACAATGATCAAATTATGACCCCTCGCCAACTTTATGATTGGGCTAAAGACAATATTGTCAACATCAGTTTTTTGTATTCCACTACAGATGAATACCAGGCAGAGGAAAATACCTTGAAGAGTAGGTTTGAAACAGCAAAAACAATAAAGGGTACTCAACAATTTCACAGTTACAGTCCTGTGAATGAGACTAGAGTTTTAGTGAAAAGCTGCTCATTTTCAGAGGAATCAAGAGTAGAAATAGTTTCAGCTGATGACTCTGATGATGATCTGGACATAAATGACATTGTTGGCTTTGTTACATGCCAATACTCACACAAGTGGTGGTTAGGTTGTGTGTTAGAAATAGAAGGAGATGAAGTAAAAATAAGTTTTTTGGACCCACATGGCCCTTCTCCATCTTTCAAATACCCACAATTTACTGACATACTAGTTGTGCATAAAAGTGAGGTTTTAACAAAAGTTGATCCTACAACAGCTACAGGAAGAGTTTATCGACTTACAGACTCAGAAACCAAAAAGGCAAACAAGAACTTATTTCTTAAATTAAAGAAGAACTAAGAGGTCGCTATTCTAGCATAACTACAACTCTGAGTGCTAACTAAGGATTTTTTTATTAATTTTACCAGGTAAAACTTTTAGCCTGTTTGGACTGTCCTTCCCTTGTTTTATGTTTGACTATGTATTAGTATGATGTATTATGTAAATTTTAAAACTCAGTGTCTGTTATCATGTAAACAAACTGAAACAAGAATTATAATCCATTATTACTTGTACAGTAACTTTAAGTTTTTTGCCATAGCTTTCGATCCCATTGAGATCCCACTCTAAAAGTTTCAGGATTTAAAACTTACAATATTACAAAAAAACATTTTTTTTCAAAAAAATTAAAAAACACTATCTTAATAATTTTTTTAATTACATTTTTTTTACCAAGCATAGTCAAGTTGCATATCAAATTAAAACTTATGAAATTCTCTTTAAAATGAGGGATCAAACAACTCTCTGGGCTTTATAGAACTTGAGAAATTCAAGATTGAAAAACGTTTATGCAAGCCAAAAAATGACAAATTTAAAAAATTTTAAAAATTAATTACACGAAAACCCAATGAGATAAAAAAAATTAAAAAATATATTCTCATTTACTGAAGTCGTTGACGAAATTTGTGCCAATAACACTAATTACTAGAATGCCGTCGTTGCACGATATAAGGTGAAATTCAAATTTAACGATGAAAAATGACTTTTATTTACACTGAATCCAAAGCTGAAAGTCAAAATCACATCACCAGATCTTTCATGCTGGCTCCCAGCACATCCTCAGGTGAATTCTAAAACAGGTATTGTAAAAATTTGAAAAGAGTCCACCGTGGAAAGTCGCTTCTGTTTATATACATCACGTTCAGCTCCCGAATGACTTCAAAAAACGTCACCATACTCTGGCTTATGATTGTTGTGTCTTAATTGTTATTGGGTGAGTTCCGAAATAAAGTTTGAGTTATTGGTTTATTTGCTTCTTCTTGTTCGAAATTAACTGCATCCAAGTTGGAGGTGTGAATCTGGGTACTTCATCGTTACAACATTTATCAGCGTTATTGACGATGTGTAAACTCTCCCCTAGCAAAGTCGCAATTTTGTTTTTGTAAAAAAAAATAACTCTTGCCTCATTCCACAGAGGGATGTGGGCCCCTGGTTAACTAATCTTGCAAGTGCTGTAGAGTTTGAATGTGTTTTGACACTGTACTTGTGTTCCGCAATACGAAAGTTCAAATTCCTCATGGTGGATCCAATATAAATTCAATCTATGTCAACAGTATCCAGGGCTTGTAAAGGTATTTTGTAAACTCCGAATCTGCTATTACTCGGAATTGGGTCCCGATCTTTTTAATAGTTGAAATTAGGTTGTTTGTTTTAATTCCAAAATCCAAGTTGTATTTTTTACAGGAAGATTTAAGTATATTTATAACTTTTGGAATATAATCCACTGACCCAACATATTTGCGTTGACTGGGTTCTTTAGTTAATGTAGAAAAGTGTGTGCTTCTTATTTTTCGATGGATCCGGTTTACAATATTTCTGGGGTACCCATATTCGTCTGCTATGGCATTTATTTCATTTAATTCTCGTCTCCTAGCAGTAATGCTTGAGCAATGTGTGTATGCTCTACGGATGAGAAACTGGAATGCAGATAGTTTATATGTATTAGGATGTGCTGAATAATATGGTATAACTGCTGATGTTGCGCTGGGCTTGCGGTATACTGAGAAAGAAATAATTTGTGATATAGGGTTTTCTCTTCAACAGAAAGTCTAAAAAAGGTATAGTACAATTTTTTTCCAGTTCAACTGTAAAATTAATTGAGGCAATCTGCGAAGACATCAGTTCAGCAAATTCATATAAGGAATCTACGTCATGGTTCCAAAAAACAAGAATATCATCTATGTATTGTAGATATAGGCACGGAGCTACAGGAGTAAGTTGTAAAACTCTTTCTTCTAAATCGTGTAATACAATCTCTGCTAGGAAAGGTGAGAGTTGGGAGCCCATAGGTGCTCCTTCCTTTTCTTGGTAAATGACATCTTGAAATTTGAAATAAGTTCTTTTGAAAACCAATTTCAAGGCTTCCATGAAAGCTTGGATTTCCTGATCATTCATGGTTTCCAAGGATTGTAGTTTTTCTTCTATTAACTCATGTGCATATGTTATCAGTACACTTGGGAACAATGACACAACGTCCAGTGACGCAAACCAAAATGGGGAGTTCCCTGGTACAAAGTCTTTAATTTTCTTTAAGGCTGCAACAGAACTGGGTACTGAATAGGTTGAATTAGAAGTTAAAGGTGATAACAATCGTACTACAGCTTTTTCAAGCGATCTCAGAGGGTTAGCGACACCTGAACCAAGTGGACAAATCGGATAGCCTACTTTGTGGATTTTGAATCTTCCAAAAAGTTCTGGGATTCTAGGTCCAATTGTTGGGTATAAAGTTCGGGTGAATGATGAAGGTAAATTACTATGATTTCTCAATCTGCTTAAAGCATTCACAGTTGCTGCTGTAGGATCTGATTTTATGACACTATGAGGAATTTTGTTGATGGCTTCTAAGACCTTAGTATGGTAATCCTTTCTATCCATAATAACGATTTTATTTGTTTTGTCGGCGGCTACTATTGCTATGTCAGATTGATTTTTCAAATTCTTGAGTTGAAATTGTTCCTTGGCAAATTGTGTATTACGGTCCCTTGTTGTATGTCTTTGTTTTAGGTTTGTGATAGCTTTTGCTATCTTGATTCTGACCGAGTCTTGATCAGAAGAAGGTAATGTACTGATGATATTTTCAACTTGAGGAATAGTTTTAAACAAATTAATATGCATTTTGGGAAAAGCGAATTTTGGGCCCCTATGTAATGTTGAAGCTTTAAGTCATTAAGTTGCAAGGAACTAAGGTTCATGTAGGTTGAATGGACTGACCAGTTAACTGGTTGATACATGGAATGCCTAGATTGTACTTCGTCAGCGACTAGATTTCGAAGTTCATGAATTTGAAGACTCTCATAACGCTTTGCCTCTGTGTTGAAAGTGGCTAAGTAAGATATTAGTAACCGGTCTAAAATAATCGGATGGGTGGTCCTACAAAGGTGGGAGTAAGCCACATAAGCTCTCCGTGAAAGATAATCTATTAAACCTCTTTTTAGTCGAATTTCGGCGGATAGTCTTTTGGCCTGTGCTTTAGACAAAATGGCTGCGTCACGTCTTGATAAAGGTTTATAGCTCAAAGTTAAATATTTGGGTGTTACTTGTAAGTCCCTGCAGTTCAGAAGAAATGCCAGGTGGGTGTGTTCTAGAGTCAGTCGTCGCCAGAAGCGGTAGAATATTTTTGCTGCTCGTTCCATTGTGCTCCAAATTGCTGTGACGAATAGTCACCACCTCTATATTAGCGGCTTAAATACTGAAGTCGTTGACGAAATTTGTGCCAATAACACTAATTACTAGAATGCCATCGTTGCACGATATAAGATGAAATTCAAATTTAACGATGAAAAATGACTTTTATTTACACTGAATCAAAAGCTGAAAGTCAAAATCACATCACTAGATCTTTCGTGCTGGCTCCCAGCACATCCTCAAATGAATTCTAAAACAGGTATTGTAAAAATTTGAAAAGAGTCCACCGTGGAACGTCGCTTTGGTTTATATACATCGCGTTCAGCTCCCGAATGACTTCAAAAACGTCACCATATTCTGACTTATGATTGTTGTGTCTTAATTGTTATTGGGTGAGTTCCGAAATAAATTTCGAGTTATTGGTTTATTTGCTGCTTCTTGTTCGAAATTAACTGCATCGTTCCATGGTGGACTCTTTTCAAATTTTTACAATACCTGTTTTAGAATTCATTTGAGGATGTGCTGGGAGCCAGCACGAAAGATCTAGTGATGTGATTTTGACTTTCAGCTTTTGATTCAGTGTAAATAAAAGTCATTTTTCATCGTTAAATTTGAATTTCATCTTATATCGTGCAACGACGGCATTCTAGCAATTAGTATTCTCATTTATATCATTAGGGAGAATGATCCCTGAAGGTTTCATTGAAATCTGAGATGATCAGGTTGAATATTGAATTTTTTGGTTTATTTGGCATGGAATGACCCCTCTTCGAACACCTTTCCTGTCTGCAGTTAACAAGAGAAAATGTCTCCAGTTCGCACAGGAGCATAAGGATTGGATAGTCGATAATTGGAAACAAATTATGTGGTCCGATGAATCACGTTTTCAGTTGCACCATGCCGATGGCCGAGTGAGAATTTGGTGGAAACAGCACGAAAGCATTTACCCCAAATGCATTGCTACAACCCTTCAAGCTGGTGGAGGCAACATTATGGTTTGGGGAATGTTTTCCTGGCATGCTATGGGCCCTTTAATCAGTGTTGATAAATGTCTGACTGGCACGTCATATCTAAATATTGTTGTGGACCAAGTGCATCCTGTCATGTGGATGGTTTATCCCAATGGCGATGGCTACTTACAACAAGATAATGCGTCCTGCCATAAAGCTCGTATAGTACAGGATTGGTTTCAGGAACATGCCGGTGAGTTTAATTTGCTTAAGTGGCCCCCACAATCTCCAGATCTCAACCCCATTGAGAATTTGTGGGATGAAGCTGAACGAGCCATCAGACAGCTGGATCCACAACCCTGCAATCTCACACTCCTGGAAAGTGCTATTCATCAAGCATGGTCTCAGATTCCACAAACCACCTATCAACATCTTGTGGAGTCCATGCCATGAAGAATTGACGCAGTATTAAAGGCGAAAGGTGGCCCAACGAAGTACTGAGGGGGTGGTTATAATAAAGTGGCCACTCAGTGTATAAAGACACCAACTTTTTTTTTTTTCTCAGTATCTAGGCTCCAAATATTAATTAGGTATAGCATTTCATATGAACTCACGTGCTCCACGAAAACGACCGATCGAAAGTTTATGGGCAGATGTGGAAAAATTGAAAAAAAAAGTCCGAACAAAATAAAAAATGAGCATTTTTAAGTACTTTTTGCTCTTTTTGGGAAAATATAAGGACTTTTAAGCACCCCCTCCCCCAAAAAATAATAAGCACTTTTTAAGGACTTTTAAGGATTTATAAGCACCATGGGTACCCTGTAGAAACAAGGCAGAAAACCTTATCGGAGTTTATTGAATTATTTTCTGAAAAATTAACCACACTGATACTCCATGGTTTTCTAGCTAAGCAGCAAAGCTCTTTTATAAATGAAGTAAAGAAAAACTTGAATGAGGGTGAATATGTTGTTACATGTGACTTCCCTGAGAATTACACTTTTGTGATCCAAGATGAGACCCAGAGTTATCATTGGTCAAGTGTTCATGCAATAGTGCACCCCTTTGTAGTGTATTACAAAGGAGAGAAGAAAACAGAGCATATGAGCTGTCATAATTTCTAACTGTCTAGAGCATAACACCATAGCAGTCTACTGTTTCCAAAAAAAAAAAAAAAAAAAAAAAAACTAATTCAATTTTTAAAAACCAAATTTCAAACTGATATACAGAAGATATACTACTTTTTGGATGGCAGTGCAGCCCAATACAAGAATAAAAAGAATTTTATAAACTTATGTTTCCACAAAGAAGATTTTGGGATCAAAACAGATTGGCATTTTTTTGCCTCTGCTCATGAAAAAGGACCTTGCGATGGTGTCGGTGGCACTGTTAAGAGATTAGCAACAAAAGCAAGTCTGCAGAGGCCATATGATAACCGAATTCTTACTCCACAACAACTTTTTGATTGGGCAGTTAAAAACCTTACATCTGTACACTTTGAATTTTCAACACAAGAAGAGTACATTGAAACTGAAATATTTCTAGAAGAGCGTTTTAGTCAATCTGTTACCATCAAAGGGACACAGAGGTTACATGCCTTTATACCGATAGCATCAAGTACATAAAAAATATTGGTAAAAACGTTTTCAGATACAACAGAATCTACTGTTGAAACAGTCACAAAATCTCCGGAAAAACTGGCTTCGAAAGATATTCATGGATACATTACTGCCATCTATGACAAGAAATGGTGGCTAGCTTATGTTTTAACAAAAGATGAAGGTCTTGATGAAGTTAAAGTTACTTTCCTTCACCCAGCTGGCCCATCACTATCTTATACATATCCTACAAAACCTGATATTCTATGAGTATCTGTAAATGATGTTCTTTGTAAAGTAAACCCGGTAACACCAACAGGAAGAATATATCAAATTCCTGGGGATGATACTGTAAAAACAAATGAAGCGTTTAAAAAGAAGTGAAATCTTAAAACACATACTGTTTGTATTAGGTTTCACAAGTGACATTTCGAATGTATGTGTTAACAGTAAATTTGAATGTGTACATAGATATATTAAGAATAAAGAGTGAAGATTTATTTACGAGTAAGTTATGTATATTTCCACTTAAATCTATAAATTTAAAAAAAGGTCATTTTTGTTAGTGAAATATGTATTTTTGAAATTTTATAAAGGTGTGAACCCATGACAGTCCCACTTTCATACTTAGGGAATTAGTTAACAATAGTGTGAAGTGTTGTATATAATTTTTTGAAGATGCACTTTTTGATAAATAAAAAATTTAAAAGTTTTAATTTCAATTTGAAAAACAATTTTCATCTCAAACCCATATTGTATTGTATATTATAGGAAAGCTCTTGAAAAATGCTGCAAAATGACACCTCTCCCATCATTTTAGTTTAATTAGGAGAGTTGCTACAGCAATTTGAAATTATGGCAGTGGGGTGTTTTTTGACAAATTCACATCGCCGTATTTTCAAAATGGGTCGACGTATTTTAATAAAATTGGATAATTTTTTTCATCTATATGTAGGCTACCTCTGTGCCAAGTTTCATCAAAATCTGAAATGGTGGGGTAAACTCTCTGCATTGACTTGACATGGAATGACTCGGAAATAAAATTCTAAGTTATGTGAAGAATAGGATTGGAAAAATTATATGAGAGTTCAATGAATCAAGTGAAAGTTGGGGCAAATACTTCTGTGAATTATTAGAACATGAAAGCAAAGGCATCAATTATCTGCTTTAAGTGTTTCTGGTATTTCTCTACCTTAGAGATTTCCTATTTCAACACTCTGCTTTTTTACACAACTTTGGAACTCTCAAATGTCACCATTCCCAGATTTACACTATTGCATTTCCAATTTATTCAGTTTAATTTCAATTTTATTTACACAATTTGAATTTATATAACAATTAATATTCTTGCACAATGTTTTTTAAAAAGTTTCGCTCGATGAACCAGTTCGTTAATTCACCAAACAAAATGTCAAGTCAATGCACTTCTCAAAAAACTCCTTAAAATACAGTTTTTAAAAAATGTTCAGAAAATCCAACCTTTATTATTCCTGATTCCAGTTGTCAAAACTTCCAACAAACATGAGACTGACCAAGGAACAAAAAAGCTGAACTTTTTAATCAGGTGAAAAAAAACAACAACAATCAGAACATACGACAAGAACGTGTGAATATAAAGCAGCACTAGCAAGATGGAATTGTTCACTGTTGAAAAGATGTTACGAGTCGAGACTCCAAGATGGAATTGTTTTCAATAGAAAAGATGTTACGAGTCGAGACTCCAAAACCATATTTCTTGCATGTCTTTCTAAGGATTGTCACAAGTGATTGAGAAAACTCAGTCTTGCCAATATACCGTAAAGTTGTTTTTGGGGTAGTGGATCGAGTTCGTTGAACTATATTCAAGAAGCGTCCGAAGTACAAATCCGGGTACCCAAAGGATCGGGCCATAGTCCGAATGTACTTAAGTTCATTGTCCAGGGCCCCGGGTGAAGACGAATGAGAATAAGCTCGTTTAATATGGAAGTAGGAGGAGGTAGATTTATGGCAAATAGGGTCAAAGGACGAAACCGGAATCATACAGGGCACAGCGGTTGGTTTACGATACACAGAAAAACTGATAAGATTGGTATTTAAGACTCGAGTGAGTAGTATGTCTAAAAAGAGGAGCTTGCCCTCAATTTCCAGTTCCAAAGTAAACTTAATCGTGGGGACCTTTCATATCTTCGAACTTTTGTTGACTGATGTCAACGCCTACTGCGTTGCATCATGGGTCAAACCTGATTGTATATAAGTGGACCACTTGTTGTTCTTTATGGCCTTAAGCCTGAAGATGGGATCTAGGGATCCCAAAAGATCTCACTTTTAATTTGCTTTTACTTGTGAATAATTTTTTTAAAACTAGTCTATAGTTTCTGCGGGGTTAAATTTTAATCCTACGTAGACAGCTTTTATGACTTACAGGATAGTGAGAACATCGAAGGAAGAAAAAAAAATGCGATTTCGGGAGAAATCTTTGCTCCGACTGACTTCCGTTTTTGGAAACTTCTTCCTCCATTTTTAGGTTGAAATGCAGTATTTGTGGAATAAAAGGCTATTTAAGAACAATACTGGGCAGAAGGAACATCGCGAGAAAAAAAAATTAGATTAAGAGAGAAATCTTCACTGCATCTAACTTCCGTTTTCGAAAGTTTCGTTAAGACGGAACCCCGTTGCCAAACAAAAAACGAATCCTTCTCCCCCACCATTAACCCCCAAAATTTCTGTTCAATTGTGCACTGATCACGAGAACGCCCAAAATGATCTCGAGAACGCCCAAAATGATAACGGAAATGGCGGAATTCTTCATATCCACGGAAGAATCTTTGCCTGAAGACTACACAGAAATCTTTGCGCCGTGTTAACTTCTGTTTTTGGAAATCGTTGCCCACAGTTTCATGCTGAAATACAAACATTTATGCAATAAAATGACATTTAATAACAATATTGGAAACAGGAAACATCGTGAGAAAAAAAGAAATTACGATTACAGGAAAAATCGTCACTCCGTCTAACTTCAGTTTTTGAAAGTTTTGGAAGACAAAATATCATTCCCATACCGAAAACGGCCCCTAATTTCTCTTCAGTTCTGCATCGATTTTGAGAATGACCCAAATGATGACAAAAAAGCGGAATCCGAGGAAGAATCTCATGTATGTTCCAAAGAAACATCCTGGGTTGCAACCATTCGATAATCCAAACTGCTGCACTTGTTGAGGTCTTTCATATCGTCTTCGCGAACATAGTCAGAAAATCCCAATTCCACACTGTTTCAATTGGAGCATATGTTACCTGGGCGATCATAGTCTTACTAAGGGTTTTCGTTTCTGTCTCCATGGGCGATTACTTACATGCGGTCATATGTATTCCAGTTTTCCGTTAGCTTGTGCAACCATCTGTGATTTCTTTCTATGTTTTTTCACCCAGTTGGAAGTTGTGACAACTAGAATCAGAAATAATGAAGGTTGGATTTTCTAAACATTTTTTTGTTTTTTAATTGTATTTTAAGTTTTTTGAGAATTGCATTGAACTTGACATTTTGTTTGGTGAATTATTTCCCAGAAAAAAACGGTGTTGCTGGGCCAGCACTCAAGCCAGCAGTGGCCCAGCACTATGTTGCCGCTGCCCAACCATCAATAAAATGTCCTGGCGGCCACCACACGGGCCAACTGTTGGCATGAACTGCCAACAGTTGGCACCCCATCAGTTGTCATATGCCAGAACAGGGCCATCAGTTATCCAGTGGCAGTGGCTGCCACAAGCGGCCCTTAAGAGGCCCCTGCAAGTACGCGCCATAAATGATGGCTAGCCTGATGTGGTCCACAAGTTTCTGAGGAGTGGCAACCGGCAATCACGTGACGTAACTGATGGCTTGCTGAATCTTGTTCGCCAATTTCCCGGTAGTAGCCATTAAAAAAAAGAAAAAGAAAAAAAAAGGATTAACCGCAGTGTTCCAAAGGCACAACTACCCCCCCCCCCCCCCCCCCCCACACACACACACACGAAACTTCTGTATTCTGTATTGTGGCACGGCGCTGAAGAAATTTTCTCCACAAGTCCTGAAAAACGCCCGTTTGGATCTGGCTGGAAACGAACCAAGGACTGTCTGCTTGTGAAGTGGGTACGCTAGCAACTAAACTGTTTGGCACGCACGAACCTTTGCTTGAAGCTGAGCCTCTTTCCTGTGCGATGTAAAACGAATGGTTCTCTCCTTAATTTTATAATATTGCAAGGTATTTTTCATAAATGTCCATTTCATCTAATTCATAAATTTATTTTTTCAACGTAATGATTGTTTTTATTTACCTTAAGGGAACTTCACTCATTTTCAATGAGTGTGCCAACTTAAAAGCACTTTCCAAAGTTTTGTGCTGTTCTTGTGGTCTTCAAAGGCGATTGTTTAATTAATATATTTACCCGTTCATGCCACATTCGTTCTAAAGAGGAAAGACATTTTATTTTGCTCGACATTATTCTTAGCAGCGAATTCCTCCAGTCTTGTGTATTCAACCCACGGATGAGTACATTATATCAACACAGCGTTGCTTTTTTTTTTTTTTTTTTTCCCTTTTCAAATAATTGATAAATTTTGTACACGTACAATTCTTATTTTTTTTTCCAACATAATGATATTTTAATGTTTTTTCGGGACTTTTGTTTCAAGCAGTTTAGTGTATATTAAAACAAAAGATTACACGGAAATTATTTCTTGTTATTCATAGGAATGGAGTGGGTGTATTTCATGGCTGTCTGTATTCTCGATTCTTTGTGTGTCAGTACAGGAATTTTTCTACGAAATGAGTTTCTATAAATACATGAGAGTAATTAACTATTTCTTACAGTTCATTATAATTATTTATACATTTTTCTTCCAAAATCTTCCTGAAATCTTTAAATCTTTTTTATATATTTTTCTTCCGGTAATCTTTGTTGACGTGGCATTTCATTAGGAAATTAATTCGCCTCTCTACATATGACTACCCCCCCCCCCCCAACATCCACTAAAATAACCCGATGGCGATAGCGTCGTCTTTAACGAACTGGTACCATGAGAAGCACAGCACGTGTTGCTTTTGGGCATGTGCAGTCCCATTGCTTCCACCTCGTTTTGGGGTTGCTACGGTTGCCGGCTACGAGCCACTAGTGGCACTAGCTTGGAGGCCCACAATTCATGGCGATGCTGCTGGGCCATCAATGGCTACCACCAACGGACCGCTACCGTGCAGTGAGCAGCAGATTTCAACCAGCAGTAACCCATCCCTGCCAGCTGGTGGCCAGCAGTTTCCCAACACTTGTGTTTTTGCAGGGTAATGAACTGGTTCATTAAGCTAAACTTTTTTTAAAAAATGTTGTGCAAGAATTTTAATTGTTATATAAATTCAAATTGTGTAAATAATATTTAAATTAAACTGAATAAATTGGAAATACAATAGTGTATGCCTGGGAATCGTGACATTGAGAGTCCAAAATTTTTGAAATTTCACACCAATAATGTGTAAAAAGGCAGTGTGTTGAAATGGGAAATTTTTAAGGTAGAGAAATACCAGAAACACTTAAAGCAGATAATTGATGTAATTTATGGTGTGCATATGGATATGCGCAGTTTGCCAAGATTTGGTAAATGGATATAATATATAATTACGACGAAAGCAAAGGCTATTCTGAGGCAGAAGCAGATGATGTCACAGTGAGAGATAGAAGCACATGAGGGATCTCAAGAGGTGTGTAAAGCTCTAAAATCTCTTTAGAATGTTAAGGCTCCAGGAGCAGATGGCACAACTGCCGAGATGTTGAAATATCATGGTGACTTGGTAATTGACTGGTTAACTGAAATTTGCCAGTTGTGCTAGAAGTTCGGAATGATCCCTTAGGATTGGAGGGATGATATCATTATTCCCTTGTACAAGGGAAAAGGTGATCAGACTGAATGCAAGAAATATCATGGTATCAGCTTGCTGAGTATGTCAGCATTCGAAAAAATTACTATTGATAAGGTACGAGGTTTTACATTATACATACATGAGACTGACGAAGAAAAAAAGCTGAACTTTTTAACTAGGTAAAAAATTAAAATGCGCAGCGAAACAGTGTGAATAAAACACAGTATGAAGACAATATTGTTCACATTAATTTATGTAAATATTAAATTGGGCCACATTCAAAATATAAAATTATTAACATTCAACAACAAAAGATAGATGAAACACTACACGGAGAGGCGGTAACAATTATGGGCGAAATCTTCGCACCATCTTACTTCCATTTTCGAAAATTTTCCCTCCATTTTCAAGCTGAAAAACACATCTATTCAATAAAATGATATTTAACGACAATACTGAGCAAAAGAATATGGCAAGAAAAAAAATATGATTACGGGAGAAATCTTCACTGCGATTTTCTAACTTCCGATTTTGAAAGTCGTACTTCTGTCTTCTGACGGAAAATGACCCTCCCCCAAATCCTGTTCAGTTATGTGTCGATCTCGAGTACCACACAAATGACTATGAAAACGGCGAAATACCTCAAATCCGCCGAAAAATATCATGCCTTAAGATTAATTTTTGTGCCGTCTAACTTACGTTTTGAAGCTGAAATACAAATATTTATGGAATAAAATATTTAAGAATAATACTGGGTAGAAGAAACATCGCGAGAAAAGAGCATTACGATAATCTGTATAACTTCCGTTTTCGAAAGTTTTAAAAGATGAAATATCATTTCCTGATGGAAAATTAATCCCTCCCCCAACTCATATGCCCCAAATTTCTCTTCAGTTTTGCAGCGATCTCCATAATGACCCAAATGATGACGAAAAAAAGCAGAATTCCGCGAATCCGCGGAAGAATCTCATGTATGATTATTGAAAGTGTGGGATGTACAGAGTGATTTTATGCCTGGTAAGGGCAGCACTAACCAAATTTCTGCATCACATATGATGATCAAAAAGTCTGTCTGTTGATAAGAAAGTTTTTGCTGTCTTCATAGATTTAGAGAAAGCTTACAACTGAGTGAATAGGATTTTACTGTGGAAGGTATGGAATAAATATGGTATTTACTGGGAATCTACTTAGTAGTGCAAAAGCTATGTAGGCAGGCAGAAGAGCATGCATACATGTGAAGGGTGTGTTATCGAAATGGTTTTGTATTGGTGCAGGAGTCGGACAAGGTTGTGTAATGTCAAAGTGGTTATTTAATATGTTTATGGATGTGTGCATGTGCGATGCCAAAATGGACAATACTGATTTGTCTTGGTAATATTCATGTATGTAGATTGCTGCTGTAAGCTGATGACACAGTACTGTTGGCAGAGAGCAAAACTGAGTTGCAGAGTATGTTGTCCCGGATGTACAAAGTTTGCATGAAATTCAAACTGAGTATAAATAAGGGAAAACCCAAAGTTATGGTTTTTCAGCTAGGAACTGTCAGTACTGAATGTTACATAAATCTAAATCGCACAGAGATAAATCAGGTGAAAGATTTTGTATATTTAGGAATTATGTTTGACATGTTGGCTCTGATCAGTGTCACGAGTGAAACTGAATGTTGGTTGGAGCAAAAGGAATAGGAAGAGAGGGTGGAAAGAATAAAGGTTGAAAGGTTCCATGAAGATCATCGTTATTCTAACTTACTCGGAGAACGACTGAAGGTGCTGATGTCATGCGAGAGGGATGTAGAAAAGAAGTGCGAATGCTTTAAGAACTCAGTTGTTACTGCTGCTGAAGAGGTCTGTGGCACCACAATAGTGAGTAACAATGGAGGCGATGTTTGGTGGAATAGTGAGATTGAAGAGGCAGTAAAGAGAAAAAAGGAAGCCTATTTGGAGATGTTGCAAAGTAATGTGCGGGCGGTCGTAGTGAGCGATGGGTTTGCCTCCTCGGGGCGCTCCATGGTAACAATGGCACACACAACAGCAACTAGGGCCTCTATGAATCTTGGAGAGGTGCAAGCTAGTTCTGTGTGACATTGGCGAAAAGACCCCAACTCACTGGGTTTTGTTCCTGTACTTACCTCATTAAAAAGACAAAAAGAAATCAATATCCGGACTTAAGTGTGAGATATGGTGGACCTACCACACTTGAGAAGGACGGTCCACCACGGAATGGACCTGGACTTTCTAAATGGTGTATGAGAAAGAGATCTCAGCTGAGTGAATGTAAGATTGGTGTATGGAATACTAGAGGTATAAATGACAAGATGAGTGAGGTGATTGAGGAGATGAATAAGTATAGATTGGATGTGCTGTGTGTAAGTGAAACCAAAAAGAAGGAAATTGGGGTATAAGAAGTGAATGGCACGGTGAGTGTGTGGTCTGGAGTATTGGATAATATGAGAGGACAGGCTGGTGTAGGTGTGATTTTAAGTGAAAAGATGAAGAACAACTTGATTCACTATAGTTGCGTAAGTGAGAAAATTTATCTGGATTCGCTTGAAAGTGAAACTTCAGAGAATTGTAATTGTTGTAGTGTATGCTCCTTGAAACTCGGAACCTTCTGATAAGAACGAAGATTTCTGGAATGAGCTAAAAGCTGTTTTGAGCCAGTTTGGTGCTAAAGAAAAAGTTATAATAGCAGGGGATTTCAATGCTAGAGTAGGTGTGCAGAATGCCACTTCTGACAATGTTCTGGGTAAGTTTAATGATCCTTGTGTGAATGATAATGGTGAAAGATTAATTGAACTCTGCATTGAGAATGGTTTGTGTGTATCTAATACATTTTTCAACCACAAGTATATACTTGGGAAAATCGTACTCTTGGTCAAAAGAGTGTGATAGATTTTGTTGTCTACGATCAGCGTTTGTAACACTTAGTTGTTGACACCTGTGTGATGAGAGGTGCGGATGTTGGTTCTGATCATTACTTGGTAGTGTCACAAGTGAAACTTAATGTTGGTTGGAGGAAAAGGAATAGGAAGACCCAGGATAGAAATAATAAAGGTTGATAGGCTCCTTGAAGATCATCAGCGGTATTCTGACTTACTCAGAGAACGACTGAAGGATCTGAAGTCTGGTGAGAGGGATGTAGAAAAGAAGTGGGAACGTTTTAAGAACTGTGTTGTCACTGCTGCTTAAGAGGTCTGTGGCACCACAATAGTGGGTAACAATAGAGGTGATGCTTGGTGGAATAGTGAGATTGAAGAGGCAGTAAAGAGAAAGAAGGAAGCCTATTTGGGGATGTTGCAAGGTAGAGTCTCTGTGGATGAATATCGCTGTAAGAAGCGTGAAGCTGCTAAGCTGGTTCGCCACAGTAAGGCAAAAGATAGGAAGGAGAAAGTGGAAAGGCATGAACAGGCTTTTTGGAAAGGTAAGAAGTCCTTCTGGAAGTACATGAGACTCAGGAAAAATAGGGGAAACAAAGTTGTAAGTTGTGTGAAGAATGAGATTGGGGAAATGATATGGGAGCCCAATGAGTTAAGTGAAAGGTGGGGTGAATACTTCAGTGAGTTATTAGATTAGGAAAGCAAGGATGATTCTGAGACAGATGCAGATGATATCACAATGAGGGATGAAAGCACAGGAGGGATCTCAAGAGAAGAAGTGTGTAAAGCTCTAAAATCTCTTCAGAATGGTAAGGCTCCGGGAGTTGATGGCATAACTGCAGAGATGTTGAAGTATGGTGGTGACTCTATAATTGACTGGTTAACTGAAATTTGCCAGGTGTGCTGGAAGTTAGGAATGGTCCCTCGGGATTGGAAGGATGCTATCATTGTTCCCTTGTATAAGGGAAAAGGTGATCAGACTGAATGCAAGAACTATCGTGGTATTAGCCTACTGAGTGTGCCAGGGAAAGTGTTTGGTAAGGTTGTTATTGAAAAAGTACGGGGTCTCACATCATTGAAAGTGTGGGATGTTCAGAGTGGTTTTATGCCTGGTAAAGGCTGCACTAACCAGATTTTTGCATTACGCATGATGATTGAAAAGTATCTGGCTGTTGGGAAGAAAGTTTTTACTGCCTTCATAGATTTAGAGAAAGCTTACGAGCGAGTCAATAGGACACTTTTGTGGAAGGTATTGAATGAATATGGTGTTACTGGGAATCTACTTAATAGTGTAAAAGCCATGTATGCTGGTAGCAGAGCTTGTGTACGAGTGAATGGTGTTTTATCAAAATGGTTTTCCATTGGTGCAGGAGTTAGACAAGGTTGTGTAATGTCACCATGGCTGTTTAATATATTTATGGACGCATGCATGCGCGAGGCCAAAATAGGTAATGGTGGTTTATGTCTTGGTGATATCCGTGTGTGCAGATCGCTGTATGCTGATGACACTGTCCTGTTGGCAGAGAGCAAAAGTGAGTTGCAGAGTATGTTGACTCGGATGCACGAAGTTTGCATGAAATTCAAACTTAGTATAAATAAGAGAAAAACCAAAGTTATGGTGTCTGGGAGAGGAACAGGTAGCACTGAATGTAATGTAAGTATAAATGGCAATGTGATTGACCAGGTGAGTGAGTTTGTGTATTTAGGAAGCATGTTTGACACAGAGAACAAGTTGGATGGTGAAATCAGTAAGCGAGTGAATTCTTCTTTGAAAGTCATAGCTGCTCTGGGAGGTTTTCACAGGAATGAATGGTTCTCTAGAGAGTCCCGCATGGCTGTGTATGAAACTGTAATTGTTCCTACTCTGATGTATGGCAGTGAAACCTGGGTACTGCAGAAGAAACATAGGAGTCGTTTGTGTGCTGGAGAAATGCGTTACTTACGTGGGGTTTGTGGCAAGACACAATATGATTGTGTGAGGAATGAAGATGTATTGCAGTTGTGTGATGTAAAGCAAAATGTTCTTAGCAAGGTGGAGACCAATATGCTTTGGCGGTTTGGCCATGTTGAAAGAATGAGTGATGAAATGCTTACTAAGAAAATATTTTCAGCCCAAGTGGCAGGAAGGAAAGGCAGAGGAAGGCCAAGGAAGACATGGGTGGATGAGATTCAGGAGTGTCTGCATGAGAAAAAGATTATGAGTATGAAGTATAAAAGATCTTGTGTACGGCGTGTAATGGATATCAGTGAAGCACGAGTTGTACGTCAAGATCGCTGTAAATGGAGAAGTTTGATGCGACAACAATAAGTAAAAATATCTGGAAGTTTGTATTTCTTTTTGGAGCTAACCTCTGAATCTCAGAAAACAGCTTAGTGATATGTATGTATGCAAAGTAATGTTTCTGTGGATGAATATCGCTGTAAGACACATGAAGCAGCTAAGCTGGTTCACCAGAGTAAGGCAAAAGATAGGAAGGAGAAGGTAGAAAAGCATGAATTGGCTTTTTGGAAAGATAGGGAGATTTTCTGGAAGTACATGAGACTCAGAAAAATAGGGGAAACAAAGTTGTAAGTTGTGTGAAGAATAGGATCAGGGAAATGATATGGGATCCCAATGAGTTAAATGAAAGATACGGTGAATACTTTTGTGAGTTATTAGATCAAGAAAGCAAAAGCAGATGATGTCACAGTGAAGGATGGAAGCACAGGAGGGATCTCAAGAGAAAAGGTGTGTAAAGCTCTAAAATCTCTTCAGAATGGTAAGGCTCTGGGAGTTGAAGGGGTAACTGCTGACATGCTAAAATATAGTGGTGACTGTAATTAACTGGTTAACTGAAATTTGCAGTTATGCTGGGAGTTAGGAATGGTCCCTCGGGATTCGAAGGATGATATCATTGTTCCTTTGTATAAGGGAAAAGGTAATCAGACTGACTGCAAGAACTGTCATGATATTAGCTATTAGCCTACTGAGTGTGCCAGTAAAAATGTTTTGTAAGGTCTTTATTGACAAAGTACGAGGTCTTACATCTGAGAAACTGTGGGATGTTCAGAGTGATTTTATACCTGGTAAAAGCTGCACTAACCAAATTTTTGCTGCCTTTATAGATTTAGCAAAAGCTTGCAATGGAGTAAATAAGACACTTTTGTGGAAGGTATTGAATAAATATGATGTTACTGGGAATCTACTTAATAGTGTAAAATCCATGGATGCTGGCAGTAGAGCTTGTGTACGAGTGAATGGTGTTTTATCAAAATGGTTTTCTATTGGTGCAGGAGTCAGACAAGGTTGTGTAATGTCACCATGGCTGTTGATAATATACAGTAGAACTCTATTTATCCAGATTAACTTGGACCACAGCCCATCCGGATATTCGGAAAATCTGGATAATTGGGTTGTGTTTTTTCTGTAGGCCAAATACGTATTTATTAATTGAAGTGAGGGAATTTACTTTTTTTGTTTATTGTATTTTATAATAAATGTTATACAATTTAAAAAATAAATTACAGACTTTTATTTACGTAAAATTACAGTAATACAAAACAAACTTTTATCGAAAAAATTAAACAATGAAATTATGTACGTACACAGTTTTGATTTACTATAAACAAAACACATGTCCTCTTTACAATTAAATTTTTAACCAAACCTATTATTTTCTTATAGATGTAAATTAATAAAATTAACAAAAGTTAATACAGTACACATGATTAAATTTTTTTACTTAGCTTGAAATAAATTTATGTTTTTAATGAAAAAAATCAAAAAGGGTCGTCTGTTTCAAGAAAAAACCTGTCTTTGCTTGTGTGGTGTGAAACGAGCAGAGCATCGGTTATTTATGACCAATGGAAAGGTGACAGGCCTAGGCATGACATAACAGCGGAGACCTTATTTACAAACTTTGCATGTGCTTTCTTGTTGCAGTCTTACTACTACTTATTAATTTAGTTGCTTTATTAATGATATACCTACTGTACTGCATTATCATTTTGTATTATTTAAATGAACGAAAAACTAAAAACACATAAATAAATTGACAAAAATCTTAATTTTGCTTGGCCTTGAAAGAAGAACAAGCGATCCGTATAACTGGAGTTTCGAATATCTAGAGTCCGAATAATTGGAGTTCTACTGTATGTATGAATGCGTGATATCAAGATAGACAATACTGGTTTATGACTTGGTAATATCCGTGTGTGCAGATTGCTGTGTGCTGTTAACACAGTCGTGTTGGTAGAGAGCAAAACTGAGTTGCAGAGTATGTTGTCCCCAATGTACAAAGTCTGTATGAAATTCAAACTGAGTACAAAAAAGAGAAAAACCAAAGTTATGGTTTTTGAGCGAGGAAATGTTAGCACTGAATGTAGAAGTCTAAATGACACAGTGATTGTCCAGGTGAATGCATTTGTATAAATAGGAAGCATGTTTGACAGAGAGAACAAAGTGGATGGTGAAATTAGTAGGTGAGTGAATTCTTTATTGAAAGAAACAGCTGCTTTGGGAGGTTTTCGCATGAATGATGGGTTCTCAAGAGAGTCGAATGATGGGTTCTCTGTGTACGAGAGTGTAATTGTTCCTATTCTGACGTATGGCAGCGATACCTGGGTACTACAAAAGAAACATAGGAGTTGTTTGTGTGCTGGAGAAATGCGTTACTCATGGGGGAGGGGGAGACACATTCTGATCGTGTGAGGAATGAAAATGTGTTGCAGTTGTGTAAAGTGAAGCACAATGTTGTAAACAAGGTGAAAACTAATATGCTTTGGTGGTTTGGCCATGTTAAAAGAATGAGTGATGAAATGCTTACTAAGAATTTTTTTAGCAGAAATGGCAGGAAGGAAAGGCAGAGAAAAGACAAGGAAGTCATGGGAGGACAAGATTCAGGAGTCTGCATGAGAAAAAGATTACAAGCATGAAGTATAGAAGGTCTTGTGTATGTCATATGATTGATGTCAGGGAAGCCCAAGTTGTGTGTCAAGATCGCAAAAAATTGAGAAGTTCGATACAGCAACAATAAGTAAATAATCAGTTAAAAATTTATCTGGTAGGTTGCATTTCTTTGTGCAGCTATCCTCTGAGTCTCAGAGAACAGCTTAGTGATATGTAGTATGTATGTTTGACAGAGAGAACAAATTAGATAGCAAAATTAGGAAGTGGGTGAATTCTTCTTTGAAAGTCATGGCTGCCACAAGAGGATTTCACAGGAATGATGGGTTCTGAAGAAAGACCCAAATGGCTGTATATGAAAGAGAAATTGTTCCTACTCTGATGTATGGCAGTGAAACCTAGGTACTGCGCAAGAGACATAGAATCAATTTGTGTGGCAAAAAAAGGTGTGTTACTTGCAGGGGGGGGCTTGTGGCAAGGCATGTTCTAATTGTGTGATGGAACAAAGATGTGTGAAGTGAAGCAAAATGTTGTAATTTTCAAATAAATATTCTGAGGTGGTTTTGCCATGTTGAAAGGATGAGTAATGAGATGCTTAGTAAGAGTATTTATTCAGTCTAAGTGGCAGGAAAGCAAGGTAGAAGAAGGCCACATAAATGTCTGCATGATAAAAAGATAATGATCATGAAGTACAAAAGATATTGTGTGAGGTATGTGATGGATGTCAGTGAAGCTCGAGTTGTGTGCTGAGATGGCTGTAAATGAAGACAAATGATACTTCAAGAGTAAGTAAAATTTAGTTCCATCAGTTAAATGTTAATCTGGCGGATGGACTTCCTTTGAGGAGCTAACATTTGAATTTCAGAGAACAGACTAATGATATGTATGTATGCACGTGTTCTGTAATAAAATTTTGTTTGAAAATACACACTGATTTAATTTTATTTAAAATAATTCAATTCTCACTCAGTGGTTAGGAATAAACTATGCATGAAGCAACCAATGCACACATTCATAGAAGCAAGTACATGCACAACTGCTGCGCTGAGCAAGATATCTACTATTGTTCAGACATCTGACTATATCAGAAACAATACATGTCATATAATTTTTTTTTTAACATTAAGTTAATACACTTACCAGAAGTGTCTTCATCTTCATTAAAGACTCCTATCCTGCGGCAAATAGCTTCTGCAGTAGCCTAATACATTGAGAGAAATGAAGTTTGTAGACATTACATCTATACATTGCATCTTTATGGCAAATGAAACTAGTACACTCTCTCTCTCTCTCTCTCTCTCTCTCTCTCTCTCTCTCTCTCTCTCTCTCTGTACATTTTAAATTTTCTAGAAGACATTCTGGCATTTTAGAGACAATATGCTTTAACTTCATGTTTAAAAGCCTGCTGATACTGAGTGCATTTTAAAAGTACTTTACAATAAGGAAAACATGCTGCAACAATACACTGAAAAGACAATTTATTATATAGACTGACCTAATAATCTGTGGGCAAACCTTTCTCTCTCATAACAGCAGCAACACATCATGACATCATCATCATCATTGTCAACCATTATCAATCCACTGCTGGACGAAGGTCTCCCCAAGTTTCCTCCACAACGGTCTGTCTTGTGCCAGTCTCCTCCATGTCACCCCTGCATACTTTCGAATTTCATCCACCCATCTCCCATGTGGTCTTCTTCTGGGTCTTTTCCTGTCCCTTGGAATCCAATCTAAAATTTCGGCTGTCCATCGATGATCTGTCCTTCTGGCAGTATGTCCAGCCCATTGCCATTTCAGGGATTTAACTCTGATCATGATGTCTTCCACTCTTGTCATTTTTCGGATCCACGAGTTCCTCTTCTTATCTCTCCTGGTTACACCAAGTATGCACCTCTCCATGCTTCTTTGAGTTGTCTGCAGCCTTTGTATATCTCTTTTAGTTAAGGTCCACGTCTCTGCACCATACGTAAGCACTGGAAGGATGCATTGATCAAACACTTTTCTTTTAAGACATAATGGCATATTGCTCTTGAAAATTATGCTGTTTCTTTCAAAAGCTCTCCAGGCAAGTTTTGTACGCCGATTAATTTCTTCATCAATGTGACCCTCACTTGATATCTGCTGTCCAAGATAAACGTACGTGTCTGTTATCTCCAGCTTTTCTCCATCAATCGATAAATCTTCATTTCTTGTAAAAGCATTGAACATCACTTTTGTCTTCTGAAAGTTCATTTTTAATCCCACTTCTTTACTCTTGTCAGCAAGTTCCTGGATCATACTCTGCAGCTCTGATGGGCTAGTTGCAAAAATGACTACGTCATCAGCAAAACGAAGGTGGGTTAGATAATCTCCATTAATCTTTATCCCTTTGTTTTCCCAGCTCAGCGACTGAAAAACACCCTCCAATGTGGCATTTAAAGAGCTTCGGAGATATGGTGTCACCTTGTCTCACTCCCTTTCCAATTTTTATGTGTGTTGTATTTTCAAACAGCCGAATCTTTGCACTTGCATTTTCATAGATGTTATTAATAATATTAATGTATGCATCTTCAATACCGCAGGTTTTCAGAGCCATTGTAACTGCTGATGGTTTCACCGAATCAAAGGCTTTTTCATAATCGATAAAAGCCATGCACAATGGAAGTTCATATTCCCTCGCTCTTTCAATTAGTTCTCTCAGTACGTGGATATGATCTATTGTGCTGTAGCCACTCCTGAATCCAGCTTGTTCTCTCGGTTGAGCCATGTCCAGTGTTACCTTCAAGCGGTGTGAAAGCACTTTAGTGAAGATTTTATAAACTACTGATAGGAGGCTGATAGGTCTGTAGTTTCCGAGATCCTCAATGTCACCTTTCTTATGTAGCAGGATCATTGTAGCGGTGTTCCAATCCTCAGGAATCTTTCCTTCATTAAGGCATCGAGTGAAAATTTGGGCGAGTACTGTTTCGATTTCTCCACTTGCTTCTTGTATGATGTCTACAGTAATTCCATCTTCTCCTGGAGCTTTTCCCCGCTTCATGTTCTTGATTGCATGTGCAACTTCTGCTGGAAGGACTGGAGGAACTCTGGTACTGGTATCTTTCATGATGTCTGGAGTGCATGTATCATACGTTTCATATAATTTGGAGTAGAAATATTTCACTCTTGTCAAAATTTCGCCTCTATTTCTTGTTACAGAACCATCTTCTTTTCTCAGTGCCATAATCTGTTTTCTTCCCTTACTGAGATGTCCCTTTGCTATCTTTAGGCTTTGGTTATTTTCAATTGCTTTCCTCACTAGTTCACAGTTGGATTTTCTTACGTCTTCAGTGATACTTTTTCTTACTGTCTTGCATAGCTCTATATATTCCACTTTGGAAGTCACATCTTCTTTAGTTGTCCTCATCTCTCTTCTTTTTTGCATCAACATTTTCGTTTTTCCTGATAATTTGTTTACATGCAACTTGTTCTTAGACCCAGCTAATTTTGTTGCTGTTTCCATAAGAGCATTGGTTACTTTTCTGTTAACTTCAGAGATGTCCACTTCTTCCGATGTTAGGCCTTCTAAAGCAGAGAACCTGTTCTTCAGTTCCAACTTGAAGGTATTATGGTGTTTTTTAAGGTTGGTTATGTCAATAGATTTTGTTTGTCTTATGAGCTTGCCACGTTCAAGTTTGGTGTTGAGGTGCATCTTACATCTCACCAATCTATGGTCACTACCTGTGTTGAACTTGTTTAGCACACTGCAGTCTTCTATAACGAATTTTTTGTTACACATAATAAAATCAATTTCACTTGTCGTCCCATTTGGATGTCTCCATGTCCATTTCCTGTGTGGCTTTTTCTTGAAGAAAGAGTTCAAGATGAAAAACCCTTCTGCCTCTGCAAACTCAACGAGAGTATTTCCACGCTGGTTTCTGTTGCCGTGACCGAATTTACCTACTGAAGTTTCATTCTGTTGCCCCAGCTAATTTTGTTGCTGTTTCCATAAGAGCTTTGGTTACTTTTCTGTTAACTTCAGAGATGTCCACTTCTTCCAATGTTAGGCCTTCTAAAGCAGAGAACCTGTTCTTCAGTTCCAACTTGAAGGTATTATGGTGTTTTTTAAGGTTGGTTATGTCAATAGATTTTGTTTGTCTTATGAGCTTGCCACGTTCAAGTTTGGTGTTGAGGTGCATCTTACATCTCACCAATCTATGGTCACTACCTGTGTTGAACTTGTTTAGCACACTGCAGTCTTCTATGACGAATTTTTTGTTACACATAATAAAATCAATTTCACTTGTCGTCCCATTTGGATGTCTCCATGTCCATTTCCTGTGTGGCTTTTTCTTGAAGAAAGAGTTCAAGATGAAAAACCCTTCTGCCTCTGCAAACTCAACGAGAGTATTTCCACGCTGGTTTCTGTTGCCGTGACCGAATTTACCTACTGAAGTTTCATTCTGTTGCCGTTGCCCTATTTTTGCATTGAAATCTCCCATAATTATTTTCAAGTGCTGCTTACCTTTATTATTTAGATGACAAATTTCCTCATAAAATTCTTCAATTTCTTCTTCAGGATGACTTGTGGTGGGTGCATAAGTTTGAATAATCTGAGCCTGGTATCTTTTCGAGAGTTGGATAACAAGTCTTGCAGCTCTGTCAGAGGAACTTTCAACTTCTACAACTTTATCCTTCAGTTTCTTGTTTATTATAAATCCAACACCACTAGTTCTGCCAGTATCTGTCCCACGATAGTAGAAGAGATGTCCACTTTTCAGTTCGATGAGATCTTCTCCTTTTCTCCTTACCTCACTTAGCCCCACGATGTCCCATTTGATCCTTTGTAGTTCCTCTTCCAATTCAAGAAGCCTTGAATCAGAAGATAGGGAGCGTCCATTATACGTAGCCAAGGTCAGCATCAGATGGCAGCCTAGTCCGGTCCTCCGGGGATTCTTAGCACCCTCTGCCTTCATGTTGCACTGGCCGCTGCCTTGGCCAGGTACATTCCAGCTGCCGGAGACTGAGGGCCAAGATTTAAGTTGTGGAATCATTTTGGAGGGGTTTGGCCATAACTCACCACGCTGGCCCAAGCGGGTTGGTGAGTGTGGGATAGAATTTTCTCTAATCCCGATGGTATAGTTATACCGCTATTGGCAGTCGTCAGAGCCCCTTTAGTGGGAACAGGATGCACCACGAGAAGGCGGGGTTGACATTTGTCAAGGAGAGGCTGTGATGTTACGCATCACCTGACCTTACATCCCATCATGACATACACTATACCAAGTGTTGGAAATGTTTAGGTGGTACTGTGGCTCATATTTCCAGGATAGCCATCCATAAAGGTGGGCCACACAAACATTGCCCTGAGTATTACAAATGCCTCCGTTAGTCTATAACACTCGAACCTGAGAGTGGGGAGGGGGTATACAGCCTCATATAATCTAAGACACACGTGCACCCTCCTGTTAGCATGTTGCATTTGAAACCTTCATTTTTCTAACCAAGCTTTCAATTTACAGTCTTTCACGATGCAGCGCTGATATTATTTAACCCACTGCAGCCTCATGGCCCAGGGTTGCACTGTAAAAAAGGGTACTTGATGTGAGCATCAGCTGCCATAGACCACTTGTGCCATCGGACAGATAATAGCTTTTACACAAATCTCCAAAGGAAACCCATCAGTGAATGCTGATATTATCCTCACCACTTTGGCCTTCCATTCTGACATTATAAAATAAAGGAGAGGTGGCTCTTCACCCTGAACACCAATGGCTTCTTTACAGCCACACTTTCACTGGCAGCTCTGGGTTTTGATAAATCCTGGTGAACATGTTCAATGGCTGCATATAGAAATTCCAGATGGCTTGTAGTTGCAGGTATGGACACACCATCTTTCCTGCACCAACTATTTCCCAACAATTGAACTCACTCAGGTCCCAGTGTTTATCTGCAATCACAGTTGCAAGTAAGTTACACAGCAATTAAGTATCTGACCTATTGATGGCATACAGGGGGTTTAGGCTGGCCACATTATTGTGGCAGAGAAGGGTAGGTTTTTGTATGGTTATGGGGTGCTTAATAAACTGTGCTTTCAGTACAGATAGAAGCTTCAAACCAGCCCATTTCCATATTATTTTATACACACTTTAAATGCATTGCTTTATCAGAGTAGTTCACAAACAAAGAACCTTGATAAAGAATGAAAATAGCACAACAATGCAAACCTCTTTCCATCTGTCAAATGCATTTAAAGATGTATCTGACAGATGGAAAGTGGTTTTCATGTCAAAAAAAGAATGTTAAACATTACCTTCCTTTATTTCATGGAATTTTATGGGGCGATAATCCAGAACTACAACACAGTGGCAATGCATACAGCATATGAGACAGTCCCCTTAGTTTTATTTTATGGGGTAATATTTTCTTATGGTGTGTGTGTGTGTGTGTGTGCGTGCGTGCGTGTGTTAAAAATGTAGCTACTGTCATCAGAGAAAAATTGGAGCTTTCCTGAAAATGTAACAGATGACACTCAGTGCTCCCAAGGAGTAAGATAGAATTCTCATTTTTAAATAGAACTGCAGGTGCAGAGTTTACTGTGATGAAATCAACAACACAACACAAGTGTAGTGAAATTTTACTAAAATATACACTGCACATATTCCATCAAAGTACGACATAAAAAAGAAATGTTATAAGCCGCTGATGACAACATATAGTGCTTCAAAGGAATCTCACATTGAATTAATCACGGAAGTATTTCATCACACAGTTCTCAAAAATACAAGCTGTGCATCTCACAAACTTAAGTAACAGCAATTCAACAACTTACCTTGCTCCGCAAATTATTTTAATTCCACAGGCACCTTACGAAAATAACAAATCACAATGCATGACATTTGTGTAATGGTTGGATAAAATTATCAAAGATAAGGAGCTTTGGCAGTATGTGATGATTTCCAAAGAAGCAAATAACTCTTCAGATATCAGGTCTGGCCAATCACCAAAGCATTGCAAAATGAGGTCTTGAAAATGCATACATTCTATACAATTACAGGAGAAAACACACAAAAGTAAATAAGTGTCTTGTATGATTTAATTTATGACCACACCATATAAACAGACCTTTCTGTTTCACTAAACAAGCAGTCACTGGAATTACTTGATGTACTGGACAAGTTGTGTTACCAGGCAGCTCTTGGAACTGCAATAAGATATCATACACACTGGCCCGCCTACGTCAGGGAGTTTAAAGAAGATTTTTCTTTCAATTCTTTTTTTTTTTTTTTTTTTGGGGGGGGGGGGGTTAAGAACCTCTGTGGCAACTTGATGGGCTATAAGCAGTCGCCCATCCCTAATTTAGGGCCACTAGTTCCAGTGAAGAGAGAGAGAGGCAGTGCCATAAGACAAATACAACATCCATGTCCTCACTGAAATTCAAACCCAGACCTATCTAGGACAAATGGTCGGAAGCCAGCACTTAGACTGCGCTACACAGTCTAAGCGCTGGCTTCTGCGCTTAGATTGTGCTACTGGGGCAGCGAGTTTGGAAGTGTTTCCCATGATATGGATGACTGATTTCTTGGCAGCCACATTCTTTTCATTTAACACTACTGGATTCTTTTTCCTGTGGAGCAATACTGAAGAAACTCCAGTAAAGGAACTATCCATCACTAATGACTGTTGCACAATCACATCACATATCTTACAATATATACAGGCTGAATTTGACTATCATTTAGGTTTTTTTAAATACAACTAAAGCTGTTCGTGTAAAAATTTATTAGGTTCAGATTACAGAAAGTAAAAATCTCTTTCATGTGTATGATTATTTCTACCATCTTGTATAAATGGTTACCCGAAAACTAGAAAGTACTATTCTGTCTGCACTGAATGCTGTGCACACATATAGATGAAACAATTTCATGCATAAGTTATTACATTACAGAAGCTCCATTCTACTGCATACATACAAAATAAAAATCATTGTTAACTGAATCAAATCTGGAAGCACACTGTGCCATGTGTTAGATACAGAAAGACTTTAAAAAAAAAAAAAAAAGGTGTCCTGTCAGTGAGACTGACAAGCAAATTTTTTTTTATTTTTTGCAAAAATGCAGTCTCTGGTTACATGCAAAAAGCATCTCTTTTAATTTAGATGAAAACAGGAATAAATGCACAGATAATTATTTTTTCTTCCTCTGTACAACATAAATTTTTGTGTGCAAAATTTAAATAAAACATGTATGCTGCACCAATTTCATTTTAAAAATATCAATTTTATTTTCCTTTTAAATTATGGCAATTTAATAATTATCTTAATTCTGTATGACTTTGGTTAATAGAATTTGATTTTTTTCTTTCTATAAAAACATAATGACATGAAGAATGGCCAAAAGGTAAGTCTTGAGAGTTTCAGTATGAAATGAAATTTTTACTTTATTTGCTTCTTTCTTCAAATTTACAAAGATATAAAAACAACAACAACTTATTATTCAAGAAATAAAGAAAATGCCTACTTTATTGTCTCCAGTAATCACAATGACACGAATACCAGCTTCTTTGCATCGTTTGATAGAATCAAAAACTTCTTCTCTTGGTGGATCTAGCATTCCAACAACTCCAACAAAAGTCATGCCCATCTAAAAATACACAAACAGTGAACTACTACAACAACAGTTTTAGAAATAAAATCTATTACATGTCCTATGACGTAATTTAACACTACTTTCATCTATACTGCATAGTATGGCATTACAAATTAATAAACAGATTAAAACTTAATTCATTAATAATGTGCACTCATCTGATGACATGTATCAGTGTTTCTAGTATCACACATGCCATTATATGTCCAATTATACTTACCAATAGAGGAGTGTGAATAAAATAACTTGGGTTCACATATTCCTTTAAAAGCAAATTTACACAAATACACTTAACAAGAAGGTAACTGGGTAGATAATTAACAAGCTAGAGAAGAACAGTCTCATTTCAAGGATCATAATAGCTGCTAAAACAAAACAAAAAAAAGGGTGGGGGGGAGAGACTAGATCTGCCATTGAGGTCACATTCCTTTTGACTTAAAACTAACCCCAATCAGGATGTTAATTCTAAATTTCAGAATTTCATTATTTGGCAGTTAAGTAAAAAAAAGCCTGATTTTGACTGATCAAAATGTACCTTGTTTTAAGTTTTGGACAGCAGTGCATTATACAATTTCTGGGAATTGAGGAAAATGAAGCAACACAGAAACTGTCAAAACAATAAAAGGAAAGCTATTGAAAATCATGAAAAACTAACCTCATAAGCTGAAAACTTGGTTGAATCTGCTAAATTCATTTCATCTGGCTTAGGAGGATTATCAATAGTTGCCACAGCTAAACACCTCAGTGTATCTTTTCCAGTTCCATATTGCTTTGTCAATTCCAAGATTTTATTTTTTATTGATGGAGTAATACTAACTTTACTGTTGCCTATTCTGACATGTGAACAACGATCGAGAACTCCTTCTGGCGCTCCCTGTCAAGGAAAAAATAATAATAATGATTTAAGTGAACATAACACAGGTTACAAAATGACATGCAAGTATCAAGTACACCTTGCAAAGATATTAAACTGCACATTTACAGGAAAGCAATCAACTGCACAAGCTGAATCAGCAATGTATGAAACATACTCTTTTAATGAAGCAAAAAGTAAATAAATAAAAAATAAAGGAAGAAAGACAGTAAAGATGTGCTGTGGTATGAGGTGTTATTTTTTTCTTCTTTTTTTATTTACTTTGTAATGGTAATGCTGGTTAAACATAAGCTAGACAAAACTTTAGTGTTCATAGAAAGCATGTATAACATTCATGCCTCACCGGGATTCAAACCTGGACCCAACTCACATGAATGATCAGAAGCCATCGCTTAGACCACTGCACCATCAGCCACTTTTTGCATGAATAGGATATGTGAACAGTGTTAAAAGTCGAGTATTTGTGTTGTCTGCAGGGATCATAGCATACTTCTGGAAAATTTTAGGTAGGAATTTTAGGAATTTTTGGAAAAATTTTAGGAAAATTTTAGGAGTGTATTTCAATAAAAACTAGATGTATATTTGTATACATCTAGTAAAACAACTTCGTATACATTGTAAAGAGTTTGCTTCACACCCTTCAACCATATATACTGATAGACTGCGCATGACACCAAAATTTCTGGTTCCAACATAAAATCACATGACATCAGTCAAAAAGATGGGTTACACCTACTGTGCTTATGGTTGCTCTGAGTGATATAGTAAAGGAAGTTCTATGATTTTTCATGGGTAAGAAATGAATTAAATACCTAAGTCAATAAAGTTCAATTACTTAACCAGAAACTTGCAGCTATTGATATAAAAATATAGTAACTTAAGAAAAAAAAAATGGAATGCATGTTCCAAATTCTTCGCAAATGTTCATTACATTATAAATCACGAAATGTAAACAACCCGATCATGCATGTATATAGCTCATAAGTAAACTTACCTGAAGAGTTTTCATTATATATGAGGCGCATTCACATAATACACCGAAAACACTGAAGTTCTGCGGCGTAAATTAGTAATCATAACAGCATTTTTACACGAAATTTGGAGTCTGATGATGACGTGCCCAATGTTGGAGCCATGACGGCTTTGATGCAGCTATTGCCAATGCTCAGTCCATTAGTATATATGGTCGAAGTTCACGCCCAAATTTTTTGCATAACATCTAATGTCTAAAGTTTAAGTATGATTTACTTCTAATGTTCAGTTCTTATCTTTTCACGTGCTATTATCAGGGTTCGTACTCTTTTTTGGGGAAAAAAATTCAAGGACTTTCCAGGCCTTTTCCAGGCCATATACAAAAAATTCCAGGATGATTACTACGCTTTACAGTATCATGCTCAAATTATTTTTAAAAGCAATTTCAGTTTTAAGTAATAAAAATGATGAAAGATGCAAATGGATGAGTGTGCTTTATTACCCATTACATTTCTTTTTAATGTTTTTAATTGGCGAATTACCCAATAATGCTAAATTGAATCATGATGCAATTACCACAAGGCTATTCAGAAAATCCTTTCCTCAATCAGAAAATGATTAATTCAATCAGTCATTTTAGCTGCATCACTATTCTGCACTATCTTCCATGTAATCAGACTATTATTGATAACAACTGAAATTATTATAAAATAAAGTGAGGGCAGATTCAGAATTTAAGAATGAGGAGGGCGCACGTCTAACAGAGGACTGGTAAAAAAATCTGAGATTTATTTCCTCCAAAAAAAACACGGTGGTAAAACATGAAGGACCCATAAGGGAGATGGGGTGCTTGCCTGTCAGAGTACATCACAAACAGCAGTTCTGAAGTACTGCTGTGTGGATCACTGAAAAGTTCGGGCCAATGTAAGACAAAACGTGGAGTTGCAAATCCATAAGTGAAAAAGTGTAATGTCTGAAAACAAGAAACGTGAGACAAAGCAAAGCACTTATCTACTTACTCACCCCCCCCCCTTTTTTTTTTTTTTTTGAAATGGAGCATGTGCCTGTTATGCCCACAGGTGGATTCTAGCTCTGATAAAAAGTGTTTCCATACATGGGAATTATTTTTTTTTCTTTTTTAACATTCCCAATGACTGCCACTGGTGGATGCATATTGGGATGTGACTTTTGAAGGCAATGAAAATCTCAATTACTAGACAGAATATGTTCCAGACTTGAGGAAAATTTCATCCAATTGTAGTACAGTTATGTTAAATCAAAAAGCATAAGCCACGGAATCACTATGCACCTCAAGAAATGATTCGGGAGTGGACGATCATAGAAAGGTGAAACAATAGAGTTTAAAACAGAAAGTGTAATTTTAGGAACATGGCAACAAATTTCAAATAAGTTTCATCATAGAAGTCAGAAAGTCCTGGCCCACCACCCAACCCAAAAGAAAGGGTTAGGTGAACCAATAGAGTTTAAAACAGAAAGTGTAATTTTCAGAAAGTCCTGGCCCACCACCCAACCCCCGGTGAAACAGTGGCAAGGGTGTGACGACCAAAGAGGAAGCAGATCTAGCAGCCGCATCAAGCATACTCGTTACCCGAGATTCCAACATGCCCAGGAATCCAGCAAAACTGAACTTGAAAACCGGCCCCAAGCAAACGGCAAGTAAGTGTCTCACATTCACGAGAAAAGGATGGTCACGGCAATCTGCAGATGACAAAGACTGCAAGACACTCAAGGAATCCGTATAGACCATAGCACGATGATGAGAACTCGACTGAACATGGAGAAGAGCGAGATACACAGCATGCATCTCCGCTGAAAACACCGTGGCCTCAGCTGGGATCCGCGCTACTGAAACGTCATCTACACAGACAGCCGCGGATCCAACGACTCCATGCATTTTGGAGCCATCAGTAAAAATAGGAGTGTAATCAAAATTTAGGTCACGGTGCTCAGCGAAGAGCTGCTGGTACACTGACGCAGGGGTTGAGGATTTATCGAAAGATGTAAGGTGGTATCAACCATGACACCAAGTGGGTGCCATGGCGGATCCCCCAAAGCCCCTGGTCTCTCCAACAAGTGACAAGTCGAGCCCAAGTATTAGTCGAGCCCCATATTCGAAACATCTATTATTTTAATGGATAAAAATGCATTTTGCAACATGACAATTGCTTTCATCTTTTTTAATCCATCCAGCATATTTAGGATTTATTAGCCAAAGATCACTAAAAGTACACTTACCCATATTTAATGGGGGGGTGAAAAAATGGGTAAATCAACTGAAACAGTAAATGAAAACCAAAAAAATATCTAAGATCAGGAACCACACAACTAAAAATTGAGAATTTCCCCTGAGTAAGGGGCTACACATGTGACCAATTACTATAGGCCAGATTTTAAGTAATTAAAGAAAAAAGGGGTCTTACTGCTATGTTCTTTCCTGCTCCCCCAGCTTTGTCCTTTAGGCAGCCTGGGTTGCAAATGCTTTGGCATTGATTTAGTCTTCATTCAAAACAAGGAAACAACACTTAGTGAAGTTACTGTTTTATGACCTGTATGCCAATCAGTAGACAGAGTGTTGTGCTAAAAAGACTGTTACAAAGCATCACCTCTTACAGCTGGGCTCCAAACCAGAGGAAAGGAAATGTTAACAAACACTTAGTGCCTGAGGGAAGCAAAACTTTGTACTGGGTCCCCTCCTCCAAGTCTCAAATCTTTCATACTTACCCAGCTGGAGAGTGGACGTAGGGCTTCAAGCTTGGAGAATGAATACTGCTCTTATATCTATGCCTTTGAATTTAATTTCGACCATTTTCAACAGGGTAGGTTCCTAGGTTGTACCTAACAGCATACTAAAATTTCGCCAAAATCCAACCCCTTTTACGTGAATTATCGTACGGACAAATGGAAAAAACCAAAGCATAAACGTTTCTGCAACCTACAGTTCGAAAGGGTTAGTAATTTCTAAAATAAAAACATAACGAACAGCGTGAAAACTAGCTCATACACAGAATATTTGAAACTACAGTATGCGCTCTCAATTATTAGGGATGATAGGGGGAAGGGAATGAAAGTGTCCATAATTAGCATGTTCTCGTTTGCGCTAGGCGCTTAAGCACTGCTGAATTCCGTCAGACCCCCAATGGTCAAATGATTGAAATGTGCTGATGTTCATGGAATGAAATGGTTGATCAGCTATGATAACCGCATAAAAGATCGAAGGGGGGCGATTTTTTTTTTACTTTATGCAACATTCTACATTACTCCAGTATTTATCTTGTCATCATCAACAATAGCAATGTAACTACCACTTACGATCGCGGATATCGGCCAACTGAAAATCTGCCATACAACTAAGGGATACAGCACACAGGTATCATGTTACAGTGTATTGTAATTGAAAAAAAAAAAAAAAAGATTCCAGAAATTAAAATCGAAAAAAAAAAAAAACTTTCAGAAATTAATATCATCAAGTCATGGTGTTTCAAAAATCCGCTTTCCTTTATAATGTTTAAAAACATGTAATGTTTTTTCTTTTTTACCTGTCGTGTATAATAAAATGGGTTGATTTTTTATGGAATCGGACGTCCATATGTCCGATTGTCTTCGTCTGAGTTCACACGTTAGCTACTGTGTACAAGTAGACATATTTTTTCAGCTCAAAAAATATGTAGTTTTGTATGTATTCACAGTATAACTCATTCCGTATTCCCACAGAACAAAATTCAGCAGATACAAATGAAGAACATCAAGACCCACCCAACACCATGTTTCCGATTGTCTGCTGTTTATATTCAAGAAATGCGAATATGGATCAATGGTGAATGCAGCAACTATGGTTTTTATTTATTACCAAGAAAAAAAAAAGGAGCCTGAAAGCTGTAAAGCTGAAACGGATATTTCTCCCCCTCCCGAAAACATTCCGATTAAGTTCAAACAGCAGGAGCACGCGTCCACGCACACTCAACCTCTGGAATGTCCTGATGGAACGGCTTCTTTTCATTTGGCACATCGCCATAAATCACCACCTGCAGCTCACTGAAGTGTCTTCCTCCTTCACCCTAACTATAGGAGAAAACGTAAAAAAAAAAAATGCTGCCCAATTTTCGACAAAATGACCAAATTTACGTCATACCGTTGCAATTTACTAAAATACGTTTATCTGCTGAATTTCGCCTAAATCCATTGAAAACTTTTTAATTATAGATTTTTTTATTAAAACAGTAACTCAGACATCTGAATAAAAATGTATGTTTGTAATTAAAATAGAGTCCATATCATCACAGAAACAAAATTTAAGGATCACTCTGTTTAAATAAAACCATGGCATCTAAAAAAAATAATTTGCTTGCTTTTCCCGTAATTTATAATTGCCGTTTCTTTTTTTTGAATCCGATTTTGCAACGGAAGATTTTTTTTTTTTTTTTTGCATCTGCTAAAGTTTCAAACGGAATTCGGCGAAATTCGCACTAGAACTTTATTGTGATGTATTTTAACCACTGTAAAAAAATTTTACTGTGTTATTTTCAAAATTCCGGAAAATGGATTTCTGAAAATATCTCTTAGTCCTTTTGAGCCGTGGAAGTGATAAACAGGTGTTTGCTTTCTTCCCAACCAAGGGCTTCGGATCAGCGCTCCCAGCTGTCAATCAACCGTTGCTATGGTAACATACTTTCTGCTCAAGGCTCACTGTCTAAAGAGGCACACATAATAAAAATTTCCAATGCTAACTTTTAAGTTTCAAACCGATTCATATGGAATTTTGGGAGTAAGCTTCTGTAATCCAATTATAGTAAATGTAAAAATTTCAGCCACTTTTGTGAAAAATTCGCAAAGATAGTTTTCTTATTTTTTATCATAAGTAGCGGAAGTCTCTTGAGGGTGGGCCGGAAGCAAGCGTCTTAATGCAATAAACAAGGAGCAGATGAATGTGTTGTTCAGGCATACTCTTCACTGGTGGATGCCAAGCTGACTTGGTAAACACGCGACCCCCTTGCAAATGCTAAATGTCTCTTCTTTCCCCTTCTGTTGTTCTCAGTAGTTGTCGGACGGACATCAAGCTCAGGGCTAGAGAATGCATCAAGCTCCCCTTCCCTAACAGACCCGCTAGTAATCATCCAATTTTATTGCACTGGAAGTAGTGCTTCCCCCCCCAGCCAAATTAGGATTTGGGCACATCCGAAACACCACTGTAGCCGGCGGTTTCTTTGAGAACAGAGGAGAGGAACTTAAAAAAATTAAGGGGTAACAGTCAGTAACACGATTTCCTAAAAGGGCATTTTTTTAAGCACTAATTTCAAATTTCAAGGCTTTTCAAGACAGCATTAAAAAAAATACCGTTTTCAGGATATTCCAGGCCTTGAAAACGTTATCATGATTTTCAGGACTTTCCAGGTTTTCAAGCACGCGTGCGCACCCTGTATTATCATATTCAAGTATATTTACCACATTCAAGTTTCACTTTGAACATTAATATGCTGTTGAACCAGAAGCAATTCATGATTTTCACAGTAAAGTTTTCAGGTTTCACATTAAATTATAATATCCTAAAAATGTAATTAAAAACCAAGAACTATGTACAATTGTTCACTGAATTACTTTTTTCATGTTATTGTTTCAACCTTTTCCTGATAAGCCTATCTTTTTCTGCTTCCACCACAACTAATTTACTTTCAGTTTTCTTTATTTCAGCTGAACCTTGTATGATCAAGTTAGAGGCAACTGCTATTTCAACAGTATTTTGTTTTTCTACAGCTTTTCTCATTCTTTCTGTTCCCTCTTGAATTACTGCTAGGGAGGCTTCTTTATCATTTTTAAGCCTATTTATTTCTGCATCATTTTCTTTTATTTTGTCATCAAACTCAGCTTTTCTTTTTTTCTCTAGCTGCTTTTCCTTATTTTCCCTCTCTTTCTGCTTCCTTTCTTTTACCTTTTTTGATTCTTCTTCCTTCAGCTTATCAACATACTCTTTATAAAATTTATGTGAATCACAAACACTATTTAACAAATTTCTTGTTATGGGAACTTTACTTACACATCCATAGTGTTTAATGGCCCCTTTAACTATTCTTAATGATGTTATAGTCGAGTCTTTTAAGTTAGCCTTGTCCTTCCTTAACAGAGCAGTGTTAACCGAAAATCCCCTTTCTGCATCAGCATTACCATGAGGTAAAACTAAAATTGACCTGATGAGTTTAGCAAAGATTTGAGTATTTTTCTTTTCCGCTAGAGTCTTTAATACTAAATATATTACGCCAGTAATGATCAATCCGCACTGGAATATGCCCTTCCTCTGAAAATTTCACCAGTTCATCTAGAGATGGCTTATCAGAATTTAAAAGTTTCCACTCTTCTCTTACTCTATCAATTTGTTCCTCAGAAAGATGCAAAACACTTGAAATTCTGGTTATTTCCGAAAGTCCTTCAGTGACTGAAAGTTGAGTTGACTCTTTCTTTGGTTCTTTTACCTTTAAAACTTCTATGTCTCTTAGCTTTTGATTGCAGAATGGCAAATTTGACTTTAAATATTTTGTGGTTGCAATTAGTGATGATCTTACATCTAAGAGAAATAATTTCTGCCTGGTCTCCTGAACATTCCTGAGGAGATTTTTTTGTCTTCATACCAACTTCTAACTCCCCTAGTTTTTTCCATGAACTTTTGTTTTCAAAATCTACATTCTTTAGGTCTTCTCCAAATTTCCCTGCAATAACATCATTTTGGATAAACTGAGCCATAACATTCCTCATTAAAGTATTTAAATCAGAATATAAGTGGTGTATTTTTGGTTCTTCACTCTGATAACATAACAAAGAAAGGTGACTTGATCACGCTAGTTACGTTAACTAAAACTTTTACAAAAAGTTCGTAAGTTGGAAGCTTTCGACCTTATCTTAGGTCTTCATCACGCCAATGGAGGACTAAGATTGTTGCCAGATTCTACATTTGAATTTTTCCTATTTTTGTTGCCAAAACTTAGAATTGATCTCCAGATTAACGGAATGTAGAGAGGAGATTCGGAGTTGCAAGTCATTGAGTTGAAAATAATTTCTATGTTTTCACGGTAACGGAGGGCAAAACGATTGTCAAACGAAGCAATTCGTTTTGCTTCGTTCCAGTGGGGAACTGCAGATGTGTCTTCCATTGTCAAAATAGACAAGGCAGTGTTGGGATTGCCTTTCGAAACATCTTTTCTATGTTCTAAAATTCTATGGCTTATGCTCCTGTATGTGCTTCCAATGTATAAGTTATCCCCAGTAGAAGAAGAGATAGGAATGCAGTAAACTCCTGGGAGGTTCAGGCTTTCAACTTTGTCCCTATCCCTTTGTAGAAGTTTCAAGATGTTTGGGGTAGATTTAATGGCAAGATGGTAACCAAAACTTCTAAAAAGAATCTGTAACTTATAAGCATAGGAAGGATGGTAAGGAACAGAACCACAGAATTTCAGGTCTTCTTTCTTGTGAGGAAGGAGGCATTCGATTTTCGAATGGTTTTCATATTTCTTTATGAGGGAGTTGACTGTAACAGCAGGGAAACCATGAGAGAGGGCTATTGTAGAAATTTTGGAGAGTTCTTCTTGAAGAGAGAGTTGGCTGTTGCAAATGATATGAGCCCTGTGGATGTAGGACTTCAATGCTGCAAGCTTGTAGAGATGCAGGGTGCAAGATTTGTAGGGAATGAGTTTGGTAAAGAAACTCATCAAGAGTATACAGTCATCATTGGTAAAGAAACTCTAAACCAAAAAGTGCTTTCTTTTCTTACATCTGCCAACTGCATCCCTTTACAGTCAGACACCACCAACTCACTCAAAAACTCAGTTGACAGATTAGCTAAGAAAGAAACTCTTCAATCCTTCCTTGGTGATATATCACCCCCTCCTTACTTTAGAACTCCCAGGCTCTTCCTGCAAGTGAAACTGCATAAAGCTGGTAACCCCATCAGACCTTTAGTGGAATATTCTTTTTCTCCAGCAGTAAACCTTGAAAAGAGATTGGTCCTCAAATGCAAATCCCTGGCAGCCAACCATCCTCATACAGTTGTCTCTACTTCAAACTTCATCCACAACCTTCCTAATTCCTTTCCTCCTTGTGATAATCTGTATACTCTTGATGTAGAATCTTTGTTTCCCTCTGTACCATATTTTGATTCCTACATGCTCCTCATGAAGAAATTGATTCTTCATTTTGAACCCCCCGGTCCTCTTATCAAAGATCTTTATGATTGTTTCCACACTATTCATCAACATAGTTGTTTTGTTTTCAACAAAATTGTGTATAGGCAACAATCTGGTCTCCCCATGGGCTCACCTCTTTCCCCTCTGCTTGCTGAAATCTACATGCAACATATTGAAGTTTCCATAATTCCTCTACACCCTTTTCAACCTTCCCTATGGTTAAGATATGTAGACGACGTTTTCATTAGCTGGCCACATTCCGAGTCTGAGCTACAGATACTGATCAACTCCATTACAGAAAAATTTCCTTCCATTAAGCTCACTATATCTAAGGAAGTAAATCACAAAATTGATTTCCTGGATGTATCTATCTGCAGAAACGCTGATCTCTCCATTACTCGTTCCGTCTATCGAAAACCTTCTGCAGCCACTAACATCATTCCCTACAAATCTTGCACCCTGCATCTCTACAAGCTTGCAGCATTGAAGTCCTACATCCACAGGGCTCATATCATTTGCAACAGCCAACTCTCTCTTCAAGAAGAACTCTCCAAAATTTCTACAATAGCCCTCTCTCATGGTTTCCCTGCTGTTACAAGTCAACTCCCTCATAAAGAAATATGAAAACCATTCGAAAATCGAATGCCTCCTTCCTCACAAGAAAGAAGACCTGAAATTCTGTGGTTCTGTTCCTTACCATCCTTCCTATGCTTATAAGTTACAGATTCTTTTTAGAAGTTTTGGTTACCATCTTGCCATTAAATCTACCCCAAACATCTTGAAACTTCTACAAAGGGATAGGGACAAAGTTGAAAGCCTGAACCTCCCAGGAGTTTACTGCATTCCTATCTCTTCTTCTACTGGGGATAACTTATACATTGGAAGCACATACAGGAGCATAAGCCATAGAATTTTAGAACATAGAAAAGATGTTTCGAAAGGCAATCCCAACACTGCCTTGTCTATTTTGACAATGGAAGACACATCTGCAGTTCCCCACTGGAACGAAGCAAAACGAATTGCTTCGTTTGACAATCGTTTTGCCCTCCGTTACCGTGAAAGCATAGAAATTATTTTCAACTCAATGACTTGCAACTCCGAATCTCCTCTCTACATTCCGTTAATCTGGAGATCAATTCTAAGTTTTGGCAACAAAAATAGGAAAAATTCAAATGTAGAATCTGGCAACAATCTTAGTCCTCCATTGGCGTGATGAAGACCTAAGATAAGGTCGAAAGCTTCCAACTTACGAACTTTTTGTAAAAGTTTTAGTTAACGTAACTAGCGTGATCAAGTCACCTTTCTTTGTTAATATTGTTACGTGTTTTGCCCATAATCGTCCTGATAACATAATGAAAACTTTTCAAAATTTTGGTGTGAAAATGAAATTAATGCTAAATAGCAAGGAGTTAGCTCATTTTTCAGGAAACAGTGAATTCTTTTATACCTTGCTGAATTGCGTAGTTGTTTTTCAAATATTTTTTGAGATGGCAAGAAGTTTAAAAAATATTCTGTAATATTTAGCCATTGATCCAAGAGCCTCTGGGCTACAGAACCAACGGTTAACCATCTGTTGCTGACATGACGCAAAAGAAATTTGGCTGTGACCAATGTTATATGCTTGACAGATTTATAATCCTCTCATCTTGCAGCACTACTCTTTAAAAAGTAATGCACATCAGTAGCAAATTCGTCAAAATCTATATTTAAGCTTGTCAAAAAAATTTTAAACGCATTACTAACAACACACAGGTTGCAAAAACCTAGTTCCAAAGATTTCTGGCCTGTTTCTTGTTTTACAACTTCATTGAATTTGCGTAAAAAGCACTTATTTACATTTGGGCTGTCCATGGATACACAAATAATTCTGTTCAATGAAATATTGAAGGACGATAACACATCAAGAATTTCTTTTAGCGAAATATCTGCTGTTGCATGACCCAGAAAAACTATTGTTAGGTATCGGCAAGAAACTGAATTTATTTCTGAAGACCAGTACCTGAGATACACATCCAACTGCCGTTTCACTTGCGCATTTGTAGTTTCATCAAATGCAATAGTAACCTTTCCTGGGCTACTAGATGCAATGTCTTTTTTCAAATCCGCTTTAAAATATTTTGACAATCCATGTGATATCACATAAGCAACTTTTTTTCTTTAAGTTGCATTTTGGCTGCAATAGCAGAATCAGGAAACATTTCTTTGAAAAGTTCAACTGTTTCAGTGCATGAAACAAAAGACATATTGTCCTTAGCAACTTTCATGGCCCATAATGCTTCGGCTTTAGCCAACTGTAAATCATGACTCAGTACTTCACTAATATTTGTTTTGGGCTGAAGATCCTGTCCTCCAAAGGCTTTCAGGATGGACTTATTTTGAAATTTACTTTGAAATTTCTGCAAATGTTTTTTTCCTTTATGATACGCTTTTACTTGTGAAAAGCCACTATTAGAAATATTGAAAATTTCTGAACACAATATACACTTAGCAGAAAATATTGTTTCAGTTGCAGAACACCATTCTTTCAACTTCACTCCGTCCAATTCTTTGGCGAGCCACGCATCTTGAAATTTCGTTTTGGATTTAGGCATCTTAAACACTTGTATTACTAACCAGAAAATGAAAGGGAAGTACAAAAACACGTTCCAATATTGCAAAACCAGACAACTTCCCGAAGTTTGGCTGCGAGGATGTCAGAAGATAGAAAAAAAAAAAAAAAAAAAGCAAGTCACCACTAGAGAACTGAACCTGCACACAGCACAGAGAACACCATAAAAGACGCAAAACCAGAAACTATCATACACATCTCACGCAAGTTCAGTCAAAGCGAGTCGGAGCCGAGATATATTGCATATCAAAGGTCGCTGTCGCCGACGCACGATCGAAGGTTAATGATCACGTGCTCTACTACCTGCCACGATAACACTCAGCTACCATCCCATCGTCATTACCGGAGGTTACGGAAGGAGACCACATGTTTCCTCTTTGCTTCCACCCACCTGCGGTTTACAATAACAAAACATCAGCAGAAAGAGGAGGTTCCACGAGGCATGTTCAAAAATAACAGGGTTCGTACTCTTTTTGGGGGAAAAATTCAAGGACTTTCCAGGCCTTTTCCAGGCCATATACAAAAAATTCCAGGATGATTACTACGCTTTACAGTATCATGCTCAAATTAGTTTTTAAAAGCAATTTCAGTTTTAAGTAATAAAAATGATGAAAGATGCAAATGGATTAGGGATGATAGGGGGAAGGGAATAGAACTGTCCATAATTAGCATGTTCTCGTTGCGCTAGGCGCTTAAGCACTGCTGAATTCCGTCAGACCCCCAATGGTCAAATGATTGAAATGTGCTGATGTTCATGGAATGAAATGGTTGATCAGCTATGATAACCGCATAAAAGTTCGAAAGGGGGCGATTTCTTTTTTACGTTATGCAACATTCTACATTACTCCAGTATTTATCTTGTCATCATCAACAATAGCAATGTAACTACCACTTACGATCGCGGATATCGGCCAACTGAAAATCTGCCATACAACTAAGGGATACAACACACAGGTATCATGTTACAGTGTATTGTAATTGGAAAAAAAAAAAAAAAAAGATTTCAGAAATTAAAATCGAAAAAAAAAAAACTTTCAGAAATTAATATCATCAAGTCATGGTGTTTCAAAAATCCGCTTTCCTTTATAATGTTTAAAAACATGTAATGTTTTTTCTTTTTTACCTGTCGTGTATAATAAAATGGGTTGATTTTTTTATGGAATCAGACGTCCATATGTCCGATTGTCTTCGTCTGAGTTCACACGTTAGCTACTGTGTACAAGTAGACATATTTTTTCAGCTCAAAAATATGTAGTTTTGTATGTATTCACAGTATAACTCATTCCGTATTCCCACAGAACAAAATTCAGCAGATACAAATGAAGAACATCAAGACCCACCCAACACCATGTTTCCGATTGTCTGCTGTTTATATTCAAGAAATGCGAATATGGATCAATGGTGAATGCAGCAACTATGGTTTTTATTTATTACCAAGAAAAAAAAAAGGAGCCTGAAAGCTGTAAAGCTGAAACGGATATTTCTCCCCCTCCCGAAAACATTCCGATTAAGTTCAAACAGCAGGAGCACGCGTCCACGCACACTCAACCTCTGGAATGTCCTGATGGAACGGCTTCTTTTCATTTGGCACATCGCCATAAATCACCACCTGCAGCTCACTGAAGTGTCTTCCTCCTTCACCCTAACTAAAATACGTTTATCTGCTGAATTTCGCCTAAATCCATTGAAAACTTTTTAATTATAGATTTTTTTATTAAAACAGTAACTCAGACATCTGAATAAAAATGTATGTTTGTAATTAAAATAGAGTCCATATCATCACAGAAACAAAAATTTAAGGATCACTCTGTTTAAATAAACCATGGCATCTAAAAAAAAATAATTTGCTTGCTTTTCCCGTAATTTATAATTGCCGTTTCTTTTTTGAATCCGATTTTGCAACGGAAGATTTTTTTTTTGCATCTGCTAAAGTTTCAAACGGAATTTGGCGAAATTTGCACTAGAACTTTATTGTGATGTATTTTAACCACTGTAAAAATTTTACTGTGTTCTTTTCAAAATTCCGGAAAATGGATTTCTGAAAATATCTCTTAGTCCTTTTGAGCCGTGGAAGTGATAAACAGGTGTTTGCTTTCTTCCCAACCAAGGGCTTCGGATCAGCGCTCCCAGCTGTCAATCAACCGTTGCTATGGTAACACCCTTTCTGCTCAAGGCTCACTGTCTAAAGAGGCACACATAATAAAAATTTCCAATGCTAACTTTTTGAGTTTTAAACCGATTCAAATGGAATTTTGGGAGTGAGCTTCTGTAATCCAATTATAGTAAATGTAAAAATTTCAGCCACTTTTGTGAAAAATTCGCAAAGATAGTTTTCTTATTTTTTATCATAAGTAGCCGAAGTCTCTTGAGGGGTGGGCCGGAAGCAAGCGTCTTAATGCAATAAACAAGGAGCAGATGAATGTGTTGTTCAGGCATACTCTTCACTGGTGGATGCCAGCTGACTTGGTAAACACGCGACCCCCTTGCAAATGCTAAATGTCTCTTCTTTCCCCTTCTGTTGTTCTCAGTAGTTGTCGGACGGACATCAAGCTCAGGGCTAGAGAATGCATCAAGCTTCCCTTCCCTAACAGACCTGCTAGTAATCATCCAATTTTATTGCACTGGAAGTAGTGCTTCCCCCCCCAGCCAAATTAGGATTTGGGCACATCCGAAACGCCACTGTAGCCGGCGGTTTCTTTGAGAACAGAGGAGAGGAACTTAAAAAAATTAAGGGGTAACAGTCAGTAACACGATTTCCTAAAAGGGCATTTTTTTTAAGCACTAATTTCAAATTTCAAGGCTTTTCAAGACAGCATTAAAAAAATACCGTTTTTCCAGGATATTCCAGGCCTTGAAAACGTAATCATGATTTTCCAGGACTTTCCAGGTTTTCAAGCACGCGTGCGCACCCTGAAATAAAGTATGATCTTCTGCGTGCCACTGAGTTCGTCTGCAAAGCGCAAACCAGGGGTGAAAATGACCCCTCCCCTTTTCCCTTAGATCTCTTGTTACTCTCGAAAACTGTCCGAAGGCACAAAAGTGAAGCGCCCGCCCGAAGCAAGTGCATCTCGATGGTGTCATTTTCCCTCCCTTCAGCAGCACACCATATAGGCTGTGTTTCTACAATAACAGGTCTTCTTACCTTACTGTAATGGTAAATTTATTGGCTTTAATAACGGTTATATTTTTAATAAATAAGCTTACAAAAATTTTAGGAAGAATAGCAAATTTTAGTTATAATTTTAGGAATTTAAGGAGGGTCACAAAATATTAGGAATTTTAGGAGAAATGCGATCCCTGTGTCTGTGCTCTAGGATCAAGTTACAAGTAGAAAGCCTGACAATGTGGGAATACAAATTGTTTATAGTTTTGTCTAAGGAGTGCTCAGTGGAGGAGGAAATTTAATAAAATTAAGACAGAAACATGGTAGATAGCAAAATAGCACACTGCTAATGCAAATCCCAAAAAAAAAAAAAAAAAAAAAAAACTCTGCACTCTGGATGGGTTTTAAACCTTTAAAAACTCTATCTTGGTTATGTCTTAGGCTGGGTTGCCTTCATTAGTTTCAATTCTATCCACTCGTATGTCATAAATAACACACTTTCATACTAACAGGGAGGGGATAATCCAATGTCACGATGTATACTCTCCTCCATTTAGATGCCCTGCCATCCCTAGACAGCAACCCAATGATACTGCATGGCTTAGCAATGCCATTGGATACCTTTGCCTCCTTAGTGTACAGCACAAATTTGCCCTTTGACCCACACTTTTTATGACTGAGTCGGAGCAAAAGAAAGATGCACTCTTAACTTTGAAATTGACATTTTTGTTGTATTATATTTTACGATTCAAAAAGCTAAGCACACAAACTGGCAGCTAAGAGTGCTGATATTAAGCTGATGGGATCAACATTTTGACACTTACACCAGTGCCACCGGTTTTACACTGTTCTCGTTTTCCATTTGTTTGTTATATTGCATTGCTTAGAAATGCTCTTGGGTACTTTTGCCTCAGTGTACAGCTCAAATTCACCCTTTGCCCCACTTTTCATGGCCAATTCACAGCATAGGAACAACCTTCAACTCTGTGATTCACTTTTTTGCTCTATCATATTTTCAGAATTTGAGGAGCTAAGCTCGTGAATTCAGAGCTGTTTTTCACAATGAAAGTCAAGTCAGGTACATGTTTGAAGACAGGGCACATTCGGCCCATATTTCAAGGAATAACACTTCAGGAAATAGTAAAATATCATGTGATTAACACATTTTTTATTTCTACTTTTTCTAAGGCACTGCAATTTGCAATGTAAATTTCACTACAAGCTATTTTATTTTGTAGCGTGCCACTGCTGCAACTACACTTTTTATTTGTAGTGATGCCACATGCAAAGCTACTTCCAAATCACTGGATCCCATGAGTTTCATTTCAAGAGCACCAAAGACGTAACATTTGAAACTACATATGCACCCATATTAGCATTCTGATTCCAAAAACTACAAAACTGCAGGAGGAACTGATAAGCTTTTACAGTGTAAGCCTCTTAATAGCTACAGATAAAAGTTTTGGTACTCTTCCATCCACTTTATATTTATCTACTTTTTACATGGGAATATGAAAATCAAATGTAATCTGTTGCACATTCATCCTATCAAAACCAATTCTGTATGCATACACATTAGCAAAGATAGAATAAAATTAGCAACTTTTCTCACAATAAAATGTTTATTATAGATCGACTATAGTTTCACAGAGCGTTTGGCTCGGCATCCTCAGGATGATTATAATTAGCAAATATATTGGATTCTATCTTCAAGTTATTTCTCTGGGATCTTTTGATAGCACACTTCCTGTGCTGTTACAAGACTTGAAAAATATCTGAAAAGTTACATGCCCAGCTTGGCATGTGCAGAAATTATTTACCTGTCCTGGTAGTAAAAGCTGGATGCCCAGGATAATTTATCGTTTAAGATAACAAATCAGAACCCTTTTTCAAGTTAAAAAAGATGATGAACTTATTTACATGTTTGCATTTCCGTTTTAAGGGTCTGTATTCAAAATGTTCAGTGCACAAATGAAAATGTTCAGTGCACAAATGTGTGACTCAAGTTTTAAATGATGCTGCTGAAATTGGTATGAAATTGGTATTTGAGAAATTTCACGATTCTGCCATGTTACTTTCATTAAAGTTTTTGCCCTTTGTAACTAAACACCGGAGGCTACTCCCATCAGAGGCATGCATCCAGTCGTTAACTATAAACAACATTCGCAGCAAAATTACATGTGGTTACAATTTCTGGACCTAGAGCATAACGTGATTAAATCAGGCATGTGATTGTCTAAGCATCCAATTAACTGAAAACCCCAAAAGCTGTTCCGAGATACACATAAATAAAACGAATGTGACAAATGCAAAAATCAAACATTATTATCGCTAATTTTATTATGTGTGTGAGTGTGTGTTTAAGAAAGTAAAATTAGATGAAAAAGTGTTAAAAGTGTGCAAAAGTAAATTAATTGCTAAGTGTTTAAAGCAAGTAAAATTAAATGTAAAAATAGCAATACTGAACTATTAGAGTGTTTTACTTACCCATCTATATTTTTAGGTGGGAATTTACTTGCTAACATTAAATTAAAAAAAAAAAAGTATAAATCATTTCCTATTTTTCCCCACACAGTATCCCATTTATTAAATCAAGTTTTAAATTAATTAACAATATTTAGTAGTGACAAATGTACTTACTCTTTCAAGAATGTGGATGGGAGGGGGAAGGGGAGCTCATCTTGTGCTGTGCTTAGGGCCCCATTCTGTGTGAAAAGCGGGCCTGATCCCAGCCCGGTGCAGTGCATTCTTTCTTCCACTTAGCTTTCAAACAAGCAAAACACATTCCTCCTCCACGGGGGGGGGGGGGACAAAGAGCCGTGTCACGAACTTTGTTCACAGAATTCCGGCCAATGTAATCCCAGGCCCGGGGCCGTAGTTTCCACTTAGCTTTAAAACAAACAAAACAAATTCCTCCTCCTCAGAAAAAAAAAAAGAAAAAGAAAGAAAAAAAAAGAAACAAAGAGCTGCGTCACAAACTTTGTTCAGAGGCTTCTGGACGACGTAATCCCGGGCCACGGCGAAAGAACCACGCCGGACATACATGAGACCGGCCGATGACAAAAAAAGCTGAACTTTTTAACTGGGTGGAAAATTGGGACACGCGAACGCGCTGTGAGCAAATTCAAATACAGCATATATACAATATTTAAGAGTACGCTAGCCATATGGAATTATTTTCTGTAAATTATGTAAGTAAATATTAAAGTGAAGCACATTATTATATTCAAAATAGAAAAGTAGGGATTTAAGAACAAAATAAAATGAAATATTTAAAAATCAGATTTAAAACTTACATGTGAATCTTTACTAGCTAAATCCCGAGGTGAAAAGTATTTGTCTAGGAAAGTTTGTGAATTTAGTCAAGCAATTAGAAACTTGCAAGAATTAGAAACATATATCCACAGCTTAGTTTTTAGTCATTGAAGAAGTCAATAAAGTATTTCTCAATGTAACTTTATAAAATGGCTTGCAAAATTTTTTGCTTGCATTGTGAATATGGTGACATGAATCTCCATCAACGTCAAGCAAGTGGGGAGATTTTCTCTACCGAATTCTTGTTTTTAACCCTGTTTTTGAGCCTCTCATGACACATTCTTTCCACTTAGCTTTCAAACAAGCAAAACAAATTCCTTCTTAGGAAGAAAGAATGGAAAAAAAAAAAAAAAAACGGAAAGCTGCGTCACGAACTTTTTAGAGGCTTCGGCCCGACGTAATACTGGCCCGAAGCCGTGCCTCCCCACCACCACCACCACTTAGCTTTCAAACATGCAAAACACATTCTTCCTTAGAAAAAAAAAAGGAAAGAAACGGAGTTGCGTCACGAACTTTGTTCAGCGGCTTCGGGCCGACGTTATCCTAGCCGGGCGCCGTGCTTTCTTTCCACTAAGTTTTCAAACAAGCAGAACACATTCCTCCTCCTTAGAAAAAAAAAAAAAAAGGTTCGTCACGAACATGGTTCAGAGGCATCGGGCAGAAGCAATTCCGGGCAACAGCGAAAGCACGTCCGAACCAACGTAATTCCGGATCACGGCAAAAGAAGCACATCCGAACTAACGTAATTCCGGATCACGGCAAAAGAAGCACATCCGAACTAACGTAATTCCGGATCACGGCAAAAGAAGACCGCCAGGCCTACATAATCCCGCGGCGTGGCGCCATTCTTCCTTTCCACTTAGCTTTCAAACAAGCAAAACAAATTCCTTCTCTTCAGGGGGGGGGGGGGGTAGAACGAATTTAAGAAAAGAAAGCTGCGTCACGAACTTTATTTAGACGCTTCAGGTCGACGTAATCCCGGGCCACGGCGAAAAGAAGCACGACGGGCATTTTTTTTTTTTTGTTCACACTTTGAAACAAGCAAAACAAATTCCACCACTTGAGAAAAAAAAAAAAAGACAAAGGGCTGTGTTACGAACTTTGTTCAGAGGCTTTTACGTCGATTATTTACAAAATCAGTAAAACTTTCTTAATAACAGCGAAAATCTGAATATCCATAATTTTTTTGTTAGTCACCCGTAATCCCGGGGAAATCCGTAATAATTACGGAGATTCCGTATTTTTTGGCATCCTCCGTAGGAAGAGGATTCATGAGAGCTTCGATTCTCGAACGATCTCAGAAAAGCGGGAACGCATTCGGGTACATTTGCAAATTACAAGAGAGAGTTTCTGGCGATGACGTCACGGATAGAATCAAGCGGATAGTTTGGCCCTGATAGAATGCAGAGTGGCGATTTCCCGCAAGACACGGAAAGGGCTGCGGTAGTTTCCCTAACGCACGAAGTAGGCGGAGCTTCCCCCTTTGCGCTGCGATGCTCAAGTGACTGACATCCCATCCATTGTTGACAGCAGTAAACGAATTAAGCTCCTGACTCCACCCTCCAACATTTCTTCTTGCCCCCCACGTCTGCTCCAAAAACAACGCTTTCAGCTAGAAAGCGCTTAGTTCTTTTACTCCACAAAAAAGCGGAATCGCGCCTTCCGCTTTTTTTTAATTTTTCTATAGAACGACGACCCCCCCCCTAAAAATCCTGAAAAATTTCTCTTCATTTTTGCAATGACCTCGAGAATGACCAAAATGATGCCGAAAAAAGCGGAATTCCGCGAATTCGCGGAAGAATCTCATGTATGACGCCGGACCGACGTAATCCCGGCCTGGCGCCTAGCTTTCTTTCCACTTAGCTTTCAAACGAGCAAAACAAATTCCTCCTCCTCAGAAAAAAAAAGGAAAGAAAGAAAGAAAAGAAACAAAGAGCTGCGTCACGAACTGTGTTTAGTCAGAGTCTTCCAGCCGATGTAATCCTGGCCCGGCGCCGTGTATTCCAAGGTTATCCTTGGTGCATTCTTTCCACTTAGCTTTCAAACAAGCAAAACAAATTCCTTCTCCTAAAAAAAAAAAAAAAAAAAAGGAGAGAAACAGGGAAACAAAGTGCTGCATCATGAACTTTGTTCAGAGGCTTCGGGGCCGACGTAATCACGCCATGGCGAAAGAAACACTCCGGGCCGACGTGATTGCGGCCCGGCGCCGTGCTTTCTTTCCACTTAATTTTCAACCAAGCAGAACAAATTCCTTTTCCTCCACGGAAAAAAAGAAATAAGAACCTGTGTCACAGACTTTGTTCAGAGGGCATTGATTAATTACAAAACCAGTAAAACATTCTTAATATTAGCGAAAATCTGAATTTCCGTAATTTTTCGTTAGTCACCCGTAATTCCATAATCCTGGGGAAATCCGCAATGCTAGGCATCTCTGGACTCCTATGACACTTTCGCCCGCCAGTGAGAGAGAAGGTTTGTAACATAAATATGCAATCACATCTGAACAGAACTTTTCTTTGCGCACGATGGCTCAGGGCTTCACCCAATCTCTCAACTGATTTTGCCCCCCAGCAAATAAATAAAACGAATAGCAATGGAAAGGACGGAGGTGAACTGATAAAAATAAAAAGCGGTTTCGAGCAAACCGAGACGTTTGAAGTGACGTCACCCGCAGCTATCTCGTTGGCTGAGCAGCGGCAGCCCCGAGCTGCCGGTCAGCCATGCAGCAGCAGAAAGATTACGCCTTAAGACTGAAATATCGCCACCTAAACGACAAATATTTCTCTTTTTTGCCCCGATTTTTCCCTCCAACATGTCGCCACCAACCAACAAATATCACAAACTTTTGCCAAAAGCCTGAGATCGCAAAGCGAATTCACGAAATTTCGCTAATTAGCGGAAGAATCACATGCCTGTTAAATAAGTGATATTCTTCTATCCTTGCCACTCCATAACAATAATACAACTTTCGGTGATTACCAGTGAAATGAAACAAGACCTGTGATGCCTGTCTTTGTTCTTGTAATAGAATACTCTGTTTCCCCCAGTAACCCGGATCGGGCAACTAGATTTTTTATTTACCTGCCCAGGCCAATAATTTACATGCTCCGAGCATCTCAGGCATGGTATTTTTCAAGCCCTGTACATCTAAACTCTCAGTTTCTAAACTACATTTCAGCTCTAAACCCAGAGATAAGAATCTCGTTTCCTGTTAGCCCAGAAATTCTTTAGTAAGTCACCTTGAAAATGATTAGTCCCTGGGGCATAGAAGGGTGAATTTCAAAAACTTTTTGCAAAGTCACGGTCAAGAGGGATGCCATGGATGACCCAGCAGGTTCTTTTGTCCTCCACCACACCCCTCGTAAACACCTTTGCTTCAAGCTATGAAGCATGAAGAAGGACTTTGACCCAATAGCATGGCTGACAGTAAGGGGTCCATTTTGACGCATGCGCGCAAGAGTTTGGTAAAAGTTTGAGCAAAGAGGAGATTTTGCTCTTCACTCCTTCACTCTCTCACTTGCTCCTTGGTTTGTCAGAGGTTGACACCTCCTCTTGACTGCTGTTGATTGCGGGTGTATTCTCCCCTACACTTCTCTGCTTACGCAAGTATGGTCGACACGATCCACACTTATTCCCTGGGTCCAAGAGAATGGAATTGTGACGCCCTGCCCTTCCAACCCGGAAAGAGATTCATCCGATGGAGCCATAGCTGAAAGTGGAGCGTCCATTGTGACCAAGGCAGGTTTTTCCCGTGACAATAATGCTACAAGTGCCAAAGAAGCGACCAACTCCGTCCTAATCTCCAGACCCAGAGGACGCCGAATGCAGACCCCATTGTTCTGTTGCAGGCCACCCCGTTCTTTGGAGGAACCGCCAGAAAAAGGTGGAATTGTAATTGCTGATACCTCAAACCTCCATTTGAAATGTTCCAGATTGGAAAAATTAACGCGGCAACCCTCTCCCCCCAAAGAAAAGAAAAGAAAAAAGAAAGAATTAATCGGCACCAAAAGAAGGTAAAATGTTCCTAATTTATAATTTTCGGGCACCTGTTACACCACAGACTCTTTTCACTTAGAAAATGTCTTAAACACGGCCTTGTGCTACCTGAAGCCAAAGCGGCGGATGATTTCTTCTGAATTTCCACACAGCACAGAGAGTTAAATTATTTGAAAGTGAATTTTTCTTTTGTGATGCAGAGCATTAATTGAGTCACAGTCATTAAGCATCTGGATACTTTTTGTCACAACCAACAGAAAAATTTATTGTCTTTATTCATAGTTGAACTGTATTTGGGTAAATCTCAAAAGATAAAAAAAAAAGGGTAAAAACATGCATTACACGCTGAGAAACCTCAGTGCTCGTTTTATTTTTGGCCAAAGTGTATTATTCATTTGTATTGTGCATAATGTTTTGTGAATATTTTTTTTTAAAGGAGATATCAAATGTAAATCACATTTTTTTGTTTAAAACAAATGATAATTGAAATCACGCTGGATTTTGGATAATTAAGTGAAAAATTACAAAATTGAAATGTTAAAAATTTGGAATATTAGACAAATCTGAAAATTGTATAAATAATTTAGAAATATACACCCAACAAAATTGAAATTGGACTTTAAAACTCATTTTTGGCATTTGTGGGTGGTTTGTGCAAGAAACAAAAATCACTGTAAAATTTCATCAAAATTTTGACCAGGCAAGAGGCCTGCTCAACAATAAAGATAACTGACAGTTTTTACACCTAAAATTTTTAGTCACCGTTACTTGTTTATGTGAGTTCAGTGAATCCAAGGTATTGATAAGTTAAATTTTGTGCAATTTTTTTTTGGGGGGGGGGGGGTCAGGCTCATAAATCACCTCTGCACTTGGCAGAGTTCAAGGATCTGAGCCTGGTAAAAATTTAATTAATAGATACTTTGACAATGTAAATTTTGCTGTTTGTGCATACAGTTTTTATTTTGTTCTACCACTTGTACATTGTTTTTTTACATTATAACACATGGTGATAGTGAACAGTTCAAATCATACACATAAATAAAACAAATGTGACAAACACAAAAATTATCGCTAATTTTGTTGTGTGTGTGTGTGTTTAAGCAAGTACAATTAAGGCAAGTGTTAAAAGTGTGCAAAAGTAAATTACTTGCTAAGTGTTTCAGTTTCAGCAAGTAAAATCAAATGCAAAAATAACAACACTGAACTATTAGTGCTTTACTTACTCATTGACATTTTAAGTGGGAATTTACTTGCTAGCATTAAGATTTAATAAAAATATATATCATTTCCTATTTTTCCCCACACAGTCTCCCATTTATTAATTCAACTTTTAAATTAATTGATAATATTTAGTAGTGACAAATGTACTAATGTTTCAAGAATGTGGATAGGAAGGGGGGGTGCTCATCTTGTGCTGTACCTTAGGACCCCATTCTGGGTAAATCGGGCCCTGATCCCGTGCAGGCGCCTGCATTCTTTCTTTCCACTTAGCTTTAAAACAAGCAAAACAAATACCTCCTCCTCGGAAAAAGAAAGAAAGAAAGAAAAGCAGCGAAGAGCTGCATCACGAACTGTGTTCAGAGGCTTCCGGCCGACGTAATCCTGGCCCGGCGCCGTGCATTCTTTCCAAGCTTTCAAACAAGCAAAACAAATTCCTCCTCCTCAAAAAAAAAAAAAAAAAAAAGAAACAAACAAAGTTCTGCGTCATGAACTTTGTTCAGAGGCTTCGGGCCTATGCAATCACGCCAGGGTGAAAGAAACTTTGTTCAGAAAACTTTGTTTTTAACTGTTTACATTGATTAATTACAAAACCAGCAAAACATTCTTAATAACAGCGAAAATCTGAATTTCCATAATTTTTCGTTAGTTATCCATAATTCTGTTACCTCCAGAATATTAGAATAATATCTCTGAGGATTACGGAATTATATTTAGAATAATTCGTAATCCCAGAGGATTATGGAATTATCCTAAAAACCAGTAAAACATTCTTAATATCAGTGAAAATCTGAATTTCCGTAATTTTTCGTTAGTCACCTATAATTCGGTAATCCCGGGGAGATCCACAATGGTTGGGATCTCTAGATGCCCATGACACTTTTGCCCGGCAATGAGAGAGAAGGTACATAAAAGTAAATGTCCAATCACATGTGAACAGAACTTTTCTTTGCGTATGATGGCTCAGGGCACCGCCCAATCTCTCAACTGATTTTTCCCCCCAGCAAATAAATAAAACAAATAGCAATGGAAAGGACAGAGGTGAATTGAAACAGCAGAGTGTTTCTGTAAAAGAAAAAAAAAAAAACGGTTTGGAGCAGACGTTTGAAGTGATGTCACCCGCGGCTATCTCCTTGGCTGAGCAGCATCAGCACAGAGCTGCTGGTCGCCCACGCAGCAACAGAAAGATTACACCTTACGACTGAAATATCACCACCTACCCAACGAATATTTCTCTCTAATTCGCCACGATTTTTTTCCCAACATATCAACAATCACAAACTTTTGTCAAAAGCCTGAGGTCGCAAATGACAAGTTTAGCGGATTTCCTTTTTTTCTAAAAAATTAATTCACGGAATTCTGCTAATTAGCAGTAGAATCACATGCCTGCATAAAAGTCGATTTCCATGGAAAAATCTGATGCCTGTTTTCGAAGGAGAAAAATCAAATGACAAATTTCCTTAATTTCCTTGTCATGCCCTTACTTCCACAATTCCAACCAAAATTTGTAATAGTACAGAAAATCTGCACTGGTTTCATATATGAGAACAGTACTTTTAGCACGCTTAAAACACCAATATGAAACAGATTTTTAAATGTATATCAAACCAATCAATAGTATTACACACATAGTTATGAAAGAATGCAATTAACTTACTTTACAGAACATCTTGGGCCCAGTTCCAAAACGAGATACCTTTAAAGGTGCGCAGTAGGTACTCATGGATTTGCGGTCACGTGAAAATTCCAAAGTGAATTCTTTGCGCCACATGGAGGAAATACCATTATTTACAATTAAGGCTGCATCACGTCTGGTTCGTCCAGCTTTCTCAAAATTCCATGGGTTCATTTTTTCAGCAAGAACCACTAATGCTGTTTCTGTTGCTTCTCCAACCTTTTCAAACATCTGCTTGTACTGGAGGAAAATAAAATTAAAAAGTGGTCAACATTTACCACAAAGAATGAATATTTACCACAAAAACTGAATTAAGATGTTTTACATAGCATATAAAAGATAAGGCACAAAACAAACACAGCTGAGCATCACATAGAAAGAATACATACACACAGAAGATTCCAGTTAAATAGGACACATCAGTGCTGAACAATTTGGCCCATTTAAGCAGCTGCCCCAATTATGTGAGGCTTTATCCTAAAGAGCTAATTTGGGATGTTCTTCAAGAATTGTTCCAAATAAACAGCTACCCTAATTAACAGATGGTCCAATTAACCAGTACCTACTCTGTGTATGTGTGTGTGTTTCATTATACAGGGTGTCTGATAATTATTGGACACATTACAAAATTATATAAAACAAAACATTAAACAGATAGAAAAGAAACTGACTGTACTAACTTGCAATGTAACTACACAAGTTAATAAATTTCGATGTGAGATCCCTTGGTTGCTCGTAGTACGTCCAAGCGATACTCGATTTCATGCCATGTATTGGCAAGCATCTGAGGAGTTATGGAATTAATAGCAGCTGTGATACGCTACTTCAGTTCCTGCAAATCAGGGCAAGGCATCTGATAGACACGATCCTTCACATAACCCCACATGAAATAATCCAATGGAGTTAGATCTGGAGAGCGAAGAGGCCACGGAATGGGACCACCACGCCCAATCTATCGGTTGGGGAAATGCTCATTTAGGCACTTACGTACACATGTTGACCAATGCGGAGGCGCGCAGAAGAAGAAAGGGCCAATCACTTCTCTTTTTAATAGGGCGCACCACACATTAACTTTTGGAGAATTCAATAGCAGCATGAGGCGGTTCACTGGCCCATATCCTACAGTTGTGATGATTCACAATACCTGATACATGAAATGTGGATTCATCACTAAAAATTACAGTACTGAGAAAGTTTTCGTCGTTTTCCACTCGATTCAGCATATCCACAGCGAAATCGTATCACAGAGTGTGATCATTTACATGCATCTTTTGCACTATTTGAATTTTATAAGCATGAAACTTTAATTTCTTGCGCAAGATATCGCGAACTGTCAATTTCGGAATGCACAGTTCTCTGCTTGCTTTGCGAACGGATTTCCTGGGTCTTCGTCGGAAACTTTCATTAACTTGGTCAACCGTCTCACCGCTGATGCTAGGCCTACTGGCTCCTCAACGATGTTCCACATTGCCAGTTTCTTTAAACTGTTTCATCCACCGCTTAATTGAATTCATTGACGGAGGATTACAATCATACTCTAAACGGTACCGTCTTTTAACTTTAATGACAGACTTTAATTCCGCAAGCCATAACACACACACATCGCCTTCTGCTGTATGGATGACATGACTACTGACTGCATATTTCTCATACATTCCTCATCAGGCCACACCTAGCGCCATCTATCGGATTCTGGGAATAACAATTCTGCAAAACAAAAATATAGAAACCGTATTAGTAATACGTGACAAAGAAAAACAGACAATGCTCATAGTTTTTTGTACATAATTTTGTAATGTGTCCAATAATTCTCGGACACCCTGTACATCTTTCTCTAGATCCTCACCTATCTGGCATTCAAAATTGAGTACTTTTATAACTGAAAAATTGAACTGTTCTTTATTGAAAGTGCAAGTACTAGTTAAGGAAATTAATTATCAGTTGGATGCTATTTGTAAACAATTTCTTCCCCCATTATGTCAAAGCATAGTTGTCAGTTTTAGAAACATAAACACACCACCAGCTGAAACTCTTTGTTGATAAAACAAGAATTCTTAATTAACCTAGTAACCTTGTCTTGGGTAGTATGAATATTTATCATATTTCCTATAGTCAGAAGTCTGACCATTCCTTTACTTTTGCAGAGAACTGCTTTTCTTCAACAGATTTTTTCCCCCATAAATACTGCAATTTCTTTTCCGATCTGAAGCATCATAATTTAAATCTTTTCTGTGTGATAACAAAGAGACTACTGTATGAAACAAAAATGTGAAAAATTTAATACTAACATTGTCACACAGTACCTCATAAATCCTAAGAAATTCACTGTGTTGCCTCTTATATGAATGATGCCCGACTATTCCAGTTCCTCACAGGCCAGCTTACAAATTAAAGTAATCTGAGGCCCATTTCAGATTTGCAGAAAATTTCATTTATTTTTAATTGGAAAATTGTGTACAGCCATACAAAGGAATTATGCTGTTGATTTTCAGTGCTAGACTTCATACTTGCCATGATAGAAAAGGCTAACTTCAGGAATGCTTTGACAAAGAGAGCAACAGATTGATTTCTTGCCAAATTTTTAATGCTGTTTGTTAATCTTTTGCCAACACGATGGTAGTGTTATGTCAGTAAATTCTTTCAGGGCTGCATTGCCAATGCATTCAAAAATATTGTCTTCTTCCAGCTTGGAGAGCTTGTTCATTTGATATATACAGTAACCCTAATGGCAGGCCACCTACATAAAAAACTATACATGGCATATATATAAACTGAGTAGCCAAATTATTATGACAACCATACCATGTTATGCAAAATAGCTATCCTGCACATGCTGCTGACACAAGATGGCTGAATTGGTATAAAAAGGGATCACTGAAAGCATGCAGAGACTAATGAAGTGCATTGCACAAGAAATAATGGGTAAAAGATGCGATCTGATGTACTTTAAACATGGAATTATTGTGGGTGCTCAAAGCATTGATGCAAGCATTAGCAAAAAGGCTGCACTTGTGAAATGTTTAAGGGCAGTTGTTAAAGTTTACAGAGAGTGGACCACAAGTCAAAAAGCCAGGTCTGAGAGCAAGGAGTGGGGTGGTCAACTGTCACTAGATGCTCGAGCTGAGCGGAGACTGTGCAGACCTGTTCAGTCCAACAGATGAGCAACACTTCATCAAATTACAGATAATCTAAATCAGGGACCAAGTCTGATGGCCTCTCAACATACAGTTCACCACATATTACATAATATCGGCTACAGAAGCAAACAGCCCATCCATAAGCCAGCGCTATTTGCAGCAACAAGGAGAAATACCTCCAGTTAAGATGACACCTTACTGAGGGTGGAGTATCATACGGGTGAGAGATGCGTTCCTCTTCCTTTATGTCTTTCTGCAAGATTTTTAGGAACTCACCTTGTGAAAAGTTTTCAATATGCATTTAATGATGCACAAAACTGTGGTCATTACCCACTGAAATTTGCAGTTTGCAAGTGAATTCACTTACTGTAAAGCAACTGTTGTCAAAAATGAAAGCATCTGCCTGTAGCACAATGTCCTCTTGAACTGCAGTCAATGGGCACACATGTCAAGGTTTGTGGTCAACTGTCCTGCCCTCTGCAAAGTCTTTGCAGCATTCAAATACCGGCTTTCATGACATAACGCCTTAACTGTACATTTCTGCCAATTTGCAATGGATTTCTGCTGGAGCCAATGCCCTTTGCATGTAAACAACAAATAACACTTCACACTTCTCAGAGTTTGTACTGATATCTGGAAGTCCATTTCAGGAATTTTTAAGGAGTTTTTCTGGAGCATGAAACCTATTTTCCAGGAGTCTATGATGAAATCACAACTTTTTGAAACTTTAATTTCTCTGAAAATGCATGGTTTCACATTACTTAATTATTTTTTGCTACATTAACAGACAAAAGGGGCAAGCATTTTTCCTTTTGTGTTTACAAAAAAAAAAAAAAAAAAAAAAAAAAATTACAGTTGAAAATCAGAATTTCGACTCTTCATCACCATCTTTTGTTCCTCGTAAAGTTGTTTTCTCTGCAGATTTAGCACATAATAGCATTTTTGAAAATCATTTTCTCCTTAAACAAAGCAAAAAATATGCTTGCTCTGCCCCTTGATACAGCAAAAAGTGACTAAGGAATAGCAAAACACACATTTTAAGTGAAATTTAATACCAAAAATTGGCACTGCATTTAAATTCTAGTTCCAGCTAAAAGATTTTTATTTAAGCTTCCTTTCCTCTGAATTCCTTTCGACAGGAAAGACTCAAAGGAAAGGAAGATTAAATAAAACTTCAATTGGAACTAGAATTTAAATAAATACATCTGGGTAAAGCTTTGAGTAAGTGATTTAATACCTGGTACTGCATTGTTCACTCAGCCTTGAAAACAACTCTTTACAGGTCAAGGAAATAGCTCAGATATAAAAAATCCTAAAAATGTTAAACAAATGTTAGTAATTTGAAAACAAGCTTTACACAGATGCTTCACTGAGATTTTCGATTTCTGTAGCATACCCATATTCAGTTTCTCATACTTTGTAGTGGACCAACAATTTTCTCAGTGACTACAGGGAATTCTTAACACTTGGAAAATCTGGGCTCTCTGAAGAAATGCCAAGGTACATGAAAAAGTTTCTGCAATCATACTTGTTGCTCACCCCATCAGAAGAGGACCAAGTGGATGTCAGCTGGGAAAGGTCAGCTCCAAATAGTTTCCAGCCTTTTTTAAAGGATGAGAAATCACAAATTTTGATTTAAGGGAGGAGGGGAACCATCATCCACTCACTAAAGTAGCAATGGGAGACATTGATCAAGTTTGAAGTCCAATGATTTCCAAGAGTAAAAATTAAACAGGACTTTTCCATGAATCTGAGGAAGAAATAAGGAGGAAAACACCCATTTAAGGATATCTTAAATTTCATGGGTGTACAAACCCTGGCACTTCCTTGTGTGACCATGCTGACAATAATGGAGCAATCCATCAACAGCCATTCCTAAAAAACGAATAGGCCCAGAGCTTACTCGTGATGTTCCAGGAACTTTTGGCATGCACACGCACCTTAATTCTTCACTGGCGTGTTAAGAATTTTGTTTGTTTGTTTGTTTGTTTGTATGTGTGTGTGTGATGCTCTTCAACTTATTACTTTATTGAATTCTTATATTTACATGTATACATAAAATTAGATGCAAAATGCTAATTTATTCAACGTAAACATTTCATAAAGAGGTAAAAGAATGGGGTGAGAAGTGGTTCCTTTGAGCAAATTCCGAAAACCTCGAATACCTTGGGATCAGTGAAAATTGGTCTTAACATTGCCTTGCTGAATTCATGAAGAAAATAATTTTAATAGTAATATGTGACTAGAAAATTTTTCAGAATAAAATAATTTGTAACAAACCTCATTGAAATCTATACTTGAATCATTGCACATAACACATATAGTGGATAGTTCATAAAGAGCCTCAAAATCAGAGCATCTGACTCTCTGACCTTTCAAAAATCTGAAAAATAAATGAATACACAAATATAAATCAATGAATGAAGTTGATTGAAGTAAAAAACACACACATCAGAACTTGTTCAGAAAATAGGGCATCAGAAGACTGTATGAGCACAGTCACATAAAAAGGTGATATGAGCAAGTAGCCCGCAATCCTGCCACTTTACATATACAAAAAATAAAGCTAAAATATAAAAATTTACAGCCAGAACAGAAATAAGAAAAAGGAAGCTGGACTAAACTTACAGAATTAAAATCAATTATCTCTAATACAGCAAAATTACACAATATAAAAATCATATCTTATTTTTACTATAAAACTGATTAACTAGTTTAAAGGCAGCCTGGACATATTTGACAGTACATAGCACAGTATTTGCTAACAAACTACAGTTTGCTTTATTTCCAGTATATAATCTATCTATTTATCTATCTACATGCATACATACATACATACATATCACTAAGCTGTTCTCTGAGATTCAGAAGTTAGCTCCAAAAAGAAATACAAACTACCAGATAATTTTCACTTACCGTTGCCATATCAAACTTCCCCATTTACAGCCATCTTGACATACAACTCGGGCTTCACTGACATCTATCACATGCCGTACACAAGATCTTCTATACTTCATACTCAATCTTTTTCTCATACTCAACAAAATTAGTTGAGTAAATGTCTTTGTCTTATACACTGTTTTATGTTTTAAAAGAATCATAATATTTGGGTTGGTTGGTTGGTTAATTGATGTTAATGGCGCAAGGGCCATGGTTGGCCAAAGAGCGCCAAACAAAAGACATCAAAACAAAACAAAATCAATAAAAAACGTACACAAGGTTAAAAACAGGCTGATGTGGTAAAAATGAAATATGATAGTGAACAAGTTAAAAGCTAGATAAGTTTAAAAAAGTCAATATCATGTAAAAACGAAAACACTGCTTTCATGTCGCAGGCTTCGCCAATAATGGTTTGCAGCGTAGCTGCGCCTTCGTCCAACAGATGAGAGTGAAAATGACGAAAACGATGATCACAAAAACCGAACACAAGTACACAAAACATGAAGGACAGTGAGACGTCAGGCGCACGCCTCACACACCGGGACACTCTCGCCACACAGCAAAAAGCGGTGAGTAAAACGACAGTGCCCAATGCGGAGACGTGCAAGAACAACTTCCTCACGACGGTTCGTCCGCAAACTAGACTTCCATAGACCGATCTGTGGTTTGATGGCATAGAGTTTATTGCTGCCCTGCTGAGACCACAGGGACTGCCACTCATCCATAACAAATTTCCGGATCAACTGCCGATAATCTCAGAAAGACAGTGGCAGCCGAGCTGGCGACATGGAGGAAACAGACCTGGCAGAGAGATCTGCCAGCTCGTTACCCGGATCCCAACATGGCCAGGAACCCAACAGAATCGGACCAGGAAGCCATCACCCTCCAAAGTTCCAAGAAGACGACGGACATCACGGATGACAGGTGAGTCCGTGTCCTCTGGAGAAGATAAAACTTGGATGACGGACTGGAAATCGGAGCAAATCAAAGCGCGGACGATGAGATCTGAACCGTATGTGACACAAAGCGAGGTGTACCGCACGCATCTCTGCCGAAAAGACAGTAGATTCAGGCGGAAGCCTCTCAGCATGGGAGGCATCGCCACACACGAAAAGCGGAACCAACAACCACACCGGATTTCGACCCGTCAGTAAAGACAGGCACGAAATCCGGGAAAAGAGACTGTTTCTCGGCAAAGAGCTGCTGGTACACCAGAGCAGGAGTGGAAGACTTTGGCCACATACAAAGGGAAAGGTCAGCCGTTGCTTGAACCGGCCGCCAAGGCGGTTCATTGTAGAACCGGGTCAAACCAATCCTTGACAAGTCTAGACCAGCATCGCGCACCAAGGTCGACAACCGAATCCCAAACGTCGGAACACAGGAAGGCCGGTGTGAGAATAGGCGGACACAATGTGGTTGGAAAATGGAGCCATGCAGTGGATGATCAGGAAGAGACTTCAACTTGGTGAAGAATTGAAGAGACAGCTGCTTACGTCGGATGCACAACGGCGGTTCATGGGCCTCGACATACAGGCTATGCACGGGAGAGGTACGGAAAGCACCAGTGCATAGCCGCAGAGCCTGGTGATGGACAGGATCCAGAGGCCGCAACACGGAAGGACGTGCCGAACCGTACGTTATGCAACCGAAGTCTAACTTTGACCGAATCAGAGAATGGTAAATGCGAAGCATTGAGCACCTGTCAGCCCCCAAGATGTTCGAGAGAGGACCTTCAGGATACTCAAGGACTTTGTGCACTTCACCCTTAAAGACTGGATGTGAGGTCGGAAGGTGAGTGCTCGGTCAAATGTTAGCCCAAGGAACATGACTTCTGACACCACAGGGATGGTAGAACACCCCAGATGGAGGTTAGGGTCCGGGTGAAGACCCCGTTTGCGGCAAAAATGCACGCAAACGGTCTTCTGGGTCGAGAAGCCAAATCCATTGTGGGAGGCCCAGGTAGAGATCTTATTAATGGCCGACTGCAGCTGCCGCTCAATGGTGCGCATGTTGACAGATGCGCAAGAAATCTGCAGATCATCAACGTACATGGAGCCACGAACCGACGGAGGAAGTAGAGTGAAAATATGATTTACACGAAGGATGAACAATGTCACAGAAAGAATGGAGCCTTGAGGGACACCCTGCTCTTGTGGGTATAACGCAGAGAGGGTCGACCCGACGCGCACACGGAAACTCCGGTCCTGGAGAAATCCGGCGATGAAAGATGGTAGGTTTCCCCGCAATCCGCACTCGTGCAGATCACGGAGAATGCCGTATCTCCAGAGTGCGGTCGTAAGCTTTCTCCATATCGAAGAACACGGAGACCATGTGCTGACGCCGGACAAACGCCTCTCTGACAGATGTCTCAAGGCGTAGATGATGATCTGAGGTGGATCGGAATTTCCGAAATCCACTCTGATGAGGTGAAAGAAGGTGACGTGATTCCAAATAAAAAACCAAACGAAAATTGATGATGCGCTCTAGTACTTTGCAAAGGCAGCTCGTCATAGCAATCGGTCGGTAGTTCAACGGGTTAGCGGGATCTTTACCAGGTTTGAGAACAGGAACGACAATGGCAGTGCGCCAAGATTCGGGAAAGTCACGCTCGTGCCAGATCCTGTTAAACAGGACCAGCAGACAGTCAAGAGAGGACGGAGAAAGGTGCTTCAGCATTTCGTAATGGATGTTATCCGGTCCGACAGATGTTCGGCCGGACCGATTCAGGGCAATCTTCAGTTCGACGGCAGTCAGCGGGCTGTTATAATCCGCAGCGGAAAACGGTCCAAAGGAAACCTTGGACCGTTCAAGCACGTGGCTGTACCTGCCGGAACGAAGCAGCGTAATTGCGGCTGCTGGACACCGAAGAAAATGCGGCGCCCAGACAGTCAGCAATACCCTGAGCGTCAGCAACCGTTCCTCCACCACTCTCAAGAATGGAGATTTCCCCAGAAGGGTACTTACCCGAATCTTGCGGATCCTGTCCCAAACGATCTTAGAGCTGGTAGTGGTGTTAATCCCGGATACGTATCGTATCCAAGATTCCCGTTGGCTACGACGACGTACCAAACGCGCGTAAGATTTGGCCCTCTTGAAAGCAAGTAGGTTCGCGTCGGTGGGGTACCCGACGAAACCTACCCCAAGCCCGATGTTGGGCCTGACGAGCTGCTTTGCAAGTGGAATTCCACCAAGGTCGCGGACAACGTGGAAGTTTAGTAGAAGACTGAGGGATGGTAAAGTCTGCCGCGTGCACAATACAATCCGTTACCGCCGCAACAGCTGCATCGATCGTACCCGAGGTCACCATGACTGGAGTAATGATCGCTTGAAGCCGTGAATGAGTCCCACATGGCTCGATCGATAACCCATCTAGCAGGGCGAGTAGGATGACGGTACCCATCACCTGCTAGACGGAGAAAGATGGGAAAATGATCACTGCCAAGGGGATCATCAGACACGCTCCAGGACCAGTCAGGATATAACGATGGCGAACTCAAGGACAGATCAATGGCTGAGTACGAGCGGGTGGGTTCATGAAAATAAGTGACTGCCCCGGTGTTGTGGAGACAGAGGGACGTGTTGAGAGAAGGGACTCAACAACACGGCCCCTGGAGTCACGAGTGGTAGAAACCCCACAACGGATTGTGTGCATTGAAATCTCCTAAGATGAAGAAAGGAGGCGGCAGCTGGTCGACTAAATCTTCCAGATCCGAAAGGCTCACTGCTGCATTTGGTGGCATGTAAATGTTCACAGACAGTCTCACTGCCACTGCCTGCAAAGATGTCCGACGGACAACTGCAGTGACAGGAATACCATGAGGAACAACAACGGCCACTCCTCCGCAGGCGATGACACCTTCCTCATGATCTTTGCGGAAAATGGAATGTCTGCGCAGCGGGAAAAGTGTCCGTTGTTCGAAGCTTTGCCTCCTGGAGGCAAACGCACACAGGTGTGTGCGAAGACAGTAAGCCTTTCAGATCATCAATTCTTGGTCACAGACCTCGGCAATTCCACTGAACGAGCGTAGCCATAATGAAAAATAAAGGAAAGGATGAAAAACGAAAATGACAGACGACTAGAATGTCTCCGAGTCGTCCATCAGCTCCTGACCATCTGCAATGTCCGGAGGCAACACAGGGCTGTGCTTACTCACACAGGGCTGCGCTACCGGGGGTCTTTGTGGTTTTACCCCGCTCTGTTTCGAGGGGGACGATCCTGGTTTTACCTTTGCCGGCTTCTTCTTAGATGCGCCCTGGGACTGGGTCCCAGTGCTGGCAGAGGATGTTGTCTGCACAGAGGATGTTTTAGGCGTCGATGTTGATGGCGCCTTGGATTCAATGCGGCGAGACTTCAGTGCCTCCAATCCGGCAGCAACGACGTCCTCAAAATCATAAGGACACTGCGCTGGGAAGGACACATCAGTCTGCACCGCAACAGTAGCCTTCTGGACCACAACCGATGCATAGGAGCGCCGGCCTGTTGGTAGAGGAGCTATCCGCCATCTGGCTTCAGGATAAGACAGATGTTCTGTCGTCTTCAGGCGTTGGATAGCCTGCTCCTCGATCCACTTTGGGCACTGCTTAGAAGAAGCCGGGTGAGAACCCTCGCAATTGACACAACGATCCGCCTCCAGCGGAGCAGTCTGCCAAAGAGTGTTCTGGCGACCCACAGCGTCCACACTTCGCTACATTACGGCAAGACTGCTGGGAGTGACCGTAATGCTGGCACTGAAACATCTCAAGGGGTTCGGAATGTATGGTCGAACATCGAGCCGCAACTACCCCGCCTTGATGGAAGTCGGCAGGGTAGGGGAGTCAAATGTGAGCACGATGTTCCGGGAGGGAATAGACTTCCCATCCCGCCGGAAAAGAATGCGGTGAACCCCAGTGACATGTTGTTCCCCAAGTTCTTCCAGCAATTCCTCATCGCTGCATTCCAGCAGGTCGCGGGAGTTGATAACACCGCGAGAGGAATTGAGGTAACCATGGGGAGATATTTGGACTGGAACGTCCAGCAGAACGGTCGTCTCCAGCAAGGTGGCACTGTGACGAGGATTGGAAGTCTCCACAAGAAGATCCCCTGACGGGAGCTTCTTGACACTCTTTGGTGAGCCCGCAACGGCCTGAAGAGCCTTATTAATCCAGAAAGGACTCTTCGAACCGAGGGATTGTGCTGGATCAACAGAATGAATAAGAAGAAACAGAGCGTTGCAGTTGGAACTGAGTAGTTTCTTAGTGGAGGAGGGCGACCCATCCTCCACACGGCGCTTCAAAGGAACAGCATGGGAAACACTTTTGTTTGCCATTAAGAAGAAGAAAAGATTCGTCCGCCGACCTCCCCACCCACTACCGAGCCCAACGAGGAGAGCCGGAGGTCCGCAAGCCCAAGAGGACGCAGGACACGGCTCTAGGGATAGTCAGCGGATATAGCAAGTTGGTAGGGCAGACACACGCTCAGCGCGCACCCAGACTTTCCCGTGCCCGGAGGGAACACCCCTTTGGTATGCCCACCCTACCCCCAACTCACCCAGCCGAACAGAACGACAAGCCGCTAGAAGTCTGGACGCAACTCGGCCACAGACTTCCTGACCAGGAGTGGGTTAGCTCCCAGCCTCCCGTTTAGGGTGAAGCAGAGGGCAAAGAGGAGTGTTGGCATCTGGAGACACTACAACCCGGCCCCCAAATACCTCAGCCTCCAGCATCCTCATTTCCACCTGTACGGGTCACCGCACACGGCAAACATGCAGGTAGGTCTAAGCTAACCAGCTCCGGAAAAACAGAAAATGTAACATAAAAGAGAAAAGACAGGGAAGTGAACGAGGAACAAAAACCCGGAGCTGGCGCCTCATCACAACCTCAGCAGCCTACAACTGAGGCGGGTACACGGCAAGATATGAACTGAAGACAAAAAGCAAAACAATAAGAGAAAATCGGCTCGGGCCGTGGGGACGCCATCCCCATCAGCTGGATGAACAGCTGTCCCTTTGGTGATGTTATCGTTCAAGAGCAAACGAAAAGTACTCCGTCACAAGGTGAGCTCGGGCCGTGGGGGCGCCGCTCCCCAAATAACTGGAAAACCAGTTATCCCCGTGCGGGAGCATAATATTTGGGTGTTACTCACTTTAAAAACACAATTACACTGCAAAAAAAAAAAAAAATTTCTTCTGAAGTGAAAGTGTGCAATTATCTATCAATTTAACATGCTGAACACGAACATTGCGATACATTTTTTTTTTTATTAGCTTTTGTTTCAGAGATATTGGGGTGTTCTCCAGTAATATAATGCACTGAATAATGAGATTAAGAATCTTATTATAATTTATAATATTAAGTAATAAATAAATTTATTATTAATTATTATTATAATTGTTTATTAATTATTGCAGTGGTTTATTAATTATTATTATAATTGTTTATTAATTATATTTATTAAAATATTATTTATTTATTTATTATTAGTATAAGTTATTAATATACTTTATTATTATTATTATTATTACAATACAAGGTTATGGTCTACATATACCAAGAGTTATTGCATCATCTTGTCTGTGCTATGTCTAGAGTGACAGTGACTTCCTGTTTATGATGCCAGGTGATGCAACTGTTGGTTTTTTTAGTTGAGACGGCGCACCCTGAATCAGTTTCTTTCACTTCATCGGGGAGCATGCTCTGCTATTTACTTCGAAGAACTAACCTATACAAGTGATTCTTGCACTGCAAAATCGGCAGTAGCAATGCCACGTACGTGTGTTAATACTGCAAATAATTTTTGTTATATTTGCAGGAAAGTTACATTTGCTGCACAGAAAAAGGCCATCACTAAGGTAGTTAAAAAAGCTTATCTGTATTTTGCCTGCAAGGTAGGCGACCAAGATAAAGACTGGGCTCCACATACATATGTTGCAGCACGTGTGTAACGAATCTTTCACAGTGGCTTAATGGCAAAAGAAAGGTGATGCCCTTTGCTGTTCCCATGATTTGGAGGGAACCTACCAATCACGTAAATTTTTGTCTGGTGCCATCTGTTTGTGGAGGTGTTGTGAAGAAAAAGAAGTGGACTATAGACTACCCTAAGGTAGCTTCTGCTGTGCGACCCATACTGCATTGTGAAGAACTTCCCATTCCCAAGCCTCAGACAGATTTTGTCATCAATTCAGATGAGGACGAGAAACACGATGTGTATCCTCAACCGTGGTAACTTCAGAAGTTCATGAAAGTAAAGATGATGAATATAATGTACATGTGATGGTGAAACATCTGTGCCACACAGAATCACATCGGAGGAAATTAACAACCTTGTTCGTCCTAGTGACTTTGTTTCGTATTTGTCATTAGCAATTCAAACCTTTTTTTGTTGTTGTTGTTGTTGTTACATGCTCTTAGAAGAAAAGAAAGAAAAAAGAAAAAAAAGTGAAAAAAAATTGACAATACATAAATGATGAACATAGACTGAACAACAGGGAAGACAAGGGGAAAAGCCAAAATGGCCTGACATAGCCCTATGCTACCCGTAGAAGAAACAAATGAAACAACAGATAGACAAATCAAGCCAGACAATAAGAAGACGTCTTGCCAATCTTTTCCTTTTTTTTAATTATTGAAGAAGATAGAGTTTGATTTTTTTTAAATAAATTAAAATGGTTTAAGTTAGTTAGGTTGCCAGGTAAAGAATTCCAGTATTGAGGGCCCCTGTAAGCAAAACACAAGGCTTTCTTTTTTCTTTTCTTCAAAAAAAAAAAAAAAAAAAGAAAAAAAAGAAAGCCTTGTGTTCTGCTGGAATGTTGATGGCCTGCTGCAAGAACTCAGAATAGCATCCTGTGGATCATGGTGCAGCAAAACCACCTTTGAGTCTGAAGGTAGTTTTGCTGTATAACAGGAATCAGCTTCCATCCATTCCTCTTGGACATGCGGTCCACGTGAAGGAGACCTATGACAACATAAAGCAGCTGTTAGAGAGGATTCATTCCAAATCGTAGGGCTGGCATATCTGTGCTGACCTGAAGGTAGTGTCTCTGTTGATGGGCCTTCAACAGGTATATGCAGAGCATTGCTGCTTTCTTTGTCAGTGGGACAGCCGAGATACAGATTTGCACTACATACAGAGAGACTGGCCTCTGAGGACGTGTTTGGAACCCAGAGAAATGAATGTGCAGAACCCGTCACTGATAGACTCGCATAAAATTATTCTACCTCTTCTACACATCAAACTTGGTCTTATTAAAAACTTGGTTAAAGCCATGGACAAGAATAAACCAGCGTTCAAGTACCTGCATGAACATTTTTGACTCAGCGAAGCCAAAATTAAGGAGGGAGTTTTTGCGGGTCCTCAGATCAGACAGCTCTTCAGAGACCCAAAGTTTGAGAAACTCCTTTAGTGTGACGAAAAAGAAGTGTGGGATGCATTTTGTCAACTGTCAACAAACTTCCTGGGGAATGTCAGGGCAAAAAATTATAAGGATTTGCTTGAGGACATGCTGGCTCTGTTTCATAAATTTGGCTGCAGAATGTCCTTAAAAATCCACTTTCTTGATTCCCATTTGGATTTATTTCCGGATAACTGTGGAAAGGTGAGTGATGAACACGGTGAGCGCTTCCACAAGAATGCAGCTGTGATTGAGCAGCGATACCAGGAAAAGTGGTCCACCTCAATGCTGGCAGACTACTGTTGGACGCCCTTCAGAAATGCCCCTCAAGTGGAATACAAGCGAAAGTCAGAGTCGAATTCGTACGTCATAAACAGGTAACTAACTGACATGAATAAATTCCTGTACATAAATTCTCAAATTAAATAGAGAAAATTAATAAAATAAATAAATTAATAAAAAAATGAATAAAATCAATCAATACAATGGCAAATTAATAAAATAAATAAATTCATTATATTTTATTATATTTATTTTAATATTATAATATAATGAATTTAATATGTTTATGTATACATATCAATAAGGGAAGAAAACAGATTATGGCACTGAGAAAAGAAGATGGTTCTATAACAAGAAATAGAGGCGAAATTTTGACAAGAGTGAAAGATTTCTACTCCAAATTATATGAAAGGGATGATACATGTACTCCAGACATCATGAAAGGTACCAGAGTTCTTCCAGTCCTCCCAGCAGAAGTTGCACATGCAATCAAGAACATGAAGCGGGGAAAAGCTACAGGAGAAGATGGAATTACTGTGGACATCATACAAGAAGCAAGTGGAGAAATTGAAACAGTACTCGCCCAAATTTTCACTCGATGCCTTAATGGTGGGAAGATTCCTGAGGATTGGAACAACGCTACAATGATCTTGCTACATAAAAAAGGTGACATTGAGGATATCAGGAACTATAGACCTATCAGCCTACTATCAGTGGTTTATAAAATCTTCACTAAAGTTCTTTCACACCGCTTGAAGGTGACACTGGACATGGCTCAACCGAGAGAACAAGCTGGATTCAGGAGTGGCTACAGCACAATAGATCATATCCACGTACTGAGAGAACTAATTGAAAGAGCGAGGGAATATGAACTTCCATTGTGCATGGCTTTTATCTATTACGAAAAAGCCTTTGATTCGGTGAAACCATCAGCAGTTACAATGGCTCTGAAATCCTGCGGTATTGAAGATGCGTACATTAATATTATTAATAACATCTATGAAAATGCAAGTGCAAAGATTCGGCTGTTTGAAAATACAGCACACATAAAAATTGGAAAAGGAGTGAGACAAGGTGACACCATATCGCCCAAGCTCTTTAATGCCACATTGGAAAATGTCTTTCAATCACTGAACTGGAAAAACAAAGGGATAAAGATTAATGGAGATTATCTAACCCACCTTCCTTTTGCTGATGACATAGTCATTTTTGCAACTACCCCATCAGAGCTGCAGAGTGTGATCCAGGAACTTGCTGACAAGAGTAAAGAAGTGGGATTAAAAATGAACTTTCAGAAGACAAAAGTGATGTTCAATGCTTTTACAAGAAATGAAGTTTTATCAATTGATGGAGAAAAGCTGGAGATAACAGACACGTACGTTTATCTTGGACAGCAGATATCAAGTGAGGGTCACATTGATGAAGAAATTAATCGGCGTACAAAACTTGCCTGGAGAGCTTTTGGAAGAAACTGCATAATTTTCAAGAGCAATATGCCATTATGTCTTAAAAGAAAAGTGTTTGATCAATGCATCCTTCCAGTGCTTACGTATGGTGCAGAGACGTGGACCTTAAGTAAAAGAGACATACAAAGGCTGCAGACAACTCAAAGCAGCATGGAGAGGTGCATGCTTGGTGTAACCAGGAGAGATAAGAAGAGGAACTCGTGGATCCGAAAAATGACAAGAGTGGAAGACATCATGATCAGAGTTAAATCCCTGAAATGGCAATGGGCTGGACATACTGCCAGAAGGACAGACAATCGATGGACAGCCGAAATTTTAGATTGGATTCCAAGGGACAGGAAAAGACCCAGAAGAAGACCACATGGAAGATGGGTGGACGAAATTCGAAAGTATGCGGGAATGACATGGAGGAGACTGGCACAAGACAGACCATTGTGAAGGAAACTTGGGGAGACCTTCGTCCAGCAGTGGATTGATAATGGTTGATGATGATGATGTATACATATATCTGTAATATGCAAGGAAATACATATCCATTACAAATAAACCGTCGCCAATTCAGCTTTTTTATAGTCATATTTGTGTTCAGATATCAAATTCATTCAGAATTTAATACTTTTATCTCAGAAGCACAAACTTCATTCAAAATTGTTGTCCAATGTTATTAGTATACTCTGAAGTAGGAAATCCATCTATATCAGAGATACCAAACTCATTCTCTTCAAAGGGCACTTGAAGAGAATGAGTTTGGATCTTTCGTTGGTTACTTGGGGGCATTTAAAATTAATGCCTTATGGGGAGGAGAAAACATTTTCATGATGTGAAGAGCTGAATATGTTGACTATATTTACATTTAAATTTTGATTTAAAAAAATTCCTTTGCTTCAGACATCTTACTCTGTGGGGAACATTTTGTGTACAACTTGTGATTTTTCATAATGCACATTTCTACTGCTAGTGGGCATAACTGGAATTTCTGCTTGCAAATGCCTCATCGATTCTATGTATTCAGTTAAAAAGATTTTTTATCTACAGGGATCCATGTACTATGAAGAACACTGCACATATTCAGGGTTGCCACTCATATTGGCTGTAAAAATTCCCTGAGTTTTCCAGGTTTTCAAGAAGATAATTTCAAGTAAAATTTACAGGTTATGTAGAACTCCATGATAATGTGCATACTAAATGCCACATCTACAGAGATGCCAACATCTGAAGGAAATCATCAGTAGTCCACATGCATGGTATCCGTAGTTTCTCCATAGTAGAGTAGAGTCAAATCAACTCCTCACATTAAAAGTTTCAGGGTAGCATGCCTATTTCCCAGAGAACACTGCTACACAGTTTTAGCAGCATTTCCAGAGATGCCAACCTCAAATTGATGGTATCAGTAGTTATCGCGCAGACAGGAAAAAATTGGCAAAAATAGACACTTGTAATAACATGATCTGTGGCAGAAACTGGCAAATTATGTTCAATTAAAAATCGAGTGAAATAACTTTCAGCTTGAATAACAGCAGTTTCATCACTTTTTATGAAGTAACTGGATACAGGATGATTCTTTTCTAACAATAAACAACCATATTGTTCATGTTTTTTCGAAATTACATGCCTCCGACAATCGTCCTGTCCACCATGAGCCACCGAAAAATTACAATTACACACGCTTCTGTACAGTATGCACGTATAGATTTGTAAAAACAATTTTTTCTGCTTCTGTTAAATGTCTCCCATCAAATACTGGTGCGTTTTTGAACCTATAACCAGATCATCCTTAGATTTTTGGAAAATTTATAGAAAAAAAGCATTTTCAGCTTCACTTACAGCTGATGGCTTCATAAACCTTGACACTCTTTCTGTAAATAAAGATAGAAGCTCTCTTCATAGTTAATGATCTGTGGGGTTTCTTGTTGCACAAAAACATTTGTCTTGCAAAACAATGACAGAATATGCTGGAGAAAAAGCAGATACAGTTTTGTGGCAGGAGACTCAAAAGTTTCTTTAATTTGTTTAAATTTCTTTGAGTCTTCATCTTCATATTCACAGCAGAGGAACTTTTACAAGGGCTCCCACTGATCAAGGAAACAATTTGCCACATTCATCAGTGATAGCCACCTTGTTGACACATGTTTTATTGTTTTCTGTGTTTCTTCCCCACAAAAAGTCTGACACAATTTAAAAGTATCACTTCACTTCATGCTTCTTTTTAAATAAAGGCATACATCGACAAAAAAAAAAAAAATCTTCAATGGATACATTTAGCTTCTTAGCAACACTATGAGCTGTAATATGAATCCAATGACATGTGCAGCCAATAAAAACAATGGAAGATTTTTTTCTTTTATAAAATTTGAAACACCATGGTACCATAACTGATGCATTGTCAGAGAAAAATGCTATATAATTTTGCCATGGAATTGATCATTTTGTGAGTTCTTTACCAGAAAGTGAAATATATTTTCCCCAGTAGCATTACCACATACATTTGGTAATGATAGCAATAATGTGGCTACTTTAGTTAAAGTTTTGTCAAGATAACTGATTAAAATCGAAAATATTTTTTGATCCGAATGGGAATTACTACCATCTGTAGCCAAGCAAAATTTGGACACCTTTAGAACTTCCACCATCTGCTGCACTGAAGTGTCAGCAAAACTCCTTATAATTGCAGGTGTTTTTGTGTGGGGCACTTCCATATTTTGTGGCAACTGCTGAAGCTGGAAACATTTTTTTAAATAATGCATGGTCAGAAATGCCAATTGGGCAGTTGTGCTCTATTAAAAAAATTGCAAATAATGCTTCTGCTCTAATAATGGAGAGGTCATCAGATTGCACTAACATTTTTGTTAATGTTTGGTTTGATGCTTTTCTTTTCACATTCTCAATATGATGGAGTTATTCCACATGACGTCTACAGTTGTCTTTTCCACTATGTGCAACAGAGAAGGAAATACCACAATAGGTACAATAGGCATCATTTCCTGATTCCTTCGATCTTTTTAAAACAGGCCACATTTTCTCACAAACATCTTTAAAAACTTGATTATGTTTTCTCTTTCCCTTAGAAAGGGATATGATATTAAAAAAAAAAAAAAAAAAAAAAAAAAAACAGCAGACTAATTTTACGGAACAGGAAAAAAGCACAACTAAAATACGGAAATGAAAAAATGAACCAACACAAATGAATAACTTCAAATTTTTTGCTCTCACGGAAGAGAAGAGCAGCCTAAACAGGACCAATAGGCATGCGCTATTCGTCAGTCCAGTTGCATCTCCCCTTTCATTCATAGTCCTGTGGGACACCTGCTGAGTTGCTGCCACCTTCTCTAAGGATAAAAATGTAAAAAAAAAAAAAATAATAATTCCGAATTTACATTTAATAGAGCTGAATTTTTGTCAGATGCCATAATTTGGTCTTATAAGGTTACCCTATAAAATTTCGCTTGAATCCAATGAAAACTTTTTTTTTAACAAGACTTTTAGAGAGAAAAAGCAAACTTCATGGGGAATTGCAGACGACAGGGACCTATGGGTATGCAACATTAACCCCCCACCCCCAACTCTGAGCCCCATTTGCGACCTGCCGTTTGTTGCACTGCGTCTTCGCTTAATCACAGCCCGATGCGAAACGAGTTGGGCCGTGGCTTAACTGAAGATAAAAATGTGAAAAATTAATTTTCTGAATTTTCATTTAAAAAAGCTGATTTTTTATAGATGATCTAACTTAGTCAAACAAAGTTACCCTGCAAATTTCGCTTGAATCCAATGAAAACTTTTTAAATTACACACACAAATTAAGGCACTTAGAGGTATTAATAAAAAAAAAATGCATTTCTAACTCAAAAAGTTTTTACGTTATCAGGGTGAAATTTTCAGGGTCACTTTGTTTTAATAAATGATGGCATCTGTAAAAAGTTCTGTACATTTAACTGAAATTTAGGAAAAAGATAATCCGCATTTTTATTTTCCAGTATTTTCCAGAGTATGGAAGTGAGGGATCCCTGCCTGCACTGGGCAGGGATCCCTCACTTCCGTACTCATCTTGTGGTCACTATTAAGGACGTTGCAACGGGCTTCCATCAGCTGCAAGCCAGCCAAGTCATGCAACTTAAATAAAAACATCAGGAAGAATGCCAGCATGAAAAGTCGCAATTTCTTTCTTTTCTTTTGCCAGATTTTAAAGGAGAAAAAATAATTGTGCCAACACTAAAATTTTTTAACAATATGCAACAATTATGAAATAAAATGCAGTAAACAAAAATTTTATTATATCTACACCAAGATTTGTCATTTTGTCCAGAGTTTTTACAAATCTTCCAGGGTGGCTGGAGCAGCCGGGTATCAATTCCGGAACAACTCCGGGCAAACCGAAGCATTTGGCAACTCTGCTCACCAAATTGAACAATTACATCGGATTTTTTCTTCGCTGCTACCAGGGGATGGTAACTTCATACACATTATGCAAAAAATTATTAGTTTAATTTTCCCCGAGTTTTCCACGTTTTTGCTAAAAAATGTACTTCTCCCGAGTTTTTCCTGATTGTTAGCCTTATTTTTGGATTCCCTGATTTTTCCGGTCGGCTGGCAACCTTGATAGCAGTTATTCTTCTAGGAGGACATAAAAGCAATTTCTTTCATTTCTTATTTCCCACTAATGATCCACTCTGAATTTTCTTCACACTGGAAAGGATTTAAAAAGATAAGTTAATTACAGCTGAGAATTTGGTATCACTCCCCCTTTTTTCTTCACAAGTGTGGGTTTTGTATTATGACGATCAACCCTTGATCCCCCACTCCTCAATTTACAGCCACCCTTGTTAATGCCACCCCTTGGGAATGAATGAACGTGCTCTACGAAGAACATCCCTTGATATACTGCCTCACCCTCGGCATCCACCAATATATATTACTGCACAAACCTGCCTTTTCCAACACAAAACATACTTCATATACCACCACTTGCAAGCTGTGTGTGAATTGCAGTCTCATTTTTTTGGACCATGATTCAATTGTGGCAAACCTTTTGGCGGAGAAAATGGCAAATGTTGCTTGGGGCAGAAGTCAGCTGCTCCTTCCAAAAACATGCAACAATGAGGGAGTCCATCTGGACTACTCCCACTTTTATAGAGTGGCACAGAAGTCAAAAGAAGATGAATAAGTCACAGAGATTTATCAGTTTGGGATATCATTACAGCCTGGATTAATCACATTTGGGGGGGGATAATCTATTTCTATTTATTAGGAATTAATGGATGTCCCAAGATCCTTTACCCATTTAACCATGTCCTCCATTTGCGTAGAGAGGTGAATCAGCAAATACTGCCTGCAGGGGCCTAGTTACCCACGATTCAAGCAGCTGTCTTGTGAGTTGGGATGTTGTGTTCTTCTCACCCACACCCTGTCTTCTTTGGCAGAAGAGAAGGGCTTGCAATCTTTACCGTCTACCAACTGTCAATTAAGATGACAAATGAGTTGACACCTTTTTTTTAGGGATATAATGCTTTGCTGTCTTTAGTGTATCTTCTGGGCTCTGCAAATCAGTCTGCAATTGTTTACAAGCATCGAAATCAGAAATGAAAAAAAGAAAAAAAAAAAAAAAAGGTTCGTGCAGATGTAACTTAAATACTTGGACAACACTGAACTAATACTGCACATCAGTGCCAATGATAATATTAAAAAAAAAAAAACGTTTTTTGTTGTTGTTGTTGTTTGCTGTTTGAAAGAAAAAAAAAATGTTGGAAAGAACAGTCTTTACCATAAAGCAGAAGACTGAAATTTGTGAATACACAATGAAAATACTGAAATCTAAAACACAAATGAAAACAGATGCTTTTTTTTTAAAAAGGAACTAAGCTTAGTATGTAAAACAATTTTGCGTAATGCTATTAATTTTTACTTGAAGTTTTATTAACACAGCATGATTTTTTTTTTCATTTTCTAATTAAAATGTCAATTTTGTCTTTCTACTATGCAAAGTAAATTTCCTCATTTAATGTATACTAGAAGCTTTTGAGATCAAAACAGATACTCCGAACTACAGTGCACACTAGGTACGCAACATGTAACTACATTTTTTTTTAATTAATAAGTTTTTAACTTAATGATACAAGTTATTTTCAAGAAATCATAATTAATAAAATTTGGGTTACTTAAAAATAATTGGCAAAATTTGATACAACGCTGCAATGTAATTGAACAAACAGGCGGCTGTGGTACATCAAGGGTTGACTGTACTTGGCATTACATCCTTTCAGACTGAAATTATATTAATGAATATACTAACAAAAATATAGTAAAAATAACATGTTATTGTGATGTGCAATCATTAAAGAATACAAGTGAATGGAACCAGAGAATGAACTAACATTTCGCCTATTGGTTCATATGTAGATCCTGTAGCTTCAAATTCATGAAATTTAGCTGTCTCCTTTTCAATACTATCAATAATGAGCACCTGGAACATAATCAATACAAGAAATATGTGTTAAAAAACAAATGAAATAATAACACAGTCAACACAAATGTAGATTTACACCAACACACTAATAAAAAAAAAGTAATATTAAATTTGCATTCTACAATTTTTTGCAGTCATTCCCAATGGAAAGATTCAAAACCTATCAACACAGAATCATTACAACTGTAAGTTTAATATACAAAGCAAACTAAACTACTGTACATACACACACATACCACTAAGCTGTTCTTTGAGCTTCAGAGATTAGCTCCTCAGACAAAACTCACGTGCTAGATTCAAGTTTAAAACTGATGGAACTGGATTTTACTTACTGTTGATCAGGGTTGGCAAGTTTTGATGGCTTTAACCATGGTCTAAGCTGTCATGTCAAAAATGTATGTCAAAAACTCAGTCATCAGAAACCTCAAGTATCCATTTTAATTTTAAAATAGTACTCAAGAATATCCAACCATCAAACTTACTCTGGAAATAGAAACAAACTGTACCTTGTGATATCTTGATCACCTACTTACTAGAAAAACAACTGGAATAGAGTATGAAGTCAATCTAAACCAACTTTCATAGCATCTATCATACCTGTCCATTATGTCACCCCTTGAAATGCCATCTAAAGATCTTATATCCAGAGAGCATTCATTCATCAGACAGCCAGAAAATAAACAAAGAAATAAACTGGATTAAAAAACTTAGCCAGAAATAAAAAACAAATGTGTCAAAAAGATATTAATAATCTTATTAATAAATATGAATTTGATTGATTTGCAGTAAAGCATGTCTGAAGAAAAACCAACCAAAAATTATGGTGGAACTCTTCCATATAACACAAGGGTTACTAGCACTGTTAAAAATTTTAGTAAACCAACAGATTTGTCTGAGACGATGTCACATAAGGAATACCCAACAGAAAATTTCATACAAACAAAACCGACAATCAATATTGCAAAACGCAGGTGCAGATCAAATATTTCCAAAGTCAAAAAACACTAACAAGATTAAATATTATGCAAGAAGCACTACTAGGAATCTTGAAACAAAAATACACACAATAGGCAAAACATTAGAGATACCTATCTAATAGCAAGTTGGTCCTCCTCCTCCAGGGTACATTAACAGCCTGTATGAGCCAAGGCATTGACTCCATCAGAAGCCAGAGGGGTTTTGCAGGTAATGCCAGCCATGTCTGTTGCAGCATTGTCCACAACTCTGCCCAAAATGTTGGTCTAGGATCCACGGATCTGATGTTCAGTTTCATGGCATCTCGGATAGCTTCCGCAGGGTTTAAATCCGGGGACCTTGGGTGCCACTAGATGGTTTCAAACTCAGATGAGTGTTCCCTCGAGCCATGCCTGAGTGGTTGCACATCAGTGGGGTGGGGCATTGTCTCGCTAAAACAGATCATCGGGCGCAGGATGCGCAAAGACCATGACAGCGTGTATGTGACCAGCCAGCACAGGCTGGTAGTGTGCAATGGTTGACTTCTCCAGACACACCAAGGGATCTAATGTGTCCCATGAGAAGGTTCCCCAAACCATTAGTCACCACTGCCTTGAACAGAGCCGACCTGGCGCAACAGGGCCACAGCCTCATGCTGTCAACGCCACACCACACCCTCCTGTCAGCTCACTACAGCTAAAGACAGGATTCATCTGATCCTGTCAGTTTTGATGTTCCGGGCACCAGGCAAGACACAGTGTTCGATGATGAGCAGCCAACAGTGGCACACGAGCAGAGTGTCAGCGCCTGAAGCCCAGGGTATGAAGTGTGAGCCGTATAATCTTTGTATAGGTACCAGCATTATTTGTGTATATATATTGTTTTTGAGCATGATGTGTCAATGTTTAGTAGTTGTATATGATATGAAAAGCAATGCTTGGTTTGTGATCAACCACTGGTGACAGGCTGGATGCTCATGATGTCATGAGTACCCAGCATGCTATACAAGATGCTGTTGCATGCTGGGTTGGTGAGCTGTGGATGAGTGGTGCTGTTCTAGTCTGATAGTCTGTGTTCAAAGTACACTCAGCAATTAGCTGCCTGCATGAAGTGTTTCTATCAGTGTGTTGCATTTTCTATATTACTTATTTTTGTTTGGAGGTTGAGCAGAAGGAAGGTCTGAACTATTTTTATGTTTGCCTATTAAAGTGTTGAGCTTCAAGGTTGCTAATTTTTTCTTTAAATGCAACACATTTAACCTGGATGTGATTTGCGGCCCCACTGCCATGCGCTCAGTCTGTATGAGCCTGGATAGTCTACACTGACCCCGGTAATCAATGGCTTGTGATCGGCCACCACGTGCTCTCTGGACGTTAGTTATGTCCATTGATGGTATACTCACAGTGCATGCACCCTTGATACAGTTGCATTCAGGAATCCTAGGCTTCTTATCACTTGGATGATAGAATGATCCATTTGTCTTGTGCCGACAATGCGTACACGATCAAAATCGCTCAGATCATCACATTTAGCCATGTTCATAGATTGTGCTGTGCTGCTGGGAAGCCCTGCTGTCCACCTATTTATCATCTGTGTTCAGTTTGGGTCTGTTTCACCAAGTGCAGGGGATGCCCATGTCAACTGCCAATGAGTGTACAAGTGCTCTCAAAACGATGTGAGCGATGAAAAACCCCAAACCTCAACAATTTTTCACTACCTGAAACAGAATTTTGAATCCATTTGATAAAAAAAGCAAACCTTATTTCTGACCACAAGTAAAAAAAAAAAACTTCAAGAATCAGTTTGTATCTAAAGAACTTCTGGCCTAAACCACAACAACCACACTTCCACCAACCTTTCACAAATCCAGTGCAACCTAATAAGAAAGAGGAGGAGAAACATAACTGACACAAAAAAAAAAAAAGAAAGAAAGAAAAAAAAAAAAACATCAGTTATTACACTCAGTTTAACAACAACCTGACCATTAAAATATGGAAAACTCAAGATCTATCACAGTTAGCTACACAAATAAAATGGCGCAGACTCCAGGTGTGAGATATGGCGCATGGGGACCCAGAACGAATGCAAACTCAGCATGTGATGAACTGTGCCAAGTGAATCTCTCACTGAAGTTCACCATGACAAAGCCAATTTGACCTCACTTTTACATGAAGTCCTGCTAATGAAGACTGGTCAGAGCCAATGGAAATGCCTATGGATGATGTTTCAAGTTAGAACAAAATGTGCGTGATGAATCGAAGAAGTTTTTCAGATTGTAAGGGAAATGTGGCCGTTCGCATCTTTACTGGAATAACAAGTCACTAAATGATACAACACACCTTTTACTTCTATTTTTGTTTGCTTCTTTTAAAGATCACTCCTTTTAGCATCCTTATACCCGATTTTTAAAAACTTGCAAAATCGAACAAAAAAAAAAAGCTCTTTTAACTATGATCCTGTTTTTAACCCTACTTTTCTTAAATAGAAACAATTATAGAATAACAAGAGAAATGTTGGAAAACCATTCTTTTGAAACTAAGGTATTTTACTGCATTATACTCTGTCTCCTTTAGTGACACTGTGACTAACACTTGTCAGGATGTTTGATATCTTACAAAATACATGAACAGAATAGTTTTATGAAAATATATTGATATATTTTCAAAACAATTAGGCAAAATGTTTGTTCTTTAATTCTGAGCAATATTTTTTTCACTTTATTAAATACTGCACAAGTACCAGCAAGCTATTTTTCAAATTTATTTTCTTCTTCTTGTTTACACACCATCTGATTGTCTCCAGATATTTGTTCTACCTGTTATCTTTTTCTTTTTTTTTTTTTAATATCTGTTTGAAAAAAAAACCTTTTTCTACAATTTTGATAAAATGAACTGATTCTAACTGATACAATCAAAGCGTGCTGACATGTTTCTGACTAGACCACCCCACCACTAAAAAAATTTCCAAAAGTATCAAGCCCCCAAAACAGATGATTTTTTGTTTTATTTTATTTTAGACATATGCTGTTTCCCTTAATGATAACTGTCACAGAAGAAAAAAATCTTGGAAACACTACTTGCTGCAAAACATAACATGAGGAATTTAAAAGCCAATTGGGGGTGGGGACAAGAATGTTAACCCACATTAAAATACATAAAACCAAACAATCTGGTGAATAAAAAAACATATCCTAAAAGAAATACCTCGAACAGCTGGAAAAAAAAAAAAAAAACGGAAAAACAGTAGAGAACACATACCCGGTCGCAGAAACAGTGCGATGCGGCGACGGGCATCGCAGATCGCTCAACAAATCTTGCAGATCAATTTACTCTCTTTTTCTTTTCCGATATAATTCGCACCAAAAAAAAAAAAAAAAAAAAAGGTTCTCTTTTTTTCTTTTCTGCAGCTTTGCTTAACAAATCTGCAGACAAATGAATGGATCCAAGTACCGTTTCCATCTGCCGCGTTCCTCCTGTAGACGAAATGTCAGTGCCGTGTGGGTGGGAGGTCAAGGTCTCGGCACAGCAGTAACCCACAAGGGGGGGGGTTACGAAGAGACTCCGCTCTCGAGGGTAGAATGTTGCAGGGCTTATGATGTTAGCTCCCGAGGGGACGCGACGCGCAACTATCAGATTTCCGGGAATGAGCCAAGTCACAAATTCTGAGAGAGCAGTTTCCTGCTCCCTCAAAATTGTTCGCTTGCAAAAAGAAAAATATTTCTCCAGTCTGTATACACCCCTAAATTCTTATTTCATGATAAATCAACCAGATCAATGGGCTAGTTTTATGAATTTTTACGCAAATGAGTGAATCTGTTTTCTAATTTTATTTTGTTCTGCTGCTTAAACAAACATTTCTGATGGCAGAAATTGTAATTCACATGTTTTTTCAGTCATATAATTTCGTCAAAAATATGTGGCCGCTGTTCGGCGGGAAAGTGCATTCCTGTTTGTTTACGCTTTCATGGCTCTCATGTGCGACTGTTAGTATCCATAGCTTCCTCGCCCCGCTGCTTAAGCATTTCTAATAGTGTATTTTTAGCGGAAATTATATATTTTTCTTTTTTTTATTCATACAACTTTGTCAAACATACGTGGCCGATGTTCGGTGGGAAAGCCACTTCCAGTTTATTTGCATCTTTGCAGCTATCTTGTATGGCTGTTATTTATTCATAGCTTTCCCTGTCCAACATATAACAGGGGAAAGGTAACAAAACTTTTATATTTTGCATAGCAAAGCCCAGGTACCGTATTTTTTTACAAAATGCGTCACGACTATATAAGTCTAACATCTTTTATCGTTACTGATGCGACAGTAAGTGATGGATTGAGTTCCGCTTCAGTCAAAATGCAAATAAACCATAAGATATTGATCTTTCATTTTTCCAGTTGTGTCCTCAACTGCGCTCTCTCCCGTATGGGGCGGGGCATAGATATGGGTAATAACTCTCACCTATGACAGCCGGCGGATTTGATAGTCGTACAAGCGTAAACAAATGGGACCCGCCGAACATTGGCAACATATTTTTGACGAAGTTGAACAGAAAACACCTGAAATGTATTTTTCCCTCGCCAGAAATTATTTTTCGATCGGCAGTGGCAAGTGGGCGACAGAAAATTTTGTGCCCTGCAACTTCCTGATTACAGCATAGTATAAATACAATACTGTAATCAGGAAGTTTTTTTCTGAAATATTTTATTTCTAAAAAGGATTTTTTTCTTTAGAAGGAACTTCCTGATTACTGTATCAGGGGTTAAAATTCAGGGCGGGATGGCGGGATTCCCGCAGAAAATTTTTAACTCCCGCCGAAATAAAGTTGTTACTCGCCTCCCGCCTGAAGAAATTTTAAGAAAAAAATATATATATATATATATATATGTATAAAATCTTGGGTCCGTTTTTGGACCACTCGCAAAATTCGCGCATTAAAAACGTATCCGTAAAAATATGTGCGTTAGAAAACGACCGTTCAGAGTTCCGAATATGCAATCGAATACATCGTTCATGTCGGGAACATAATCAGTTTATGGACACATGAATCAGCTTCCATATGTAGCTGCATGAGCAGTTCACTTTGCATATCGCGGACTGTTAAGAATCAAGCACGAGATACTTCTTCAGATTCGCGGAATTCCGCTTTTTCACCACATTTCGGTTATACTCGAGATCGATGCAAAAAACAACAACTGAAAATGTTTTTTTTTTTTTTAGGATTAGTGTGTGGGGGGTGGGGTCGTTTTTCGTCTGGGGAATGGAATTCCGTTTTTCAGAAATTCTGAAAACGAAAGTTAAATGGAGTAAAAAATTTTCCCGCAATCGTAATTTCTTTTTATCACGAAGTTTCCTCTGTCTATTATTGTTATTAAATATAAATTTATTGCATAAATAATATAAATTTATATTTAATTATAAATTAAATATAAATTTATTGCATAAATATTTCATCTTGAAAGTGGAGACAACAATTTCCGATATCAGAACTTTGACGGTGCAAAAGTTTCCATGTAAACTTTAGGCACAAGTTTCTTCCACAGATTTGAGAAACTCTGACTTTGTTGTCATCATTTGCATCATTCTCAAAACTCAAGATAATTACTTTCGAAAAGTGAAGTTAGACGAACTGCAGATTTAATCTGTAATTGTAATTTTTTTCTCTCACGATATTCCCTCTGCTGAGTGTTGTAAAATAATTTTTTCATTAACTGATTGTGTTTCAGCTTAAAAATGGAGGGAAAATTTCCGAAGGCGGAAGGAGGAAAGAATTTTTCGTAATCGTAATTTTTTTTTTTTTTCTTCTTTTTTGCAATGTTCCCAGTGTCCTGAATCAAATGTAATTTTCCCTCCATAAATAGTTGCAAACGGAAAAACTGCACACATCATATCAGAAGAATGGTTGAATCAACCAAGTCTCAATTATGTGAACTGCAAACATCTCATACATAGAATCCAAGATTATTTTTTTCAGAGCTGAAGGGAAACATGTTCAAAAATAATAAATTAGTTGACCCTTGTAGTACTAAACTTGCACATCACAATGTCCAGTGAAGGTTTATTTTATCTTTTGTGATTGAGATAGATTGCAGATTTCCTTCTTCCACAATGGAACTCTTTTTGAAATTTGAGTGTGTAGAGCTTGAATCTCTGAAGCAATACATACACACACACAAAAGTTTTGGTAGACGAAAAGCTTGGCAGACCAGTTTTTTTTTCTTTTTTTTTTCAAAATGAATAAAGATTCAGTTATGGAATATTCACTATTCAAACATAGCTGTAAAAAATGAAAAGTATATGTGCCAATGTCCAAAGTTTTCTAAGAGTTTTATAAGCAACCATCTGCACACCATGCCATATATTTTTTCATTAGTGTCAAAAGGTTATGCTTTAAATGTCTTATGTTGTGTTTAAGAAACATACCATGTAAACGTGGCTTTAGCACAGAAAACAAAATTCAGTCAAAATTTAGAGATTCACTGAGCAGCAAAAATCTTAATGCATATTAATTCTAAAATTGGGCCAGATAAGCCCTCAAAAGTAAAACAACAGCTGATCAAAGCTTGCTGACTGTAGCAAGGAATGAAAGACAGACATATATACTTCAGGGCCTGCGGGGTAGGTAGAGGCGAGTGTCTGCAGACTAATTTGGGGTTTCCAATATCTGTGTTGCAGACAGCTTAGCAAAATTCTGCAACTGGGAACACAGATTAAAATGTAAAAGGATCGTGCAAATACTGTTTACACAGCCCATTAAAACAGCATTGAAAGTAAAATCAGATGTAAATGATATTGCAAAATTACACCATGCCCAAATTTTAGATGTCTTGGCAAAATGTACTGAAAATCTGAACATGAGGTTAAACATATAACAAAACCTTGATGTTCTACACAATTTTTCAAAACTCCACATACTCATGTTACACAAAGCTTTTCTTTTCCTGAATATATTTTTTCCCAGTTCTGAAAGGCATAAGTGTTTAGCAAGTTTTATGGGATTTTAATAGAATGATTTCTAATTACCTTCCCATGATTAGTTTTTGGAACTTTTCTTCCGGGTTCCTAGCTATAATTGTCAGCTATAAATACCCAAATTATAAATTCAGAAGTTACCAATGGCAATATTCAATTGTCTATACTATTTTTAATTTAAAGGAAAACAATACTACCTAAAAGAAAGTTTGCACAATACAATATAAAAACTGACCTGCCAGTTTATTAAATTCAGATAAAATTTGATCACCTAGTAATGCACTTGTGCTGTTAAGTTATTAATATGCTTACACAGTTAGTAGGCGGACTGTAATTCAAAACAGCCAAATATGAGTTTAATTCATACCTTACTAACAGACATCTGATTTGTTGTTAGTGTGCCCGTCTTGTCTGAGCATATAACAGACGTGCATCCCAAGGTTTCAACAGAAGGTAATGATCGAACAATGGCATTTTTCTTAGCCATTCTTCTTGTGCCTAAATACAGAAGTACAAAATAAATATACATAATGATAAATTGAACAGTCAATTTTCTAACTTTAGATTCAATAGCTTACAAAAACTTTGAAATTTTCATAAAAATTCAGCTTGAAGGAAGAGCAAAATTTTTGGATTAACTACGAGAGTTGTACCGAAAGTAATGCAAAAGTGGGCATAACTTTTTTATTAACTAACAGAGGTCATTCAAACTGCACATGTTGGAACAGTAACTCTTTCTCTATACAAAAGTACTACTCAACAGTCTCCATCACAAGCGATGCATTTGTGCCATCGTTGAACCCAACACTCAAATCCCTTTGAAAAAATTCAGGTGTGGACTGTTCTACCCACTTCTTCACAGCCACTTTCACCTCATCTGTATCATCAAATCATTGTCCCCAGAAACTGTCCTTCATTGGACCGAACAGGTGGAAGTTGGAAGGCACCAGATCTGGTATGTATGGTGGGTGGGGGACCACTGACCAGCCTAATTTGCTAATCACCTGCTTTGTTGCCAAAGATGTGTGTAGTCTCACATTGTCATGGTGAATGAGGATCCTTTTCAGATTCTTGTTCAGTCTCTTCCTCCTTATGGCTTCTGAGTGTCTCAATGTACCGCTCACTGGTCACAGTGCGGCCACGTTCCAGAAAATGACAGAGAATGACATCCCTGCCATCCCAAGAAAACAGCCACCATGACTTTCTGTGCTGATCACTGGCTCATTAACTTCTTAGGCCTTGGGGAAGAGGTGTGACACCATTCCATGGATTGATTCTTCGTTTCCGGATCATAAAAATATGCCCACGTTTCATCCCCGGTCACCATATCGGAAAAAAACGTGTCTTCATTGGCTTCAAATGCTTCCAGCAGATCAAAGCAGATTTCCACCCTTCTCTCTTTCAAATCGGGTGTCAACTGCTGAGGTATCCACTTTGCACACACTTTCCAATATCCTAAGTCTTCCACCATCTTTGGTATGGCATTATGACCACAGTCCAGTTGTGCAACAAGCTCACGGATTGCGACTCATCTCTCCACACGAATCAATTCATTTACTTGCTGACGATACGAGTCAGTAGTTGCAGACGATGGTCTCCCACTGCGTGGTTTGTCGTCAATGCTAGTTTCCCCTTCTTTAAACTTCTTCATCCATCTCTGCACATTGCTCTTGTCAGTGGTGTCATCTCTGTAAACATTCTGTAGCCTTCTGTGGACATCAGACAGCCTGCACCCTTCCTTTGTGAAGAACTCAATGACAGCATGTTGCTTCTACTTGGAATCCATTGTTTACCTGCAATGAAGAAGAAGGGTTACTATAGAGGAAGAGTTACTCTACCAACATGTGCAATTTGAACGACCCCTGTCAGTTAATAAAAAAGTTATGCCCACTTTTACATTACTTTTGGTACAACCCTTGTATATGGAAGATAAAATTCTTTTTCAGTTATATGAAAAGAATATATAATTATAGTAGATACAAACCACACCATCTTTAAGCAAAAACAAATGCAGCTTGTCAATTCAGCCAAAAAAACAAAAAAGTCATGAATTTGATTCAACAGAAAAACTTACATGCAACTAAGTTATTTAACAAAATAATTACCCAGATGAAATTGAAGATTATTCAATAAAAAAGAAGGGGGAAAATAGTAAACCCAGTAAAAAAAAATACAAGTTACCTCCACAAAAACAAACAACAAGAAAATACATACAGGTCTCTCTCTTTCAACAAAAATTAGCAGTAAGTGCATTGTAAGACTTGCATTAGATTTTAGCAACAAAATTTTAAAAAATTCCAGACAATAAACAAATCTAAAAATATACCCTACTTATGCAAGTAGTAATTCACAATACGATGTTGTTGTGGACTGCCAAACACAAGACAGGTTGTCAAACAAAAACTCATTTGGAATACATAAATCAATAATTAAAAATCATTTCACCTTACAAAAAATAATCTAAAATATTATGAAATTAGGGTTCAAAATTAATTAACACGGGGGGGGGGGGGCGAGCCAATAGTGTGATTAAATTATGCTAATGATTTAATTAAATATTTGGCCTATTACAAAATTAATAAAAAAATTAGTGTGCTTAATTGGCGAGGTCAATTAATGGGTTTCAGCGGGTTGAAAACAAAAGAATTGTAAGGTTGCGAGTGAAGAGCCCACCCAGAAGCAAGGAGACCCCCAATGTTGCGCCATAGTGACGCTTGGGTCCCCATAAATAGACTTTCAAGTGGGGCACTAATGTCAGGGAGCCGTTAAGCGACGTCGAAAGTTATGGCTATCGGGATCGGAGGCCAGCAACAAGCGCCTGTACAAAAGAAGAGAAATCCTAAGAAGTTGAAAAAAGGCAGGTTCCTGGCAACAGAGCAGAGGAAGTACAGGATGAGAAAAAGGGCAGTTGCATTCTGAAGTTGGGAGGAGTAAGTCGGATTGGCCCGACTGCCAACAAAGAAATAGCAGAAGCACCCAATTCACGGTTGTCAGACAAACGGGGAGCTGAGAACGGAAAATAGCCATACCTGAAGGGTGAACGGCAGTCTGCTTGCAAACCTCAGGTAGAAATGCAAAAAGAAATGGTCTTCAGCTTGGCTGATGTCAGTCCAAAAGACAACGGAGTTTTCCAGTAGGAAATGAATAGCAGTTAAAACTGATAGCCAATGTAAGTCTATTCAGGGAAGGAGTCAAATTCCCATTCTGCAGATGCAAGATGGAAGGCTTGTTGCCCAAGGAAAGATACATCACAGCCTCCAAAATGCAGTTGTCAGTCGTTCTACCGACCGATGATAGGATAAGAGAAATAGCGACCGAGAATTAACCTGGAGGGCAGAAAATCAATCCATTCAAATTGAACATCACCGCAGGTGGATATCGAACCAGGCAACAAGAATAGTCTTAGCCAGGGCTTACTTCAACACCCCGACGTCAAATATCGAAGCCGAGAGCAGCTTGGCTCTGGATGCTCATATCCCACGAAAGATGCAGTAAGGAAGTCCACCAGAGAACAGCCTCAATGAAGCTGAGACGCCTAGCTATGTGGGGTCATCGGCCACGCAGACACCAGCAACCTTCCTGTCAAAGCAGCAGTGACTGCGGAAAGAGGGAGGCCCCCACCCGTCTGTGCACTAACTCGGATCCACCTTGCTTACTGGTGTGTGTGTGTCGACAGGCTTCCTGTTATCAGTTCGCCCAACTTCATTAGGAACGGCCTTGCGCAGGCACAAAGTAAACAGTATTTGTTAGAGGATTACGTCAAATCGGATAGCTTTGTTTGTGTTCTGAAAAGAGACCCATAAGAAAGCGTCTATAGGAAAGACTGTGAACTTTGCCGAGTTGACGAAATACCTGCAGATTCTGAACTTCTACGAACTCAGATACATCCAGTGGTGAAGAACTATTTCACTAACTCTAAGTGCAGGCTCCAACTTATTAAAAAGAAGGAGAGACAAACTCCCGATTGTAAAGCAATAGGAAACACCTCCTGCCCAGCAGGGCGTTCTACCAATTAAAAGTATTTGTGTGTTTAACTTTTGCTGAGTGTTCCTTGGCTCTGGAGTTGAATCCCTGCGTTTCAACCATTTAGCATTCATTTTGACTATCTTTACCAGCTCCCGAATATTTAAAGATTGTCACACCCTATGTAACGAATAAAACTGCTCAGACTCGCAGCAATATTTTGAAAAATGTGCCAATATTTAACTAAACTGGTTTCATAAAAAAACAAAACAGGAAAATTGTGGTTATTTGTGAAAGAAAAATTGGAAATACATGAAAGTTGAGTGCATGATGTTAAATATAATGTGGAGTCAGAGTATGCAAATGAGTGGTGATGGCATTGGTTTATGCAAGCATAAAAACGACTGTTGAGGAGATGTGTGTCACATCGTTTGTGGAGTGTAAAGAAAGGATTTTGAGATAGCATAATTTGTTCTAATGGCTGCGAGACATAATATAACAGATGAAATAAGGTGTAGTGATCAGAAGACTAGAAGCATGCCAAAGTGAGATGGGAGCTGCAAGATGGCTGGTTGCATGTGAGTCCTTCTGTGGTGCACAGACGTACGTGTGTGTGTGTGAGAGAGAGAGAGAGAGAGAGAGAGAGAGAGAGAGAGAGAGAGAGAGAGAGAGAGAGAGAGAGAGAGAGAGAGAGAGAGAGAGAGAGAGAGAGAGAGAGAGTGAGAGAGAGAGAGAGAGAGAGAGAGAGAGAGAGAGAGAGAGAGAGAGAGTTGGACTTCTGTAAAAGAACCAAGTAAAGCAAAGCAATAAAATAAAAATAAAGAAAGGGGAATGTGACCAAAAAGTGGGTATGCACACAGGAAAATCTCATGACAAGCAAGCACTTGAAAAAGACAAATAAAGATAGCAACTACAGTGTAAAATAAGATAGCAAAATTACTGAACACAGGCAAGTTATCACTTGCGAGCACATAATGGAAAAGATAAATTTTACTTGTGAAATAACAATGGATCGCAATAACAAAAATATTAGACAAGCAGGGTGAAAATTAAAATAAAAGATTAAAGAACACAATATAGCAAATGAGAAAGGAGACCAGAAAAATTAAAGTGCAAAACACATTGAAACAAGCAAATACAGATGAAATGAAATTTAAATTATGAATTATTAACCTCAAAGCCAACAGAAGATTTATTAAAGACCTCCTACACAAAGGCTCAATGAATAAACCAACAGGAAGAATAAGCCTGATTTTCAATGTATTGTTTATTGACAACAAATAGGTTTCAAGAAGCCCTGGGTTACATTTTATTAAACAAGTGCTATAATATTAATATCAGATTTAACAACATTTTTTTTTAAATGCATTCTATGTCAAAAACCTTTGTGCAGTGGAGAGAAGCACTGAGAAGAAACAAGTCCTTGGATCCCCCAATGCACACAAAAAAGTTTTTAATAACATAAAAAATTCAGACGAGTATATAAAGTTCTCAACTGAATGCACTTGAAACTAATTATATCTTTAAATAATACCAGTAAACAGAACTTTGTCATCAGGATACAAGAACTTGATTCTTAAGATGTAAACCAGTAAGTACTGTGAAAGACGATAAAAAGATAAATTGTCTTTATTTGGCAGCATGGACAAGTCAACGTACGTGATTTTCTCGCCAGAATGAACGCTGTGCACCCGGATATTAAATTCACAGCAGATTATGAATTCGGAGGTGCATTGCTTTTTCTGGATGTACTAGTAAGAAGATTACCCTCTGGTGCTCTTAGCACAGAGGTCTACTACAAACCCACCCACGTGGACAACCCCATATTCCCTGACTCAAGAGGCCCGGCCGCACTCAAATATGTGCTTTTTAGGTACAGAGCAAAACGAGCTTTCGAACTCTCATCGAACAAGGTCACATGCGAGGAGGAGATCTGTAGCCTTAGAAACCTAGCGGTTGCAGTGGGGTACAACATGATCACAATTGACCAAATAGCCAGAAAGGCTGCAACAACTGCTCGCGCACAGCCTCGTGCCAACCCCACGGCACAGCCCACCCAGTTCGTGGGTTCGATTCCCTACATTCCTCCGAAGATTTTTTTTTTTTTTTTTTTTTTTTTATTGGAGGTTTAACGACCACCGTGAGCAACTCAATGGGCCTATAAGCAGTCGCCCGTCCCTAATTTATGGTAACTGGTTCCAGGGAAGGGAGAGAGCCAGTGCCGTAAGACAAACACAACATCCATGCCTGACCGGGATTCGAACCCGGACCCCTTACAGACGAATGATCAGAGGCCAACGCCTTAGACCACTGCGCCACCGGGGCGGCCCCTCCGAAGATTAGGTTATGATATCGGCGTGAGGGCACCTAGACCTTTGTCAGATATCCTCACAGCAGACCAGCGCGCATCACCTTTTACACTCACTGAAGCCGGAGTCTATGCTATTCCTTTGGATTACCCTGACGCATCCATTAAATCCTACATCAGGATGACAAAAAGTCAAAAAGATCTTTCCAGATCCGTATTTCTGAACACCAAAGGGACGTTAAGGCCGGAAAGCTTACGATGGTCCTAGCCCGTGATGTTGCATCTGAAGGGGCAGTTACCAGATGGAGAGATTTTAAGAAACTAGCACCTTACGACAGCGCAAGAGCTACTGCGCTTCGCGAAACCATCGAGATCATCACACGATGGAATGTGTGTAACAAGGATGTAACCACGAGTCTTCCTTTGATATGGCACCGGCTTCTTGAAGTTACATGTGACCACCCGGCCCTGGGATCAAACAACTCGTAACATCGTGCAAGTGTTTTGCTTATTTTGAATTTAATTATATTCTTAGAAATATTTTTTCCAGTTGCTTCTGCGATCTTTAGCTACTAAATGCCTGATGAAGCTACCCGGAGGTAGTGAAAGCTAGCATCTCTTGATCCCTTTATTTTATACGCCTAATAAACGGAGTTCACTTTTTATCGTCTTTCACATTAATTGAGCATACAGAAACCTGTTTCTTCATCGTTCGTATATATTTGTATCCAGTAAGTACCGTTCATTTAGGCATCATGCATGCATCTGTAAATTTATAACAGCCATGGCAACTTAAAATAGAAAGACTATATTGGTAATCCAAATTCTCTTGGTGTAGATTATAAATCAAAGTTTCCAAGCTTTCACACATCAATCAGATGGCTTTTTCAAGGAAGGCATACACAGCAAACTGCTGTCTACTTTCCTTGAAAAAGCCATCTGGTTGATGCGTGAAAGCTTGGAAATTTGATTTATAATCTATGCCAAGAAATTGGGATTACTAATATAGTTATACTATTTTAAGTGTAATTGGTGTACAGTTCCTCGTTATTATTGGCAACATTACACAACAACTTTGTCTGACTCCTGCACCAATGGAAAACCAATCCGATAAAACACCACTGACATGTACACATTTTTTTGGCCAGAATACATAGCTTTCACACATTCAAATAAATTCAGATTACACCGTGATTTTTTCACACCTTCAACAGAGTCACTGTTTATTCTGTCATAAACCTCTTCCAAATCTACAGATGCAAAGATCAACAGATACTTTTCAGTAATCATATGTAACACAGAAATTTGATTAGTATAGCTCTTACATGGCATAAAAGAGCTATGTACATCATACACCTTCTCTGCTGTCAAACCCTGTATCTACTCAAACACTTTCCCTGACACACTGAGCAGATTACAAGCACAACAGTTCTTTCATTCCATCTGAACACCCTTTCCCCTAAACAAAGAAACAATGATAATATCCATCCAAACCTGGGGCACAACTCCTGACTCCCAACACAACTAACAAATTTCATCTGTTAATCAATGACAAGAGATATCACCATATCTCAACATTTCAGTTGTGCCATCTACTCCAGGGATCCTACCATTTTCAAGAGTTTTGATAGCCTTACAAACCTTTTCCTATTGATATCTCAGCCATATTTGCTTCTATCTGCGCAATATCATCTGCTGCTACCCCTAAATCGTTGTTTTCACATTTTAATAATTCACAGGAGTATCCACCCCATCTTTAATTTAACTCATTAGGCTCCATTATCATTTGTCCAATCCCATTTCTCACACAATGTAAAACTTCATTACTCCTATTCTTTCTACATCTTATGAATTTCCACAATGACTGCTCAATGTCATCCCCAGAAGCCCAATCTCTCAGTCCACCTAGTATTTCCTTACACTTTGCACAACTCTGGAAAACCTGCCTTGCTGCTTCATATTTAGAGTGGCATGCAGCCTCTAGAGCTCAAACTTGCAACCTTCCCAAGTGTGTTTTCTTTTTTTAACAGCCTTTTTTAATGTCAATGTTCCACATGTGTACCAGCGTTAATGCTACCCACTGATCTAGTACCACAAACCTCTTCAGCAAAAGTGACAACACAGTTCTTAAATCACGTCTGCTTCTTTATCATATTACTTTCATGAGCATTCAACTGATTCATTCGTTCATTGAACAATTCAAAGTAATGTTGACGTGTTCTTCAGAAAACCTTTCACCCTTTATTCTTTTCATTACAGGCACCTCCCCATTTTCATTTCTCCGATAAACATTCAGCTTGTGCATTGGTCACAGGTAATGATTAGACCCAACATTTGCACCTCTCATCACACAAGTGTCAACACAACTAAATATTCCAGGCATTGATTATAAACAAATTCTATCACAATTTTCTACATCAAAACACAACTGTCCCATGTACAGGGTTATTACAAATGAAATAGATAGTTTCAACATTTTATAAAACCATAACTGCGTAAGATTATTGACACTCATGATGCACTGTTCTAACACCAATAGAAATTATTTTATTCTACAGATGGTGTCACTAAAAGATTGTATGTTTTTACTGTCAAGTGACCAGTCAAGAAAGACATCCGCAAATGCTATGGAGAAGGCATTCTGTGTGCTTGAATTAAGCAAAACGAATTCTGTTATTGTTGTGCAACAGCATTTTAAAACATGTTTCAAGAAATCATCACCGAATAGACAATCCATCTACGACTAGCACAACCAACTTGAAAGAACAGGATGTCTGAGTAAAGATAAAGTCCAGGGAGACCTTGTGTATCTGATAAACAAGAGAAGCATGTCCCTGCTGTTTACCAATGCAGGCCAATGAAACCCACAACAATGCCAAGTCAGGAGTTACAAATTTCACAAATAACTGTTTGGAAATTTTTGAGGAAGCAGCTGAAAATGCCTCCCTATACACTGAGGTTATTGCAAAGTCTAAGTGACAATAACAGAACCGTGTATCACAATTTCTGTACACAAATGCAGGAGTGTTTTGAAGAAGATGATTTTACTGAGCATCGAATCAACATCCACATAAGTGGGAAAATTGACAAACATAACACTCCTGAACAGGGGATTTAAAATCCTAGAGCAACAGTGGAGCATGTGCAGGATTCCCCAAATGTGGATGTGTTCTGGGCTGTATCCTGCAAAAAATGAATTCCTGTCCTTTTTCCAAAAAAACACTGCAATAGAAAGTTCTCATCATGATATACTTATTATTTGGCTGATGCCTCAACTGAACACAGACAGTGAAAACTTCATTTTACAAAAGGATGGAGCACCAGCTCAATGGCATTGAGAAGTTAGAAATTACCTAAATGAAAATTTTCCACAGGGCTGGACTGGCAGCACAACAGGCAACATGTCACTCACATTTTTAGCCACCACAGTCCAAATCTAACACCCTGTGATTTTTTTTTTTTTTATGGTGATATGTCAAAGAAAAGGTCTTTACGTAACCCTCTCCCTTACTGTCAATTTAGCTGATCTAAAACAACGTATATCAGCTATTGCTGGAGTTGATGAAGATATGTTAACACATGTTTAGCAAGAACTCGACTACCACATTTATATATACTGTGTGACCAAGGGTGCACATATCGAACATCTGTAAGTTACTGTAAAAAAACCTCAAGAGTTTCCCTACAAAACAGTGATGTCAATATCTTAAATAGTTTTGGTTTTTATAAAAGGCTGAAATTGTCTATTTCATTTGTAATAACCCTGTATATCTGTGGATATACTTGTGGTTGTAAAATATTATATGTGCGCAGCCCATTGTCAATGCAAACATCCATGGGTCATTCCATGTCAAATCAACAAAGCTCACAACCCGACATTTTTTTATTTTTATGAAACTTGGTATAATTATAGTATTCATCAATATAAAAAAACATGATTTTTTTTCAGAATTTTTAATGCATTCGTTTTTGAGTTATTGATTTTTGAAATTTCAAAAAACCCCTGAAATTTCATCATCTGAGCAAATTTTAACTGCCAATTACTCGGGTTCTGGTAGAGCTAGGGTCATGAATTATGGCTCATTTTAAAGATCTTGAATTGGGCTTTCATTTGATATGCCACATGACACTATTAAAAAAAATTGTCAATTTTAAAATTTTAAAATTGAAATATTAAAAAACATGTGGTTTTTTTTTAAATCTGAAAAAAATATATGTTTAACAAACATTTTTCTACATATCCTGAAAGTTTCATAATGGGATCACTATAAAAAAATAATAACGTAGAACAATGCGACTGAAATGTGCCAGATGTACTTACCGGTTCCACCCATGACTGGAAGGGTATTCTTTATGTGGTATGCATAAAATGTCATACTTGTTCTTTTAAACATTGTGAATGTTAAAGAATGAAAATAAACATCTAAGTAATTTGAAACTGTGTCCCAAAGTAATTCATTTCATAATTCAGTATAAGGTTCTGTGTGCATATTTACACTTACAAAATTATTTTATCTTCTATATGTATCCTGCTTTTTTTTTTTCTTTCTTTTAAATTTTGCCGCACTTGTATGCCAGTGCTTGATTTGCCTTCTTTGTCTTAGTCATTGTTAAATTATATACTCTTCCAGTAGCTGTTGTGTTGTCGGGTCAACTTTTAACAAAACATCAGATTTATGAACCAACAGTATATCCGGTGATTGAGGATACTTGTATGATGGAGATGGATCATGCGGCTCCAGGAAGTTCACTTTTACCTCTTCTGTGTCCTCATTCACACCAAGTACACATCCCAACCACCAGTGCTCTGAGTCCTTACTAATCACAAAACCTACCATATTTTCAAAACTAATGCTCTCTTCCCCTTCATCTGTTGCACATATCTCTTCTTTAAAATGCTCAAGTTTTGACTAGTAATTCGTGTTTTCCTGCAGGAATGAAACAATGTAGTTTCTGAGTACCACTTATTGTCTTAGCAGAAGCTATTCTACTTTTAAGGAATAATTTCCTCCTCTTTGTAATTTTCTGTTGTTGTTTCAAACCGTAAGCGAATGGAGGCAATATTAGCAGTGGCCCATTCAAAGAGTTGGCGTGGGGTCATAATTTGATCATTATAAACAAGTTTTAAACTTGCCTTTGCAGCTAATCGCTTCACAGTACCTCCTATCCCATCACATGCATTTTTGCCATGTGCTGTTGCAAAAAAATTCCATTCTGCTTTTATATTAAAGTCAGTCTCGTGGTAGCACAAGCTGAGGAAGTTTGACTTGTTTTTGTATTGTGAAGCTGCTCCATCCGAAAAATAAAATATCTTTTCAGGTTTTTGAGAAAAATGTGACTGCATGAAATTAATTAGGTAACGCTGAAACAGATGGACAGCTATACTGTCGTGAATTGGGCAGGATATAATCACAAAACTTACATGTCCTAGGTTCTGAGTTTTCTCATCTCGATAGTATATAACTATAGGATGCCAGGTTGCTTGGGCATTGTTCTAGTGAAAACCCTGAGCTGCATCTTGCAATACAAAAGAATAATTTTCAGCAAAGTCACAAATTACTATGTATTGATTTTCTGTTATTGTGTCTTTAAGATGTCTTAAGTAACTTGACTGTTGAGTTGCTATAAAAGAATGGTGAAGCAGGGCTGGAAGTTTTCCAAACAACAGGCCCAAAAACTGCTGTGTGGATTTTGATAATGTTTCAAGTACTGCCCACTTCTCTAACTGCATCCATTGCTTGAATGTCACATTTTCTATACTGTTCAGATCAAAACAATCTTCAAATCGTTACTTGAGCTGTTGTAATCCTGGACAGTTGTTGCACTGACTGAAGTAACATGCAGGTGTAGGGTTTTCACAAATTATGTTTGCAAGGACATCTTTATAGGAGTTTATTGGCTGAACAGTGACTCCTGTTAATTCAGGTAACTTGCATTGTGTCATCATCAGTGTAACATTCTGATGCATTGTACAAACACAAACAGAATGTGTGCCACTTGCTCCTGCAAGAACACAGTGCTTAGGGCACAGTTCACAAAACTTGGAGAACCCCACCTTTTTCTCTTGAAATCTCTCTTTAAAAAGAGTATACAATTCACGCGAATTACTCAGAAGCAATTTTTTTTTTTTTTTTTTTTACCTGTTGACGCTTATTATCTATTTTAATGGAAACAAAGTCTTTTTTCTTGGCATTTAGCAGCTTACATCGTCACTCTCATAAAATTCTTGTATACAATTTGCTGTGTCTTTGTCTAAATTCTTTCCTGGCTTTAGATCAGGAGAAGACATACCTTTTTCTTTTACTAGCTTTTTAGCCTTTCTGGCCATAAAATTTGAAACTCTAAATTCTGTTTCAATTCGTTTCAGTGACCATGATTTAGGTAGTGTACTCAATATCTGCATTCTTATGCTTTTATTTTAATGAAATTTTTCTTTCAACTGTCTTATAATTTCTGGTTCAGGAGATGAAATATCCTTTGGTTCCGACGCAGGACTTAACTTTAATAATTTTGCTCGAAATGCTTCTTGGGCTTTTTTATATATCTCTTCAGGGTATTTTTTTCTTGCAGGCGTTTTTTCTTGATTGGTGTTTCATCCAGACATTGTAAACTTCTGTTAAATGCTTCTATAGCATGCTCTTTTTCAAAAGTTGATACTTCAATGTTTTCAGATGGAACAGCATGGCCTTCGGCTTCTTGTTCATTATAGCTGTCAGAAGGTGAAGAGGAATGTTCAGCAGCTTCAGAGTGAAATTTCTGGATTGCTTTACGACAACTGTCACAGATCTTGTCTTCAGTTTTGAGCAACTTGTTCTGTAGCAATAGATTCTTGGAAACTGGTCACAGATTTTTTTTGTTATATTTATGGTTTGGTTTGCCAAGGGGGTTGCAATAGTAAATCACACTTGAAACTTTTGATGTGGATGGTCTGCTGGCATCTATCTTTTACTTTGCTTTTACTTTAAAACCTAGAAAAGAAACACAATTTGTTACCCTTATGGATATATATGAACTTTTTAACTAATTATAATTAATTCATTAACATTTGCAGTGTTTGTAAGACCAGGGATAACATTTTAGACAGACAAAATAAACAATTCCTCAGTCACTGACGGTGCGTTTGGTAACGTCCTTCAATGTTATTTATTTGTTTATAGTGATCCCATAGCGATCCCATTATGAAACTTTCAGGATATGTAGAAAAATAATGTTTGTTAAACATATTTTTTTCAGATTTTTTAAAAAACACGTTTTTTTTAATATTTCAATTTTAAAATTTTAAAATTTACATTAATTTCTTTTAATAGTGTCATATCAAATGAAAGCCCAATTAAGATCTTTAACATGAGCCATAATTCATGACCCTAGCTCTACTAGAATTCGAGTAATTGGCAGTTAAAGTTTGCTCAGATGATGAAATTTCAGGAGGGTTTTGAAATTTCAAAAATCAATAACTCAAAAATGCATGCATTAAAAATTCTGAAAAAATCATATATGTTTATATTGACGAATTCTACAAATTTAACAAGTTTCATTAAAATCAAAAACGGTCAGGTTGAAAATGCTATTTTTCTGGTTGATTTCACATGGAATGACCCCCATTAATCTTTTATCACTGCCATTCACACCACAATCGCTGAACTTACACAGAACATAAGATATTTCATTCCAGCACCTACAATAGCATTGCAACCCCCTGCCAGGATAACTTTTGCTTTTGCACCAAACTTGCTCAAAATAACTCGTATATATACAGTTCAACTTTGAAATAATCTTTCTTACCAGAAGGTACAGAATTACCAGGAGCATAAGCTATTCTAATAACTATTCTCTGAAGCTTCTTCAGGGCTCACAACAAATCCTTGGTTCATTTTAATAGACTTTATAGACTAAAATTTGAAATTTATAGACTAAATAGACCCTACAGCTAAAGGGCTATAATAGTGAAGAACGAATTAAGATTGTAAAACCAGACAGTCATACGGAAGAAAAATTAGACAGATTTTTTTAAATATATAAATAAAAAAGAGAAAAAGAAATGCCCTCCTCACAATCTCCCTCTTGCATTTCTCTCTTTTTTTCTTTTATTTATTGATTTTTAATTATTTTTAATACATCAATTAACAATAAGAAAAACATTTTGTAAATACAAAGATACAGTATAAAGTCTTTCTGACTGGTTAAAGAATTGTCTTAATTTGTATTTCCAATGGATTAATTGTAACAAAACAAAACTATGAAATGAATACAAAATTTTGATTATATATAAACAACAAAAGTAAAAAATGTGAAAATATTTTGAAAAGTGTGGATTAATATTTTGAAAAAAAAAAAGTTATAAGAGATATTTTTAGTTGCACATTATGGTATTAACCAAAACGTGCCATTATACGTGGAATATACAGGGTGATTCCTAAAGTCCTAAGTCACCTCAATAACTTGGGAACAAAGACAGAGCTAAAGCTATGGAAGTAAGGTATGGTATAGTAAAACAACTATACGCTATCGGATGAGAGTGACTGCAGCGCCCCTAGTGGCAAAATGTGGAAGTTAGCACTCCTATCTCGGAAACCATGAGAGATACGGGAAAGAGATCAATTAGAAACTTGTAGAGCATCAACGAATTAGTAGGGCTGGGGTAAGTAGAAGGCTGGAAACGTGAACTTGTGCGAATCCGGTTCGTGTCATTGTCGCGGTAACAGTCTAGCAGAGAGAAATGTATGTCGTACACGACCGCAAGCCTGCGAGTGTCGTATACAAATTCTGGTGTGACATAACGCCTCACCTGCTGTATCAGGCGTGGCATGGCAATGTTTAAAGGATCGTCGGTCAGGAGCTATGTCATTCGTAACGTGAGTATCGGGTAAAGAACGAGCCTGGCAGGCTATTCGAATGAACAGTATTGCGAGATGGTACTGCTATATGGAGAATTCGGATGCAACGCAGGGGAAGCATCGCACCAGCATTGCTTACGATTTCCGACTCATCCATCGCAGACAGCGTGGACCATCAGTCACGCGGTTCGACAGCTAAGAGAGACAGGCAGTATTGCAGCGCGTCCCCGTTCGCGCCGACCCACCGGAATGGGTAGGGATGTGCAACCAGTCAATGTTCTCTCTGGCATATGTTTTGGCCAACCCACACACCAGTACGAGGGAAGTCAGTATGGAATGTGGCTTATCACAATCCTGTGTATGGAACATTTTGCATAAGCATGATGCCCACCCATACCGTACAGTACCGCTGCACGTACTGATGCCAGGGGATAACCAACGACATCTAGATTGGTGCAATTTTGTAATGAACACCGTAGAAGAAAATGCGGCCTTTCTATCAAGCATCCTTTGGACTGAAGAGGAGCAGTTCAGATGTGCCGGGATGCTGAACAAAGAAAACACCCATTACTGGGCAGTTCAGAATCCATGTTTTACACGGAAAATGAGGCATCAGGTGCGCTGGTCGATCAATGTCTGGTGTGGCATCTGGAAGGACAGACTTGTTGGGCTTGCGTTCTATGAGTGCGCATTAAATGGACGAAGATACCTGCAGCTGTTACAAAGCACATTACCTGAGTGGTTAGATGATCTGTCTCTGCAAGATGTACGCTCATTATGGATTCAGCACGACAGCGCTCTGGCACATCAACCAACAGCGGTACAGCACTTCCTGTCCGACACTTTCAGGCAACAGATCATCGGTTACGGGTCCTGTAGCAATGCCTCCACGATCCCGGATCTAACTTCCATAGATTTCTTCCTCTGGGGTTACCTAAAGGATCACGTGTACAGGGTGGAACCGACAAGTCTCCACGATCTCCGACTGCGTATTGTCGCTGCGTGTGAGAGCGTGACACCTGTTATGCTGGCGAACGTACAACAGGAAGTTCTGTCTTGCATTCAAATGTGTATTGTGGCAGATAGTGGCCATATTGAACCCTATTTACGTTAAACGCAACGTTATGTAATTACCGCTGTTGCATTAAATACAACCAATGTACTCCATTTGTATTCATGCCTGAGTATAATAAACCCTGTGTTTCTCTCACGTTTCCAGCCTTCTACTTACCCCAGCCATTTCTACCATGTGTCATTTCCAACTAATTCGTTGATGCTCTACAAGTTTCTAATTTATCTCTTTCCCGTATCTCTCATGGTTTCTGAGATAGGAGTGCTAACTTCCACATTTTGCCACTAGGGGCACTGCAGTCACTCTCATCCAATAGCACATGGTTGGTTTACTATACCATACCTTACTTCCATAGCTCTAGCTGTCTTTGTTCCCAAATTATTAAGGTGACTTAGGACTGTAGAAATCACCCTGTATATAGTATCTGAAACAATCATTTGATGTTTTTGAATATTTCTGTTTTGCACGTTATGTTCTGGGAAAATTCGACCAGCTGATACGTAACGTACGACGGTGAAAATTATTTATGTGTCAATTGACCATTATAGTTAAAAAATACATATTGAGTGTATTAATGCTTACCACTTGAGAACTACCCCATTTTCCTTCGTTGTCAGTAGAAACCACGGTTCCTCCAGTTCTTCATCCTTATCAAAACAAGATTAGGCTTATGTGGTAAATATATTTCAGCCATTGCTATGGCCTTCATCAGTGCAACTACGATTGGTTTCATTGCCAGATTGGAAAGGAAATTTTTGTAACAGTAACTCCGGATGACGTGATGCGATGAAGGATTTCCAGATGTTTGGAACGAAAATGGGGAGCTCAGAGTTGCAATTTTTGGAAAATAAAATTTCCAAACTTTTGCTAAACCTCAGAGCATACCGATGATTTGTATGATTGCCTGTATTCTCTTCGCCAACACAGTTTTTTCGTTTATAATAATCAATGCTATCAACAAAACCAAGGTGTACTGATGGTGACACCTCTTTCCCCACTTTTGGCTGAAGTATACCTGCAAAATATTGAACAATCAATAGTGATGCAACATTACCAACAACCTACCTTATGGCTCCGTTATGTCGATGATACTTTTGTCATCTGGTCTCATCCTAATAAAGATCTATCGCAACTCACAAATTTAATCACTGAAAAATTTCCGTCCATTAGATTCACTATTAATGAAGAAATTGATGGCAAGATAAATTTCTTGGATGTCAGCATCTCAAAATGTAATAATCTTCTATCCACTTCTTTCTACTGAAAACCAGTTTCTACCAATAGCATTATTTCTTTCAATTCTCATACCTTCCACTAATATAAATTGTCAGCTCTCAAGTCTCTCATTCGTCAAGCTCATTTGGTTTGTAACACTGAAGTTAATCTAAAAAATGAATTAGTAAACATCCGCTTGATCGCTACTCAACATGGCTTTCCCCCTCTCCTGGTTTCTAAATTAATTCAAAATGCTAAGAAAAAACCAGTAGTTGCTTTTCAACCTGTTTCACCAAAAAAGGAACTAATATTCGCTGGCTCAATCCCTTACCACAAACTGTCTGCCTACAAGCTCATCAGTATCTTCAAAAGAGAAGGATATAGACTTGCCATTCGTTCTTCTCCTTCAATTTCTGTTATCCTCCGTAACGACAGAGACCCAAGACCTTCGCTTTCTTTGCCTGGAGTGTATAAAATTCTGGTCAAGACTAATGTTGTATTAACCACGCACATAGGAAGTTCACTCCAGAAAATTTTCTCAAGACTTCAGGAACACAAATCTGATGTGAAATTTGGGAAACACCTTCCTCTTCCTTGTCTCTATTTACCATGGCTGACATTTCTGCTATTCCACTTTGGTCCAATACAAAAAAAGGTGGCTCTCTTCCAAAGTCTGTATGCTCTGAGGTTTAGCGAAAGTTTGGAAATTTTATTTTCCAAAAATTGCAACTCTGAGCTCCCCATTTTCGTTCCATACATCTGGAAATCCCTCATTGCATCCTGTCACCCGGAGTTACCGTTACAAAACTTTCCTTTCCAATCTGGCAACGAAACAAATCATAGTCGCACTGATGAATGCCATAGCAATGGCTGAAATATATTTGCCTTAAAACTTTTAGAAGTAACTTAGCGTGTTCTACACTACCATCTTCTTAATTTGTTTGTTAGTTACGTGCATTGCCTACCACTCTTTTATGCTTATGTGGTTAGGCCTGTTGCACAAGAATACTGGTACATGCTTAGTTCCGAAGTCATTCGTAAAATCGTTGGGATGAACATTAGGGTGATAGATATTTGAAGGTGGTGAAAGATATATGGAATTTGTACACTATTGAACGGGCGTTAACGAAATGGAATGACTTGAACACAAAGGATAGCAAACGGGCTTCAAATTTAACATTAAAAGAAAGCTTACAGAAGTTAAAAACCTGTATTGAAAGATGATGAAATAAAATAGAATGAAGTCATCACAGTAAAATTCATGCGAAAGAATAAAAGATTGGTATCACACAGTCGTCGTCCTATCGCACCATCGACACACTTATATTGTGGCCATTCTCAAGGTTGTTGACTATGCAATGAACTCTAAGGTCTGTCTTATCGTTCCACTATAGCCAACCTTACTTTGTCAGTTATCATTTGTGTCACATATATTGGAGGTCTCGCCATCTGGTGTCCATCTAGTTCTCAATCTATGTTGGTAAATTTTTGATTTCTTAGCATGGATGAATTGATGTTTTTCATACTCGATTACATTCTTCCATGCACTGGACAATTCAAAGGGAGTATTTGAATTACAATCATTCTCCTTGGTCTTTTCAATTAATACAGCCTCGGCTGTGAGGATCTTCCTATGGGTGTTATGAGATGTTAACAGTTTTATGTTGTCCTAATCGGGGACAGCATTATTATCCTGGCAATATTGAATGAGTGATGTTTGTGTTTCGTTCTTTGTTCAGTTACCAAGATGTTCCCTCAATCAAGATTTTATACTTCTCTTTGTGCTACCAATGTATATATTGATTTGTTGTGTGAGGAATCATATATATATATATATTGATTATTGTGTGTTCTGGTCTCCTGATAGTCTTCAGACTGAAAATATTGTTCCAAAATGCACTACCCCCCCCCCCCCCCGTAATCGGTTTCAAGGCTCAAGAGTTTCCATTCCTCCATTAACTGGTCAGGTGAAACAGACACAGGAGAGGTGGTTGGTTGGTTGGTTGGTTGGTTGATTTTTATGGTGCAAGGGCCATGTTTGACAAGAGTGCCAGACACAAGACCATCAAAGAGTTTTAAAAACATGGTATAATGGTTAAAATCAGGCTGTGTCAGTAAAAGTGAAAAATGAGAATGATGAAAAGTGTAAAAGCTAGATAAGTTTAAAAAAAAGTCAATTTGTTTTTAAAATGTAAAAACTGTGAATGTATTTCAGTGGTCATCTACGAGCTGCTGCAGCATAGCTGTGCCGTTGTCCAACAAATGAGAATGAAATTAGTGAAACCGATGATCACGAAAATTAATACATCTACATAAAACATGAGTGATAGTGAGTCAGCAGTTGCACATCTCACACATCAGGACAGTGTCACTACTCAGCAAGAAGTGGTGGGAGAAACGACAATACTCAATGCAGAGGCGCACAAGTACAACTTCCTCATAACGGTTTGTCAGCAAACTATGGCCATAGCCCGATCTGAGGTTTGATAGAGAGAAGTTTGTTCCTGCTCTGTTAAGACCGGAGGAACTGCCACTCAGCCACGATGAATGTGCGCATTCCAGGACGAAAATCTTGAAAACACACTGGCAGTCGATTGATTGTCAAGGAGGATACGGATCTGGCAGATGCACTCGCCGGATCGTTACCCCGAATCCCAACATGGCCAGAAACCCGACAGAATCGGACCAGGAATCTAGCACCCGTCACAGTCTGCAAAAGGCGATGAACATTGCTGGTGACTGGAGAATCATTGCCCTCTGGAGAAGACAAAACATGGATGACTGACTGGGAGTCAATGTAAAGTATGGCACGACGATGGGGTCCAGACTAGATGTGAGGCAAGGGGAGGAGCACCGCATGCATCTCTGCCAAAAAGACTGTTGCTCCCGGCTGAAGCTTCACAGCATAAGTCTCATCGACACACACAAGTGCTGAACCTACACCATCACCGGACTTAGAGCCATCAGTGAAGACAGGCACGAAGTCGGAATGGAGCGAAAGGTGAAGATTAATTTTATATCAGCTTTCCATTTCATGTGTGGCATTGTTGCCCACAGAGTAAACTTGGGAAGACAACTTATCTCCCACTAAGATCATCTTATGCAATATGCTTAAATGAAAAACCCCATAAAATTTAGTGCAACTAATAACATTTTTTTTTTTTCTTATCCTATTTAACAAACTGAAACTTTACTTATGTCTACATATCATACCTAATGCCAAGCAAGTGGTGATAACAGCAGGTAAACCTTCTGGAATGGCTGCAACAGCTAAAGCAACTGCAATCTTGAAATAATACACAGCACCCTGTAAAGACCAATAAATATGTAAAGTATGTATATGTACATAAAACAGTACTGTCAAAAAAGAATACATAAACGTTGGAAATTTAGTAAACCTCTATAGTTAAACATCATGCAGCAAGCACACTTGATTTCTTACCACTTAATAACATAAGCACCTTGGATTACAGTTGTTAATGAAACATAAAATCCAAGTTGCAACCATGTTTTTAAACTTCATCACAATAATTATTTACAAACTTCAGATACTCAAAAATCACATGGTCACCGAACCAACTGAAATAATTCAATCTTTTGCTTAAACAGGGTGTCTACCAAATTTGGGAAATGCAATTTCATAATCAAGTAGTAATTTTCATGACCATTTTTAAAAGCTATCTCTCTCTCTCGATATATAAATATCATCATCATCATCATTGTCAACCATTATCAATCCACTGCTGGACGAAGGTCTCCCCAAGTTTCCACAACGGTCTGTCTTGTGCCAGTCTCCTCCATGTCACTCCCGCATATTTACGAATTTCATCCACCCATCTCCCATGTGGTCTTTTTCTGGGTCCTTTTCCTGTCCCTTGGAATCCAATCTAAAATTTCGGCTGTCCATCTATGGTCTGTCCTTCTGGCAGTATGTCCAGCCCATTGCCATTTCAGGGATTTAACTCTGATCATGATGTCTTCCACTCGTCATTTTTCGGATCCACGAGTTCCTCTTCTTATCTCTCCTGGTTATACCAAGCATGCACCTCTCCATGCTTCTTTGAGTTGTCTGCAGCTTTTGTATGTCTCTTTTAGTTAAGGTCCACGCCCTGCACCATACGTAAGCACTGGAAGGATGCATTGATCAAACACTTTTCTTTTAAGACATAATGGCATATTGCTCTTGAAAATTATGCTGTTTCTTCCAAAAGCTCTCCAGGCAAGTTTTGTACGCCGATTAATTTCTTCATCAATGTGACCCTCACTTGATATCTGCTGTCCAAGATAAACATACGTATCTGTTATCTCCAGTTTTTCTCCATCAATCGATAAATCTTCATTTCTTGTAAAAGCATTGAACATCACTTTTGTCTTCTGAAAGTTCATTTTTAATCCCACTTCTTTACTCTTGTCAGCAAGTTCCTGGATCATACTCTGCAGCTCTGATGGGGTAGTTGCAAAATGACTACGTCATCAGCAAAACGAAGGTGGGTTAGATAATCTCCATTAATCTTTATCCCTTTGTTTTCCCAGTTCAGTGATTGAAAGACATTTTCAATGTGGCATTAAAGAGCTTCGAGATATGGTGTCACCTTGTCTCACTCCTTTTCCAATTTTTATGTGTGTTGTATTTTCAAACAGCCGAATCTTTGCACTTGCATTTTCTATAGATGTTATTAATAATATTAATGTATGCATCTTCAATACCGCAGGATTTCAGAGCCGTGGTAACTGCTGATGGTTTCACCGGAATCAAAGGCTTTTTCATAATCGATAAAAGCCATGCACAATGGAAGTTCATATTCCCTCGCTCTTTCAATCAGTTCTCTCAGTACGTGGATATGATCTATTGTGCTGTAGCCACACCTGAATCCAGCTTGTTCTCTCGGTTGAGCCATGTCCAGTGTTACCTTCAAGCGGTGTGAAAGAACTTTAGTGAAGATTTTATAAACCACTGATAGGAGGCTGATAGGTCTGTAGTTCCTGAGATCCTCAGTGTCACCTTTTTTATGTAGCAGGATCATTGTAGCATTGTTCCAATCCTCAGGAATCTTCCCTTCATTAAGGCATCGAGTGAAAATTTCGTACTGTTTCAATTTCTCCACTTGCTTCTTGTATGATGTCTATAGTAATTCCATCTTCTCCTGGAGCTTTCCCTCGCTTCATGTTCTTGATTGCATGAGCAACTTCTGCTGGGAGGACTGAAAGAACTCTGGTACCTTTCATGATGTCTGGAGTACATGTATCATCCCTTTCATATAATTTGGAGTAGAAATCTTTCACTCTTGTCAAAATTTCACCTCTATTTCTTGTTATAGAACCATCTTCTTTTCTCAGAGCCATAATCTGTTTCTTCCCTTACTGAGATGTCCCTTTGCTATCTTAAGGCTTTGGTTGTTTTCAATTGCTTTCCTCACTAGCTCACAGTTGAATTTCTTCCTTACGTCTTCAGTGATACTTTTCGTGTTGTCTTGCATAGCTCTATATATTCCACTTTGGAAGTCACATCTACTTTAGTTGACCTCATCTCTCTTCTTGCATCAACATTTTGGTTTTTCCTGATAATTTGTTCACATGCAACTTGTTCTTAGACCCAGCTAATTTTGTTGCTGTTTCCATTAGAGCTTTGGTTACTTTTCTGTTAACTTCCGAAATATCCACTTCTTCCGATGTTAGGCCTTCTAAAAACAGAGAATCTGTTCTTCAGTTCCAACTTGAAAGTATTATGGTGTTTTTTAAGGTTGGTTATGTCAATACATTTTGTTTGTCTTATGAGCTTGCCACGTTCCAGTTTAGTGTTGAGGTGCATCTTACATCTCACCAATCTATGGTCACTACCTGTGTTGAACTTGTTCAGCACACTGCAGTCTTCGATGACGAATTTTTTGTTACACATAATAAAATCAATTTCACTTGTCGTCCCAATTGGATGTCTCCATGTCCATTTCCTGTGTGGCTTTTTCTTGAAAAAGGAGTTCAAGATGAAAAATCCTTCTGCCTCTGCAAACTCAACGAGAGTATTTCCACGCTGGTTTCTGTTGCCGTGACCGAATTTACCTACTGAAGTTTCATTCTGTTGCCGTTGCCCTATTTTTGCATTGAAATCTCCCATAATTATCTTCAAGTGCTGCTTACCTTTATTATTTAGATGACGAATTTCCTCATAAAATTCTTCAATTTCTTCTTCAGGATGACTTGTGGTGGGTGCATAAGTTTGAATAATCTGAGCCTGGTATCTTCTCGATAGTTGGATAACGAGTCGTGCAGCTCTGTCAGAGGAACTTTCAACTTCTACCACTTTATCCTTCAGTTTCTTGTTTATTATAAATCCAACACCACTAGTTCTGCCAGTATCTGTCCCACGATAATAGAAGAGATGTCCACTTTTCAGTTCAATGAGATCTTCTCCTTTTCTCCTTACCTCACTTAGCCCGACGATGTCCCACTTGATCCTTTGTGTTCCTCTTCCAATTCAAGAAGCCTTGAATCAGAAGATAGGAGCGTCCGTTATAGGTAGCCAAGGTCAGCATCAAATGGCAGCCTAGTCCGGTCCTCCGGGGATTCTTAGCACCCTCTGCCTTCATGTCGCACTGGCCGCTGCCTTGGCCAGGTACATTCCAGCTGCCGGAGACTGAGGGCCAAGATTTAAGTTGTAGAGTCATTTTGGAGGTAGCCATTATAACTCACCACGCTGGCCAAGCGGGTTGGTGAGTGTGGGATAGCATTTCCTCTGATCCCGATGGTATAGTTATACCGCTATTGGCGGTCGTCAGAGCCCCTTTAGTGGGAACAGGATGCACCACGAGAAGGCGGGGTTGACATTTGTCAAGGAGAGGCTGTGATGTTACGCATCACCTGACCTTACATCCCACCGCCAATAGCGGTATAACTATACCATCGGGATCAGAGGAAATTCTATCCCAGACTCACCAACCCGCTGGCCAGCGTGGTGAGTTATGGCCAAACCCCTCCAAAATGACTCCACAACTTAAATCTTGGCCCTCAGTCTCCGGCAGCTGGAATGTACCTGGCCAAGGCAGCGGCCAGTGCGACATGAAGGCAGAGGGTGCTAAGAATCCCGGAGGACCGGACTAGGCTGCCATCTGATGCTGACCTTGGCAACGTACAATGGACGCTCCTATCTTCTGATTCAAGGCTTCTTGAATTGGAAGAGGAACTACAAAGGATCAAGTGGGACATTGTGGGGCTAAGTGAGGTAAGGAGAAAAGGAGAAGATCTCACGAACTGAAAAGTGGACATCTCTTCTACTATCGTGGGACAGATACTGGCAGAACTAGTGGTGTTGGATTTATAATAAACAAGAAACTGAAGGATAAAGTGGTAGAAGTTGAAAGTTCCTCTGACAGAGCTGCACGACTCGTTATCCAACTCTCGAGAAGATACCAGGCTCAGATTATTCAAACTTATGCACCCACCACAAGTCATGCTGAAGAAGAAATTGAAGAATTTTATGAGGAAATTTGTCATCTAAATAATAAAGGTAAGCAGCACTTGAAAATAATTATGGGAGATTTCAATGCAAAAATAGGGCAACGGCAACAGAATGAAACTTCAGTAGGTAAATTCGGTCACGGCAACAGAAACCAGCGTGGAAATACTCTCGTTGAGTTTGCAGAGGCAGAAGGGTTTTTCATCTTGAACTCCTTCTTCAAGAAAAAGCCACACAGGAAATGGACATGGAGACATCCAAATGGGACGACACAAGTGAAATTGATTTTATTATGTGTAACAAAAAATTCGTCATAGAAGACTGCAGTGTGCTAAACAAGTTCAACACAGGTAGTGACCATAGATTGGTGAGATGTAAGATGCACCTCAACACTAAACTTGAACGTGGCAAGCTCATAAGACAAACAAAATGTATTGACATAACCAACCTTAAAAACACCATAATACCTTCAAGTTGGAACTGAAGAACAGGTTCTCTGCTTTAGAAGGCCTAACATTGGAAGAAGTGGACATCTCTGAAGTTAACAGAAAAGTAACCAAAGCTCTTATGGAAACAGCAAGCAAAATTAGCTGGGTCTAAGAACAAGTTGCATGTAAATAAATTATCAGGAAAAACGAAAATGTTGATGCAAAAAGAAGAGAGATGAGGACAACTAAAGAAGATGTGACTTCCAAAGTGGAATATATAGAGCTATGCAAGACAGTACGAAAAAGTATCACTGAAGACGTAAGAAAATTCAACTGTGAACTAGTGAGGAAAGCAATTGAAAACAACCAAAGCCTAAAGATAGCAAAGGGACATCTCAGTAAGGGAAGAAAACAGATTATGGCACTGAGAAAAGAAGATGGTTCTGTAACAAGAAATAGAGGCGAAATTTTGACAAGAGTGAAAGATTTCTACTCCAAATTATATGAAAGGGATGATACATGCACTCCAGACATCATGAAAGATACCAATACCAGAGTTCCTCCAGTCCTTCCAGCAGAAGTTGCACATACAATCAAGAACATGAAGCGGGGAAAAGCTCCAGGAGAAGATGGAATTACTGTAGACATCATACAAGAAGCAAGTGGAGAAATCGAAACAGTACTCGCCCAAATTTTCACTCGATGCCTTAATGAAGGAAAGATTCCTGAGGATTGGAACACCGCTACAATGATCCTGCTACATAAGAAAGGTGACATTGAGGATCTTGGAAACTACAGACCTATCAGCCTCCTATCAGTAGTTTATAAAATCTTCACTAAAGTTCTTTCACACCGCTTGAAGGTAACACTGGACATGGCTCAACCGAGAGAACAAGCTGGATTCAGGAGTGGCTACAGCACAATAGATCATATCCATGTGCTGAGAGAACTAATTGAAAGAGCGAGGGAATATGAACTTCCATTGTGCATGGCTTTTATCGATTATGAAAAAGCCTTTGATTCGGTGAAACCATCAGCAGTTACAATGGCTCTGAAAACCTGTTGGTATTGAAGATGCATACATTAATATTATTAATAACATCTATGAAAATGCAAGTGCAAAGATTAGGCTGTTTGAAAATACAACACACATAAAAATTGGAAAGGGAGTGAGACAAGGTGACACCATATCTCCGAAGCTCTTTAATGCCACATTGGAGGGTGTTTTTCAGTCACTGAGCTGGGAAAACAAGGGGATAAAGATTAATGGAGATTATCTAACCCACCTTCGTTTTGCTGATGACGTAGTCATTTTTGCAACTAGCCCATCAGAGCTGCAGAGTATGATCCAGGAACTTGCTGACAAGAGTAAAGAAGTGGGATTAAAAATGAACTTTCAGAAGACAAAAGTGATGTTCAATGCTTTTACAAGAAATGAAGATTTATCGATTGATGGAGAAAAGCTGGAGATAACAGATACGTACGTTTATCTTGGACAGCAGATATCAAGTGAGGGTCACATTGATGAAGAAATTAATCGGCGTACAAAACTTGCCTGGAGAGCTTTTGGAAGAAACAGCATAATTTTCAAGAGCAATATGCCATTATGTCTTAAAAGAAAAGTGTTTGATCAATGCATCCTTCTAGTGCTTACGTATGGTGCAGAGACGTGGACCTTAACTAAAAGAAACATACAAATGCTGCAGACAACTCAAAGAAGCATGGAAGAGGCATGCTTGGTGTAACCAGGGAGAGATAAGAAGAGGAACTCGTGGATCCGAAAAATGACGAGAGTGGAAGACATCATGATCAGAGTTAAATCCCTGAAATGGCAATGGGCTGGACATACTGCCAGAAGGACAGATCATCGATGGACAGCCGAAATTTTAGATTGGATTCCAAGGGACAGGAAAAGACCCAGAAGAAGACCACATGGGAGATGGGTGGATGAAATTCGAAAGTATGCAGGGGTGACATGGAGGAGACTGGCACAAGACAGACCGTTGTGGAGGAAACTTGGGGAGACCTTCGTCCAGCAGTGGATTGATAATGGTTGACAATGATGATGATGATGATGATATCCCAATCAGAGGCAGCGGTATATGCACACGCACACATACTGTAAGTATATATTCAAGGAGGGTACTCTGCCCTCCCTTTTTTTATATGTAAAAAGTGTCCCCTGCCTTTCTGCTAGTAACAAAAAAACTGACTCATCATACTTTGACTATGCCTAAAGTAAGCTGAAATACTACTACTCACCATTGTGCTACATGATTTCTTAACACATCTTTCTTCAACATTTACACCTGAAAAATGTGACTTCGTAAGCTGAATAATTTAAATTGCTAAACTGATATCAAAATTTTGTACACATATTTCTATGCTGAAACATTTTCTGCTTTTAACAGTTTTCTTTGTGTGGGAGTGCATAAGTGCCTTTTTTTTAATACTTGGATCATTAGACAGAAACCACATTTATGTCCTACATGGTCAGTGTGCATGGAGAATTACTTACTGTCACAAGAAAATGAACAATTATTAAAAATAAAAAGGATGAAAGAAATACGGGATTACGCCATATAATACAAATTTTGAAGATGACAATCCGATTTTTGGCGTAAAAAATTTTACGCCAAAAATCGGATTGTCATCTTAAAAAAAAAATAAAAAGGAATTCAAGAACCCAAAGCAAAATTCATGAATTTTTCATGACCCGTTTCTGAATTCGTGACCTTTTCATGACCAGTAGGTACCCTGTTAAATATTACTTCCTGTGGTTGAAACTATTACGTATTTAAAACCCAATAACTTATAAAATTAAAGAAATACAGACTGGAAATACATCACCACACCATTGTAGTGCTGAACGTTTTCATCAACACTATTTGACATCCTCAGAGCTAAAGTAACTTATTTCAGATGTAGCAGCTACTCAGTAAACATGGCTGTTCATACTATGCCAACATTAATTGATCCAATCCCCTGAAAATCCCGCAGCCTTACTAGGGTTTTATGACTTTTAATTCAATCAGTATTTTAAAACTCATTATTATACCTTATATTATAACAACCCAATTGTATTATAATAATTCAAAAATTTATTTACATTTACCTTCTTTTAGCAATATTTACACATTTTAAACGTTTAAATCACAGAATATATATGAAGAAAAATACAATAAACCACAGTCTTAAAAACACCTGAATTATTTAAAAAAAAAAAAAAAGCATCCAGTTTCTTTTGTTTCCTTGGAATAAGCTCTGAATCTGCCTTTCTTTTGTATTGAATTTCGCAATGACTGTTGGAATGGGGAAAGGTTCTTTTTCCTCCTTCACATACATAACTGGAACATTCCTCAACACACAAGGATTTGGAAGATCCCTGTTCATATATGGAACTACGAATTTCTTTTTGACATGAACTGGAAGGGATTTCATGAGTTTCTATATTTGAAATATGCACATCAGAACTAGATTTTTCAGCATTTAAGTCCTCCTGATATGCTCTCCAACTTCTATTGATATTTACAAGTAAATCCTTATTAATTGGATCAGTCACAGGATTTTTCAAGCCATATTTTTGGCAAGTTGCTTCTTTGGAAGACATTAAATCATATTTAACAGTTTACACTGCATCCAATGAATCAATTTTAAGAGATGTTCTACAAGTCAGTCAGAATATCATCCATTAAGTTGAAAGCACTTTCAACTAGTGGGCCGTGGAAGCAGGTATGGCATGCCTTGACTAATTTTCCTAACATAGGATACTTTTTATCATTTGTAACTTCATCTTTTAAGTAAAAAATTTTAGACCAATATTTATCTATCGCACATTCAATTTTTTTTTTTATTGGTAACACAACAGTAGAGCATTTCATCAGTAATATCAATGTCAGTTTGGTATAATCTTAATTCTGCACACAGTTGTGGTTTTTCAGCCTCAGAAAATATATGAGACAGATAAAAAGATAATTTTTCAAATGCTAACATAGTACTAGTTTTACCTCTTAGCTCTGGGTCCAATGCTGTAAAACTAATAAAAAATGAATTTCTAACAGGAATTTTTGTATCAAATACTGTGCTGTGTTAGTGTAGGCTTTGACCAAAAAGGTTTTGAATTCTTTTGCTATCACATGGTCCTTTGATAATTTTTTCATAATGGTGCAAGCTTCTGATCCAATATACAGCAACTTGCTGGGTAAGTGGAAATTAGAGTTACTAACATCAAGCTTTAACAAATCCTTGTAAGACATGCACTTCGAAATAACTTCTGGCTTTATAAAAAAAAGTAAATTTTATCAATTTATAAATGCTGGTATGTAACATATGAAGCATTGGTTTCTTGGTTTCAAATAATTTTATGTACACATCAAATTCTGGTAGCACTGCTGTATATAATGCTATTTGCAATAAAGTTTTTTCTGCAAAACAAATAATCTGCTGATGATTCTCTTTTTCTGAGCTACAGCATCTTTTGTACGTTTTTGGGAATGTAAAGAGGAATGTACTCCATCTACAAGCTCTTTTTGAGAAGATGAAATATTTCTATTATCATACACAGCTTCAACATCAGAAAAATAACACTGTTAATTTTTTTTATCCACATAACAAAAATAAAATACTATAAGAGCATCCCACAACTCTTTAATTCTATTTAAGACAGTTAAAATATACACCCATCTGTGATCTGGCCTCTTCAAGGGCTTCAGTTTTTTAATTCCAAGCACTGCACATATTTTGAAAAAATTCTCCCTTTTGCTACAGCTTTTCATGTCAAAATCAATATCATCAAAAAATCTTTCAGGTAACTTTCGAAAAACAAAATTTTTTTTTGGCACAGTTATTTGCCATATCACAAGTGTCACTATCAATATCTAATAAGTGAGGTGCTTTATTTCTTCTTATTCTAGTTTAGACACCACTTTCTTTCCCACGCTTAGTGTTACACGAATCCATTAAAATACTAGTTAAATTTTTCCATGGAATCTGATTTTCTTCAATGGTACTGACAATTGCTATATAAATAGCTTGCACATTGCAAGATTCCAGTTTTAAAGAAGCAAGATGATGAACCACAACCTCACTGTGATCGTCATCGTAAAACTGCACTAGCATTGCAAGTATGCTCTCTTGTGCATTGCTAGTACTTTCATCCACATTTAAAGAAAACGTTGTGGTTCTTAAAGTTCTAATTATATTTTCTTTAACTGTTCTGCCAATTCCGCAGGCGGTCGTAGTGAGCGATGGGTTTGCCTCCTCGGGGCGCTCTGTGGTAACAATGGCACACACAACAGCAACTAGCGCCTCTGTGATTCTTGGACAGGTGCAAGCTAGTTCTGTGTGACATTGGCGTAAAGACCCCAACTCACTGGGTTTTGTTCCAGAATCCTTAGGTTGAATGACCAACTGGAACTCTCAGCTGTGGGCTAATCCCCCACACTGATGTACTTACCTGATTAAAAAGACAAAAAGAAATATTAAGAATGACTCAAGTGTGGGATATGGTAGACCTACCACACTTCAGAAGGACGGTCCACCACAGAATCGACCTGGACTTTCTAAACGGCATATGAGAAAGCGATCTCAGCTGAGTGAATGTAAGATTGGTGTATGGAATACTAGAGGTATAAATGGCAAGTTGAGTGAGGTGACTGAGGAGATGAATAAGTATAGACTGGATGTGCTGTGTGTAAGTGAAACCAAAAAGAAGGAAATTGAGGTAGAAGAAGTGAATGGCACGGTGAGTGTGTGGTCTGGAGTATTGGATAATATGAGAGGACAGGCTGGTGTAGGTGTGATTTTAAGTGAAAAGATGAAGAATAACTTGATTCACTATAGTTGCATAAGTGAGAGAATTCTCTGGATTCGTTTGAAAGTGAAACTTCAGAGAACTGTAATTGTTGTAGTGTATGCTCCTTGTGACTCGGAACCTTCTGATAAGAAAGAAGATTTCTGGAATGAGCTAAAACCTGTTTTGAGCCAGTTTGGTGCTAAAGAAAAAGTTATAATAGCAGGGGATGTCAATGCTAGAGTAGGTGTGCAGAATACAACTTCTGACAATGTTCTGGGTAAGTTTAATGATCCTTGTGTGAATGATAATGGTTAAAGATTAATCGAACTCCGCATTGAGAATGATTTGTGTGTATCTAATACATTTTTCAACCACAAGTATATACACACATATACTTGGGAAAATCGTACTCTTGGTCAAAAGAGTGTGATAGATTTTGTTGTTTACGATCAGCGTTTGAAACACTTAGTTGTTGACACCCGTGTGATGAGAGGTGCGGATGTTGGTTCTGATCGTTACTTGGTAGTGTCACGAGTGAAACTTAATGTTGGTTGGAGGAAAAGGAATAGGAAGAGGCCCAAAATGGAAAGAATAAAGGTTGATAGGCTCCTTGAAGATCATCAGCGGTATTCTGACTTACTCAGTTAACGACTGAAGGATCTGAGTCTTGTGAAAGGGATGTAGAAAAGAAGTGGGAATGTTTTAAGAACTGTGTTGTTACTGCTGCTAAAGAGGTCTGAGGCACCACAATAGTGGGTAACAATAGAGGTGATGCTTAGTGGAATAGTGAGATTGATGAGGCAGTAAAGAAAAAGAAGGAAGCCTATTTGGGGATGTTGCAAGGTAGAGTCTCTGTGGATGAATATCGCTGTAAGAAGTGTTTCCTTGTATAAGGGAAAAGGTGATCAGACTGAATGCAAGAACTATCGTGGTATTAGCCTACTGAGTGTGCCAGGGAAAGTGTTTGGTAAGGTTGTTATTGAAAAAGTACGGGGTCTTACATGAGAGGAAGTGTGGGATGTTCCGAGTGGTTTTATGCCTGGTAAAGGCTGCACTAACCAGATTTTTGCATTATGCATGATGATTGAAAAGTATCTGGCTGTTGGGAAGAAAGTTTTTACTGCCTTCATAGATTTAGAGAAAGCTTACGACCGAGTCAATAGGACACTTTTGTGGAAGGTATTGAATGAATATGGTGTTACTGGGAATCTACTTAATAGTGTAAAAGCCATGTATGCTGGTAGTAGAGGTTGTGTAAGAGTGAATGGTGTTTTATCAAAATGGTTTTTCATTGGTGCAGGATTTAGACAAGGTTGTGTAATGTCACCATGGCTGTTTAATATATTTATGGACGCATGCATGCGTGAGGCTAAAACAGATAATAGTGGTTTATGTCTTGGTGATATCCGTGTGTGCAGATTGCTGTATGCTGATGACACTGTCCTGTTGGCAGAGAGCAAAAGTGAGTTGCAGAGTATGCTGACTGGGATGCACGAAGTCTGCATGAAATTCAAACTGAGTATAAATAAGGAAAAAACCAAAGTTATGGTGTTTGAGAGAGGAATCGGTAGCACTGAATGTAATGTAAGTATAAATGGCACTGTGATTGACCAGGTGAGTGAGTTTGTGTATTTAGGAAGCATGTTTGACAGAGAGAACAAGTTGGATGGTGAAAATCAGGAGGCGAGTGAATTCTTCTTTGAAAGTCATAGCTGCTCTGGGAGGTTTTCACAGGAATGATGGGTTCTCTAGAGAGTCCCGCATGGCTGTGTATGAAACTGTAATTGTTCCTACTCTGATGTATGGCAGTGAAACCTAAGTACTGCAGAAGAAACATAGGAGTCGTTTGTATGCTGGAGAAATGCATTACTTACGTGGGGTTTGTGGCAAGACACGATCTGATTGTGTGAGGAATGAAGACGTATTGCAGTTGTGTGATGTAAAGCAAAATGTTGTTAGCAAGGTGGAGACCAATATGCTTCGGTGGTTTGGCCATGTTGAAAGAATGAGTGATGAAATGCTTACTAAGAAAATCTTTTCAGCCCAAGTGGCAGGAAGGAAAGGCAGAGGAAGGCCAAGGAAGACATGGGTGGATCAGATTCAGGAGTGTCTGCATGAGAAAAAGATTATGAGTATGAAGTATAAAAGATCTTGTGTACAGCGTGTGATGGATATCAGTGAAGCACGAGTTGTATGTCAAGATCGCTGTAAATGGCGAAGTTTGATACGACAACAATAGGTAAAAATATCTGGAAGTTTGTATTTCTTTTTGGAGCTAACCTCTGAATCTCAGAAAACAGCTTAGTGATATGTATGTATGTTTTACCAATTCCGTATTTTAACTTGTAACATACGGTAGTTTTGTTCATGGACAGAGATTTCAGCGCAGTTTGGTCCCGGCTTAATTCTTGACACAGCTCAATCAAATTTGGTGCCAAACTAAAAGAAAGAGAATTTTCAGCGATGAATGATGATACTAATACTTCTTGACGAGCTTTTCTAGTCATTATATTAAGTGGTCGATTATCGCTCTCCACCAGATCATCTGTATTCTTCGCACTTGCATAATGACTCAGGGTCATTGAACCTTTAAAACATTTTGAACTTTTAATATGTGCCATAGTTTTTGCATGGTTCATTAAGGCTTTATAACCTCCACCATATTTCAGTAATGAGTTACAAAACACACAATAAGCTTGTCCCGCACTATCTATTTTCTTGCCCCATGTGCTGACAGTAACGTCATTACTATCCGTGCGTTCAAGCCAATCCCATCGAAAAGCATTCCGGACAGACTCTTCTAAATTGATTATATCTCTGCTAATATCAAGAAATTTCATACTGAAATTCTCTAAGCCGCTACTTGAGTATCAGCGTCGAACGGAAAGGAGACAAATTCACTTCTCACACAAGCGTCTGAACTCTCAAACACAGGTCCTTATGGGAGTTCTACTGCGCATCACAGACTTCTCACCCACCAAACCGGAAAACACGTGACACGAAGGCATGAATCTAGCAATTCAATCTAGCAATTCATGCTGCAGACATATGACTTGTAGGTTCTCGCATTAAAAAAAATCGTACTACAGTAGAATTCGATGATTTGGGCTCGTGCAACAAAAAAAAAAAATAATAATAATAATAACCTGCTGCTCTGACTCAGGTTATGAACTGGCTTTTGAAAACCTTTAGCATTTTAGCAAAAATCTCCAGAAACATTTCAGCATTTTGAAATATTTTTTTAGCATTTTTTATGAACAATTTAGCATTTATTTAGAAAGATTTATTTAGAGACCAATAAAAACTCGAGTTTAAAAAATAATTATTAAAATGTTTTCATTAATTTACAATGCGACAATGTTTTTTATTTAGCCATTTTTCATATGCAATTCTAAAATCCAATTCTTGTAACCTGGCCCTTCTATGTTAATGCTTAATATGTGATTTACATTTTCTATTGATAAACGATTTCTAATAAGAAAATTCCATACGAAAAACAGCTGAAATGTAAAGACAAAACAAAAGAAAAATAAATAAAATAAAATCACTTTGAATGCAAACAACGAAAACCAAAAGCTTGCCCCGTTCTGTAAATGTCAAACATAAAATTCTCATCTTCGCTCAGATGAGCAGCAAACAAAAAAGAAATGTGAAAAAGTACTTCGCGGATCTTTCGAAGTAACGTAAACAACAACACACTCCGAGCTCCCGCTAGAGTGTGTTTGTTTATGTTACGGAGCGTGAGAAAATGTATCATTACAAGCTGGCGCGCAAGCGCAGTAATGACAAGCAGGAGGTAAACGCAGGTGTTATTCGCCAATCTTTTGCAAACAAAACAGTATAAAAAAGAAAGGAAGTCACTACTCTGTGCTTTAACCTTTAACTGAAAGAAAAGAAGACACATAATGTATATATATCAGCCATGAGAACCGACAAACATTTCGTTAAGTCAGCGGGAAAATAAGTGCACAGCTCTCGTGAGGTCTGGTAGAACTAAGTGGATGGTTGCCGGAGATTGAAATATTTTGATTGAGCAATCGCAATATTAAAAATTCCGTAAAAAAAAAAAAAAAGACCTCTATCCGTAAATCTGTAAAATTAAGCAGAAATCCATAAAAGTTGCCATGTTACATACTTTAAAATTTGTACGTCTCAATGTGATGACGTGAGAAAAATTGGAAGATTTTAGGGTCGGAAAGGTGAAAAATAAATACAAGCTGGGAGATGGGACGCCATTTCTTGTCAGCGAGAGGGAGGATGGCGATGGGTCGGCCATGTTGTATGTGCCAGTGGAAGGAAGAAAAAAAAAAAATCCTTTCCTCAGTGAATTTTGCGTGGAAGAGAGGCTCCAGATTACGCGTGCGGGGATGGTGGCAGAAAGTATTGTTGGGTGTAGTACAGTGAGAAAAGCCACATGGCCCAGCCGCTCAGCGCTCTTGCACAGGATTGGTTGTGCAAACTCCGGGGGTCGGAAAAGTTCGAAGAGGTGCGAAAAGTTACAACAGACTTTTGCTCTCTTTGGTCTCTGAACGTGATCGAATAAGATGGTTTTTCTCCGTGATAGCGGCGTGGAATACGGAAACCAGCCGTTAATAACGCTGTTCTACCAAGGTGGAATAGCAAAGTAGCAGAACCAACCTGTGAGTTTGGTTATACCAATGATGTTCTAATACCTGTGGGTTATTTAGGGACATAAAATTCAGGCCGCAGTCTGAGTGATCAAAGTTCACCCTCTGTCTGTGTTTCCTAAATGTTGTGTTGCTGTGGTACCTTAACAAGAACTGTGTTTCTTTTGTAGCTCAACAAGAACTGTGATGTTCTTGAATCAACAAGATCTGTGTTCATTTTGTACCTCAACGAGAATTGAACACCAGCATATGCACATGCTTGTAATGTAACTGTGTGATGAATCTGCTCCAGAATCTGAGATAAATTCTCGGAAGTGAAACTGCTCCTTTATGACAGAATGTAAATAAAACCTTGTACAGATTGTAACTGTTACGCAGCTCTATGTCATATCACGATCCTTCACCATGCCTTGGACGAGCGGCTAAGTAAGATAAGGTGACCGGTTCATGTAAGTAAAGGAATTGGTCTGGTGGCAGCTACTAAGAAATGTGTAGTAGAAAGGAAAAGTCATCTACTCATACCCTATCCTCTTATGTGTAAAAAAATATTATGTAAATTGCAATTCAACTGATGGACACCCCGAACAACGAACCACCAACAAACACACCACACTCACTTTTTCGAAATCCTTCAACATTTACGGCGAAATAATTTAGGACACTAAACTACAAATTTACCCTATGTAAACAAAAACAAAAAATAATTCAGATTTGAAACTAAATTTGTGGAATTTATTCCGAAATTTGTAAACATGGCGATGTTTCAAAATTCGTTTTCGTAGATTGATTGATTGCGCAATTGATTGTCAAATGCGATTGCTCATCTTGGACATGCTGTTTTGAACACCAATCAAGCGTGACAAAGAAAAAAATTAATTTAAACAAAAGAAAAAAAGAAAACATAAAGAGGAAAAAAACTTACCTTCAGCAATTGCAAGGATGTTTTTCTTTTTGGATTTCTGGCATAGCTCATACGAAATGTAAGGTTGACCGTCATGCCATCTTACTTTGGCCCACTTATAAAGTGAAAGATTTGGATACCTTAGGTTTTTTAGCTGGCTGTTGTGTAGTAGTAACATTTTCAATGTCGTTTTTATGTTTGGAACTTATTCCTAACCACTTACCCATATTTAGACTACAAAAAATTTTCAACATACACGAATAAAGCCACCTGAAAAAAGACTACTGTGAAAGCGAACACGTGAGAGAGAGATGGCCATGTTTGGAGACTAGGTGGTGCCAATTTTCAAAAACCCAAAGCGGGAAGAACGTAAGGAACAGCTCGGTTTATGGCATCATAGGAACTGGATTGGCTACTAGTTTCTATGCATCATTTGACATCACATGATGAAAGAAGAGAAAGTCCACCACAACAATATTTCGTATGCGCTAGATGGAATCGCGAAATTTTAATGGTGCTCACTAAGAAACGGCACCATTCAAATGTTTTCGCATTTATGCGAAAAGAAATATAAATATTTTAGCAAAATTGCATTCATTTTCGCAAAATACGATAGCAGTTTAAACCCTGCTCTGACCTATATAGGCCCACTTATTTCACCTTTAGCGAATGGGAAGATCGTTTAATTCAGAGGAGCAAATGCTGCCATCAATGACAGAGGAGGGGACGGTACCGGGAGTGTCACACAAAGCGCATCGGATAAACAACCCAGAAGATCGCCATCAACAGCGAAAGGGTGTGCGTGATTCTTAATGGTTGGGGGCCAGTGGTCTTCCTCCACTTTGCACTGTTTATAATGGCTTTTCCCTCTCACAGGGTTCGTACTCTTTTTGGGGGAAAAATTCAAGGACTTTCCAGGCCTTTTTCCAGGCCATATACAAAAAATTCCAGGATGATTACTACGCTTTACAGTATCATGCTCAAATTAGTTTTTAAAAGCAATTTCAGTTTTAAGTAATAAAAATGATGAAAGATGCAAATGGATGAGTGTGCTTTTTTACCCATTACATTTCTTTTTAAAGTTTTTAATTGGCGAATTACCCAATAATGCTAAATTGAATCGTGATGCAATTACCACAAGGCTATTCAGAAAATCCTTTCCCTCAATCAGAAAATGATTAATTTAATCAGTCATTTTAGCTGCATCACTATTCTGCACTATCTTCCATGTAATCAGACTATTATTGATAACAACTGAAATTATTATAAAATAAAGTGAGGGCAGATTCAGAATTTAAGAATGGGGAGGAGCGCACGTCTAACAGAGGACTGGTAAAAAAATCTCTGATATTTATTTCCTCCAAAAAAACACGGTGGTAAAACATGGAGGACCCATAAGGGAGATGGGGTGCTTTGCCTGTCAGAGTACATCACAAACAGCAGTTCTGAAGTACTGCTGAGTGGATCACTGAAAAGTTCGGGCCAATGTAAGACAAAACGTGGAGTTGCAAATCCATAAGTGAAAAAGTGTGATGTCTGAAAACAAGAAACGTGAGACAAAGCAAAGCACTTATCTACTTACTCAACCCCCTTTTTTTTTGAAATGGGGCATGTGCCTGTTATGCCCACAGGTGGATTCTAGCTCTGATAAAAAGTGTTTCCATACATGGGAATGATTTTTTTTTCTTTTTAACATTCCCAATAACTGCCACTGGTGGCTGCATATTGGGATGTGACTTTGAAGGCAATGAAAATCTTATTACTAGACAGAATATGTTCCAGACTTGAGGAAAATTTCCCCCAATTGTAGTACAGTTATGTTAAATCAAAAAGCATAAGCCACGGAATCACTATGCACCTCAAGAAATGATTCGGGAGTGGACGATCATAGAAAGGTGAACCAATAGAGTTTAAAACAGAAAGTGTAATTTTAGGAACATGGCAACAAATTTCAAATAAGTTTCATCATAGAAGTCAGAAAGTCCTGGCCCACCACCCAACCCAAAAGAATCTCACCACCTTTATGTCTACCAGTACACTTGCCTCATATTACTTTCCAAAAATTATTTTTCATATCAAACAAGATTGCCTCAATTTACTTTTATTTTTTTAAATCAAAATCACTGCTAAACTAAATTTATGAAGTGCTACCCCAAAATGTGGAACTAGCTAAACTATTTATAAAAACCTTAAACATAAAACAATTTCAGTTTTTTATTGGTATAAATTAGGATATTAAGTATTTTACATAAATGAAAAATGATGAGCATAAGGAATCTCTACCTCCAGTTAAGCTTCAATCATAACCAGAATCAGAATAACCACTTTTGGTTCAACTCCCAAAACATAAGACAATTATATGAATTAAGTTTTTAAAAGCTTTTTTAAAAAAATTGGAAGTTTGTCAGTTATATAAACCAAAATCTGATCAATGCATTAAGGACAATTGATTGAATTGTTTTAGTCACAAATTCATAGTAAAATGTACAGCAAAAATATGTTTTAGGAGCCCATGAGTATTTACTGTACAAGTATATATAAGGTTTTATATTACTTACCAAAGTTTTAGTCCAATAAGAAGCCCAATTGTGGAAGTTAGTTGCAGAAAGTTATAAGTTTTGGAACAGAAGAGTTCATTAGTCTATTTACATGAACTTCATATGAAAAACACTAAATAATTATGAAGATAAAAGATCAAAACTGGTTTGAAGTTCAACATGCTTCAAGAAAGAAAAAAAAGTTCATTTCTATTGTAAATTGTACAAATATAAAATTTTTATGTTTTAGTATTAATTCTCTATATGCTTGGAAGATACCACAAATATGGAGTATCAATGGATGGTTATACAAATTTAAGATTGCTGACTTTGGTTTCAAGTTCCATATCCATTTTTTAAAGTACTGCTCTTTTCTCATGAGCAGTTTTTCTAAAGCTATTAGATTTTACAATGTATGTATTGTTATTTGTAGTTTCAGCTTTTAAAGCTAAATCATCAGCAGAGTTAAGTAATTCTTTGACTTCTCCTTCAATGTGTTTCCTTTTCTTTTTTATGCTATCAATTTCATCTAAAATAGCTTTCCTTTTTCCACATATGGCTGCTTTTTCCTTTTCTTTGGACTTATCATCCAAATAATGTATGTATTTTTGCCTTGCAGCTCCAACTGATAACAGAAGGGATTTTGAGATATTTACCTTATCAATACCACCTACATAGGATATATGATCATAAATAATTATCTGCACTACAATTGACTCAATTGACTCATCTCTCAACTTTTCTACAATGAGCTCCTTATTGACTGAAAAACCCCTCTCAACAGAAGCTTGCCCATGTGACAACAGTAAAGAAGTTTCACAACTTTCCACAGTTCACTAAAAGCTTTAGTAGAAGACATGTACTCATACAATAATGTGTCTACTCTTTGTTGTTTATCTTCTGGATCAAAGTTTATGAATGAAGATTTTACTGCTGCAACACTGGTCACAAATTCCTTAAACTGCCATATTACACCATCACATAATTCTGGTTGTATTCTATGAGCATCAACAAGAAGTGTGAGAATGAATGTTAGATTCTTAATACAAGTCTCACTATTTTTTGACATCAACCAAGGATCTAAACACTTCATGTGGCGAACAAGGGAGTACTTAAGTGGATTTTTTTCCAATAGCTTCACAACTAGCTTTTGCAAAAATATTCGGCAATCCATTCTAAACTCCGTAAGTTTGCGTTCACTAATGTTCTTAGCACTTAATTCTTTCAATACCTTCTCTGTTTGAAACCCAACATCAATTTCTTTATAGTGACAACACTGAGATGCATCTGTAAGGTCTACTTGTAACAGCTTTAAGGCAGAGTTAGCTTCTGCCATTACGGTTCTTTTAACAAAGCGATTCATCATATTTCTTAGCATCTTTTCAAGATCTGTGGCCATAAAAGGCATCATTGGCTTATCTGACTGATATGCCTTGAGAAATGGTACCAGCTGTTTTGGAACTGAATTGAAGAAATGCAGTTTAGCCAAAACAAAAGGATCTTTAGTGAAAGTTTTGATAGCATCAAATGATACAGTGTGGGGATTCTTGATGCACTTCTTTTCAACTTGGTTAACATAATTTTCAATGTCTGCCCAAATTTCTAATGCTCGCTCGCAGGCAGGAATATTTTCTAGCCACCTGTGTGGGCAGAATTTTAATGGCATCTTACTGGCTAAAATTATTTTAGAAAAATCTTCCCTCCTTGCAGGTGAATCTTTAAAAGCCTAAATAATGATGAAAGCAACTTTTGAATTTCCCACAGTGTTGCTGAGGCTCCATGTCGAAAGGCATTGTTTACAATGTGAAGTCCACAGCTCCCTGTGTTTAGGAGTTGGACATTTGAGTCAGCACTAAGTGTTGATTGCAGCATATCAAAAAACTTCCAATTAACATTGGGTCCATCCATTGATAACTGCACAATGTTACACAGTGGGAAGGCACGCCATGCATTCAAGAAATTTTTCCATCATTATGTCTGCACTAGCATGACCCAAAAGAACTGATGACAAATATCTGGTTGAAACTGTTCCTTTTTCCCATAAACGAACATGTATATCCATTTGTTTTGACTGACTAAACTTGTTTAAACTTTCGTCAAACAAAATCACAAAATTTTCATTTTAGGACTTCCTGAACCAACACTGATTTAAAGTGAGGTGCCAAACCAAAGCAACAAATGTAGGAACATTTTTTTTTTCGCCACAGCTGAAGTTTCCAGCAATTCTGCTGTCAGAAAACATTAGGCTGAATAAAACATCATTACCTGCACAAGACCTGTAAGAGTAATGGGATTTAACCACTTTTAAACACCACAATGCTTCTGCTTTAATGGTTGCATTTTTTTCAAGAGGAATATGCAGAGGATTAGATGTGGATGCAATAGGCTGTACTTGTTTATCACTTGATACACATAGCAATTTATCAACAGTTAGTGGAACATTTTTACAGCTTTCTGTCAACATACTATGTTTTTCCTTTCATGTGGCTTCTTAAAGCGGATTCCCCCATATTCGAAACATCTATTATTTTAATGGATAAAAATGCATTTTGCAACATGGCAATTGCTTTCATCTTTTTTAATCCATCCAGCATATTTAGGATTTATTAGCCAAGATCACTAAAAGTACACTTACCCATATTTAATGGGGAGGGGGGTGAAAAAAATGGGTAAATCAACCGAAACAGTAAATGAAAACCAAAAAAATATCTAAGATCAGGAACCACACAACTAAAAATTGAGAATTTCCCCTGAGTAAGGGCTACACATGTGACCAATTACTATAGGCCAGATTTTAAGTAATTAAAGAAAAAGGGTCTTACTGCTATGTTCTTTCCTGCTCCCCCAGCTTTGTCCTTTAGGCAGCCTGGGTTGCAAATGCTTTGGCATTGATTTAGTCTTCATTCAAAACAAGGAAACAACACTTAGTGAAGTTACTGTTTTATGACCTGTATGCCAATCAGTAGACAGAGTGTTGTGCTAAAAGACTGTTACAAAGCATCACCTCTTACAGCTGGGCTCCAAACCAGAGGAAAGGAAATGTTAACAAACACTTAGTGCCTGAGGAAGCAAAACTTTGTACTGGGTCTCCTCCAAGTCTCAAATCTTTCATACTTACCCAGCTGGAGTGGACGTAGGGCTTCAAGCTTGGAGAATGAATACTGCTCTTATATCTATGCCTTTGAATTTAATTTCGACCATTTTCAACAGGGTAGGTTCCTAGGTTGTACCTAACAGCATACTAAAATTTCGCCAAAATCCAACCCCTTTTACGTGAATTATCGTACGGACAAATGGAAAAAAAAAAAGCATAAACGTTTCTGCAACCTACAGTTCGAAAGGGTTAGTAATTTCTAAAATAAAAACATAACGAACAGCGTGAAAACTAGCTCATACACAGAATATTTGAAACTACAGTATGCGCTCTCAATTATTAGGGATGATAGGGGGAAGGGAATAGAACTGTCCATAATTAGCATGTTCTCGTTGCGCTAGGCGCTTAAGCACTGCTGAATTCCGTCAGACCCCCAATGGTCAAATGATTGAAATGTGCTGATGTTCATGGAATGAAATGGTTGATCAGCTATGATAACCGCATAAAAGTTCGAAGGGGGAGGAGGGGGCGATTTTTTTTTACTTTATGCACCATTCTACATTACTCCAGTATTTATCTTGTCATCATCAACAATAGCAATGTAACTACCACTTACGATCGCGGATATCGGCCAACTGAAAATCTGCCATACAACTAAGGGATACAACACACAGGTATCCTGTTACAATGTATTGTAATTGAAAAAAAAAAAAAAAAAAGATTTCAGAAATTAAAATCGAAAAAAAAAAAAAACTTTCAGAAATTAATATCAAGTCATGGTGTTTTAAAAATCCGCTTTCCTTTATAATGTTTAAAAACATGTAATGTTTTTTCTTTTTTACCTGTCGTGTATAATAAAATGGGTTGATTTTTTTATGGAATCAGACGTCCATATGTCTGATTGTCTTCGTCTGAGTTCACACGTTAGCTACTGTGTACAAGTAGACATATTTTTTCAGCTCAAAAATATGTAGTTTTGTATGTATTCACAGTATAACTCATTCCGTATTCCCACAGAACAAAATTCAGCAGATACAAATGAAGAACATCAAGACCCACCCAACACCATGTTTCCGATTGTCTGCTGTTTATATTCAAGAAATGCGAATATGGATCAATGGTGAATGCAGCAACTATGGTTTTATTTATTACCAAGAAAAAAAAAAGGAGCCTGAAAGCTGTAAAGCTGAAAACGGATATTTCTCCCCCTCCCGAAAACATTCCGATTAAGTTCAAACAGCAGGAGCACGCGTCCACGCACACTCAACCTCTGGAATGTCCTGATGGAACGGCTTCTTTTCATTTGGCACATCGCCATAAATCACCACCTGCAGCTCACTGAAGTGTCTTCCTCCTTCACCCTAACTATAGGTGAAAACATAAAAAAAAAAAAATGCTGCCCAATTTTCGACAAAATGACCAAATTTACGTCATAACGTTGCAATTTACTAAAATACGTTTATCTGCTGAATTTCGCCTAAATCCATTGAAAACTTTTTAATTATAGATTTTTTTATTAAAACAGTAACTCAGACATCTGAATAAAAATGTATGTTTGTAATTAAAATAGAGTCCATATCATCACAGAAACAAAATTTAAGGATCACTCTGTTTAAATAAACCATGGCATCTAAAAAAACATAATTTGCTTGCTTTTCCGTAATTTATAATTGCCGTTTCTTTTTTGAATCCGATTTTGCAACGGAAGATTTTTTTTTTTTGCATCTGCTAAAGTTTCAAACGGAATTCGGCGAAATTTCCACTAGAACTTTATTGTGATGTATTTTAACCACTGTAAAAATTTTACTGTGTTATTTTCAAAATTCCGGAAAATGGATTTCTGAAAATATCTCTTAGTCCTTTTGAGCCGTGGAAGTGATAAACAGGTGTTTGCTTTCTTCCCAACCAAGGGCTTCCGATCAGCGCTCCCAGCTGTCAATCAACCGTTGCTTTGGTAACACACTTTCTGCTCAAGGCTCACTGTCTAAAGAGGCACACATAATAAAAATTTCCAATGCTAACTTTTTAAGTTTTAAACCGATTCAAATGGAATTTTGGGAGTGAGCTTCTGTAATCCAATTATAGTAAAAGTAAAAATTTCAGTCACTTTTGTGAAAAATTCGCAAAGATAGTTTTCTTATTTTTTATCATAAGTAGCCGAAGTCTCTTGAGGGGTGGGCCGGAAGCAAGCGTCTTAATGCAATAAACAAGGAGCAGATGAATGTGTTGTTCAGGCATACTCTTCACTGGTGGATGCCAGCTGACTTGGTAAACACGCGACCCCCTTGCAAATGCTAAATGTCTCTTCTTTCCCCTTCTGTTGTTCTCAGTAGTTGTCGGACGGACATCAAGCTCAGGGCTAGAGAATGCATCAAGCTCCCCTTCCCTAACAGACCTGCTAGTAATCATCCAATTTTATTGCACTGGAAGTAGTGCTCCCCCCCAGCCAAATTAGGATTTGGGCACATCCGAAACACCACTGTAGCCGGCGGTTTCTTTGAGAACAGAGGAGAGGAACTTAAAAAAATTAAGGGGTAACAGTCAGTAACACGATTTCCTAAAAAGGGCATTTTTTTTAAGCACTAATTTCAAATTTCAAGGCTTTTCAAGACAGCATTAAAAAAATACCGTTTTTCAGGATATTCCAGGCCTTGAAAACGTAATCATGATTTTCCAGGACTTTCCAGGTTTTCAAGCACGCGTGCGCACCCTGCTCTCATCTGCGGCCGACTTTCGGAGAAAGGAGGCGCATGTGCTATGCTGCCAAGCATTCTCCTCCCCTCTTTGCACCACCCAAGGAGCAGAATGCTGGTCACCTGGTAATGTTTCATCCATGAATGTTATGCTTTTCTAAATTCCCGGAATTTCAGGGGTGCCTTGTTCGAATTCCCCGGAGCACAAACAGGCCTGTCTAATGATGGTGCAAAGTTCACATATTTCCAAGCAATATGAATTCAAGCATTTTTCAAGGACTTTTTAAAACCAAATTACCATATATGTGTTTGCTGCCGGTCGGTCAGTAGGCAGGTATTTTAATAAGTTCAGACCATTAAACTTAGCTAGGATGGGCACACCTTCAATGACCTGCCTGTTACCCCCTGCTCCCCTGTCGGTTTAGTTTATGAACTTTAAATTGCCCATCTGTTTTGGTGTTTTTCAAAATCATTACCTTATGTGGAACATTTTGAAAGGGTACGTTATTTTTGCATTTATTTGTTGGTATATTTTTTGTTTGCTTCAACTTTTTATTTTGATGAATGACTTTGATGCATTTTTTTTTTTTTTTTTTTTTTTTTTTTGTGCAGCCAGGAGATGAAGTGCACACGCATGAAGCACAAGCAATTCCTAGAAGTTCCACCCTCCAGCAAGAACACATCCCTAACACCAGTGAACAGATACCCATCACAACTTGTGAATACATCATTCCACTTATTTTATTCCCATGGTTGACATTTACTCTGTGGTGATGTCATAGCCTAGGTACTAGCTGTCCATGCACTCCCCTGTGTTGAATGCAAGTTCTGCACTATTTGATTACCTTGGTGTGTAAAATAATTCTTTGTGCCAACATGACTGTTTAGCACAAAGAATTATTTTACACATGCTCTTTCATATCATTAGTTAAAAAACAAAAAAAAATGTCAAGTACTATTTATGGAGTCATACTTTTTCAAGTACTTTTAAAGACTTGAAAATGAACTTTTTTTCTCAAGGTCTTTTCAAAGTTTTCAAGGAGCATACGAACCATGTGTTGGGGTCCAGCATTTTAAGTTATTGGTTTTCAAATATTTAAATGTATTTTAAAACAACATGAACAAAACAAAAGATTGAATTATTTCACAGCTCTCTGACAATGTGGTTTTTGAGTAACTAAAGTTTGTAAATAGTTAATGTTATAGCATTGTCAGCATATAAATGTAGTACATTTTACTGTTTTCCATGTAGTCACCATCCAGAAAACTTGAAAATTACATCGCCCTGGAATGGAAATCATACTCGAATACCCTGTTTTACATTTGAGCATGCTACCATTACACCACTCAGGACAACAAAGTTCAAGTAACTGAAGCTAAGACGACGTAATTTAAGAATCCAAACAACTCCAGACCTGCCAACCTTCGAAATCTGAAAATCAGGATATTTTTACAGCTCATAAAATCACAAGAGCACTATTTTTTTGTTATCGGCATTATTCAGATGTAGGAACAATTTCCCAGAAGTTGTATTATTGGTCCACTGAAAGTTCTGGAGAGAGAAAAAACAGCGCGAAAATCAACACCCCCTCCCCCTACTGAAATTCGTTTTCAGGAACGTCGATTATGCAAGATAATGAAAACATAAAATGGCCCACATGTTTTTTTCCCAATAAAATAGCAGCTAACTGTTTTTCTTTTCTTCTTTAGGTTATGTGCGAATATCACAAAAAGCATCAAACTAACATCCCCTTTCGTTACAACGAGAGGCCAACTGTAACTACTCCCTTTTGTTGTTAAGTGAATTCGCCGCAACTCAACTGTAGAATGAGCATGGCTCTGTTGAGGAGAGGGGTTGAAAGACTGAATTGCAAGGAGAAGACAGGGCAGCTTCCATCTGTCAATCAATTATTGACTTCCCCAGCATTCTAGTGCCAGAGCAGGAAAGCTCTTTGCTGAAGGCATTGTATGACAATCGGACTACGAGAAATTTTTCTTAAAGCAAATTTTTTTCGACCCATCTCGGACGATTTGTTGGAAGCCAGCGCTTAGACCCCTGGGCCACCAGGGTGGCTTTCTTTTTGCAGATCGAAGGAGAGGAAAAGTACAAAACTGATTACTGTAATGCCGCCTTGTATTGACGCAGAAATAAAAGATTTCACAGTCGGTTCGAAATCATGGTGATTGATGGAATTTCGACCATCCTAACGGCTAATTCTCGGTGAAAATCAGGAGAATTTGACATTTATCCAGATGGTGGGAGGAAGGGCCAAAACTCCGGAGTCTCCCGCTTAAATCTGGAGAGTTGGCATGTATGCAACTCTCTGCATGTGTGCTAGTTGAAGCAATCCTACTTCATCATACATGCTGTCTACCAGATTTACGAAGTGGAATTTCGTGACTTTTTAGGGTCTTAACTTATTTTTTTCTTGACCTAACAAATAATGGTTTCTGAAGCAGTTTTTAAAGCTTAAAAAGTGCATGAAATAAATAAAATATTAATGAGCTTAGGCCTCTCCCATACTAAATGTAACTTAAATATGTAAAAACAAAAAGGTGTTACTACTGTAAACACTTCACAGTGACTGGTTCAGTGTTGTTTTTTTTAATTGTGGATTTTCCAGAAAAAAATCAAAAACAATCTTACAGTGAGTTTACATCTAAGATGATACAGGAATTTCTTGATAATTTACAATTTATAACATGCACATTGCTCTTATTTTAATATATATTTTTATCCTGCTTAATACTTCTACAGTTTCTTTTCAATAGCCTCAATTTTTACTTCAATACCATTTCATTCTTCTTTGGCAAGCACAATTAAATTATCATTTTTTTCTTTTTAAAATTTTAAGTTCTTCAAGAATGAACTCCCATCGATTTGCCTTTTCATTTTGTGCTCTCTTCTTAGGTGAAAGTGCACCTTTTCATTTTGAGGATGATCTTCGTACAGCTGCAATAACAATTTTTTTCTTACATCGATGTTTAAAATATCACCAGCTGATAAAATTTCTGAGTAACTTGAAGAATGTATAATCAAAGAACTTCCATGCAGATTTTCTACTAAACATTTCCTATTGACAGAAAATCCACATTCTACTGTGGCATTTCCATGAAACATGAAAAGTATCTTGCATGAAAATTTTAGAAATGGAATATCAATTTCTTCAGATTCTAAAATTTCAGTAAAACACATCCAGCCTTTTAATATCATATTTAATTAAAGGCCAGCCTTTGCTTTTCCCAATTAAAAGTTTTGAGCCTCTCTACAATAGCTGGCAAATCACATATTCTAAAATAACTTTTTTTAGAAGGTCATCTGTTTTGGCCTTTAATTTCTCAACACACATCCTAGTAATTTTAGTAAATAAAGTAGAGAGAGGGCAAGGAGCCTCTGAGTAGTAAGAAAATTGACTGAATAATTAAAAAAAAAAACATTACTATTTCTTCTTGTAAACTTTTAACCTGTAAAGTGCTAGATTTTTTACATGCCCAATTAGGCATGTAAGGGGGGGTGAATGTCTGAATAGAATTTTTACATGCCTCAGGCATGTTGGGCAACATGATTTTTGAGCTCAGATATTTAGGAAGCTTGTTTGACAGAGAAAATAAATTCGGTGGTGATAGTAGTAAACAAGTGAATTCATCTTTAAAAGACATAGCTGCTTTTGGAGAATTTCACAAGAATGATGGGTTCTCAAAACAGTCCAGAACAGCGTGCACGAAAGTGTAATTGTTCCAAGTCTGATGTACAGCTGAGAAATCTGGGTACTGCAGAATAGACATAGGAGTCATTTGTACGCTGGAGAGATGCAGCACTTATGGGGTGCTTCTGGCAAGACTTATTGTGATCACGTGAGGAATGAAAATGTGGAATGTGAAACAAACTGTTGTTAGTAAGGTGGAGACAAATGTTCTGAGGTGTTCTGGCCATATTGAAAGAATAAGTAGCAAAATGCTTACTAAGAGAATTTATGCAGCCAAAGTAGCAAGAGAGAAAGGTAGAGGAAGGCCAAGGAAATCATGGAAGGATCAGATTCAGGAATGTCTGCATGAGAAAAAGATGAGCATGAAGTACAAAAGGTCTTGTGTGAGATGGATGTCAGTGAAGTTGGAGTAGTGTGCAGTGATCGCTGTAAATGGAGGCATTTTATACGTCAACAGCGAGTTAAATCTAATGCCATCGGTTTTTAACTTTAATTGGTTCTTTGAGGAGCTAACCTCCAAATCTCAGAGAACAGCTTAATGACATGTATGATTTTTAATGCTCTATCAAACACATCAGAGTTATCTATTAACCTAATTGAGCAAATTTTGGAAGGAAATAACAAAGAACAGGAAAAGTGTGTGTATTCAGCATGTTGAACAGGAAAGTCCTTGGAAAGGTAATGAAGTGCAAAAAGAAAATTATTTAATTGCCATTTTAAGTTGCTATGGGCAGTTTTGCAGCAGCTAAATGGCAGGAAAGAAAGGTAGAGGAAGGCCAAGGAAATCATGGGAGGACCAGATTCAGCAATGTCTGCTTGAGAAAAAGATTATGAGTTTTAAGTACAAAAGGTCTTGTGTGCATTGTGTGATAGATGTTAATGAAGCTCAAGCTGGGTGCCGAGATTGTTGTATTATAAATGGAGACATTTGGTACAGATTCTAGTTCTATCAGTTAAATGTGTTCTTGGCACATGGTCTTTCTTTGAGGAGTTAACCTCTGAATCTCAGAGAACAGCTTAATGATATGTATGTACATATGAATAATGCACGAAGCACAAGTGTCAATGTCAATCAAGTGTAAATCATCCATATTTTGTTGGGTTTTCACCAGATACTGAAAATCATTTTTAAATTTATGTTTAGGCCACCATCAAAATTTGCATAATGTTCCTCACAGATAAGCTCAGTTCAGCGAGTGTTCAAGAAAATGCACTCAAAAAATCGTAAGATGTGGAGTGGCCTAAAAAAGTTGATGTTAAATATCTGTACAAAATAAATCACATGCATTTCCTGCACTTTTGTTAGATGAATGAAGGGTGAAATACTTTGCTAAGATCCCACTAAATTTCTTCTTTAGTTACTTCACAGGATATTCATAGCAAACAGATTATAAACTGGGAATCTGCTTGTAGCTCTTACTGGTCATCCATGTAACATCTCTCAAAAACTTGAAACTTTCATCGCCCTAGAGTGGGAATCGAACCCACATCTCCCGATTTCCATTCAAGTATGCTAATTGTTACACAACCCAAAACAGTGAAGTTCCAAGCAACTGAGACTAAGCAACATTAACTTAGGAATCTGAACACTCTTCAGATTTGGGCTAGTCGAAGGCATCGTCGCTTTCTTATAACGTTATTTTGACATATCTCCCATCCAAAAATGGATATAAGTCTGAAAACACCAGTACAACAGATAAATCAATGAAGAAAGAAATATTCTTCATAATACATGAGAAACTGTTAGAATTACATAGCAAACAGATTGTAAACTCTGAATTTGCTAGAAGCTCTTACTGGCATCCATGTAACATCTCACAGAAAGTGTTATTTTAACCCATCTCCCATCCAGATGGGAGACGGGGCAAAATAACGTCTAGCGCAAATCAGAAGGCTGTGCAATTGTAGTTTTTTTAATTAAAAGTGATGGGTTGTATGACTGCTCATGCAATATTGCATCAAAATAGATCACTCTGTAAAAATTAAAGCCATTCTTACTTAGTATTTAAGTGATTGAAAGTAGGCAAAATCTTTGTTGTTGTTTTTCTTCTTTTTATTGAATGTTTTCCACAAATTTTCATAGCTAAGAAAAGTCAGTCAGACCAGGTATCATCATATACAATTCCAGAGATAGACTTTGAAATTTGTGACATGTGACAGGTGGAAGCGTTTAATTTTTATTTATTTTCACTAAGCCTTAATTAAAACCAGAAATAGTCTTGCCTCTCCATTAATGCATTTGTTTACATAATTCCTGCAACTAAATACTAAACAAATACTTCACTTAAAGAAATTAGAAAAAAAAAAAAAAAAAAAAAAAAACGAATTAATTTGCAAAGAAAAAAATTTGTTTGGCAGTGTTAACTATTTTGTTGTGGCAACACGTGAACATACAGAACTACATTTTTGTTGTTGTTAGATGTTAGAACAGCTTAGTGATATGGATGAATGGGTATGAAGCTGTCTTACCTTTATCCATGAGCCACCATGAGCAGGGTCATTAAAGTGTCCTATGTTTATCGCCCAAACAGCTACACATATCACAGATATTACTTTAGATAGTTGTTCACCAAATTCGTCTAGTTTCTGTTGCAGAGGTGTCTTAACATCTTCAGTTTCCGACATCTCAGTTCGAATTTTTCCTTATTGCAGAAAAGAATTTAAAAAATTGTAGAAACACATAAAAGTTAAAAAATAATAAATTGCCCTACAATTTTATTCATTATCAATATCAAAAACAAACAAATACTTATTTCCCAAACTGGATTGTGGTAACATCATTTCTTTAAAACCAAGATGCAGATACATTGTTCATCTCAAAGTGAAGACAAAATGAAAGTAAAATGAATTCAATCAGTAATTAACAAATTTACACAATACTGATAAACAAGGTGACATCTGTGTAATTTTAAATAACCCTGGATAAATTTAGACTACAATACAAAGGACATTTTGTAAATCAGACCAGAAAAAAATTGGCATTTTTTCATAAAACCTTCCAGTGAGCAGAAACATTGCAAAACTAAACAGTTTGCACATTTTTTGTGTGCACACTGTTTTTCCAATTAATTATTTTAAAAATGACGAATGTTTAGCATATGATAGCTTGTCATTTAGAAATGGCATAGAGAATGGAAGGGGTGAGGGGAGAGAAGCAACATGATTGTGTCTTGTTATACTGCAAAAAAACATTCCTGTTAATGTACCACCATACAACATATCATCCCCAAGTAAAGTCATCATTAATCATGTCAAAACACTAGGTAAAGTGTTATTTTTGTGAAGAAGCAGTAGTGGAATCTGTCACCATTTTCCTGCACTGCACCTTCACAAAGTCACGCTGTTGAAAAAAGGTGCAGCATAGAATTTTTCTAAAAAAACAACCCTCAGAGAGAAAACAGATGAATTATTTTACATGCTAGCTATATGTCATATTGCCAGAAGGGTGGATTACTGGTGGACAATCAAAATTTTAGACTGGATTACAAGGGACAGGAAAAGACCCAGAAGAGGACGACATGGGAGATAGGTGGATGAAATTCGAAAGCATACGTGAGTAACATGGAGTAGACTGGCACAAGACAGACCATTGACCGTTGTGGAGGAAACTTGGGAGACCGTCATCCAGCAGTGGATTGATAATAGATAATGATGATGATGAAATATCATCACTGTCAACCATTATCAATCCACTGTTGGATTAAGGTCTTTCCAAGTTTCTTCCACAACTGTCTGTCTCGAGCCACTCTCCTCCATGTTACTCCGGCACGCTTTCAAATTTCATCCATACATCTCCCATGTGGTCTTCTGGGTCTTTTCCTGTTCCTTGCAATCCAGTCTAAAATTTCGGTTGTCCGTTCTTCTGGCAACATGTCCCGCCCACTGCCACTTCAGGGATTTTACTTTCATTGTGATGTCTTCCACTCTTGTTATTTTCCTTATCCATGCGTTCCTCTTCCTATCTTTCTTGGTTACACCAAGTCTGCATCTCTCCATGCTCCTTTCAGTTGTCTGCAGCCTGTGTATGTCCTTTTTAGTTAAAGTCTACGTCTCTGCTCCATACGTAAAAACTGGAAGGATGCATTGATTAAACACTTTTCTTTTAAGACATAAATGCATATTGCTCTTGAAAATTGTACTGTTTCTTCCAAAAGCTCTCCAGCCAAGTTTTATATGCCGATTAATTTCCTCATCAATGTGACCCTCGCTTGATATCTGCTGTCCAAGGTAAATGCAGGTAACAGCTATCTCTAACTTTCCCCATCAATTGATAAATATTCATTTCTTGTAAAAGCATTGTACATCACTTTTGTTTTCTGAAAGTTCATTTTTAGTCCCACTTCTTTACTCTTGTCATCAAGTTCCTGGAGCTCTTAAGAAGTAGTTGTAAAAATGATTATGTCATCAGCAAAATGAAGGTGAGTTAAATAATCTCTATTAACCATTATCCCCTTGTTTTTCCAGTTCAACGACTGAAAGAAACTTTGCAATGTGGCATTTAAGAGTATGGGAGAAATGGTGTCACCTTGTCTCACTCCCGTTCCAATTTTTATTGGTGCTGTATTCTCAAATAGCCAAACTTTTGCACTTGCATTTTCACAGATGTTATTAAACATACTAATGTAAGCATCTTCAATACTGCAGGATTTCAATGGCACGGTAACTGCTGACGGTTTCATGGAATCAAAGGCCTTTTCATAATCAACAAAAGCCATGCATAATGGGAGTTCATATTCCCTCGTTCTTTCAATTAGTTCTCTCAGTACATGAATATGATCTATGGTGCTGTAGCCACTCCTGAATCCAGCTTGTTTTCTTGGTTGAGCCATGTCCAGTGTTACCTTCAAGTAATGTAAAAGAACCTTAGTGAAGATTTTATAAACCACCGAAAGGAGGCTGATGGGCCTGTAGTTCTTGAGATCCTCAATGTCACCTTTTTCATGTGGCAGAATCATTGTAGCATTGTTCCAATCCTCAGGAATCTTTCCTTCATTGAGACATCCAGCAAAATCTTGGGCGAGTGTAGTTTCTATTTCTCCACTTGCTTCTTGTACAATGTCTACGGTAATTCCATCTTCTCCTGGAGCTCTTCCCCATTTCATGTTCTGAATTGCATGTGAAACTTCTGCCGGGAGGGCAGGAGGAACTTTGGTACTGGTACCTTTCTTAATGACTGGAATACAGGTGCATTATCTCTTTCATATAATTTTGTGTAGAAATCCTTCACTCTTGTCAAAATTTTACCTCTATTTCTTGTTACAGAACCATCTTCTTTTTTTCAGTGCCATAATCTGTTTACTTCTCTTACTGAGATGTCCCTCTGCTTTCTTCGGGCTTTGATTATTTTCAGTTGCTTTTCTCACTAGCTCGCAATTGAATTTCCTTATGTCTTCATTGATATTTTTCTGAATTGTCTTGCATCACTCTGTATATTCTACTTTGGAAGATAAATTTTCTTTATTTGTCCTCATCTCCATTCGCTATTGCATTAGCATTTTTGTTTTTCCTGATATTTTCTTCATATGCAACTTGTTCTTAATACCACCTATTTTTGTTGCTGTTGCCACAAGATCCTTGGTTAGTTTCCTGTTAGCTTCAGAGATGTCCACTTCTTCCGATGATAGACCTTCAAGAGCAGCGAAACGGTTCTTCAGTTCCAACTTGAAGGTATTATGATTTTTAAGGTTGGCCATGTCAAAACATTTTGTTTGATGTATTGAATGTGGCAAGCTCATAAATCAAACAAAATGTATTGACATGGCAAACCTTAAAAATCATCATAATACCTTCAAGTTGGAACTGAAGAACCGTTTCGCTGCTCTTGAAGGTCTATCATCGGAAGAAGTGGACATCTCTGAAGTTAACAGGAAACTAACCAAAGATCTTACGGAAACAGCAACAAAAATAGGAGGTACTAAGAACAAGTTGCAAGTGAAGAAAATATCACGAAAAACAAGAATGCTAATGCAAAAGAGAAGAGAGATGAGGACAAGAAAGAAAATTTAACTATATTTATATAATCATCATCATTGTCAACCATTACAATCCACTGCTGGACGAAGGTCTCCCCAAGTTTCGTCCACAACGGTCTGTCTTGTGCCAGTCTCCTCCATGTCACTCCTGCATACTTTTGAATTTCATCCACCCATCTTCCATATGGTCTTTCTTCTGGGTCTTTTCCTGTCACTTAGAATCCAATCTAAAATTCCGGCTGTCCATCAATGGTCTGTCCTTCTGGCAGTATGTCCAGCCCATTGCCATTTAAGGGATTTAACTCTGATCATGATGTCTTCCACACTTGTCATTTTTCGGATCCACAAGTTCCTCTTCTTATCTGTCCTGGTTACCCCAAGCATGCACCTCTCCATGCTGCTTTGAGTTTTCTGCAGCCTTTGTATGTCTCTTTTAGTTAAGGTCTACGTCTCTGCACCATATGTAAGCACTCAAAGGATTCTTTGATCAAACACTTTTCTTTTACGACATAATGGCATATTGCTCTTGATGTAAGGTCAGGTGATGCGCAATATACTACAGCCTCTCCTTGACAAATGTCAACCCCGCCTTCTCGTGGTGCATCCTGGTCCCACTAAAGGGGCTCTGACGAGCACCAATAGCGGTATAACTATACCATCAGGATTAGAGGAAATGCTATCCCAGACTCACCAACCCGCTTGGCCAGCGTGGACAGTTATGGCCAAACCCCTCCAAAATGACTCTACAAATTAAATCTTGGCCCTCAGTTTACGGCAGCTGGAATGTACCTGGACAAGGCAGCGGCCAGTGCGACATGAAGGCAGAGGGTGCTAAGAATCACCGGAGGACTGGACTAGGCTGCCATCTGATGCTGACCTTGGCTACGTACAACGGATGTTCCCTATCTTCTGATTCAAGGCTCCTTGAATTGGAAGAAAAACTACAAAGGATCTAGTGGGACATCGTCGGGCTAAGTGAGGTAAGAAAAAAAGGAGACCTCATTGAACTGAAAAGTGGACATCTCTTTTATTATCGTGGGACAGATACTGGCAGAACTAGTGGTGTTGGATTTATAATAAACAAAATACTGAAAGATAAAGTTGTAGAAGTTGAAAGTTCCTCTGACAGAGCTGCACGACTCGTTATCCAACTCTCGAGAAGATACAAGGCTCAGATTATTCAAACTTATGCACCCACCACAAGTCATCCTGAAGAAGAAATTGAAGAATTTTATGAGGAAATTCGTCATCTAAATGATAAAGGTCAGCACTTGAATATAATTATGGGAGATTTCAATGGGAAAATAGGGCAACAGCAACAGAATGAAACTTCAGTAGGTAAATTCAGACACAGCAACAGAAACCAGCGTGGAAATACTCTCGTAGAATTTGCAGAGGCAGAAGGGCTTTTCATCATGAACTCCTTTTTCAAGAAAAAGCTGCAAAGGAAATGGACATGGAGGCATCCCAATGGATTGACAAGTGAAATTAATTTTATTATGTGTAACAAGAAATTTGTCATGGAAGACTGCAGTGTGCTAAACAAGTTCAACACAGGTAGTGACCATAGATCGGGAGATGTAAGATGCACCTCAACACTAAACTCGAACGTGGCAAGCTCATAAAACAAACAAAATGTATTGACACAATCAACCTTAAAAAACACCATAATACCTTCAAGTTGGAACTGAAGAACAGATTCTCTGCGTTAGAAGGCCCAGCATCGGAAGAAGTGGATATTTCTGAAGTTAACAGAAAAGTAACCAAAGCTCTTATGGAAACATCAGCAAAATTAGCTGGGTCTAAGAACAAGTTGCATGTGAACAAATTATCAGGAAAAACCAAAATGTTGATGCAAAAAAGAAGAGAGATGAGGACAACTAAAGAAGATGTGACTTCCAAAGTGGAATATATAGAGCTATGCAAGACACAGTATGAAAAAGTATCACTGAAGACTTAAGCAAATTCAACTGTGAACTAGTGAGGAAAGCAACTGAAAACAACCAAAGCCTAAAGATAGCAAAGGGACATCTCAGTAAGGGAAGAAAACAGATTATGGCACTGAGAAAAGAAGATTGTTCTGTAACAAGAAATAGAGGTGAAATTTTGACAAGGGTGAAAGATTTCTACTCCAAATTATATGAAAGGGATGATACATGTACTCCAGACATCATGAAAGGTACCAGTACCAGAGTTCTTCCAGTCCTCCCAGCAGAAGTTGCACTTGCAATCAAGAACATGAAAAGGGGAAAAGCTCCAGGAGAAGATGGAATTACTGTAGACATCATACAAGAAGCAAGTGGAGAAATCAAAACAGTACTCGCCCAAATTTTCACTTGATGCCTTAATGAAGGGAAGATTCCTGAGGATTGGAACAACACTACAATGATCCTGCTACATAAAAAAGGTGACATTGAGGATCTCAGGAACTACAGACCTATCAGCCTCCTATCAGTGGTTTATAAAATCTTCACTAAAGTTCTTTCACACCGTTTGAAGGTAACACTGGACATGGTTCAACCGAGAGAACAAGCTGGATTCAGGAGTGGCTACAGCACAATAGATCATATCCACGTATATAGATTAAGATAATACAACGTAGATGTCACAAATGTTTATTTTCTCAAGCCGACCATGGTTTCGCTAGGTATTGACCTAGCTTCATCAGGACGAATGGCACGTAAATATTCAAATTGTATATGACATCATAAATGGTGTTTACAGTCACGTGATTTGGTTAGATGCTTCCACGCATTTGATAGAAATGGCGTGGATGCCATGCCATTAACAAGTTGCGAAGACTTTTTTTTTTTTTGTTGATTGGAGGTTTAACGACCACCGTGAGCAACTCAATGGGCTATAAACAGTCGCCCGTCCCTAATTTAGGGTAACTGGTTCCAGGGAAGGGAAAGAGCCAGTGCCGTAAGACAAACACAACATCCATGCCTCACCGGGATTCGAACCCGGACCCCGTTTGGACGAATGATCAGAGGCCATCGCTTAGACCACTGCGCCACCGGGGCGGCACGAAGACTTCTGATATATATGGAAAGCTTCCAAAATATTAAGTTTGGTGGTTGAATCTGGTTTGTCAATAAGTTTTGCTTCTTCAAAGAGAAATTTGCGGTCCTTTTCGTAACAGTGTTTAGCCATCAATGACTTCTTTAGGTCACAATTCGGAATGTAGGTCTTGTGCTCCTTCAATCGAAAACGCAAGGCTCTACGGGTCTGTCCTATGTACAAAGTGCCACATTCACATGGAATTTGATAAATTCCCCACGAGTTTTTGTCTTCAACATAGTCCTTTGATCCTAAAAATCTCATTTTGTTTATGGGTTTAAAAATCACCTTAAAATTAAAGGTTTTGAAATTTTTTTTGTAATTTTGAAGGCAATGTCACGGGAAAATGGAATGGGTGCATCACAGGAGTTAATGTGGAGATGGGCTTCGGTTTCCGGAATTTTGTTAGAGCCTTATCTATAATGGAAGGGTTGTATCCTCGATGCACTGCAACACGTTTAAGGAAATAAAGTTCTTTTTCCAAACTGTCCTTATCTGAACATATATTTATCGCGCGATATACGCAACTGTAAAAGGCGCTGAGTTTTTGTTGATAAGGGTGATTAGACTTGGCATGTGGAGGTGAAAAAATAGCGAAAGGCTTCTGATAAATTGTGGTTGCAAGCGATTGATTTAAGCGAGTTACCAGGACATCAAGGAATGGTAGGCATCCGTTGTTTTCAGTTTCGTAGCTGAATTGAATGTGAGGATCAATGGAATTTATAAATTTGACTAATTCCGGAATTTCAGAATGTTTTCTTTTCCATAGAACGAAAGTATCGTCTACATAAGTCAAATTTCACGAGTTTGAAAAGTTTTTCTTCAAATCGACGCATGTAGATTTCACATAATATAGGTGACAGTGGGCTGCCCATGGCTAGACCTTCCGTCTGTTCATAAAACGTTCCACGGAAAGTAAATCTGTTCTGTTTTATGCAAATGTCCACTAGTCTTGTTATTTCCTCAACTTCAGGTTGGCTGTAATGATGCTCTACAAGACTTTATTTTAGGGACTCCAGAGCTCCTTTTACCGGAACATTGGTGAACATAGATACCACATCAAAGGATAGCATTAGTTGATCTACATATGGGTGTAGTTTAAGTCGATTGGTAAACTCAATGGAATTTTTCACAGATGTTTCGTTTGGATTGGCCAAAGTAGTTAATTTTGAAGATAAGAACTTCGATAACTTATATGCTGCTGTGCCGATATTACTTACTATAGGCCGGAAAGGAATTCCAGATTTATGTATTTTAGGGAGAGCATAGAATCTCGCACAACGGGCATATGAAGGTTTAAGTTTGTGTTTTATGCATTGGCTCAGAGTTTCTGAGTTTTTGATCAATTTCTGTATTTCTTTCAATTGTTTATCTGAAGGAATATTATTTATTTATTTGTAAGGTCCATCCGAAATAAGATTTTTGACTTTGTTATCATAATGATTTTTGCCTAACACAACCACCTGGCCTCCTTTTGTCAGCTGTAGTAATGATTAAATTTGAATTTGAGCGCAATTCTTTAAGCGCATTAATTTCTTTGGTGGTAAAATTTGGTCTAGGTAATGTAGCGTGATTTGTGTTGTATTATCTTAATCTATATATAATCCGTCACAAGACTAGTCTTTGAGATAAAGAATCATATCCACGTGTTGAGAGAACTAATTCAAAGAGCGAGGGAATATGAACTTCCATTGTGCATGGCTTTTATCGATTATGAAAAAGCCTTTGATTCGGTGAAACCATCAGCAGTTATAATGGCTCTGAAATCCTGCGGTATTGAAGATGCATACATTAATATTATTAATAACATCTATGAAAATGCAAGTGCAAAGATTCGGCTGTTTGAAAATACAACACACATAAAAATTGGAAAGGGAGTGAGACAAGGTGACACCATATCTCCCAAGCTCTTTAATACCACATTGGAAAATGTCTTTCAATCACTGAACTGGGAAAACAAAGGGATAAAGATTAATGGAGATTATCTAAAACCCACCTTCCTTTTGCTGATGACATAGTCATTTTTGCAACTACCCTATCGGAGCTGCAGAGTATGATCCAGGAACTTGCTGACAAGAGTAAAGAAGTGGGATTAAAAATGAACTTTCAGAAGACAAAAGTGATGTTCAATGCTTTTACAAGAAATGAAGATTTATTAATTGATGGAGAAAAGCTGGAGATAATAGACACGTACGTTTATGTTAGACAGCAGATATCAAGTGAGGGTCACATTGATAAAGAAATTAATCAGCATACAAAACTTGCCTGGAGAGCTTTTGGAAGAAACAGCATAATTTTCAAGAGCAATATGCCATTATGTCTTAAAAGAAAAATGTTTGATCAATGCATCCTTCCAGTGCTTACGTATGGTGCAGAGACGTGGACCTTAACTAAAAGAGACATACAAAGGCTGCAGACAACTCAAAGCAGCATGGAGAGGTGCATGCTTGGTGTAACCAGGAGAGATAAGAAGAGGAACTCGTGGATCCGAAAAATGACAAGAGTGGAAGACATCATGATCAGAGTTAAATCCCTGAAATGGCGGCAATGGGCTGGACATACTGCCAGAAGGACAGACCATTGATGGACAGCCAAAATTTTAGATTGGATTCCAAGGGACAGGAAAAGACCCAGAAGAAAACCACATGGAAGATGGGTAGATGAAATTCGAAAGTATGCGGGAGTGACATGGAGGAGACTGGCACAAGACAGACCGTTGTGGACGAAACTTGGGGAGATTTTCGTCCAGCAGTGGATTGATAATGGTTGACGATGTGATGATGATATATAATAAATAGTATAAAAAACAAAAAAAATTATAAAAAAATTATTATAACACAAAATGTGGTCAAAATTCCGTACTCCAGGCTGAACAGAGCATGAAATACCAAAAAAATGGAAAGTGTATGATAAAACTCAACCGGTGAAGCCAGCACACTTCTTAGTAACATAATGCACACCTCAATCCCAAAAAACAAATATACTGAAGTGGTAGAATCTGAACAGTTCTCTTCAGCGAAGCCCCTGTTCACCAAGTGACCTTTCAAACAGGACAAGAGTCTGACCGTGGTCAAAAGATCCCTAGGTCACCAAACAGAACCACCAAAGATCCCTAGGTCACCAAACAGAACCACCAAATGGAAGAACATCACTCGGCGATATGAATACAAACATAATGTATATCCATACTGTTAAACTGAGTAGACTTTGGCACCATCTATACAACTACAATGCAAAACTTATTACTCCGTAAGTTTGAGAATAGTGCAAAGCAGACAGAATAAAGAGGTTAATACATAAATCTTCAGCCACCAGCAACCCTTCAAGTGGCACTTAGAAAAAATGCTTAATTAATATTGTTGGGTCCTGTGTTAATAATATTTCTGATATCAAAATACCTTTGATTGATAAAAAAATCCTGTGTTCGTGTAGACTTCGTCATTTGTTTAAAATACCTAAACAAATACCTAAAAGGATAACCAACAGAATGCAAAGTTTTAAACAGTGTTCTAAGATTATGAAGTAATGCTGTAAAATTATTGCAGATATTAATGCACCTGAAAAACTCTGAAAACACAAGATTACGAAATACGGAGTTCTACACATTGGAGTCTCAATTTATGTAGTATTTCACTTCAAAGTTGTGGTATCTTCTTTTGTCAAAAATCAAGACTGTAACTTTATTTTCTCTGAGGTTTATATCCAAATCCAAGTAACGGAACCGTTGAGTTATTTGTTCCTCCATTTCAAGTAGTAAGGTATTAGGATAGATATTCAAAGTTCTTTTGCCAAAATTATGATGATTGAAGGTGATAATGTCATTTATGGATCTATATACTGCACAATCAGGACCCCTGAACTTCAAGAGGAATTGTTTTTCATATGTATGAAGGTAAATATTAGCTAAAAGGCTGCAAATTTTAGCTCCCATAGGTATACCTTTTGTCTGTACAAAGAGGTGTTTACCCATGCATAGGCAGTTGTTGAATAAGCAGATCTTTACTTTATTCCAATAATCCTTGGTGACACCAAGCGAAGCACAATTGTCTTCATACAGAATGTCACAAACTCTATTCAAGTCCGAAAGGTCAATAGAAGTAAATAAATTATGAAAATCATAGATGTTAATACTCAATACCGTTCCATTATCATGGTGGTGTAAAAAATCTAGTATTGGTTGATTATTTTTTATGATTCATGAATCGGAAATCCTGGAAAAAACAATTTGTAAAAAACGTTCAAAGACTTTACTCACTGCTGTACCCATAGCAATTAGCGGCTGAAGTGATAAATCTGAACTTTATGGGTTTCTTACGAAACTTAGGAACTGCATACAGAAATGGCAAACACAAGTTATAATTAACTATTTTAAGCCCCTCATGCAATGCAATTATCTTTTTGCAAAGAATGTCTCTATTCACTTGAATGTGGAGTATGATTCTCCCAAACCTAATTCTTCACTAATAATATTGTAGTAAAATCGTTTACATAAAACCGCAAAACTATTACTTGCCTTATCGGTGAATGTCAGAATAAATTTCTTCTTAAGGTTCCAGATATGTTTATGAATACCAACAAAAGTTGTATTCTTACCCGCAAAATGACCGTCCACTGACAATAAGGCATTACAAAACTGTGATACCAAACTCGTCGTCCAAGGGTAGAATGCCTGCACAGGGACTCCAAATCCTGATGAAGATGTCATTACACATCGAATGTCAGACTTAAAGACTGAAATAATATCTCTGGGTTTCAGATGTCCAGAACGAAGTTTAAAATTGGCATCCCTGCACATAACTTCCTGAAGAGAGGCCTGATCCACAATCCGTAAGTCTCCCATAATAATATGTCCATAAGTGAGGTCAACAAACTGAACATATTCTGGGTTTTTGCATAAGCAAGGCAAGTTGATATCCTCCATTTCATTGACAAATGACACAGCCAGTTCTTTATAGTTGAATAAGAGCCTACCAATGGTTTTAGTATATTTATAGCTCTTACATACTGTAACATGCTTAATAGGAAAAAGGTCACTGCAATCTTTAAAAATCTTGTTAACTTGAATGTGATCATAAATCTTATGAACGATGTTATGTGTTAAATCTTATCAACGATGTTATTTATTATGTTTGTTTATTCAGATTCTGTTCTTTGGTGTTGGTTGTCAGATTCTGTTTTTTTGGTGTTGGTTGTTACACGTGAAAAAAAAAAAAATATATATATATATATATATCAAGAGAACTGTTATTTACTTAGTAGTGTGTATATATATGCAATTTTCTCTGCAAATAACTTCCTTTCAGTTGGATTACTGTTTTCTTTTAAATTTGAAGCCAGGCAGTAAACTTTTCACTTTGCAGCTTCCCCTCCCCCTCTTTTCCCCATTCCAGACACATCACATGGCACTGCAACATCTCAAGAATGGAATTATTTTCTCAATTTAATATGTATTGCACTAACACACCTTTATCTAGGTTAAATTTACTGATTCCTTCCAATTGTAAAGCACAAACAAACGACACAAAATTTTTGCGCATTTTAAATGTTGCCTTCCACTTTCAGGACATAAGGTGATAATAGAAAGATCACGTAGGCAACTGTTTTATTTATTTATTTACTTATTTGTTTATTTTTATTTTTATTTTTTTGCCAATACTGATTTTTCCAATAAATGTACTTGATTTTTGATTTTTTCTTAATAAAAAATTCTCAGAAAATCATTTGATATAAAACAAGAATTAAAGACCAAAAACAGAAGCAAACAAATACGGCGGAAGTTTTCCTTATATTAAAGAACTATCCAATACTATTGAACGAATTTGCAAAAATCACCAAAAAAAAAAAACATCAGAATATCGGTCAAGTCACAAAGAGATATGTCAATTAAAAACAAAGATCAAGCACATTTATTGGAAAAATCGGGAGTGTACAGTGTACCAATAAAGACTAACAACAATGATAAAAAAACTACCTATATAGGAAATACAAAAAAAAAACTAAAAAACAGGTTGAACCAACACATAATGAATTGGAATAAAAAAGAAGAAAAAAACGCATTAGTTCAATATCTCTCTATTCTAAAAAAAAAGTAACTGCCACCGCCGCCGCTGCTGTTTTAGAAATTTCACGACACTCTTGCTTTCCTAGCTCGCAGCGCAAAATGTATTGAACACAAAAATATGAAATTTACATCGTTTGTAGAGAAGTGTTTGGAGAACACGCTGGAATAAACCGTTTCTCGATTCTAGCGATACTTCAAGAGCTATTGTATTTCAAAATTAAGTTAAGCAAAAAAGTGCTATCAGGTCACGTTCCGGACACACTAGCAGCAACAGAACCACAAAACTTTGTAGGCATGTAGAGCCATGACCGAATTTTTGCACCTCGTAGCCCTTTTTTGAATTTTGATTTAATTTACGAGAAATTAAATTTCTAAACTTCACAAAATTCTCTATTTCGCGATGGGATCCATTTAAAAAAACGGATATATGGCAAACTAAAAATTATAACGCCTTGCAATTTTTACAGCATAAACTTAGAACTATTGTCCCTTTTTTTCCAAAAAAAAATTAAGAAAAAGCCATTTTCTGATTTTTAAGCACTTTTTAAAGAAGCAAAGGAAAGAAACGAACGGCTTATCTGTCTTCACGATAACCACAGAGGAACGTTCTGGTCCCGTGACCTGCTGCCATAGAGACGCAGAGAATTTCTTATGCATATGTTTTGTTGGTAAAGCTACCTCATTTGTTTAAGGTGGACATCAAGTAATTTTGCTTCCTATACTTCCAATGGAAAAACTTCTGTACACATTTTCTTCACAATTAATGCATTCCCAAGGATGAAAATTTGAACATCGATTAAAATAGCTTTATTTTATAACTTGGAATACTTAATATTTTCTAAAACCTAACCATAATTATGCCATCCAACATTTGTTTGTCTACTGACGTCATCAAAGTACAGGTCGCACCATCTTTTTTCTGGACAATTAATGTGTTCCCAAGGATGAAAATTTGAACATCGATTAAAATAGCTTCATTTTATAACATGGAATACTTAATATTTTCTGAAACATAACCATAATTATGGAATCCAACATTTGTTTGTCTACTGGCGTCATTAAAGTACAGGTCGCGCCATCTTTTTTGGTTCCAACACCACCAAAGGAAAAGTTATTGATTTTTCTATAAAATTATGGTTATGTTTTAGAAAATATTAAGTATTCCAAGTTATAATATGAAGTTATTTTATTTGATGTTCAAATTTTCATCCTTGGGAACACAATAATTGTGAAGGAAATGTGTACAAAAGTTTTTCCATTGGAAGTATAGGAAGCAAAATTACTTGACGTCCACCTTAACGGTTTAGCATAACGATTTACGGAAATGCTTTTGTCGTTTGAACTTATTGCACTTACTAAATGTACATTTAGTAAGTAAATGTACATTTAGTAAGTGCTATAAGTTCAAACGACAAAAGTTCAGCCTTCCAAAAATTAAAGACAGTAAAAAAAAACCTCTGAAATTTCGGAATAACAAGCCTTATTTGCTTGGACATGCAATAAAAATTGAAATTTATATGAATTTTCCAGTTTTAATTTCATGTGAATATACTTGGCTTGGAGACGGGGCTGCAGGGCCCAAGTGCTACTCTGGAAACGAGCGTAGCGAGCCTAGAGGTGCAGCCCCTAGTTGTATACAAAATAACAAAGCACCCAATTTTGAAAACATCAAACATTTGAAATCACATCGTACAGAAAAAGAGATCAGAACGCTGAGTCAGTAATTATTGAAAACATTGGGAATACTAACCGTAATATAAATCAACCTAACAAAATGCCATTACAAAGGAAAAAATTCATTACCGACGAAAAAAAAAAAATTAAGGATCAAATTGGGATATTCGATAGTGACACTAGATGGCACCACAAAGAATAATGCGAACATGAAAGCATTGCTTAATAGTGATAACAAATCAGCACGAAGAGGGAGGGGCCAATTAAAGAAAACTCCAGGTAACTGCAAGTAACAAGCTACTGCAGTTGTTCCCGAACTCTGAAGATGGGCACACGAGCCCGAAACACGTGTCAGTTACATTTGAGTGAAAGTGTCCTTGAACACAGCACGCAAGTCCGGGGATGGCCGGAGGTTATTATTGTTTTTAGCTACAGGTTTGAAGATTCGTCATTCCAGGATTGTTTAGACTTTTCATGCCTTACCATGTTTTAAACCAATGTATTATTTTTTAAATCCCTATTTACTTACCTGGTGACGTACAAGTCCTCAGGTGGGTCAGTAGTCAAGTACGTGTGCACCTGTGAAGAAATTTACACATTCTCCAGTGGATGCATAATGTGTCATGAGCAACAGAGCGAGTCTTCTGACAATGTTTTTCATAACTAAATGCATGTACTTCAAGAAGAAAATAGGACTGGCAATAATTTGTGAGTACAGTTTTATTTTTATTGTACAATAGTATTTCTTTGAGAATACAGGCAATTTCTTCGACCATCCAAAAATATAACATGTCAAAAGCAGTTTTAAGTTTTTTCACTAATGTGAAGATGGTGTATATAATCTAAGTTTTGTTTGAAAAAAGCCAGTAACCCAGGAATCTGTAAAAGGGACAGCTACACAACCTGATGCCATCACAGATCTGGCCATCACTCTTAATCCACATTTTGCTTATCACCTAGAGGTCAGATGAATTTGGTGAAATTTCCTATTTCATATTGTTCATTTCACACAAATTTCTCAATAATCATCTACATGATTTAAACAAAAATATGCACCTGGCTCAAATTACATGGAAATCTCCGAATACTTGCATTCTTTATTTTTATTACCTGTGCTCATATGCCATTTGGCACCAGCATCTGTATCTTTCCTATAGCATTTTCCCCAATCAAAACTTTTTCAATCTAAAAATTTGTTTCCAGACTGCCCTTTTGTAATATTTGATGTACAAAATCATTTAAATCAAAAGCAGATTTATTTTTTATATAATATGCCAAAGTGCTACCTCATCAAGCATCTATTTTTTTGTAATTAAACAACTGACACTGCATGTCCAATCAAGTAAGATTCAATTTACATGCTGCCTAATGAAGTAATGTCAACCAGTAAAATAAGAAAAATTAAAAAGACTAAATGGTTATCTGAATGTAGGATTACTGCCCATACTTGTTAAGCAATAAGACACTGCCAAGTGATGAGTAACATTAAAATACAAGGAGGCTGAGACCAAACCAGAACTTACCAATGGCTGTCTCCAGACCAGTTCCAATCACTATACCTCTAGCTTTTCCTGCTGCAATATTTGTTCCCTAAAGGAAAGGGCAAAAAGTAAAAAAAAAAAAAAAATCAAGTAAATAAGTTATTGCATTACTTTAAAAACCATTTATCTATTAAAAGAAACAGAAATATACTACACTGACGGAAAAAAAAAATCCCAACACCAAGAAGGGGTTGTGTTAGATAAACGACAGTTGGTAGGCGGTGAGAGTACATCTGTAAGAAGACGTCTATACAAATTTCACGCTCGGCGCATACGTGTGGCGCTAGTAGCGCCTCGGAACATGCAAATCAGGTTTGCTGTAAATACGCGCTGTAACGTTCGTGAGCATTAGTTATCCTTGAGATTCGACGTAGTGTGTTGATATCAGTCAAGAATGCCTTTAAGAAGATGAAGAAGCCATTATCAACAGCTCACAGAGTTTGAACGAAGTCGTGTAATAGGGCTATGAGAAGGTGGATTTTCGTTCCGCAATATTGCAGAACGACTTGGCAGGAATATAGCCACTGTGCACGATTGTTGGCAGCGGTGGTCAAGGAAAGGTACTACCTCAAGAAGACCGGGTTCCAGCCGGCCACGTGGCACTACTGAGAGGGAAGACCGCCGTGTACGGCGTATGGCCGTGGCGCATCGCACCGCGTCTGCAGCAGCAATTTGAGCTGTAGTTGCCACCCCAGTGACTCAACGAACTGTTACAAATCTGTTACTTGAAAGACAGCTCCGAGCCAGACGCCCTGTAGCGTGCATTTCACTTACTCCAAACCGCTGCCGTTTGCGACGTCAGTGGTGTCAAGCTAGAGCTCATTGGAGGACAGAGTGGAGATCTGTTGTGTTTTCTGATGAAAGCAGGTTCTGCCTGGGTGCCAGTGATGGCCGTGTGTTGGTTAGAAGGAGGCCAGGTGAGCGCCTGCAACCAACCTATCTGCAGCCAAGACACACACTGGACCTACACCTGGAGTTATGGTCTGGGGAGCAATTTCCTATGACAGCAGGAGCACTCTCGTGGTTATCCCACGCACCCTGACGGCACAGTTGTACGTCGGTCTGGTGATTCAACTTGTGCTGCCATTCATGAACAGCATTCCAGGGGGTGTTTTCCAACAGGATAACGTTCGCCCGCATACCGCTGTTGTAACCCAACATGCTCTACAGAGTGTCGACATGTTGCCGTGGCCTGCTAGATCACCAGATCTTTCACCAGTCGAGCACGTATGGGACATCATTGGACGACAACTCTAGCGTCACCCCCAACCAGCATTAACCGTCCCTGTATTGACCGACCAAGTGCAACAGGCATGGAACTCCATCCCACAAACTGACATCCAGCACCTGTACGACACAATGCATGAACGTTTGCGTGCTTGCATTGAACATTCTGGCGGTTACACCGGTTATTAGTGTACCATCATTTCACATTTAAAATGGCTCTTCTCGTGCTGACATTAAGCTGTGTTCTTGAAACCTCAATCGATTAAATATGTTACCTATACAAATGCATTGCCGTCGTTTCATTCCTCTACAACTATTTTTTCGTGGTGTTGGGATTTTTTTCCCCGTCAGTGTATTTTGATTACATTTTATTTTTAATGAAACTGTTTGTAGCTTTTCCATTACGAGATAAAAGGTATTAGGAGAATTCGAATTCGTGCAGAAATAGTCCAAAGTAATTAAAAAACAAGAGTCACTCACAATACAAATTTAAATTCGTTGGCGGAATTTAAAGATTTTATTGTATATAAGAACTTTCGGGTTTCCCTAGAACCCATCATCAGATACAGGAGAAGGAATAAATTTAAATAAAATGTTACGTGAACATAATATAGATATCAGATATGAATATGACATAATGTCACGTGGCATCAAATTGTCAAACGACGTGGCATGTATCATGGAATAAAGAAAATAAAGGAAATAGAATGCAGGCATACATATAATACTGCATTGTAAAAATAAAGGAAAGGTTAGTAGGTATAAATTGTGTTGTTCTCATCAGGAGCCACAACAAAGAGCACTACAGCAGAAATCGAGATTAAGTGATTTCGTCCTCAGTTTACTTCTCGTATTCGGTACTGTAAATAGTTTCCAGATTGTAGGTACAGATACTGGAACATTGTCATTGCAGCATAAATGTCTCTGAGTAGCAATTACAAGGCTTTCAGTGAACAGCAATGTAGAGACAGCACTAGGTGTTACGATGATGGAAGCATCATTCCAAATTGGATAGTGCAGGCCATCGCAAACGAGTCGAGACAATGCAGAATTTTTAAGTCCATTCTTTACGGCGTATTTATGTTCATTCAGTCTTGTTGCTAGTGTACGTTTTGTAGATCCTATATATTTACTATCTGGAGTGTCATCATCAATACTTTTTAAGGGGATGCTGTAAACGCCAAATTTGTTTAGCGTTGTTACCTGGTCTCGATCTTTTTTTAATTAACTGGAAAATGTTTGTAGTACGTATTCCAAAATCCAGGTGAAAGTTTCTGCAAATGGCTTTGAGAACAGGTGTTATGGTTGGATAATAATCTATGGAACCTATATATCTACGAGGTTGTTGGTCCCTTTGGAGAGTAGTTGAGTTTTCTTGGTGGAGCTTCTTAAGAGCTTTTTTTATGATAAAGGTGGGAAATCCATGGTTTAGGGTGATGTTGAAAATTTTGTTAATTTCACATTTTCGTCTGCTGAAACTAGATGAATGCGTGATGGCTCTGCGTAGAAGGAAAAGATTGAGGAGAGTTTATAGCTTTTTGGATGTGCTGAAATAGGAAACCCACTTCGGTGCCTACGTTGATCCCGGCTTCTTCAGCACATCCAAAAAGCTATAAACTCTCCTCAATCTTTTTCCTTCTACGCAGAGCCATCACGCATTCATCTAGTTTCAGCAGACGAAAATGTGAAATTAACAAAATTTTCAACATCACCCTAAACCATGGATTTCCCCACCTTTATCATAAAAAAAGCTCTTAAGAAGCTCCACCAAGAAAACTCAACTACTCTCCAAAGGGACCAACAACCTCGTAGATATATAGGTTCCATAGATTATTATCCAACCATAACACCTGTTCTCAAAGCCATTTGCAGAAACTTTCACCTGGATTTTGGAATACGTACTACAAACATTTTCCAGTTAATTAAAAAAGATCGAGACCAGGTAACAAAGCTAAACAAATTTGGCGTTTACAGCATCCCCTTAAAAGTATTGATGATGACACTCCAGATAGTAAATATATAGGATCTACAAAACGTACACTAGCAACAAGACTGAATGAACATAAATACGCCGTAAAGAATGGACTTAAAAATTCTGCATTGTCTCGACTGCTTTGCGATGGCCTGCACTATCCAATTTGGAATGATGCTTCCATCATCGTAACACCTAGTGCTGTCTCTACATTGCTGTTCACTGAAAGCCTTGTAATTGCTACTCAGAGACATTTATGCTGCAATGACAATGTTCCCAGTATCTGTACCTACAATCTGGAAACTATTTACAGTACCGAATACGAGGCAAACTGAGGACGAAATCACTTAATCTCGATTTCTGCTGTAGTGCTCTTTGTGGCTCCTGATGAGAACAACACAATTTATACCTACTAACCTTTCCTTTATTTTTACAATGCAGTATTATATGTATGCCTGCATTCTATTTCCTTTATTTTTCTTTATTCCATGATACATGCCACGTCGTTTGACAATTTGATGCCACGTGACATTATGTCATATTCATATCTGATATCTATATTATGTTCACGTAACATTTTATTTAAATTTATTCCTTCTCCTGTATCTGATGATGGGTTCTAGGGAAACCGAAAGTTCTTATATACAATAAAATCTTTAAATTCCGCCAACGAATTTAAATTTGTATTGTGAGTGACTCTTGTTTTTTAAGATCGTGCATTGAAGGCAACTACCTCGATTACTTTGGAGATAAAAGGTGCACACTCGAGTTGCAATTGGACAAGTAAAACGAGAGAAATAATAAATGTAAATGCATGAAAATTGTTGTTAGGTACTTATTCCACACAGTTATGAAGGAAAATTTCATGCTTATGATTTATTATGTAATGTACACTAAAATTCGGTTAGATCAATCGCTACTGGGAAAGAATTGAAATTCTCAAACAAAAATTCTTGTAATTTGGATGCACCTTTCAACATTTGGATTATTTGGAAATCTCTACTCACAACACTTACGGAAATGATGCCCACCACATAAACGCTTGCCACTAGAGTGAACAAGGCTGATGTTCAGCCAAAAGATCAGACTGAATTTTAATGTAAATTACGTAATAAATCGTAAGCATGAAATTTTATTTCATTATTGTACTCATTCTATCACGTGAAACGCCCTTTTTACCAATATTCCACATAACCCATTTTGGGAGAAATACACTGCTGGCCACCCAAAATGCAACACCAAGAACAAAGCATCCGAATGGCCTGAAATTCGCAGTGTGCGGCGACTGCGAGAGGACATGCAAACGATGAGCATTGCAGGGCATACACAAATCATGTGCACCCGGCACGCCACCAAGAAGCACTATATGAAGGATGCACAGAAGGCAGGGTGTAAGTAGTGGGAGTGTGTTGTGCTACCGGACCTGTGCGTGGGAAGCTTCCTGATGCCTCGTCGCAGAATACGGCAGTCATTCCAGCACGTTTCGGATTTCGACAGAGGACGAATAGTGGCTTATCGTGACAGCGGTTTATCGTACCAAGACATCGACGCCCGTGTGGGATGACATCCAGCCACAGTGAGGCGAGTATGGATTCAGTGGGTGCAGGAGGGACGGACGAATGGATCGATTGCCACAGGCGCAGCACACAACTGAACGAGAGGACTGGCATGTTGTGCAGCGGGCATTGACGGCGCGCGCTGCCACATCACAAATGTTAGCGCAGGAATTAGGGTGCGTTGCACAACAACCTGTGTCAGCACGTACCGTTCGACGTAGTCTGCATGAGCGGAGATTTGTCGCATGGCGCCCATTGCTCCGATTATCATTGACGTTACACCACTGGTGAGTGTGGCAGCGGTGGGCTGTTGAAAGCCGCACCTGGCCTACGGAATGGCACGACATTGTCTTCTCCGACGAATCCCGCTTCTGCCTGCAACACCACGATGGCCAGATCCGCGTGTGGCGGCACCACGGCGAGAGACTGTTATTACGCCTGCATTATGCATCGCCATACCGGTCAGTCGCCTGGCGTTATGGTTTCGGGCGCAATTGGATGCGACACCTGCACCCCTCTGGTACGCATCGCCAGTACACTCAACAGCCACCGCTACATCTCCGACGTTTTGGAGCGTGTAGTCCTGCCTTACCTGCAGGACCTGCCAGTGGCCACGTTTTAACAGGATGCCCGCACGTGGCACGCGTTGTTCAACAATTTTTCATGGCCCACACGAACTATTGATGTCTACATGTTTCGCAAGTCGCACGGGCCTGTAAGCTCAATTGTTTTATCTTTGTATATGTTATGTGTCCAGTAAATCTGGCTTTGTTATCTTGTGTCCTTCTTGGTGTTGCATTTTGGGTGGCCAGCAGTGTGTAACAAAATCTGAAACAGTGGCACAGCTTTAACTTCAAAAATTCAGCTCCAGCTTAACTCTGTGTTTAAAACACATCTACAGAGAAAGTGCATTTGAAACACTGTGTGTTGTAGAGTTTCAAAAACAAAGCAACATCCACATATGATTTTTTTTTTTTTTTTTTTTTTGATTGGAGGTTTAACGACCACCGTGAGCAACTCAATGGGCTATAAGCAGTCGCCCGTCCCTAATTTAGGGCCACTGGCTCCAGGGAAGGGAGAGAGCCAGTGCCGTAAGACAAACACAACATCCATGCCTGACCGGGATTCGAACCCGGACCCCTTACGGACGAATGATCAGAGGCCAACGCCTTAGACCACTGCGCCACCGGGGCGGCATATAATGATTTATGTGAAGTGTATGGAACCATTGCTGACAGCACATGTCAGCAATGGTTTGCCAGATTCTGTTCTGGTAATTTCAGTGAACTCTGATGTAGATGAAAATAAAACTGCAGAAAGTCTCATTCAAACAGATCATCCGAACTACTACGAATTTACCAGCCCTAAAAGCCCATTTACCTCAGTACTGCTTTTAAGAGCAGCACTTGGGAACATCATGAATTTTCTGGGGGTGGGGGTGGGGGGCTTGCTTCATTTATTATGCATTGCAACCATCAGCTCACACAGCCTTTTCTGGGGCAAGTAATTACAGGTGACAAAAAGTGGGTTCATTATAGTAATGTGAAACACAAGGGTATGTCATGTTGCTGGTAAAATTGTAAGAGAGTTGTCTACTATGAGCTCCTGAGGTTCAACAGAACAGTTAATGCTGACTGTTACTGCCAACAGCTGGAAAATCTAAACTAACTCTCACTACGCATCTTTGGAAAACAGAAGTGGGCATCATATTCTATCAGGATAATTATGTGATGATTATAAAACTTAAAAAAAAAAAAAATTGAAAGAACTCAACAGGGAGCTTTTTGCACGTCCAGCATTCACCTGACCATGCACTGTGTCAGACTACCAGTCATTTTTGACTGATGCAGAGCCAACACAATGAAGAAAACTTTCGTCTCCTTTGGAGCAGTTGAAACTGCTGTTGCCAACTTCTTTGCAACCAAGCTGGAAAAATTTTATGCTGTAAGAGGAATCACACTTCAGATGTATACCAATGCTTCATGAGCATTTCAGTACCAGATGGACATTTTAAAAATAACAAATGATGATCATGCTGAAGTGCTATCAACTTTTTTTTTCTTTTTTGTAAATACTGCATTTTACCTATGGTGAATACAGTTTTCGCTCTAATAAAATACAGTCATATCCATTTTTTTCTTGAATGCCCTGAAATTTCATAAGTAGGTGTTTAGTGCCAATTTTAAAGACTGTAAACAAGTTACAACATAACCTTAGTAAGCTGAGAATGACATGAAATTTTTGGGTTGAAGATAAATAATGTTAAGTTCTAATCAAGGATTTTAAGTTGAACTTCAAAAATTCATTGTTTAATGCAGAGGAAAAAGCTTATAAAAAGTATTAGATATTATAATTGCTTGGGTGTGAATACTGATAAGATTGGAAAGCTCGATAAGCTAAACAATACAATCATGTAGGGCCAATCTCTTTTGAGCTGAATAAACATTTCTATCAAAAATGAGGTTCGCCATAGAAACTGCATTTACTGTATTGAATATAGTAAAATATTTAGAGCTATTGTCTTTTATGGAAGTGGAATCTGGTATGAAAAGCAACTGCTGAAGAACTGAGATTTCTACAAAAATGTGCCTTAAAATGCTTGACATATCATTCTGCTCTCCTTCAGCACAGTTATCCCCACAACTAGGATGCAGAGCTGCAGCAGAACTTCATTAAGTTTTGTCTTGCATTAACTCACTCTTAAAAAACTTCCACTTCGTGACCTTGTTTACATACACTGGTGCTCAAAGTTAAAGAATAATCTACAAAATCATATATAGCTGCTTATATATGTAAAATAATGGACTGAAAATTCGCAAACATGCAAATTTCACTACGCAAAAGACTATCCCACATTTATTTTTGCTGCAGGTAAGCTGGAATATGCAAATTAAGATTGTGTTAAAATGACACACAAGTCTACTCATGTCCTGTCAAGAATTTTCATGTTCGTAAATCTTGGGGAAATTGATCACTTCGCTGGGATTTACGAAAAATAAAAAATGATAGAAAATAAATAAATAAAATACATGGAATGAAAATACTCGACAGTCCACATTTCAAAATTGTGTTTGGAAGAGGCAGTGAGGTAAGGGAATAAATGGCCATATTCATTTATTTCACAGCCCTGACCAAGCAAACAAAATTTCTTAAAAGAAAGGGGAATAACAGGCATTAAACTATTTTCTTTCTTTTGGCTTGATTCATTTTATTTTCTCCTTAGTAAGTTATAAAGAATGAAAAAAAGGGTGAGCAAAAGACAGCATCAACCCTTTTAGAAAGCAAAATCATTTGTAGTTAATCACGGAATGAAGAAAAAAAGCATTTCTGAGAGGTTGTACAAAAGCCCAAAATCTTTTTCAGCGACCGCCATTTTAGGCAAAGAATTTTAGAAGCTTCTAAAATGTGGTCGCAGAGGGTTCTCTGGGCATTGAGGCAAGCTATTTTTGGAATAGCATGCTGGAGGTTACAGCGATTCCCCCAAGTAGAGGTCAGGGGTCACTCTCCAGGCGTGGGAGAGAAATTCCGTTGGGAGGACTGCTGTTACCATGCAGAGTTCGGCCAATGAGAGGTCACCAGTTTTTCGAGCATCCCAGCTTCAAGGAAAAAGAAGCGTCACTCAGACTCAGGCTCTAGACTTGCTCACTGGTCTTTGCTATTGCTGGCAGGCAAATTTTCTCCTCGCCTTTTGGCGGGGAGGGGACAGTCAGAATGAAAATTCGGATTTTGAATCCCGGAGCTCAGTTAAAATGAGTATTTTCAAGGATCTCATTGCCGGAGAAAAAAGAAAAAATATATAAATTTTTGGCCACTGAGGTATCAAGTAGCAGGCGACCACCTTGTAGGATGGAAGGAAAGTATGTTCGCTTCAAGGTGGCGGAGGAAGAAGCAGACCCAATTCCTACAAGGGGAGAGCTGAAAAAAAAATAAATTTCTCCCTCTATTGATGTCCCGGAAGGAGAGGGCCCACCATCTACACCCACGACTATTTGATAGGGTCTTAGGCAAGTTCCTCCTGGCACTGGAAATTCCGAAAAAAAAGCCAGTCAGGTTTCGTGAATGACATCGCCTTTAGCTGCACTACAACGGAGGTTCCAACAGTAGAGAAAATGCCTTTGTCCTGTTTCTTTGAGAGTTGTCGAGGCACGCTGTGTCAGAAAAAAAGAGAGAAAACAAAAAACATTTTTGGGGAGGTGAAGGGAAAAAAAAAATCAACCGGGACAGTGGTGTTTCTTGCAAGGAGAGTGTTTTATCTATTATTTGGCTGTGAAATTTGTTTTCCATCGGTAGGCAGGGTGCTCAGAAGTGTTGCTGCCCCAGTCCTAAAGGTAAATTTTTCCTTGACTTTTTTTTTAGTATTATGTTGTGGGGTCTTTAAAATTATAAAACAAGTGGGTTTTAAAATGGGGGCTGTCGAAAAAAATATGTTGCAAAGAAAAAAAAAAAAAAGGAGTTGTAAAATACAAAAAAACCTGAATATATTTTTTTATATATTCAGGTTTTTTTGTATTTTAGTGTTCTGGTGTGCTTAAGTAGAATGAAACCACCTGATTTAATGTTAGGCTGTGTAAATAAATTTCATGTCATCTTCTGTGGTTAGGTAATTGAAAAACCAAACAAAACAAAAAATGGAAGTGAATAATTCTCTGGGTCATGTAGTGATAGATGATATAATAAGTATATTAAGATATTTTGTAATGAACAACTTCTCAAACCAGTATTTCTCTTAAGTGAAATTTAATTCATTTGGCGCTCAGTGATTTTTGTATTTGGGAAATAGAATTTGTATTTATGAGCTTAGTGTAGGTGCCATGCATGTAGTGGGAAATTTTTCTTGTAGGCTGGTTATTATTATGGTTTGGAGTTTGAATAAATTTAAGTGCAAAATTACCTTTTTTTAAATTTTTGTAGTAGTGAGGGCTAATTTCTAGTTTCAGCCCGTGGATTAGAAAAACAGATTTTTATGGGGGAAAGAATATAAAAATGGGCATACGGGCAGATATGGTGCATATGTATAGTGACTGAAAAGAACTCGAATAGCTGTTGTGTTTCTTCAAGAAGTGATGATTTTTCAGGAAAAGAGTGATTGTGGAAATATGGTGATTTATAGAGTTTTCTGGAAATAAGGTAAGGTGTGGTATGGTGTGTCAAGTATGGTGTTATTGAGCTTTCTGGGAAATGAGTAGTACATTGTGTTCCTGGGAAATAAAGATAAGTGATTTTCTGGGAAATAAAGACATGAAATGGGTTCCTGGGAAAATAGAGAGATGAAGTGTGTTCCTGGGAAAAATAAGATATGAAGTAATTTTCTGGGATAAAAGGCGATGTATTGAATTTTCTGGAAATAAGAATGGTGAGTTAGCTTTCTGGAAAATAGATGTGGAGATATTTTGGGGGCAAGTGAACTCTTGTGGGATACTTTACCCAATGTAGACATGCCTCGGGTCTGAAAGGGTGCACGAAACAAATTGGGGGATTTGTTTTCCGCCGGAGTAAGCTCATTGGCCCATAGGAGGTGGTTCCTACGAAAGAGTGATGTGAGTTGTCCCAAAATCAGAGTGAAGGAACAGTAAAGGGTTAGGTCGCACTTTGCTCCACTACACTGTATAGGCTGGGAATGGATTCACGACCCATTCTCGCCTTCAGACTTAAACTTTGTTGTTCTCCCAGGAAAATCTTGTTTTTCTAGAGAACTCAGTGGTTGAGATGTTTGTTTAGCTTTATGCCCGAGTTGATTATTACATGGGTGCTAGTTGATTGGAAAACTTATAGCATGGAATTTTGAAAAGTTGGATTTTCATGATGATGGTGTGAAGTAAGATTCTCTTGTCGGTTTAGCAATTTAATGACAACTTTGTGTAAATTGAATAAGGTACCTAGTGTATTAGGTTTTTGTATGGTGTATAGCATGGATTGAGTATCCGGTAATGCTAGATATGTTAATTTTAAGACAAATATTGAATTTAAGGCAAATGTTGATTTAAGACAAGGTTATTTTGATTTTAAGACAAATTTTCCTGGAAGTGTAGAACCTGGTATAAAATAACTTTTCATTATACGTAAAATTTTGGCAGTTGTTATGGTAGTTTAAAATTAAAAATGGATTCAGAAGTCTGGTCTGAGAAAGTTGGTTCGAAGGAATTAATTAGAACAACATTGTGTACACACATGCTTATAAATTTCTTTTTCGAGAAAGAGCGAGAGATATTTTCACTTCAAATACTTAAGTTGTACACCATGTTAAATGAAGTGTTGGTGCTATGAAATTCAATGAAATTTTGGTGTTTATTATTTTTATCAGTAGTGTGCTTGGTGCAAGATTTATATTTTCACCACTAAGCAGACAGCCGTTTATTTTTATTGGGCCCTGTGGCCAGGCACGAAATCTGTGATCTAAAAATTTAACTATTTAAGTTTTCAAATATACATAGGCCAAGTGGCCTTTCAAAAACCTAAACCTTAGTGCAGTGAAGCATCAGGTGTCTAGTTTAAATTTTCATCACATGGTTCAACTGCATCCCCCTCAGCAGTGACTGAGGTGAGGAAAGTAATCTTAGGTTATTGTGTTAAAATCAGTGTTTTTGTCCTAACCATTATATTTGACTTCACCACCTCCAAAAGTTATTTACACGTGTACATTGTATACCATTAACTTTTAGTGTTTACAAATTTGGTACACAAGCAAACAATAGTTACCTTTCTTCCACTTTCAGGTGTATCTACTCATCAAACGCAAACAATACAATAGTAACTTTTGGGAGTTACCAAATTCAGTGGTGCATTTTATTTTTCTATTTTGTTTCATGGCCTTATTAGTCAAAATTTCAGTTTTGTTTCGAAATGCATCCGCCCACTCCCGAATTCTAATTTTCTGTAATTTCCATATAAATTTCAATATTAGCATAAAACTTCTCTTTTGTTAATACCCCAAATCTTCTCTCCATAACATTTAATGCGCGTGACCCAAAATCCTCTTCATAACATTTGGTGTCGTGACCTTAGGATGTGATGAAATTCATCTTCACTGCACAGAAAAAAAATTAAGGAAAAATCTTAAAGTTGATTTGAGACAAATAGTAGGCTGGTGAATAAAGAAATGTATGTGTTTATATGATAACTTACTTTTAGTTTGGGTAAATTCTAAAGTGGATGCAGTTTTGTCAGTGAATTTTGTATGTCAGTGAAAAATTTTTTACCCTCGTCTCTCTCTCTAGTGAAAGTGTTAAAAGTTGTGTTTTTCTCAGTGGTGAAATTTTTCTCGGTGGCAAATTTTTCTCTCCGTGGTTTAAGATAGTGAAAGTTAAAATTAATTTGTGTTTACTCTCAGGTGTTTAATAAGTGAAAGTGCAGATGATAATTTTAGTGTTTTGGCATTTAGAATTTTTGGATCAATTTTCATACGTAACATTGGCTAAATTGAATAATGTATAATTTCAGTGTATGAGTGTGGTGTAAATATTGCCTTTGGCTGATAATGTCAATAATTTCATGAGTATACTTACACATACAAGTAATTTTGTGCTTTACATACAAGCAATTTTGTGTTTTACCTACAAGCAATTTTGTGTTTTACATACAAGCAATTTTGGGTTTTACATATAACTAACTCTCTACAAATAATTTCTTGAGTGTGCTTACATTGGATTGTGTCATACATAAGTAATTTTGTGTATACATATCATCTCAAGTGTATTTTTCATGTGCTACATTCACGCAAAATTGATAATTTAAAAATGAGGTCAGGAAAGTGTTAATTTTGACATCCGAACATGCTTGTGGTAATGAAAATTTTTTTGTAAAAACATACAGTGATAATTGTAAGAAGTGTAAATTCTCTCCTCACCTCGGTTTGAATAATTTGGTGCTAGAGAGCGCTGTTTATTTAGGTTAGGCTATTGCTTATTTTCTAGTACGGTGTAAGTCAGTGTTAGATGAGATTAGTACTTCAGTGATAGATAGTCAGTTGAGTTAAGGATGTGACATAATCAGTTCAAATTTTTTTTAAATTCATTTTCTCCAACTAGGTAATAGGTTAGAGTTGTGAATCGTCGCAGAGATAAATTTTCTTCGTTCCATGAAATTTTTGGCTTGTAAAAATTCTTCTTGTAATTCTTTGGTTGATGCGAGTGGTAGACAGCTGTGTTTCAAAACATTTGTTTTTCTTGTTGAGTGGTAGCCATGTTGTGGCGGAAGTCAGCCAACCGGAGGTAGGTGGCGCTGCAGGTTTGTTTACATCCATCGGTTTGTTGACATCGTGAAACATGTGTAGTAGTGAATAGAAGTGAATTTTCTGGTATTGTGTGTTTTGACTCGCGTTGCTCGTCTTTTTCGTAGGAGGTATGTATTGTCCTGTCGAGAATTTTCATGTTCGTAAATCTTGGGGAACCTGATCACTTCACTGGGATTTACGAAAAATAAAAAAATAGAAAATAAATAAATAAATAAAATACATAGAATGAAAATACTCAACAGTCCATGTTTCAAAATTTTGTTTGGAAGGAGAAGAGAGTGAGGGAATAGTGGCCATGTTCGCTCATTTCTCGGCCCTGACCAGACAAACAAAATTTCTTAAAAGAAAGGGGAATAATAGGCATTGAACTTCGTTTTTCTTTTGGCTTGATTCATTTTTTTTCCTCTTTAGTAAGTTATATAAAAGAAAAAAAGCGCGAGCAAAAGAAGTCACCATCAACCCTTTTAAAAACAAAATTATTTGCATTAATCACGGAACGAGGAAAAAGCGTTTCTGAAAAAAAATGTGCGAAAGCAAGCAAAGAAAATCTTTCTTTTGAATCGGCCATTTTAAGGAAATCTGTAGTTGTCACCCAAAATGTGTTCGCAGAGAGTTCTCTGGGCAAGAGAAGTTCTATTTTTAGAACAGCAGCAAACTGTAGGCTACAGCGATTCCCCCGAGTCGAGGTCATAGGTCACTCTCCAGGGGTGGGAGAGAAATTCCGTTGGGAAAGCCGTTGGTTACTATGCAAAAGTTCGGCCAATGAGAGGTCACCAGTTTTCGATCATCCCAGCTTCAAGGGAAAAGAACGACACTCTACTTTTGTTTCTCTTGCTGACCGGCAGAAAAGTGGACGGCCGAGGGTCTCTTCCCGCCTTTTGGCGGGGAGGGGACCATCCGAAAGAAATGAATGCATGGGGCTTTTGTCCCTGTGCTAGGAAAAACGCTGATGGCTCTTTTTGCTGCTGGAGAGGCATGTCCGACGCCATGTCTTTCTAATATCAGTTCAAAACGTATATTTAACAATAAAGCCAAGCAAACAGGACTTCTATGATATCCTGCTAAGGACTCATGCCATGTGCTCTTTTTTTTTGCCGTTGGAAAAATTTGGATTGCTCGAAATCATTTTAAAGATGGACGATGATGCCCTGGATGCAACGCCAGATTCTTAGCACCCACTTGCAGGATGAGTACCTGAAATTCCAAATTTTTGCCGCCTCCTTCATAAGTTAAAGTTGCAACCTTGGATTTCAGTGGATGGAAAAAGATATGCCTTCGGGAGGATCCCCCTATCCAGTTGACAAGCCCTAATCTCTCAATCAAATCTAAGGGTGAGAGAGGATGTTCGACCTTAGGCCTACATTCACCCGGAACTCAGGCAAGTTCCTCCAGGAGCCGAGAGACCACTCTTCTGATTCTCCACGGGACCCTAGAGACATTTTGTGTCTGTTGAAAACCACCATGGCATTGTGGTGCCACATAGCCTCGAAACTAGTGATGTAGTGCACATGAAGATTCTTTTTTTTTTTCTCGCCGTGATGCTGAGGTAAGCCGTATTGAATTTTTTTTCTCCCGTGACATATGGGAAATGATTTTCAAACTCTCCAAAAGTTAATCCGACGTCTTTGGAAGGTGGCAGGAAAGAAACATTTATTCGAATTGCAGTTGAAAAGTATTGATCGGCGTTAAACACCTCGTTTCAGGTGAAAAAAAAATTTTTTTTTTTTGGTGTTAAAATTCAGGATGCGAGTAGATAATTGGCTAAAGTCTTAATTTTAGCTGTTAAAGTGTTATCTTGGTAAATAAAACTTCATGTCATCTTCTATAAATAAATAAATAAATAAACAAACAAAATGTAAGTTTACATGTGTCAAGGCATTGACCTATGACTTCAGAATTTTGATATAAGCTATTTTGATGAACAACTTCTCAGACCAGTATTTCCGTTAAGTGAAATTTAACTCTTTTTGTGCTCAGTGATTTTTGTATTTATGAGCTTAGTGTAGGTGCCATGTAGTGGGAAATTTTTCTTGTAGGCTGGTTATTATTATGGTTTGGTGTTTTGGCAAATTTAAGTGCAAAATTAATTTTTAAAATAATTTTGTAGTAGTGAGGGCTAATTTCTAGTTTCAGCCCGTAGATTAGAAAAACAGATTTTTATGGGGAAAGAATATAAAAATGGGCATACGGGCAGATATGGTGCATATGTATAGTGTGACTGAGGCAACCCGAATAGCTGTTGTATTTCTTCAAGAAGTGATGATTTTTCAGGAAAAGAGTGATTGTGGAAATATGGTGGTGTATAGATTTTTCTGGAAATAAAGTAAGGTTTGGTATAGTGTGTCTAGTATGGTGTTATTGAGCTTTCTGGGAAATGAGTAGTACAGTGTGTTCCTGGGAAATAAAGATAAGTTATTTTCTGGGAAATAAAGACATGAAATGAGTTCCTGGGAAAATAGAGATATGGAGTGTGTTCCTGGGAAAATAAGGACGGTGAGTGATTTTCTGGGGAAAAAAGGTGATGTATTGAATTTTTCTGGAAATAAGGATGGTGAGTTAGCTTTCTGGAAAATAGATGTGGAGATATTTTGGGGGCAAGTGAACTCTTGTGGGATACTTTACCCAATGTAGACATGCCTCGGGTCTGAAAGGGTGCACGAAACAAATTGGGGGATTTGTTTTCCGCCGGAGTAAGCTCATTGGCCCATAGGAGGTGGTTCCTACGAAAGAGTGATGTGAGTTGTCCCAAAATCAGAGTGAAGGAACAGTAAAGGGTTAGGTCGCACTTTGCTCCACTACACTGTATAGGCTGGGAATGGATTCATGACCCATTCTCGCCTTCAGACTCAAACTTTGTTGTTCTCCCAGGAAAATCGTGTTTTTCTAGAGATGTGGGACTCAGTGGATGAGATGTTTGTTTGGCTTTATGCCCGAGTTGATTAATACATGGGTGCCAGTTGATTGGAAAACTTATGGCATGGAATTTTTAAAAGTTGGATTTTCATGATGATGGTGTGAAGTAAGATTCTCTTGTTGGTGTAGCAATTTAATGATAACTTTTGTGTAAATTGAATAAGGTAGCTAGTGTATTAGGTTTTGTAGGGTGTATAGAATGGGTTGAGTATCCGGTAATGCTAGATATGTTGATTTTAAGACAAATTTTCCTGGAAGTGTAGAACCTGGTATAAAATAACTTTTCATTATACGTAAAATTTTGGCAGTTATGATAGTTTAAAAGTAAAAGTGAATTCAGAGGACTGGTCTGAGAAAGTTGGTTCGAAGAAGTTAATTAGAACAACATAGTGTTCACATATGCATATAATATTTATTTTTTTGAGAGAGAGAGAAAGATATTTTCACTTCAAATACTTAAGTTGTACACCATGTTAAATCAAGTGTTGGTGCTGTGAAATTCTTTGAAATACTGGTGTTTATTATTTTTATCAGTAGTGTGTCTGGTGCTAATTTTTCTTTGAAAGAAACTAACCTGTCAGCCATTTATTTTTATTGGGCCCTGTGGCCAGGTACGAAATCTGTGATCTAAAAATTTAACTACTTAAGTTTTCAAATATATATAGGCCAAGTGGCCTTTCAAAAACCTAAACCTTAGTGCAGTGAAGCATCAGGTGTCTAGTTTAAATTTTCATCACATGGTTCAACTGCATCCCCCTCAGCAGTGACTGAGGTGAGGAAAGTAATCTTAGGTTATTGTGTTAAAATCAGTGTTTTTGTCCTAACCATTATATTTGACTTCACCACCTCCAAAAGTTATTTACACGTGTACATTGTATACCATTAACTTTTAGTGTTTACAAATTTGGTACACAAGCAAACAATAGTTACCTTTCTTCCACTTTCAGGTGTATCTACTCATCAAACGCAAACAATGCAAACAATACAATAGTAACTTTTGGGAGTTACCAAATTCAGTGGTGCATTTTATTTTTCTATTTTGTTTCATGACCTTATTCAAAATTTCAGTTTTGTTTTGAAATGCATCCACCTATCTCCCAAATTCTAATTTTCTATAATTTGCATAAAAATTTCAATATTAGCATAAAACTTCTCTTTCGTTAATACCCCAAATCTTCTATATAACATTTAATGCCGTGACCCAAAACCTCTTTATAACTCTCACTCATATTATTTGCATCTTCTTTGGCAATAACAACCAAATAAGTGCACTATTTACATACAAGTCATTAATGACTTCACAATCAGAAGGACCAAACTTACCTCTAAGGTCTTGGCTTCTTTCCTTTAATACACTTCATGCACATTATCGAGAACATTTTGTTATGCATCTGGCCTCTTTGGGTTAAAACTTTCTTCGTATCTGCTTGCAGGTTGTTGTTATTATTCCTCAGGTCATGAAACATTCTTATTTTCATTCACAGGGCACTATACAACATGCTGAATTCTGACTACTGTTTGACGTGCATGATATCTCGTCCATACTAGACGCATACTCACCAGTATGCGAGTGTTGTCCACCTTCATTAAGCCTTTTTTTTTTTTCATTTTCCTTTTTTTTTCACTCTTCTCTCAATAAATTGCCTTTCAAATTCACATTTCTAAAAACGTTACTCCAGTCTAAAACACACACACATACCTAATAAATACTCACTTAAATCCCAACTATATTCCATTCTATACAAACTCTACTACGTACTATTTACATACTGCATACTAACATAGTTACATATGCTATGTACACAACACATTTATACACTCAATTTAAAACAACTATCAACTTACTTTATATTACACTATTTACACTTCACGTCAGTCAAACCTCCATCAACAGTGGTTTATGTAGCGCTCCATTTGCCCCATACTTCGCAACTACTCTGCAGCAAATCTTATTCAGCCAGTCACAACATTCTACAAGCACTTTCAACAGTAACACTGCCATCTTCAGGTGGTTGATGTATCCTTTTGCTCTGCTAACCGCAGATCAAGTGAGCAAATTCGTCAAGGTTCCGGCTTCAGTCGTGAACTCCACCTCATTGTTTCTCTGGCACCATCTATTGTCAGTTCTGTTCACTTTTTTTTTTCTCTTTTATTGTTGTTCTACTTTAATTAAGGCTTTCCAATGGTCATTTAAGTTGTTTGGGTCATTAATATTGCATACTCTTGATCTGTTTTTTTTTTTCAATTAACACTGACTTTGCAACTCTCAACTGCCTTTCATTTTTACAGCTCTTAATGATTTTAATATCTTCGAATTTCGGACACTGATGGTTTTCTAGACAGAATTGGGTTAAAGCTGTTTTAGCTTCTGTTTTATTCCAATTATTCAGATGTTGGTTTAATCTATATTTTAACTTGTTCTTAGTGCTGCCTATATATGGCATAGGTGGTTTCTTATTTATAGGAATCTCATATACACCAGCTCTATCAAGTTGGCTGATCATTTCATTATTTTTTATTACTATATTTTTATAGTGTATACTCGATTTCCTACTTGTATGACATATTTGCCACAAAGCTTATTGATTTCAGCTGAAATACCTTCAACATATGGAATCGCTCCCACATATCTTAATGGTTTTTTACAATTTGTACCATTTTTATTATTTGCTTGAGTTACTTCCTTAATTCATTTCCTTAATACCTGTTTATGTTAGTCAAAATCATGTGCAATTTTTTCAATATATTCTAATTCTTCTTTTTGACATTGTTCTTTTGATGAATGTGTTATACCTCTTTTAACTAGTGTTTTATTACAATTTTTTTTATGCGTTATTGGGTGTGATGACTGAAAAGATATCAAGACAGGAATATATGATGATTTTTCGATGCAGCAAATAATAAAAATGGTACAAATTGTAAAAAAACATTAAAATATGTGGGAGCGATTCCATATGTTGAAGGTATTTCAGCTGAAATCAATAAGCTTTGTGGCAAATATGACATACAAGTAGGCAATCAAGTACATACTATAAAAAATAGTGATGAACAGCTTTTGAAACTGATAGTGTCCCAAACCATGTTTGTTTGTTTGTTTGTTTGTTTGGAGGTTTAACGACCACCGTGAGCAACTCAATGGGCTATAAGCAGTCGCCCGTCCCTAATTTAGGGTCACTGGTTCCAGGGAAGGGAGAGAGCCAGTGCCGTAAGACAAACACAACATCCATGCCTCACCGGGATTCGAACCCGGACCCCTTACGGACAAATGATCAGAGGCCAACGCCTTAGACCACTGCGCCACCGGGGCGGCATCCCAAACCATGACACCAAGCTGAGGAGCCCTATGATGCTCACAGATGGCAGCAAGATTAGCCCGGTGACAACACCATCTCCAGATTCTCAACTGGCAATTGTCATTTTGGAGACAGAAGCAAGATTCGTTGCTGAATGTGACATAGTTACATTTGTCCATCTACGCATGTCTGATACATCATCACTGCAGCCTTCCTTGATGATGTGCTGTGGTGATTGCAGTCATCACCAAGAGTGAAAACCTGCCTCCCCAAATCTGTGATTCACAGTCTGTCTCAATACATGAATGACCTTGGCTGCCTGTTTGCTTCGCTGAATGTCGTCTGCTATGAATTGTGGGGCTACTATGTTTTGCCATCAAATGTGACAATTAAAGCATTTAGAAGTTTACCTGCACACACCAGTCATACTATTGTGCTACACGTTACCTTCCTCTAACCACTGTCGCCACATTTGGACAGCAGTTGTGGTATCCTAGTGCATTTCTGCTGCAATGCAACACAGGTACTAGCCAGCCATACATAGCCCTCTGATGAAGCTTCTGGTAAAGATGTCCAAGTGACGATAGGATTCCTGATGATGTCGCACAGGATTTCTTACTCCTGACATGCACTTTTTCACCATCGAGATCAATCCGACGCAGAGGACCTTACGCCCAGGTGGACAACCAAACTTAGCTATGTCGAGGTGCTTTGCTCTTTTATCTCTCCCACCTACCACATAATTGGTTTGCAGCTGCAATAATTTACATACCTCAGCTGTTGATATACACCCAAGCACTTGCACTGCACTCTGACAAATACTTCCTGGTGTGGCATTTTTTATGTCAAGCAATGTATATCTACACCAGTGCAACCTTCTTCGAAACCATCAACACTTCAACTGTTACTATTATCCTCCCATTTCCAATTATATTATAACCAGTGGCAGTGCACGCCCATCTACATTTCAGCAAAATTAGCTTACTCTCCAAACCTCTTCTTAATGGTCAAGTACCATTAAAGTACGGCATACCTAGTAACAGTATTAAAATTTTATATAAAAATTTTGTTCTGATTCGAATACCTTTCCAACACACAAGGCATACTTTATATTTTTCTCCTTCCCAGCACTTTACTGCTCTTTTCTGCTTTTAGATTTTCACCTTGCTGGACATTTTGAATATTGACACTATCAATGCAATTTTCACTTTCTTTGTTGCCGCACATAAAAAAAAGATTCCAGTTAATAACAACACGGTGCGGCTAGAGCACTTTGGCCCAATTAAGTGGCTGCCCAAATTATGCAAAGCTTCATCCCAAGAGCTAATTTGGGATGTTCAAGAAATGTCCCAAATAAACAGGCACCACAATTAATCTTAATCTACTGTCCTCTATTTTGATTCTATATATCTTCAGTCCCTCTGTCTACTAACATTCACCAGCTCTTTTGTTTGTTTTTGGGCTACTGCCTTCCATGAACATTTAAGGTTATAAGCTAAAGGAGTCACCATTCCTAATTTAGAACCATTAGTTCCAGGGAAGGAGAAAGGTCCTCACCACTGGGCAAACACATCTCAAGAATCAAATTCAGGCTCAATTCTGATGATTAATCAAAAGTTTCTCTGACCACTAAGCTACACATGGGCTGCTCCTTTTTGTCTTCTGCTTCTATTTGCATTCTTAGTACAGACTACAGCATCATGTTCCACAGATTTGCTTCCCTCATTGCTGCCATTAACACACCTCAAACTATATCATGTGGAAAAATGTTCTTCTCATAATGCCTGGAAAATATGTCACAATAATTAACACAGAAATCAGACATCTCTGACTTGCTTGTATTTACTGTTTCTCATGTAATATAAAACACATCAGAAAACTTGAAAATTTCATCACCCTGGAGCGGGAATGGATTTGAACCTGAATCTCCCGATTTCCGTTCAAGCATGTCATCTGTTATACCACCCAGGACGACGAAGTCCCAAGTATCTGAGTGTTAAGAATCGGACAATCGGGAGTTGCAGGTTCGATTCCCACTCCAGAGCAATGAAAATTTTCAAGTTTTCTGACGTGATTGATATTACATGAGAAACAGCAAATACAGGCAATTCAGAGATGTCCGATACCTGTGTTAATTATTGTGACATATTTTCCACGCATTATAAGAATATTTCTTCAACATGATATACCTGCATGACTGGTGATTTACTTAACAGTACATGAAAGCAGAATTTACTTCAATTAGCAAGCAGTCAAAGAGTATTCTGATGCTCTTAACACTCAGATACAGGGTGATTCAAAAGTCCTCGAACTCTATATTTTAAAACGCATTTGCTGTAAAACCATAAAAGATATCAGAGTATTGCTGCTTCTGGCTGTTGTGTGTGACCTTGGGGAACGAGTTGCACCATGTGATAGCACCACGTGACACTACGCTTAGGTGGGCGCTGGCAAGCAGTAACGTTCAGTCAGCCATGAGTCTAACGCAAGAACAGTCTCTTTTTGTTAGATGTTTATTTTGCGGCAAAATCTTACCAACATCGCATCCAGCTCTTTCAAAGGAAGTTTCCTGATGCTCTTATACCAGGGAAAACAACTGTGTAGGAGCTTGTGAACCGGTTTCGTGAGACAGGCAGTGTTCAGGATAAGCCTAAAAGCGGCCAGCCGTCAGTGGTGACGACCACGTTTCTGGAGAAAATTCATGTTTCCCTGCAGTGCTCTCCCCGGAAGTCACTTCGGTGGCTGTCTCAAGAGTTAGGGACATTGTATTCAGCCTGCCAGAGTGCAACTAAACTTCTAAAGCTACGGCCATACAGAATTCGAGTAGTGCAAGAGCTACGTCCTTTGGACTCTGAAAAGCGCATTGCCTACTGCCAATGGTTTAAGAGTTTCACGTGCAACAATGTGACTAACCAGCTTAACAACACTTTTTTCAGTGACGAGGCATGGTTTCATTTGAATGGATATGTCAATACCCAAAACACTTGTACATGGGCTGCAGAGAATCCACACACATTGCATGAGGCTGGACTTCCCCGTAAGAAAGTTGGAGTGTGGTGCGCCATGTCTAGACGGGGAATTGTAGGGCCATTTTTTTTCGACACAACAGTAAATTCCACTGCGTATGCAGACATCATCCATCAATTTGTAGCGATGCTGAGAGAACACGAACGTTACTGTTGGTTACAACAAGGGGTCATTCCATGTCAAGTGATCCAATGACTTTTACCTTACCATTTTATATTTCTTTCACTTTCAGTTTTCTAACAGTAGTATAAGAGAAGGTCCCATATATATATATTTCTTTATCTCATCCGGTTTTTGAGTTATGAGGGTTTGAAATTTAAAAAAATTGACAATTTCGACCTTTCTGGACTACACAAAAACTTTAAAAGCTCAGCTCAGAATTGAGATATTTCAAAACTAAAAATGCCATTCTCTTCAGAAATTCATAGGCTTTAACATGATATGCCACATGATGGACTTTTTAAATTTTATAATTAAGTTACAAAATTTAAAATTTTAAAGTGATTAAAAAAATATGAGTAAAAATTTTCAAAAACATTTTATTTATTATTTCCTATTTCTAAAAGCTTTCTGCAAAATTTGATCTTGGGATCTCAATGGGATTATAACTTTAAAAAATAGCACATTTTTGTTCTTAATGAGTCTAATTGCATTGATAATGGGCACTTCTCCCTCAAGTGTCCTGATATTAATTTTTATCGCAACAGAATAGGGCATTGCGAAAATTATTCAGAATTCTTACTACCTCATCAGGTTTATTTTGTGAGGAAAATCAAAAAAATTGTCACACCTTTAAGTATTAAAAAAAATTCTTGTTTGTACTTCATATCATGAACATTATAACAAAATAGATATCAAACAAAATTAGAAAAAAAAATAATTTACACATCAAATGGGTCTGAAAACTTGTATTCTTCCATTATTTATACTTATCCAGATGCTTTCAAGAGCATCTGTTGCACACGACATTTCATTTTTTGTCAAAGTGTAAGTGCGACCAGTTGCAGTCATTGGTTCGACCCTTGTTAGAACTTGTGCTTGCTCTACTTTAAGTACATCCTGACTAGATGGGTAAACAAATGATGATGCTGGGCCTGGCGGGTGTAAGAAGTTCACAGTTGCTGACAGCACATAGGTCAACCACCATTTTTTATTGTATTCACATGTTACATATCCAGTTATCTCAACCATATCCAAAGATTTTGTACCTCCTTCAATGTAAAACTTCTGACTCTCATTGCTAAAGGAGTACACCTTGGTAACAATTTCTGTTGGACTCGTTGTAGACGGAATAAAGCAGTGAAATCCTTGTGTTCCCTTGATCACTTTCACTCTTTCAAAATGTCATTTTAGGGACATTTCTTCTTTTCTGTAATCCTCATTTGTTGAAAATAAGAACTGGATGGAAGGGATGTTATCTTGGCACCAGTTCCAGCGGTGTCATAATTTGGTCTGTGTAGGGTCTCTGTAAACTTGCCTTGGCTGCAAGGCGCTTGACTGTCCCTCCCAAACCATCGCATACTCCTTTTCCATGGGCTGTTGCATAGAAGTGCCACTCTGCATAAATACCAAAATCTTCTTTATGGTAACACAGGTTTGAGAATTTTTTCTTATTTTTGTATTGTGCACTTGATCCATTAGAAAAATAAAAGATTTTTTCTAAGGACAATAACATTTTCCTTGAGGAATGAGATCAGCTTATTCTAAAAAGTATGAACAGCTATAGTATTGTGTGTTAAGCATTCGGAAATCACAACAAAGCTTTTGAACTTAATCTCCCTCTTTGACTATAATATACAGCAAATGGATGAATTGTTGCCTGGATGTTGTTCCAGTGGAATGACTGGGCTTCATCTTGGAGGACAAAAGAGTAGTTCTCTGAAAAGTCCAATGTTATCAAGGCCTGATTCTCCTGAATGTTCGCTTCCAGGTGTGAGTAGTATGCTGCTCGTTGATGTGTTATGAAAGAGTGAGTTTTTAACAATACCAGCTGTTCACACAAATTTTCAATAAATTCTTCTGCAGGCTTTGTTGTTAATGTCTTGAACGTACACCTATCAACTGAAACCCACTGTTTGTAGGTAATGCTTTCTATCATCTCTTCTTCCATATTGTTCATAAGCTGTTCCTTTAAGGTTTCTATTCCTGGACAACTACCCAAATGACACCGAGGAGTAGGAACTTGGCACATTAATTTATCGATGCATGTTTTATAGTCATTAAGCATCCATCGTTCAGAGTTATGTCTTCCAATTTTCCACCAATTATCATCAACTTAACATTCTGGTGGTGGGTACACATACACAAACACAATGAGTACCACTTGCACCTGCAAGGATACAATTCTTTGGTCGAAGTTCTGCAAATTTTGAAAAGCCAATTTTAACTGTGGGATGCATAGTTTTAAACAGTTGGTATATTTCTTTAAGGTTTCTTAAAATAAGTCTTTTTTGTAGACGTATGGATGTTTCATCTTCTGTTTTAACAGTCACACAGTCCTTCTTTCCAGGCATTTGGCTTACCTCATCGCTATTATAAAAGGTTTTGACTGTGTCTTGAACTTCAACATCTAACATTTTGCCTATTTTTGGATCTGGTATAGACAAAATTCCTTTTTCCTTAACTAAGGTTTTTGCTTTCCTTGCCATTCATTCCTTTTTAATTCTTTTACAAGACCAGCTTTTGGGAAGAACAGTCAAAATAATAATTTTTTCACTTCTCATCTGTGTTTGTCTGAACCTTTCTTTAAGCTGTTTGATTAACTTTGAATATGTGTCAAATTCTTCACTACATATATCTGAGTTTTCTAGGATTTTGTCTTTGACAAATGCAACAACAAGACTTTTCTTTGCATTCTCTAGTATTCTTTTGCAGTATCGTGGTTCACGTATTATCCGTTTCTTTGCAATTGGGGATTCTTCGATACAGGACAAAGACTTGTTCAAATATTCAATTGCCATATTTGATTCTAAAAACGGTACTTCAGTTTCAATATCTGGCTGTCTCCACTCATTATCCTCCTCCTCCATTATTTCTCCGTCATTCTTCTCCTTTGGCAACTGTTTTCTGCAACTGTCACATATCTTCATGCCACGATTAATCTCTGGCTGCATTTCGCACATCCAATTCTGAACAGGCCTTACATTTTTAATAGTCTTGTGACCGATTTTATTAAAAGGATTACATCAGTATATTAAATTAGACATTTTTTTTTCCTGTTGCAGACATAGTCTAGGGAAAATATATTAGTACACCTCAGATTCACAATAAAATTTAGTAAATCTAGTTAACTTGTGTATTCCCACCAAAATGACAATAAAACAGCTGGAGCACAAAGACACCAACAGATCAACACAAGAGCTAAGGAAAGACTGAGTCTCAACTCACCACTGAGCCCTGTACAACAAGCAACAGCTTATCCATACAAGTCAGAGCCAGTTAGTGCTGGTTCAAACAAGATGAAACTGGTTCTATCATGCAACAGCAAGCTGCCACTCCACTATAGAAATTGTTTTTTTAAGAAAAGCCTGATAGCTTTTTAGATACCTTTTAATTGAATAACTTTTTAAAGAAATTCCTTATGGCAGACATGTACAAAATATTTTTTTAAAAATCTGATCCCATTGAGATCCCAAGATGAAATTTTGCAGAAAGCTTTTAGAAATATGATATAATCAATAGAAATGTTTTTAAAATTTTACTCATTTTTTAATCACTTTTTAAAATTTTAAATTTTGTAACTTAATTTTAAAATAATTCCATTATGTGGCATATCATATTAAAGCCCATGAATTCCTGAAGAGAGTGGTATTTTTAATTTTGAAATATCTCAATTCTGGGCTGAGCTTTAAAGGTTTTTGTGTAGTCCATAAAGGCCAAAATTGTCATTTTTTTGAAATTTCAAATCCTCATAACTCAAAAACAGGATGAAATAAAAAATAAAAATTTTAGATTTAAACTTAGTTTTGATGATTCAACAAAAGTGTACAAAATTTTATGAAAATTGGAAGGCATGAGGTAAAACATTCATTAAAAATTGGATCACTTGACATGGAAATAGCCCCAAGATGGAGCAACGTGCCACACATCAAACGACACAATGGAGATGCTCCTTGAGTTCTTCCACGATCAATTATTCTCGAAAAAACTTTGGCCGCCTCGCTCACCAGACTTTTACTTGTGGGACTTTTTCTCATGGTACTCAAACTATCTGAAAGATACAGTTTACCACAACCCTAAGAGAGTACAGGACCTGCGGAACAACATCATTACAGCCGTGAGGGACGGTGTACCATCAAAATAACCCGGAAAAAATAACCCGTGTCGTAATAACCTAGTCAAAATAACCCTTTACAAAAATAACCCAATGTCACAATAACCCAGCGTGAAAATAATCTGTTACAAAATAACCCTGCGACAAAATAACCCCAGGTCACAATTATTGTACGTCAGAATAACCCGCATCATAATAACCCATGACTTAATAACCAGCGTCATATACTATCTCATGGTACTCAAACTTAGACGGTGGATAGTTTTTGGAATGGGTCGGGTTCAAGCCCCCACCCTTTTGATTTTTTCGTAAAATCTACAGTTTTCAATTTATAACCACCAAATCTGGTATACAATCTCATGGTACTCTAACTTAGATTAGATGGTTGTGGGACCGAATCGGGGCCCGGTGTCAAGGGGGCCCATACAAAATTTTCATAAAATCTACAGTTTTCAATTTAGAATCAACAAATTTGGTATACAATCTCATGGTACTCTAACTTAGATGGCAGATGGTTTGGGGAACGGGTCGGGGTCCGGGGTCAATCCCCCCCCCCATTCGAAATTTTCGTAAAATCTACAGTTTTCAATTTAGAACCACCAAATCTGGTATACAATCTCAATAAATAACCCGCGTCATAATAACCCACGACTTAATAACCAGCGTCATATACTATCTCATGGTACTCAAACATTAGACTGTGGATAGTTTCTGGAATGGGTCGGGTTCAAGCCTCCTTCCCTCCCTTCAAAATTTTCGTAAAATCTACAGTTTTCAATTTAGAACCACCAAATCTGGTATACAATCTCATGGTACTCTAACTTATACGGTAGATGCATTTTGGAACAAGTTGGGGCCCGGGGTCAAGGGGGCCCCATACAAAATTTTCGTAAAATCTACAGTTTTCAATTTAGAACCACCAAATTTGGTATACAAAATCTCATGGTACTATAACTTAGACGGTAGATAGTTTTGGGAACGGGTCAGGGTCAAGGGCCCCGATACAAAATTTTCATCATATCTACAGTTTCCAATTTAGAACTACCAAATTTGGTATACTCCTCATGGTAGATGGTTTCTGATTTAGAAGGTAGATGGTTTTGGAACAGCTCGGGGCCAGATGTCCTGGGGAACCCCATACAAAATTTTCGTAAAATCTACAGTATTAACTTAGAACCACCAAATTTGGTATACTATTTCATGGTACTCTAATATAGAGGGTAGATTGTTTTTTTAAGAGGTCGGCGCCTGGGGTCGAAGGGCCCTCACACAAAATTTTCCTAAAATATATCGTTTTCAATTTAGTACCACCAAATTTGGTATACTACCTCATGGTACTCTGACTTAGACGGTAGATGTTTTTGGAAAGGGTCGGTGCCCGTGGCCTACGGGCCCCCATACACATTTTCGTGAAATCTATAGTTTCCAATTTGGAACAACCAAATTTTGGTATACTACTTCAATGTATTCTAACTTAGAGCGCAGAAGGAAAGGGTTGGGTGCCGGGGTGAAAATGAATCCAAAAATTACATTTCTTACTCTTAAGGACTGCAACCCAATTCAGCACTTCAATACCCCACCTACGGTCTAAGTTAGATTCCGTAGATAACAATAAAGTGCAAAAATATCCGGTTATTGGTGTATTAAAAACACAAATTAATAAACGTTAGCTTACACCACCAACGGGTACCTTATCAGGCAGAAAAACAATGTAATGTAAATAATGTAAAATCTCTTTTGTTTCGTATAATTAAATTAACTAAACCAAAAAAATTTAAATAAGTTTACTGGAAATTTACAGAAATATTTTTTCATTCATTAACTTTCACCCGCTGAACTTGATGATTCTACAAATAGTAATATTTACCCGTGAAATGCCGGGTACTCCTGCTAGTAGGAACTGAAGATAATGTTACACTTTTAGTCAGGTACAAAACAATAATTATAAAGCCCTAGGCCTGGGGCTTTTTAGCAATTTTCAGTCCGCCGTGCTAATTTTCATAAGGTTTGTATAGAACTCCAAGATTTTAGCAATGCGCTTTATTGAGGTTGAAACTATTAAGCAGGCCCTAGGCTTAGGGCTTTTTGATAGTTTTCAGTCCTCCGAGCTGATATTTATATAGTTTTCAAAGAAAATCAAATTAATTCTGTTGAAATTTTACTCGAGCACAAGACATTAATAGATACACTCGAGGCCTAGGCATATGCATTTTTAGTAATTTTATAATGCCGTGATAATATTAGATTTTCATGGCAAATCAATTTAAGAGTGTTACGCTTATTACAATTTTTTAAAAGGCTTAGGCCTAGTGGCCGATAACTAATATTTGGTGCCTAAGTGAAAGCGCAACATTATTAACTTGATTTATTATGCAAACCTTATAAATATGAGCACAGTGATTAAAAGTTACTAAAGAGTCCTTGTAAGTAATATTTTTTGACCGAGTGCAAGTGCAATTTACGAAATGTCGACAAGACAAAATATCTAAAGTAACAATGAAATTTGGAATATTTCTTTTTTCTTTTTATTTCAGTTTTGACACTTGTATAAAGTTCTGAAAACATGTATTTTACCTATTTTTTATCTTCATTGTGCTTTTAACAGAATTTCTTACCAATGTTTTGGGCATTTCACTTTGTGTGGTTACTTGTTTTTATGTTTTGGGCATTTTACTTTGTATGGGTATTTTTGTTATGTTTTGGGCATTTTACTTTGTATGGGTATTTTTGTTATGTTTTGGTTATTTTATTTTCTGTGGTGGTTGTAATTTCCACAGGATGAAAAGGGGAAACTGTTAACACTCACGATGCCTACTTGCTTACATTTTTTTTAAATACAGCACATGTTTTTGTATTGATTTATACCACTTACTCCTTAAGCAACTCCAGGTTTCTTTAAATATTAACTTTTTCTCAGAGCCTTCTGTTTCCTCTACCTAGCTTTTTCAGTTCCGCAATGTTATTTCTTGGTTTTAGAATATTTTCCTTATTATTACTCTATTTTCTCATGTAAATTCTTTATGTAAGATATGTCTATTGAATCGAAGGATTTTGCAATTATATATGAAGCCCTGTTGCTGAAGTTAAACAATATTTCCAACTAAAACAGCACAGTTCAGACATTTTCCTGCTGTTAACTGAAAAAAATGAAAACAAAAACAACAAATCTGAGCAATGGTTGAGGCATCAGACAGTACTTACTAGTAACCAGGCAAAGTTTTGAAGAAGAATGAGCTTAGGAATTTCTAACTCCAACAAAAAAGAATAACCGCACTGTATCCCTCCCCATTCCCTAGTGCCGGCCTTTGGACGTCTTGAAAGAGAAGTCCTGAGGACACATCTGTATCGTAATTGCCTGAGAATCCGTGACAAGCTCCTGGTGTCGTAGTAAAAAAACACACTTCCTACTTCGCGTAAATTGCTTGGATGGTAATGCCAACGAACAAAGTTCTGCTCTGGCATTGGATTTCTGTTGCTTTTGATGGAATACCTTTCCTCTGGGGTTCACCGCTTTCAGTATAGTCTTCGGGACACACTGGAATACGCCCCAAAGTAAAACACCCGTTTCACGGCAATTAACAACAATTAGCGAAAGCGAGGTGTGGTACAGGAAATAAGTCAAGCGAGACGGATCTGAACTTAGAAAGTCGGGGGGAAGGTGTTGTACGAAAAACTGTGTTTGGCTTACAGACCATTCGGGACGTAGGGACGTAGGTCTTCTTAATACCTCACGGGATAAACAAATTGTCTTTTCAGTATAACAGTTTTCTTTCATACGCATGGTGCAGCACAGAAAACAATTTGAATTTATATTTTAGAGTTAGCATGTCGCCTATCGGCCCAGAGTACAGCGGCCCAGTCCGCCCCTAGTACTTGGTGCCCGGGTGCTTGGCATCCGTGATCCCCGCTTGGAGCATCCCTGCTGTAAAATACATGTACCTCTGCGTTTTGGAAAAACAAAAGATAAGATGCCGATCCCTAAACTTAAACTCTTCTTGTGACCGCAGGTACCAAAACCTTGAACTTCGCCTAAACCCTAACTGGAGGAACAGGCCTCATGTGATAGTCTGTATTCTGAGTGTTTTATTGAATGGTTGCTCATCAGTTCGTAGTTGACTGGCGAACAGAGAACTTGCTTGTTGAAACCTTTGTTGTGCGTTGTCAAGTGATAATAGTGGATATGTCATTCTAAATATTTTGGAAAGAGAAAGCATTGTTTTTCGAAGGCATTATGTAGGTGAAGTATGCAACATAGTTAACTCACAACAAGGAAATGATTTACTGAAATGGAAAGGGTATTTATTTTACCATAACAGAGTGCGGGGTGATTTATGACATTGGCACTGTATTGAAAGAAATTATGGAAACTGTACTGGCTTTGCTAGTACTATTTTTATTGGAGATGAACACAGGAGGCGCAATGAGAAACCACATAATCATGCTCCAAGACCGGAGAAACGTGATGTTGCTGTTGCAAGAGCGCGAGTAAAAGAACAAGCGAGAAATATGGACGAAGCCCCTGCACAAATTATTCAAACCATGACAACTTCAATGGCTACAGTAAATGCAGGTTATATGCCTAATATTGATGCACTAAGGCAAGTTGTAAAACGAATACGAAGAGAAGACATGCCTGCGGAGCCTACGACTTTAGAAGGGATCGATGCCCCAACAGATTTAAAGGAAAGAGATGGTGCAAAATGTCTTGGCAGAGACAGCGCATTTGGAGATTAAATAATTATTTTATTTTTAACAGAAAATAATTTACGAAAGCTTAAAGAAGCACCCCTCTGGATTTTTGAAACTTGTCCAACCCTATTTAGGCAATTATATACCATTCATGCTATATTTGGAACGAATCCAGAGAGGCAAAGTTTTGTCCCACTAGTTTATGGGTTACCTTCCAACAAGAATGAAGAATATTATATTATACAAGATTTTTGCAGGATTTACATGACTGTGCATTAGATTATGATATTCAGCTTGCACCACAATACGTATAATGATAGATTTTGAAATAGCTATCATTATAATGCTGCCAAAAAGGAATTTTTGAAGGACTCAAAAATGTTGTTGGTTTCATCTCGGAAAAAATGTGCGGAGGAATATCCATCCTCTGGCATAGCCTCGGAATATGGGGAAAACAGTGAGTTTGCTCTCAAAGTCAGGCATTTGCAAGCACTCACATTTCTTTCATCTGATGAAATTCCAGCTGCTTTTGAAGAAGTGAAATCAATTTTACTAGAATATGTAGATTCTGTAATTCAGTGGTTTGAGGAAAATTATGTTCTTGGAAAATTTTGTGGAAGCAGAAGAAACAATCCGAGCAGAAGCCCTCCGCTTTTTCCACCAACAATTCGGTGAGTAAGTGAAAACAATTTACTTGGCTTTCCCAGAACACAAAACGAACTTGAAGGATGAGACAGACACTGGAATACAATTCTGGGAGAGAAAAACTGGGACTGTATAAAATAATCACTGAAATTGCGAAACAGCAGAGAACAGCTACGGCTAAAATCGAAAGAGTGATATCACAGATTCCAACAAATCCACCTAGAAGAGAAACGCTGGCAAGATAAAAAGGGATTCGAACTTCTCTGGCGCACAGAGACAATGTTAATGTGCTAGACTTTTTAAGAAGAATTTCTTATACTTCTACCCTTTCCTAAAATGTGTTGGTATTTTTCACTAATTGAATTATACCTTTTACTAACTTGTATTTAAATTTTTCAAGAATGTAATTCTGCCGAAGATGCAAGAATGTAAAACACAACGCAAAATTTAAAAAGACAAAATTTTCAAAATAGCATGTCAAAAACATAAAATGTCAAAAAGTAATAAAAAAGGTGAAACAAATAAAAATTTAAAATGCAATCACAAGTCACAAGCATAACAAAAATGCGAAACGTTATGTAACAAGCACAACACAAATTAAAACAAATGCCAAATCATAAAAAAGAAATGCACACGTTATGTAAAATATGCAAAATAAAATAAATGTCATATTCATAAAGATTGCATGACAAGTCAAGCTAATAATGAGCTTTTACTTAGGCCTCAAACAATAATTATTAGCCCCTATCCGTTTTTAAAAATCCTTAATAAGCGCAACATTATTAACCTGACTTGTCATCACAGATAATCAATATGACCATGTCATACAATTACTTAAAAGACTTGTGCCTAAGCCTAATGGCTGCTTATAGTTTTGTACTCGAGTAAATGCGCAACACAATAAACTTGACTTTCTATGAAAATTTTATGTATATGAGCACGGTTGATTGAAAACTGATCAAAACGCTGTACCATAACCTTGGCATGTTATCGAAACTTTATGAATACGTCGGACTAAAAATTCCGAAAAAAGGTTACGCCTAAGGTCTTGTAATTAAGGTTTTGTGACAGAGTAAAACTGCAACATTGATAACTTGACATGTTGTGTTAACGTTGCCAATATGAGCACGGCTGATTAAAGATTTCAAGAAATAGCCTTTGGGATTAATGTGTTGAAACTGAGTAAAAATGTAACATTATTTTCTATATAAACCAAACTACGTGCTGAAATGGCCCATCTATCTATACGTATACTTCAACCATATACCAAAGCGCTGACAAGGTGAAAACAAAAGTGCAATTTTGTACGGTCCCCTAACATTTTATGGCCAGCCTACATGGAAGTGGACACGTTGATATCAAAAACGTACTTTTCATACGGCTCCATAACAAATAGCAATGGACACGTCGCAATCTTTTTTTTTTTTTTAGTTGAGGATTTACCGACCACCGTGATCAATTCAGTGGGCTATAAGCAGTCGGCCGTTCCTAATTTTGTGCCACTGATTCCTGGAAAGGGGGACAGCCAGTGCCAGAAGTCAATCACACAGTCCATGACTCACAGGGATTCGAACCAGGATCCTTCTCGACGAGTGATCAGAACCCAGCGCTTAGACCACTGCGCCACCGTAGCGACTCACGTTGAAATGCATTCTTCACACGACCCCAAACGCTATTAGGGACATATTAGATTGAACTGGACGCAAAGAAATCATTAATATAATTTGTACTAACAGGGATACCAGGTATACACCAGGTACATATTACTATTTGTGGAATCACCAAGTTCAACGGGTGAAAGTTAATGAATGAAAAAGATATTCCTGTAATTTTCCTGTAAACTTATTTTAAATGTTTTGATTTAGTTAATTTAATTTTACGAAACAAAAAAGAAAGGAAAAGGAATGGAAATACTTACCTACGAGGAGACATCTATAGAATTGCCATACATCTGGCATGTGCTTCTGAGAATCCCGCAACACAGAAATGCAATGTACCTATGTGATGTCGCATGCATACAACTTGACATTGGCATTGATCATCTTTTTCTTACCGTTTTGAATATATGGAACTCTCTATTTACTTTACATTATGTTTCTGCCTGAAAAGCCTCCCGTTGGTAGTGAAAGCTAAACTATTTTAATTTGTGTTTTTAATACACCATTAACCACATATTTTTACACATTATTGTTATCTACGGTCTCCAACTTAGACCGTAGGTTGGTTAGTTGGTGGTTTATGGCGTAAGGGCCTCAAAGAGCACCTTAGACCGTAGATAAGGGTATTGGAGTGCTGAATTGTGTTGCAGATCTTAACAGTAAAAAATGGAATTTTCACGAAATTTTAGTATGGAGCCCACTTGACCCCAGGCACAGACCCCTTCCAAAAACTGTGTACCGTCTAAGTTAAAGTACCATGGGATAGTATACCAAATTTGGTAGTTCTAAATTGAAAACTGTAGCTTTTACGAAACTTTTGTGTGGGGGCCCTTTGGCCCTGGGCCCCGACATCTTCCAAAAACCGCATAAGATCTAAGTTAGGGTTTCATAAGATAGTATACCAAATTTGGTTGTTATAAATTGGAAACTAGATTTTACGAAAACTTTGCATGGAGGGGGAGGGGGGGGGCTCTGACCGCCCGGGTACCAACCCCTTCCAAAAATCGTCAGAGTTTCATGAGATAGTATACCAAATTTCGTGGTTCTAAATTGAAAACTTTAGATTTTACGAAAATTTTGTGTGGGGGTGCCTTGACCCCGACACCTTCCAAAAACCATCTACGGATTAAGTCAGAGTACCATGAGATAGTATACCGAATTTACATACATACATACATACATACATACATACATACATACATACATACATACATACATACATACATACATACATACATATCACTAAGCTATTCTCTGAGATTCAGAGGTTAGCTCCAAAAAGAAATAAACTTATAGATATTTTTACTTATTGTTGTCGTATCAAACTTCGCCATTTACAGCGATCTTGACATACAACTCGTGCTTCACTGATATCCATTACACGCCGTACACAAGATCCTTTATACTTCATACTCATAATCTTTTTCTCATGCAGACACTCCTGAATCTATATTAATTCAACTTTTGTCAAAAAACATTACGTGGTTTCAGAAATTATTAACAATATGTCAACAAAATAGTTTCCATATCTTCTACTGTTTCGCACGTTACTAGAAATTCGAGCACGGGAAAAACGTCCATATAATAAAAAAATTTTATTTCAACTTGTCACTAATATTCCTTTTTTGATGTTCCTTATAATATCATTGATGCATATAACTGCACATATAAAAACATTTTTTCATATAAATTTGTAATCTTCATAATAAAGTTCTAAAATATTATAAGGAACATCAAAAAAGGAATATTAGTGACAAGTTGAAATAAAAAAAAAAAAATTTATTATATGGACGTTTTTCCCGTGCTCGAATTTCTAGTAACGTGCTTGAAACAGTAGAAAGATATGGAAAATATTTTGTTGACATATTGTTAATAACTCCTGAATCTGATCCACCCATGTCTTCCTTGGCCTTTCTATGCCTTTCCTTCCTGCCACTTGGGCTGAAAATATTTTCTTAGTAAGCATTTCATCACTCATTCTTTCAATATGGCCAAACCACCGAAGCATTTTGGTCTCCACCTTGCTAACAACATTTTGCTTCACATCACACAACTGCAATACATCTTCATTACTCACACAATCAGATCGTGTCTTGCCAAAAACCCCACGTAAGTAATGCATTTCTCCAGCACACAAACGACTCCTATGTTTCTTCTGCAGTACCCAGGTTTCACTGCCATACATCAGAGTAGGAACAATTACTGTTTCATACACAGCCATGCGGGACTCTCTAGAGAACCCATCATTCCTGTGAAAACCTCCCAGAGCAGCTATGACTTTCAAAGAAGAATTCACTCGCCTACTGATTTCACCATCCAACTTGTTCTCTCTGTCAAACATGCTTCCTAAATACACAAACTCACTCACCTGGTCAATCACAGTGCCATTTATACTTACATTACATTCAGTGCTACCCATTCCTCTCTCAAACACCATAACTTTGGTTTTTCCCTTATTTATACTCAGTTTGAATTTCATGCAAACTTCGTGCATCCGAGTCAACATACTCTGCAACTCACTTTTGCTCTCTGCCAACAGGACAGTGTCATCAGCATACAGCAATCTGCACACACGGATATCACCAAGACATAAACCACTATTATCTATTTTGGCCTCACGCATGCATTCGTCCATAAATATATTAAACAGCCATGGTGACATTACACAACCTTGTCTAACTCCTGCACCAATGGAAAACCATTTTGATAAAACACCATTCACTCGTACACAACCTCTACTACCAGCATACATGTATTTTACACTATTGAGTAGATTCCCAGTAACACCATATTCATTCAATACCTTCCACAAAAGTGTCCTATTGACTCGGTCGTAAGCTTTCTCTAAATCTATGAAGGCAGTAAAAACTTTCTTCCCAACAGCCAGATACTTTTCAATCATCATGCGTAATGCAAAAATCTGGTTAGTGCAACCTTTACCAGGCATAAAACAACCACTCGGAACATCCCACACTTTCTCTGATGTAAGACCCCGTACTTTTTCAATAACAACCTTACCAAACACTTTCCCTGGCACACTCAGTAGGCTAATAGCACAATAGTTCTTGCATTCAGTCTGATCACCTTTTCCCTTATACAAGGGAACAATGATAGCATCCTCCCAATCCCGATGGGACCATTTCTAACTCCCAACACAACTGGCAAATTTCAGTTAACCAGTCAATTATAGAGTCACCACCATATTTCAACATCTCTGCAGTTATGCCACCAACTCCTGGAGCCTTACCATTCTGAAGAGATTTTAGAGCTTTACACACTTCTTCTCTTGATATCCCTCCTGTGCTTTCATCCCTCATTGTGACATCATCTGCATCTGTCTCAGAATCATTTTTGCTCTCCTGATCTAATAACTCACAGAAGTATTCGCCCCATCTGTCACTTAACTCGTTGGGCTCCCATATCATTTCCCCAATCTCATTCTTCACACAACTTACAACTTTGTTTCCCCTATTTTTCCTGAGTCTCATGTACACTTCCAGAAGGACTTTCTATCTTTCCAAAAAGCCAGTTCATGCCTTTCCACTTTCTCTTTCCTATCTTTTGCCTTACTGTGGCGAACCAGCTTAATGCTTCTAACAGTGATATTCATCCACAGAGACTCTACCTTGCAACATTCCCAAATAGGCTTCCTTCTTTTTCTTTACTGTCTCATCAATCTCACTATTCCACCAAGCATCACCTCTATTGTTACCCACTATTGTGGTGCCACAGACCTATTTAGCAGCAGTAACAACACAGTTCTTAAAGCATTCCCACTTCTTTTCTACATCCCTCTCACAAGATTTCAGATCCTTCAGTCGTTCTCTGAGTAAGTCAGAATAACGCTGATGATCTTCAAGGAGCCTATCAACCTTTATTCTTTCTATCCTGGGTCTCTTCCTATTCCTTTTCCTCCAACCAACATTAAGTTTCACTCGTGACAATACCAAATAATGATCAGAACCAACCTCTGCACCTCTCATCACACGGGAGTCAACAACTAAGTGTTTCATTTTACCGAATTTGGTGGTTCTAAATTGAAAGCTTTAGATTTTAAGAAAATTTTGTATGGGGTACCTTGACCCCGGGCCCCGACCCCTTACAAAAAACACATGGTCCAAGTAAGAGTTCAGTGAGATAGTATACTAAATTTATTGGCTCTAAATTAAAAACTGTAGATTTTAAAAAAATTTTGTGTGGTGGCCTCATGACCCCGGGCCCTGACCCCTTCCAAAAGCAAACTACTGTCTACGTTAGAGTACCATGAGATAGTATACCAAATTTGGTAGTTCTTAATTCAAAACAATTGATTTTACGAAAATTTTGTGTGTGTGAAGGAAAAGGGGGAGGGAGTATTCTTAGGCCTCAGGCTCCGCTCCGTTTCAAATACCCTCTACAGTCTAAGTTAGAGTTTCATGAGATAGTATACCAAATTTGGTGGATCTAAATTGAAAACTGTAGATTTTACGAAAATTTTGTAGGGGGGCTCTGACTCCTTCCAAAAACCAACCGTCTGCCGTCTAAGTTATCGTACCATGAGATAATACACCAAATTTAGTCGTTCTAAATTGAAAACTCTAGATTTTACGAAAATTTGGTAAGGGGGCCACTTGTCCCCGGGCTCCGACCCCTTCCAAAAAGCATCTACAGTGTAAGTTAAAGTACCATGCGATAGTATATCAAATTCGGTGGTTTGAAATTAAAAACTGTAGATCTTACGCAAATTTTTCATGGGGGCTGCTGTCCCCCGGCGCCTACCCCTTCCAATAGCCATCTACGGAATAAGTTAGAGTACCATGAGATAGTATACCAAATTTGGTGGTACTAAATTCAAAGCTGTATATTTTACGAAAATTTTGTATGGGGGCACCTTGACCCCGGGCCCGACCCCTTACAAAAACCACATACGGTCTAAGTTAGAGTTACATGAGATAGTATACCAAATTTCGTGGTTCTAAATTAAAAAACTGTAGATTTTACAAAAATATTGTATGGGGGCCCTTTGACCCCAGGCCCCGACCCCTTCCAATAGCCGTCTACTCTCTAAGTTAGAGTACAATGAGATAGTGTACCAAATTTGGTGGTTCTAAATTCAAAACTGTAGATTTTACGAAACCTTTGTGTGGGGGGCAACTTGATCCCGGGCCCTGACCCGTTCCAATAGCCGTCTACTCTCTAAGTTAGAGTACAATGGGTTAGTATACCAAATTTGGTTGCTCTAAATTGAAAACTGTAGATTTTACAAAAATTTTGTTTGGAGGCCACTTGACCCAGATCCCCTTCCAAAATCCCTCTACAGTTTAAGTTAGAATTTCATGAGTTGGTATACCAAAATTTGTGGTTCTAAATTGAAAACCGTAGATTTTATGAAAATTTTGTATGGAGGCCACTTGACCCCGACCCCTTTCCAAAATACCTCTACAGTTTAAGTTAGAATTTCATGAGATAGTATACCAAATTTTGTGGTTCTAAATTTAAAACCGTAGATTTTACAAAAATTGTGTATTCGGGGTGTGGGGCTCTGACCCCTTCCAAAAACAATCTACGGTCTAAATGGGAGTACCATGAGGACATTTTCTGGACCATGTCGACATTATGACCGTGTCGACATTGTGACCATCGACATTATGACCGTGTCGACATTGTGACCGTGTCGACATTGTGACCGTCGACATTATGACCGCCACCGCACAAGCAAATTTAATAGACAGAAATGTTTGCTCACCCCACGTACCTCGTAGCGGAAGTATCGGTCCCTTACGTAGTGACGTCACTGTAAAGGACGGGTAGACCGTCGATACTTGGTCGATACAACTGAAGCACTTGCGGGAGAAATGTTGTAAACAATTTTAAATTCAAATTCGTTTTGAATTTGAAAACTTACAGCAAAGATGGAATGTAAAAAAACAAAACCAAAAAAACAGGGTCAACAATACATGCAGGAAAAACTGACATCCATGTGAATATTTTATTTATTGTAAACCAAGATTTTAAAGAAAATAAGTATAATTTTTTTTTCAAATCTATTTAATCTAAACAGGATATTTACTGGCTTAAGGAAATGTGCAAGGATAGCAATCATAGCTTTTAAATTTAATTATATGCAACTGTAGCACTGTCTTCTTTAAATAAATTCGAGAGAAAGAAAAAAACACCATAACATTATGTTAGTAGCACCTCATAAAGAAATCCCTTTATGCCGAACAAATCAAAACTTCAGCAACATTAAAGGAACTCGCTTAATTAAAAAGCTGGAAATTAATTCTATTAAATGCTCCGTTGTTATTTGTAATTAATCGCTTAATAGAAAAGTTAAAATTATATATTTTCAAATTCTTTTCCTTTCTTTTTCGTCATATTTTAATCGCTAAATTTGAGAACTTTAAAAATCAGCACCTTATTTAATGCAAAGAAATGCTTCCCTCACTCACTTTGCCATGTTCCTTAAGTAACTAGTTTAACCGGTATTCTCTTCTTGGGTTGGTAAGACATTTTTTCCTGAGGATTTGGAATTTAGTCCAATACTAAAGTGGAAAACAAACGTCTCAAGTGAAAAATAAATTCATTTTGCTTTTCGTTGCTATTAGAAGAAAAAAAAAAAACGAGTTTTTCCAGATTTTAACTATGGGTTATTTTGACGTCGGGTTATTTTTGCCCCGGGTTATTTTGCTACCAGGTTATTTTGACGCCGGGTTATTTTGACCGAGAGATTTTGACGTGGGTTATTATTTCCGGGTTAATTTGACATGTAACCGTGAGGGACATACCAGCCAACACGTTGAAAAGAGTGTCCGCCAACATGTGTCGTCGGGTGAATTTGTGTCTTCAACAAAATGATGGACAATTCCAGCATCTATTGTAAAGTGGATTTCAATACCTGTAAGTATGAGTGTCAATATAACAGTATGTAAAAAGTTATACATTACTATATTCATGGTAGAAATATTTGAATTCAGAGTTTGGGGACTTCTGAATCACCCTGTACTTGGGACTTTGTCGTCCTGGGTGGTGTAACAGTTGGCATGCTTGAAAGGAAATCGGGAGATGCGGGTTCGATTCCCGCTCCAGGGTGATGAAATTTTCAAGTTTTCTGATGTGAGTGATATTACGTGAGAAACGGTAAATACAGTCAGTTCAGAGATGTCTGATTTCTGTGTTAATTTATTGTGACACCTAAAACTTCATATGAAAATGGGTTTATGCTGCTCTTTGGTGAACTCTATAGCCACACTAAATTTTTATTCATGGCCTATGGCTTCTTCTGACACAGTACATTCGCTTCTCCAGAAGAATGCCCATATATTTTGCAGGATATGTTTTCTCCTACAGACAATTCCATTACTTTCTGCTTGGGTAATTCATTCTATGAATATTCCAGATCTGAAAATGAATTTCCCCAGAGCAAATATGCAAGCTGTTGTACTTACTCTTCGCATAAATCTAAACTCATTTGTGTCTTTACTCCTTTCAGTCTCTTGTCTAATATTCTTTCTCCACTTCCACAAGTGCACATTTCATTTTATTTCCCACAATTTCAATACCTTTGTACTACTGCTTTCCACACTTTCACATGTAACACCTAGAAACCTTTCTACTTCTCATGGTTTTAACAGCACTTTGCACTTTTTCAAATGTCATGCTCTTAAGTCTCTGTGTAATTTGTTATCCTATATTCATTTTGTGGACTACCTTCATTTATGAATCTATCAGAATGATTTTTTTTCCCAATTTAGTTCTTATGCCAACATCAAGCAATGGTCTTTTTTAATGTGTCTAAATGTATATATATCATATATCAGTAATGTATATTGGGTCTGAGACCTGGGCCATCACCCCCTCCAGTACTGTTTTTGTTTTTTTAATTGTTGTGAGGTTTATTTTTTAGTTGTTAAGTAAATAGAAGTAACTTTTTTCTAAATTTTAGGTACATGCTATTGCTAACATGACACCAAATAATTATGATGATTAGGATTTGAACACTTATTTGTACATGAACTCCATTCTTCTTCTGAATGCTTTATTTGTACATGAACTCCATTCTTCTTTCCTTCTGTGTGAACTTGAGTGTTACATTTTCATAAAAAGTTTCTTCCGAGTACTTCTTCCTATTTAAAAATAATTTTTTTCTCTATTGACAAAACAACCAAGTTGCTCAAATGTACATGTCCTTGTGTGGCTCTAAGATATATCTTGATTCTTTTTAAAGCAGAAAAACTTCTTTCAGCAGTTGCAGTTGTTGTTGATGGAAACTTTAATATTAGGTCTGCTAATTTGTACCTCACCAAACACTAATATTAGGTCTGCTAATTTGTACCTCACTGAACACTAATATTAGGTCTGCTAATTTGTACCTCACTAAACACAATGACCAATTTATTCAACTTTATGTAACAAGTAATGTCTCTCACTGATTTCTTTTTGTATTCATCAAGAAAAGAAAACACCTTCAGTTCACTTTTGAGTCAAACTGTGTCAACATTTGAAACATAAGGTTCTTTAAGTTCTGACAGCAGATTTTCAGGAAAGCTTTCGCAAAATTTATCAAAACAGTTTAAATCCAACAAAGCCACTAACTTAAGATATAATAGAACTGATTTTAATTCACTGACACTTCACACAACTGAAACAACTCTTGTGAAACACATGCTGTTATGGGTGGAGCATGCGAGTGACTAATGGTAGTCCTAAAAGTCTTCTCTTTTCTGAGTGAACTGTTGCCCAAAGCAATTGCCCATTCACCCTGTGATGTAAAAATATTTAAGACAGAGAAAATGGAAAAAATCCAAAATGGAAGGTGGAACACCATTTTTTCCCTGTAGGAAGAAATATGACTTCAGGTCGGCCATATTGTGTGCCCAGGGTCCCACGGAGAGGAGAAGGGGGAAGGAAATTCTTTCCATGGTGAATTCCACGCTGAGGCAGGAGTTCACAGAACATTGGGATGTCTTCCTAATGCAGAAAGTTCCAAGCAGCTAGAGACAGCTGAGGAGAGAAAAGATATTTACCACATGGCCTCTTGCTCCAAAGACGTGCGCTTACGGGATTGGCTGTGCGCAGTCCAGGCTGACAAGGATGCAGACAGTTTAAGCAGGAAAAAGTTGTAACGAACTTTTAAGACACTTTTTGCTCAAATAGGAAGAGGAGGGTCATTTTGTAGTCGTCGCTCGAGATGTACGTACACCAGTCGGCTGCGGCTGACTAGAGAGTTGATTAGGTGCCTACCTGCGGGCTAAGGCCACTAGAGTATATACATTGCATTACCTGTGGGTAATTGGGTAGTAATACTAATCACATGCCAGACTGCTGTCTGCCAAGGAAATCCTCCACCTGAGAAATCCAGCCACCTGTGAAGAGCATATAATTGCTATGTATAAATAACTTCTTGATGCTATGTGCACACTCATAGTGCAAAGACTGGACTGTGAATGAACTATGATCGTGCTGTAATGTAGACTTGCTCAAGATCAAGAACAGTTTTTATCACGTGACATGCATCTTCATCATACTCGTCACTAAGCTGTAAATAAAGGAATGTAAATAGTGTGACCACTGCTCAGCTCTGTACTCTACAAGTCATCTTTTCCATCACCATGCCTCTGAGGAGCAACACAACAGCGTAAGTTGACTGGGACAGAGAAATCCTGGTCTGGTGGCAGCTAATTACCATACCAGAGTCAATTAATCAAACTCCAATCTACTCCCGCAAAATATACAGAACGTGTAATAAGCAAGTATATTAAATACACTATCTACCAACAAGTAATTGGACACCTGTGAGAGCAAAAGAAAACGAAGTTTATTCACCTTCAATAGTTGGAGGAGAGAGGCAATTACAGCTGCGACCCTCTGGGGTATACTCTCAACCAGGCGTTGTACGACGGCTAGCGGTATTTTATTCCACTCGGCTTGGAGAAGACAGGTCAGTTCCTTCACAGACTTCAGACAGTGGGGGCACCCCTTAAGTTGACGTTCCAACTCGTCCCAGAGGTGCTCGATAGGGTAAAGATCCGGGCTCTGCATAGGCCAGTCCATTTGATTAACCCCATTGTCACCATACCAAGCCATGGTGGACCTCGCAACATGACAGGTGGCATTGTCATCCTGAAAGTAACATGTGTCCACCCCGTAAAACTGCCACAACGTAGGAAGTGCATGGTCATCCAAAATGGTGCAGGAGGTCTTGGCGTTGAGTCTACCAGGAATTGCGACCAAGGGTCCCATGCCATACCAAGAGAAACACCCCCATAGCATAATTCCACCGACGCCGAACTTCACAGTTGGCACAATACATTCCGGCAGGAGGCGTTCTCTAGGCAGACGCCAAATCCAGACCCTGCCATCCGAACGGTAGAGGGTCAACCATGATTCGTCGCTCCAGAGAACCTGTTTCCAATGTTCAACGGTCCACTGTCGACGTTCTTTGCACCACGTTAGCCGAGCAGCTCTATTGGACTTGGTGATCAAAGGCTTGTGGGCGGCAGCACGTCCATGATAACCGAGCAGATGGACTTCCTTACGGATGGTATTCATTGAAAGAACACTCCCGGATGCCTGTTGAAACTCCTCGCGAATGTGACCCATTGATTTGGTACGGTTCTTCTGAATTTCTCTGGCCAGCACCCGTCGGTCTCTAACTCCCAGTTTTGTGGGTCTGCCGGGTCGGGCCACATTCCGACAGTCACCTCTCATCTTCCACTTGCCAATCACATAGGCCACTGTCGATTTTGGGTACTTCAACTCGCTGTATATGTCACGTATGGATCGGCCATTTCTGTGATACCCGACGATTACACCTTTCTCGAAATCAGAGAGCTCCGAACTGCGTGGCATCTTGCATGCGACTGGTTGCGTTGTTGTTTCCCACACGATATTTAATGGCGGTGGCCGTGACGTGTATCAGGACCGCAGATATCGGCGATTACAGGGGTGTCCAATTACTTGTTGGTAGATAGTGTATATGTATAAGCATAACAGCTCACATGAATATGACAGCGGTTGTCAGCAGTGAAATAAAAATCTAGAAAGAACAAACAAAAGAAACACAAAAGAGCTGGAGCAGAAAGAAAAAAGGACGAGAGGGATAAGTGATCCCTTGACCCAACAGCGCCGAAAACAAGCGAAAAGCCAGCAAAGAGGGGGAGAAAAAGAGAATTATCAGCCCAGAGCCAGCGGAATCGGCCGGCCCTCAACGAAGCGTTGATATTCTTTGCCTCAACAAAGGTCCCGAGCAAGCAGCGACCCTCCCGACAGGATACAAGAGAGAATGCCTTGGATGGGGAGGTGCCTGCATCACCCCCTCCCCTACTCCTACAGCTGGGAACGCCCGTAGTGAGTGTGTGTGACTTGCCTAAGGGGAAAAAATCGTCCTGATCTGTGAACTGAGTACTAAATCTGGAAAGCAATTAACACCCAGTTGAGAGTGCAAAGGATTATAAAGTCTGTGAACACAGAACAGTCAGGTACCGTACAAGATTATCTATTCAACTGTGTTAAGACAGCATGGAACGAAAAGAAAAGAGAAACTCGCACAATTGCTTGCACTAAGTACATTGCATGTAAAAAAAAAAAACAATACAAACACGGTGGAACTCGGGTGGAGAGATATAAATAAGTAAATGGGGTTTTTACATTAAGAATAAAGGAAAAGCCTAAAAAGTGTTTGGAACAATAGTTTTTGGAAGGGAAGATTTATTCAAAGTGTATATAAGGATAGAATTTTGGAATGGAAGTTTAAACTTTATACAAAAATAGTAACTAAAAGGGTATGTAATGATAGCTTTTGAAATGGAAGATTTATCAAAAGTGTATCTAAGGAAGGAAAGGCAGAGGAAGGCCAAGGAAGACATGGGTGGATCTGATTCAGGAGTGTCTGCATGAGAAAAAGATTATGAGTATGAAGTATAAAAGATCTTGTGTACGGCGTGTAATGGACATCAGTGAAGCACGAGTTGTATGTCAAGATCGCTGTAAATGGCGAAGTTTGATACAACAACAATAAGTAAAAATATCTGGAAGTTTGTATTTCTTTTTGGAGCTAACCTCTGAATCTCAGAGAACAGCTTAATGATATGTATGTATGTGCGTATGTATCTAAGGATAGTATTTTGGAAAGGAAGTTTAAACTGAATAAAAGCGTCATAACTAGAAACTAACCAAAATGGGAGACAGGTACAGGAGCTTCACAATTAAATATTTAAGACGAGAATGTAAACAAGGAACATAGATCCTAAGAGAAAGAGTAGGCAACAATTAATTGAGATAATTGAATGAGATCGACAGGAAGATAGTAGCTATACAGAGACACTAGAAAATAGTGAAAGTCGGGAAGAAGTAACCAGCATTAGCGCAATGAGTAGGAGTAATCAGGATGAGAGAGAGTATGAGATACAACTCCGAAAACTAGACCTAGAGACGAAGAGGCAAGAGGTAGAAATGCTAAAATTAAAATATGCTCTATGAGAGTTAGGCAAAAGCTCAGAAACTACTGGCTATGAGAACCACTCTCAGAGACCATTGCACAGTTATGGAGATATTATCAGAAAATTCTTCGAGACCTCTGATGAGATGGATAGTTATCTCAGTGAATTCACAAAAATAAGCACATCTCTTGGAATACCTCGGTCCAAGTGGTCAGCACTACTGGTCCCCAGGCTATCGCCATGCGGAGCTAGTGTAATCCATTCAATGGGAGAGGATGAGGTGCAAAATTTTGATAAATTGCAAAAAATTTATTGAAGGAGTACAGAATCACCCCGGAGAAATATCAAGTGATGTTCTGTAATTCCTGTAAAGGGAAACATCAGACATATCACCAGTATGGTGTGAGGTTGACAGAATTACTGGATAAGTGATTAGCAGGACCAAAAGTGGAAGGTAGTTATGAAGGATTAAAGAGTGTATTGCTGTTAGAGCAATTATACTCTATGGTCGGCGAGTCAGTGAAAATTTATATCAAGGATAATGAGTCATAAACATTTGATGAAGCCACCAAACTAGCAGATAGATATGTCGAGGCCAGAGAACGACAGTATGGGCAAGGAAACCAGAAATCTCAACCAGGGAAAGGATTTTTTAATCCAGAGAAAAAACTCCAGGTTCAAGATGGGAAGCAGAGTCACACTCTAGGTGATATAACAGGTGCAACCACTAAAATTAGGTGTTACTTCTGTGGAAAGATAGGGCACAAGTCGCTTGCCTGCAAGACAAACAAGGACAGAGCAAGCTTGAGTCGTTCACAAGGGGAGAATAGTAGGAAGGACAGAGCGGGATCAAGCAAGCCGAGTTCCCAAGCTCTGAGAGAAAAATCACCTTCTATGCTGTGTTCAACAACCAGGTCAATTTGGGCAACCCCAGAAACCAGCTTTGGACCATACTTAGGGGAAGCAACAATGAATGGGGGAGACGCTATGCACGTTATGAGATACAGGGTCATGCATCTCACTCATTAAGAGTAGTAATGTTTCCCCAGGCACCCGAACAGGAGAAAAAGTAACAGTGTACCCAGTGACTGGTAGTAAACAAGATCTGGACGTGGCAAGAATAGCAGTAGAGGTGAATAATGAGGTGAAGACCCATGAATTTGCAGTCATGGAAGATATCCCGTGGGATATTATCATTGGAAATGATTGGGATGCCCCGGAAGAGAAAATAGAGCATAAGAGTATGAAGGAAGGGGAGGCAGAGGAGAAACCAGAGAAGGAGGAGGATCGGAAAGATTGGGAAATAAAGAGTGAGAGAGGTAGGAGTATTGAGAAAAATTTAGGGGTTACTAAAGGAAGCAAGAACATTGAGGAAAACAGAGCTATTAACCCAGACGTAGAAAACCGGCACCAGAGGGAATGTGGAATGCTAACTCGTGGAATGATAAGAGCCCAGGAAATGAGAGATAGAGATCAAGAAAGCGACAGGCACCAGGATCTGGAATTGAGCAGCCAGAGTTCGAGTCAACAAAATATGGAACAGGAGGTAGAAAATAGGGACCTGGAAGAGATAATGGAGAGTGAAGAAAGATTATATCAGATCTTTACAACCGAAGAGTTCAGTAGAGCTCAAAAAGAGGATGATAGTCTAAAGAATGTTTGGACAAAGCTTGAGGCAACTGTTCCAGAGGATGAGATGTCTTCATATTTTAAGGTGGAGAGAGACGTGTTGAAAAGAGTCTATAAAGACAAGAAGAAACGGAGTGGTCGTACAGTTAGTAGTTCCCAGGACTTGTAGGGAAGAAATATTACAAATTGCTCATGGTTTACCCAAATCAGGTCACTTAGGAATAAAAAACTACGGACAGGGTACTGAAGAACTTCTATTGGCCAGGCATCTATAGAGACATAGCAGAGTATGTAAGTTCATGTCCAGAGTGTCAATTTGTTAAGAAACATGGAGATCATGCTCGTAGCAAACTCCAAACCTTACCCGTCATAGAGGAGCCATTTTCACGTGCATTGGTTGATTTAGTTGGTCCTTTCCATACCAGTAATTCAGGCATGAGATATGCCGTGATTATGGTGGACCATGCAAGCAGATACCCAGACGCTAGGGCATTAGCAACCATTGAGGCCGAAGAGGTAGTCACTGTGCATTAATCGACATGTTCTCACATGTTGGTTTCCCAAAGGAGATTTTATCGAACCAAGGGAAGCAGTTTACCTGTAAATTGACCCAAAAATTGTGGGCACAATTAGGTGTTAAGCCTCTATTCTCGAGTCCATACCATCCTCAGGGCAATGGGCTCGCAGAATGCTATGTCCGCATATTAAAATCAATGTTGAAGAGAGTCAGTCAAGATAACCCTGACGAGTGGGATAAGATGCTGCCTTATGTGTTGTTCGGATGTCGAGAGGTACCCCAGGCTAGTACAGGACTCTCACCATTTGAATTAATTTTTGGCCATAACGTGAGAGGGCCATTGGGTTTACTGAGAGGTAAAATTGATGAATCTGAAGAAGAGAGAGTCGAAATTCTGGAATATGTGGACAAGGTTAACCGGAGTTTGGAGAAAGGCTTGTCGTTAGCTCGTGAAAATTTAGCGAATGCCCAAACAAAGCAAGCACAATGGTACGACGAAAAAGCTAGGACCAGGAAATTTGAAGTAGGAGAAGTCTTAGTGCTCACTCCTAACAAGAAGAGAGCTATGCAGGTGGAATGGGAGGGACCATTTCCAGTACTTCACCGAAAGGCGGAAAACACCTATGTGATAGATGTAGGAGAAGAGAGACCTTGCCCGAGAATTTGTCATGTCAACATGTTGAAAAAGTTTCATCGGAGAAATCCAACTGTTAGCAATGTGTGCTATGGGGTAGAAGATGCAGGTGAAGAAATTGGGTCGAATATACCAGACATAACCTTCAGGAAGGCTAATGGGAATTCTACGAAGCTAAACCTTGGAGAAAATCTCTCAGAAGCTCAGAGAAAAACATTAAGCAAGTTGTTAGAAAATTTTCAGGACATGCTGTCTGAGATTCCAGGAAACACTGATGTCATCACACATGAGATTGAGCTTCTAGATGACACCCCTATCAAGTGTAAACCCTATCGGGTAAATAAGGGGAAAAAAAGAACTCATTGAGCGAGAAATCGACAAGATGTTAGAGATGGGAGTCATACAGGAGAGCAAGAGTCCATATGCTGCACCTGTAGTGCTCGTACCCAAAAAAGATTGAAGCGGAAGATTCTGCGTAAACTACAAAAAACTGAATTCCATCACGAAAGGAGTTGCATTTCCCACACCCAATGTGGAAGAACAAGTCAGTGGATTGCACACGTGCAATTACTTGACCAAGTTAGACATGATGAAAGGCTATTGGCAAGTAAAGCTCACAGAGAGGGCCAAGGAGCGTAGTGCTTTCCCCACTACAGATAAGTTCTACAAGTTCAAAGTAATGCCTTTTGGACTAAAGAACAGTCCTGCCACATACTTGAGGCTGATGTCTAAGGTATTACAGGGGACCGATGAATTCGAAAAATGCTATGTGGATGACATAGTCATATACAGCAAAAATTGGGAAGAGCACTTGCAGCACATAGAAGTGGTACTGACAAAACTCAAAGGAGCAGGGCTTACAGTGAATCCCAGGAAAAGTGAGTTTGGGAATGCCAGCATAAACTACCTAGGATTCCATGTAGGACCTGATGGGATAACCCCAGAGGAGGCAAGAATTCACAGAATCTGTACTTTGCCTCACCCACTCACAAAAAAATATGTGAGGGCATTTTTAGGAGTAACGGGATATTATAGGAAATTTATTCCTCAGTACGCAGACATATCCAGTGCTTTAGCGGAAACGCTCAAGAAAAAACTCTCAGACCGAATTAAGTGGACAGAAGATTGTGAGAAGGCTTTTACAATCCTGAAATCAAAATTAGTTGAAGGCGGTATACTCAAATGCTTTGATCCTTCTAAGGATACATTGGTACAGACTGACGCACGTGGAGTTGGCCTAGGAGCTGTACTTAGCCAACGAGATAAGAATGGTGAAGAACACCCTGTAGCTTACCTGAGTAGGAAATTGACCAAGACTGAGCAGCGTTATTCCACTATAAAGAAGAAAACGTTAGCGGTAGTCTGGGCAATTGAAAAGTTGAGGCCTTACTTAGACTCAAGGCCATTTGTCTTAATTAGTGACCACAATCCTTTAGTGTGTCTAGATCACATAAAGGACAAGAACATGAAGTTGATGAGTGAGATGGTCACTGTACTTGCAGGAGTACAACTTCTTCATACAGTATAAATCAAGAGCCAAGCATGGAAATGCCGACGGATTGTCGAGGAGGATGTAAATAGAGAACTGTAGTTATATTAATCAGTAGTGATTGTGTTCAGAAGTATCAGTGTAGTGTTAGTGAATAAGTGTAAAGTAATCATGTATCAGTGTAGTACTAGTGGATAGTGTAAATAATCTAGTTTTAGTGTAGTGTTAGTAAACAGTGTAGCATGGTTGTGTTTGCACAGGATTTGAATCGTATCCATCATAGTGAATCATAGCAGCACGTAACTGCAGACCAGTGCAGAAGAGTTCTTTAAGAGCAATGGTGATCACAGAGTTATCACATAGCAACATTCAGGAATTCATGTTAGGCTACAGGAGTAATGTTCTCACATACAGTACCTCATCATGATTAGTTCAGTAGAGGATTGAGGTGATACACTAAAGTGACCGGTTTCTTGTCAGGCGGCACTTGAAAAGAAACAGTCATCAAGCTTAGGAGGGAGGACTGTGATGATGTAAAAATATTTGAATTTGAGACAGGGAAAATGGAAAACATCCAAAATGGGAGGTGGAACACCATTTTTTCCCTGTAGGAAGAAAAATGACTTCAGGTCGGCCATATTGTGTGCCCAGGGTCCCACGGAGAGGAGAAGGGGAAGGAAATTCTTTCCATGGTGAATTCCATGCTGAGGCAGGAGTTCACAGAACATTGGGATGTCTTCTTAATGCAGAAAGTTCCAAGCAGCTAGAGACAGCTGAGGAGGGAAAAGATACTTACCACATGGCCTCTTGCTCCAAAGACGTGCGCTTACGGGATTGGCTGTGCGCAGTCCAGGCTGACAGGGATGCAGACAGTTTAAGCAGGAAAAAGTTGTAACGAACTTTTAAGACACTTTTTGCTCAAATAGGAAGAGGACGGTCATTTTGTAGTCGTCGCTCAAGATGTACGTACACTAGTGGGCTGCGGCTGACTAGAGAGTTAATTAGGTGCCTACCTGCGGGCTAAGGCCACTAGAGTATATACATTGCATTATATGTGGGTAATAGGGTAGTAATACTAATCACATGCCAGACTGCGGTCTGCCAAGGAAATCCTCCACCTGAGAAATCCAGCCACCTGTGAAGAGCATATAATTGCTATGTATAAATAACTTCTTGATGCTATGTGCACACTCATAGTGCAAAGACTGGACTGTGAATGAACTATGATCGTGCTGTAATGTCGACTTGCTCAAGATCAAGAACAGTTTTTATCACGTGACATGCATCTTCATCATACTCGTCACTAAGCTGTAAATAAAGGAATGTAAATAGTGTGACCACTGCTCAGCTCTGTACTCTACAAGTCATCTTTTCCTTCACCATGCCTCTGAGGAGCAACACAACAGCGTAAGTTGACTGGGACAGAGAAATCCTCGTCTGGTGGCAGCTAATTACCATACCAGAGTCAATTAATCAAACTCCAATCTACTCCCGCAAAATATACAGAATTAGTAATAAGCAAGTATATTAAATATATGTATAAGCATAACAGCTCACACGAATATGACACACCTTTCACCCGCTCATTCATGTTGTCATGGAAAAAACGCCAGCCGATGATCATATCGAAAGTCTCCGAATCAGAACTGCGAAGACTGGTAGAGCTGGTTGCGTTACGATACCATCCCTCCACTAGGAGCCCTGTTGGTCTTCGTTCGCCAGACTGATCCCCTTAGTCAAAAGAAGTGAATGCACATGTTTTTTTCACAGAGAAAGCATAGACATATCTTAATACCAATGATAATTGATTTGTATTTGTGTATATTTAATTAATTTTTATTTGTGCATTCTCTGGGCTTTGGGGCTACAGAGATAGCCTCGAATATACACCACTGAGCCACTGATTTGTGTGTATATATATATATAAGAACACTAATAAGAAAGCTAAAGCACTTCAATACAAATCATAAAAAAGCCCCAAACCCCCTGATGTGCAAAGCAGCAATCTGGGCAGAAAGGCTATATAGGCAAATAATAATTAAAACAGACCAAAGAAAGGTAGGACTAATCATGATTGTACTTATTCTTTTTGGTTTGTTGTCTCTATTTCTGTTTTTTTCTTTAGGAGCACGACCAAGGGGACATTTGAATTTTGTCCATCCCTTTCTTGGTTTCAGAAAAGCCACTTACAAAAAAAAAAACAGGTGCTACCCTGATTATGACAGTTTTAATTTGATTTTAGTGTCGTCTCGGTTCTTTGTTTGTTTTGTGTTTCACCTTTTAAAGTGAGGTGACTGTGGTGCTGTTCTGTATCTGTTCCTTGTTTGTATTTTGGGTTCCATTCAGTACCTTAGTAGTGTAATGGGTTCAAGTATTTGTGTGTTTTTGGGTACAGGGCTTATTGCAAGTATGTGGGAATTGTTTGTTCCTTTGGTGGTATGTAGTGGGTCGTGTTTCTCACCTGCAGCTTATGCATGTTCTTGTGAAGAACTTAAGAATACAAGTTCACTATAATAGGCATTACAAACATGTTATCACCGGTAACTTAAGTTTTGTTGAAGATGACCAGCTCAGAAAATTGTTAGAGTATGGTACTAAATTCAGGCCTTCTTTTCCATATTTCTAAAAAACAAATTCTTGAGAATTTTACTCAAGATGTTAATAGATACATTATTAAGACTAGTTTGGCTTACAATAAGCCTATTGATGCCTTTCTTATTCAAAATTGTAATGTTGCTATTTTTGTTTTAATTTCTTTTTTTATTTTATTTTTTTCTGGTGTTTCCTGTTTTTCTTTTTATCTGGCAGGATTAAAGTTTCACTTTTTCTGTGACAAGCTTAAAGATATTCTTTTAGTACCTTTCATTGGTTGGGGTTTTCTTGTCTTTCCTTTTATTTTGACAATTTTACCCATAAATTTAATCGGTCCTTATAATAAACCAACTAAAATAGCAGAAACCCACAATTCTCTGGTCTCAGTAGATTAATGAGTGATTTTCTTAATGCTTGCCCTTGACGAAGCCAACAGAGAATCAGTCATTAATATGCTTCCCTGCATTCTTCTGTTTATTAATTTTCCATCGTTTGAAGCTCGCCTGCTTCAGGTGGTTGGAAAGTGGCGATTGTTGTTCTTCTACTCGTTCCCAGAATTTTTTGTTTTATTTTTCTTTCATTCAAAATTTGCTCATTGGTTTCACATTTCTATTTTATTTGATCTTTCTTCTATGCAGCCTCTGGCGCTTTGGAATTTCAAATTTGTTCTTTGTTTTTTCCCCTTATATATGTTTTTGCTATGTCTTTTCAATTTATCATTTGCAGCTCTGCACGATTTTAATTGGAAATTTGTTCTGCTAGGTTTGTTTTGTTTTCTTCTCCTTTTGTGTGTGTGTGTGTTTTTTTTTTTTTATTATTTCTGTTTTGGTTTTTCAAAAGCTAAAATTTTATTTTTTGTTAGATTTTTTGGGGTTGCAGTTACCTGTGGTGGGGGTTGAATGTAGGGAACATCATTTGGCTGGTCCTTTTGCTGGCAGAATATGTTATTGGCTTTTGACAATGATAGGGGTGGAGTCAGAGTCAGATATCTTAACACTCCCACTTGGGCAGGCTAGCTCCCTAAACCCTATGTGTACTCAAAAGCTGGCAAAAAGAATCTTATTTTATGCAAAGATAAAAGGTGACTCACCTGCAAGTCGGCGAATCCTAAGCTATCTGAGAATATTCAACATGAAACAGGTCATAAGTTTTGAAAAGTTTTTAATTCCATCTATAAACTTACTTGCACCATTTGTGATTTGGTGTACATTGGGCAATCCAAGAACACCTTGCACCTTAGAATTAATGGGCACAGGTCACTGGTTAGCAAATTTAAGCCTGATAGTGAAAGTGGGCATAGCAGTGATTCGAGAATTTCCACCCATGAACTCGAACACTTCCACCTTCATGAGTTTGATAATGTGCACATTGAGGTGCTGCACATTATTCTTAACTGGCAAGACAGGCTGGCCTCAATCAGTTGAGATTCTTAAACAGCAGGCCTTTTGTACCCATATGGGTTGAATTCTACCATTGCAGATAACAAACACTCTTGGTTTAAGGTGACCATTAGAGAGCCTTTCTCCTTGTATCCACAACAAGCATGCAGCAGAGGAAATAGAGGGAAGAGGCTAGTTAAATTTTCCAAAATAGTTAACTTTGATATTTTAAAACAGACTCTTCTTGATTTCAAAAATTACAACAATTTTGAAAAAAATTCTGTGTCCCTCTTAAAACTTTTAAGCACACTGTGCTTAAAATAAAAGCCTTCATAAGCTTCTGGGATTCTCAAGCTGGTAATATAGATTCACACGTTTTCTCTCTTGTGTTTGATATTTTGAAATTTATTCTTAAAGATAAAATTAACCCTAAGTCTAACTCCAAAAACTATATTACCATTAGGTTCCTTAATAAATGCTACGACTCTCTCAAAATTAGAAAATTGTTCTACAATGGTTCTAGCAGTTTCCCTATTTCCTATCACCAAACAGTAATAAGTTCCAAATATCTCAATACGTTAGGTTCTTACATTAAGAATTACAAGTCTCTTCCCAACCTTAGCACATTGGCAAATTTCAACTGTAAGTGTTGTGAATTTCAAGATACAGTTTTTTATGATAACTTTCATAAGCACATAATTACTGGTAATTTAGATTTCATTGGAAATCCTGATTTAAGAAGGATCTTAGGGTTTGGGGCCAAGTTCAGGCCTACATTCTGCCTCTCGAAAGATAGAATCAAGTATGATTTTTATTAAGATTTAAGTAAATATATTGTTAAAACTAGCTTAGCCTACAACATGCCAATCGAAGACTTTGCTGAATGGAAATGCAAATTTTTTCAAGAATTTAAACAGAATCTAGCAATTCAAAATATTTTTTACAATAACAGTCTTGCATTATCTCCTGATTTAAAAAAATCACTTTCTAAATTACAGGAAAATTTCATCTTTACCATGACAGACAAAGCAAATAATAATTTTGCGATTATTTGCAAAAAATTCTACTTTGAATTATTTTCGAAAGAACTACATAATAAAATCACCTACATGTTTACTTTAGCTTCCAGTAAACCTAACATGTAAGAACTTCTGGATTATTAAAGGCAATGCAGAGGTCATTTCGGAAATTCTTGATAACACACCAGCACAGGCTGATTGCTATGACTTTGAAAACCTGTATACCAGCCTTCCACTAGAAGACATTATCAGGACCCTCAATTACTCTTTAATGAATTTCAAATCTCCAACATCATTTCGGAAAGTTCTTGGCATACGCTTCTAAATTGCTGTATTAAAAATAACTTTATCCTCTACAATATCAAGTTTTTCAAACAGGTTAATGGAATAACTATGGGGTGTTCACATTCCATGAGCGTATGCAACTTGTTCTTATTCTTCAAAGAATTTCAATTCATGAAGTTAAATTCATCCAATCAGGACAGCTACTCTCATACCTACAGGTACATTGATGACCTACTTTGCTTAAATAATTCAGGAAATATCAAAAAGACTTTGCAGCTACTTATCCTATATGCCTTAAACTTAATAAAACCAATGATAATAACCAAGTCCTTGATTTCTTGGATTTAGCTATAAATCTCAATGCAGGTAACTCAATCATAAGCCTTTATGATAAGAGAAATCAGTTTAAATTTAAAATTGTCAAATATGGTATGTGGTGGAGCAATATTTCCAATAAATTAATAGAAAATGTATTTATATCACAAATACTAAGGCTTTCTAGAATATGTAGCTCAAACTCGGAACTAGAAAAACATGTTATCATTTTAATCAAACAGTTTCTCGGAAACCAAGTATCTAGAAACTTCTTTAAAATCACATTAAGAAAAATAGTTCTCAAGCATAGAATTAGGATGGAAGGCTTAATTTAATTTAAATCTTGTTGACCAAATGAATTGTCTAAATTAAAGCTAATTTTTAGAGGTTTAGGTAATGATGTTGTCAACAATCAATTAAGGAACCTATAATACGATATTCTTTCTCTCTCCTTTGATTGTCAAAAAAAAGGTTATAATTAAAAATTTACACAAAAAAAGCGTAAAACCCCCAAGAAAAAAATGTCTAAAAATATTTATAAAAATAAAAGCCAAAAAAAAATAGTAATACTTAAATTTCAAAGGTTTGGGAGGAATGCTGCTAATTAGGTTATACAGTATAATACTCTTTGAACTCTTAGGAGCAGGGATAAAATTTCCCTGCTCCCAGGAAGAGCATTTTAATATTTTGGTCTGCACTGAAAACTCGTAGTGGTTTTTTCAGAGCATTAAATCTGATTTTTGAAGTTGACTCAAGGAACTTCACTAGTTACCTCCCAGGAAGGTTCTAAAGTTGGCCACTAGATGGCACTGCAATGGACATGCCCCTGCAGTTAGTTTCTTGCATCCCAAAGGTGTAGGTGGTTTGCACCATGAAGTTTTCAGGCATGGTAAGTCGTTTTTATGTTTTGTTTGCTCATTCTTCTAATTTAACTTTTTTTTTTCTGGGAATTAATTTATTTGGGGCTGTTTTTACTCCTTGAAAGTTGGTTATTCGCTTTGGCCACGCTTCAAGTTTCCCGCAAAACTTTTCGTAGCACTTTGTCCTCCTTTGTAGGTTTTACAAAAGTTCATTTTAGTGGTTCTGAGCCTTCCTGTGGGCTAAAAGATTAGTATAATATGTTGTAAATATGTAAACTTGCAACAGCAAAGCAACACCTCACACATGTAATCTCATCTTTTAACTGTATGTAAGTTGTTTTCTTATTTGTTTATTTTTGTAGGAATAAGTGAATTTTCGTTTTTTACAAATTTGCACTAAACTTAATTTTTTAATGTTTTTTTGTGTGAGTTGGGCATATAATTTGCTTCTCTGTGACTTGCAAACTAGGACTTTGGTATTAAACTTTTATGTTCTAAATAATTTATTATTTTCTTTAAGAATATTTTGCTGTGGGTATTGGGCATTTACTTTGCCATTCTGAGACATGCAACTTTGTTATTTGGGTTCACTCTCGGGATTTGCAACTGTAAATTGCTCCTTGGGCAACTTTTGCTTCCTTTTTTCCTAAATTTGTTGCTTGGTTCCTTTCTTATTTAAAATTGTAATGTTGCTATTTTTGTTTTAATTTATTTTTGTATTTTATTTTTTTCTGATGTTTCCTGTTTTTCTTTTTATCTGGCAGGATTAAGAGGTTTCACTTTTTCTATGACAAGCTTAAAGATATCTTTTCAGTATTTTTCATTGCTTGGGTTTTTCTTGTCTTTTTAATACTAATTTCTTAGCTGGTTTTGTGGGGTTTTTTTTAGGACATTCAGCTCCCTTTCTTTTTATTTTATGTGTGATTACCTTGGCTGTTGTGCGGTCGGGCAACGTGTTTTGGTTTGCTGGGTTTGGGTTTTTTTAGAAATCCCTTTTATTTTGACAATTTTACCCCTAAATTTAATCGGTCCTTATAATAAACCAACTAAAATAGCAGAAACCCACAATTCTCTGGTCTCAGTAGATTAATGAGCGACTTTCTTATTGCTTGCCCTTGACAAAGCCAACATAGAGTCTGTCATTAATATGCCTCCCTGCATTCTTCTGTTCATGAAATTTCTATCGTTTGAAGCTCGCCTGCTTCGGGTGGTTGGAAAGTGGTGATTGTTGTTCTTCGTGTTCCCCGAATTTTGTTTTTTTCTTTGTTCAAAATTTGCTCTTTAGTTTCACATTATGTATATATAACAGCCATTACCTCATTTCATGCTCTTACAGTACTGAGCATCATCTTTTGCAAACCTCTTGTCTATTTCATAAACTGCATCAGACAACTTTGGTAGATTTTGGCCTAGTAATGCAAAAGTCATATACATTAGGGAAGCAATGAACAGGTGCATTTCAGTTTCAGAAGTTGCACAATAACACTACCAGAAAAGTAAAAGTACCACTCAATTATGCTTATCAAATGTGCAACTGAAATCCAAGCTCACAAAATAATAACATGCATTATTACTAAATACAAGCACAAAATAAAAGCTCTAACACTATTCACAGGCTATGAACCTGTATCAATCTGTACATGCAAGGAAACAATGGTCTAGTGAACAAAATTGGTATATCTTCATTATCTATGAAACAGAAATAGTTAAAATAGTACTCACAGAAAATAGGATATTTTTTTTATCTTGATTAACTGCTCTTATATCAGGTATAGGGTCCGTGTGTTTAATAACAGAAACAGATTCACCTGAAAGGAAAACAAAAATGCAACTAAGTATTACAGCCATTGGATTTTTATTATTTTCTTCTTTAACATCAGAGTATGCATTTAACTTGCACACAGCCATACTGGCATGATTTAAATACTACCGATAAACAACTATTCCACCGTAAATTAATTCACGTTTTTATATTCAATTTAAGAAAATAATGCTACACAGATTTTCTTTAAAACTGAAATTCCATAGATTTTAATGTAAAATATCCAAAAACTTTCTAAGTGGATAGGTACTAACTAGTAATGCACCAATTATATCCATGAAACAAATAAAGGTAACTTGATCACGCTAGTTACGTTAAATGAAAACTTTTACAAAAAGTTCGTAAGTTGGAAGCTTTCGACCTTATCTTAGGTCTATTATTAACTATATGTCAACAAAATAGTTTCCATATCATCTACTGTTTCGCACGTTACTAGAAATTCGAGCACGGGAAAATACGTCCATATAATAAAGACAGAAGGAGACACTTTCATAAAATTGAAAACCTCATACGAGAAAAATATAATAACAAAGAAGAAAAAGAAAAAATACCAACATTAGAAGACAAACCACTGTTCATTAACAAATCTAATAATGAATTGACATATCTACAAGTTAAAGCACTCAATAGAGGAACGAGATATGCATATAAACAAAAATTCCGAAAGCCGAGATAATAATCCCATATATAGAAGACGTCATGAAGAAACTACCAAATAAAAGACAAAACCCTACAAGATTTAAAATATTAAGAGCAATCAATAACAAAGAAAAAGAAGAACAAATACCAGCTATAAAATATGAGACAAGAGCTAATGAACCTCAAGAACAACCCAGCAATTAAATGCGTAAGCGCTGATAAAGCCAAACAAATTATTATATTAGACAAAGATGATTATGATATAAAAATGAAAACTGCTATAGAAAAATTGGATATCGAAGAAACTACACTTGACCCAACAGATACAATTCTAAGAAAAATGGCTTATATAAAAAACCATGGACATTTACCTGATAATATTAAAAACAAAGCCATTCCGCCCGTTGGAGCGTCTATTCCAAGCATATTCAGCAAAATCAAAACGCATAAAAAAGAAGAACCATTAAGACCAATAGTAAATAAAACAACGGCTCCAACAATTCTCCTTGAAAAAGAACTATTTAAACATTTAAAAAAGTATTACTTTCAACATATTTATACAATTAACAACTCCATTGAAGTGATTAAAAAAGTTAAAGAACTAAAAACAACCGATTTTCTGATGATCAGTCTAGATATTGTTTCCCTATATCCAAATACACCTGTTTATGAGGCAATTCAATTGTTAGATCAGAAGTTAAAAGATGAAAAAATACCTGAAGCACAAAGAATTAGTATTATCCAGGCATTGAAACTAGTAGCTGATAATAACTACTTCACATATAATAAAAAAATATACCGACAAAAACAAGGTGCACCAATGGGATCACCAATTTCGGGACTTCTTGCTGAAATAATACACTGCTGGACAATTGCTAAGGACGGATCATAAACGGCTATATAGCGCATAAAAAAGTAAGTGTGGTTGGATGCCGAGTGAAATAAAATAATGTCAGAATGCCAGGACATTACAAAAAAAAAAACTTAATTGTGCTCTGAAATCCAGAAGGCTTTGGAACGTGTTCAAGGGACAAACAGGCCATTTTGTGCAGAATACGTAAACGTGAAAAAAATGCAATTACCGTCCGCAGGCGTTCCGGCGTAAGATGTCAATACGGGATATGGCCACCATGGAGGGCGATGCAAGATTCCACACGTCGTGTCATATTTTGCACAACATTATCAAGCAGCTGTTGGGGTAATTTATCCCATTCCTCTGTCAGTGTACGGATGACGGTGTCCTTGTTTATCGGAGGGCATTGGCGACCAGCAAGACTCCTCCCCAAAGCATCCCACACATTTTCAATGGCATTAAGATCTGGAGAACGTGCTGGCCATCCGAGGCGTTGAATATCCTGGCTCTCAAGACACTCCTGGATAGCGACTGTTCGATGACATGTTGCGTTGTCGTCCATGAAAATGAATCTATCACCGACAGCACCACGGAACATGCGAACATGAGGTAGCAGAACATCATTAATGTATCGTTGGCCAGTCATAGTCCCAGTTGGAAGCACATAGAGGGACGTACGGCCATTGATCATGATGCCAGCCCATACCATGACACTACATGTCGGATATCGGTCCCTTTCCTGTATGTTTGCTGGACAATATGCAGTACCACTATCACGCCAGATCAGTTGTCATCGACAATTACACGATAGACTGTATCGACTCTCATCTGAGAAGAGGACAGCAGACCAGTCGTTGTCAGTCCAATTGCGATGTTGATGGCACCATTGCAAACGGGCGGTACGGTGACGTCTGGACAATGGGATGCACACAACAGGACGGCGGGCGTATAGTCCTCCTTCATGCAAACATCTGGCGACAGTTTTTCGGGAGATCCGCTTGCCAGTAGCAGCCATAAACTGATTTGCTACCTCACTAGCTGTGCTGCGCCGGTGTCTTTTTGTTGATAGCACAATGTACCGATCTTCTGCAGGTGTCGTACTGCGAACACGACCTCCCTCGTGACGTTTGCTACACTCTCCATTTGTTTGAAATGATTTCCAAAGCCTTGAAACAACACTGTGGCTGACGTCGAACTCCCTGGCAACATCTGTTATTTTTCGCCCTTCTTCAATCTTGATAATAATACGGCCACGCGTAAAATCATCTAGGTGATGTCGGGAAGACATACTGAAAATTGCAAGTTCGTCAATTGATTCTTTCCCTTTCAACTTTGCGTTTGAACAACAACGGTCAATACGCGTCAAATCTTTTATATCTCTTATCAGCGCTATGACGTCACGAACAAGTTCGGCAATCCAAAATTTGCATACGCACAACACTTCTTACTGTATCCCGCACTTATGCTAATTTCCACATTTTCCTGCCTTCCATTTTATGGTTGCTATCGTTGCTATTGTCATCCGTACTTAGCAATTGTCCGGCAGTGTATTACAAGACATAGAAAATAAACTTTTGGATTCATTCAATCAAAAACAACTAATACTATACGTAAGATACGTTGACGATATCCTTATCTTCTGGAAGCAATCTGAAAAAGAACTTGAAACATTTGTAAACAAATACAATAGTTTTTATCCTACAATACAAGTTACTATGGAAAAAGAAGTTAATAGACAACTACACTATTTAGACATTTCTTTATTCAGGCGAAATAATATGATTGAATACGAAGTATATCGAAAACCAACTTATACTCCAACGATAATTCCGATTGATTCAAATCATCCTTGGAAATATAAAAGGGCAGCACTTCAATTTTACATAAGAAGAGCATTAACCCATTCCTGTAATAAACACAAAGAAAAGATTGAGATTAACTGGATAAAAAGAACTGCTATGAAATTTGGATACAAGAAAAAGATCATAGATGATATACTTGAAAATATAAAGAAATCTTTAAATGAAAATAAAAATAAACAAAAAAATGAAATAAAATTTGTAGGTAAAATTCCCTACATTCCTCCAATAACAGATATCCTAAAGAAGGAATGCATTAAAGAAAAAATGATATTAGCAGAAACCGTCATAGATAACGAAACTATATTAACTACTGGAAATGAAAGAAGATCAATGCTTGATAAAGCCGGAGTATATTCTATACCAACAAAATATTATACAGAAATAGAAAGAAATGAAAGAAATAAAGTATACATAGGAAGTACAAAAAGAAGATTTAAGACCAGATTAAAAGAACATATATCGAACTGGAATAAAAAAGAAAACAAAACATCATTAATAAATCATTGTATTGAAAATGAAGCTTATCCTGATTGGTATGATGCAAAATTAATAACCTCACATAAAACTAAAAATCAAATATTAACCTCAGAAGCAGTAATGATTGAAAAAACTAAAGAAATAATTGTAATAATAATGATCCAATGAGTCTACCGTACGCTTGGAAATATTTTATCGAAAAAGAAATTAACGATAAAAAAAAAATATATATATATATATATAATAAAAGACCTTATTAATTATTTTCAACAAACGAATGGCAACACCAATTAATTTAGAATCGAATTCATATCATCCAATTATATCAAAACACGACTAAGAATGTGCATTAATACCAAAAATAGCATGCGCAAAGAGTACAACTGCCGTGAAAAGTCGGACGCAGCCAGTAGAATCGATGTAAGTGGCCGAAACACAACGTGTATGAGAAGTAGATCATAATACCCACTGAAGATGATTCCAAAAAGAAGGAATTGAAACTAGTTTGGGATATCGAGCCACGGAAAATGAAACATGCAACCATCATCTATAATAAGAAATTATAAGATCGAAGTTCAACTTGGAAGCTGATACCACGGGAAAAGAAAAATCGTGCCTTCTTCGATAACAAGATGGCTTATTACTGATTCAATGCATCATAATCAAAAGGTTCGAAAGTTCTTTTCTATTGTATTAATTTCGTGAATCACGAGTTAAAAAACTGGAATAATATTAATCATTTAATACATATTGTCTCTACGTATTGGAGGACTTTGACAACTTATGATGCATTTGACTGCACATATAAAAACATTTTTTCATATAAATTTGTAATCTTCATAATAAAATTCTAAACTATTATAAGGAACATCAAAAAGAAAAAAAGAATATTAGTGACAAGTTGAAATTAAAAAAAAAAAAAAAAAAAAAATTATTATATGGACGTTTTTTCCCGTGCTCGAATTTCTAGTAACGTGCGAAACAGTAGATGATATGGAAACTATTTTGTTGACATATAGTTAATAATTTCTGAAACCATGTAATGTTTTCGACAAATGTTGAATTAATATAATTATCTTAGGTCTTCATCACGCCAATGGAGGACTAAAATTGTTGCCAGATTCTACATTTGAATTTTTCCAATTTTTGTTGCCAAAACTTAGAATTGATCTCCAGATCATCAGAATGTAGAGAGGAGATTCGGAATTGCAAGTCATTGAGTTGAAAATAATTTCCAGGCTTTCACGGTAATGGAGGGCAAAACGATTGTCAAAAGAAGCAATGCGTTTTGCTTCGTTCCAGTGGGGAACTGCAGAAGTGTCTTCCATTGTCAAAATAGACAAGGCAGTATTAGGATTGGCTTTCGAAACATCTTTTTTATGTTCTAAAATTCTATGGCTAATGCTCCTGTATGTGCTTCTAATGTATAAGTTATCCCCAGTAGAAGAAGAGATAGGAATGCAGTAAACTCCTGGGAGGTTCAGGCTTTCAACTTTGTCCCTATCCCTTTGTAGAAGTTTCAAGATTTAATGGCAAGCTGGTAACCATCTTGCCATTAAGTCTACTTCAAACATCTTGAAACTTCTACAAAGGGATAGGGACAAAGTTGAAAGCCTGAACCTCTCAGGAGTATTATTACTAAATGTATAAGTTATCCCCAGTAGAAGAAGAGATAGGAATGCAGTAAACTCCTGGGAGGTTCAGGCTTTCAACTTTGTCCCTATCCCTTTGTAGAAGTTTCAAGATTTAATGGCAAGATGGTAACCATCTTGCCATTAAATCTACCCCAAACATCTTGAAACTTCTACAAAGGGATAAGGACAAAGTTGAAAGCCTGAACCTCCCAGGAGTTTACTGCATTCCTATCTCTTTTTCTACTGGGGATAACTTATACATTGGAAGCACATACAGGAGCATTAGCCATAGAATTTTAGAACATAAAAAAGATGTTTCGAAAGCCAATCCTAATACTGCCTTGTCTATTTTGACAATGGAAGACACTTCTGCAGTTCCCCACTGGAACGAAGCAAAACGAATTGCTTCTTTTGACAATCGTTTTGCCCTCCGTTGCCGTGAAAGCCTGGAAATTATTTTCAACTCAATGACTTGCAATTCCGAATCTCCTCTCTACATTCTGATGATCTGGAGATCAATTCTAAGTTTTGGCAACAAAAATTGGAAAAATTCAAATGTAGAATCTGGCAACAATTTTAGTCCTCCATTGGCGTGATGAAGACCTAAGATAAGGTCGAAAGCTTCCAACTTACGAACTTTTTGTAAAAGTTTTCATTTAACGTAACTAGCGTGATCAAGTTACCTTTATTTGTTAATATTGTTACGTGTTTTGCCCATCATCATCATGTTTCAAAGCTACGCAACTTCCGGGCATTTTATTTTGGACTGGACGAAAGATTGGATTTCCTTCCGGAAACTTCGGACCCAAGTTACTAATTCTCTTTGCAGTCTTCGTTTTCTTCTTTCCTGCAAGACTTCTGGCATTCTTCCCCAAGCTTTTCAGATCTGCAAACCCATCTTCAAAGGACGGTGCCGTGCGTTACTACAGCAGACCAGCCATAACCTCCTATCTGCCGCTATCCGTGACCTGCGTTCCTCCGTTCCTAAAACTGAACTTTCCTGCTACATTAACTACCAATCACTGGCTGCTACCACTCATCCTGCTTTGCTCGATATTTTCATGGTTCGTATCAACCAAACCCTCTCAACAATTGAAGTAAATGAATATGCTCGCCATACAAAGAAATTCAATTTTCTACTCTCCAAGCAAAAAAGTCAAGCAACATCTCCGTCTTCAGCCTCTACTGACAAGCCAAAGTATGTAAATCTTTCTTCTGTCACTATTCCTCCTAGCTTGGATAAATTCTTATCATTCGGCCCAAATTTTCACCTGCTCTTCCTATCAATCTTCCACAAACTGTTTCTGTTATAGAATCAGCCATCCACAGAACAGACTGTTCACCAGCCTATCCTTCGTGCCAACGCTGCTGTTATCTTATCCAAGCAAAATTTTGTGCCAATCAAGTACTCTTCTTCTTGTTTAAAAGAATTCAGGTCATTTATTCGGGAAAATGACCTAGCCGTATGCAAAGCAGATAAAGTTGGTTGCCCAGTCATCATTGGTAAAGAAACTCTAAACCATAAAGTGCATTCATTTCTTACATCTGCTAACTGCATTCCTTTGCAGTCAGACACCACCAACTCACTCAAAAACTCAGTTGACAGATTAGCTAAGAAAGAAACTCTTCAATCCTTCCTTGGTGATATATCACCCCCTCCTTACTTTAGAACTCCCAGGCTTTTCCTGCAAGTGAAACTGCATAAAGCTGGTAACCCCATCAGACCTTTAGTGGAATATTCTTTTTCTCCAGCAGTAAACCTTGAAAAGAGATTGGTCCTCAAATGCAAATCCCTGGCAGCCAACCATCCTCATACTGTTGTCTCTACTTCAAACTTCATCCACAAACTTCTTAATTCCTTTTCTCCTAGTGATAATCTGTATACTCTTGATGTAGAATCTTTGTTTCCCTCTGTACCATATTTTGATTCCTACATGCTCCTCATGAAGAAATTGATTCTTCATTTTGAACCCCCGGTCCTCTTATCAAAGATCTTTATGATTGTTACCACACTATCCATCAACACAGTTGTTTTGTATATGTACAATCCTATTACAGTAGTTTTGTTTTCAACAAAATTGTGTATAGGCAACAGTCTGGTCTCCCCATGGGCTCACCTCTTTCCCCTCTGCTTGCAGAAATCTACATGCAACATATTGAAGTTTCCATCATTCCTCAACACCCTTTTCAACCTTCCCTATGGTTAAGATATGTAGACGACATTTTCATTAGCTGGCCACATTCAGAGTCTGAACTACAGACACTGATCAACTCCATTACGGAAAAATTTCCTTCCATTAATCTCACTATATCTAAGGAAGAAAATCACAAAATTGATTTCCTGGATGTATCTATCTGCAGAAACGCTGATCTCTCCATTACTCGTTCCATCTATCGTAAACCTTCTGCGGCCACTAACATCATTCCCTACAAATCTTTCACCCTGCATCTCTAAAGCTTGCAGCATTGAAGTCCTACATCCACAGGGCTCATATCATTTGCAACAAATAACTCTCTCTTCAAGATGAACTCTCCAAAATTTCTACAATAGCCCTCTCCCATGGTTTCCCTGCTGTTGTAGTCAACTCCCTCATAAAGAAATATGAAAACCTTTCGAAAATCGAATGCCTCCTTCCTCATAAGAAAGAAGACCTGAAATTCTGTGGTTCTGTTCCTTACCATCCTTCCTATGCTTATAAGTTACAGATTCTTTTTAGAAGTTTTGGTTACCATCTTGCCATTAAATCTAATCCAAACATCTTGAAACTTCTACAAAGGGATAGGGACAAAGTTGAAAGCCTGAACCTTCCAGGAGTTTACTGCATTCCTATCTCTTCTTCTACTGGGGATAACTTATACATTGGAAGCACATACAGGAGCATTAGCCATAGAATTTTAGAACATAAAAAAGATGTTTCGAAAGCCAATCCTAATACTGCCTTGTCTATTTTGACAATGGAAGACACATCTGCAGTTCCCCACTGGAATGAAGCAAAACGCATTGCTTCTTTTGACAATCGTTTTGCCCTCCGTTACCGTGAAAGCCTGGAAATTATTATGTAAAACAAAATCAAAATGTAAAACCAGAATGTCAGAACTTTCTTTTACAGAGATTTTTCTTCAGCTATTCCTTCTCTCTGGATTTTCCTGATTTTGCTATGAGAAATTGCTTTCTTCACCCAATGTCTTACATCTTGCAGAACATTTTGGACAGACAGATTTTCTTATGAAGTCACCACCTTCTCAAATAGCAAATGTAACTTCTTCATTCAAGCAAAGAGTTTCAACTGTCAGTGCTTCTGTGCCGGGGCAGTCACCACACTCTTGAAGTCAACAATCTTCATTGCTTATTCTGTTACAAACACTTCTGTAAAAGAACTTCTTCCTCAATTTCGTGTGTTTGTTCTATTTTGAAGAGCTGTACATATGTTTCAGATTACTGCAATAAATACAAGTGCATACTGCTTGTATTGGCTGAATTTTGATCCACTTTGGACGTAGAGGGTAAAACTTTGAAAGACCAATTTTTATATTTGGGTTGTCTTTTTTCATTAGCCTGTATGCCTCTTTGATTGATCTTGTCATAAATCTTTTTACCTTTTTAATTTCCTCACCATTGTCATCTCTAACACAAACAACATCATTTTTGTTTGGACTATCCCTAGTACAGTCTGTACTATCATCTAGGTAGTATGACAATGCCAGAGTTGCAGCTTCTGTAGACAATGGATGCCCACTGTAGGTGTCAGGTTGACATAGATTCCCTTTTCTCTTCTATCCTTGCGTGATTTATCTACGAGGTACTTTGATACTATAGGTAACTCTCCCTTCAAATCAGTTTTACTAACAGTCTGTGGTAGCAATGTCAGTAATTGCATTTTTTCAGTGTAGTTACAAGTATGAAGTGCTGTATTAATATTAGAAAAACACTGATTACAAGTAGAACAGTCAGCTTCTCAAGAGACAACTGACTTGAAACACCAACTCCATATATATCTTCTAATTTCTGCACAGCTGGAGTTGTTAGTGTTTTCTCTAATGTCAACTTTTTCCTCTTCACATAAGTTTCTCTCCTATGCTCCCTAGCTTCTGAAGGGGCTTTAAATGGTGACACGTTAACATCAAGCATTGTAATACTGCTATTTAAAACATCCACAATCTCATGACTGGGAATGAAAAAACCCTCTCTCTCTCTCATGCGGGAATTTCTTCTTAAGTTTCATTTGCACATTCCAAAATTTTTCTTTTGTAAAAAGCCACACAATTGCAACACAAATAATCATTTCTATTTACAGAGACAGATGGGCCTACAATCCTTTGAATTTCATCACCTAAATCACCAACACCACAGAACCTAACAAGCTTAGTTTTGTACACAAATCCTTGTGTCTTTTAATGTAGTCTACACATCTAATTCTCTCAGAACTATGATGATCAGACATCATAAATTATTCACTGAACAATACTGAACATCACTCATCAACAGACAAGAGCAAACTGGAGTGGGAGAAAGGTGGGGAATTAGTAAATGAAGGACATAACAGCTGCTGATTGGCTGTTCAGTGAGCAATCAATGGACATGTTTGTACTTGAAAAAGCCTGTCATAACCTGTTGTTTCAGCATTGTGGCTTGTGCAATTTCATTACAAAATGCAATAAATTTATGAGGAGTATCCAGTAGAACAGTGGATGGTTACAAAATTAACAAGTTGAACAAAATAAATAATTTAAAGTATATATATAAAGAGAGGGAGAGAGTATGAGGTTGCAAATAATTCCCATAGAAAAGAAATGAAACCAGCAAAAACATACTGCCATGTTCTGCAAATATTTTTTAGTATATGTTTTTGTACTGAACTTCAAAATATAATGTAATTGTACTAATCAAACACCAGAAACCTATGTTTTAACTTTAAAACCTGATTAAACGATGTTTTCAGTGAAATATGGACAATCTATTGCATTTTGTGCTGTATTACGCAACAACGCTAAAAGGCTGAAAACGTGCAATCTTTAAAAAAATATATAACATTAACCAGGCAAAAATACACTATTCTGCAATAAGCAATTTATTAACAACTAAGAGGACATCAAATGGACAGATTTTCAGATTTAAAAAAAATGGGGTTTTTGAGTTAACGTCATTCAAAAATTGAGGTTTTTTGAACTTCCGCATAACTTAAAATTAAATTTTATGGACTGCATGCATCCCAGGTTTAAAATAAAATTTGCTGTAAAACTACCATTGAGGGACTTCAGATTGCCATCCTTACTTACCTGAAAAATAATTATTTAGTGGGAAAAAAAATATTTTGAAAATGTAAAAAAAAAATTTTTTTTTTTTTTGCAATAATGTTTTTTTTTCCCTTAATATTAATAATGTCAGTCAGGCTTATTCAAACTATGCCAAGTTAAAATTTAATTCAATAGCTACAAAATTAAAAAAAAAATGAGCGAATAGATCAAATAGTTTTGAAGCAGCGTTTTCCCCATTTTTCAAAGATCGCTAGATTTTAGCCAAACTTAAAACGCTGTAGCTGGGGAATTTTTTTTTTTAAGGAAATCCGTTCAGGATATTTTATGTCTCCAATAGGTGTAACTACTGTAATTTTTGGAACAAATCTAAAATGGTCACCTGACACATTTTTGTACTGCCTGCCGGAACTGAGATGAAATGACTCATCTGCAAAATCATAGTTATTAATAAACATATAAAAACGAGCGAAACACACAGAGTCACATGTGGTAAAAGGTTCATTTAGCGGTAGCTTTCGGTCATCCTACAGGGTTCGTACTCTTTTTGGGGGAAAAAATTCAAGGACTTTCCAGGCCTTTTCCAGGCCATATACAAAAAATTCCAGGATGATTACTACGCTTTACAGTATCATGCTCAAATTAGTTTTTAAAAGCAATTTCAGTTTTAAGTAATCAAAATGATGAAAGATGCAAATGGATTAGGGATGATAGGGGGAAGGGAATAGAACTGTCCATAATTAGCATGTTCTCGTTGCGCTAGGCGCTTAAGCACTGCTGAATTCCGTCAGACCCCCAATGGTCAAATGATTGAAATGTGCTGATGTTCATGGAATGAAATGGTTGATCAGCTATGATAACCGCATAAAAGTTCGAAGAGGGCGATTTCTTTTTTATGTTATGCAACATTCTACATTACTCCAGTATTTATCTTGTCATCATCAACAATAAGCAATGTAACTACCACTTACGATCGCGGATATCGGCCAACTGAAAATCTGCCATACAACTAAGGGATACAACACACAGGTATCATGTTACAGTGTATTGTAATTGAAAAAAAAAAAAAAAAAAAAAGATTTCAGAAATTAAAATCGAAAAAAAAAAAACTTTCAGAAATTAATATCATCAAGTCATGGTGTTTCAAAAATCCGCTTTCCTTTATAATGTTTAAAAACATGTAATGTTTTTTCTTTTTTACCTGTCGTGTATAATAAAATGGGTTGATTTTTTTATGGAATCAGACGTCCATATGTCCGATTGTCTTCGTCTGAGTTCACACGTTAGCTACTGTGTACAAGTAGACATATTTTTTCAGCTCAAAAATATGTAGTTTTGTATGTATTCACAGTATAACTCATTCCGTATTCCCACAGAACAAAATTCAGCAGATACAAATGAAGAACATCAAGACCCACCCAACACCATGTTTCCGATTGTCTGCTGTTTATATTCAAGAAATGCGAATATGGATCAATGGTGAATGCAGCAACTATGGTTTTTATTTATTACCAAGAAAAAAAAGGAGCCTGAAAGCTGTAAAGCTGAAACGGATATTTCTCCCCCTCCCGAAAACATTCCGATTAAGTTCAAACAGCAGGAGCACGCGTCCACGCACACTCAACCTCTGGAATGTCCTGATGGAACGGCTTCTTTTCATTTGGCACATCGCCATAAATCACCACCTGCAGCTCACTGAAGTGTCTTCCTCCTTCACCCTAACTATAGAAGAAAATGTAAAAAAAAAAATGCTGCCCAATTTTCGACAAAATGACCAAATTTACGTCATAACGTTGCAATTTACTAAAATACGTTTATCTGCTGAATTTCGCCTAAATCCATTGAAAACTTTTTAATTATAGATTTTTTTATTAAAACAGTAACTCAGACATCTGAATAAAAATGTATGTTTGTAATTAAAATAGAGTCCATATCATCACAGAAACAAAATTTAAGGATCACTCTGTTTAAATAAACCATGGCATCTAAAAAAAAATAATTTGCTTGCTTTTCCCGTAATTTATAATTGCCGTTTCTTTTTTTTTTGAATCCGATTTTGCAACGGAAGATTTTTTTTTTTTTTTTTGCATCTGCTAAAGTTTCAAACAGAATTCGGCGAAATTTGCACTAGAACTTTATTGTGATGTATTTTAACCACTGTAAAAATTTTACTGTGTTATTTTCAAAATTCCGGAAAATGGATTTCTGAAAATATCTCTTAGTCCTTTTGAGCCGTGGAAGTGATAAACAGGTGTTTGCTTTCTTCCCAACCAAGGGCTTCGGATCAGCGCTCCCAGCTGTCAATCAACCGTTGCTATGGTAACACCCTTTCTGCTCAAGGCTCACTGTCTAAAGAGGCACACATAATAAAAATTTCCAATGCTAACTTTTTAAGTTTTAAACCGATTCAAATGGAATTTTGGGAGTGAGCTTCTGTAATCCAATTATAGTAAATGTAAAAATTTCAGCCACTTTTGTGAAAAAATTCGCAAAGATAGTTTTCTTATTTTTTATCATAAGTAGCCGAAGTCTCTTGAGGGGTGGGCCGGAAGCAAGCGTCTTAATGCAATAAACAAAGAGCAGAAGAATGTGTTGTTCAGGCATACTCTTCACTGGTGGATGCCAGCTGACTTGGTAAACACGAGACCCCCTTGCAAATGCTAAATGTCTCTTCTTTCCCTTCTGTTGTTCTCAGTAGTTGTCGGACGGACATCAAGCTCAGGGCTAGAGAATGCATCAAGCTCCCCTTCCGTAACAGACCTGCTAGTAATCATCCAATTTTATTGCACTGGAAGTAGTGCTTCCCCCCCCCCCCCAGCCAAATTAGGATTTGGGCACATCCGAAACACCACTGTAGCCGGCGGTTTCTTTGAGAACAGAGGAGAGGAACTTAAAAAAATTAAGGGGTAACAGTCAGTAACACGATTTCCTAAAAGGGCCTTTTTTTAAGCACTAATTTCAAATTTCAAGGCTTTTCAAGACAGCATTAAAAAAATACCGTTTTTCCAGGATATTCCAGGCCTTGAAAACGTAATCATGATTTTCCAGGACTTTCCAGGTTTTCAAGCACGCGTGCGCACCCTGATCCTATGATCTTGATCACCCGCGATTCCGTATTCGAAAAGACAACATCAAAGACCATTTGAAGAGAGGAAAAAAAAAAATGTAGAATTAGTGAAACATAGATAGTGCCAGCAGGTTTGATTAAGAAAAGTATCTAATACAGCATATCCGACGAATGGCAAAGTGGGATATCGGACTCCATTGACGAGAAATAAACCACGAACATCGGTGGAAAAGTCGTCACGCTCCTGAGGATGCCCAAAGAATGGGCGAAAAATTTAGAGCATTAATAAAGGTAAAGAATTGATGTTATTGAATCCTAAAGTGAAGATCTACTGAATCTACCCAAAGTAAGCAGTGTGTTGGATGTGAAGGGTTGCTGCACATACAACAGACAATAGCTTCAACGAAGACCCGAAACGTGCGAAAAAAGTGAATCGTCGCTACAAATGGAATGCCTAGGTAACATACACGAGACCAACCAACAAACAAAAAAGCTGAACTTTTTAACCGGGTGAAAAAACAAAACACATGCGAAGAGAAAGTGTGAATATAACGCAGCAAGATGGAATTGTTCGCTCTAATTTATTTATTTAAATATCAAACTGGAGGACATCATTGCATTCGCAATATAAAATTACAATTCAGAACAAAATAAAATTGCTTTAAAAGACATTGCTCCAAACAGATATATATATAATTTTTTTCGGGGTGGGGGTGGGTGGTGGGGGCACTTGCTAGAACATAGCTCAATTTTCCTCTTGTATTGCTTTCTTCTCAGCAAGTTCCAAAGCCACATTACATTGTCTTTTGTTGACTCTACAGTTAATACAATCTTCGCTACTGGAGTTTTTCTTTTTCGATTGATATCATTCCCTTCCCATTTCTTCACCATTTTTTCTCACCTTTTATTACTTCACATGACAATAATTTATTCATCCTGCTGAAAGAACTTTCAGCCTGAGGACCATGAATGCATGATATCAAAGCTTTCACTACTTTAGATAAATGGTGTAACTTTCAGAATATGAATACTTTTGAACACCATGCATCAATTTTAACAAATTTTCAAATTTCGTCACTTCTGTTTTTGGAAAATATTTTTTCCCTTATCAAGATTAAGTGCAGACATTTATGGGGGAAGTAAGATTTAATAACAACACAGGATAGTGAGAAAATCGCGGGAAGAGAAAAATACGATTACGGGAGAAATACGTATTTTTCTCCCGTAATCGTAGTTTTCTCTTCCCGCGATTTTCTCACTATCCTGTTACGGCCAACTTCCATTTTTCAGAAACTTTCTACGCTATTTTTAAGCTGAAATGCAGTACATCGTGAGAAAAAAAGACGATTACAAAAAAATCTTCACTGCGTAACTTCCGTTTTTGGAAGTTTTGAAAGGCGAAATATCGTCCTCAGACGGAAAACTATATACCCCTCTCTACCCCAGAAAAAATTCCTCTCCAGTTCTGCATCGATCTCGAGAATGACCCAAATGATGATGAAAAAGTGGAATTCCACGAATTCGCGGAAGAATCATGCATGAGGTAAGCATTATCCAACTAGAATATTTCCAAGTTTTTGAAATAATGCACGTAAAAATGAATAGTTGCCTTTTCCGATCGATTTCTAAGTCGGAATATGAACTGCTAATATGAATTGTTTGTCTAATTGGCTTTTATTTGTGCATTCTCTGGGTTTCGCAGCTGGCCTAGAAGGTCTCGAATATACACCGCTGGTATCTTCCTTACTTTTTGCATTATTCTGACAAACTAAATTTCCTGCTTGACATTATTTACAGCAAAATTCCTTATCAGTAACTCTACTTTGCAGCTGCTTCAGATAAGATTCCTTCTTCCTCTTTACTGCTTCTTTAATCTCACTGTTCCACCAGGTGATAAAACAAAAGTTGCTCAGTTGTGTTCTCACATTCATGCAATTGTTTCCAAATCAAACCTAAAACAGTGCCAAAAGTGAAAAAATAAACATTTTATTTGATTAACCACATTGTATTCACTGCTCATCTCTTTCATGTAGGCAGTGTGTTTATCTTTTCTTTTTTGTATCAGACATTGCTGTCAACATTTGCCAGACTATGTCCCACCTCCTGCTCATCCCAACAACCACTTACAAGAACTAAGCAATTTTGCTTCTAGCAAATTAAGTGCTGCCTAATTGTTTTACTAATCCTTTCATTTCTGCTACATCAAAATTTGCAATTTCTTGGGACCTGGTGATGTCTTCCCAAGAAATTATAACCTTCTACAATCAAATCAATATTTACAATGCATTTAAAAAAAAATGACACTGGTCTTTTTTTAATACCTACATAGTACATTCACACATTTGCATTTTAAAAATTTGGGAAAGCGAGGGGAGGGGATGATTGCATAATTCATGTAAGGTTGCATAATATATCAGTCACAAATATTAGTAGCTACAATAATCACACAACAGCAACACCTTAGTTAAGAAAGATTAACATAAGAATAGTTAACACAAACATTTAAAATCTAACCATCACCCAGGGAATAAAATTAACCTCTTATCCATCCAACTTCAAATTACGGCACAGCAAAACTAAATGATTCAAAAATAATTTATTTATATAATTTATTTTGTGTATTGTGTCATTTATTTTGATATATTTTATTAGTGTGTCATTTATTTTGTACATTATACACGGGGATAAAAAACTTCATATAAATCTTAACTAAAAAAAAAAAAAAAGTTTTTACTATGTTTTAACTGTTCATCCAACAAGTGCAGAATGAAAAGTACTATAATTTATTACGCCTACTTTAAGTGGGAATGTTGGGCTTGGACACCGCTCACTAACTACGTAAATCTTGGCTGGATAGTGGCTATGGCAACACAGAGTTAATAGTGCAAACAATTCATGTAATAAATAGTGGCCAAAATTTCTGACTCGGAAAGATAAGCTGTTGGAAAGGTTAGAAAGCATCCAACTAATTTTTTGTACAATTCTAGATATTTATTCATCACCAAACTTGCCAACCTTAAGAAGAGAAAAATCCTGCAATTTTCTATGAAAATCCTGCAAGCATACTTTTGCAGGGATGCCAGCCTCTTTACAGCATTCATGTGTAGTCCAAGATATAAAAATGTGTAGTTTTGAGCTTTCATGTGTAGACACAAGAAATATTACGAAACAGTATTTTAAGATGTTGTAAATTTACTACAGACTAGACAGTTATAAAAATAACCAGAAAAAAATCAATATTGAGAACTGTATGTGCGGATTTGAGATTTTGATTTAAACAATTAGCGACTTACAAAACGTTGATAATGGAGAAAATTAAAAAGGGTGTTTTACTTACCCCTATTCCTGCTAGAATAAATAACAGGATCCACACAAATAAGAAATCACAGGTTAGGCATGAACACATGATTTAATATAATATCTCCCGGTTGTACACAAATTATTTATAATAGCAAACTAAATGATTCACCATGCTCGTTTCACAACTTCTAATTGACTGACCCTCTCTTTACTTAGAGAGGGGAAAAAAAAAAGTCAAAAGTAGAAGTCTGCCATCTATCAATCAGCATGGTCTGAATCAACAAGAATAATATATGAACATGTTTATTTTGCCTGTTTCAGTTGCTGAACAGTTGCATGCTTTGCATTTTGAATTTCTTCTTTTAAAAATTTCCTACCATAACATGGCTCACTGTTATTCAGCATATTGATTTTTTTGACCAATAGTGCATTTAATGTTTCTATGCTTAAACGTGGTCGAAACTCAGTCATATTGTTTTTTACAATGCTGAAAACTCTTTCAGCCCCAGCATTACTGTGAGGCACAACTAAAATCGCTAGCATTATTTTTGGAAGAAAAAAGTACTTCGCTGCCCCATTTCCATCTTTCAATTCTGAAATTTTTGCCCAAGCTATATCCGCATTTGAAGATAGAAAATCACTGTCAAATTGATCTGCTTGATACCTGGAAAATTCCATTTCCAGACTATCCAAGTCATCATTAGCTATAATTCCAGTGAAAGTATCTACAAAATACTTGACTGAAGAGAAAGAGACTCGTTTCCTTAAATTTGGATCAGCTACTTCAGCATGTTTCAAAAATTCACCACACACGGGGAACTTTTTGATAGTATATGTACATGCAAGCTTCATAAAACTTTCTTACATAACAATAAAAGTTCTTTGCTTCTGTTTCACTAATTTTATTTTCAATTAGATACGCTCTGGTTTGCTTTTTGATAGCTCAGTTTCAGAAATTTTAGTTTACTTAAGTTACTCGAAAAGTCTGGTATGGCAGAAGGTTTGATAAATCTTACCAATAAATCAGTAAGGAAAGAATAAAGGTTTCTTCTAACAAGATGGGTCATTGGTGCTTCACTTTGTAGTTTAACATTTAATGATGTAAATACAGGTAATGTTGCTTGCAGAAATAACAGATACAACTTTGTATCTGGGGACAGAAGCATCTTTTTCACATTTCTGACTCGGTCACTGTCTTTCAAATCGTCCGACTTTGAGCAAAAAAAAACTCTATTATAGCATCCCATTGAGATATTCTATTTACAGCATCTAACAATGACAGCCACCTTGTTGAGACATATTTTAAGAATTTATACGATTTAAGCCCACACATTTCTTGACAGTCCAACAGCCTTTTCTTTCTCTTTGAACTTTTGTCAATATAAAAATAAATGTCCAACAGCAGTGATTCAACTTCACAAGTAAGCTATTTTGCTGATTTTTTAGCACATATGTGAAGCAAATGGCAGATGCAACTTTGGACATAAATGTTAGAGTTTACTTTTTATATGTGCAGCTACACAGACCTGCCAACTTTCAGAAACAGAAATCCGTAAAAAATTTAATCCATATATTCGATGAAATTACTTGTCGCGCATATTGATTAAATGTACCGAACATATCGATTTAAAAAACGATGTTACCCAAATGAACCATCAACTTTTAATTGAAGTGTCTACAGATGTTTAAATTTATCGGCACATTCATATCGATTAAAATAAATTCTATACATAATTTCTCATTACTATGCTATCATTATGACCTATAAAGTGATAAAAATTTACTTTTACAGAAGTTTGCATCTAAAGGGAAGGATGTTCTACCCTTTCAATGGGATCGTGTCCCACGCCGTCATGAAACATATTAAAATATTTTCAAAAACGAACCATTTTCATGTTAAGTTTTTATCTTACGGAGACACGGGCAATGAGACAGTCAAATAAAAAAAATTAAATAAGTAAGAGTGACTGAGAGAAACTAACTGGTAAATTATGTTCAACTAAAAATGAAGTGAACAAACATTTTGTACGAATCGCATAGAAGTTCATTATAACTTTTAACAAAGGAAGTTAATTTCGTTATTTTTTTTCCCACGCAGTCAACGTTATATTTATGCTTGTCATTAAAAATATGATTTGTAATATCATTCCTTCCACCATGCGAAATGTTGAAATCGCATCGGTACGTAGCGCGAAACGCATATTTTCCTTTCTTGAAGATTTCGCAATACACGGGAATTCCGCAGAATACGAATCACGGAATATTTTACAGTACTTTTTTCCCCCTTTTATGTTGCTGCTCATAGCGAATCACTAATACTAAATTTATTACTACTCGGGAAAAAAATGTAAGTAAAAACTGCTATAGTAGAGGGAAAAATACCGATTACAGAGTTATCCGATTCGAGCTGGTCAGGTAGGAAAGCAGAGAGCAACTGAAAGGTTCTTTTATCTAGAAACAAAGGTTTAGGTTTTAGTTACGAATGTCATTCCCTTGATTTCGTCCCCTCCCTCCCCATCATTCCTCACAGGCGGATCGATGCCTTGTCTTTTACTAAATCCGATCCCTTTAGCGGCATCCATTATACTTCCAAATGGCACTGATTTTATAATAAAGTTCTGTCTTCTCTTCCTGTCCTCCCCCTCCCTTCATCTTACCGAATAGAGCTTCTCTAGTCATTCCTTTTAAAAACAATCTGGGCCCATCAACGTCTGAACCAACTCCTCTCCTGCAGTAAAGTAACACAATTGTTTTGCCGGAACAAAACCAACTGTCTTTTACATCAGGCGTAACTGGAACGATACAGCCACTTCGTCGGTGACATCCTCCCAATCTCGTCCCCCTGCTCCCTGTGTGGCGGCGTAACCACGGCATAAAACGTTTGAACCGGGATTTTAACTCCGATCTTATGTCTCTGCAAAAAAAAAAAAAAATGGCCTAACATGACAAACTGTAGAATACACGTACTGTTTTAGAAAATGAAAATCTCTAAATATCACACAATTCAATTCGGTTTGATAGAAGTTACAAAGCCAACGGCGCTTTTTTTCAAACAGATAAAAAGAAAAAATCCACTTCCTCTCTAGATTAAACTCTTGCTGTCAAAATCCGGATATTTTAAAATTCAGAGTTGTTTACTAAAAGCCCAAAATTTCATACCTACAAAAAAGTGTGGGTTTGCAAAAGCAACAGTGTTCTCCCCGATACTTTACTGTTTTCTTTACGAATCCCTTAGTATAAATTAATTGATATTTTGCGGGTTTTTGCTTTATTATAGAACATTTTTTGTGCCCGTTAATTTCTAAATTAAAAAGCTGCCACACATGCGTCGTTTTATAATTAAAAATTCTATCTAAATCGGTCAATTTCCACGGAAGATATTGTGCTAAAATTCTGAAACGCGAGCGAACAAATCTCGCGCATGTGCTACTACACTGTCCCCGTGAATGCTGATAGCAACTATTTTCAATAGGATTGGTCCACTATGGGTGCTGAACAGCATACCCAAACTTCATCACAATCATGCTTTGATTTTACGCAAGTCATCACGCAAAAGGGCGGAAGAATGAATCCCGCTCCTACGTTTTGACCTTACCTTTGACCATTTTCAATAAGGATTAGATGAATTAGTATGTACCCCAACATATTAATTTCATTGAATCAAGCCAAGACATTTTTATGAACGTTACCGAGCGATGAACAAAGCACGGTTGGAAAGCGAAAGCGTAGAAAACTTACTGACTAACGGACCAGCAAAATAAATCATTGCTGGAGCAGCACTGGCTCGAATGAACATTGGACTTACTTCTTTTTATTTTAACTTCCTCTTATAGTAGCATTCTTTCGTTAGGTCAAATTTTTTGCCAGAGAAGAAGTTACGAAACTATGCATGCCCCAATGCATTTTTAATTTCACAAAACTGGCAGTTTTTGCTTAATTTCGTCATGTTGGGTATCGATCTGGAATTAAAAATTCCACAGATTTAAAATCTGTTGGAATTTTTTTCTACGATAACTATGTTCTGAGATAGAATTTCGAACTGGGAGGAATGAAGATAAAAGACACCTGCTCCAACGCGGACACACCCCACGCTGGCCTTCTGAGAAGTTGCGACTCGGGAGATGAACAACGCATGATCTGAAAAGAAAGGCGGGGGAAACGGCGTGCACAAGAGAGGAAGAGAACCAAACAGAAGGTTCAGCTGGTTGGTGTTCTAGTGTTTAAAAAAAGGCAAAACAATAACCTAAAACGTGGGAAAACTGCAGCAAAATGTTCTCAAATAAACTTATGTAACTAAAAACTTATTCGTAACTTACATCGGCACTTTACTTTGAATGGATTAAGTTTAAAAAAAAAAAAAAGTTTTAATAGTGGGTGCAAAATCGTCAGAAAAAGAAAAAAAATCTCGGAGAATCGCCAAATCCGTAAAATTAACACTTTGCCCGTTAAACAAGTTACATTTCCGTAAATTTTATGGGTAAACCGTAAAACCTGGCAGGTCTGGCTACACCATTCAAATGCTCTAACATGGTGCTTGCATTGTCACAACCAAAAAAAATACAATTTTTCCATGGAATTTTTTCTTCTCCATTTCTTTATCCAGAATACAAAAAATACCATAACCAGTATTATCACTGCATTCCAAGAGAGACAATATTGCAGAAATTATTTTTTGCTTATTTACATCAAAACAGCTTACTACAACAGGATATAATTTAGTAGAATTCTGATCACTGCTGCCATCAGTTGCCATTGAAAATGGTGAACTCCTTAATGATAACATAATATCTGAAACAGTTTTTTCAGCCATACATTTTAACACAGCTGTAGTTTTTGTATGAGCACATGAATAAGCTTTTGCGATTTCCGAGTCTGTAAACATATTTTTGAATAACGGCCCAGCATGATCCTGCTGACCTCAGTGGCAAATTGTGCTCAACCAGAGATGCAGTAAAAAGCATTTCTGCATCCGTTGTCCTTAGTTCCAAGTCAGTTTTCACCAAGAAAGTAGACAAAGGTTTTGTCTGAGTTATAATTTTACTCATCGATTGATGCTTCTTTGATGCAATATGACAGGTACAATCATAGAAACCACCATGTTTAACAGAAAAATTGCTGTTACACACAGTGCAAAATACATCATTCGATGACACATCTGATGCACGCAAACATGGCCATTTTTCTGAATACGATGACTTAAATTTCCGACCTGCAATCTTTACCTTTTTTCTTGCTTGTTCAGCCATATTAAAACGTGTAATCGCTAAATGTGTTCACAAGTCGCGAAAGCACATGGAAAGCAAGCAGACGCACTTGGTCATAAAAAAAGAAAAGCACTATAAAATCCAATCCGAAGCTGTACTATTATGCGAACGACATGGCGGCGCTCCCACGTTGTCCGATTAGAAGATCGTGAAACGTGTGTGCGCACGCATGCAAGATGAACTGATATGCTAAAATAAACCACGTGCTTACTTCAGTGAAAACGCTTCGAATATATACTCCTTAGTACAGAGCGTGCGCACTCGCATTCCTACGTGACGCTGCTACCCATCACAGGAGAGTGAAACCAGTTCCAGTCGGTTATTGTGTGTGTGTGTGTGTGTGTGTGAAGTAGCAAAGAGAAACGGAGACACAGGCGATTGAGTGGGACTGTGACGTAGCCGAGGATCAGTGCGTAACCTCCAGTCTTTAATGCGCAGTTACCAGCCTCGGCGGCGAAGCAGCAGAAGTGCCACCTATCTGCAGTTGCTTCGTTGTAGCAGACGACGCAGGCCAGATACCGAAGTATAGCTGGTAAAACATTGAATGAAGATCCTGCATTGGCTTTTTGACTATTCTTATATGCAACCTGTTATTGAGTTGTCTGATTATGCTAAAGCACTTGGGTCCATGATAAACGCTAAGGGGGTCAGCAAATAACACAAAAATTATGCTAAATAAAGCGGCGTCATAGCAACAAAAGCGTAGTATTAGGTATATGATGCGTAGTGCATAGTAAAGCTAAAGAAATGCGTAGTGCATAGTACAGCTAAAGAAATGCGTAGTGCATAGTAAAGCTAAAGAAATGCGTAGTTTCTACGCCAAATGCGTAGAAGTTGGCATCCCTGCTTTCGTATGTTTGAAATATCAATGGACATAATTTGAAGCACTAATGTTACGTTAAGGCATATAAGAAATGTAAAAAAATTTCTGTTAAAAAATATTTAAAAAATTTCTGTTCAGTTACGCATCGATCTCGAGGATAACCCAAATCATGACAAAAAAGGAGAAATTCCTCGAAGCCGTCGCACTCTCATGCCTAAACATTACAGCGAAATTTTTTTCGGTGTCAAATTTCCGATTTTGGAAATTTTTCCTCCATTTTTAAACTGAAATACAAATATTTATGGAATAAAATGATATATAACAACAATGCTGGACAGAGGTAACATCACAGGAAAAAGAAATTACGATTACAGAAAAAATCTTTATTTTGTTTACTTCCGTTTCTGAAAGACGAAGTACCGTCCCGATGTGTATTTTTACGAATTGGTAAAATTATTCGATGCATATTTTTACGCTTTGGTAAAATTTTGATGCGTACTAAATGCATAATTACGCATTGTGGTGAACTCTGGTTGGCACATCACTTGAGCACTCCCATGGAGAGAGAGAGAGAGCTACCGCATGATGTCACTAAGCCAGCGAGTCAAAGATGACATCGCGTGACACAGCGCTCGCAAGGTCTGGTAGAAAATCTAAGTGGATGGTTGCAGGGGGTTGAAATATTTCGATTGCTCAATTGAAATATTAAAAAATCTGTAAAAAAGACATCAGTAAAATTAAGCAGAAATCCGTAAAAGTTGGAAAGTATGCAAGTCCATTTTTGAAGATTTCCCCATTTCGGCAACGATGCACAATCTTTTTGTCCTGTCACATGCATAGCTTTTTGCAATGTTACTATCTGGGAACATTTTCATAAAAAGTACACTTGCATGGTCAGCACAGCTTAAAGGTAAGTTATGTTACATGAGGAATAAAGTAAACAACAAGCACTCAGCACGAATAATGGCATCAGAAGAGGAACTATCTCGAGCAAAATTTAATGTTTTGTCATTTTCTACGCACTTAAAATTGTCCATGTGTTTTTGCATATGAATGTGATTAACGATATCTCCTTTGCCCTTGTGGACAACGGAAAAATCACATCTACAAACAGAACAAAAGGCAAATTGTTGGCCCTCTCTTGATTCGATTATACACGGATAATCTGTTGTATAACAATTCTTAAAAACTGACTGATATTTTCTACCAGTCAATGCGTGATTAAACATGTGCACGAAAAGTTATCAGAAATTCCAGTAAAGAGAGACGAAGTACATCAAACAAACCAAAACGCGCTTCCGATACCGTCGACAGACAAGAAATCTGCATCAGTACTACGGCCAATGCCAAGCCTGTTCCTGCTCCATGCCTACAGGCGCCAGAGATTATTGGCGGACAGAAGAGTAAACATCACTGCCAACTGCTGACTCGGAGGGGAAAGGTTGCTTCTCCGCTAATGAACCGATGCCTCGGAGAACTTCGAACTTTTCCCCTCGTTACTTTTTAATTTATGCTATCGAAATCATGATGGAATCCGAGATTCCAGGAAATGTAATGAAATCCGGCATTGCCGGCCTAAACCCGGAGGGTTGGCAGGCCTGCATCACCCTCAACCAGAACTTTGGTACTGTCAGACAGAAAATTTTCTTTCAAGGCATGATCACCAGTGAGTTCAATGAGATTGCTCTACTTCAATGCAGGGAACTTGTTCTGTGGGCTTCCCAATAAGGAAAAGGGGTGAAGCACCTAACACAGCCTACCCATTAGCCATCTTCCAGCAGAAAGGAATATTAGAATTTCTGAAGAAGCCTTTTTTTTTATGTGACCTGAAGTAATAATATCCATTGCATGCTTAATACGCACAGTTGACGTGGATTAGGAACATCAAATAGAAGTCATCGCTCTTTCCACGCTTATAAGTCAGTCACAGAAAAATTCTCATCGGCCACCACCGGGAATCGAACCCAGGGTCTTCCAGTTACACGCCGGACATGCTACCACTGCACCACAGCAACCTCGATGTGAGTCTAAAGAATTTCGAGATCACTGTGGTGCAGTGATAGCATGTCTGGCGTGTAACTGGAAGACCTGGGTTCGATTCCCAGAGGCGGCCGATGAGAATTTTTCTGTGACTCACTTATAAATGTGGAAAGAGCGATGACTTCTATTTGATCCATTGTATGCTCCTTCTAAAATGAGTTACTAGGTGAGTCAAAAGTTTGTCCCGTTTTGCAGCTAAGCCAGCTGGTGCAGTTGATGAATGACGAAGGACTGGAAGACCCTACCTCAGCTGCCAATTGTCATGTAGGCCTACTATGACACTGCAGTTCGCTGTCACAGCTTTGGCCTGGGTGTCAGTGTTCGACACCCAGTTCAAAGTTTGTCTTCGAAACTGCTTCCCCAGCATTAAAACCCCAGAACCATTTTCATGGTGTGCTGCTATACACTGTTTTCTTGCCTTCAACTACACAAAATTCTCTTGCTGCTGTTTTGTTTAACCGTTTTTTCCAATAATGCCATAGGAGTTCCCAAACAGCATGTTTATTCATGTCCATCCTCTACTCACCTGCTAATGCAATATGGTTCCGTGCCAAATGCACATCATCAGCATCGTGTGTCCCATGTCATCATGGCACCAAGTTGATGCTGGCATGTATTTCGTACAGGAATAGAGGTACAACATTATGTGTAGCTCAAAACGGGATGCACTTTTGGTTTCACTCTTGTATGAAAAGTCAGAGAAAAATGCAAGAATGTTGAAATGTCTTTAGTAATGATATTCACATTCATTCACTTCTAATTTTTCAATATATATAAATTTGTCATAGCCCGCTAGTTAAGAATCGCTCTCTTTGACATGGTTATTTCTACAAACCACACCACCACTGCTGCAGGCTATATCAACTGCAGAAGAAAAGCACAGGCATGAACACAAGTTATGAAATGCCCATAACTTAGAACAATAACAATCACAATATGTGCTCCTGCAGAGTTTTACCAAGAAAAACTTCCAAGTGAGTTACAATTTGCAATCACATTTTCCAACTGCTTTATTATCATCACTGGTATACAGGTGTGAGATGATATTTAAATAATGAGCTGCAGGATTATCACATTCCCTTAAAACAATCCCGAGGTTTACCATTTTAATGAATTCTGTATTTTTTTCATTTTTAAAAATGTTATTAAGCAAATAAGTTGCACAATATGACATAAAAGAAAAAAATTTACCCTGTAAGAATTGACTGATCTACCCTCAACGTTGTTGAATAAATTTTCAGCAATCTAATGTCAGCAGGCACTTTGTCACCAACTGAAAAAATAAAAAATAAAACTAAACTTGATACTGTCATTAAAATATGTACACAATATTATAAAAAAACTCATTTAACCATATGATAGACACACATCCATTAATTCTACAATGGCAGTTGACCAATGCATTGAATACTTCAACATCATTCCCTCAAAAAGATAGGAAAAAATACCCTTCCACTAAATTACACATTTAATACTTTTAACTGTACAAAAGTTTCAGATCAACTTAACAAGAAAGACTAAATATCTTTCCCTTCTGATAAATGAGTGAGTAAATGCTACTGAGCAATGATTGGTATGTATTGTGTAACTTCTGAAAACTCCAAATATTCTTAGTCACCTTTTTGGTCCTCTTTCCACTATGGAATAATCAATTATTTTTCTATTTCTTATTTATTCTTACACCTGTAGATTTGTGGAAGTTTTTGTGCATAATGATAAGCATTAGTAATTACGAGGTACTACTGCCAATGCATAACAAGTGTTTTCACATTCATATTTCAAAAGCAGTTTCCACCAAATTAGCTCATAACAACTTCAGACTCTTCGGTTGTCATTTCCAACTCCACAATTCATACACCAAACCAGAAAGGTGACATCACATTTTCGGTTGTAATGAAGTATGTCTTTTGAATCCTTTCTGACGCGAACAAAATATTTCAAAGTCATGAACAGTCAATGGAACCAGTTAGAATATATATATATATATAAACTGGATTTCTACAATTGATGAGATATGTAGAAATAAAAGCAGTTAAATTTCTCCCACTAACTGTTGAAAAGTGTTATGAAAATTAACAAATTGTGCACAAAAAAGTTTCTCTTAGCTGAAGGAAGATATCAGGAACAAAGCAATTTTCAAATTGAGCAGTTAAAAGAACAGGTATAGAGGAAAATATGATATAACTTTACATCCCTTGCGAAAGAATTCTGAATGATGCAGAAGTAAAAAATATGCAAAAAGGATTCTTCATAGCAAAATATATGCTAAGGAAAAAGAATTTCTCAAATATGTCTCTTGCAAGCAGAGATAGCAAGAAAAGGGTTTTGATATGTATGCCCCACAGCAGGTACACTGCATGTTTTTTGAAAGAGATAATATTCCCCATCTTTATTGCAGCATAATCTCATTATGGTTATTATAAGATCAATAACCTTAAACATTACGTAGTTACGATAATTTTATTCGAACAATAATAAATTATTGCCCTAATATTACTGTTCCACACGTACTGTATGTGATAATATCCTTTGGTGCTGGACGCCTTGCTATAAATGTCGAACATAATACAATAATCAATCACAGTATCAAAATATAAGGCATTAAAAATAGAGTAAACTCACCACTATGTTGTCTTAGGTTATTTTTTATTCACTGAACAGTACTATTTTATAGTTTTTATTTGCTGAACTGTATCGTACTGTTCAGCGAATAATACAAAATAACAACCTAAGACAGCATAGTGGTGAGTTTACTCTATTTTTAATGCTTTATTTTTTGATACTGTGATTGATTATAGTATTATATTCGACATTTATAGCAAGGCGTCCAGCACCAAAGGACATTATCGCATACAACGTGTGAAACAGTAATATTAGGGCAATAACATAATATTGTTCGAATAAAATTTATTGTAGCAAATTGTAAACAGTAAAAACAATTTTTTTTAAATAGGATATTTTTTTTTTTTTTATTGGTGGTTTAACGACCACCGTGAACAACTCAATGGGCTATATATAAGCAGTTGCCCGTCCCTAATTTAAGGTCAGTGGTTCCAGGGAAGGGTGAGAGCCAATGCCGTAAGACAAACACAACATCCATGCCTCACCGGGATTCAAACCCTGACCCCTTTCGGACAAATGATCAGAAGCCATCACTTAGACCACTGCGCCACCGGGGTGGCAAATAGGATTTTTAAAAGCAGAGAAACAGCATCAAGCAGAAATATACACTTAACACCACCCAGTGCAAGAACTGTGAACTGCAAAACCCAATGAGTATGGGCAAAGTGTTCCATAAAGCAAATGGTATATGGTGTTCAAAGAATTTTTTGGATAGGATTTTTCAAAGCAGATATTTTGAAAAAAAAAAAGAAAAAAATATTAGACATTCATGCTCCTTAGTCAGAAAATTGAGAACTATTTTTGGCAATAAATGTCCACAACATATTTTGGCAGTTGGTAGTATCTGACTGAAAAAGGATTTGTTCAATTAGGTTTTTAGACATGCAGATAGATATTGCTGCTAATATGCTGTAAATGGCAACTTAAACCTTTGCCCTCTAGTGGCACACTAAAGCATTAAGAAAAATCTTGAAATTATATGCAGAACAATTCGCACTAGAAACACTCTCCGACAAAGAAAGAATTTTTCGAATCAGGCTGTTAGAAGCAGAGATATAGGCAAAAATAAGATACACATCTACAGCCCCCAGAAGAAAAACTATGCATTATTTTAAGCAGAAGGTATTTTGAAAAGGTTTGTCATGGCAAGTGGTACCTGACCACAGAAGAATTTTTAAATAAAGTTTTCAGAAATGCAGATATTGTGGTAAGTACATCAAAAACAAAAGTATACATTTACGCCACCTAGTGATGAAAAATTTTCTTTACCAAAAAATAAATGTAGAACATTTTCCACTAGGAACTGTATTTGATGCAAAAATAATTTTTCAAATCAGATTTTTAAAAGCAGAGATATAAAGGAAACTGCAATTTAATATTACGCCCCCAAGCTGAAAAACTGTGCACTATTAAAAAAAGGAACTATATCTAAAATAGTCTTCATTATCGATTGGAATGTTTTCATTCGGATGTTCAGATGCAATTATATAGAATAAAATGCATTTTGAATTCAATAACATCTGCATTTACGCCCTCTAGCAGCAAAGTTAGGGCATTGTACAAAAACCGGAAACCAAGGATTATCGTTTTCACTTTTAAAGCTTCCACAACGCAAAAAGAAGTTTCCAAACCAGACTATGTACTGCAGAGATATGGTGTCCACATGTGGATGGACAGATGAAGTGATGACATAAGCATGTCTCTTTTTTACAAAAGACATGCTAAAAATAGCTACCTTTCCTATCTCTAATTTTAACCACTAAAATTTTGAAATAATTTTATCCAAAAATGGAGAATGTGCAGGGAAACAAATGTCACCATCCACTTATCCCTCAAGCAGATGATATGAGATCCAATTTGTCATTGGTTTTCAAGAATTGTTTAAAATATATATATATATATCATCATCATCATCATTGTCAACCATTATCAATCCACTGCTGGACGAAGGTCTCCCCAAGTTTCCTCCACAACGGTCTGTCTTGTGCCAGTCTCCTCCATGTCACTCCCGCATATTTTCGAATTTCATCCACCCATCTCCCATGTGGTCTTTTTCTGGGTCTTTTCCTGCCCCTTGGAATCCAATCTAAAATTTCGGCTGTCAATCTATGGTCTGTCCTTCTGGCAGTACGTCCAGCCCATTGCCATTTCAGGGATTTAACTCTGATCATGATGTCTTCCACTCTCGTCATTTTTCGGATCCTCGAGTTCCTCTTCTTATCTCTCCTGCTTATACCAAGCATGCACCTCTCCATGCTTCTTTGAGTTGTCTGCAGTCTTTGTATGTCTCTTTTAGTTAAGGTCCACGTCTCTGCACCATACGTAAGCACTGGAAGGATGCATAGATCAAACACTTTTCTTTTAAGACATAATTGGCATATTGCTCTTGAAAATTATGCTGTTTCTTCCAAAAAGCTCTCCAGGCAAGTTTTGTACGCCGATTAATTTCTTCATCAATGTGACCCTCACTTGATATCTGCTGTCCAAGATAAACATACGTATCTGTTATCTCCAGTTTTTCTCCATCAATCGATAAATCTTCATTTCTTGTAAAAGCATTGAACATCACTTTTGTCTTCTGAAAGTTCATTTTTAATCCCACTTCTTCACTCTTGTCAGCAAGTTCCTGGATCATACTCTGCAGCTCTGATGGGGTAGTTGCAAAAATGACTATGCCATCAGCAAAACGAAGGTGGGTTAGATAATCTCCATTAATCTTTATCCCTTTGTTTTCCCAGTTCAGTGATTGAAAGACATTTTCCAATGTGGCATTAAAGAGCTTGGGCGATATGGTGTCACCTTGTCTCACTCCCTTTCCAATTTTTATGTGTGTTGTATTTTCAAACAGCCGAATCTTTGCACTTGCATTTTCATAGATGTTATTAATAATATTAATGTATGCATCTTCAATACCGCAGGATTTCAGAGCCGTTGTAACTGCTGATGGTTTCACCCAATCAAAGGCTTTTTCATAATCGATAAAAGCCATGCACAATGGAAGTTCATATTCCCTCGCTCTTTCAATTAGTTCTCTCAGTACGTGGATATGATCTATTGTGCTGTAGCCACTCCTGAATCCAGCTTGTTCTCTCGGTTGAGCAATGTCCAGTGTTACCTTCAAGAGGTGTGAAAGAACTTTAGTGAAGATTTTATAAACCACTGAGAGGAGGCTGATAGGTCTGTAGTTCTTGAGATCCTCAATGTCACCTTTTTTATGTAGCAGGATCATTGTAGCATTGTTCCAATCCTCAGGAATCTTCCCTTCATTAAGGCATCGAGTGAAAATTTGGGCGAGTACGGTTTCGATTTCTCCACTTGCATCTTGTATGATGTCTAGAGTAATTCCATCTTCTTCTGGAGCTTTCCACCGTTTCATGTTCTTGATTGCATGAGCAACTTCTGCTGGGAGGACTGGAAGAACTCTGGTACCTTTCATGATGTCTGGAGTACATGTATCATCCCTTTCATATAATTTGGAGTAGAAATTTTTCACTTTTGTCAAAATTTTGCCTCTATTTCTTGTTATAGAACTATCTTCTTTTCTCAGAGCCATAATCTGCTTTCTTCCCTTACTGAGATGTCCCTTTGCTATCTTTAGGCTTTGGTTGTTTTCAATTGCTTTCCTCACTAGTTCACAGTTGAATTTTCTTACGTCTTCAGTGATACTTTTTCGTGCTGTCTTGCATAGCTCTATATATTCCACTTTGGAAGTCACATCTTCTTTAGTTGTCCTCACCTCTCTTCTTTTTTGCATCAACATTTCCGTTTTTCCTGATAATTTGTTTACATGCAACTTGTTCTTAGACCCAGCTAATTTTGTTGCTGTTTCCATAAGAGCTTTGGTTACTTTTCTGTTAACTTCAGAGGTGTCCACTTCTTCCGATGTTAGGCCTTCTAAAGCAGAGAACCTGTTCTGCTTTAGTATATATATATATATATATATATACTCTATAGTATATATATATATATATATTGGGAAAACAAAGGGATAAAGATTAATGGAGATTATCTAACCCACCTTCGTTTTGCTGATGACGTAGTCATTTTTGCAACTACCCCATCAGAGCTGCAGAGTATGAACAAGAGTAAAGAAATGGGATTAAAAATGAACTTTCAGAAGACAAAAGTGATGTTCAATGCTTTTACAAGAAATGAAGATTTATCGATTGATGGAGAAAAACTGGAGATAACAGATACATATGTTTATCTTGGACAGCAGATATCAAGTGAGGGTCACATTGATGAAGAAATTAATCGGCGTACAAAACTTGCCTGGAGAGCTTTTGGAAGAAACAGCATAATTTTCAAGAGCAATATGCCATTATGTCTTAAAAGAAAAGTGTTTGATCAATGCATCCTTCCAGTGCTTACGTATGGTGCAGAGACGTGGACCTTAACTAAAAGAGACATACAAAGGCTGCAGACAACTCAAAAAAGCATGGAGAGGTGCATGCTTGGTATAACCAGGAGAGATAAGAAGAGGAACTCGTGGATCCGAAAAATTACGAGAGTGGAAGACATCATGATCAGAGTTAAATCCCTGAAATGGCAATGGGCTGGACATACTGCCAGAAGGACAGACCATAGATGGACAGCCGAAATTTTAGATTGGATTCCAAGGGACAGGAAAAGACCCAGAAAAAGACCACATGGGAGATGGGTGGATGAAATTCGTAAATATGCGGGAGTGACATGGAGGAGACTGGCACAAGACAGACCGTTGTGGAAGAAACTTGGGGAGACCTTCGCCCAGCAGTGGATTGATAATGGTTGACAATGATGATGATGATAATTATTATCTTTAACTTATTCTCGTTTTCGTGCTGTCATAAGTTGTAGAGTAGGGGGTTTTAGACTCAAGTTTTCTTTCAAAAATCTGTTCGTTAAAAATTAACATTTCCTTTTTTAATTGCAATGTAAAATTTGGATTTCTTTTGCATTGATTTTCAGGTTTAAATTTTCTCTCAAACGAACTTGGAATTTCTTTATGGCTGAAAATCATTTCTAATTATTATGTCACTCTCACAGCTTGAGTTCTCTTTAATCTTCTTCTCTCTGTTTAATAGTAACAGATGAAGAGCATGGGTCGGGCCATGAAGGTTAATGGATGCAAGCGAAATTGTTAACTAGTGCTAGGTCATGCAACTCTACGGAGGACATGACTTATATATATATTTTTTAAACTATTTTAGGTGGGAATGTTACTTGCATCTATGGCCTTGCAGAAACCCATTTCCAACTAGGTCTTTGTGGAAGTGAGAAAATGCAGAGTTTTTGCTGGTCCTTGATAAAGCCAAGGCTCAGTATTCTCGACACCTTCTACATTCAGTTGTTTTATTTTATTTTTTTGTCTTTTCTCCTTTTACTCACACAGGTAGATACATAACCTTTTCTATGTTGTACTAGGTGTGAGTCAAAATTATATTTGCATTTTTTTGCTTAGGTATCTTCTTTATAGAATGTGAATTCTGAATTTTCAAAACTGCTGCGTTGCGCGTTTTGATTTTCAGGTTATTTTGCAACCTTCGTTTTAAATTCTAAAGTTTTTCCTTAGTCTTCAGTTTTGCTCTTAAGTATATATATATATCATCATCATCATCATTGTCAACCATTATCAATCCACTGCTGGACGAAGGTCTCCCCAAGTTTCCTCCACAACGGTCTGTCTTGTGCCAGTCTCCTCCATATATATATATATATATATATATATATATATATCACAGCCTCTCCTTGACAAATGTCAACCCCACCTTCTCGTGGTGCATCCTGTTCCCACTAAAGGGGCTCTGACGACCGCCAATAACGGTATAACTATACCATCGGGATTAGAGGATGGCTATACCACACTCACCAACCCGCTTGGCCAGCGTGTGGAGTTATGGCCAAACCCCTCTAAAATGACTCCACAACTTAAATCTTGGCCCTCAGTCTCCAGCAGCTGGAATGTACCTGGCCAAGGCAGCGGCCAGTGCGACATGAAGGCAGAGGGTGCTAAGAATCCCCGGAGGACAGGACTAGGCTGCCATCTGATGCTGACCTTGGCTACGTATAATGGACACTCCCTATCTTCTGATTCAAGGCTTCTTGAATTGGAAGAGGAACTACAAAGGATCAAGTGGGACATCGTCGGGCTAAGTGAGGTAAGGAGAAGAGGAGAAGATCTCATTGAACTGAAAAGTGGACATCTCTTCTACTATCGTGAGACAGATACTGACAGAACTAGTGGTGTTGGATTTATAATAAACAAGAAACTGAAGGATAAAGTTGTAGAAGTTGAAAGTTCCTCTGACAGAGCTGCACGGCTCGTTATCCAACTGTCGAGAAGATACAAGGCTTAGATTATTCAAACTTATGCACCCACCACAAGTCATCCTGAAGAAGAAATTGAAGAATTTTATGAGGAAATTCGATATCTAAATAATAAAGGCAAGCAGCACTTGAATATATGGGAGATTTCAATGCAAAAATAGGGCAACAGCAACAGAATGAAACTTAAGTACGTAAATTCGGTTACAGCAACAGAAACCAGCGTGGAAATACTCTCATAGAGTTTGCACAGGCAGAAAAGTTTTTCATCATGAACTCCTTTTTCAAGAAAAAGCTGCAAAGGAAATGGACATGGAGGCATCCCAATGGATGGACAAGTGAAATTGATTTTATTATGTGTAACAAGAAATTTGGCATGGAAGACTGCAGTGTGCTGAACAAGTTCAACACAGGTAGTGACCATAGAATGGTAAGATGCACCTCAATGCTAAATTAGAGCGTGGCAAGCTCATAAAACAAACAAAGTGTATTGACGTGACCAACCTTAAAAAGCATCATAATACCTTCAAATTGGAACTGAGGAACAGATTCTCTGCTCTAGAAGGTCTAACATCAGAAGAAGTGGACATCTCTGAAGTTAACAGAAAAGTAACCAAAGCTCTTATGGAAACAGCAACAAGATTAGCTGGGTCTAAGAACAAGTTGCATGTGAACAAATTATCAGGAAAAACCAAAATGTTGATGCTAAAAAGAAGAGAGATGAGAACAACTAAAGAAGATGTGACTTCCAAAGTGGAATATATAGAGCAATGCAAGACAGTATGAAAAAGTATCACTGAAGGCGCAAGGAAATTCAACTGCGAACTAGTGAGTAAAGCAATTGAAAACAACCAAAGCCTAAAGATAGCAAAGGGACATCTCAGTAAGGGAAGGAAACAGATTATGGCACTGAGAAAAGAAGATGCTTCTGCAACAAGAAATAGAGGCGAAATTTTGACAAGAGTGAAAGATTTCTACTCCAAATTATATGAAAGGGGTGATACGTGTACTTCAGACATCATGAAAGGTACCAGTACCAGAGTTCTTGAGTCCTCCCAGCAGAAGTGGGGGAAAACACTAGGAGAAGATGGAATTACTGTCGACATCATACACTGCCAGACAATTGCTAAGGGCAGATGACAATAGCAACGATAGCAACCATAAAATGGAAGGCAGGAAAATGTGGAAATTAGCATAAGTGCAGGATAAAGTAAGACGTGTTGTGCGTATGCAAATTTTGGATTGCCGAACTTGTTCGTGATTTCATAAGCGCTGATAAGAGATATAAAGGATTTGACGCGTATTGACCGTTGTTGTTCAAACGCAAAGTTGAAAGGGAAAGAATCAATTGACGAACTTGCAATTTTCAGTATGTCTTCCCGACATCACCTAGATGATTTTACGCGTGGCCGTATTATTGGCAAGATTGAAGAAGGGCGAAAAATAACAGATGTTGCCAGGGAGTTCGACGTCAGCCACAGTGTTGTTTCAAGGCTTTGGAAATCATTTCAAACAAATGGAGAGTGTAGCAAACGTCACGGGGGGGGTCGTGTTCGCAGTACGACACCTGCAGAAGATCGGTACATAGTGCTATCAACAAAAAGACACCGGCGCAGCACAGCTAGTGAGGTAGCAAATCAGTTTATGGCTGCTACTGGCAAGCGGATCTCCCGAAAAACTGTCGCCAGACGTTTGCATGAAGGACTATACGCCCGCCGTCCTGTTGTGTGCATCCCATTGTCCAGACGTCACCGTACCGCCCGTTTGCAATGGTGCCATCAACATCACAATTGGACTGATAACGACTGGTCTGCTGTCCTCTTCTCAGATGAGAGTAGATACAGTCTATCGTGTAATTGTCGATGACAACTGATCTGGCGTGATAGTGGTACTGCATATTGTCCAGCAAATTAATACAGGAAAGGGACCGATATCCGACATGTAGTGTCATGGTATGGGCTGGCATCATGATCAATGGCCGTACGTCCCTCTATGTGCTTCCAACTGGGACTATGACTGGCCAACGATACATTAATGATGTTCTGCTACCTCATGTTCGCATGCTCCGTGGTGCTGTCGGTGATAGATTCATTTTCATGGACGACAACGCAACATGTCATCGAACAGTCGCTGTCCAGGAGTGTCTTGAGAGCAAGGATATTCAACACCTCGTATGGCCAGCACGTTCTCCAGATCTGAATCCCGCTGAAAATGTGTGGGATGCTTTGGGGAGGAGTCTTGCTGGTTGCCAATGCCCTCCAATAAACAAGGACACCCTCATCTGTGCACTGACAGAGGAATGGGATAAATTACCCCAACAGCTGCTTGATAATGTTGTGCAAAGCATGACACGACGTGTGGAATCTTGCATTGCCCTCCATGGTGGCCATATTCCGTATTGACATCTTACGCCGGAACGCCTGAGGACGGTAATTGAATTTTTCACGTTTACGTATTCTGCACAAAATGGCCTGTTTGTCCCTTGAACACGTTCCAAAGCCTTCTGGATTTCAGAGCACAATAAATTGTCTTTCTTGTAATGTCCTGGCATTCTGACATTATTTTATTTCACTTGGCATCCAACCACACTTACTTTTTTATGCGCTATATAGCCGTTTATGATCCGTCCTTAGCAATTGTCCAGCAGTGTACAAGAAGCAAGTGGAGAAATTGAAACAGTACTCACCCAAGTTTTCACTCGATGCCTTAATGAAGGGAAGATTCCTGAGGATTGGAACAACGCTACGATGATCCTGCTACATAAAAAAGTTTACATTGAGAATCACAGGAACTACACACCGATCAGCCTCCTATCAGTGGTTTATAAAATCTTCACTAAAGTTCTTTTACACCACTTGAAGGTAACACTGGACATGGCTCAACCGAGAGAACAAGCTGGATTCAGGAGTGGCTACAGCACTATAGATCATATTCATGTACTGAAAGAACTAATTGAAAGAGTGAGGGAATATGAATTTCCATTGTGCATGGCTTTTATCGATTATGAAAAGGCATTTGATTCAGTGAAACCATCAGCAGTTAAAATGGCTTTGAAATCTTGTGGTGTTGAAGATGCATATATTAATATTATTAATAACATCTATGAAAATGCAAGTGCAAGGATTCAGCTGTTTGAGAATACAGCACACATAAAAATTAGAAAGGGGTGAGACAAGGTGACACCATATCTCCGAAGCTCTTTAATTTAATTCGAAAATGTTTTTCAATCACTGAACTGGGAAAACAAAGGGATAAAGATTAATGGAGATTATCTAACTTACCTTCGTTTTGCTGATGACGTAGTCATTTTTGCAACTACCCCATCAGAGCTGCACAGTATGATCCAGGAACTTGCTGACAAAAGTAAAGAAGTGGGATTAAAAACGAACTTTCAGAAGACAAAAGTGATGTACAATGCTTTTACAAGAAATGAAGATTTATTGATTGATGGAGAAAAGCTGGAGATAACAGATGCGTACGTTTATCTTGGACAACAGACATCAAGTGAGGATCACATTGATGAAGAAATTAATCGGCGTACAAAACTTGCCTGGAGAGCTTTTGGAAGAAACAGCATAATTTTCAAGAGCAATATGCCATTATGTCTTAAAAGAAAAGTGTTTGATCAATGCATCCTTCCAGTGCTTACGTATGGTGCAGAGACGTGGACCTTAACTAAAAAAGACATACAAAGGCTGCAGACAACTCAAAGATTCATGGAGAGGTGCATGCTTGGTGTAACCAGGAGAGATAAGAAGAGGAACTCATGGATCAGAAAAATGGCAAGAGTGGAATACATCATGATCAGAAAAAATCCCTGAAATGGCAATGGGCTGGACAAATGCCAGAAGGACAAACCATCGATGGACAGTCGAAATTTTAGATTGGATTCCACAGGAAAGGAAAAGACTCAGAAGAAGACCACATGGAAGATGGGTGGATGAAATTCGAAAGTATGCGGGAGTAACATGGAGGAGACTGGCACAAGACAGATCGTTGTGGAAGAGGCTTGGAGAGACCTTCGTCCAGCAGTGGATTGATAATAGTTGACAATGATGATGATACATAATTAAAGTTTGTAATAGAGTAATGGGTATTACCATGCTTTCTAGTGTGATGCAGTCTTACTCTTTGAATTGATGTAAATGTAATGATGATATATCCTTATTCCTTCAAAGAATATAATAATAATGTTTCCTAGTTCTTGGTTTGGGAGGGGGTGGGGGGAACAGCTCTTGGTTTCAGAAGGTAAAATAAATAAACTGGGAAAAGGAAAAAATTAGCACTCTATTAGTATAAATATTGTTATAGTGTAATAGGTATTACATGTACGTTCCAGTATGTTGGGTCTTAGTAAATCTTCAAAACTAATTAGAAAAATTAAATTTGCTATTCTAAATTTATAAGTTCTCATATTATAGCATCTTTTTTTTTTTTTACTTTTAGACTTTCTATAAAATACAGTAAATGTTATTCTAGTGTAATAAGTTTAGTTTCATGTGTTTTAGTATGATGTATCATTACTCTTTGGTGATGTACTCATGATGCTGTTCCCTTACTTTTTCAATTTATGTAACAATCAAGATGTTTCTTGACATGTTGAATTCTGTTGATGTTGCCATTTCTTTTTCCCATAGTTTTAATACTTATGATTCATTTCTTGTTGCCTGTATTGTCATTTTCTTGTAGGACTTCCGTCCATAGTGAGTAGAGTTTAGGTCCCAGCCACCTACAGCGAGATTGCCTTTTGGGCAGGACACAGAAACGGAAGGAATGAGAGCAAAGTCTAGCGACTTTGACAGAACAGTTTGTAGTGAGATTAGAGTACAGTAGATGGCGCCAACGTACAAGTACGATGTTGCACACAGAGGGGTGAGATAATTTCAGGGTGGGCATAGGAAAGGATACCCATTTAATCAGTGGGTCCAGCCTGGGGGCCGTCACTTAACGTGCTCGACCGATGCACGGCGGATATTCAGCGATTGTTAGTAAATCACACCATCTCTGAAAGAACAGCCCAGGTTCGAACCTGAGGACCTTGCATCGATAGTCTGAATCGCTAACCACTAAGCCATCCGCGGCTCTTTAATACTTATGACATTAGTCTATTCTTTCTTTTATTTTGAGCTTTATAATAATAAAGTGGGATTAATCCTGAAGAATAGTTTTCCCATAAAAAAAAAAAAAAAAAAAAAAAGGGAATTTTACAGAAGTATTTAAAGAAATGTTTAGAGTGGGACTTTCCCAATGAGTAAACTTTTGCGTCACCCAAGCGGGATTTTTTTTTTATTACCAAATGGGAGTGGGACCTTTCCCCCTCCTGCCTTTAGGGCATTTTTAACCCACTTTGGAGCTTTTTCTTTGCAGGTAGCTGGTGTGCTTCTGCCCTTGCTGGTTCTTCTGTTGTGTTTCAATTGAGTGAACAGGCTAAATAAAAGTGAGTGAATGAGTGATTACTGATCCTCAAGATTGTTCCATGTGTTGAATGGTTGAGAAAGCTTGTATTAGAGTAATCAAATACATAGCTGCCAAAATAAAATTTCAAAATTAGTAGCATTTTTTTCACATGCGTATCGGTATGATTTACCATCAATATGCATCATTTTATCAACCGCCGTCATGCTCGTACATAAAATAACAAGTTAGTAAAATCATGCAATGCATTGATTATGATACGCTTTCCAACATACTAGAAATCATTACTCAAGTTATGAGGAAAATGGCTGTGGAATAAATCTCACTCCTGTGCCCTGACCTTTGATCCCATTTCGATGATATTCAACAGAACTGGTTCAGTATACCTCCGAAATAACATGATAAAGTTTTGTCGCAATCGAAGCAATTTTACGCAAGTTATGATGCATAAGGGCTATGGAATAGATCCTGCTCCTGTGTCCTAACCTTTGACCCCATTTCACCCATTTTTAATAGGTTTCGTCCCCAGGCAGGCCCTACTACATACTAACATTTCATCCAAATTGAAACATTTTTATGTAAGTTACAAAGCATAATGGCGATGGAAGTGATTCCGCTCCTATGTCCCGACCTTTGACCCCCATTTCACCAATTTTCAATACAGTTTGTCCTCAGGTGGTCCCCTATCACATACTAAAATCTAATTGAAATTGAACCTTTTTTACGTTAGTTATGGCGCATAAGAGCACTGGAATGGATCCCGCTCCTATGTCCTGACCTTTGACCCCTTTTTGTTCACTTTCAATAGGGTTCTTTCCCAGGTGTTCCCCTACCACATACTAAAATGTCATCGAAATCGAATGATTTTTACGCAAGTTATCGTGCGGACGAACATACGCACACAATGCGTGACGTAATGAGGCAGATGGGAATCGCGACCATCTGCTCGCAAGAGTATGGCGTCATAAAACTTTAATAGGATCCACACACATTGCGTGACGTAATGAGACAGATGGCGTGACCGTGCGCCAACATCTAATGGCACGGCGCCATGACACTACACTAAAAACGTGGTAACTCAGGGTGGTTATTTAACCCACTAAACGAATTTTCCTAAAGTCGAGATCAAGCTAAATCGATTTCTAGTACCAGAAAACGGTAGGTTAACGACTTTCATCAAAATCCTTAGAGCCGTTTTCAAAATAAAATTTACATACATACAAGAATTGCTCCTTTAAGGTGAACGTCAAGTAATTTTGCTTCTTGTACTTTGAATGGAAAAATTTCTGTACAAATTTTCTTCCCAATTAATGCGTTCCTAAGGATGAAAATTTGAACAATGATTAAAATATCTTCATTTTATAACTTGCAATACTTAATATTTTCTAAAACATAACCATAATTATGCAATCCAACATTTGTTTGTCTACTGACATCAGCAAAGTACAGGGCGCGCCATCTTTTTCTGGTTTCAACAACCACCAAACGAAAAGTTATAATTTTTAATATAATTATGGTTATGTTTTAGAAAACATTAAGTATTCCAAGTTATAATAGGAAGTTATTTTAATCGATGTTCAAATTTTCATCCTTGGGAACACATTAATTGTAAAGAAAATGTGTACAAAAATTTTTCCATTGGAAGTATAGGAAGCAAAATTACTTGACGTCCATCTTAATAATATGGGATAAGGGCGATGGAATGGATCGCAATCCATGTCCTGACCTTTGACCCCATTTCGTCCATTTTCAATAGGGTTCGTCCCCAAGGTGGTCCCCTACCTACATACTGAAATTTCATCGAAATCAAACCATTTTTACGCACATTAGGACGCATAAGGGCAATGGAATGCATCCCGCTCTTATGTCCTGACCTTTTAACCCAATTCAACCATTTTGAATAGGGTTCATCCCCAGGCGGTTTCCTACCACATAGCAAAATTTCATTGAAATCGAACCATATTTACGCACGTTATGACGCATAAGTGCAATGGAATGGATCCCGCTCCTACGTCGTGACCTGTGACCCCATTTGTCCCATTTTCAATAGGGTTCGTCCCCAGGTGGTCCCCTACCACATACTAAAATTTCATCGAAATCGAACCACTTTTATGCTAGTTATCATGCGGACGGACGGACAAAGCTGGAGCATATACGCTTCTTCAACCTACGGTTGGAAAGCGTAAAAAAAGGAACATTTATAGAACCAAAGAATTATTATTTTAGTAATTAAAATTATTTCAGAAACATTTTTTTTTTAAAATATAAAACTGTACATACCAGTAGTTTGATACAGGAATAATACTTGCTGTTATGTGACTGCAGCTATTGGTTTTGAACTGAACTGCTACAGCAACATTAGGAGTTATAAGTAGCAGATTTAGCTAATTTAAAAAGTCCTTTATCATATTTTTGCTCAAAACAGGCGCACTTTTGCATGCTTTTGACAATCAATAAGTTCTCTAAGTTAGCATCTGACAAATAACTGTGAAACTGTGTCCTTGTTTTTTTAACCTGACTGAACACTCTTTCACATTCTGCATTCAGGGGCAGATCCAGAGGGGGGTGCGCCCTCCCCTCAGGACCGAGGAAAAGCTTTGATTTGTTGGGTTTTAATAACAAATTGAATAATTTTTCGTGGAAGGAAGTATTTCTTAAAAGTACACAGTCGAGTCACATTATTGTGACTACCTCCTACTTTTGACTTCAACAGTGCGTAAGCATGTGTCGTGAGCTGGCTTGGAGGGTATATAAGGTGTGCTGTAGGCAATCTGAAAACATATCACTCATTGATCTCATGGATAAAAGGAGCGACTTATCAATACCGGCTTTCGGACCAAGGGTGGCAGTATTTCTGAAACAGTGCAGTGTATGAACTGTTCATGTGATGCTGTGGTTAAAGAGTATCATTATTGGAGAAATGGCACCATTGTGAATAAGCGATGTGGAAACTGCGGAGCACCACGTGCCGTTCATGTGAGGTGAATGTCGGCTCCGAAGTTGCAAGAGGGTCGACCGACACGCTGCAGTGGAGCAACTCACTGGCCGAGTGAATCAGGCGGCTACCGGCAGTGCATCCAAAATAAAATGACAGTTCAGCGAACCCTGCTGCGTATGGGGCTCCGATGCAGACAGATGATCACTACCCCTATGCTAACGAAGGTGCATCGGCAAAAAAGGCTTACATTTGCTTGGCAGTATCGGAATCGGACCTCCACTGATTGGCAAAGGATTGCCTTCTCCGATGAGTCACGTTTTCTGCTTCTTCGAACAGATGGACGTTGGTGTGTAATGTAAGGCAAGAAACATCAGAGAACTAACACTCTTCAACCACTGCTGGCAGAACACAAGCTGGTGGGGGCAGCGTTATGGTCTGGGGAATGTTTTTGTGGCATTCTATGGGTCCATTCATACCTGTGGAAGGCACTATGGACCAAATGCATTATGAATCCATCCTTGCAGACCATGTATACCCATACATGCTGATTGTCTTCCCTGGGGCAGATGGGATCTTCCAGCACGACAATGCAACGTGTCACACAGCTAGAAATGTCCAAGAGTGGTTGGAAGAGCATGATGAAGACTTCAAAGTACTTCTCTGGCCCCCTAATTCCCCAGACTTAAACCCTATTGAGCATCTGTGGGATCACCTCGATCGCGTTGTTCGCTCTATGGATCATCCACCACGACGCACCCTCCAGCAGCTGTCAGATGCACTGCAGTCAGCCTGGCTCCACATACCTGTGAACACCTTCCAGCATCTTATTGAGTCACTTCCAGCCCGGGTGGCTGCTGTCTGTGCTGCACACGGCGGTTACTCTGGATATCAGCTGGTGGTCACAATAATGTGACCTGACCGTGTATATTACTTTTCTTAATTAATTGGAAGAATTTATAGACATATTAAGAAAAAAATTTCATTTTGAGAAAAAAACATCAGAAAGGTCTTCGGTTATTCCCAACACTCGCCCCCCACCCCCGCTCATGAAAATCCTGGATCTTCCCCTGTCTGCATTTGCATTACTGTGTGGAATAGTTAATATAGACAGCATAGTATGTGCTAATCAGTTATATTTTAACAAACCTTCTACCTCAGTTCACCTACAAGGGACCATTTAGTGTCAATTCTTTTTTCTTGCTGAATGATTTCTGGGAGATTAGCAATTTGGAAATCACAAAATTCGGAATGAAGTTTATCCAGTGCTTCTTCGGAACTTTTCCATCCTTATTAAACAACATTATATGAAATTTATCACAAAATATCTGACATCTACAAAAGTATGGTTTTCAAAAGATGAAATATTTGCTACTCGTGCATGTTCTAGATGTTCGTTTTTTCATGGGAAATTTATTTCGAATGTAATCACAACAGCTAATAAAGTTTATTCTTTGTTCAAAACCTTGAACCGCATTACATGGCTCAATAAATCATTAAAGTTTATACAACAATTATGTTGTACTGCTATTTACTGTTTTACATGTTAATTTATAGCTACAGCCACCCGAGAGCATTATTCATTGCATTTTGAGAACTATATGTAATTATTGAACAGATTTATAAATTGAACACAATTTTTTGTTGTTCTTACCTTTCTTCAGCATTGGTCGATATTCCCACATTCCATTGTTCGTTCAGTTAGTGGTTGTGGCCATCCAAGTGTGCTCGAAGTATCGCATTGGAAAATTGCTGTCGTTGTCACTTCAGTTGATTAAAATGCAATAAAATTATTTGAATTAAGACTATGAATGATGAAAAGAACTTTTAAAAGAATTTGGATGATACAGTAAAAGAAATATTCAAGACTTTGAATGAGTCAATGACTCCTATTGGAAGGCATAGACATTAAGTCTAACAACTAATAAAAAGGTTAACAAAGGGAATATTCTGGCTAAAAACACAATAAAAGAATATCTCAAATGAACAAACTCTCCTGTGGAGCCATAGCCAAACTAGTTTCGACTGCTGCATTGCAGTCATCTTCTATGGGACTCCCTACTTCCACCGATTGTGATGTCCGATGTTGACTATTCGTCAGAGATGCATATCCCACTCGTTCTCCCTGCCGTAACACGTCAGTCAGTCTAGCGATGTAGTGCGCAACTTTTATTGAGTCTCTGACGAACAGTTGGCAATTAAAGTTGTGTCTCAGACGAACAGTTGGCAATAAAAGTTTTGCACTACATCTTAAGACTGACTGATGTGGCGGGGAGAATGAGTGGGATATGCATCTCTGACGAACAGTTCAACATCGAGCATAGCAATCGGTGGAAGTAGCGAGTCCCATAGAAGATGACTGCAATGCAGCAGTCGAAACTAGTTTGGCTATGGCTCCACAGGAGAGTTTGTTCATTTGAGATATTCTTTTATTGTGTTTTTAGCCAGAATATTCCCTTTTTAACCTTTTTATTAGTTGATAGACTTAAGTCTATGCCTTCCAATAGAGTCATTGACTCATTCAAAGTCTCAAATATTTCTTTTGCTGTATCATCCAAATTCTTTTAAAAGTTCTTTTCATCATTCATGGTCTTAATTCAAATAATTTTATTACATTTTAATCAACTGAAGTGACAACGACAGCAATTTTCCAATGTGATACTTCGAGCGCACTTGGATGGCCACAACAACTAACTGAACAATAGAATGCGGGAATATCGACAAATGCTGAAGAAAGGCAAGAGCAAAAAATTATGTTCAATTTATAAATCTGTTCAATAATTACATATAGTTCTCAAAATGCAATGAATAATGCTCCCGGGTGGCTAAAGCTATAAATTAAAGTGTGAAACAGTAAATGGCAGTACAACATAATTGTTGTGTTAACTTTAACGAGCTAATAAAGTACTTTCTAACAGCTGGAAGCTGATTTCTCTGAAAGCTTTAAACTGGAAACAACTTTTGATGCTGCACTCCATATACACAAATCAGTATCATCTTTTTGGGTATTCTCACAGTTATACTTTACTTCCAATAACGATGAACAATTTTTAACTACCTCAGGTTTAACAAATTTCACTAGTAAATCTTTGAATAAGTCCATTAGAAGTGATCTCAAAATGTGAATTTTTGGGGTTTGTGACTGTAAGTTCACATTCTTAATTTCAAATGTAGGAATAACATAATCAAGAAAAAGGCAATATGCCTTATTGAGGTCTAATGACAGGAACATAAATATTCTTTCTTCACGAGTCAAGACATCTTCAGGTTTTGAAGGTTTACTTTTTGGAGACGCTGCTGCTGTTAAAAAATTATTTTTTGCAGGCTTGAAGTCACAGCTTTCTATACCTTTATTTCTTTTCAGCTTTTTTTGCAGGATGCATAATGCTATCATTGACTTCTTCCTTTGGTGCAGGTATTACTTTTGGAGTCATACACAGACTCTTAGTCTTAGCCTGCCTACTGTTTTCTGAGCCTTCTTTCGACTTTAGATTTTAAGATGGGTATGCAGTAATGATTATCAAGAGATGGATTCCTGCCTTCTTTTTCTTTAGCTTCTTTTATTCGGTCTTAGAAAAAAAAAACTGACCAATGGATCCCATTTCTGTAATAGTCTTTTCAGACATCTAATAGAAAGCCATCCTGTGCACACATGTTTCAGAACCTTTTTCACTTCAACATTGTACAATATTTGAAATCGTTTCAACTTTTCTTTTCTCTTACCACTTTTGCTAAGGTAATAAAAAATGTCAACTAAAATTTCATCAACCAAAATTGGAAGTCTTGCACACTTTTTCCTGCAGCTAAGTTGATTAAGTGGCATGGACAACCAATTACTACCAAATCTTCATGGGCATTTTTTAAAACTGCTGCAACACCATTCTTTAAGCCAACCATAACAGGAGCATTATCCGCACTAAGTGCAATGCAGTTTTTAACAGGTATGTTTTTACTCTCAAGGTTGTCTAACAAAAGTTGGCCATGTTGTGGCCTGTGCAGTTACTTGATAAAGTTTGCACAGCAAGCAAAGCATTATCAATGTTGTGTTTCTCATCATTATAGAAACTAACAACAACTGGGTAGAGCTGAGAACTGCTGTCATTTCTCCCATCCATTGCAATTGCAACATCCATTAACCTTTTTATTAGAGACTTTTGATTCATACAATCCATTCTCTCCATAATGGCAGCAGTTTTAGTTCTAGCACAACCATACTTTTTGGCAGTTTCAGACTTGAAAAACATCTGATGGAATAGCGGCCCTGCGTGGTCTGTGACGGCAATCAGCAAATTATGTTAGATAAATGCTGTGAAAAGACATTCAGTGTTAATAACATCATTTTCGCTATTGTCACTAACCCTGTTCAAGAATGTTCCAATACTGGAGTTCTTCTCAAAGCACTTGGAAAAATCACGATGTTTTTTCGACTTCATATGCACTTTCACATCATGTATTCCTCCATGGGAAATGCTTACATCACAAGAACACACAAAACAAAAAGCAAAGCTGTCTCCTTTTTGCGATTTTACAACACAAGGGAATTCTTTCGAGTATGAATCTATAAACACCTGAAAGTACTGTTTTGATTTACTTTTCAACATATTTTCCCTAAAGCACAAAAGAAACCCACTCAAAAATCCAAGCAAACTCACTCATGTCAGTTTACCTTTTTCACTGGCATATGAAAACATACGATTGTTGATCTCTAAAACAAAACGAGTGGCAACAAAAACACATGGCGCACCAACAAAATAAAACTCATTGAAAAGGGGGGGGAAGCATCATAGCCTGGGGTGAAAGAGAACTGCAAATCACAAACTTTAGCTTCAAGAAGTAAGAACGCTGCAAAGAAAGCACATAAACAAAGCACACTCCGGGCAAATGTCATTCCTACCACTCACTATTAACTACGATCACATGGCTCACGATGCCTGCGGCAGTCCTGACCCAAAACAGCCAAAGCCCAAGAACTAAGCTGCTGATATTTCATGACATCACACACTACATGAACATCCAAAAAAAAGGAGAGGACCGTCTCGCGAAGCAGCCCACCCATGAGAAGCGCCATTCCCACCGTCTCGCATTCCAGTTACACAGGGCCCACGGGAGACGTGGCCAATCTCCTGAGTTGCACAGAAAGGGGAACGGCGGCCGTTCTGTTGCCACAATAGGGGTGCAAGTGCAAAGAATATATGCAGGAGTATATGCCTCCCGCACCGGTCACATAATAGCAAATACATCGTTCAGCCTTTTCCAAGAATGCAGCGCCATTTTGACGTGGAATATTCATATAATCGTACAAGAGTAGTAATTCGTACATTGTACAGACAAATCGTACAAGTTGGCACTTATGCAAATATTAATATCTGTGCTCCCGTTGCCTTCGGGGAAGAGAGATAAACAGACTTCACAGATCCCTAAGGGCACACTTTGTAGTATGTTTAAGTGAGTTTTATCTTTGAAGACAAGGTTTTGCCAGATTACCCAAACAAACTGACTGACTGATCCCAGTACCATTCAGCTCTTGGTATTCTGCTTTGTTCACAAATGTGGGTTCTGTTTTCATTTTGCCTTGTTTATAATCAGTCTGAATTCTATAAACATCCACTAATTCAAACAAACATATTCTGCAATTCATCTATACCTTTAAGCAACCTACTTCAACAGAAATCTTCCTAAAATGAATTAATATTTATTTAATCAGCAGTCTTTTCTTTCTTTTTATTCTTCATTATTTTTTTTAATTATTTTTAAAGATGTGGTATTACCACAGCTGAAAAATCAACCAAACTTAAACAAAAGCATAAAGTTTTGCAACACTTAGTTGCTTAGTTGAAATGCCACTTCTCCAAAGGGATCATATTAAACTGTTTAGCAAACATTTTGAACATCATGAAGAAGCCCTGCACTAAAAACTTAGGGTTTTTCATAGCAGCCTCCTAAATTTCTACTTTTTATTTTTATTTTCCTTTTTAAGAACAGCACAGACTGTAAATTTTGTTAATGTTTAGCAATTAATCTGTGAGGAAAACTTTGATATGTTTCTCTGAAAATTATTCTCCATTTATCATTCAGAACTGTCTTGAATTCTGTCATTGAATATAGATCCAATAATTCTTTCTATGTATTTGTAATGGACTAAGATCAAGTCTCTGAGCTAGACAGTACAACAGGTGCCCATTGTCGCACCAAGACATTGCAGTTGGCTTTGCCATACACAGGGTTCATACACTTTTACAGAATTTCCTGAAAAAAAATTCCAGGACTTTTCCAGGAGTCCATAAAAAAATTTCAGGAGCCCAAACTTTTGCTAGAATTACAGAGCTTTGTTGCCTATGTTGTACATTGCGGTGAAGTTTACTACTTATTATTTTTTCTTTTTTTGTGGGTGTTTCAGGGTTTATTGACCACCATGTGCAACTCTGGGTGCTATAAGCAGCCACGAATCTCTAATTTAAAGCCACTTGTAGCAGAAAAGGGATAGAGCCAGTGCCATCAGACAAATATACCACTCATACCTCATATGGGACTCAAAACTAGGCCCACCATGGGCAAATGGTCAGAGGAAATACATCAGACAATTTGGCCACTGGGGCAGCACTACACATTTAGAATACATCGACTGAAAACAGAAAAGATATATACACATTAGTTAAGATGGGACGTTCTGATTCATTAAAAAAATGCTTCCTTGTATTTCTGAAACAAACAAAATAAAATACAGGCATAATACTGAACATTTTCTTCCCTGTAACACAATATTTTTTTACAGAGCCTACATATCAAAGTGCACACATATCTGAGCTAAAGTGAAAGCCCCAAAGCATTCACAGAGCATGAATCATGTAAACCTCAATGACACTATGCATCACCAAGCTTCACAGGATTTAGTTGTTGTTTTTATCCACTTTGATACAAACCAAAAAGGCAGGATAGTCCATACTCTGAAATTCAAGAAACTAGACAGGAATAAGAACCCAAAAAGCTGGAATGCTAACCCTTTGGGAAACCAGGAGAGAGAGAGAGGAAGGGGAAAAAAAAAAAAATTCTTTTTTTACTTGTATGAAAATATTCCAAACTTTCTATTTACAATATGTAATATGCCTTCATTGGTTCATTGAATGGAAGACAGTGAAATATTTATGTTTCTGTATGCCTACTTTAGTATGAGGGGAAACATTTAAATGCATATTTTTGCAACATATACTTTCATCTTCTCTCCCTGGTTTCTTTTTGACATTTCACTTTTGAAAAATGGCTACTGGTTAAAAATTTCAGGTAATTTAATACATGAAAATATTTGACTTGGTAATTACAATGTATTTCACTTTTAATAGCAGTTGTATTTTCAAATGAGTTTAGTGTTCATTTTCCTTCTACATTTATTCTCAGTCCATCATACAAACTTGGTAATAAAACTCTCCCACAATTAGGAGTGATAGCAGGTGTGAAGGTGCAGTTCTTCGGTGAAACTCCCTTGAGTGACATCGGGATACAAGGTTTTGAATTGCCTAAAGGTGCTGTTCTATTTGGATTACTACAGTCGATCGTACGGTAGGGTAGACAAAAGAATTATCTCAGTGATTCAGGAAAAAGCAATTTGAGGCAGCAGGTATGCTTTTAATACAATTGGAACCAACTGGAAGGGGAGGGGGTGCTTGTTAATCCTCACCATCGCTCGGTTACAAATGAGAGACTTGTAATAATCTGTAGTTAGTTTTCTTTAGTATTTGACTAAATGCCAAATCTTTTGACAGAATACTTTGCTAGGTTAGAATAATCACGGTAATTTGAAAAGTATCTTATATTATAAAATTTCGGTCAAAAATTGAAGGAACTTGAAATATTCTTAAATATCAGAATATTTAATATTAGTGTTAAACATGCCAAGCAGTACTTAGAAGAATCACAAGGCAACTTTCTTTAATGACACACACAATTCCTTTTTACTCCACTCCCTAAAGTGTTCTACAAGGTAAATGGCATCTGCTGTTCAAAGAATTTTTAAATCATACATGTAGAAGCACAGATATTGAGAAAAACAGATCACACATTTATTTTCCCTAGCGGCAAAATTGTGCATTATTTTGGGAAGAAAATATGCGCACAGAGTTTGCATAGTTAGTAGTATCTGACCGAAAAAAGAAATTTTTCAGTCGTGTTTTTAGTCCTGCAGATATTGCTGTAAATGAAAAAGTGAACTTACACTCTCTGGTGGCAGACTTCTGCTTTAAGAAAAATTTGAAATTATATAAGAAACATTTTGCAGCAGATATGCTCTCCAGCAAAGAAATATTTTTTTAAATCAGATTCTTAGAAGCAGAGATATTGACAAAAATAAGATATGCATCTACGTGTCCTGCCAGAAAAGCCATGCATTTTTTTAAAGAAAGTATTCTCAAAACATTTTTCGATGTGAGCAGTATCGTTCCACGGAAGAATTTTCTCAATCGAGTTTTCAGAAGCTCAGAATTTGCTGCAACTACATCAGAAGCAGAAATAAACACTTATGCGCCCTGGTGGCCAAAGCGTTCTTTACCATCAGCAGCCGTCCCTCAGCAGCTGTATACGGTGCAGAAAGAATTTTTCAAATGGGAGTTTTAGAAGCAGAGATATTGGGGAAACACAATTTACCTTTACGCCCCTAGTAGAAAGTCTATGAATTACTTGAAAATTTTCAAATTTTTTTTTTTTAAAATATTAAAACATTTCGCAGTGGAAACTATCCAACATGAAAAACATTTTGCGGTGGAAACTATCTAACATAGAAAGATTTTTTCGAATCTGTCTTTTAGAAGCAGAGATATCGACAAAAATAAGATACACGTTTACACCCTCCGGCTGAGAAACCATGCATTATTTTAAAAAGAAAATATTCGGAAAAGGTTTACCGACGGGCTGGTATCCATCGAACGAATTTTTTCAATCCCTTTTAGAAGCTCAGATTTTGCTGTATATGCAACAGAAGTAAAAAATTAACACTTCTGCCCCCTGGTGGCCAACCTGTTTTTTACCAAAAATTAGAAATTATATGCAAAAGATTTCTCTCAAGAGCTGTATCCGCTGGAGGAAGAATTCTTGAAATCGGAGTTTTAGAAGCAGAAATGTCAGGGAAAATGCAGTTTACTTTTACGCACTCTAGCGGAAAATCTATGCATAACTTGAAAAAGTGACTACACCTAAAATAGTCCTCGATAAAAATGGAATCTAAAGGTAAAAGCACATATATGGAATAAAATGCATTTTAATTCGATATCATCTGCATTTACTCTCTAGCGGCAAAATTGTGCATCGTGAAAAAGAAGAAAAAAACGGGGAGGGAAAAAATCCTCTTATTCGCTCATTTCAAGCTTTCCAATGCAAAAATAATTTTTCAAATCGGACTATTAGTTGCAGAGATATGGTGTCCACGGACGGACGGAAAACATAAGCACAATCTTTTTCACAAAAGATGTGCTTTTTAAAGAGTGGAAAATCAATTTTCCTAATTTTCAATTAAAAGATCTGAATTTTTCACAGATGTCATAACTGGGTCATATTAAGGTTACCCTGCAAATTTCACTACAATCAAATGAAAAACTTTTGAATTGCGCATAAATTTTTCTATTATGACGTACTGCTACTGTCAGCAATTGCAAATGAGATTAAAAATTTCAATGACTAGTTTTCACAATTTTTATCCGATTCACACAAAATTTGGTGGGTTCGTTCCTTTTAGCAATTAATTAATCGCATTAAATTTTCAGCCAGTTTTGTCGAAATTTCGCAATGACAGAAAATCATATTTTTTATCCCAGTAGCATGCAGGAGATGCTTATCAGTCAAGGGCCATGCTGGCCCAACGCGCACCCGTTTAGGCAAAGAAGTTTCTGCAACTCCCTTCCCCCCACACACACTCACTCCAGTTTACAGCTGGGGAAGAAATGTTTCTGATATAAAACTGGCTGCCAAATGTTTTAACCAAACTAGTTCAAGTATAAAAAGAAATACAATTCCAGGAGTTTTCCAGGAGTCATTAAAAACTGCTTTTTTTCCAGGAGTTTTCCAGGAAATCCAGGGGGCGTACAAACCCTGCATACAACATGGGCATTATCTTGCTAGAACAAATGTAACCTTTCACCTGCAGAACTCAGTGAAGTGTTGGAAATGCAGCATTATACAAGAAAGGATACTAAAGTACATCTCCCACACCACCACCATATATGGCAATACTGGTAAAGACCAGTGGACCAATATCATACCACAGAAAGCATCCCTTACCAATCAAACTTTCACTACTTACCTTACGTACATACACACAGCTGGGACAATACATAATTCTATGAGGACGACCTCATAGAATTATCTCAAGTCAGCCACCTTGCAGAGGTCTCTCTTTCTCTCTCTGATGCAAGTAAACTGCAGCAAGATTCATAACTTCAATATACAATATCCACTAAGTTACCCAAGGTCTAGTTTTTGCCTTTAAGAGCCACTGCAACCATAGCTTGGCATACAATACTTCATATAAAGAAAAATATTAAAAATGAATTTTACACACCTGAAATTTCAACAAGATCACCAGGTACTATTTCCTTTGCTCTTATCCTCTGAACACCTTGCTTGTCTTGCCTTATAACTTTCCCCATCTCTGGTTCATACTCTTTAAGAGCTTCTATGGCACTTTCAGCATTTCTCTCCTGTAAGAAAATGGATAAATGAATATCACATTAAGCTTTACCAAAAGAAATGTTTTGAATATCACAACACAGAAATGAGTGACAATTCAACTTTAAGGACTTTTTAAATACATAGTAAACTATAGCAACTATAGCAGTTTTAGGGTCTGTATGAACTGTCTACTACCTGGCAAGAAAAAAAAATGCAAACACCTAAGAAAATATTTATACTTTATACTACCATTGCATATTTTGAGTTCCACAGAACATATTCAATTTAACACTGATTTTGCAATTTACCAGATTCTAATGTTTCTACTTATACTGCTTGTTGGCTTCAATATTTCCTGAGCTGATAATGCAGTAGCTAAAATAATTCCAGTCTATGGCAACTGGATAGTAAACAGCCCGAATGATTTGATGAAACTTATGAAACCTTGCATTTCAACTCTCCTGACTAAATGGAACCATGAGTTGGTGTGCCAAGGTTATTGTGTAAGAGCAATGTACTGAGTAGTATAGTAAACTATAGCAACTATAGCAGCTTTAGGGTCTGTATGAACTGCCAACTACCTGGCAAGAAAAAAATGCAAACACCTAAGAAAATATTTATACTTTATACGACCATTGCATATTTTGAGTTCCACAGAAAGTATTCAATTTAACACTGATTTTGCAATTTACCAGATTCTAATGTTTCTACTTATACTGCTTGTTGGCTTCAATATTTCCTGAGCTGATAATGCAGTAGCTTTGGCAACTGAATAGTAAACAGCCCAAATGATTTGATGAAACTTATGAAACCTTGCATTTCAACTCTCCTGACTAAATGGAACCATGAGTTGGTGTGCCAAGGTTATTGTGTAAGAGCAATGTACTGAGTAGTATAAGAGCACATGACCACAGTATCAAAAGCAAATGGAGCCGCGGATGGCTTAGTGGTTAGCAGTTCAGACTATTGATGCAAGGTCCTCAGGTTCGAACCTGGGCTGATCTTTCAGAGAGGGTGTGATTTACTAACAATCGCTGAATATCCGTCGTGCATCGGACGAGCACGTTAAGTGACGGTCCCCAGGCTGGACCCACTGATTAAATGGGTATCCTTTCCTATGCCCTCCCCCGAAATTCTCTCACCCCTCCATGTGCAATATCGTACTTGTACGGTGGCGCCATCTACTGTACTATAATCTCACTACAAACTGTTCTGTTAAAGTCGCTAGACTTGCTCTCATTGTTTCTGTGTCCTGCCCAAAAGGCGATCTCGCTGTAGGTGGCTGGGACCTAAACTCTACTCACTGTGGACGGAAGTCCTACAAGAAAATGACAAATACTGTAGGTATAAGAGCAAATGTACTGAGTTTTTTAGGCCTAGTTTTCCTATTAAGACAACGTATGAACTCAGTGTGCACTACTTCTGCAGTAAAATGAAAACATGAAAAATACATCAATTTCAGTACTATTACAATATTTTCAACAATTTTGTACTCTCTTCATCAAGTTTTGTTTCAAGAAATAACGCAACTACAAGATTGGCATTTGATCTTCACGAGTTAGTGTCATGAGTGAAACTGAATGTTGGTCGATAAAGGAGGAATAGGAAGATGCCTGTGATGTAAAGAATAAAGGTTGGAAGGCTCTCTGAAGAACATCAGCATTACTCTGATTTACTCAGTGAACAACTGAATGAGTTGAGGACATGTGAGAGGGATGTAGAAAAGAAGTGGACATGTTTTAAGAACTGTGTTGTCAATGAGGCAATGCACGTAACTAACAAACAAATTAAGAAGGTAGTGTAGAACATGCTAAGTTACGTATAAAAGTTTAATGCAAATATATTTCAGCCTGGCTGAAATATATTTGCATTAAACTTTTAAATGTAACTTAGCGTGTTCTACACTACCTTCTTAATTTAACTGTGTTGTCACTGCTGCTGAAAAGGTCTGTGATACTGCAATGGTGGGTAACTTTAAAGGTGATGCTTGGTGAAACAGTGAGATTAAAGAAACAGTAAAGAGAAAGAAAGAAGTATATTTGGGGATGTTACAAGGTACAGTTTCAGAGTATGAATACCGCTGTAAAAAACATGAGATAGCAAAGATGGTTCACCAAAGTAAGGCAAAAGATAGAAAAAAAAAAGGTGGAAATGCATGAATTGGCTTTTTGGAAAAATACTAAAACTTTCTGGAAGTAGACACAGGATAAATAGGGGAAACAGAATTCTAAGCTGTGTGAAGAATAGGGTCAGAGATGATATGGGAGCCCAATGAGCTAAGTGAAAGATGGGGTGAATACTTCTGTGAGTTATTAGATCACGAAAGTGAGGGCTATTCTGAGGCAGAAACAGTGATGTCACAATAGGAGATGGAAGCACAGGTGGGATCTCAAGGAGGTGTGTGAAGCTCTAAAACAAGGGTGGCCAAACAGTCGATCTCGAGCTCTTGTACGGTTGATTGTTTGTTTTATTGCACTGGCGTATGTTGTTCCATACAAACTGCCCGAGACCAGCTGATACAATGAATCAGTCAGATTCCCCTCTCCAACCCTAACCATTGCAATTGATCATCGCGCATCTGCAGTCTACCGCACAAGGCATGTTGTTATCTTCTGCTCTGCTAGTCATCAATCGCAATACCTACACTTACAGGAAGGCTAATCTGTCAACATTTTTATTTGTGCATAAAAATTAGTTTACTTTTTGAGTGCAGATATAAGTTATTAAGCTTTGTTTACATATTAAAAATGAGTGGAGCTAAGAAACCAAAAATGTATCATTTCCCCACTGAATGGGAAAAAGCTTATTTCCTCACAATGTTTTGTGACAAGTGTTTGTATTTAATGTCAGGCTTTAGTTGCCATTCCTAAAAAAGGAAATCTAGAAAGACATTTTTCGAGTGTACATAAGTCATACCAAAGTGTTTATCCTGCTAACAGTGAACTGAGAAAAATTAAATTTAAGGAATTGAACACTCAATTAGGAGCACAACAGTTACTTTTTGTTGCGCATGCATCAATTGAAAGCAGCGGCCGAGACTTTGTTTTGAATTACTCGTGTTTTGATCAAACATAAAAAACCTTTCCACGATGGTGAAATGGTAAAAGACACTTTGAGAGGCAAGTGCAGTTTTATTTGTCAAATTTAAAAATGAAAGTGACATAATAAAGTTCAAAGGAGCTGCTGCTTTCACGTTAAACCATCGCACAGCGTGTTGAAACAATGAATGAGGATGTGAATCAAAAACTGGATAGACTTTCAAATCTGTTCTTTCTTGTCTTTACAATTTGATGAAAACAGATGTAGTTGACACAGCTCAACACTAATTGTATTTATATGAATGGTATTCCCGAACATGATGTCAAAAGAAAAATTTCTCACCATCCTTGCTATCAAAAGAACAACTCGAGGTCAAGATATTTTTAATATATTTATGGAATTTGCCCAAAAAATAAATCTGCCATTGTGGAAGCTTGTTTGTATCACTACTGACGGGGTATCTTCATTAGTAGGCCAAAGCAATGGGTTCATTGCACTTTGTAGGGAAAACGAGATTTTCCAGACTTTACCTCTTTTCACTGCATTATCGACCAAAATGCACACACTATGCATCAAAGTTTTAAATGTGAAAGACATTATCAACATAACTGTCAAAATAGCCAATTCTATTCAGGCACAAAGTTTATGTAGGAGGCTTTTTCGAAGCTAATTAGAAGAACCGATTGCAATTTTGACAAATATATCACTGAGATAGAAGTTCTGATAACAGAATTTTGCAGACGATTCACATGACCAGAAAAAATTTCAGCCCATTTCGAGCTTTATGTCATACCCTTTTGGCGAATGTGATATCAAGGAAGTTTCAACAAACATTTCCTCTACTTTCCTCTTTGTTTCTTCACATTTAGAATCAGAAATTGTGACTCAAACCATCCAATAAGTTATAAACTCTCAGCTTTCCGAGCATATATAAAAGCATGCTTATATGCATAGCTCTAATACAACATTTCGAAAAAAGGAACTACAATGGATTATGGATTTAGCAATTAAATATGGGTACAGAAGAACTGCAATTGAACGTATTATTAAACAATTCAGCATAACAAACAAGAATGTAATAAACTCTTCAACATAATGAAAAAACTACAACATTTTGTGGATCATTTTCTTATATACCACACATTACAGAAGTACTGTGGGGCATATGTAGAAGATATTATCTGGATATTGGAGTCAAGGTACAGGACATACGACGTATGCTTTCTAATACAAGTGAAAAAATATCAATAATAAAAAGAGCAGGAGTTTATAAAATTCTAATTCAAGATGACAACCTTAATAGACCTACGTACTACATTGGTAGTACCAAACGTAACATCAAAACTAGATGGCACAAACATATTAAAAACTGGAATAGGAGCAAAATAAAACTGCATTAGTAGACTATTGCATTAAAAAACAAGCTTTACCCATATGGGTTGACATTGAATATATCAGGCAACAGAAAAAATGGACAGAGATATTGACAGCAGAATTGGTTTATATTGAGAAAACATGAGAGCAGAATTGTAATAATAATAATAATAGTCCTGTAATCTTATCTCCTATGCCTGGAAAAACCTTATCAGTATAAGAAAAGAAAAAAAAAAAAAAATTAAGTGAACATCTAGAAAATACGTACTTATACTCACCGCTAGGGGGAATATCAGCAACATGAACAGTGATTGATGACTTAGTGGGCCGGGTGAGTTCGGCGTCAAAATGAGACTTGCAGGCTGCTTGCTGTCGATTCATGCTTTCCATTGAAGATGCTATGCAAATTTGCAGGCGAAACGCGTCTGGTGATGTGTTGGTTCACGAGACACTGAATGATTCCATGGTTTTTAAGGTTCTTTTAATGTTTGTTCCTTTATTCAACTTCTTTATTTAATTTTCGCCTTCAGTGCACATACCATTCAGTGGTTTAAAGTATTGCAGTCTTTTAGTCAATTTCCATAGCCATTTTTTAATCAAAAATTATTTACTACATCTTTTCACAGTTATTTCACCTTGACTGAAATAGCATAATTTCACATCGTTAAGTAATAGATATTGATTCGAGAATCGTTGAAACTCAGTCAAAAGATTGACGGAAATCAATATGTCTATAGCCTTTGTTCGAACAGCGATTAGGCTTAATAGCATGAAGACCTTAGACCTAATAGAGACAAGATGTGTTTCAATGAAGAACTGTGACTCCATTTTGGGAACATTATTTCTATGGAATATTGACTATTGTGCTACATTTGAACATCATTTGAATTAAGGTATGTACAGCAAAACCTTTGTAAATATTAATTTAGTTATACCATGGAGTTTACTCAATTTCTTATGAATGATATTGAATGTGTTGAACAGAATACCATGGAATAAACAAAGACATCGCTCTTTCCATGTTTAGCAATGCACAGCAACCGAAAAATTGTTATTCGGCCGTCGCCGGGAATTGAACTTCGAATCTCTCGATATCATGATTCGGGGTTCAATTCCTAGATATCAAGAGATTCGGGATTCAATTCCCCGGCGGCGGCCGAATAACAATTTTTCAGTTGCTGTGTGTTGCTAAACGTGGAAAGAGCGATGTCTTTGTTTATTCACTGAAGCCACGTATTTGGAGGATTTTTTTGGATCTCGCCCTTTGGATTTAACTGCTATAATTAATATATAGCCAGTGCCATTAATGCCCACCAGATGGAGAAGTTTCAGTAGCTGAGTCCATCTTACGGATTTATGCTGTCAGAAGCTGACAAAAACACATATAGCGCCGTTGATTGTTGGCCACCGTAGCGTAAGGCTAACGTGCTCGGCTAGATATCGAGAGATCTGGGATTCGGTTCCCCAGTGGTGACCGGATAATAATCTTTCAGTTGCTATTTGTTGATAAAACGTGGAAAGAGCGATGTCTTTGTTTATTCACTGACGCCACGTATTTGGAAGATTTTTTTTTTGGATCTCGCCCTTTGGATTTAACTGCTATAATTAATATATAGCCAAGTGCCGTTAATGCCCACCAGATGGAGAAGTCTCAGTAGCTGAGCCCATCTTACGGATGTAAAATGTCAGATGCTGACAAGAAAAGCACACATAGCGCAGTGAATTGTTGGCCGCCGTGGTGTAAGGCTAACGCGCTCGGCTAGGTATCGAGAGATTCAGGATTCAATTCCCCGGCGGCGGCCGAATAACAATTTTAGAGAACGTATGGGATGTACAGAGTGTTTTTGTGCCTGGTAAGGGTGGCACTAATTGAGTGTTTGCATTACAAATGATAATCAAAAAGTATCTGTCTGTTGGTGAGAAAGTTTTTGCTGCTTTCATAGATTTGAAGAAAGCTTATGACCAAGTAAATAGGATACTTTTTTGGAAAGTGCTGAATAAATATTGTATTACTGGGAATTTACTTAATAGTGGGAAAGCCATGCAGCTGGCAGTAGAGCATGTGTAAGAGTGAATGGTGTTTTATCAAAATGGTTTTCTATTGGTGCAGGAGGTTGTGTAACATCACCCTGGCTGTTTAGCATATTTATGAATGCATGCATGATGCCAAAATGGATAATACTGGTTTATGTCTTGGTAATATCTGTGTGTGCACAGAAATGATGGGTTCTCTAGAGAGTCCCGCATGGCTGTGTATGAAACAGTAATTGTTCCTACTCTGATGTATGGCAGTGAAACCTGGGTACTGCAGAAGAAACATAGGAGTCGTTTGTGTGCTGGAGAAATGTCTTACTTACGTGGGGTTTGTGGCAAGACACGATCTGATTGTGTGAGGAATGAAGATGTATTGCAGTTGTTTGATGTGAAGCAAAATGTTGTTAGCAAGGTGGAGACCAATATGCTTCGGTGGTTTGGCCATGTTGAAAGAATGAGTGATGAAATGCTTACTAAGAAAATATTTTCAGCCCAAGTGGCAGGAAGGAAAGGCAGAGGAAGGCTAAGGAAGACATGGGTGGATCAGATTCAGGAGTGTCTGCATGATAAAAAGATTATGAGTATGAAGTATAAAAGATCTTGTGTACGGCGTGTAATAGATATCAGTGAAGAACGAGTTGTATGTCAAGATCGCTGTAAATGGCGAAGTTTGATACAACAACAATAAGTAAAAATATCTGGAAGTTTGTATTTCTTTTTGGAGCTAACCTCTGAATCTCAGAGAACAGCTTAGTGATATGTATGTATGTATGCAAATTGCTGATGACACAGCCTTGCAGTTGCTGGCAGAGAGCAAAAGTGAGTTGCAGAGTGTGTTGGCTCAGATGTACAAAGCTTGTATGAAATTCAAACTAAGTATAAATAAAAATAAAATAAAAACCAAAATTATGTTTTTTTCTGAATGCAAAATCAGTCTACATGACACAGAGATTGACCAGGTGAATGAATTTGCATATTTTGGAAGCATGTTTGACAGAGAGAACAAATTAAATGGTAATATTCATAGCTGCTTTAGGGTTTTACAGGAATGGGTTCTCAAGAAAGTCCCGAATGACTGCATATGAAAGTGTAATTGTTCCTACTGTGATGTACAGCAGTGAAACCTGGGTATTGCAGAAGAGACATAGGAGCCATTTATGTGCTGGAGAGGTGCTTCGCAAGACATGTTCTGATCAAGTGAGGAATGTGGATGTGCTGTAGATGTGCAATGTGAGGCAAAATGATGTTAGTAAGGTGGAGTCTATTATTCTTAGATGGTTTGGCCATGTTGAAAGAATGAGTGATGAGATGCTTACTACAAGAATTTTTTCAGCCCAATTGGCAGGAAAGAAAGTCCAAGAAATCATGGGAGGACCAGGTTCAAGACTGTCTGATTGAGAAAAAGATAATGACTATGAAGCACAAAAGGTCTTGTGTGTGACACATGATGGCTGTCAGAGAAGCTCAAGCTGTGTGCTGAGATCACTGTAAACAGAGACGTCTGATACACCAACAGAGAGTAAAATCTAGTTCCATCAGTTAAACGTTTATCTGGTAGATTGTCTTTCTTTGAGGAGCTAACCTCTGAGTCTCAGAGAACAGCTTAATGATATGTATGTATGTGTAGGTAAATTCAATGTTATTGTGCTTGCAACTGCATGGCCAATGTGAAAATAAATTAGAAAAAATTGATCTTCAAATAAGTAAAAAAATGAATTACCTATGTGTCAAAATTATCTTTGAATTTAAAATGAAGGCATAAAAGCATGCTGTTTAACTGCATTTGTGAATACTGTTTTGAAAATGTACAGTGGCATACCAACTGCTTCCTGATAACTTAGCCTAAAGTGACCAAGAGGAGTCACTGATTTCATTAAAAAACAGACATCTTTCCATTGTTAAGACACACACACCTTCAATTTTGCCTTTCAATTTCAGTGCATCACAACAGCTGTACATTTCAAACATCAGTCCACAGAAAGTGCTGGATCTGAATTGTCATTTATTGAATAATTGTATAATAACAAAGTTTCCTTTATGCTCCTGAAAGTATCCTCTTGCTTTCACAATTGTCAATCCATCAAAAGTTATGCTTTGGTACTCCACTTCTTGAAACGCTGGAGTCCAGCTATTGAAATGACAATCCTGTGTAATTCTACTTTCAATGCATCACTTAAGAAGTACCTTCAGCCAGGGCTTAAAAAATACCATGCCTGAAATGCCAGGGGCATGTAAATTATGGGTTTGGGCAGGTAAATAAAAAATCTAGTTGCCCGGTCGGGCAACTAAATTTAAAAATAAAAAAAATTGGAATAGAATTTCCTGCTACAAGAAAAAACACAGTTATCGCATGTTGTGCTTCATTTCACTGCTAATAACCAGAAGTTGTATTATTTTTAAAGAATACTAAAGACAGAAGAATATCACTTCTTTAATTATATTATGCTCTAGGTCCAGAAATCGGAACCATACGTAGTTTTGCTCCAAATATTGTTTATAGTCTGCGACAAGATACATGCCTCTGATGGAACTGACCTCAAGTGTTTAGTGATAAAGGGCGAAAACTTTGACGAAAAGAACATGGCAGAATCACTAAATTTTTCAAATACCAGTTTCATCATCATACCATTTCATACCAAATTCAGCAGCATCTTAAAACTTGAGATACATGCATTCATGCATTGAACATTTTGAATACATACCCTTAAAACAGAAATGCCAAATATGTAAAAAAAGTTAACACATTATTTTTACTTTAAAAGATGAGGGTTCAGATTTGTTATCTTAAAAGATAAATTTTCCTGGGCATCCAACTTTTGCTACCTGGGCAGGTAAAATAATTTCTGCACATGCCCAGATGGGCATGTAACTTTTCAGACATTTTTGAAGCCCTGCTTCAGCTCTAGTTACAGCTATGACAGTCCCACTTAATTCTCATCTTTGTTACAAGTACCTTAAATTTTGGCTTCTACTGTTGTGACAATCCTATTTAGTTTTCTTCTTTGTCATACTGCTTCTGGAGTCTCTTTGGCTCTAGCTGCCATAGAAATTTTATCTTCTTTTTCACCTCCACCCTTCTTTTCAGGGATTATTTTTATTAAGGTTGATCTACCTAAAATATTTGACTTGTATTTCCAATGGGCAAGCTTCTGTAGCCATTTTCTTCACAATTAATGTGCTCCCAAGAATGAATATTTGAACATCAATAAAAATAACTTCATATTACAGCCTAGTATACTTAATATTTTCTAAAATTTAACCATAATTATATTAAAAATCAATAACTTTTCCCTTTGGTGGTGTTGAGACCAGAAAACAGATGGCACCACATCTACATGTGACTTACTAAATGCTATCATGTCACTATTTTTTTCAATAATTTTATTAATTTTCGGAATGGAATCAAAATTTGAGTGTATCCATGCAACAGTCTGGAATGTTTAGAATGATTTGAGCCACTTAGATTAAATCTTCTGATAATAATTTAGCTGAAAATGTTAACAGAATTGTTAATGCTGCTGACTTTTAATTCCAAAATAAACCAGCAAGCACACTCTACAACATTTTCAGCTAAATTTATGTTAGAATATTTAATCTAAATGGCTCGAATCATTCTAAACATTCCAGACTATCTCATGGATGAACACACAAGTGTTAATTTCAGTCCAAAAATTAATGTAATTATTGAAAAAATGCAACGTGGTAGCATTTAGTAAGTCACATGTAGATGTGGCACCATCTACTTTCTGGTCTCAACACCACCAAAGGAAAAGTTATTGATTTTTAATGTAATTATGGTTAAATTTTAGAAAATATTAAGTATACTAGGCTATAATATGAAGCTATTTTTATCGATGTTCAAATTTTCATCCTTGGGAATACATTAATTATGAAGAAAATGGCTGCAGAAGTTTGCCCATTGGAAATACAAGGCAAAGATTTTAGGTGGATCCACCTTCAGATATTCTCTCTCATTTCTCTTTTCAGTGATATTAAGCAGTGGTTGCTGGTTGCTCTGGTTTTTATAAAGTTTTCACCTACCCATTCACCAAACTCTTTTTTTTTTTTTTTTTTTTTTTTTTTTGCTATAAAGGTAATTTAAGGTTGCTATTTTTTTCATTTACTCACAATTGGAAATACAAAAGCCACAAAAAACATAAAGCATTGCAATAGTACAAAAATAATAAGTTACAGAATATTAACAATTAAACATTGTTTAGTACAAAAACAATAGGTTATATGTTCTTTACAATTGTCTTTGCTTGAATGTTATTAAAAAGGCAATCGCCAATATGTTTGCCAAAACTTTTTATCCACCACCAAAATGATTTTTTTTTTCTTTTTTTTTTTTTTTGCAAACTGTGAGAAATGCGATCAGCAGCGCAACACCTGATTAAGGACTCTAGTTGTCTAGCTGTGTCTTTCCTTTGTTTTCTTTCTTATTTGATGTTATGTTGAAATAATGAATATAAAATTCATGAAAACTTCTAGAGAAAAAATATATATAAAATACACCTGTACTAAAAATGTTACACTGTATTTACAAAAACTCACTTAAGTAATTTTTTCATTTATTCATAATTCCTGTTCACTATGCACACAAACATATATTTTTGCACAGCCATTTTTCTAATTTAAATTTTCAGTGTAAGAAGGTTCCTAAGCATATTATTGTAAAAGACTTCTCACAAAGTCATGATTGTTACTAATGTATTACTGCACTAGATGTAAACTAAATATGCTATAAACTTGTGTCATTGTTGACATAATTTAACACTTAAAATGTAGGATGTTGTATAGAATGCATGTGCTAAATGAAAAGACATTATTTTCATGGAGACATCACATATTTGGTCACATAATGAACATCCTCAAGGTCTATTAGTATGTGTATCAAGTTTGAAGCTTAAAAGTTGACTGGTATTTGGAAATCACAAGGATAGACATGCACATACAGACACTCTTGAATCATTACAATTACATAAAATCATAAATATACATTATGTGGCATTGCAAGATTTAACAATCTGTTGAACGAATTTCATTTCCACTACAGACAAAACAAATTACAGTACAAGGGGAATTTCCATTGCCATGTACAGGACATTTGTACACACTCTGATTGAACAATAATATTTTTAATTATTGGGTTTTTCATTTTAAAGTAAACTTTTTGTGTAAATGTTATTAATGAACCCTTACAATTGCTTAAACACCAAATTTGGATACTTACAGAAATTCTAGTTCAGTATATTTAATTAAAGACTACTTGTCATGTGTGGGACCAGTGCTTGTCCACCACAGTATGAAAGTTCTGGCCTCTCTCTAAAGTTTAGCAAATACAGGTGTCCGATAATCAAAACATATTTTTTTCCTTCATCTAGGAATCTTAAGCTATGATTCAGATGAAAAACATGTCCAGGTTATGCTTGCCAATTAATTGCAGAAATATTTTAGGTGATTGTCACATACGGGATAACAGTGTCACGTGTGAGACTTGTACAAATGGTGAAAGCCAATTAATGCAAATCATTGCAAAAACAATTCATTACCACTTAAAATTGCATTTACTGAGCATATATTCAAGTTACATTTGCAAAAAAGGTCATAGCAATATCAGTGGTTATGTATACCTAAGTCATGTGGCCTGGAACTGTAAAAAAAAAAGAAACCCTTATGCATAAAAAAGATGAATTGAATATGTTGGAAATTTTGACTCATGGACGTCAAAATAATTATGTAAAACACAAAAACCTTTTATGGCATAGTTCCTTGAAATTAAAAAGACCTGTTTTTTTGCCACCTCCAGAGGAGAATTTTTCTGACAGATATCTATTATAAGACAGAGTCTGGTAATTTTGGCCACTTATAATAACCTTTATGAACTTGCATCATAACCGAAACTTCAATATCTGTAGCAGTGTGAATTTTTACAATTTCACCTGGATAAATAAGTTTGTCATATCAAACAACCACCCAATCCCCATTGGAAAGTTGTAGTTCAGCAGAATCCACGTAATAATTCACCTTGTCAGCCAAAGCATGTAATTTCAAACATGTATTCCCAACTTCATCATAACCAACTACATCAGTGTTTTACAAAGTTTCGACATGTGCACCCCTTTCTAAAATTTTCATAAAACTGAGTAACCCCATTAAGAAAAATTCCATATACAGAGTGCGACAGTATTAGTAGGGTAATTTGCCGCGTGCCATACAATGACGCCATGCATCAATGTGCACTCCATAACAAGGCATTCTTATATCAACGAGCTGCCATTTTGTATTTTGTTCAACATGGCAAGCTGGATGGCTGAGCATCGTGCTTTTGCTGTTGAAACGTATTTCAAGAATAACAATGCTATAGTTGCTACACAACGTCTAATCAGGCGACATTTCAAAGTGGGGCGTCATGGGAATGTGCCGAATGGTCGCACCATTACAAGGTGGGTAAGTTCTTTTAGATTAACAGCATCGCCTTGTAATCACAAACCAGGAGGTACCGAAAGGACTGTGTGGACACTGGAAATGATTGAAAATGCTCGTGCTGCAATCTTGCATAGGCCTAAAAGATATGCTTGGCGACACTCTACAGCTTTGCACATTTCCGATCGTTCATTCAGGAGAATATTGCATGAGGATCTACATTTTCACCCTTATAAGCTCCAAATTGTTCAAGAAATTAAGCCTCAAGATTTGGTTGCACACAGTTTTGCATAACCACGTGTGATCACCGTGAAAATCCACAGATGTTACACACCTTGATTATGTCAGATGAAGCTGCTTAGAAGAATGTGTGGTGCAGCAGGGTCGCCATTTGACATGGGTCATATTCAAACATTGACTGATCAATGGCATTCTTGTACCTACTATTTGACATAGACAGTAATAAATAAAAAACGTTTGTTCACTTACGGAGCGATTTTATTAATACGCTATTGACGCTGCCTCGCCCTGTACTTTATTAACAATCAAAAATATTTATTATTTAAAATTACTATTAAATATTGTCAAAATCTATGGGGCTTATTTATTAACACAAAATAAACCCTTTTCTATTAAAAATTAACAGTATAACACTAACTGACAGGTATGTATGTGCTTTGCAATAGTCAGCAGTACACTGCTTGCGTTGCCAGGCGCTGGCCTTGAGATAACATGTCTGTATCATGGCGCCAGCTATAGCTGTAAAGTGTGCATAAATCAACACTTGCTCGTCACTCATTCGCAGCATACCTCCCACAAACTCTACCCATACCCCTATGAGTATGTGTACCACACTTTGGGAAACACTGAACTACATAACACTGAGAAATCTTTGGAACAGCTGGCACTACATCCCAGTACAAAATTCAAGAACACATGGTGTTAGCAAACACCATGTGTTTGCTAACACCATGATATTTGAAGTATTAGTGTTGCCACTCAAGAAGTAAGAAAACAAATGTTTTTCCTGAAATATATTTTTAAAGTTCTGCATTTGGGAGCAAGAATGTTTTTTATTTTTAATTAATTTATTTATTTATTTATTTGTTTGACCAGAAAACATTCACTTTTGTGAATGTTTCAGTAACTGGATTTAATAAAAATCACTGAAAGAGGTAATTATTTTTCTTTTTGATTTAAAGAAATAGAAAGCATTCACTTTTGTGCATGTTTTAATAATTTGCTTTTATAAAAACAACTGAAAAAGATTATTTTTATTTTTGATTTAAAAACAATAAAATAATCTCATGACATGAACAACTTTCAGTCAAATTTATAAAAGTCATGTATGGCACCTGTCACGTACGAGACAATACTAATTCATTAATAGAAATTGGTTGTTAAACAGTTGGGAGCCAAAACTGTAGTCATATGTTATTGCCACCCACCCTGATTTAGTGCAATAGTTTTAAGATTTTAGTAAATACAGTTAGTTCACTAGATATTTAAAAATATTAACTCTAAGTGTCACGTGTGGGACACAAGCATTTGTGGTCTAAATAAATTGGCATCCTGAAAAATCAAAACCAATATTAGCAAACTAAAAATGTACAGTATCAAAAGATTAAGAGTTGACCTCCATTTTAATTCAAATAAACACTGGCTCTAGCTTTTTTCAATTGCCAACAGCCACTAAGAAATTTAACAATTGAATGACGCTAGATGTGATAAAAAATGGGCAGTCATTTTTTTTTTTTTTGCACATGTTGCAACTCACAAAGGTGAAAAATTTTATGTTACTGTAAAAATTATGTTATTTTAGCATCTGACTATCAATTTACAGCGAAGCATATTTAATTTGGAATTTTTTATAAATTTAACCAAAAGTTGACTTTTCTGTGAAATCTCCCACAACACATGTGTGAAACATGCACTTCAAATTTGATTTGAACACAGCTTTAGTATCTATCAGTCACAAGAGAATGACAATTTTCCATAAATTACAATTCCATCAGTCTGCAGTAATAAAATCAGCATTAACAGCTGTAGCTCTGCAGATCCCAACATTTTTTACTTTTCTTCAAATACAGAATAAGAATTGCAGCTATAAGCCCAAAATTTATAGATACAATACAATATGTTCAAAATATGATACAAATAAACTCAGAAAAATACAGTATGCACATAACTTTTCATAAGATTCAAATGTAATAAAAACTCAAATGGAAGATATATTCCAGTAGGAATGATGTATGAAACTAACCTGCCATACACCAACAACTGCATTTGCTATTAGTATGAGAAGAATAACAAATGGTTCCACAAATGCTGTGATCTGTCCCTCATTTTCCTCAAACAAAGCTAATATCTGAAAACAATGGTAGTTGATAATACAGATGTTTTGAGAAATTTAGCATAGCAATTATAGCATGGGAGCTGTAATACTGACAAAAAAACATGTGATAAATAAAACTAGAAACAAAGGAACAAAACAGCAGTCATATAAATATTTTTAAATAATTCATGCTCAGGGGTACACTAAAAAATACAGCATAAAATGCTTATGTTTCACTAAACAATAATAAAAACATTACCAAAAATTTTTAGCATTCAAAATGACCAGGATATGAAATACTTATTAAATGAATGAACTAAGGAATCAAATTCTATATTTTTTTTGCAATAAACTGTTTTTAATTGTTTCATATCATTACCATCATTGTCAACCATTATCAATCCAATGCTGGATGAAGGTCCTAAAAGTTTCTTCCACAATGGTCTGTCTTCTTGTGCCAGTCTCTTCCATGTCACTCCTGCATGCTTTCAAATGTCATCCACCCATCTCCCATGTGGTCTTCTTTTTGGTCTTTTCCTGTCCCTTGGAATCCAGTCCAGAATTTCCGTTGTCCATCAGTGGTCCGTTCTCCTGGCAACATTTTCAGCCCATTGCTATTTCAGGGATTTTATTCTGATCACGATGTCTTCCACTCTTGTCATTTTCCTTATCCATGAGTTCCTCTTCTTCTTATCTTCCCTAGTTACACCAAGCATGCATCTCTCCATGCTCTTTTCAGTTGTTTGCAGCCTTTGTATGTCTTTTTTAGTTAAGATTCAAGTCTCTGCTCCGTACATAATCACTGGAAGGATGTACTGATTAAACACTTTTTTTAAGACATAATGGCATATTGCTCTTAAAAACTGTATCGTTTCTTCCAAAAGCTCTCCAAGTTTAATACATCAATTAATTTCTTCATCAATGTGACCTTTGCTTGATATCTGCTTTCCAAGGTAAATGTAGGTATCGGTTATCTCCAGCATTGCCCCATCAATTGATAAAGCTTCATTTCTTGTAAAGAGCAAGATCTGGAAAAAAATGGAAATAAAATTTCAGAAATTTTCCAAAATACCAAGGGTCATGTGAACTGTCATGGGACCAAAAGCTTCAGGCTTCCTAACGAAATCAGAAAAATATCGAAGAAATGTCATGATATTGAAAACATCCCAGAAACAGTCCCCAAAATATTTAATGAATGTCATAATCTTAAAAACTCAAAAATAAACTTAACACACTGCTTCTGTAGTACTGTATCAAGGGTGTACCAGAACAGGATTAACCATACATAGAGTTCCAGATGAAGGGCTCATATTGGTCAGCCAAGCGCGGTTGATCCTAGAGGTGAGCGCCAGGTGTCACGACTGGTATCTCAGCAACAATGTGCAACAGTAACCCAGATCACCCACCAGTACAACAGCAGTTTGACCTATTTCCACGTGCACCAAGCATCATACCTTGCTTCACCTGGATTCCACACCAGAGACCAACGAGGGCACCCATGATGATGACGCTCAGTCATCACAAACAGTGCCTTACATGGGCCAAGGAACGTCTGGAGTGAAGAAAGTCCCATTTCCTGCTGCACCATGCTGATGCCAGCGTTCGGGCATGGCATAAACAGCATGAAGCCCTATCCCCTGGTTGACAAGTTGGAGTTCAACGGGCCAGTGGAGCTGGTGTTCTGGTCTGGGCAACTTCTTCCTGGCAAGCTCTAGATCCATTGGTTATCATCCTACAAACACCGAATGGTGAAGATTACAGGGACCTGTTAGCTGACCATCTCCATCCATATCTGCAGGAGGTTTTACCTGGACCACAGTGCCATCTTTTAACAGGTCAAATGCTAAATTCATAAGGTTCGTATAACTATTGAGTGGTTGGAGGAACACTGCAATGAAATCACCACATTGCCTTGGCCCCCAAACTCCGCTGACTGTGACCCAATTGAACATTTGTGATATGCTAGAACAGAGTGTAAGAACCTGCTGATCCTTCTATATGGAATGAGCATTAACTGACAGAGCTGCTGCAGTGGATATGAGTCAAGTTACACATGGAGGATGTTCAACACTTTGCAGAATCCATTTCTAGGTATCTGCAAGCTGTGAATGCACAGAAAGGTGAATCAACACATTATTAGGTAGGTGTTCCTAATGCAGCTAACTCAGTGTAAGTTTAAAAAAAAATCTTGAGACCTCCTCCAGAGAAAATAATAAAGCTGAATATCAGAAATAGAAAAATTAAAAAGAAAACTAAAATTATGAAAAATAACAAACCTGGAAAATTTCAGATTATGAAGAACTTCCAAAAAAAATGCGGGGTCATTCCACGCGAAATAGTCAGATTTTGAATTAATTTTCCACCACCACATCTCCGATTCTTATGATTTTTTTTAATGGGTAGCTACTCCCAACTTATAAAAACCCTGAAAGTTTCAATTTTTTTATTTCTGATAGGTTAAAAGATATAATTTTTTGAATTTTGGTGCATGGCAGACATATTTTGCGTGAAAACGCAAATATCTCCGTTATTTAGAATAAAAAGAAATACATAAATCATCATTCTTCCTTAATTTTTACCAAGGAATCCATTAGTGCAATGCACGTGTTTCTATCTGCTTTAGTTTTTGAGTTATGAGCAATGAGAGAGCCTTTCTTCAATGCTTAAAAAGGCAATGTAGTACAGCACTTAGAAAGCTGCAGTTATTATTCTTTGCAAAGAAAGGTTTAATCTATCAAATGAAAAAAAAAAAAAACTTTGGGCTTTTGCCTGAGCGCCGAGAAAAGAATTTTTAAACATGGTGCATGGCCAGTGCATTGCCACGGTGAGGAATGCTGCGTCGTCGTGGCCACGGCTGTGCGGAGACTAGGTACCGGAAGAACGGCACTCCTCCCACACGCAAGAAGCAATCCCACCCATCACCCCCCACCCCGCGGACGCATGTATTTTAAAAGAGCATGATTAGTTCATGAACGATGTTTATATTTCGATGTCTCACAACGCTGTGATCAACTTCCATATCAGTTTTTGATTATATTTAATCAAATCAGACAAAAGGAAGTTGAGCTTCCATGGAAAGCATTTTTTTTTTTTTTTTTTCCCCGATAACGAATTTGGCGATTATCATAAAATTTAACATGTAAAGGTTTTACAGTGTTCGCGAGATTTTCCCGTGTTTTGTGTCATCATCTGAATCATTTCTTGAAATCGATGCAAAACCAAAAAAAAATTTGGGAGGGGGGGGGGTGATTTGCTGCCAATGCTTTCGCTCTAGACGAGAGATCGTGGAGAAATTTCTTTGGCTAATTTTGGGGATCATCTTGGTTTTTTCTTTATTTTAATCAGCTTTTTCTTATTATTATTCTGGCGAGTATGTATGTATATATACATGGATAAAAAGTTCTGTCGCGCTAGTTTTCAGATTTATCATGCCGGCGATGAAATGAAGCCTCTTTCCTTTTAAGATGTTGTTTGTAGAGGGTTACTGCAAATGAGCTGACGCTCCAGACCTTTTGCGCACTTTGTCTGATCAACATCCCACAAATTTATTGCTCCTCGTAAAGATATCGTTAAGTTATAAACTTGCCACTCCGGTGGCGCAGTGGTCTAAGCGATGGCTTATGAATATGATCATTCGTCCAAGATGGGTCCGGATTCGAATCCCGGTGAGGCATGGATGTTGTGTTTATCTTACGGCGCTGGCTCTCTCCCTTCCCTGGAACCAGTGGCCTTAAATTTGGGACGGGCGACTGCTTATAGCCCACTGAGTTGCTCACGGTGGTCGTTAAACCTCCAATTAAAAAAAAAGTATAAACTTGCCATTCGCCGCAGGATGAAAAATGATGTTGACCAAAAAGTGTTAGGAAGATTTTATATGTGCACGCCAAATCTCCGATTATTTTCTGTGAAGGTAATATACTTTTTCTGTAGCGTGGAAACTAATGTTCGTGTCACTGATGTAAACCAATCAGTTCTAAACTTTCGGCTTTTGGAAGTTTATGAATTGTAGCCTCTTAAATAAAAAAGCAAAATGGCATTCCACATGGCTGTTAGTTTTTGTACTTATGGGAGGGAAAGGGTGGGGGAGTCCTCTGAACGAATTCCTAAGAGAGCAGTAGAAACACGTGATTTGGAATTATAGTTGAAAACGATCAGAGAGATTCCTTGTCAGGTTACAAACTGTACTTCATAAATAGCCTTATGAAAGAGAGAGAGAAAAAAAGAAAGACCTAAGTAAGCTAAAATTGCGAAGAAATAGCAACTTGCCATAGAGATTCGTATCCATGGTTCCCATACTACATACGTTGAATAAATACTATGTACAGTATTCACTTGAAAACTTTTTTTGACTAGGGATAACATCAGCTTCGAGTAAAGTGCACTTGAAAGGAATTTTTGCCAAAAACTTCAAAGTGTGTGCCTCCTTTCCCATCATGTTTAGCCCCCTCCCCTTCCTTAATGGCCCACCCAGTTCTGAGCGGCTAGCGTCGCCACTGCCCAGCGTTTGTTAATTTATTTGCCATTATGGTATAACATTTTCTGTTCGCCACAGATGTAGAACTGTTTATTTTTCTTAGAGACGATTTACTCTTTTTATCTTTTTACACGCGCTTGCTTCTAGTTTGTTTCTTTTTTCTCTCTCTCTTTTAAAGACAGGATTGGCCCCAGACCTCCAATCTCTCAGATCCTAATTTACAATCTCTGGCAAACAGAGAACGAATTTCTAAGAGAGCACCGCAAGTGGAAAAGCTCCGTAGTGTATTTTCTCAGATCTCTTTTATTCTCTTGCAATTTGAAAGTTGCATAGTTTTTCAGTGTCTTTGTGCATTGTGATTGTGGCGTACGAGTTAAAAAAAAAAATTCTCAATTCAAGAGACAGCTAAAAGTAACTTGTCAATATGAGGACGATAACTGCGTTGCTACTGATAAAAGAAACAGAAGCTCATAAAACAGAGCGGACACATTACGATCGCTAAATAGAAACACGAGTTCTATACTTGTTTTTCATAAATTGGTAATCAATAATTGCGATACATTGGGTATTACATTAACGAAAACGTACTCAAACGTTCGAGGTCTGTTAATGTTTCCCATTATTTCAAAATTTATTGGCATGATTAATAAAAAATATATATATATAACGGAAATAAATTCAATTGCTACCACTCTGAACACTGGGATGTGATTAGGAGGCATAAAATTTTTCGTTCAGTGTATAACCGTCAAACTGTATTTTCCTATTTTTGCGCTACACCACGAACAGTTAGACTGGGTTTTACTTATTTTAGGGTGCGTTTGTTTCATATGTGCTCTTGAGAGTTTCGTGAGCTCCCACCTGACGCATAATCTTTAAATAAGCAACTGAAATAAAAAATAAATAAATAAAAAACAGGCAAGATGACAACTGCGAGATATACTCGTCCATTTAAATACCAGATCTACCAGAAAATAATCGCAAGCTGTCATTCCTTGATCATTTTCTCTTACGGCAAGCGTGGACAACTAGACAATTTATTAATTCCTGAAATAGAACTATTTCATGTCTAAAAATTCTGTCGGATATTACGTGAGCTGTACAAATCATTAATCAATATTCCAAAAACTGTATTCAACGTCAATTGCATAATTTATAAGCGTCAGTACTGTATATCGTTAAGCTATACGGGGAGAAAAAAATTTATTAGTTCTTCTCGTCATTGAATGGCTAAGAATATCAATATATTTTCGACGTCTGTTTAATAATTTATATGCGTTATTTGTGTGTAACCTTTTTCACGGTATAGCTCATATTGGTAAGCTGTACGGAGAAAATGGTTTATATTAGTTTTCCTCGTCGTCGAATGGCTAAGAATGTGGTGGATAGCATCTGACGATTTGGCGTGAAATGACTCTCCTTTAGTTATATTTCACAGTTATATTGTTTGAAATGCCTTTAAACATAACATTAATTCACTATCCTTCCTCTTTCAAGCATCACATCAAATTATCGTGCGATCTGACCAACGCGTGCAATGGTATCTAGATCTGCCGGCCGTCCGAACGCAAACATCCACTCCCGCTGCTGTTTGGCTGGCTGCCAACGCTATTCGCCGTGCGCTGTTTCACAGTTGGCAAAATACGAGCCGTGCACCATATTTAAAAATTATTTTCTCAGCGCGCACGCGAAAGCCCAAGGTTTTTTTCTTCATTTGCTAGACTAAACTTTTCTTTAAAAACTAAAAACAATTGCGATTGAAAAAGGCTCTCCCGTTGCACGTAACCCAAAAACTAAAGAAGATAGAAATTCGTGCAATGCGCCAGTCGATTCCATGGGGGAAATTACGAAGGAGTGGTGATTTTGATACTTTCTTTGATCCAAACAATGGAGATATTCGCGTTTTTACACGATTAAGGCCCTGCCATGCACCAGAATTCGAAAATTAATATCTTCTAATTTATGGGAAATAAAACAATGAAACTTTCGGGATTTTCATACATTGGAGTGATCTACTCATGAAAAAAAAATCGTAAGAATCGGAGATGGTGTGGTGGATAGCATCTGACGATTTGGCGTGGAATGACCCTGTGTGTACTTGCAGGACCAATAGCATATTTCAAAACAAAAACCAGTAAATCTAAATGAAAATGTAAATCTCTTACAAACAAATTTTTTTCTGAAAACTACAGTGACCAACACTTCAAAGAAATACAATCCATGTACTTCAGTGCCTTAAAAAGAAAAGAACTATTCACAACTAGAGTTCAGTACCACAGGTGCATTAGTAATGGCTCACCATATACATTTTATTTTTGCCCCTATCCAAAAACATGGAGAATCAAAATGAAGCAGATGCTATATAAGCCTTTACCCACACTATGGAAATAGGTGTCATAAATTACTTAATAGCTGACACACTACATTTTTTCCTTTCCCCCAGATGGTCCAAGCTCTGAATACAACTGATTCAACAGTTTTCTGCTACCATACTTAATTCAGTTAATGCTACTAAGAGTGAAATTTCATTTTGTGGAATAATGGTGAATCAAGTCATGGAAAAGGCCCATGGATGATGCTGGAGGCTCTATTAAGCACAATATTAGTAAGTTTGTTTTAAGGAGGTAGACATTCTTTTGCAGTTCATCTTGTCAGACCTATAAGCAGAATGCCACTAAGGTCATTTTAGTAGAAAGTGATAATGTTGAAAAAAATAAAGAATTAACTACAGGCTCAATCTACTCCAACAATACCTGGTGTCATTTAAATTCACTACACTACTTGGAAGGAAGGTACCTTTGGGTCAAAGATATACCTCAGGAAGCTGACATGATTTCAATGTCCCTTTGACACAATTTGGAAGCACTACTATTGCTCTAAGACAGGCTATGCAGAGTTCTCTACAGTTGTTCTGTGTGGCTATCTTTTGCATTAAGTTTAATTTCACATGTTAAATGCATATTAACCATAACCTGATTTAAAAATATTTTTTCTTACCATCACATTCTTATCTATATGAAATATGCATACTTTTACTCCTTTACAAATCCATATAGCTAGTTTCACAAGAACTAGGACTCATCTCTTATGAGACTAAGTGCAAGATCCAATAGATGTCTCATCACTTTTGAAAAACTGTTTCACAATGAATGAATATATGAGAGAGAGAGAGAGAGAGAGAGAGAGAGAGAGAGAGAGAGAGAGAGAGAGAGAGAGAGTGTGTGTGTGTGTGTGTGTGTATCCAGGTACTTTGGTACATCATATTTATTTGCACTATTCATCATCATCATCATCATCATTGTCAACCATTATCAATCCACTGCTGGACGAAGGTCTCCCCAAGTTTCCTCCACAACGGTCTGTCTTGTGCCAGTCTCCTCCATGTCACCCCTGCATACTTTCGAATTTCATCCACCCATCTCCCATGTGGTCTTCTTCTGGGTCTTTTCCTGTCCCTTGGAATCCAATCTAAAATTTCGGCTGTCCATCGATGATCTGTCCTTCTGGCAGTATGTCCAGCCCATTGCCATTTCAGGGATTTAACTCTGATCATGATGTCTTCCACTCTTGTCATTTTTCGGATCCACGAGTTCCTCTTCTTATCTCTCCTGGTTACACCAAGTATGCACCTCTCCATGCTTCTTTGAGTTGTCTGCAGCCTTTGTATGTCTCTTTTAGTTAAGGTCCACGTCTCTGTTATTAGCCTATAAATGTTTCACACAATAGGTTACATACCTTTGTCAATTGCCTTATAAGAATATCCACTTTCTTTTCTTTTAACAGGCATTACAGAAGAAGCCACTGAAAACCATTTTTTTCTTTCATGGCCCCTTCTACTGACTTAACCCAAATGATTTTGTAACCCTTTCTGCTGGCCCAACCCAATGGCAATTCAAATTCTCAAAGCTTGTGAGTTTTATGCATTTTATTAAAAAGCCATTAGCACCAATATTTCTTAAAGATTTTTCATTTTAGAAGAACATGATTTATTAATTCTAAAGCAGCTGGTCATAGACCAAGAAAAGGATTTAAACAAGATGGATTGATGGTGTCAAATTAACCAATAATGGTAGACTGCATATCAGTGGCAGAAAATCTTGCAGCTGGAACAAGAGATGGAGAGAAAATTTGTAGGTAATCGGTATTAAAAAAAAAAACAGAAATTTGGAAGTCTATATTAATTCTTTTTTTACCACAATTTTCATGTCATTATTAAAAATAAGGAAAAAATTATAATATAAAAATTGCCAACTCAATGATATTGAGACATTAAAAACAAACCAAAGCATATAAAAATGTTTTAATCTTCTAAACTTGTTTCTTATTGATTAGCATTAGTAATATCCCTGCTCGACTAAAGTCTCACTTTGTCTGTGATATTCAGCTTAGCAATTAAGTTGAGCCAGCTTAATTTCAAGTGAATGAAACATCAGAGGTGCAAAAAACACCTAATGCTAAGTTCTAATTACGAGATTTAAAAACATTTACATTTGGTCTGTTTTATGGTTTGGACCCACAAAAAATATAAAAGGCAGGGAAAAAAATGAAAAATAAAAATAGTTAACAGTATAAAAACACCTTGGGTAGGAAAAGCTATTTCACAAAAAAATTGCAAACCAGCAGATGTCCCTTAATTCCGGCAGCAAAAATCAATTAAGCCCTTAGAAATGGCAAAGTGATACACTTCATTTACTGTTTACAACACAATTCATAATTCTGCAGTACTTATTTCAGAAAGTCCTGCAAATCTAGTTTGACATAATTTACACACAAAGTGAACATAAACATGCTTCAAATTTTCTGTATACTTACAAATGAAATTATAGCTGCAAGGAGTAAAATCTTAACTAAAAGGTCATCAAACTGTTCAAGGATAAGCTGCCATAGAGGTTTCCCTGTAAACAAAAAGAATGAAAAGGCAGGTTATTTGTGTGTGTGTGTGTGTGTGTGTGTAGCAAAAAACAACAAGAATTAAAATATATACATATCATCATCATTGTCAATCATTATCAATCCACTGCTGGACGAAGGTCTCCATAAGTTTCCTCCACAACGGTCTGTCTTGTGCCAGTCTCCTCCATGTCACTCCCGCATACTTTCGAATTCCATCCACCCATCTCCCATGTGGTCTTCTTCTGGGTCTTTTCCTGTCCCTTTGAATCCAATCTAAAATTTTGGCTGTCCATCGATGGTCTGTCCTTCTGGCAGTATGACCAGCCCATTGCCATTTCAGGGATTTAACTCGGATCATGATGTCTTCCACGCTTGTCATTTATCGGATCCACGAGTTCCTCTTCTTATCTCTCCTGGTTTCACCAAGCATGCACCTCTCCATGTTTCTTTGAGTTGTCTGCAGCCTTTCTATGTCTCTTTTAGCTCTTTTAGTTAAGGTCCACGTCTCTGCACCATACGTAAGCACTGGAAGGATGCATTGATCAAACACATTTCTTTTACGACATAATGGCATATTGCTCTTGAAAAATATGCTGTTTCTTCCAAAAGCTCTCCAGGCAAGTTTTGTACGTCGATTAATTTCTTCATCAATGTGACCCTCACTTGATATCTGTTGTCCAAGATAAACGTACGTGTCTGCTATCTCCAGCTTTTCTCCATCAATCGATAAATCTTCATTTCTTGTAAAAGCATTGAACATCACTTTTGTCTTCTGAAAGTTCATTTTTAATCCCACTTCTTTACTCTTGTCAGCAAGTTCCTGGATCATACTCTGCAGCTCTGATGGAGTAGTTGCAAAAATGACTACGTCATCAGCAAAACGAAGGTGGGTTAGATAATCTCCATTAATCTTTATCCCTTTGTTTTCCCAGTTCAGTGATTGAAAGACATTTTCCAATGTGGCATTAAAGAGCTTTGGAGGATATGGTGTCACCTTGTCTCACTCCATTTCCAATTTTTATGTGTTGTATTTTCAAACAGCCGAATCTTTGCACTTGCATTTTCATAGATGTTATTAATAATATCAATGTATGCATCTTCAATAACGCAGGATTTCATAGCCATTGTAACTGCTGATGGTTTCATCGAATCAAAGGCTTTTTCATAATCGATAAAAGCCATGCACAATGGAAGTTCATATTCCCTCGCTCTTTCAATTAGTTCTCTCAGTACGTGGATATGATCTATTGTGCTGTAGCCACTCCTGAATCCAGCTTGTTCTCTCGGTTGAGCCATGTCCAGTGTTACCTTCAAGCGGTGTGAAAGAACTTTAGTGAAGATTTTATAAACCACTGATAGGAGACTGATAGGTCTGTAGTTCCTGAGATCCTCAATGTCACCTTTTTTATGTAGCAGAATCATTGTACCGTTATTCCAATCCTCAGGAATCTTCCCTTCATTAAGGCATAGAGTGAAAATTTGGGTGAGTACTGTTTCGATTTCTCTACTTATATACATATAATACAACAAAATTAGCTGGGTCTAAGAACAAGTTGCATGTGAGCAAATTATCAGGAAAAAGCAAAATATTGATGCAAAAAAGAAGAGATGAAAACAACTAAAGAAGATGTGACTTCCAAAGTGGAATATATAGAGCTATGCAAGACAGTACGAAGAAGTATCACTGAAGACGCAAGGAAATTCAACTGTGAACTAGTGAGGAAAGCAATTGAAAACAACCAAAGCCTAAAGATAGCAAAGCGACATCTCAGTAATGGAAGAAAACAGATTACGGCACTGAGAAAAGAAGATGGTTCTGTAACAAGAAATAGAAGCGAAATTTTGACAAGGGTGAAAGATTTCTACTCCAAATTATATGAAAGGGATGATACATTTACTCCAGACATCATGAAAGGTACCAGTACCAGAGTTCTTCCAGTCCTCCCAGTAGAAGTTGCACATGCCATCAAGAACATGAAGCAGGGGAAAGCTCCAGGAGAAGATGGAATTACTGTAGACATCATACAAGATGCAAGTGGAGAAATCGAAACCGTACTCACCCAAATTTTCACTCGATGCCTTAATCAAGGGAAGATTCCTGAGGATTGGAACAACGCTACAATGATCTTGCTACATAAAAAAGGTGACATTGAGGATCTCAAGAACTACAGACCTATCAGCCTCCTAACAGTGGTTTATAAAATCTTCACTAAAGTTCTTTCACACCGCTTGAAGGTAACACTGGACATGGCTCAACCGAGAGAACAGGCTGGATTCAGGAGTGGCTACAGCACAATAGATCATTTCCACCTTCTGAGAGAACTAATTGAAAGAGCGAGGGAATATGAACTTCCATTGTGCATGGCTTTTATCGATTATGAAAAAGCCTTTGATTCGGTGAAACCATCAGCAGTTACAATGGCTCTGAAATCCTGCGGTATTGAAGATGCATACATTGATATTATTAATAACATCTATGAAAGTGCAAGTGCAAAGATTTGGCTGTTTGAAAATACAACACACATAAAAATTGGAAAGGGAGTGAGACAAGGTGACACCATATCTCCAAAGCTCTTTAATGCCACATTGGAAAATGTCTTTCAATCACTGAACTGGGAAAACAAGGGGATAAAGATTAATGGAGATTATCCAACCCACCTTCGTTTTGCTGATGATGTAGTCATTTTTGCAACTACCCCATCAGAGCTGCAGAGTATGATCCAGGTACTTGCTGACAAGAGTAAAGAAGTGGGATTAAAAATGAACTTTCAGAAGACAAAAGTGATGTTCAATGCTTTTACAAGAAATGAAGATTTATCGATTGATGGAGAAAAGCTGGAGATAACAGACACGTACGTTTATCTTGGACAACAGATATCAAGTAAGGGTCACATTGATGGAGAAATTAATCGACGTACAAAACTTGCCTGGAGAGCTTTTGGAAGAAACAGCATATTTTTCAAGAGCAATATGCCATTATGTCTTAAAAGAAAAGTGTTTGATCAATGCATTCTTCCAGTGCTTACGTATGGTGCAGAGACGTGGACCTTAACTAAAAGAGACATACAAAGGCTGCAGACAACTCAAAGAAAGATGGAGAGGGGCATGCTTGGTGTAACCAGGAGAGATAAGAAGAGGAACTCGTGGATCCGAAAAATGACAAGAGTGGAAGGCATTATGATCAGAGTTAAATCCCTGAGATGGCAATGTGCTGGACATGCTGCCAGGACAGACCATCGATGGACAGCCGAAATTTTAGATTGGATTCCAAGGGACAGGAAAAGACCCAGAAGAAGACCGCATGGGAGATGGGTGGATGAAATTCGAAAGTATGCAGCAGTGACATGAAGGAGACTGGCACAAGACAGACCGCTGTGGAGGAAACTTGGGGAGACCTTCGTCCAGCAGTGAATTGATAATGGTTGACAATGATGATGACGATATATACACAGTAGTGGCCAAAATCGTGGAAACCTTTTGAAAATAGTGTATTTTTGAGGTTTGATGGGTCATAACAGCACTTTTTTTTTTTTGGAGTAATACCATAAAATTATATATCAATGGAAAGAAAATTTTATCAAGAATGTAATGCAATAACTTTTATAAAGGATTTTGTATTAGAACAGCAGTTATAAAGGAGAAAAGTGAAACACATAGAAAAAATGAGATATACAAAAATTCTGACCATGTCAGTTAATACTTAGTTGGGTAACCTTTAGCATTAATTACTGCCTTACAATGCCTTCTCATGGAGTGAACCAAGTTTTTTAGTTCTGCAGCTGCTATAATGTGAAACTAAGATTGAATTATTGCTTCTATTAATTGGGTTTTATTGCTGGGTTGCTTCTGACTAACAAGTTTTAGTTGGCTCCATAGATTTTCGATGGGGTTAAGGTCTGGGCTATTCCAGCAGTGGAATATGATTATCTTGAAATCACTTTTTGCACACAGCAGCAACATGACATGGAGCTGAATCCTGTTGAAATATAAATGCTTCATTATCTTGGAAAAGATCACGTGCGGAAGTATTTCATTAATGTATTTTTGGTCATTTATATTCCCATTAGTCATGCAAAATTCTGCCCACACGTTTTGATGTCATACAACCCCAGATCATAACACTAACTGGGTGTTTCACTGTACATGAAACGCAATCAGGATGCAAATCTTCTCTTGATTCTTCTCCTTACATATTTTATGCCATCACTAAGAAACAGGAAGATTTTGGTCTCATCACTCCAAATAACACTGTCCCATTGTTCCGCTGTCCAGTTAACATGGGTTTGAGGCTAGTTAACTGGACAGCGGAACAATGGGACAGTGAAACAATGGGACATTTCAACCTTTGTTTGAGATATAAAAATGGCTTTTTTTGTGGAATTCTAGCTTTTAGACCAAATTCCTGCAGTCTGCGCAGAGCAGTCCTTTCATCTTGTATACACCCAGATGATTTTCTTCTGTCACCTAGACACAGTCTCTTAATTCTTTTATCATAGCTTGCTGTTGTACACCTTTTCCAGTCTGGTTTTGTAGTGACTGAGTCTCTTTATACCACTTCAAAAATTTTGAAATGCCACCTTTGGTTAAGTTTCCACCAATTTTTCTTCTAATTTCTTCATAACTGAAGCCTTGTTCACTGAATAGTACTATTTTACATTGCTTTCTGGGTGACCAGTCAACTCTTTGCAACATTTCTTTCATTTTATTATGTTTTACAAGCTCACTGAATGAAAGAACAAAAAAAAAAAAAAAACTTGATAGCAATCACATAACACACTGACAAATGTCCTCCTCTCAGCTCCAATACATGACATCAATAGCTGAATCCTACTGTGACCTGATTGGCTCATTGCCTAAACAAGATGATACCTGATTGGCTCTCTAAACACTCATGCTCATTGGCTGCATTCAAATAAAGGAAAGCTACTTCATATCAACCTAAGCAAGTTGTGCTTCCTTTTTCTGGTTATTTGGCTATAACTTTTCATAGAATACAGATAATTGAACAAACTTTGTTGAACTACATTCTCGATGAAATTATCTTTCCATTGATATATAATTTTATGGTATTACTCCAAAGAAAAGTGGTGTTATGAGCCATCAAACCACAAAAATACACTTTTCCCAAAAGGTTTTCACAATTTTGGCCACTACTGTATATATATATATATATAATATATAAATTATTCACACCAAACTTCTGGGAGCCCAAGCATTAATACATATTTGTATCACAAGATAATTTGTTACACCTGACATGTTATCCAGATGAGAACATAACTCTAAGCAATAAATAATTATGTGAGCATATGTATCGTCTAGAAAGTAATATACCCGTTTGCACATAAATGGCGCGCGAGGCAGCAGATGCCGCATGGTCAAGATCGCCCATCATCAGTCAGACGTTGGCAAGTTTTGTGTTAATGCAATGATTGGAACCATTGCTGTGCTTGTTTGAAATGGTGAAGCCAATTGAAATTCCCACCGAGTAAGAGGTGCATCCTGTGATTTGCTTTATGAATGCTGAAAACGTTCATCCAAAAGATATTCATCATCCAATTGTAGCTGTTTACAGTGAAGGGGTGATGGACGAATCATCGGTAAAGGGGTGGGTTCAGATGTTTAATGCGGGGAGAGCTAATGTGTGTTACGACCAGCGCTCCATCCACCCATCGCTCATTACAGTGGACCTCAAGGAACGTATCAAAGATGTCATTAGAAATGAGCATCGCATCAAACTCGATGAATTGCATGCCCATTTCACCTAAGTTTCTTTTGCACTGCTGCATGAAATCGTAACAGAACACCTTGGCTACAGGAAAATTTCCGCAAGATGAGTACCACAAATGTTGACTGATGACCACAAAAGGAACCATATGGCTTCAAGGTTTTTCTTTACCTGTTTCACACAAACGGGTGATGAATTTCTTGGCCAAAGGTGATGAATAGTGACAGGAGATGAAACGTGGGTCAGTCATTTCATGCCAGAGAACAAATGCAAGTCTCTTGAATGGCACCATTCCCAGTCCTCGACAATACCACGGAAGTGTAAGCAAATGCTTCTGGTAAAGAATGTCATGGCTACAGTGTTTGGGGACCGCAGAGGTCTCTTGCTGGTAGAGTTCATGCCTCGAAGCAAAACCATCAACGCCGACACCTATTGTGGAACACTGCAGAGGCCGTGTAGGACCATCCAAAACAAGTGGCATGGCATGCTGTCTAACGGTGTGGTGTTTCTCCACGACAATGCGAGACCTCAAGTGGCACATCAGACCTAACACCTGCTTTAGGGTTTCAAATGGGAGGCTCTGGATCATCTGTCCTATAGTCTGGACTTGGCTTCCAATGATTTCCATTTGTTCACCAAACTGAATTGTTCACCAAACTGAAGGACTTTTGGGGAGGACAGCGCTTCGCTAGTGACAATGATTTGTAAGATGGAATGCAACAGTGGCTGTAGGGACTGGCGGTGGAGCTATATGATGAAGGTATTTAAAAACTGGTCACACGATATCAGTGCCTAAACAATGGCAGTGATTATATGTAGTATTAGTGAAAATGCTAAAACTCTGTCAGTTTCTTTTGTTTTTATTTCATAATGGGTATTACTTTCAGGATGACCCTCACAATAACAGCATTAGCACATGCACTTAAAAATATCTCAGGAGGCATTTTGGTGATTCCAGAATGAACAACATACTCGTAAAAACAATGAAAATTATGTTATTTGCTGCAATTCTTTATAGTTAATTCCGTACGCACTTACTATCACTCTTAAAAAAAATAATCTGCTAAAAACACTCAAGTATTTTTGAAATCACTCAGAATTAAGCCCAGCATTTGCTTCAAAACAGTGGAGCTGTGCCAGATAGGGGGTGGAATGACATTACTATGCTTAACATGCTACAAAACTTTCTTTGAAATATCAGACACTACACACAGAATTTCAAACTTGAAAAAATCTCACTCACCTTCTTCTGCCGGTAATTCTGCAAAATAAAAATAAAAATTATTAGGCATCACAATTAAAAATACATATGTATATGCAAGTGTGTGTGTAATAAAATAATTTCAATATAGTTAATATCTCACTTGCATAAATCCAACATGAAGTACTTTCTACAGCAGAAATTAATGAAGATTCTACCTTTCATTTAATTTATTTATTCCTTCAGTTACCACATTTTCCTACACATAATATTTTATCTATAAACAATATATGTACTGCAGCAACTAGGAAAAGGCCAAAACAAATCGTGTTGTAGGCAAACAAGCTGCTCATTTACTGACATATCTTAAGTCCCTGACCATCCAATCCAGGTTGCAAACTCCTCAGAAAACTTAAAATCCATATTATCCAGAAGTGAGAACTGAACTCGCATCTCCACATTTCAGCTATTCCATTATATTTTCAACTTGAGAAGTAAAGATTTAACCTTTTTAATGACAACTTCATGTTCAAATGAAGAACTAACAGAAGAAAAAAAAAAACAGGCTAGAGTAGACAGTCATACATTCCCCCTTACCCCTTACCCCTCCCTCCCCCCCTCTCTCTCTCTCTCTCTCTCTAATAGCAGAATTTGTAATTTTTGTAACTGGAGATAAATTTACTTTACAACAGGATGTACTGACAGGTAGTATCATGCAAATTTCTGCTAGGCTTAAAATGTTCTCTTACTCAAATTTTTTGAGGAATACCCTTTTCCAGAAATGTTTTGACCCTTCTGCCATGTCTCCTTGGTGGTTGGTTCTAGCATCCACCTTCAACTCCATGAATTCACCCATGATATTCAATATCTTTAGATCTTGCATGTCAGTAGGCCAATTTGATATCTCAAAGACCGTTGAATACTTACATGTCCCATCCTCTAGCATGGAAGCAAATCTCAAATCAATGTTTTCAAAAATTACATCAATTATTGTATCTTTATTAAAAGAATGCAAAGCCTCAGCTCTTCTTTTTAAAGAATGGCCTTTGAAGGTGCAGAGTCTAGTGTTATGTTCCACTATAACAATTCTTGTGAATTCCTGTGGATTGAGGCCTTCGCTGACTTTCATGTCATTTAAATTTTCTTTCACACTAATAAGACGATTAAAGTACTTGATGTAAGTTGATGTTGTTATGTTTCTGTAGGCAAACGGAAAGATGAGATACTTCACCTAGAACATCTGTGAAAAAATGCAAATAAAGCACAAAATTATGTCAAGCAGTGTTTTAGAATCCCTTTTGCTGTGGCCTCACTTTTTTTTTTTTTTTTTTTTTTTGATTGGAGGTTTAACGACCACCGTGAGCAACTCAATGGGCTATAAGCAGTCGCCTGTCCCTAAGGGTCACTGGTTCCAGGGAAGGGAGAGAGCCAGTGCTGTAAGACAAACACAACATCCATGCCTCACCGGAATTCGAACCCAGACCCCTTTCGGACGAATGATCAGCGGTCATCACTTAGACCACTGCGCCACCAGGGCGGCTGGCCTTCTCATTAGGTGATCCAGACGGAGATTAATCTTCGAAATGCATAACAAGGGCATTCCATTTGGTTATGAGACCTTGACAAGCAGTGCAATGATGGGGAATCCATCTAGGCTTTGTGGGACTACTATATGCTCCTTGCAGATTGATGAAATTTCTTTCAAGTTGCCACTTCTTTTAGGTGACTGAGAATAAAAACTATGGATTTATCTCATTACCATTTCAATGTATTCATGTAAGTTTTTGAAAATGCAGATTTCATAGCCAATTAAATGCGGTGAGCCATGCAGTGAATGCCGAGCAACCACGGACAGCTTTCTTTGATTTTCGCGCCAACTCCAGAGTTTTTGCCTGTCATAACTGATGCTCCATCAGTTCCAAGACTGACCATTTTATTCATCCATTCAGGAAAATCTAGACTTTCATTGAACTCTGTGTTTACAGAGTTTAAAATTCCAACAGCGGTGGCAATTTTGACATTGGTCAATCACATAAAATGTGTTAATGGTTCACCTTTATCTACAAACTTAATGTATAACACCAATTTGGTTGTTGTGTTTTAGTCTGTTTCGTCGATTAAGAGAGAAAAAAATTCGCCATTTTTAGTTTTGTGCACAGTGATTCAACAATATTCAATAATATCAGTGATTCAATAAGATTCAATAATATCACCAATAAAACGAGTAAATGTACTACAGGCTTTATCATTATGGTAAGTAACACCAATGTCGGACTTACCTTCACTAATTCTCATGTGACAAGAAATTAATTTTTCAAAAAATTTGAACTTTACCTCAGATTCAGCCATAGTGTAACAAATATGGAACAAATTATCCATCTTTTTAAGCATTTGTTGATCTGCCTTTCGCAAAGATTTTTTATTGCTGAATCTGAACCACGCAATTCACCTTCTTTGGCAGCTTTAGCAGATAATGCTGAGATGGTCAGATGACTTGCTGTGTGCAAAAACAGATTCTTTTTTAACACTTTCTGTACGATACTTTTTGGCTGAATGTTCTCTGCATACTTCACACCAGATTTCTTTAACATGTAAAGATGATGTATCCACCGAACTGTAACTAACACAGTTCCATTTGTTTGCCAGCCTCCAAGTCTGGACAGTAGAAACCTTCACTCTTTTATCAATGGTTGTGTTACGTCTTGACTTTACCTTTAAATTATCTTTTGCAGTTTTGCACACTGGAGTTTCAATTTCTTCATCTTGGGTTTGCATCCTCGGGGCGCTCCGTGGTAACAATGGCACACACAACAGCAACTAGGGCCTCTGTGAATCTTGGAGAAGTGCAAGCTAGTTCTGTGTGACATTGGCGAAAAGACCCCAACTCACTGGGTTTTGTTCCAGAATCCTTAGGTTGAATGACCAACTGGAACCCTCAGCTGTGGGCTATTCCCCCACACTGATGTACTTACCTGATTAAAAAGACAAAAAGAAATATTAAGAATGACTCAAGTGTGGGATATGGTGTACCTACCACACTTGAGAAGGACGGTCCACCACGGAATCGACCTGGACTTTCTAAATGGCGTATGAGAAAGAGATCTCGGCTGAGTGAATGTAAGATTGGTGTATGGAATACTAGAGGTATAAATGGCAAGATAAGTGAGGTGATTGAGGAGATGAATAAATATAGACTGGATGTGCTGTGTGTAAGTGAAACCAAAAAGAAGGAAATTGGGGTAGAAGAAGTGAATGGCATGGTGAGTGTATGGTCTGGAGTATTGGATATGAGAGGACAGGCTGGTGTAGGTGTGATTTTAAGTGAAAATGAAGAACAACTTGATTCACTATAGTTGCATAAGTGAGAGAATTCTCTGGATTCGTTTGAAAGTGAAACTTCCAGAGAATCGTAGTTGTTGTAGTGTATGCTCCTTGTGACTCAGAGTCTTCTGATAAGAAAGAAGATTTCTGGAATGAGCTAAAACCTGTTTTCAGCCAGTTTGGTGCTAAAGAAAAAGTTATAATAGCAGGGGATTTCAATGCTAGAGTAGGTGTGCAGAATGCAATTTTTGACAATGTTCTGGGTAAGTTTAATGATCCTTGTGTGAATGATAATGGTGAAAGATTAATTGAACTCTGCATTGAGAATGGTTTGTGTACACCTAATACATTTTTCAACCACAAGTATATCCACACATATACTTGGGAAAATCATACTCTTGGTCAAAAGAGTGTGATAGATTTTGTTGTCTACGATCAGCGTTTGAAACACTTAGTTGTTGACACCCGTGTGATGAGAGGTGCAGATGTTGGTTCTGATCATTACTTGGTAGTGTCACGAGTGAAACTTAATGTTGGTTGGAGGAAAAGGAATAGGAAAAGACCCAGGATAGAAAGAATAAAGGTTGATAGGCTCCTTGAAGATCATCAGTGGTATTCTGACTTACTCAGAGAATGACTGAAGGATCTGAAGTCTGGTGAGAGGTATGTAGAAAAGAAGTGGGAATGTTTTAAGAACTGTGTTGTCACTGCTGCTAAAGAGGTCTGTGGCACCACAATACTGGGTAACAATAGAGGTGATGCTTGGTGGAATAGTGAGATTGAAGAGGCAGTAAAGAAAAAGAAGGAAGCCTATTTGGGGATGTTGCAAGGTAGAGTCTCTGTGGATGAATATCGCTGTAAGAAGCGTGAAGCTGCTAAGCTGGTTCCCCACAGTAAGGCAAAAGATAGGAAGGAGAAAGTGGAAAGGCATGAACTGGCTTTTTGGAAAGATAGGAAGTCCTTCTGGAAGTACATGAGACTCAGGAAAAATAAGGGAAACAAAGTTGTAAGTTGTGTGAAGAATGAGATTGGGGAAATGATATGGGAGCCCAATGAGTTAAGTGACAGATGGGGTGAATACTTCTGTGAGTTATTAGATCAGGAAAGCAAAGGTGATTCTGAGACAGATGAAGAGGATTTCACAATAAGGGATGAAAGCACAGGAGAGATCTCAAGAGAAGAAGTGTGTAAAGCTCTAAAATCTCTTCAGAATGGTAAGGCTCCGGGAGTTGATGGCATAACTGCAGAGATGTTGAAATATGGTGGTGACTCTATAATTGACTGGTTAACTGAAATTTGCCAGTTGTGCTGGGAGTTAGGAATGGTCCCTCGGGATCGGAAGGATGTTATTATTGTTCCCTTGTATAAGGGAAAAGGTGATCAGACTGAATGCAAAAACTATCGTGGTATTAGCCTACTGAGTGTGCCAGGGAAAGTGTTTGGTAAGGTTGTAAAAAAAGTACGAGGTCATACATCATCGAAAGTGTGGGATGTTCAGAGTAATTTTATGCCTGGTAAAGGCTGCACTAACCAGATTTTTGCATTACGCACGATGATTGAGAAGTATTTGGTTGTTGGGAAGAAAGTTTTTACTGCCTTCATAGATTTAGAGAAAGCTTACGACCGAGTGAATAGGACACTTTTGTAGAAGGTATTGAATGAATATGGTGTTACTGGGAATCTACTTAATAGTGTAAAAGCCATTGCTGGTAGTAGAGCTTGTGTACGGGTGAATGGTGTTTTATCAAAATGGTTTTCCATTGGTGCAGGAGTTAGACAAGGTTGTGTAATGCCACCATGGCTGTTTAATATATTTATAGACACATGCATGCGTGATGCCAAAATAGATAATAGTGGTTTATGTCTTGGTGATATCCGTGTGTGCAGATTGCTGTATGCTGATGGCACTATCCTGTTGGCAGAGAGCAAAAGTGAGTTGCAGAGTATGTTGACTCGGATGCACGAAGTTTGCATGAAATTTAAACTGAGTATAAATAAGGGAAAAACCAAAGCTACGGTGTTTGAGAGAGGAACGGGTAGCACTGAATGTAATGTAAATATAAATGGCACTGTGATTGACCAGGTGAGTGAGTTTGTGTATTTAGGAAGCATGTTTGACAGAGAGAACAAGTTGGATGGTGAAATCAGTAGACGAATGAATTCTTCTTTGAAAGTCATAGCTGCTCTGGGAGGTTTTCACAGGAATGATGAGTTCTCTAGAGAGTCCCGCTTGGCTGTGCATGAAACTGTAATTGTTCCTACTCTGATGTAAGGCAGTGAAACCTGGGTAATGCAGAAGAAACATAGGAGTCGTTTGTGTGCTGGAGAAATGTGTTACTTACGTGGGGTTTGTGGCAAGACACGATCTGATTGTGTGAAGAATGAAGATGCATTGCAGTTGTGTGATGTGAAGCAAAATGTTGTTAGCAAGGTGGAGACCAATATGCTTCGGTGGTTTGGCCATGTTGAAAGAATGAGTGATGAAATGCTTACTAAGAAAATATTTTCAGCCCAAGTGGCAGGAAGGAAAGGCAGAGGAAGGCCAAGGAAGACATGGGTGGATCAGATTCAGGAGTGTCTGCATGAGAAAAAGATTATGAGTATGAAGTATAAAAGATCTTGTGTACGGCGTGTAATGGATATCAGTGAAGCACGAGTTGTATGTGAAGATCGCTGTAAATGGAGAAGTTTGATACGACAACAATAAATAAAAATATCTGGAAGTTTGTATTTCTTTTTGGAGCTAACCTCTGAATCTCAGAGAACAGCTTAGTGATATGTATGTATGTATGAATTTCCATTTCACCCAACTCTTGCACTTTTTCATTAAGAGCTTCAGCTTGGTGTGGTTCAGTGGTCTGGGAGGAGGTCTCATGATTGGAAAATCGTTGCCTTTTACTTATGAAAGAGAACATCGTTTGTCTACTCATTATTATTTAATGTAAACAAAAACTAGAAGCCAAAAAATGGAACAAAACTATTAGTAGAGCACACTTGTGTGGATTAAAAAATCCACGTCCCGGTTAAAACGATAAGCGCATCCGTCTCTTGAGCCTTAAGTAACCAATGAGAAGTGAGAATTGGCAAGATTGACAGCTACGTCAGCTTAGCGCGCAGGCAAAGAAATCTCGCCGAGCACCCTGATGAACTCGGCACATTCTGATATTAGCTACCTCGTTTCACCCACCCTCAAGCGCGAGGGGGAATCGGGGGAGTTGCCTAAGAGTCAACATACATTTTCCTCTTCCACAGTAACGGCCGTCGGGCGCGTGGAACAGGCCGGGACAACTTGCCCAGCGGAGAAAACTCCGGAATACAATGATGAAATGACGCAATCGCCTCCCTCAGTCAGCGATCACTCATTTTCTGCTCCATTTTTATCGCCATTGGCTTCAAAAAAGAAAATATCTGCAAACTTTAGAAAAATATACCCACAAAATATGCAGGTAATCATTTCTTTTATTCATTTATTTTTTTGCAGGAAATGAATTTACCCAAAACTGACTACTAGCAAAGTTTGCTACTGCTAAATTTCTTCACTAGCAAATACTTTTTATCGGTAGCAAATTGCTACTTGCTATTCGACGAAATTGCACCATGGCTCAGACTATGCTTAAGTTACTGGATTTTTTTATTTTTTTTTATGATTGGAGGTTTAACGACCACCGTGAGCAACTCAGTAGGCTATAAGCAGTCGCCCGTCCCTAATTTAGGGTCACTGGTTCCAGGGAAGGGAGAGAGCCAGTGCCGTAAGACAAACACAACATCCATGCCTCACCAGGATTCGAACCCGGACCCCGTTCGGACGAATGATCAGAGGCCATCGCTTAGACCACTGCGCCACCGGGGCGGCTGGATTTTATTTGAAACCGTTATCTTTAATAGTTTGCGAGATATTATAAAAAGCAAACACGACTGCAGGACTCAATTTTGCTTGTCGGAGGTGGCCATTTTGATTTTTTTCTTCAACATAGTGGCCTATAAAAAATGTATAAATGCATTTCTGAAATCTACATATGATGGCTATCCCATGGTAAAAATATAATTTTTTTTCTAAAATGTGTCAGCAACCAATTTAATTGAAATCATGTGATATTTTATGGAATGACCCCATAACATAATGTATGGCTCATCTGTGTGTAAAAGATTTCCATTAGTTTTTCCCAATATTTTTTATTTTATTTGAGATATTGCAGAAGAAATCTTTATTTGCTTTTATTTTTTATTGGAAGTTTAACGACCACCGTGAGCAACTCAGTGGGCTATAAGCAGTCGCCCGTCTCTAATTTAGGGCCACTGGTTCCAAGGAAGAGAGAGAACTAGGGCCGTAAGACAAACACCACATCCATGCCTCACCGGGATTCAAACCCAGACCCCATCTCGGACGAATGATCAAAAGCCATCGCTTAGATCACTGTGCCACCAGGGCGGCGAGAAATGTTTCAATGTTATTAATTACTGTATGGTATGTAAGGTCAGGTGATGCGTAACATCACAGCCTCTCCTTGACAAATGTCAACCCCACCTTCTCGTGGTGCATCCTGTTCCCACTAAAGGGGCTCTGACGACCGCCCATAGCGGTATAACTATACCATCGGGATCAGAGGAAATGCTATCCCACACTCACCAACCCGCTTGGCCAGCGTGGTGAGTTATGGCCAAACACCTCCAAAATGACTCTACAACTTAAATCTTGGCCCTCAGTCTCCGGCAGCTGGAATGTACCTGGCCAAGGCAGCGGCCAGTGCGACATGAAGGCAGAGGGTGCTAAGAATCCTCGGAGGACCGGACTAGGCTGCCATTTGATGCTGACCTTGGCTACCTACAACGGACGCTCCCTATCTTCTGATTCAAGGCTTCGTGAATTGGAACAGGAACTACAAAGGATCAAGTGGGACATCGTCGGGCTAAGTGAGGTAAGGAGAAAAGGAGAAGATCTCATTGAACTGAAAAGTGGACATCTCTTCTATTATCGTGGGACAGATACTGGCAGAACTAGTGGTGTTGGATTTATAATAAACAAGAAACTGAAGGATAAAGTGGTAGAAGTTGAAAGATCCTCTGACAGAGCTGCACGACTGCTATCCAACTATCGAGAAGATACCAGGCTCAGATTATTCAAACTTATGCACCCACCACAAGTCATCCTGAAGAAGAAATTGAAGAATTTTATGAGGAAATTCGTCATCTAAATAATAAAGGTAAGCAGCACTTGAAGATAATTATGGGAGATTTCAATGCAAAAATAGGGCACCGGCAACAGAATGAAACTTCAGTAGGTAAATTCGGTCACGGCAACAGAAACCAGCGTGGAAATACTCTCGTTGAGTTTGCAGAGGCAGAAGGATTTTTCATCTTGAATTCCTTTTCAAGAAAAAGCCACACAGGAAATGGACATGGAGACATCCAATTGGGACGACAAGTGAAATTGATTTTATTATGTGTAACAAAAAATTCGTCATCGAAGACTGCAGTGTGCTGAACAAGTTCAACACAGGTAGTGACCATAGATTGGTGAGATGTAAGATGCACCTCAACACTAAATTGGAACGTGGCAAGCTCATAAGACAAACAAAATCTATCGACATAACCAACCTTAAAAAACACCATAATACTTTCAAGTTGGAACTGAAGAACAGATTCTCTGCTTTAGAAGGCCTAACATCGGAAGAAGTGGATATTTCGGAAGTTAACAGAAAAGTAACCAAAGCTCTTATGGAAACAGCAACAAAATTAGCTGGGTCTAAGAACAAGTTGCATGTAAACAAATTATCAGGAAAAACGAAAATGTTGATGCAAAAAAGAAGAGAGATGAGGACAACTAAAGAAGATGTGACTTCCAAAGTGGAATATATAGAGCTATGCAAGACAGCACGAAAAAGTATCACTGAAGACGTAAGGAAATTCAACTGTGAGCTAGTGAGGAAAGCAATTGAAAAACAACCAAAGCCTAAAGATAGCAAAGGGACATCTCAGTAAGGGAAGAAAACAGATTATGGCTCTGAGAAAGAAGATGGTTCTATAACAAGAAATAGAGGCGAAATTTTGACAAGAGTGAAAGATTTCTACTCCAAATTATATGAAAGGGATGATACATGTACTCCAGACATCATGAAAGGTACCAGTACCAGAGTTCTTCCAGTCCTTCCAGCAGAAGTTGCTCATGCAATCAAGAACATGAAGCGGGGGAAAGCTCCAGGAGAAGATGGAATTACTATAGACATCATACAAGAAGCAAGTGGAGAAATTGAAACAGTACTCGCTCAAATTTTCACTGATGCCTTAATGAAGGGAAGATTCCTGAGGATTGGAACAATGCTACAATGATCCTGCTACATAAAAAAGGTGACATTGAGGATCTCAGGAACTACAGACCTATCAGCCTCCTATCAGTGGTTTATAAAATCTTCACTAAAGTTCTTTCACACCGCTTGAAGGTAACACTGGACATGGCTCAACCGAGAGAACAAGCTGGATTCAGGAGTGGCTACAGCACAATAGATCATATCCACGTACTGAGAGAACTAATTGAAAGAGCGAGGAATATGAACTTCCATTGTGCATGGCTTTTATCGATTATGAAAAAGCCTTTGATTCGGTGAAACCATCAGCAGTTACCACGGCTCTGAAATCCTGCGGTATTGAAGATGCATACATTAATATTATTAATAACATCTATGAAAATGCAAGTGCAAAGATTCGGCTGTTTGAAAATACAACACACATAAAAATTGGAAAGGGAGTGAGACAAGGTGACACCATATCTCTGAAGCTCTTTAATGCCACATTGGAAAATGTCTTTCAATCACTGAACTGGGAAAACAAAGGGATAAAGATTAATGGAGATTATCTAACCCACCTTCGTTTTGCTGATGACGTAGTCATTTTTGCAACTACCCCATCAGAGCTGCAGAGTATGATCCAGGAACTTGCTGACAAGAGTAAAGAAGTGGGATTAAAAATGAACTTTCAGAAGACAAAAGTGATGTTCAATGCTTTTACAAGAAATGAAGATTTATCGATTGATGGAGAAAAACTGGAGATAACAGATACGTATGTTTATCTTGGACAGCAGATATCAAGTGAGGGTCACATTGATGAAGAAATTAATCGGCGTACAAAACTTGCCTGGAGAGCTTTTGGAAGAAACAGCATAATTTTCAAGAGCAATATGCCATTATGTCTTAAAAGAAAAGTGTTTGATCGATGCATCCTTCCAGTGCTTACGTATGGTGCAGAGACGTGGACCTTAACTAAAAGAGACATACAAAGGCTGCAGACAACTCAAAGCAGCATGGAGAGGTGCATGCTTGGTATAACCAGGAGAGATAAGAAGAGGAACTCGTGGATCCGAAAAATGACGAGAGTGGAAGACATCATGATCAGAGTTAAATTCCTGAAATGGCAATGGGCTGGACATACTGCCAGAAGGACAGACCATAGATGGACAGCCGAAATTTTAGATTGGATTCCAAGGGACAGGAAAAGACCCAGAAAAAGACCACATGGGAGATGGGTGGATGAAATTCGTAAATATGCGGGAGTGACATGGAGGAGACTGGCACAAGACAGACCGTTGTGGAGGAAACTTGGGGAGACCTTCGTCCAGCAGTGGATTGATAATGGTTGACAATGATGATGATGATGATTACAGAAATAACATACAGACCTAAAAAACCAACGAAGTACTCCATGAAGGTGATGGCAATCGTGCGACATTTAAAAAACGAAGGAAGAACTAAACGAAATAACAATGAGCTGCCTGCTGTCTTTCATGCAACACCTGGAAAACAGAGGCAGCTTTTTGTCCCGGATGACAGCCAGCAAGCAGGAATTGCCAAAATGCATGGTGATGAACAACGTGCTAGGATTTTTTAAAGTTTAGAAATCTTTAATTTCCGAGTTTGTCATTTCATTTCGGTTCGTCCTTCATTTTTTATATGTCATGCCATTGCAGTCACCTACATGGAGTACTACTCCATTGGTATTTTAAGTCCTAATTGTCACCTGCATGAAATACCTTGTTTTTTCAAAGCAGTTTTGTTTCAACTACATTTTAATCCAGCCTTATTATTACAATAACTGGTGTTCCACATTTTTGCTCCATTTGCCTTTTTATGGTGTTTTATTACAGTCCCTCGTGAAATTCCTTTGTCGTGAAAATCCTCCAAATACGTGGTGTCGGTGAACAAACAAAGACATCGCTCTTTCCTCATTTTAGCAAAACACAGCAACCGAAAAATTGTTATTCAGCCACTGCTGGGGAATCGAACCCCAGATCTCTCAATATCCAGCCGAGCGTGTTAACCTTACACCATGGTGGCCAGCAATCCACGGCGCTATGTGTGTTTTTCTGTCAGCTTCTGACATCATAAATCCGTAAGATGGACTCTACTACTGAGGTCTCCATCTGGTGGACATTAACGGCACTGATTCTATATTAATTATAGCAGTTAAATCCAAAGTGCGAGATCCGAAGTGAAAATCCTCCAAATACACTGTGGTGTCAGTGAATAAACAAAGACATCGCTCTTTCCATGTTTTAGCAACACACAGCAACTGAAAAAAATTTTATTCGGACACTGCTGGGGAATCGAACCCAGATCTCTCGATATCCAACTGAGCGCGTTAGCCTTACACCACGGTAGCCAACAATCCATGGCGCTACATGTGTTTTTCTGTCAGCTTCTGACATCATAAATCCGTAAGATGGGCTCAGCTACTGAGATGTCTCCATCTGGTGGGCATAAATGGCACTGGCTATATATTAATTATAGCAGTTAAATCCAAAGTGAAAATCCTCCAAATACCTGGCGTCAGTGAATAAACAAAGACATCGCTCTTTCCACGTTTTAGCAACACACAGCAACCGAAAAATTTTTATTCGGCCACTGCTGAGGAATCGAACCCCAGATGGTGGCCAACAATCCATGGCTCTGTGAAACACATAGCACAGTGGATTGTTGGCCACCGTGGTGTAAGGCTAACGCACTCTGCTGGATATCGAGAGATCTGGGTTTCGATTCCCCAGTAGTGGCCTAATAACATTTTTTCAGTTGCTGTGTGTTGCTAAACATGGAAAGAGCGATGTTTTTGTTTATTCATTGACGCCACATATTTGGAGGATTTTCACTTTGGATCTCGCCCTTTGGTTTTAACTGCTATTAATATATAGCCAGTGCCGTTAATGCCCACCAGATGGAGACATCTCAGTACCTCAGCCCATCTTACAGATTTATGATGTCAGACACTGACAGAAAAACTCACATAACGACGTAGATTTTTGGCCACCGTGGTGTAAGGCTAACGCGCTCGGCTGGATATCGAGAGATCTGGGATTCGATTCCCCAGCAGTGGCCGAATAACAATTTTTCGGTTGCTGTGTGTTGCTAAAATGTGGAAAGAGCGATGTCTTTGTTTATTCCTTTGTCATCGTTGGTTTTGACAGGTGATTTCAGCATCTGGATTGTTTCAACTTCTATGCCCTCCAGTTGTCAAATCTAAGTACCCAACCAAGCCAAATTATCATTTTTAATATTCAGTTCCTTCAAGATATTATTATTTCAATACTTATTCTCATTTCAAAAAGCTAGCATAAGTATCACTGAGATTTATTGATTCCAAAGACCAGAACATGCAAAAAGTTCAAAAAGTTCGATTACTCTTTGCCGATTTTCGAAACCCTATTACTCTTTAGGTTCACAAATTATCAGCTCAAATTTTGGAGCAAATCAAATCAAAAAAAGAAACATTGGACTGCTGTACACAGACATTTAAAAAAAGTTACTGTATAATGGAAGATACTTCAAGGCAGAGAGGCTAAGGAATTCACATAAATGGTAAATACTATTGACAACTGTGCTATATGATAACAAGTTAGTAAAATCATGCAATGCATTGATTATAATACACTTTCCAACATTACAGAAATCATTACTCAAGTTATCACTCAAGTTATGAGAATAATGTCTGTGGAAAAAATCTCAGTCATGTGCCCTGACCTTTGATCCCATTTCGATGATATTCAACAGAACCGGCTTGGTATACCTCCGAAATAACATGATAAAGTTTTGTCGCAATCAAAGCATTTTTACGTAAGTTATGATGCATTCTTTTTTTTTTTTTTTTTTTTTTTTTTTTTTTTTGATTGGAGGTTTAACGACCACTGTGAGCAACTCAATGGGCTATAAGGCTATAAGCAGTCGCCCGTCCCTAATTTAGGGTCACTGGTTCCAGGGAAGGAGAGAGCCAGTGCCGTAAGACAAACACAACATCCATGCCTCACCGGGATTCGAACCCGGACCCCTTCCGTGCGAATGATCAGAAGCCATCGCTTAGACCACTGCGCCACCGGGGCGGCAGTTATGATGCATAAGGGCTATGGAATAGATCCCGCTCCTGTGTCCTAATCTTTGACCCCATTTTGCCCATTTTCAATAAGGTTTGTCGCCAAGTGACCCCCTACCAGATACTAAAATTTCATCGAAATCCAACGGTTGTTATGCGAGTTATCGTCCTGACGGACATACGCACACAACGCGTGATGTAATGAGGCAGATGGGAATCGCGACCATCTGCCCGCCGCAAAAGTGTGACATCATATATCTTTAATAGAATCCACACACAACGCGTGACGTAAAGAGACAGATGGAGTGACCGCGCGCCAGCATTCTCAAACGCGAGTTGTGACGTCATAAGATTTCTAAGCATTGGTAACATTAATGGAACAACGCCATCACTAAAAATGTTATAATTCGGGGTGGTTACTTAACCGACTAAACGAATTCTTCTAAAGTCGAGATCAAGCTAAATCGATTTCTAGTACCAGAAAACGGTAGGTTAACGACTTTCATCAAAATTCTTAGAGCAGTTTTCAAAATAAAATGTACATACATACATACAAGAATTGCTACTTTAAGGTGGACGTCAAGTAACTTTGCTTCCTATACTTCCAATGGAAAAACTTTTGTACACATTTTCTTCACAATTAATGTGTTCCCAAGGATGAAAATTTGAACATCGATTAAAATATCTTCATTTTATAACTTCCAATACTTAATATTTTCTAAAACATAACCATAATTATGCAATTCAACATTTGTTTGTCTACTGACATCATGAGAATACAGGTCGCGCCATCTTTTTTTGGACAATTAATGCGTTCAGAAGGATGAAAATTTGAACATCGATTAAAATAGCTTCTTTTCATAACTTGGAATACTTAATATTTTCTAAAGCATAACCATAATTATGCAATCCAACATTTTTTTGTCCACTGATGTCATCAAAGTACAGGTCTCGCCACCTTTTCTCTGGTTTCAACACCACCAAAGGAAAAGTTATTGATTTTTAATATAATTATGGTTATGTTTTAGAAAATATTAAGTTTTCCAAGTTATAATATGAAGTTATTTTAATCGATGTTTAAATTTTCATCCTTGGGAACATATTCATTGTGAAGGAAATGTGTACAAAAGTTTTTCCATTGGAAGTATAGGAAGCAAAATTACTTGACGTCCACCTTAAAATATGGGATAAGGACAATGGAATGGATCGCAATCCTATGTCCTGACCTTTGACCACATTTCGTCCATTTTCAATAGGGTTCGTCCCCAGGTGGTCCCCTACTACATACTGAAATTTCATCGAAATCGAACCATTTTTACTTACGTTATGACACATAAGGAATGCATCCCGCTCCTACACCGTGACCTTTGACCCCATTTGTCCCATTTTCAATAGGGTTCGTCCCTGGTGGTCTCCTACCACATAGTAATTTTTCATCGAAATCGAACCATATTTATGCAAGTTATGACGCATAAGGGTAATGGAATGATCCCGCTCCTACGTCGTGACCTTTGACCCCATTTGTCCCATTTTCAATAGGGTTTGTCCCCAGGTGGTCCCCTACCACATACTAAAATTTCATCGAAATCGACCCATTTTTATGCCACTTATCGTGCGGACAGACGGACGGACGAAGCTGGAGCATATACGCTTCTTCAACCTACGGTTGGAAAGTATAAATAAAAAGGACTAAAACTTAAAAAATTAAAAAGTGCATGTGTTTTCATTTTGGAACTTATCATCACAGAGTAGTACTTATGTCACACTTAAAATTTTCAATGCAAAGTTACTCACACTGGTTTCTAAAAAACAAACAAGATCTTTCAACAGATCTATAATACATTGCCTATAGCATAATTCTGATTAAATAATGACAACTCACCATTGGGACCATATTTTTCTTGTTGCTTTTTCACTTGATTTTCTGATAGACCTTTGTCCGGATCAGTGCCATAATATTCTAAGATTTCTTTACATTGCTTACAATGTGCTAAATCCATTTTTGCTCTTTACACAGTTAGCTGAGAGACACTTTCCTTTTGCTTCAGTTCCAAAAATGAACACAATGCACATCAACCACAACAGATGATATTAGTTCAAAGTCCTAGAAAAGCAAGTAAAAAAAAATTCAGTACATTGAAAATCATAAAAATTCTCATTATCATATATCAAAATCTAGGAACAACAGATTTTTTGTTATTTTACATAGATGAGACAAATTTTAAAAATCGTACATATCCACTACAGATACTGAAAATTTTCCAAGACACTAACGTTCTGGTAGGGTTTCGACCCGGGGTCACTGACTAGAGTTATGTACTGCCTTAAAAAGGATAGATTATTAGCTTAAAGTAATATTAAAAATTAGTGAAATTTAAATTTTGGGTACTTTTTTTTTTTCTATGGTAACAGCTCACATGCAGGCGTTCCGGGAGTATGATTGTATAATTTATATTCTTTGAGTGTGTTCATTGTTGGAAGTTCAAAATTGTTATTATATATTTTGTTTTGTAAAGGTTATTTACGTTGTGTGTTGTAATTTAAGAGTTCTGGGTGGGAAGTATGTAAATGTGCGATGTGATGACATCTGTAGAAGGCGAGATGGAAAGTCATCGGGGTCTGAGGCTTGCTTTACTATTTATATCGATTTCCACGGATCTTGGATGCTTGGCCTTTTTGCTTAGCTTCACTTTGCTTTTTGTCTTCCAGGGTTACCGGTGTGAGATTATCGGTGGCCTTGGGTGGCAAGGTTGATTGTTCCCGGCGAGGCCCTGATGGAACGATGAGAGCTTTCCGAGGACTGGTTGTGAAGTCACTTTTGCTGTATGACGTCCTAAGTCACCTAGCCGTTAGGCCTTACTGGTTCATCGATTGGATCCCTGCTGCACTATGCTAGAATTACTTGAATATGTTCTACTGTGGGAGTCTTTATGGATGGAACTTTGATTCCTGAAGTGTTGTGCCTGGATTATGTTTGAGGGTTAGTTCTACTGTATGAACTTGTATCCAGACGAGGTTCCTGTGAGGATTTCCCGGATTGCTGTGCGTGAGTTATGATTATATTTAATCATTTTTAATAGTTTACTGGCAGAGGATATTAATTATGATTGGATAAACCTAGGGTGGGTAGGACAGGAATTAGAAAGCTGTGCATTTGTAACAGTAAATTTTCTTGTTCTTATTGTATTATTGTTAAACTTTATTGTTGCGTAACTTGAAAGTGAGAACTTGAATGTATGTTGTAAATATTAAGTGCTTAACAAATTTGAGTTTCGTTAGATGATTTGTGCAATTATGTCGATGTAAATTGCTAATAACTCTATAGATGTTACGTAAAGATGTCAAGTGCTTGCCGAGTTGTTTTGCAATAATGTTGAAACTGTTGTCTACGATAAATATTGCAATATTCCAACTTACCTTTTGATTACATAAAGAGTCACAAATTGGATTTCTGTGTATGAGTAATTTTTGAGTTGGTTATTTGAAGAGCCTGTCTAACCGCATCCTACGTCCTAGCCTGACTCGGACCCTAAAAAGACAGGTGAAAGCGGAGACACTAGCGGGGCAACAGAACCTCATTTGGGGAGAAGGGGGTGACTAGGAGCGTTGCAACACTGCCAAGACATACAACATACATGACTAAAGTATGCCAAGCTGTGTCTTGGCTGTATAACTGCTAACTGTATACTACCAACAAAATATAAGTTTTACATGTTTTAAATTTGTAGTGTATGAAACATATTTATATCAATATGGCATAAAAGTGGAAAAGGTGCATTATTTGTCTAGGAAGCATATGCAATAAAATACATTCACTTCATCCAAACAACCAACTTCTGCCTATCAGAAGACTGCACTATCTACATATATACCCTTTATTTTTTGGCATAAAAATTATCCAAAATTTGGCATTTTTAAAAATTGACAGCAAAAATTAGAGTATCACCTACAAACAAATATGGTGCTCACTTCATCGAAAGTGGAACTTGGCATTTAAATTTAAACTTAATTGCCATTTATACCTTGAAGAAATATCAGAATTTGCCAAACAAATCTACCACAGACTGTTTTAAATGTTCTTTCTCGTAATTAAAAAAAAAAAAAAAAGCCTATTTCAAATTGTTTCGCATGAATCTAACAAAACATCAAAAAAAAATTTATAATAAATTATCATGCTAAATATGTTATATTGTAGTGATTCTTGCAAGCTGAAAAACTTCTAATTTAAGTAGTTGCTATACCATTTAAAGTAATCAGTGTAATCTGTATTTTTCACATTCACTTACTGTATTTTTCAGAATACAAGATGCCCACTTATTTTTTAATAAAATTTTAAGATAAAAAAATAAAATGCCATTATAAAGATTCTTCAAAGTAAAAAATTAAACTTTTGGGGTAAAAACAGCAGCTTATGAATCACCGAATCCTTGCGATTTGCAAAATTAGCAATGTGAAATACCACTGATGAAAACAGTGTAGAGAAACACTGCTCTGTCCATCAAAAGACATGCATTGGAGGATTTGCCTATGATGTTGCACCTTTGTACAGCCAATGGCTTTCGTTATTGGTTCAGATGGTCATCCTCGCCACATGGCTGATGTGTCTAAGCAAGATGGCCATCCTTGCCACATGGTTGACGTGTCCAAGCAAGATGGTTTTGGTTGATGTCTACTGGCATTTTGTGACATACAAAGAATTCTTAGAAATGGGGAATTTTTTTTTTTTTTTAAATCTAAAGCTTTGAGCCTGATGAAAGATTGTAAAGTGCAGCAACATAATTTGCCAGGTGTGGTGGCATCTCCCATTGTAAACTGAAAATAAAAGTACATTTCCACCAGTTTAAAGTTCAAGAAAAACTTGCAGCTCACAAATTGACTTTTCCGAAAATTACAACTCCACAGTGTTTATGTTACTGTGAATGAATAAAATTTTTGCGCTTTGTTTATGAAAGTTCTGCATAAATTGAAGAATTTGCAGCAAAAACAATGTAGCCAGTACTAATACGTTTGCACCCCCAGTTTGCTATTGGCTGTCTTGAGCATCTGTTGTGATGCTTCACTCTGAGATGTGGTTCTTTCCTTTCTTTTCTATCATTTTGCTTTTCAAAGGAATTATAAGTCCTCTTATGTACGACATTTCAGATCACTATGTACAACACATGAGGTATGTGCTTAAACTGTATTTTACATCAACTCACAAACATAAGGGTATGCATACGACCACAAATACATGTGTCTAGCACAACAGCAGGCCTGGGTCATAAAAAAACACACAAACGTAGTTAACAGTGGATAAACACAAATACATACAAGCATTAACGATACAATAACATTTTTAAAAATGTGCAGAAGAATGCCAATTACTGTACCTAAGATAAAGCAATAACATTTTAAACTCATTTGGCAGTCTTTATCACATAATATATACACATATACAGGGTGTCCGAGAATTATTGGACACATTACATAATTATATAAAACAAAACATTATACAGATAGAAAGAAACTGACTGTACTAACTTACAATGTAACTACACAAGTTAATAAATTTTGATGTGAGATCCCTTGGTTGCTCGTAGTTAGTTCAAGCGATACTCGATTCAATGCCATGTATTGGCAAGCATCTGAGGAGTTATGGAATTAATAGCAGCTGTGATACGCTGCTTCAGTTCCTGCAAATCAGTACAAGGCGTCTGATAGAAACGATCCCTACATGAAATAATCTAATGGAGTTAGATCTGGAGAGCGAGGAGACCACGGAATGGGACCACCACGCCTAATCCATCTGTTGGGGAAATGCTCATTGAGGCACTTACGTACACACGTTGACCAATGCGGAGGCACGCCGTCTTGTTGGAAAACAATGTCATATCTTTTGATCTGGGGTATAGCAAAATTTTCTAGCATATCCAAATAAATGTCACCATTTATGGTTTTTTCGCAGAAGAAGAAAGGGCCAATCACTTTTCTTTTTGATAGGGCGCACCACACATTAACTTTTGGAGAATCACGTTCCAGTTCAATAGCAGCATGAGGCGGTTCACTGCCCCATATCCTACAGTTGTGACGATTCACAATACCCGATACATGAAATGTGGATTCATCATTAAAAATTACAGTACTGAGAAAGTTTGTCGCTTTCCACTTGGTTCAGCATATCCACAGAGAAATCGTATCGCAGAGTGTGATCATTTACATGCATATTTTGCACTATTTGAATTTTATAAGCATGAAACTAATTTCTTGTGCAAGATACTGTGAATTGTTGATTTCAGAATGCACAGTTCTCTGCTTGCTTTGCGAACAGATTTCCTGGGGCTTCGTCGGAAACTTTCATTAACTTGGTCAACCGTCTCACCGCTGACGCTAGGCCTACCGTCTCCTCCACAATGTTCCACATTGCCAGTTTCTTTAAACTGTTTCATCCACCGCTTAACTGAATTCGTTGACAGAGGATTACAACCATACTCTAAACGGTACCATCTTTTAACTTTAATGACAGACTTTAATTCCGCAAGCCATAACACACACATTGCCTTCTGCTGTACGAATGACATGACTACTGATTGCGCATTTCTCATACATTCCTCATCAGGCCACACCTAGCGCCATCTATCGGATTCTGAGAATAACAATTCTGCAAAACGAAAATATAGAAATAGTGTTAGTAATACGTGACATAGAAAAATAAACAATGCTCATAGTTTTTTTTGTACATAATTTTGTAATGTGTCCAATAATTCTCGGACACCCTGTATATACATGGTGATAATAATGACCTTTAGTTAAGACGCAGGCTGGGGCATCTTGACACCAATTTTTCGGAGGGGGGGGGGACCTTTTTTTTTTTTTTTTTTTTGAAGAACATCCGATTAATCGGAAACCTGAGACTTGGTCATTCTGGGTGGTGTAATGGTTAGAATACTCGGGCGCTAGCTGGGCGATGTGGGTTCGATTCCCGCTCCAGGACAAAATTTTCAAGTTTTCGGATATTATCTGACTTACCACTTAAGACATATTTACAGCAATAAACAGATTCACAACTTTAAAATTTGTATTGTACAATGGAAAATAGGAAATTCTGTACACTTCGAGTTTCGCACCAATCAGGGTAATTACAAACCACATATATAGTGTAATCCCGTATTTCATTCATTAAAAGTACATGTTATATTCTGAAAAATATGGTAATTTATGCATCCTGAAAATATTGAGATGGAATTTAAATTTCTTTGCGCCAGCCGTCATTAAGTATTCATGATTTTTTTCTATTTTCAGACCCCCCCCCCCATGTCACATTTTGTCCGATTGTTGACATCCCTTCCCTTAAAAAGTATGTCCTAATTACTGCAACGCCCTTTGTTTTTGAAGACTGCTTTTAAAAGACCGTTGAGAAACAGAAAGAAAACATGTAATTATTTAAACGAATATACCATATATTTACACGTTTGCTTCAGCAAATGTTTATTATTTAGGCATTAATTTATTCCCTAATGCTACCCGAACTTTATCATTCTGAAATAAAGATCTACAAATGAACTCACGTATTCAAGGTTGCAACACTCCCGATTATATCATTTACAAAACACAATAGATTTGGTAGTACAAATGTGAGAACTTAATATTCTGATTTAGTTAAATAACATCACAAATCTGATATATTTCATACCTTTTTTAACTATTTGAAAAAAGGAAAAAGTTAGTAAAATCATGTAATGCATTGATTACGATTCGCGTTCCAACATACCAGAAATCATTACTCAAGTTATTACTGAAGTTATGAGGATAATGGCTGTGGAATAAATCTTGCTTCTGTGCTCTGACCTTTGACCCTATTTCGCTGATATTAAACAACATTGGTTCAGTGTACCTCCGGGACAACATACTAAAGTTGTTTTTTTGCAACCGAAGCATTTTTAGCTAAGTTGTGAGAATAATGGCTGTGGAATAAATCTCGCTCCTATGCCCTGACCTTTGAACCCATTTCGATGATATTCAACAGAACCGGTTCAGTATATCTCCGGAACAACATGATAAAGTTTTGCTGCAATCGAAGCATTTTTACGTAAGTTACGATGCATAAGGGCGATGGAATGGATCCCGCTTCTATGTCCTGACCTTTAACCCCATTTTGCCCATTTTCAATAAGATTCGTCCAGACAGACGAACGGACAAAGCTGGAACATATACATACGCTTCTTCAACTTACTGTTGGAAAGCGTAAAAAAAGAGGAAACATAATGAAGAAATACCACCGACTACATTTTTTGAAGCTGGACGTCTAAATTACTAAATTTCTCCCATGTAACATTTGGTCCGGCTGTTTGCCCCCCCTCCCCCTCCCCCTGTAATCTAGGACATACTTTATGGACAGCCCCTTTCTGTCTTATTACAACATGAACATCATATTTCTTAAAAGTATCATCATGCCATATAGATAACATAGTTAACAAAAATATCTCATCAGCGTTGGTGACATCCACATTATTTGAAGGTGCGACTCATCTAATGGGGGGTTTCAGTACCATAATGCACTGTTCACTATTTTACTATCCTTATAATTACTACAGAAAACACTAATTTTAATAATTTAACACTTAAAATTCAAAACCAAAAGGAACATTATTATTAAAAGCTACTGTGTTAGAAATTAAAAGATGCTTAAAATACCAACTAATAATTACATGCTAAAAAAATGGGAGCAGGCGAATTCATCGAAGACTAATTAATCGAAAACAAATTCGTCGAATGGGAATATACCAAAAACAAATTTATCGAACGAGCAGTTTATCGAAAGAAGACTTTCTAAAAAAAATGAAACAAATTCATCGAAATGGCCACAGAACAACTGGGCACGGACAAGTGCAAACACCCACTTTAGGGGCTGTATAAAAATTGCCGTTTCTTGGTTTCAGACATGCGCAAAGAACTAGGGATTAATATTTAATGTCTTTGTAAAAAAGGCAATAACACTAGCCTTTGTGTCTAAACCTTATGAATTTGAACACTACGCAATATATTCATAACGTTTATGTAATAAATCAAGCTCATAATGCTGCTTGTAGGGGTGGAAGCTCATTATGTTAATTAATGGCTCCTCGGCAAAACATCCACTGGCTTCCAGCGCTGATGAAAATTTCCCCACAGCAGGAAGGAAAACTATTTATAAGGTTCTTTGTCTGGAGACCGTCTATCAATGAAAAGTTGAAGACAGCCTGACGTTCTTTCTCTCCCGGCTTTACTATCAATCTGCTATTCAGGAGAGGGGAAGTAAAAATAATGGCAAGACAATTCCAAGCATGAATTCACTCTCAGGCTTGTTCAAAACTTAAAAACATTTAATCAAAAGTAAATTGTTCCGGCAGCTATTGTTCCTTGACCTCCGAGCTCCTGTAACTGCAGTTCCACGCGAAAAATTATCAGGGTCTCGAATTATCCCAGAATACCCTTTCCTGCTAATACTCTCTGCCCGTTCTTTTTCTATCGCAGACTTGAAAGGTTTTAATCGTCGTAACCTTCCGTAAACCCTTCCTTTGTACCAGAAGCTATGCCTCGTGTTCCGTCCCGAACACGTGTTCTCTCAAATCGCTTTCTCCGTACGTCGTTCCAGACCCACGTGTCTGATTCCAACTACGATCTCTTTTCCCCGTGCTCTAACTGGCACGTTCAATCACCAAACTTTCTTTTTCCCAGTGCTGACCCCCCCCCCCGACTGTACAAACTTTCTCCCGGTTTCGCTGTCCGTGCTGTCACCTAGCACCTCCTAACCGTTAACAGCACACGCTGTCCCGTCGACTATCCTCCGTGCCCGCTCTCCGTCCACTGTCGTTCCTCGCTCCTATCCTGAAGTTTTCTCCCCCCTAACTTCACTCGCCTTCCGATTGGCTCCTGCCTCACTTGCCTGAGGCTCCCTCTCTCTCCCTAGTCTGAGCCTTCGAAGAGCAGGCGATTCCCCACCCCGCTCTTCTCGGTGCCCCCCCCTTCTACCCATGCTTCTGCCGGTGACCTTCACCTAATCCCTTCGTTGACCTCTAGCTCGTGTGTGCCCTGCAGCTCACATTTCCCCCTGGCCAGGAACAACAGCTGTGTCTTTCGTGAATACAATAGACCTGTCAAACAGGCACATTGCAATTTCACCTAGTCTATTGCATTACCACGTGTTACACTCGTTTCCAAATAATATACATGGAATTATTTGTTCTTAAATGTTCATATCGGGAATGATCGATGGGATTTAAAGTCCATCACACAATTTATATAGGGGCGTAATTTCTCGTCCCTACAGACCCCTGCCTGCTGGACGAAACATGCGGGATCTTCCTTCTCGCATGATGAGTCAGCGTCAGTTCTTTCCTTCCTTTTTTTTTTTCTTTTCTCTTCTACACACAAGATTTCCCTGCATTAATACACTTCCTTAATTAAACACATATATTTACACTGGTCAGTACCACTAAGTAGCCTAACTCTGTCTACCTTTTCTGTGGTAATGCTGTCTTTAGCAGCTCGTGCTATTTTCTTTAAAATTCAACCTGGATAAGGCGTCGGCATGAGGAATGAGTTTGCCTGCGACGTGAGAAATTGTGAGGTTGAATTGGGCAATGACTAGACTCCACCTCTGTAATTTTGAGCTTTGTGAAGCCGCACTTGTTAAAAATATCAAGGGGTTATGGTCTGACAAGAACTCTACTTGATAGCCAAAAACCCACCCTTCAAATTTTTGTAGAGCCCAAACAATAGCATATGCCTCCTTGTGGCTAGCTACCCACCTTGTTTGTGTCATTTAATTTTTTGTTCGCGTAAGCCACGGGCCTAATCCTCCCTCTTTCATCCCACTGACCTAGGCAACACGCGACTGCAAAAGAACTCGTGTCCGTATGTAACACGAACGGCTTGTCAAATTTGGGTGTGGACAGTACAGGTGCTGTACATAACTTCTGCTTCAGTGACTCAAAAGCTTCCCCGAGCGCTGGCGTCCACTCAACTTTTTCTGCTGCCTTTTTTCCTGTCAAATCCGACAGGGGCTTCGCTATTTCGGCGAATCTGGGTACGTAATCCCTGTAGTAGCTACATAACATTAGGAAACTACGTACCTCCTTCTTGGTTTTGGGGGATCCAGATCTCTGACCGCCTGTAATTTTTCCAGGTCCGGCTGGTGACTTCCCGAGCCGACCACGTCACAAATAATTAACCTTCTCTTTGGCGAAGCAACATTTTTTCAGATTTCCTGTGAACCCCGTATTCTCTAAACTTTTTATGACCAGCTTTAGATGCTGCATATGCTCCACCCAATCTTTTGAAAATACGGCCACATCGTCAAGGTACGCCACGGCATATTCTGAATTAGGGGTGAGGACCTTGTTCATCGCCCTCTGGAACGTTGCCGCAGCCTTTGACAGTCCAAAAGGCATGACTCTCCACTGAAATAAACCCCTGTGGGTGGCAAAAGTGTTGTATTTAGTACTCTTGGGGTCCATAGGTATTTGGTAGTATCCCTTGAGCATATCCAGAGTTGTGATATATTTTGCCGCCCCCACTTTTGCTAGTAGATCCAGTATGTAAGACATCGGGAGAGCGTCCGAAACCGTGTGCGAGTTAAGCATCCTGTAGTCTACGCACATACGGACCTCCCCGAGCGCTTAGCCACACATACGATGGGAAGGCTGTACTCTTCACCGGATTCCTCGATCATGCCCCGCTCATAACTCTTGGATCTGGCTCTCTACAGCCTGCTGCATCGATTGAGGTACCTTATACCTCAATCAATGCACTTGAGCGGGCAGATTGGGGAGGGTGACGTCACGGTTACCATGGCAACTCGGCCGAAAACTGCAGACTTCCAAGCATTCTCATTTCGGCTCTTCACTTGCACTGTTTTGCGTATAAGGATTTGTTTTCCGTATTGAGCGCGCCATGTGAATTAATATCTATTCAAAATTGTGAGTATTTTGGAACTGAATAAAGGCAAAAAAGAATATATTATAAAAAATACTGAATAAAACTTTATTTTGAGTAAAATAGGTGAAGAGGCACTTCACCTACTTCACCTGAGAAGCCGCCACTGGAATAACAGCCGGTGCATGCCGAGGCACCGACTCCACCAAATGCCGGAGAATTTCCACAGGTAATGCCAGCCATGCCTGTTGCAGCATTGTCTACAACTCCATCTGAAATGTTGATCTAGGATCCACTGATCTGATGTTCTGCTCCATGCATCCCAGAGAGCTTCCACAAGATTTTAATCAACAGATCATGGGGGCCACTAGATGGTTCCAAATTCAGATAAGAGCTCCTCGAGCCATGCCTGGGTGGTGACGCATTGTCCTGCTGAAACAGATCATCAGCTACAGGAAGGCTATGAAAGCATGTTGGTGATTAGTCAGTGCGCTGGTAGCGTGCAATGGATCAGGACCTCTGCAGACATACTAAGGGACCTGATGTATCCCATGAGAAGGCCCTCCATACCATCACAGAGTCACCACCACCTTGAACAGAGCCGACCTGACACAATGAGGCATTGGCCTCATTGTGTCAGGTCGGCTCATGCTATAAACATTACACCAGCACCCTCCTTGTCAGCCTGGTACAGCTGAAATTGAAATTCATCTGACCACAGAAATCGATGCCACTCTCCAGAGGTTCAGTTTTGATGTTCCCAGCACCAGGCGAAGCGTAATTTTCGATGACGAGCAGTAGACAGTGGCATACAAGTAGGGTGTCGGCTCCAATTGCCCAAGATATGCAGCGTGTTGCATACCATTTGTTCGCCGAAGCTGCTTGGGCCTCAGACATTTAACCTGAATGTGATTTGTGTCGTCGTTGGCAAGCGGACAGTCTGTACAAGCTTGGATAGTCTATGTCAACTCTGGTCATCCATGGCATCTGATCGAACACCGCTTGCTCCCTAGGCGCTAGTATGTCTGTCAATAGTATTCTTGCAATTTATTTTTGATACAGTTGCTCTCAGGAACCCTAGGGTTCTTATCACTTGGGTGATAGAATAGCCCATCTGCCTTGAGCCGACAATGCGTCAACAATCAAAATTACTCAGATCACCCGTTTACTCACATTTGTCGATTGTGATACACTGTTGGGAAGCCCTGCTGTCCACCTATTTATCGCCTACATTTGGTTTGGGTCTACAAGGGTGATTTGTGATATGAAGCAATAAACCCTGATCTCAGTGATACATACAAAAATAATGCATATTTATATATTATACTGTATACATATAATGTGGGATGTAAGGTCAGGTGATGCGTAACATCACAGCCTCTCCTTGACAAATGTCAACCCCACCTTCTCGTGGTGCATCCTGTTCCCACTAAAGGGGCTCTGACGACCGCCAATAGCGGTATAACTATACCATCGGGATTAGAGGAAATTCTATCCCACACTCACCAACCCGCTTGGCCAGCGTGGTGAGTTATGGCCAAACCCCTCCAAAATGATTCCACAACTTAAATCTTGGCCCTCAGTCTCCGGCAGCTGGAATGTACCTGGCCAAGGCAGCGGCCAGTGCGACATGAAGGCAGAGGGTGCTAAGAATCCCCGGAGGACCGGACTAGGCTGCCATCTGATGCTGACCTTGGCTACGTACAATGGACGCTCCCTATCTTCTGATTCAAGGCTTCTTGAATTGGAAGAGGAACTACAAAGGATCAAGTGGGACATCGTGGGGCTAAGTGAGGTAAGAAGAAAAGGAGAAGATCTCATCGAACTGAAAAGTGGACATCTCTTCTACTATCGTGGGACAGATACTGGCAGAACTAGTGGTGTTGGATTTATAATAAACAAGAAACTGAAGGATAAAGTTGTAGAAGTTGAAAGTTCCTCTGACAGAGCTGCACGACTCGTTATCCAACTCTCGAGAAGATACCAGGCTCAGATTATTCAAACTTATGCACCCACCACAAGTCATCCTGAAGAAGAAATTGAAGAATTTTATGAGGAAATTTGTCATCTAAATAATAAAGGTAAGCAGCACTTGAAAATAATTATGGGAGATTTCAATGCAAAAATAGGGCAACGGCAACAGAATGAAACTTCAGTAGGTAAATTCGGTCACGGCAACAGAAACCAGCGTGGAAATACTCTCGTTGAGTTTGCAGAGGCAGAAGGGTTTTTCATCTTGAACTCCTTCTTCAAGAAAAAGCCACACAGGAAATGGACATGGAGACATCCAAATGGGACGACAAGTGAAATTGATTTTATTATGTGTAACAAAAAATTCGTCATAGAAGACTGCAGTATGCTAAACAAGTTCAACACAGGTAGTGACCATAGATTGGTGAGATGTAAGATGCACCTCAACACTAAACTTGAACGTGGCAAGCTCATAAGACAAACAAAATCTATTGACATAACCAACCTTAAAAACACCATAATACCTTCAAGTTGGAACTGAAGAACAGGTTCTCTGCTTTAGAAGGCCTAACATCGGAAGAAGTGGACATCTCTGAAGTTAACAGAAAAGTAACCAAAGCTCTTATGGAAACAGCAACAACATTAGCTGGGTCTAAGAACAAGTTGCATGTAAATAAATTATCAGGAAAAACGAAAATGTTGATGCAAAAAGAAGAGAGATGAGGACAACTAAAGAAGATGTGACTTCCAAAGTGGAATATATAGAGCTATGCAAGACAGTAAGAAAAAGTATCACTGAAGACGTAAGAAAATTCAACTGTGAACTAGTGAGGAAAGCAATTGAAAACAACCAAAGCCTAAAGATAGCAAAGGGACATCTCAGTAAGGGAAGAAAACAGATTATGGCACTGAGAAAAGAAGATGGTTCTGTAACAAGAAATAGAGGCGAAATTTTGACAAGAGTGAAAGATTGCTACTCCAAATTATATGAAAGGGATGATACATGCACTCCAGACATCATGAAAGATACCAGTACCAGAGTTCCTCCAGTCCTTCCAGCAGAAGTTGCACATGCAATCAAGAACATGAAGCGGGGAAAAGCTCCAGGAGAAGATGGAATTACTGTAGACATCATACAAGAAGCAAGTGGAGAAATCGAAACAGTACTCGCCCAAATTTTCACTCGATGCCTTAATGAAGGAAAGATTCCTGAGGATTGGAACACCGCTACAATGATCCTGCTACATAAGAAAGGTGACATTGAGGATCTTGGAAACTACAGACCTATCAGCCTCCTATCAGTAGTTTATAAAATCTTCACTAAAGTTCTTTCACACCGCTTGAAGGTAACACTGGACATGGCTCAACCGAGAGAACAAGCTGGATTCAGGAGTGGCTACAGCACAATAGATCATATCCACGTGCTGAGAGAACTAATGAAAGAGCGAGGGAATATGAACTTTCATTGTGCATGGCTTTTATCGATTATGAAAAAGCCTTTGATTCGGTGAAACCATCAGCAGTTACAATGGCTCTGAAAACCTGCAGTATTGAAGATGCATACATTAATATTATTAATAACATCTATGAAAATGCAAGTGCAAAGATTAGGCTGTTTGAAAATACAACACACGTAAAAATTGGAAAGGGAGTGAGACAAGGTGACACCATATCTCCGAAGCTCTTTAATACCACATTGGAGGGTGTTTTTCAGTCGCTGAGCTGGGAAAACAAGGGGATAAAGATTAATGGAGATTATCTAACCCACCTTCGTTTTGCTGATGACGTAGTCATTTTTGCAACTAACCCATCAGAGCTGCAGAGTATGATCCAGGAACTTGCTGACAAGAGTAAAGAAGTGGGATTAAAAATGAACTTTCAGAAGACAAAAGTGATGTTCAATGCTTTTACAAGAAATGAAGATTTATCCGATTGATGGAGAAAAGCTGGAGATAACAGACACGTACGTTTATCTTGGACAGCAGATATCAAGTGAGGGTCACATTGATGAAGAAATTAATCGGCGTACAAAACTTGCCTGGAGAGCTTTTGGAAGAAACAGCATAAGTTTCAAGAGCAATATGCCATTATGTCTTAAAAGAAAAGTGTTTGATCAATGCATCCTTTCAGGTGCTTACGTATGGTGCAGAGACGTGGACCTTAACTAAAAGAGACATACAAAGGCTGCAGACAACTCAAAAAAGCATGGAGGTGCATGCTTGGTGTAATCAGGAAAGATAAGAAGAGCAACTCGTGGATCCGAAAAATGACAAGAGTGGAAGACATCATGATCAGAGTTAAATCCCTGAAATGGCAATGGGCTGGACATACTGCCAGAAGGACAGATCATTGATGGACAGCCGAAATTTTAGATTGGATTCCAAGGGACAGGAAAAGACCCAGAAGAAGACCACATGGGAGATGGGTGGATGGAATTCGAAAGTATGCAGGGGTGACATGGAGGAGACTGGCACAAGACAGACCGTTGTGGAGGAAACTTGGGGAGACCTTCGTTCAGCAGTGGATTGATAATGGTTGACGATGATGATGATGATGATGACATATAATGTTATGATAAAGAGACACCTTGTATATATATTGGGTCATGCTGCCCCTATGACATTCTATAGTGATTTTTGTCAATTCTGCAATTAGCTCATTGAATCTTATGTAACAAAATTACTTGGTATAAATATAGCTGCCAAAAATGATAGATGTAGTCTTCCTTTCAACATACACAACAGTTTTGAATTTCAAAAAGCATTTTTAATTACCACTTCATATCATTTTCAGAAATGACATGACATTGAGAATTACCATATTCCAACACAAAACTTGAAGACCAGGATTTCTGGGTTTAGAACAAAGACCTGGAATTTCAGGCTACAACGGGATGACAAACAGGCCTGGGTCTGTTTCACTCAGAGCATGGGATACTCATGTCAATTGCCTATCACCCCCATCACTAAAGTTTTGTCTACTAAAAGTATAAATATACATTTATAATTATTCACGTTTTAAATAATATGTTTACAGAATTTGGCTGCAGTTAGCTTAATCTGCTAGGTGGGTAGAGTAGAAAGCAAAAACAGGTATAAAATGAGAAAAATAGAGGGAATTAGAATGGAATACAGTGGACTGGAAAAGGGAGAACAAGTGAATAATTGTAAAACAAATGAAACTAAACCAACACGAAACATTTGCTTTTTGCAAGTTAGTTACGCACTCACCAACCACGAGTCCACGACTCAAATGATTCACTCATTTTGGTTGTCACTCCGTTGCTCCCATCACCAAGCCAGTGTTGATTATATTCTGCTTATGAGAGGACATTTCAGTTATTTGACAATCGCGTGTGCATTTCATTCTATTCACTGTTAATCTTCGCTCACTAAAACTAGTGTCTTATAATATAATTGTGTGGCCCATATCATAGTGATGAGTTCTAATAAGCAAAAGTGCAAATTTACTGGCATTTTAACGATAAAATTCCCATGTTTTGAGAAAGCTTGTGATGACTACGATGCTAAGTATCTCTCGTTTGTGGATGCCACGTTGATATCAGAAACAAGGGTGGCATTGTTTAAGTCGCCACATTAATACTGAGAAGCACAAATGGCTCAAGTTTCAGCTTCTTCATCAGAAGTCATAACATTTGTTGCCCCATTAGCTTCAGCTGCTATAAGAAAGCAAATGCTACTGTGGAAACTCCGGCATTTCACACCATCAAACACTGCAAGTCATACAAACTGATAGACTGTACATCTAGTTTGACACGACAAATATTTGATGAATCAGAAATTTCCAAAAACTTAAAATGTTCTAGAACCAAGACTGAAGCTAGTATAAATCACATGATAGTTCCACAGACAATTTACAAAATAAATGTGACTTTGCAAAATATAACCTCCATTTCAATTGCTACAAATGCCAGCAATCATAGCTCAGAAAAACTGTTCTGTATAATACAGTACTCTCGTTTTCACGAACGAATCAGTCGGTCCGAAAATTCTTCCATACAGCATAATGTCCTTTTCAGCTCCATTTAACGAACAACAAACATACATTCTCTCTTTTATACGAACTAAAATTTCCTCAATTCACCAAATTCTTCCATACATCATAATGTAATTTTCAGTTCCATTTAGTGAACAACACAAATGTACATTTTCCATTCTCTCTTTTATGTGAACCAAAATTCCTCACCATTTTTCGTCGACAACAAACACAAAAGCTGTGAACAACAGGAAGTGAGTCTTCAATGCCAACTCATGCGCACAGTGTGATGGGCGGGGATGGTCTTGTTTGCTGCGGGGAATAAACCAATCAGGAGCTGTTTGAAGGCTGCATTTCTTCCTCCTTTGCTTTACTTCATTCATGAGTCAGTCGTTTAGTTTCTATCTGCACGTGTGAGGGAGATTTTTTTTTGCTTGCGATGTCGAGCAAATAGAAATGAATTTGTTTATGAGTAAACATTAAGAAACAGATTTTGAAGGATGTCGATGCGCATGTGCTAAGCAAAACAAAGATTGCAGAGAAGTTCGGCATACCAAAGAACTCTCTATCTACAATCATCAAAGCTAGAGAAAAGATTGTTTCTGTTCATGATGGCGGCAGAGTTGCACCTTCCCGAAAGTATCCAGAACTGGAGGAGACTTTAGTTGTTTGGCTCAGGAAAATGAGAGGCAAGAATATACCTATTGATGGCAATCTACTCAAAGAACAAGCAGAATTTTTTGCTTCGAGGATAGAATTGAAAGATTTTAAGGCATCTGATGGTTGGCTGCAAAAGTTCAAGTTGCGGCACGGCCTGACCTTCAGAAAAGTTTATGGAGAAAGTGCAGCAGTCGACACGGTCTATACTAACGAGTGGAAAGAAGGAAGGCTCAAAAGCTCTACTTTCCGAATTTACATTGGAAGACGTTTTTAATGCCGATGAGAGTGGTTTGTGTTTTAAAGTGCTGCCAGACAAACAAAACATTGGTTTTCAAGGGTGACGTATGCAGTGATGGCACGAAAGCTAAACAGTGGATTACGGTCTTAATGGGAGCCAACGTGTCCGGCTCAGAAAAGCTGCCCCTTCTGTTCATAAAAAAGTCAAAGATGCCCAGATGCTTTAACGTGAAAAAACTCCCTGGTGAGTACCATACGAACAAGAAAGCGTGATGACGGGTGTCATTTATGAAAAATGGTTGAGAGAGTTGGACCAGTACTTTTTTGCAAAGAAACGCAAAATTCTCCTAGTTGTGGATAATTGTACAGCTCACATTCCAGTTCATGGACTGCAGGCGTTCCCTTCGGTTTTACAGGTCATGGAATCAAGGTGTAATCCAGTGTTTTAAGAGAAACTATTGGCGAATGCTTTTGAAACGGGTGATTCTTGACTTGGAAAATAAAAAGAGCTATGAAATTGATTTGCTGGGAGTGATGCATCTGTCAGTTTGTGCGTGGAATGAGGTCTCCCAGGCAATGATTGCCAACTGTTTTCGTCATGCAAGCTTCAGTAAAGATAAAGCAATGTCAGCAGAGAAAAACATCATGGATAGTGATCCCAGTGGTGATGAAATTTTGCTGCACGAACCTCGCAACAGGAACCTACACGTGCCTGAAGATATGACTTTTCAGGATTTCTTGTGCACGGATGAGAACATTTTGTGCACAGAGGAGATATCTGACGACGAGATAATTGAACAAGTTGCGGGGCCAAATGCGGAAGATCTTTCCGACGATGAAGAGGGATGCGAGGCTATCCTACGACCCACACTTAAAGAAACAACAGAATGTCTGTCAGGACTGCGTCGTTTTTAAAATTCTGTTAGCTTTTACGAATTTTCTATTTTACAAACTTTTTCGGTGGTTCCTACGGGTTCGTAAAAACGTGAGTCTACTGTAATTCAATATTATAACTGGGCTGGCCACGGAATTGAAACAAAAATTCTTGATTTGTGTAGTACGCCAAATGAAAATTTGGAGACTCGAAAAGCACGGGTAGGTAATAATGCAAAGCACTAATTTTGGAGGAATTATTAGAAATCCTGGCCATAATATTTATACTGTCTTAAAACAAAATCTTGAGAATAACAACCTTGTTGGAACTGGTTGTCATGCCCATATTATACACAACAGCATCCATCATAGAGTTGACTTAGTGGATAAGGGGCCAATTATAACAAAAAAAAAAAAAATATTTTTCTGTTTACAAAGTGAGAACTGAAGTTCTAAAAGTTTTGTGACTATGTCGAAATTATTTATCAACATGAGCGTGCCAACTTCCGTTTAATTGGCGTAAAAGTACAAACTAAAAAACTAGCTTTCACCACTTTCAATGTTGGTTAACAACATTTAAATTCTTCAGAAGTAAACAAAACGTTTGTTAATCCTTCCACACATTGAGAACAGGCCTTGACTAAAATCAAGATGCCAGAAATGTCTTTTAATATCCAGAAGAACTCAGAGGGATGGAAGACTAAATGAAAATTCCTTCAACTGGAACTAGAACCAAATGAATATATATCTGGGTAAAGTCTTGAATAAGTGATTTAACACTGATATAGTTTTGTTACTTTCTGTCAGTTACATCCTCGGCGGCATGTGGGGGAACACAGCTGATGATCGGTTCTATTATTTAGTATAACATAATCCACATTTTTGCATATAAATGAAAAATTCAGTGTTATTAGAACATTGAAATTATGTGGATAGTAGCTGGCACGAACAATTACAATTTGAAAAAACTATGGGTATTATTAGCTGTTGTTTTGCCCCTTTGTGAAATTAGCATTATGCACATCCTTTTGACCACAACTGATCATTTGAAGCAAGAGGGCTGACAAAAGAAGTTTATTAAGAAAACCTGTCTATTCTGTTATTCTATATTTTCTTCGTATATAAGAATAACAATTTGGTGAATAAAGAAAAATTTCCTGTTACAGCACTGAAATTATTTCTCTATACTCTGGTCGACTTCTGATTATAGCTCTTCAAGTAGTTTCACAGTTCAATACACTTTGTTCACATAAAGTTCTGCATGAAATTTATGGGCAGGTAGTTCCTTTTTCCCTTCATGCTGGGTGTAAGCTGGCTACATACAAACAAGATGGAGTGATATATGTTGAGAACTACTTGAAAAAGTGGAGATTCGGAAGTCCATATCTCAAATACTGTGGAAACAGTTTAAACTCATTCTAGAACTTCCAATTGAACTGTAATAGAATCTGAGTGTGCGAATACTGCCAGACCTGGTATTATTGGTAAGCCAAAAAAATAAAAAATAAAAAATAAAAACCCTGAAAACTTAATCCATATGGGATTGATCCATGTATAACAATAAAAGAGAATGAATGGGTGTGTGTATGTGTTCAGCAGCCACAACTTATCAGGGAAATTATGGTACACACTACAAAATTTTGATGACTATTTTTATTGTTGTCTGAGTGTAGCAGCAGGTTTCAAGTTGGAATTCCAAAAGGGTAGCTTGCTGGAGGCAAAAGATATTTACCATGCCATCTGTACAAGAGCTAGTCTTAACAAGATAGGTGACATGTATGCTACCTTGAATGTGTGTGTGCACTACCAGTAAAATGTTCCAGTCACATGTGCACTATGAGAAGCAAAACAGCTTCCCATATTTGGACATTGCTGTCGCAGCAGTGGTCGCAATCTGTTGATGGTATATCTACATCATTACTCTCCCAATGTACACAGCTACTGGTCTTAGTAGGGTAAATTATTTTATCCACAGTTCATAAAGGATAATTTTGTCAAACTCATTTTCATTACATTTCTTTGGAAAGAGGAGATTCATGGCTGCAGCTACAACGATGGAAACAGAAGTGAAAAGGCAAAGAAAATAAACATTTTTTTTTTTTTTACTCGAGGTTTGACCACAGTGAGCAACTCACTGGGCTATAAGCAGTCACCTGTCCCTAATTTAAGGCCACTGGTTCCAGGGAAGAGAGAGCCATGCCATAACAAAACATCTATGCCTCACTGGGATTTGAACAATCAGAAGCCATTGCTCAAAACACTGCACCAATGGGGCGGCTAAAAATTTTAACACCTAATGAAAATGAAATTAATGAAGTTTATAAAGAGCTATTGTGAACTTATAACAGATTTTTGTTATATAAATGTATTCCCAATATTACACTACCAACAAGATTTGCACTCAGTCCATAAAAGAACTTTTTTGTGGATGGGACACACAATCATTTACTGGGCAAATTTTTTTTTTTTTTCGATTGGAGGTTTAACGACCACCGTGAGCAACTCAATGGGATAAGCAGTCGCCCGTCCCTAATTTAGGGTCACTGGTTCCAGGGAAGGGAGAGAACCAGTGCCGTAAGACAAACACAACATCCATGCCTCACCGGGATTCGAACCCGGACCCCTTACGGAAGAATGATCAGAGGCCAGTGCCTTAGACCACTGTGCCACCGGGGTGGCAGGTAAAATTTTGAATATGCAGTTTGCATCTTAAACATTGTCCAACCAGTGCTGGTATTATTTAGCAAAAATTGAATACTATATAATGCTACAAACAGATAAGTATTTAAAATGTATGTTACTTTGTTACGTACAATTATCACATTTAAAAATCAAAGTTGTGCTGCCCTAAGTCGGAGTTCCGCTGCAATCTATCTAATGGCTACGTAGTACTTTCTTTTTTTTTGATTGGAGGTTTAACGACCACCGTGAGCAACTCAATGGGCTATAAGCAGTCGCCCGTCCCTAATTTAGGGTCACTGGTTCTAGGGAAGGGAGAGAGCCAGTGCCGTAAGACAAACACAACATCCATGCCTGACCGGGATTCGAACCCGGACCCCATACGGACGAATGATCAGAGGCCAGCGCCTTAGACCACTGCGCCACCGGGGCGGCAATCACTTTCTTATGCAGTTACAATTGTAAACCAAAACTTGCAATTTAGTTGCATCCGCACAAGTATAAGAACAATAAAATGTGTTAATCAGAATTAAATACTGAAACAAAATTTCACTGCGATTGGCGAGAGAATACGCAGATTTCTTTAATTCTATTACTGGTCTTTCCAATTCGATTTTTTCAAATCTGTGTAAACCGAGTAATATTTACAAAACTTTTCTTTCTTTGGAAAATGATATGTCACTGTAAAAAACATTGGTAAGGCAAGATAAGCGAAAGAACTGTGCTACGAATAAGCAAAAATTGTGGCTTTCAATGAATTAATTTGGCCAATGACCTCAAGTTAAAGACATAAAAGACCAGTTTTTGTCAAACCTAGAATCCTGAAACAAAAATTTAACATTCTAAATTCGGAATGAAATTCTTACTAATCGAATCTTATTCAATTATTACCAGTAACTAACCATAGCGACACGGTTAGTACACTACAACGCACTACCATAAGGCAGGAAAGAAAATGTATATTCCCGTAATTTTTGGATTGTGCTATACACATAAGCCTACCTTCAGATACGCCAATCGAAGAGTTCCTTTTTAAATTTCAGTCGTCCTACGGCAAAATATGCTAAAAACACATCGAACTCATTTCTTAATAGGTTCGCAGCACGTTCATTCTTTACACGAAACGGAACACACAAAAAAATTAACTCAACACGTTTTCGTCTATTTCTCAATCCTCTACCTCACAACTCGTCATCCCCGGCCATAATGTGGAAAATGCTGATTGGTCACTGCGGCGTGCCTTGAGCAAGAGTTAGCGCTATGAACTCTGTTTCACTCTCTACGAGATCACGCACATGCTCTATACAACTTTGTCCAAGTGAAAATTAAAAAGTACCCTGTATTAATGATTCATATTCTTCATAGACATGAATCTAAAGGCCACTGAAATATACAAAGTTGCCGTCCATTATGAAAAGGAGGAAATTTTCTGGTTTTCTTAAAAGAGCCACAGCAAGTAAACGGAGCTAACTCTGTGTCAAAGCGGTGTCAATGATTTTCGAGTATATAAACCGTGGGTCTCGGTATAAAGTTATAAACTAAGGCAGGTTTCCTTCAACGTATATCCCAGAGGGACATATTTCCGGCCTTGGTATGACTAGGCGAAATTAACCGCAATGTCCCATAGAAATTTTCTGGTTGCGTATCTCTTGTGAATATAGAGGAGAACCCCAATATCTTAAATACTCTCATCTTTTCATGATTATTAAGTAAAAAAATAAATGGAAGCGATACCGTTTTTGTCTTCGAAAAGTACTGACGAAGGTTTAAGTCTTGAGGTTCTTTTTTTTTTTTTTTTTTTTGGATTTAACGACCACTGTGAGCAACTCAATGGGCTATAACAAGGCCATCTTTATACCTCACCAGGCCTGCCGCAAGGATTTGTGACGTCCCAATCGGGGTGCTATTGCTTTGCTCTTCGTGGTAACAGAAATGTTAGCGTTCACATCGTAAGGGATATGTTCTCGAGTACTTCTCGGAACTATTTTGGAATACAGTTTCTTCAGAAAGGTAAGTAGTACCCTTCATACTTTTGAGCGTATAGTATTTGTTCAAGTATCACCTGAAAAATTCAAGTTAAATTTGTATTGCGATTGGGAGACAGCATGTGGGTGAAATCTGCTTCTAACTTGTCGACATTCATGTTTTGAAAAAGAGAAGTCGCAACCAGACTGAAATACTACTGTATTTATTACTATATGTGCATATTGAAAGTATTAATTTCCCCAATAAAAAAAAAAAGATATGTTTTTAAATTCCAAGTTATCAGTTTTAAATTCAGTGAACAACCATTGAAACATGTTATTGAAAACGAAAAATTTGTAATTTCCTGTAATTCTAACATTATTCTTAACTAACTTTTGCAGAATAAAGAAATGATTTTTCATATGACGTCTTCAGAATCATGAACCCATTTCTAAGATAACACCCTAATTTCCCTTGTTCCATTTTTTTATTGCAGGTTTAACGACCACCGTGAGCAACTCAATGGGCTATAAGCTGTCGCCCGTCCCTAATTTTGGGTCACTGGTTCCAGGGAAGGGAGAGAGCCAGTGCCGTAAGACAAACAAATATCCAAGCCTCACCGGGATTCGAACCCGGACCCCTTTCGGACGAACGATCAGAGGCCATTGCTTAGACCACTGTGCCACCGGACGGCCTTGTTCCATTTGCAGCATGCACATAATACGTATAGCAAAACGTATACCATTACATCCCGTTTTATTCCGCAGCAGTAAGAACACATATAAAACGTAAAACCCGCACTTCATGAAGGATTAACTAACTTTCAATCAACAATTCGCATTTATAATTTTTTTTATTGGAGGTTTAACGACCACCGTGAGCAACTCAATGGGCTATAAGCAGTCGCTCATCCCTAATTTAGGGCCACTGGTTCCAGGGAAGGGAGAGAGCCAGTGCCGTAAGACAAACACAACATCCATGCCTCACCGGGATTCGAACCCGGTGAGGCATTGATGTTTGAATCCCGGTGAGGTATGGATGTTGTGTTTGTCTTACGGCACTGGCTCTCTCCCTTCCCTGGAACCAGTGGCCCTAAATTAGGATGAGCGACTGCTTATAGCCCATTGAGTTGCTCACGGTGGTCGTTAAACCTCCAATAAAAAAAATAGTTCTCGGAGAGAAAAGAAATATGGAAGTTGAAAAAATGAGGTTTTGAATAACTTGACAATCATAACAAGTTTTTTTTTTATTGGAGGTTTAACGACCACCGTGAGCAACTCAATGGGCTATAAGCAGTCGCCCGTCCCTAATTTAGGGTCACTGGTTCCAGGGAAGGGGGAGAACCATTGCCGTAAGACAAACACAACATCCATGCCTCACCGGGATTCGAACCCGACCCTGTTCGGACGAATGATCAGAGGCCATCGCTTAGACCACTGCGCCACCGGGGCGGCACTGTAAATATCCACACAACATTCACTGAAACAACACAACTAGCCAGCAAAAACCGATATGATAGCACAACTACAACTACGAAACGAATCAAATCCGTAGGGCCGCCCCGGTGGCGCAGTGGTCTAAGCAATGGCATCTGATCAGTCGTCCGAACTGGGTCCGGGTTCGAATCCCGGTGAGGCATGGATGTTGTGTTTGTCTTACGGCACTGGCTCTCTCCCTTCCCTGGAACCAGTGACCCTAAATTAGGGACGAGCGACTGCTTATAGCCCATTGAGTTGCTCACGGTGGTCGTTAAACCTCCAATCAAAAAATAAAACAAATCTGTAGGGCCGCCGCGGTGGCGCAGTGGTCTAAGCGATGGCCTCTGATCTTACGGCACTGGCTCTCCCCCTTCCCTGGAACCAGTGAACCTAAATTAGGGACGGGCGACTGCTTATAGCCCATTGAGTTGCTCAGGGTGGTCGTTCAACCTCCAAACAAAAAAAAATCTGTAGGTCTACTGGGAAAAGAGTAGCCCTACGATTGTGACGTCACGGCCAAATCACGTGACCTTGTTGCAGGCCTGGTGTGGTATTAAGGTGGCCTTGGCTATAGGCAGTCGCCCGTCCCTAATTTAGGTCACTGGTTCCAGGGCAGGGAGAGAACCAGTGCCGTAAGACAAACACAACATCCATGCCTCACCGGGATTCAAACCCGGACCCCTTTCGGACGAATGATCAGAGGCCATCGCTTAGACCACTGCACCACCGGGGCGGCCTACCTGAGGTTCGAAATCTAGCGTGAATTTTAAATATTCGTAAAAAAGCAGAAACTAGATTATCTGAAATTTTCCTTCCTTTCTTTTATTTGTTTGTTTGGAGTTTAAGTAAACCCCAAACAAACAAATAAAAGACCACCAAGAGCAACTCAATAGGCTATAAGCAGTCGCTCGTCCCTAATTTAAGGTCACTGGTTTCGGGGAAGGGAGAGCGCCAGTGCTGTAAGACAAACACAACATCCATGCCTCACCGGGATTCAAACCCGGACCCCTTTCGAACGAATTATCGGATGCCATCGCTTAGACCACTGCGCCATCGGGACCTCAAAGAAACTGCTTTGAAACCAATGGAACAAAAGCTTCTAGGCGTATAGACAGATAAAATGAGGAATTGAATAATCTTTATCAATTATACACAAGCTTACTGTTTTATCAACTGTATAATTTAGTTTCTTTTTGCCTATATGTGCCGTCACGCCAGGGTCAGTGATGTTTCCATCTAATATAAGTAATGTGACCAGAGGTCCTCATTTTCTGGGGACATTCCTCAATTTTTATGCTTCGTCCTCAATTCCGTAAAAACTGATTGAGGACGTCAAATGTCCTCAATTTTTGAAATGTCCCAAAATAAGTGAAATAGGAAAAATTGTGCTGAACATATGTCGTAGAACTTAATTGAATCTACCAAATGCAACCAAATTTAGCATCAATTACTTATTTAACTGCAGGAAAAGGACTCATAAAGGTATGGAACTATTTTCTGAGGCGGATAAATTTTTCCTTGAATTAAGTTAGAAAACATGCTATAGACAGTAGGCATATGACGTCACAACGAGGTAAATCCATGGGTAAATCATCCTAGCAGACGTACTGCTTGGATTTGCATTGCGGATCGTTAACGTAGATGGTGTTATGTGCTATTTTCGGCAGTAACTGAAGTGGGAGAGATAACAATGTGTCCTATTATAGACTGCCATCTGAACGAACTAAGTGGGATCAGAATTATAAAAATTTAATTCAGAAGCGCCAAAATTTGCGGTTATCACGTATCAGCAAAGCTGACATTGATGATCGGAAATGAAAGAACATTAGTGTGTGTAGTTTACATTTTGTAACAGGTATGTTCATAAATTTACTGATGCATTATCTGCAAAAACTCTATGAAGATCTTTAGACTAGAATTAACCTTTCCTATGAATACGAATTACGTTGTTCTTTATCATGAATGTATCCACTGCTATATGGGAGTGAATATCTTATGAAACCCTCATGTGTTCAATGTTGGGTTCCCAGGCCGATTTTGAAAAAGTGATCTCATGATAACATTCACCAGTTCATTATTATTGTCATTATTATATACACTGAGTGGCCACTTTATTATGACCACCTGACAGTTTTAAGCAAATGAGCTATGGCTGCACGCTGTTACAGCCAGATAGCGAGACTAGTATAAAAAGGGAAAGCTTAGTCCTTGCGACAATAGTAAAATTGATTTTTGGGTGACGAGATGGGTAAAAAATGCGATTTGACCGACTTTCAACGTGGGATGATTGTAGAAGCTCGGAGCCATGGGGGCGAGTATCATTGAAACCGCCGCATTCGGGAAATGTTCCAGAGCAGCTGTGTTAAAGTGTTTAAAGACGTATTTAAACACTTTAACAACAGCTGCTCTGGAACATTACTGGACTGTCAGTCAAAAAACTGGATCTCTACATGCAACGTGTGGTCGTCATCGACTAGTGACTGCTCGGGCGGAACGGAGAGTGTCCAGACTGGTAACAGACAACAGAAGGGCAACAGTGCAGCAAATTACAGACCATCTTAATCAAGGATCCCCTCAAATGATCTCTTCACACACTGTTCGCCGTACACTGCATTGGATGGGATATGGCAGCCGAAGGCCTGTTCGAACACCTTTGCTATTTGCAATTAACAAGAGAAAACGTCTCCAGTTCGCACAGGAGCACAAGGATTGGACAGTCGATAATTGGAAACAAATTATGTGGTCCGATGAATCATGTTTTCAGTTGCACCATGACGATGGCAGAGTGAGAATTTGGCGAAAACAGCACGAAAGCATGGACCCCAAATGCATTGCTACAACCCTTCGAGCTGGTGGAGGCAACGTTATGGTTTGGGGAATGTTTTCATGGCATGCTTTGGGCCCTTTAATTTGTGTTGATCAACGTCTGACTGGCACATCATATCTAAACATCGTTGCAAGACCAAGTTCATCCTGTCATGTGGGTGGTTTATCCCAATGGCGATGGCTACTTTCAACAAGATAATGCGACCTGCCATAGTGCTCGTATTGTACAGGATTGGTTTCAGGACATGCCGGTGAGTTTACTTTGCTTAGGTGGTCTCCAGATCTCAACCCCATTGAGAATTTGTGGGATGAAGTTGAACGAGCCATCAGACAGCTGGATCCACAACCCTGCCGTTTCACACTCCTAGAAAGTGCTATTCACCAAGTATGGCCTCAGATTCCACAAACCACCTATCAACATCTCGTGGAGTTCATTCCACGAAGAATCGACGCAGTATTAAAGGCAAAAGGTGGCGCAACGAAATACTGAGGGGTGGTCATAATAAAGTGGTCACTCAGTGTATAAGGTAGAGAGACTTATCTACTCGCCCGAATTTTTATTACTATTATTATATGCATAGCCTTACCTGTGTAAAGCTGACGATTTTTACCTTAGTTTAAGTTTCAGGTTGAGGAATATCTAAATCGTTGAAAGGTAAACTTTTAAATCAAATAATTTGCCAAAGATGACAGGACGTTTTTATTTTAATTAACTGTCTAAATATGCTGTCAGGTGTTAGCACAGAAGCTGGTAGCTGTGCTGGCCTGGAATGCAGAATTTTGATTTCCCTTCAAGCAAAAACATTTCCCTTCGTACAATATTATTCAGGAAAATTGAGTATGGAATTTCATATGGGTCACCACAATTTCCCAATAACTTTAATTAATCAGAATAAAGCTGTTTTCGATCACCAGATAACCCACTTACGTAGCCCATGCAATGTATCTTTGATCTCACTTGTACACCAGTTGTTCGGCAAGAAAGCAGCAGACGAAAAAGGGACGCGAATCGCGGTTTTGTGACGCCAATGCATACGGTCTATGTTAATGGAAGACATGCCGAGCCATCGAACCAGATCATCTCGATAATTGAGGGGATATTTCGTTACAGATTCAACAGAATTTAAGTGAACTATTTTTAGAATAGAGAACAAGTCTCATCTTTTCTCAGCACCCACTTTCTTAAAATTAAATTAGTAATTGATGCCAAATTTCGTTGCATTCTCATGTATAGTAATTTCATAAAATTTATATAAAAATACTGTATATAATATTATAAAATTACTATACATTGAGCTGACAGAATATTCCTGTCCGTGTAACGTAATTTTCTGGCTTCAGATATTTTTTTTGGTACAGAATCACAATGAAATTGCTGTACAAAATCGAAATGTAGCTTTGTTTTAATGTGCTGCCCCATATGAGTAACAATTAAAATTTATCAGAAGTAATATGCTGCATGATACTACTTTATTGCTATTTTATAATTATCTCACATGAAAATTATGCTTCAGATTCACCTTATGTTTTACCATAAAACTGGACAATTATGGTACACTTCATAACATTCTTTGCTAATCTTCGGCTTTACCCTAATGTATTAGACATTGTCCTCAATTATGTCCTGATTTTGAAGCAAAATTATCCTCAATTTTGCATTAAAATTGAGGACAACATGCCATTTTGTCCTCAATTTCGATCTCAAAAATCTGACCACCTTAAACATAAGCTCGATTATATATACAAGTAGACTGCGCATAACGTCATAATCTTTTGATCAATCGGACGACTGTCTTGTTGGGACCAGGGGTCTCAGTAGCCAGGGGCGGATTGGCCCACCGGGTCACCGGGACATTTCCCGGCGGGCCCCTTCCGTATATTTTGTCTCTTCCTTTCTTACTTTCTTAAAAATGTTTTCAGTCCAGTTGTTTTAAACACACAACTGAACCACAACACTTTTTTTATAAACGAAATTCACATTATGTAATTATAACAAGCGGAAAAAACTATTTTGAAATAGGGAAAAAAATCCCCTCACCAGGCAACTGTTGGAATCCCAACAACAATAGATGGACCATGCGTGTTTACGAACTTCTGGGTTCACTTAGTAGCTGAGGAACGAGAATGTATGTACCGTATGTTGCGGGAGGGCGGAGGCGGGAGGGGTGTACAAGATGTTCTATATATTCCCCAAGGAAGGGGGGGGGTAGTTGATTTTACTCTCGTTGGTTGTAGGAGGCATTACTACTGTGTTCATAAGAGCTGAGTTCGGGCTCAATTTTAAGAGCCCGAACCCGAAGTATGTCAGCCCTAAACAGCCCGAGCTCGAATTTTATATTGCAAGATAGAACCCGGGCCCGAACGAGCCCGAAAACTATGATTAATCTGCTTAGGCATTAAAAGAAATCTCCTCTTCAAAACTTCCACTCCTTCATCTCCGTGCAATTAACCGATGTCTTTCTCAACTGCGGAGAGGGGAAGGGATGTCTATCTATTTCTATAGTTTCTTTGACCACTCATTTCATCCTGAAATGTTTCAAGGAGCCCGACATCAGGAAAAATTGGGAGGCACAACAATCTACGTATGTTAACAGCATTAGGGTGGAGGCTGAACAGGACTAAATTTTTTTCTCTACTTTAGTTAAAGTAGTGAAAATACTCACCCATGTTTGATAAAGTTGCAGAACAATGCTAGATAATGGTCATTATGCGATGTACTATAAACTGTATGACAACACAGAATTCAGAGTGAAAGTTAATATCAAGAACTTATTTTGAAATAACTTTAAGATCATTTGCGGAGGATGTTCATAAAAACTTCATATACGATCTTCTACCTACGCAGCCTACGCTCCTTGTGATAACTGACAAATGCTGCAGATGAAGGCATTTACGGAGATATCATTTCAACATGAAGTTGCAAAATGTTTAGTTTACGTTATTTAGTAAGGTGTCTTTACAATACATAACCGCAGCATAAAAGCACCTTGTGCAATTGAAACACATACAAATATGTGATCACTAAATAAAGAATCTGTTAGCCACGATATTTAAAGAAATTTAAAGATTTAAAAATCTTTAAATTTCTAACTCTGATTGTCCACAATAGAAGCATTACAAAAATTGCATTACAAACCGAAAATTTTACAGTATTAAAGTTCTGTATTTTTTTCATTTATTTAAATTTAAAAATCGGGTCTTATGCGAAAGGATTTTTGGCACAACTCCAACATAATTTTGGTAGCAGCAGTTCTCTTTCAGCCCACTTCGTTGAAAATTTAAAAACTGGAAACTCGAGGGTATGAAAATCAAGATTTTTTTACGATCTGTCAAACATGAAAAGGCTATATAAGCAATTAAAAAAAATAATGTTCTTACTTCAGCGTTCTTAATAGAAAATTTTAAACAAATATAAATATTGAGTGTGTCCAAAATTAGAAGCTTCTCCAGCGCAACTACATACATAACTAACTAAACTAGTAATTTAAACCTGGTTATTTGCTTTTACCACGTCGATTAAGTGAGTTTGCCACGGTAGTTAAATATCTTAAAATTTCTAACAGTGATTGTCCACAACAGAAAAATGTGGGTATTTTTAACTACATTTTGAGGAAGGGCTTCCAACACCTCTTCCGGAAGTGGATAGAAACGTGGGACCGGTTCATTCAGGTAAAGGAACTGTGCTTCTATCATAGCGTAATATCTTAGTGCTAATAAAAAGTTTCTCATTGCTACACAAAACTTAATTTGCATAGCAAATGTTGCTACACATTTATTTCTTCGTAAATCCAGCCAGGGCCGTAACCAGCCAAGAAAGCCAGAGGGGCTTCGAAACATGCAGGGGAGCTCAAGAAAAAAAAAAAGTCCAATGTGCTGAAGTTAAGATCATGTCCTGTTCTTCTCGTAAAACAAAGAATAAAATTTTCATTGTGCAATTTATTGCATTTAAAACAGCAAACGACCCCCCTCCACCCCCTCCACCCCCTGCGGAACTCATTTTGGTCTCTTGAAGGTTTACATATCCAACCAGGGGTTGAAGCGCCGTAAGGGGCTAGGCCCCCAGTAAAACTGCTACCGAGACAAGTCGAAACGATTTTTTCATTTTTCTTTTTCTGTAATTTAAAGATGTTAAAAAATGTAATGTTGTTAAAATTTTGAGACTTTAACAAAACTTTTGTGATTTAATAAAACTTATCACGCAGTTAGTCGTATCTAAAATAGCAAATGATTTTTTATTTGAATTGTTTATTTTCCCTTTATTTCATTTTTTTTATGCATTTCTTCCAAGGCTACGTCAAACGCGCCAAAATAATCGCCAAATATAGATTGTTTTATCTATCTCTAGAACTATGTGTCGTAGCTCAAAGAAATTAGTTTCATTCGATTCAAAATGCAAAATTACATATAAAATCATACACTGTTGGCCATCTTCCCTAAAAAACGTTTTTTTGTTGTTGTTTTTTTTGGTGAATTTTGAAAAATTTTAGGGTCCCATTCCGGGCGCTTTATTATAGACCAATTTTATTGGTTAACAAAATCCTAGGGATTACGAAATCTGATTTTTGTACCAAAAATCAACTCAATCGGTACATAATTGTGGATGCTATCATGTTGACAGGCTAATAGATATACATATAGGATACATAAACTTTTGAGATATTGTTCAAATTCATATTCTCCACCCTCTGAAACGTGTAGAAAACACCATTTTAGTTCAAACTCACGTTGCCGGACCAATTGTAATCTCTTGTCCTATTCTTTTTTTTTAATAGAAGGACAACCTAAAAAAATGAATCATTACACAAAGGTAGTCGAGCTTTAACGATTTTGCCAACGCATTTTATGCAAATTTTAACATAGAATAATTAAAAATACAGCCAAATTTTTGATCATGGACATTTGAGTTTTCAAAATCTTATGAATTGTTTTATTCAATTTCAAAACAGCATTAAAATTACTAACTGATGCTAATTTTCACATTAGAACAAGCAAGAATTGCAAGGCGCGGAGCTTTGTTGAAAATTCATGCATTATAGGCAGTGGATTAAGAGATTTCTATGCCTGATGAATTTCAGCACAGTTAATTACGCTCAAAGTTTAAGCTGAATTAACTTAATCAGCAAAATGCTACAATAATCTGATTTAGCTGACATGCGCAATTTTTCAGATCAAATGTTTAAATATTTTTTTCGAGATGAGACTACATATGATATTTGGGTAAATGGAATCAAGATCCATGTATTTTTCAGAAAATGAACTCACACATGTTGGCCACTTTTGCCTTTGTAGCTACATGGTTGGCTTCTTTTTTGGCTCCGATACACAGACTGAAATTTATTTGGCAAAAATATAAAAAAAGGGAAAGAAACAGAAAGATCAGAAAATGACAAGAGCCTTGCCCTTTAAAGGGTTAAAGTAAAAACTGATAGCTTTTTTCAATTTAGAATAGTTGCAATTTCCTGTCAGCCATATCATTGAATTTCTTCAAAAAATTGAGGAGTCCAAATTTTTTGTTATATTTTTTTCAAAGCTTAATAGCACTAAATCTACCTGTCTTTGACAAGACATGTTTTGCCATGGGACCTGTCGATATTTGTAAGGGCCGAAACAGTACTTTCACAAATTGCAGTGCTACATGCAGAAACATTACAAGTTGCCACCAGGTCATACACATTAGGAAAAGCTTTTTGCACTTCATACAGTTTTTCTATCAAGTCCTCCGTTCTTGTTTCAGATTTAATATAATTTTTTGCAACTACATTTCTTCTCTTTGGCAGAGGCGACTTTAAATCTTTTGGAGTCCTAGGCGCTAAATGATTCTGGGGCCCCTACTTATCCCTTCAGAAATGTTCATCCGTCAGATTAAAAAAAAAAGTAAAGTCAAGAAAAATGTTTTTGCGTTTTTTAAAATACCATTCTACAAGTATCATAAATTATTAGAACGTTTCGTAAGAAACAGCGTCAATGTAATCGGTTTGTCTGCCCGTGCACATCGAACTTTTTGTTTTTACAGATATTTCAAAAACTATTTTTACGGCTAATAGGAAATCTTCAAACTTCATTGTCCGTGAGTACATCCCATGTACACTCACGGACAATGAAGTTTGCACACCTAGAAGAAAACATGCTACAACCGCGAAACTTTGCAAATAACTAGAGTGCGTGCTGGTACGCAAATGATTAACGTTTGGTGCGATTGGGCATGCCCGCACACCCTGTATTGGCCTAAAAGCACGAACCGCCAGCCTTATAAACCGGCGTATAGTCGATCTCCCATGAAAGCGAAAAGCAGCGGCCGACACAAGCAAGAGTACAGAGTGACAAGAATGCCGGGTAAACACCAGAGACGTCGATTTACGCAACTTACGGACTTTGAGAGAGGCCTGATCATGATCGTTCTGACCTTACCGTCCGACTGTATTGGGAGCAGTGGACACGTGACGGCATTTCCACACGGAGGAGCGGCTCCGGACAGACCAGGAGGATCACCGGTAGAGAGAGTCGACGGATCGTGCACCAGGCACGAACGGATCCCACGGGGATCCGGTCCACTATACAGGCAGATGTAGTGGCTCCTGTGTGCCAACGAACCATTTCCCGATGGCTCGCAGAACCAAATCTGCGATCACAGCGCCCCTTACGTGTGCTACCATTGACACCAGAAAATCACCGGCTCCGTTTACAGTGGTACTATGCCAGAACGCCACAGACTGGTGATGTGTGGTGTTTAGCGATGAGTGCCGCTTCGTTTTGGGGACAGATGATAATCGTGCCCTGGTGTGGAGGTCCCCAGGTCAACGGCACAATCCCAACCTCGCTATCGAGCGCCACACCTCCCCCACTGCAGGCATTATTGTCTGGGGAGCCATAGCCTAAGATAGCTGATCAGCTGTAGTAGTAGAACGTGGATCATTGACGGGCCAGCGGTATGTGGATGAGATCTACGGCCCTATGTACTCCCATTCCTGGCGGGCATTCCAGGTGCGCTATATCAGCAGGATAATGCCCGCCCGCACAAGGCTCGTGTTGCCCAGGACTGCCTACGTCATGTTCAGACACTTCCACGGCCTGCCTGCTCCCCGGACATGTCCCCTATCGAACTGTGGGGGACCAGTTGAAACGCCGGCTGCTACCGTGCCGCACTATCCGGAATTTGGAGCACACCGTCCAACACGTGTGGGCCAGTTAGCCGCAGGACATCAGGCGTCTGTTTGCCTCCATGCCGGACCGTATTGCAGCATGTATCGCCGCACTTTGGGGTGCGACGCGCTATTCAAGATGACCGGACTGCGTGCCATAGATCCCTTTGCAATTGTTCTGCAGCTCTGTTTTTGCCATCATATGTATCATCAGGGCCCAACTTACACAGAATTAGGCCCTAGGCACAACCCAAAACGAGGCCCCCTCCACTCGACATTTACTTTACGGAGTCTAGTAGGTAGCAGTGATCATTTTGAGCGACTGTATTACAATCCAGCGTAATAATTTAATAAACACAATACATTTATAAGACTGACATTAAATTACGGTAGTACCTGGTAAAAATGTTGTTTTCTCCTAGATTTTTATGCTGTCCTACTGATTTGCATCTGAAAAGACTTGAACCTTCATCGATGAAACAGTTGTGTGTGACAAAAGCCGTATGACGGGTAAAATTCAATTGGACATTGGATTTTTTGTCAGGTGTGTCTAAACTATACTATTACCATATTAACCAGGGGTGTATTTAAGAGAGAGGTTTGGGGGGATTCAAACCCTGCCCGAATTAAGCCCAAAGATTTTTCAAATATAACTTTTGGGAGCTAAAATGTCAAAATGTTTAAAAATTGCTTCAGAGCCATGCAGTATTTGAAATTGTAGTATATAGTTGATCTTAATAAGCCATAAGTACAAACATACACATACTGCTAGTTTTTATTACACAACACGACAATTCTTTGTTTAATCTCACACAAAATCCCTCCCAAAATTATCTGGAAAATGTTACTGATATTAACTAGAAATATCACATATTATATTGCCAGTGGGATGTAAGGTCAGGTGATGCGTAACATCACAGCCTCTCCTTGACAAATGTCAACCCCACCTTCTCGTGGTACATCCTGTTCCCACTAAAAAGGCTCTGACGACCGCCAATAACGGTATAACTATACCATCGGGATTAGAGGAAATGCTATCCCACACTCACCAACCCGCTTGGCCAGCGTGGTGAGTTATGACCAAACCCCTCCAAAATGACTCCACAACTTAAATCTTGGCCCTCAGTCTCCGGCAGCTGGAATGTACCTGGCCAAGGCAGCGGCCAGTGCGACATGAAGGCAGAGGGTGCTAAGAATCCCCGGAGGACCGGACTAGGCTGCCATTTGATGCTGACCTTGGCTACGTATAATGGACGCTCCCTATCTTCTGATTCAAGGCTTCTTGAATTGGAAGAGGAACTACACAGGATCAAGTGGGACATCGTCGGGCTAAGTGAGGTAAGGAGAAAAGGAGAAGATCTCATTGAACTGAAAAGTGGACATCTCTTCTACTATCGTGGGACTGATACTGGCAGAACTAGTGGTGTTGGATTTATAATAAACAAGAAACTGAAGGATAAAGTTGTAGAAGTTGAAAGTTCCTCTGACAGAGCTGCACGACTCGTTATCCAACTCTCCAGAAGATACCAGGCTCAGATTATTCAAACTTGTGCACCCATCACAAGTCATCCTGAAGAAGAAATTGAAGAATTTTATGAGGAAATTCGTCATCTAAATAATAAAGGTAAGCAGCACGTAAAGATAATTATGGGAGATTTCAATGCAAAAATAGGGCAACGGCAACAGAATGAAACTTCAGTAGGTAAATTCGGTCACGGCAACAGAAACCAGCGTGGGAATACTCTCGTTGAGTTTGCAGAGGCAGAAGGGTTTTTCATCTTGAACTCCTTTTTCAAGAAAATGCCACACAGGAAATGGACATGGAGACATCCAAATGGGACGACAAGTGAAATTGATTTTATTATGTGTAACAAAAAAATCGTCATAGAAGACTGCATTGTGCTAAACAAGTTCAACACAGGTAGTGACCATAGATTGGTGAGATGTAAGATGCACCTCAACACTAAACTCGAACGTAGCAAGCTCATAAGACAAACAAAATGTATCGACATAACCAACCTTAAAAAACACCATAATACCTTCAAGTTGGAACTGAAGAACAAATTCTCTGCTTTAGAAGGCCTACCATCGGAAGAAGTGGATATTTCTGAAGTTAACAGAAAAGTAACCAAAGCTCTTATGGAAACAGCAACAAAATTAGCTGGGTCTAAGAACAAGTTGCATGTGAACAAATTATCAGGAAAAACCAAAATGTTGATGCAAAAAAGAAGAGGAGGACAACTAAAGAAGATGTGACTTCCAAAGTGGAATATATAGAGCTATGCAAGACAGTACGAAAAAGTATCACTGAAGACGTAAGGAAATTCAACTGTGAACTAGTAAGGAAAGCAATTGAAAACAACCAAAGCCTAAAGATAGCAAAGGGACATCTCAGTCAGGGAAGAAAACAGATTATGGCACTGAGAAAAGAAGATGGTTCTATAACAAGAAATAGAGGCAAAATCTTGACAAGAGTGAAATATTTCTACTCCAAATTATATGAAAGGGATGATACATGTACTCCAGACATCATGAAAGGTACCAGAGTTCTTCCAGTAATCCCAGCAGAAGTTGCACATGCAATCAAGAACATGAAGCGGGGAAAAGCTCCAGGAGAAGATGGAATTACTGTAGACATCATACAAGAAGCAAGTGGAGAAATCGAAACAGTACTCGCCCAAATTTTCACTCGATGCCTTAATGAAGGAAAAATTCCTGAGGATTGGAACAACGCTACAATGATCTTGCTACATAAAAAAGGTGACATTGAGGATCTCAGGAACTACAGACCTATCAGCCTCCTATCAGTGGTTTATAAAATCTTCACTAAAGTTCTTTCACACCGCTTGAAGGTAACACTGGACATGGCTCAACCGAGAGAACAAGCTGGATTCAGGAGTGGCTACAGCACAATAGGCCATATCCACGTACTCAGAGAACTAATTGAAAGAGCGAGGGAATATGAACTTCCATTGTGCATGGCTTTTATCGATTATGAAAAAGCCTTTGATTCGGTGAAAACATCAGCAGTTGCAATGGCTCTGAAATCCTGCGGTATTGAAGATGCATACATTAATATTATTAATAACATCTATGAAAATGCAAGTGCAAAGATTCTGCTATTTGAAAATACAACACACATAAAAATTGGAAAGGGAGTGAGACAAGGTGACACCATATCTCCGAAGCTCTTTAATGCCACATTGGAAAATGTCTTTCAATCACTGAACGGGGAAAACAAAGGGATAAAGATTAATGGAGATTATCTAACCCACCTTCGTTTTGCTGATGACATAGTCATTTTTGCAACTACCCCATCAGAGCTGCAGAGTATGATCCAGGAACTTGCTGACAAGAGTAGAGAAGTGGGATTAAAAATGAACTTTCAGAAGACAAAAGTGATGTTCAATGCTTTTACAATAAATGAAGATTTGTCGATTGATGGAGAAAAACTGGAGATAACAGACACGTACGTTTATCTTGGACAGCAGATATCAAGTGAGGGTCACATTGATGAGGAAATTAATCGGCGTACAAAACTTGCCTGGAGAGCTTTTGGAAGAAACAGCATAAGTTTCAAGAGCAATATGCCATTATGTCTTAAAAGAAAAGTGTTTGATCAATGCATCCTTTCAGTGCTTACGTATGGTGCAGAGACGTGGATCTTAACTAAAAGAGACATACAAAGGCTGCAGACAACTCAAAAAAGCATGGAGGTGCATGCTTGGTGTAATCAGGAAAGATAAGAAGAGCAACTCGTGGATCCGAAAAATGACAAGAGTGGAAGACATCATGATCAGAGTTAAATCCTTGAAATGGCAATGGGCTGGACATACTGCCAGAAGAACAGACCATTTTTGGACAGCCGAAATTTTAGATTGGATTCCAAGGGACAGTAAAAGAACCAGAAGAAGACCACATGGAAGATGGGTGGATGAAATTCGAAAGTATGCCGGAGTGACATGGAGGAGACTGGCACAAGACAGACCGTTGTGGAGGAGACTTGGGGAGACCTTCGTCCAGCAGTGGATTGATAATGGTTGACAATGATGATGATATTGCCAGTACTTGCTTGTGTTTTGCCAGCGATTTATATATAGTTACTCTGCATCACATCTAACCACATATAAATATTTTAAAAAAGGGAAAGGTTTTTTTTAACCAAGATTTTGGGGCCCTTTTAATTTGAGGGCCCCCTAGGCATGTGCCTTGCGTGCCTGGTCGTAAATCAGGCCCTGTGTATCATTCATCTGTATCATTAGGTTCATAAAATTTCAGTTCAACCCGATGCTTCTTTCTTGGTGCGCAAATTTCATTGTCCATGAGTGTACTTCATGAATTTACGGCTAAGGGCTGTCAAAGTCAAAAATTCAATAAATTAAAGTTCTCTTGAGAAGAAACTATTCGACATAGAGGATAAAACTATTTTTGTGCCTCGCAGATTAGGTCTAACAGTCCTTTCTCAAATACTTAAATTTTTCATTAGTTCATTAATTTGCTGCTAGAGGCACTGAAGGCCAAAAAATATGATTTTCACAAATTATTTTTGCGAATTGATAGGACATAAAATTTCATTAAATTTTGCCCATTTTAATTTTCACTAATAGTTCGTAAATTTCCCTCTAGTTCTCGAACTGGAAATTTAGTAAATTTTAGCTTTACGCTACAAAGATTCCATTTCAGTAACAGCAAAAGTTATTTTTGAGTTTAATACGTTTGGCAAAACTGGTTACATTAGTAACATTTTAAGTTGCTAATTACTTAGCAAATTTATCGCTAAAGAAGCTGAAAATGGAATTTCGCTAAATTTATAGCTAAAGAAGCTGAAAATGAAATTTTGCTAAATTTATCGGTACATTTCGTATAAATTGTCGTGGAATTGGAATGAGTTTCAATTACAGGACATGCTCTCTCCATTGCTTCAACTTTGGAAAATCCCTTTGTTTTTACGATTTGTGCAAATTAGTCAAATTAGTAGGCAGCGAGCATGGTATCCACCAAAAAGAAAATACTTGAAGGCATTGGCAACCGAAAAAGTCCTCCGCGTTACAAAATACGAGTAAAATTCAATTTGTGCACAGTGCTTCACTTAAAAAAAGGGGTGGATGATTTTTCGTGGAGGAAATTTCTTGTGGCGAACTATTCCTAAGTCGAAAAGATTCAGCCGTCCATGGCATAGACGAATGCCATAGACCAAAAAAGCTGGACACTAAGAATTCATCGGTCCGTGCAGGAAAGCGAGAATGTGAAGGATTTCTTGAAAACCTTTTCCTTATTATTTTCATCAGAAAATTGACAAGGTCTGCATTTTCTTTTATTAAGTCAAAAAGATGTGTAAGATTTTGTTTATACCTACACTGCAGACTGCAGTTATCAGAAACGAAGAATGAGGATTAAGTGCAAAAGATCCAACATGAAAATGGAAAAGTAGGAACCACAGCTTTGCGAGTAAGAATATCATTACAACTTTTATTGCTTTTTCAAAAGTTAATTTTTATGTCGATTTAAGGAATAGAAAAGGTGAAAATACTTTATAATAATCAGTATTAGACTAGGGGAGGAGAACGTAATAAGAAAATTTTGTTGCGATACAACAGAAATTTCTGTTAATACTATAAAATAAGAAAATGATAAATAGTGTAACATTTTTGAATTTCTTTATTTTTCAGCCTAAGTACACTCTTTTTGCAAAAAAGCAAAACAAAAATCGAAGCACTCGAGAAAGTCCTTTGTTTCTGATGAAACTCTGCAGCAAATACCTCAGGATCGAATATGCAAATGATTAAAAAATAATGACCAATGACTAAATAGCGGCCCGCGACAGCGTATGGGAACCGCACATCGAGGAGGGTATATCAAGAGCAAAGGGCAACAAAACAGGTCGTAGAATACGTCGACGTGCTGGACCACTGTGACAGCAGATTGCGGGTATATTAACCTCTAGACTTTGAGAATGCCTCGGTGACCGATCCGTGCAAACCACGATGAGCGAGTTTGAGAGAGGACATATAATTGGGCAGAGAGCGAGACCAGTTGGTCAAGTCGCCGAATCGCCAGGCATTTGGATCAGAGCGATGCCGCAATCGGAAGATGTTGGCGCCATTGGGTCGAACAGAGCACCACAATCCCGTGGCACACGGGGAGTGGACGGCCGAGGGCAACGACAGAACGCGAAGATTGAGCGATTGTGAGAGAGCCGAACGAACAGAACCGAAATCGTCGCTCTCAATCATTCGTGGCCATGTTGCTTCGTCCACAGGTACGCAAAAGGCCATTCAGACCGTTGCCAGACGAGTTGTAGCACGGGGATTACATTCGAGGAGGCCAATCTGCCACCTACTACGCACCAGAGAGCATCGGTTGCAGTGGTGTTGGACCCGATCAAGGAAGGATAGTGTCCAGTGGCGTTATGTTACCTTCAGTGATGAGTCGCGATTTGCACTTGGCGCCGATGACCGGCGCATACGTTTGGAGAAGAGTTGACCAGCGCACGGATCTTGCCTTTACCGTGGAACGGCATGGGGCACAGACACCCGGACTGACTGTCTAGGAAGTGTTTCCTACAATAGCTGGACACCCTTCGTAGTCCTCCGTACTATCCTCATGGCTCAGCGGCACGTCGACGTATTCTAAGACCTGCTGTGTTACCCTTCATGTCTCACATCACCGAGAAATTTTTCAAGTGGATAATATCTTGCCACACATGGCACGGCTCTCCCGAGCCTGCCTCTGTAATGTCGGCACCTTTGTATTGCCAGCCCGATCGCCCGATCTCTCACCGAACAAATATGATGGGACCCCAATTACGCCCATCTCTGAATGTCGGCGAACTGGCCCGCAATTTGGATACCATCTGGCATGCCATACCTTACAACAGTATCCGTAAACTGTATTTGTCTATACCACGCTGAGTTTCTGCTTGTATCCGAGCCAGAGGTGGCGCTGCAACGTACTGACTTGTTCCACTCATGTAGCTGTTTTATCCGAAGAAATGGCCCAACTACTGTGGAATTGCAATAATTTCCTCTTCTATACATGTTACATTACACATACCAATTTTCATCTCGATTGGACGATTCTTTCTGGGTGCTTCGTTTTTCTTTACTTTTCTTTCTTTTTTTTCTTTTCTTTTTTGTGTGTGTTTGTGTGTGAAGATTGTATTAGCTGTTTTGGTTTAAGAGGATTAGGGCTGAGGAAGAACTTGATTACCCTACCCCAAAGAGAAAAGGTAATAAACAGCAAACACCCCCGATCATCAGGACAGTTTCTGCACAAGCACTCTTCAATGCAACTCAGGGGAGACATTGAAAAGATTTCAACACGGACGCTTTTCCTTGGCTGGAAGTAGCATGAAAGTTTTATATCACAGCCAGCTAAATATTCGCCTTAAATAAGAAAAAGTGTGGAAAGCCTGAATCCTTGTTTCACCTACCATTAAATGAAGGCTAAATAACTTTAACAGATCCTTTCAAAACAAGGACATTGATAAGAACTCGAAAATTTGGAGTATCAACAACAGCAAGAAAAAATATACCATATTACTAATATGAGAAAGTAAAATATCCCTTGACAATGCAAATGAAGTGGCCACCAAGTCCGTGAAAACCAAAACAAAACTGGCAATCCAATTATAGGTTTCCGGGGCCCCTCAAGCTCTGGGGCCCTAGGCGCGCGCCTACTGCGCCTAGTGGGAAATCCGCCCCTGCTCTTTGGGGAATATTAATTCCGAGTTCTTTCAGGGCATCATACTTTTCTAAATCCTCATTCAGTTCCTCAACAGCAGTTATTGCAGCAATCAAATCTTGGTTGTTGCAAAATCTCTTATCAAGTTCTTGTAGAACAGAATCAATAGTCTCATTGTAGATGCACTGCAGTTTATTACGATGACTGACTGCTGAAGGCTCATTTATGAATTCATAAACTATAAAGTTTTCCATCATTGAATTATTTTTACGAATTCTATGTTTTTTCATTTCATCTTCCAAATTCTTAAAGAACGAATTACTCTTTTTCAGTGTTGCATCAAAATTAGGAATGTTTCGAAGGTCGACAAGTGTTTGGTGCACAGAATTTATAATTTTATTTGATGTTTCCAGGCTTGCAGTACGACTCTGTAAAATTTTATCTGCTAGATGTAAAATTCCAAGTATTTTTTTCATCAATACCAAACAAAAGCAGAATGTGTCATTGGTCATTGTATGTAATAATCCAGTGCTGATTGCAACATCTTCTCCATCTAACTTTTTCTTTTCATTTAACTGAATTTCTATAAGGGATTTGACAATGTCATCGAAATGTTCAACCATTAATTTAACGACTTTAAAGTGGCCTGACCACCTATGTTCTAAAAGTGAAACAAGTTTTTTGCCTTCATACATGTTATGGATATTTCCTTTCTTGGGAAAATTAAAAAAGGCTGTGCTCTGGCTGAAAAAGTACTGAATTTCATCTATCATTACTACTAAATGTAATCTATGGTTGTAGCAATGAACATAGAGGATCTTCCGATTTAATTTATTTTGCAAGATAGCCTGGACGCCACCTTTTCCACCAGACATGACACTGGCTCCGTCATAGCTTTGACTAAGTAAATACTTGGTATCTATTTTGCAGGCTTCTAATAAATCGAGTGCCACCTTAGCCAATGATTTTGCATCACTGCTGTTCACCATCCCAACTGACAAAAGTTTTTTCTAAAACTTTTCCATTTCGAACAAATCTAATTCCAAAAGCTATTATTTCTTCCATTTGTTTTGTTACGGCTTCCATTAATAAATAATGTGTACCAAGGAACGTCTGCATTTAAAACATTTGTAGCAATATCATTTTTCACCATAACAGCCATAACATGAATCATATAATTCTGCATTTTAGGGGATAAATAGGATGCATTTTGGGGAATTGTTTTAGAAATATCTAAACGTTTTTGGTCCTTTTTAAGTGTATATTCAAAGGTTTTTATAAATAATCCATCTTCTGAATTATCTTCAATATCAAGTACCTCTTAAGGGCAGTTGATCAGTAGTAAGAAATTATATCATTTCCGTGATGGATGAAACATAATAACGGTTTCCTTCTAGAACTTCATCATTTACTAAACACGAAACTGACTGATTACGCCGTTCTCTTACTTTTCTTTCTTCCCACTTTGCAACAGCAATTAAATGATTTTTCGTCAATTCATGAGCTGGAAATCCTTTCTTCATGTCAAGTGCTTTTTCCCAACAATCGAATCCCGTAGTTATATACGCTGTCTCTTTCTTTATCACATTAAACTCAATAAGTGAATCATTATCCTGCATAGTAACAGGGGTTTTACTAAAAGCAGCTTTTTCTTGTTCTTCACTGCTGTCCTCATTCTCGGCAGTTTTTCTTTTAAAGTATTTTAATAAAGACATTTTATACAACAGGACTGAACTTTCTGCATACTTTAAACAGATTTCAATTTTCAAACAATGATTAGATAAACACTCAAAATGTTTTCTAAACAAAAGAAAGCATAAGCAAACCGAGGAACAAAATTCGTAGATAAAAACACGAAAACCAGACCAGGGAGTACCGACTCTTTTTAGAACTCTACAATGGATAGTGGAGGGAAAAAATGTTTTCAATTTCCACACCAGCCTAACTGATCATGTGCTCCCTTAAATTAACTCATTAGAGAAGTTGGCTTGGTTCTTCAAGAAACGTTCCTTCAGAGGGGTTGGTTGCTAAATAGGGCGTTGGACGAAGGTTTTAGTTGAACATGCAGCAGGATGATTTCCTTGAAATAAAACAGAGGGAGTGCAGTTAAGATGAGTTTAAGCTTTAAACTGTCACTCCTTTTTTCAGCTTTGTAGGAAGTGTGAGACCTGGGTATTTGTTTTTCTTTAGGTAATGTTACTACAACTGCCTGTCATCCTCAAAAACTCCTGCGCCCCGCCCCCACTCACTTCCAGGGAGGATGAAGCTTTGTAGCTATTTAAAGTGACCTCTACATACTTCTGCAGATTGGTATTATTTCATGGGTCCAGGGTAGTGAGCAAATTTTCAGTGGGAATGGTAATTCGGACAAAGTATTTTTTCTGCAGGTTCCTTAAGCAAAGATGGTCGCTAAGAGGGGGAGGACTGTCTTTTAATAGGGGGAAGCCGGATTCTCAATAATTTTAGCTATGCGGAAACATTGGTCGTGTAAGAGATACTTTAAAATTTATAAAAGTCTGGGAATCGCTAGGCGGGGGGGGGGAGTGCTCTGAGAACCGCTAGAGTCGGCTCAGACCCTCTTGCACTCCCTCTGGTTACGGGCCTGAATTCAGCCCTGCTTTCAACATTTCTGGCATTATAATCTTTTAAACCTATCAGCATTTTGAACAGTTAAAGCTAAGCCTCACTTTTGAATTTTTTGGTTTTCAGACTTTTCTAGGTGTAGAAAGTGGTAGAAAAATTCAAGCAGACAATATTACAAAGCTGCCATTCAGATGTTTTGGTTTTCGGACTTTTCTAGGTATCCAGACCTTAAGACTTATCAGCATGCAGATTTTCAGATCTCTAGGTCATTTAGAAGTGGTTGAACAATTCGCTTACGGAAGCACTCGCATTTTCCCATTTTGTTTTATGTATAGAGATTCTCTCCCATGATCGGGAATTAGACGAAGATTTGCAATGGCGCACTCAGAGGTGTGGCCCAGAAACCCGGGCCCACGCACATGAGGTATAAACTTTGTTATCGGCTGCTTATTTTTTAATATACTGTATTTGTTTAAGTTTTTAAATATAAATTTTACAATAATTGGAAGTGAACTTTATTATGCTCAAGATATTTTTATCGGCTCCCATTAGTTTGGGAGATATTTTCTTTGAAGTATTTTTATTTGCATCTTCAATATTTTGGACCAACCCATAAAGAAATCCGGAATGCGCCACTGAGCTCTTGATATCATGTGACTGACCCACGTAGGTACTTTTACATGTTGAAACAAAGCGTTTACAACGCCCGCTGTGATTGATAGAGAAATTTTGTATCAAGTTTGTTAAAACATATAAAAATCTATTCAAGAAAAACAGACTTACTTTGCCTGTAACAAGTTGGAGTATGATCAATATTTGTTCTAGCCGCAATAGATCCAATATTCGATCCGATTTTAAAAGAAATATATTGTACACTCGACCTCTTCCCTCTGTACTGTGGATCAAATTAAGGGCTTTGTTGTAGGACTGGTTAGAGCAGACGGGAACAATTCAATTATTAATTGTTGGCCAAACCCATTCCTTTTCCTTAGAGCTAAAACCAAAAAGTAAGGAATATTTCAATAACAGTAAATCGTAGAAATCTGTTTTAATGGTCTATGATACAAACAACAGTTAAAATCAAGCTTTCGCCACTCACGGGTGGCTTCGTGAGGCAGTAAAAACTAAATGTAAACACTAAATTGGAAATACAAACAGTTCCATAAATTTCTGAACTGTTTTCTTGCAAGTTACCGCACTTTTCATTCCGAAAGTTACGAAACTGTTTGTATTTCCAATTTAGTGTTTACATTTAGTTTTTGCTGCCTGACGAAGCCACTCGTGAGTGGCGAAAGCTTGTTTTTGCACTGTAGTTTTATATCATACACCATTAAAACGGATTTCCGCGATTTACTGTTATTGATGTAGGTGTGTTCTACCCGTTTATTATTGATTTTGAAGGAATATTTCGTTTCTTTATGGCTAAAAGTATCAGGGGACGCAATTGTTTTGACACGGGGGACATCCTGCGCTACCTTGAAACATTGCTCCTGGGAATAGCGGACATTCGAGTTTTGGCTTCTTGATGTTCTGAATGTTCTTAGATTCTACTAACGGATATTTCACTTACAAAGCACGGGCTCTTGGAGTGATAGATACGGCCAGGAGTAATAAGACGCTGAATGCAGTTCCTTTCGTAGCGTGAAACTGTTACCCTCTATGAAAACAGCATCACAGAACAAGGCAGAATTTGCCTTTTTGTCCTTATTATTATTTTATATTTTTATCAATCAACAGAACATTGGAAATACAATACATAATAAAATTTAGTTTTCTATTTGGTTTTTGAGGCCCCTGCGATTCTGAGGCTCCAAGCGCCTGTGCGGTGATCCGCGACTGCACAGAAAAAGAATTAGCTCAAACAATAATAACCACATTGGATAAATTTGGTGTGAAAACCAAGCACCTCCGGGGTCAGGGCTATGACGGAGCATCATTAATGGCAGGAAAATGTTATAGTGCTCAAGCAGTCATGAAAGAAATATTCCCGTCTGCTATGTTTGTTCCTTGTAGCTCACACAGCTTATATTTAGCTATTTCTGGGGCACGTAAGGTTCAAATATTCGCAATGCCTTGAGAACAGTAGAAAACTGGCAAATTTATACCTGCACTACCATGAAAACTCATTTACCAAAAGAACAAGACAGTATTCTGTTTGTGCTATGCGGTACATTGATGATATCATAGTATTTAACTGTCCAGAATTCTTAGATATTGCAGGACAGATTTATTCCAACGAGTTGACTTTGGTACAGACAAATTCGTCTAGCAGGGAATCACACTTCCTGGATATCAATATATCGATAGGATCCGGATATATCAGCACAGAGGGTTTCGACAAAAGAAAAGATTTTCTTTTTTAAATTAATTTTTATACTCACTGGGATTCGAACATCTCCTTATCAGTACATCGAAATTTAATAATTTCACAATTTTTCCAGTTGCGCAGAATTTGTGGTACTTCAAAAAGTTTAATTTCGGCACTTGGAGATTTTTATAAATTATTACGTTCCAACAACTATCCTTTCCTTTTCAATTGCAGATTATTTAAACAGCTGATATATAATTATAATTCTAATTTCCAATTTTCTTCTCAACCCAAAATACACATTGCAGACATTACTACAAATTGATCTCACAATTTTAATTTGCAGGCTTCTAAATGCTGTTTGATAGATCACTTACAGCTGAAGATTTCAGTTAACCTCTGTCTTCATCTTTCTACCTTTACACAGTTGCACCTTAGTTTTACAAACTCTTAACCACACCACAAGTCCTCTGGTCACATGGTTTCCGATTCTAGACGTGGAATTTCCCGGTATCCTGTTTCTTATCGCTGGTCTGAAGACTTGGTTTGAATGCATTGTTGGTTCTTAGAAACTTTGTATAAGTTCATCACTGTTCGTTTGGTCTGTGGCTTCGGGAACACTTCTGGCAGGCTTTTGGCTAAAGCCAGCTTTAGTCAAAATACCGAAAAGACACTTCTATCTTGCAGGTGTTCCCCCTGAGAAGGACTGCAAGAGATTTTTTGTTTATTCTGCACTTTGGTCGTGTTCATTTATGCTAATGTTGTTTGCTTATTCGTGGGTGGGTGGACTTCGGATGTTTTCAAAATGCAATTCTTTAAAGTCTTAACATATGAATATGACTCTAACCAGTTGCTTTGCGCTACCAGGTACAATATCTCATTTCTTATTTCTACTTTTTCATACAGCAATTCTTCATTCACTCATTTTTATTTTGCCTGTATTGTGTTTTTCGTATTTACACTATTGGATTATATACCTATATACAGCAGCGAACAAAAGTATTTGGCGAAACACTTTTTCGACCATAATTTGTTTTCTGCTGGACCAAATCGGGTCATTTTGGAATATGATAAGTGTTATTCAGTTGTAAACATGACCCATATGCAGATGGATCGGAAACCCTAACACAGATCAGGTACCGAGCTTAATCGCAAAGATCATACAAATGGACCAACAAAGTAGGTGTGTATCACATTCATTTAATGCAACGATAACAGAAAACAAGTACGAGAAAATGACAAAAAAATAACTAATACTTAGTGGGATAACAACGAGACTTAATAACAGCTGCACAACGGGCCGGCATCGAGTCCACTAGCTTCTCGACGGTGACCTGCGGAATTCGCGCCCATTCTGCAGACAGCTGGTCGAACTTCTGGGCATTATTCCGGCAGGTTTTCTTCCCACATCGTCTCTCCAGCTCCTCCCGCATGTGCTCGATGGGGTTGAGGTCTGGAGATTGGCTTGGCCAGTCTAGAAGTGTGACCTGTTGCTGCTGGAAGGCTGCCTTCGCTACTGTGGAGGTGCCTTCGCTCTGCTTTGGGTCGTTGTCTTGCTGCATGATCCAACCGGGTGGCATCTTCTGGTTTACCCATGGGAAGACATCGTTGATGAGTATGTTCTTGCATCTCTGGCCGGTCATTATTCCGTCAATCTTGATGATTGGGCCCATTTCATTGTGAGAGAAGGCGCCGTAAACCATGAGCGATCCTCCTCCGTGCTTGACTGTCGGCTGAATGAACTGGGGTTTGAATCTCTGGCCACACGGACGTCGTACGTATCGGATGCCATCACTTTCGAACAAGTTAAACTTGCTCTCGTCGGTGAAAAGCACCTTACTCCAGTCCGCCGCTGTCCAGTGTCTATGACGGCGCGCGAACGCGGTTTTGCTCGTCGATTCTTGACTGCGATGAGTGGTTTCTTGGCGGGGCGTCTTTCATTCAATCCATCAGCAATGAGACGACGGCAGATGGTCATTCGGCTGACGTTCAGGTTGTCGCTGTCGCGGAATTTGGTGGCGATGTCCACAGCAGTCAAGGTGGGATCAGCACGAGATCGACGGAGAATGCGTCTATCCTGACGCAACGTAGTGGAACGAGGCCTACGACATCGCGGACTATTCTCGACGGTCCCAGTCTTCTTATAACGTTGGAGAATAGCTGAAATGGACTGGTGTCGGATCTTCAGGGCCCTCGGAATGTCGGTGACGCGCGTTGCGGATTCCATCATGCTCACGGCCGCCTGGCGAGCTCCAATAGGGATCTCCGCCTTTTTACCCATTTCTGAAAACCTAAGATTGACTGATTATCACACTACACATCACAAAACCCACAAAAATCGCAAGAAAAACATTAATACATGCAGTAAACAAATGGGTAATAATTGGCGACTCTTGAATACGACCCATTTCGAACGACAAATTCGCTCTGAGCGAAATACAAACTACGCGGCATTGTAACGCACGAATCAACACATATCATATCCCAAAATGACCCGATTTGGTCCAGCAGAAAAAAAATTATGGTCGAAAACGTGTTTCGCCAAATACTTTTGTTCGCTACTGTATATATATATATATATATATTTTTTTTTGTTGGTACTAGAAAGGCCCCTCCCAAAGGTTGATGCTCTCCTGATGATGGCAACCTGTTCCAGTTTTTACTTGTTTTGAAATTTTGTATTTTTGTTCTGTAATATTTTAATTCTATATATAAGCTACTACATGAGGTTTAGCCGACTTCGGCACTTCTCATGGTATTAGCGTTTTTTGTCTAATTTTCTTGTGTTAAATAATTTATTTATAAAGTATTTTTTTTGTTTTATTTATGTACTATATATATATTCTATTAAGAAGAGACTGAAGCAAAAAATATTTTTTTGACTCATACCTAGTACAACATAGAAAAGGTTATGTATTGACCGGTGTGAGTAAAAAGAAAAAAAAAGAAAAACTGAATGTAGAAAGTGTCGAGAATACTGAGCCTTGGCTTTATCAAGGACCAGCAAAAACTCTGCATTTTCTCACTTCCACAAAGACCTATTTGGAAATGGGTTTCTGCAAAGTCATAGATGCAAGTAATAAGCCCACCAAAAAAATTTAAAAAATATATATATGTCATAACCTCCATAGAGTTATATGACCAAGCTTTAGTTAACAATTTAGCTTGCATCCATAACTTTCCTGGCCCGACCCATGCTCTTCATCTGTTACTAATAAACAGAAAGAAGATGATTATAGAAAACTCAAGTTGTAAGAGTGACATAATGAATCAGAAATAATGTTCAGCAATAACAAATTGCCAAGTTATCTAGTCGCCCTAAGAGAAAATTTAAACCTGAATAGCAATACTAAAGTACTACAAATTCTTAAATATTGCAATAAAAAAGGAAATATTATTTTTTTTTCTAAAGCACAGATTCTTGAAAGAAAACTGGATTATAAAAACCCCCTACTCCACAACTTCTGACAACACAAGAACGAGAATAAAATAAAGACAATAATAAACTAAAGAAATGCTTTATGAAGGTTATATGACATAAACAATTAGTTGCAATATGTACAAAGTATTTCAGAAGTGCTTTATGTGCATGATTAAGTAGTTATTAAGACCTTAACTACATTGAAAACACATCGTAGACTACAAGAACAATGGAACGGCCGGCTGCTTAGCCTTAGTGCCCTAAAAAAACGCGCAAAGTAACCAGGAAAAAAAAGAGTTAAAATCCGCAAAAAAGTTAGTAGACTTGCTAGTGCCTAAATGCTTAAAGCAAAAAATAGAAAAAATGTTCAAGAAGTTCAAACATTGAACTTGGAAAACCTAAAACCCAAAGACAATGAAGAGAGCTTACCTCTTATGCAACTTAACTTCTTCCACTCTTGAGGAAACATGGCCGACCTTTTCCCTAAACTTCTAAACACCCCTGCCACTCCCTAGTGGCTGGGGGGCAGTGTGGGTGGGGCTGAAGGCCTCCACACACTGAAAAAAAATCCTACTCGCAGAGATTTTAACTAGAGAAAAATATAATTAAGATTGTGGACCTGTTTGATCAAAAGAGCAGAATTAACTCTCCAGAATACATGAGAAATATTATGAAAAACACAAATAGTGTATTTAATAATCTTTGCATGTATTTAATCACCTTAGTGAGCTTCTGTAGACTATTCAGAATCCTATTAATTTTAAAGTTAGTTTTACTATTTTTAGTATAGCTATTCTAGTGAGAGAATATCTAGTTTTCTTTTATATTTATTTTTATTTTCTTTTATAAACAGAATTTTAAAGTTTTTTTTTGTGATTTTGTCTATATTATTTCATTTTTAATTTTTAATAGGACCATCTTATCCATAGCACTAAGGTTCCTTTTTGTAGTTAATAGACATCCTCTAGACCAACTTCCAAAAGGCTTTCATTGGTCAGAATCATATTATTAACCGTGTAGAAAATTAAAGCAGATCTGCCAACCTTACTCTATTATCCAGAATAATTTTTCTTAAAGTTCTTTTGATGAAAGAAGTAGGAATTTTGTTCTCTAGAAAACTGTCTAATAGTATATTAATGTGGTAATTGAAGTCCAAATTGTTGCCGCAAATTCTTGAAATTCTAAGCACCTGAGAAATTAGTACATTCTCATTACTTTGGTTGATATGTTATTATTCCAGTGTAGACATTTAATTACTTTGAAAGGAAAATTAACTCTTTTATCAAAGAGGCTAATAGATGGGTTACCTCTGTTAAGTTTAATGCTTAAGTCTAGGAACTCTAGTTCCTGATTACTGTGGTTGGTCTTACATAAGTTAAGAGAGCTGGGATAGATATTATCAAAATCACTCTCTATAACTTCTGAATTATTTATACACAGCAGATCGTCAATATATCTAAATGTGTAAAGGTAGTTATCGGAGCAAGTGGAGTGATTTTTAATGAATTTATATTCCTTAAAGAACAGGAATAGATTTGCAATACTTGTGGATGTTGACGTTCCCATTGGGATCCCGTTTACTTGCTTATAGAGAGTATTATTATATAGGATATGGTTATTTTTTATGCAGCAATTGAGATGGGAGTTCCAGGCACCTACATTAACAAATTGGTTAAGTTTAAATTCTGCATACAGCTCTTTAAAGGTAGTGATGATATCTGATAGAGGCAGATTCATAGCTAGTGGAGTCAGGAGTCATAAAAAGAAAATTGATCTAGCTTTTGAAGACATCTTGAAGAAGGTCTTGAAACACATTAGTAACTGTACTAATTTGAAGTACAGAGATTTTTGGATAATTAATAATAATGCAGAAGTAATTTCCCCTATACTCGAAGTAAATCCCTTAGATATTAATAGTTATGATTTTGAGAACCTATATACTAATCTGCCTCTATCAGATATCATCACTACCTTTAAAGAGCTGTATGCAGAATTTAAACTTAACCAATTTGTTAATGTAGGTGCCTGGAACTCCCATCTCAATTGCTGCATAAAAAATAACCATATCCTATATAATAATACTCTCTATAAGCAAGTAAACGGGATCCCAATGGGAACGTCAACATCCACAAGTATTGCAAATCTATTCCTGTTCTTTAAGGAATATAAATTCATTAAAAATCACTCCACTTGCTCCGATAACTACCTTTACACATTTAGATATATTGACGATCTGCTGTGTATAAATAATTCAGAAGTTATAGAGAGTGATTTTGATAATATCTATCCCAGCTCTCTTAACTTATGTAAGACCAACCACAGTAATCAGGAACTAGAGTTCCTAGACTTAAGCATTAAACTTAACAGAGGTAACCCATCTATTAGCCTCTTTGATAAAAGAGTTAATTTTCCTTTCAAAGTAATTAAATGTCTACACTGGAATAATAACATATCAACCAAAGTAATGAGAATGTACTAATTTCTCAGGTGCTTAGAATTTCAAGAATTTGCGGCAACAATTTGGACTTCAATTACCACATTAATATACTATTAGACAGTTTTCTAGAGAACAAAATTCCTACTTCTTTCATCAAAAGAACTTTAAGAAAAATTATTCTGGATAATAGAGTAAGGTTGGCAGATCTGCTTTAATTTTCTACACGGTTAATAATATGATTCTGACCAATGAAAGCCTTTTGGAAGTTGGTCTAGAGGATGTCTATTAACTACAAAAAGGAACCTTAGTGCTATGGATAAGATGGTCCTATTAAAAATTAAAAATGAAATAATATAGACAAAATCACAAAAAAAACTTTAAAATTCTGTTTATAAAAGAAAATAAAAATAAATATAAAAGAAAACTAGATATTCTCTCACTAGAATAGCTATACTAAAAATAGTAAAACTAACTTTAAAATTAATAGGATTCTGAATAGTCTACAGAAGCTCACTAAGGTGATTAAATACATGCAAAGATTATTAAATATACACTATTTGTGTTTTTCATAATATTTCTCATGTATTCTGGAGAGTTAATTCTGCTCTTTTTGATCAAACAGGTCCACAATCTTAATTATATTTTTCTCTAGTTAAAATCTCTGCGAGTAGGATTTTTCAGTGTGTGGAGGCCTTCAGCCCCACCCACACTGCCCCAGCCACTAGGGAGTGGCAGGGGTGTTTAGAAGTTTAGGGAAAAGGTCGGCCATGTTTCCTCAAGAGTGGAAGAAGTTAAGTTGCATAAGAGGTAAGCTCTCTTCATTGTCTTTGGGTTTTAGGTTTTCCAAGTTCAATGTTTGAACTTCTTGAACATTTTTTCTATTTTTTGCTTTAAGCATTTAGGCACTAGCAAGTCTACTAACTTTTTTGCGGATTTTAACTCTTTTTTTCCTGGTTACTTTGCGCGTTTTTTAGGGCACTAAGGCTAAGCAGCCGGCCGTTCCATTGTTCTTGTAGTCTACGATGTGTTTTCAATGTAGTTAAGGTCTTAATAACTACTTAATCATGCACATAAAGCACTTCTGAAATACTTTGTACATATTGCAACTAATTGTTTATGTCATATAACCTTCATAAAGCATTTCTTTAGTTTATTATTGTCTTTATTTTATTCTCGTTCTTGTGTTGTCAGAAGTTGTGGAGTAGGGGGTTTTTATAATCCAGTTTTCTTTCAAGAATCTGTGCTTTAGAAAAAAATAATATTTCCTTTTTTATTGCAATATTTAAGAATTTGTAGTACTTTAGTATTGCTATTCAGGTTTAAATTCCCTCTTAGGCGACTAGATAACTTGGCAATTTGTTATTGCTGAACATTATTTCTGATTCATTATGTCACTCTTACAACTTGAGTTTTCTATAATCATCTTCTTTCTGTTTATTAGTAACAGATGAAGAGCATGGGTCGGGCCAGGAAAGTTATGGATGCAAGCTAAATTGTTAACTAAAGCTTGGTCATATAACTCTATGGAGGTTATGACATATATATATTTTTAAAAAAATTTTTGGTGGGCTTATTACTTGCATCTATGACTTTGCAGAAACCCATTTCCAAATAGGTCTTTGTGGAAGTGAGAAAATGCAGAGTTTTTGCTGGTCCTTGATAAAGCCAAGGCTCAGTATTCTCGACACTTTCTACATTCAGTTTTTCTTTTTTTTTTCTTTTTACTCACACCGGTCAATACATAACCTTTTCTATGTTGTACTTGGTATGAGTCAAAAAAATATTTTTTGCTTCAGTCTCTTCTTAATAGAATGTGAATTCTGAATTTTCATTACTGCTGCGTCGCGCGTTTTGATCTTCAGGTTATTCTGCAACTTTCGTTTTAAATTCTTAAGTTTTTCTTATGTTTTCGGCTATGCCTTAAGTATATATATATATATATATATATATATATATAGTCTTCAGTTTTGCTCTTTAGTATATATATATATATATATATATATATATGTAGCGTTTTCCCAATCTGTTGTATAATGTCCTTGATTAACAGTTCTGGCAAGGGCTGTAGTAGAAGAACCGATCCTGATATTATATTTGTGCTCTTTCATTCTAACAGCTAAAGTCCTAAGTGTAGAACATAATAGAACTTATTCGGCATAGTAGAAACCCCAGAAATCAAGGGAATCCTATATACACCATGTTTTTGGGTGGCCTGGATTAGGCCGCGGTCCTTCTTTATAAGGCTATAAATATTATTCGTGCGGATCTAAAACTCTAAGTTATATTTCCTACAGAGATTTTTCAGGGTAAAAGTAACCAAAGGAAAATTATCTATAGAACCTACAAACTTCATGTGTCGTACGTCTCGTTGTAGATTAGTATAAGACGCACAATGTTGGTTGCGGAGAAGTTTGTCAAAGAGATCACTTTGGGTAACCGTAGGCAATAGCCGTCCGGCAAATCTTCTCCAGTTCAACCCTACGTAAACCAACAAACGAAGAATGAGTGAAAGCCCGCTATATTAAAAACCGCAGGGCTGAAAGTTTATAGGAAGTAGGATGGGCAAATGCGGATGTTATAAGGACCGGCGCGAAAGTCGGTTTTCTGTAAACAGAAAAACTAATAACGTTAGATACAGTATTCCGGGTTAAAATAAAATCAAGGAACGGAAGAGTATCATCCTTCTCGAGTTCCAGAGTAAATTTAAAAGTAGGGTAAACAGAAGAAAGAGTTTCGGTTAACAAAACAAGTTGTCCCACACGGTGTGGCCAGAAAACTAAAATGTCATCGACATAACGAATAAACAATGGCGGTTTTTGAGGAAAAACTGACAGAACTTGATCTTCCAGCGATTGTAAAATGAATTCAGCAAGAATGGGGGATAAGGGGAACCCATAAGTGTTCCCTCCTTTAGTTGATAAATCACCCCATTAAAACGAAAGAAAGAACTGCGCGTAACTAGCTTAAGTGCCGAGCGAATTGACTGGAACTCGAGAAGTGAAATGATTGGAGTATTTTCAAGTTTTCGCCAATTATAGTGTGGACCTGATTAAACAGAACGTTTGGGAACTATGAAATCACGTCTAAAGACGCCATAATAAAAGAGGAAGATGAACCCTGGGAGTTGAAAGATTTAATCCTTTTCAAAGCTTCTAATGAGCTTCTCACCTAGACATCAAAGGACCTAATATATGGTGTTAAAAATGAAGCCAGGGATTTTTCCAAATTTCTGGCAGGATTATTAGACCCGGATACAAGTAATCTAATGAGGTGTCCAGGCATGTGAAGTTTAAGCTTCCCGAAAGATTCGGAAACACGAGGTCCACCAGGTGGTAGCATATTGTCTGATATACAAGTTGGCAGGAATCCATGAATTATGGGTTTGCTAAGGGAGGCAAGCGTAGCAGCAGTGGGGTCTTCTTTGAGGACAACATGTGGAATAAGATTGATAGCCTCCTCGACCTTAGCTTGATATTCACTCTTATCGAGAAGTACAATTTGTTGCGATTTATCAGCGGAAATAATCGATAGAGATGGGTTTTTTGACAAAGCCAGAAGTTGGTTACGTTCATATTGTATATATATTTGAAGCGTATACATATATATAAAAAAAACATATAGCATCAATTTGGGAATTTTACCGTAGGTGAACCTCAATGCATTAATGTACTCAATGAATTTCGAGTTTTTATCCCAGACTACTGACAGCATATTTCATTCGATTGTATTGATTACATATTTCATTAGATTGTATTGATTACAGTGCACAACACCGAAATTTGCCCCAACTCAAAACACTACGAAAATTAAATTTTTGAATGTGCTAAACGAGAAAATGAATTCCTTTTTTCCCTAGCACCTAACGCTGTTCTGATAGTCTAGGTGTCATCCCTTGCGAAATGGGGACATCAGGTGCGCACGTGCGGTTGAAACACCTGATATTCGGCTAAGGGTCGAATGCATTCCTTCCATTGTATGACTCATTTCCAGTCGGTCAGAGATTTCACTTGTTTTGTTTGCGAGAACTAAAAGCAGTTACTTCTCCTTCTTTGTGGAGCTGTTTGGAGCATTTTGCGTACTACTCCTACATAGTTAGAATGTTGTGGGAGCGCCAATGGGTAAACACTACGAATCTTTTTTGTCACATGTGCGGTGAATTTATTACGAAAAGCCAAAAGTAAAGTAATTTCTCGGGTAATTAAGAAGTCACATAAGTGTTACTTTCGTTGCAAACTTGGTGATCAAGATAAGATTTGGGCGCCTCATGTATGTTGCAGCAAATGTTCTCAATATTTTAGAGGTGGGTTAAACGGCAGGTACCCTTCAATGTCATTATCTATCCCAATGATTTGGAGAGAACCAAAGGACCATGTTTCCGACTGCTACTTCTATTTAACTAACGTACCTGGCTTTTCCTCGAAAAATAAACACACCATAGTTCACCCGAATTTGCCTTCAGCCATGAGACCTGTTAAGCACGATGATTCCCTACCAATTCCCAAACCGCTGTAAAAATGGGCCTTGGATGATGAAACATCAAACTCCTCCTCTGAAGTTGGATCATCCCATTCTACTGATCGCGAATACTTGCCTGAATCGGAAGACCCTCATTTAATTTCACAGTACGGGCTGAATGAGCTAGTGAGAGACCTTAACTTCACGAAAAACCAAGCTGAACTGTTAGGTTCACGGCTACAACGGTGGCATCTTCTTCAGATTGGCTCTAAAGTTACAACCGTCATGAGTGTCTATGTCATCTTTTGTCTACGAGAGTGGTGATCTTGTTTATTGCAATGATGCTAATGGACTGTTTGCCAAGTTTGGGAGGGACCATAGTCTTAAAGAATGGCGTCTGGGAAAAACATAAATTTGTCGGTGGTGGAGATCGAAACAACGCCTCCTCGCTCCGGATTCAGTTGTTCTAAGCGACTAAACTATATGGACGGAATATATCGCTGCAGATTTGTCATCTTGATATGTGCTTCACCTCTGTAGTATATCACACGTTTCTTCATGGATTCTTCCAAACTAAGTTAACAGGCGGGGTTATTACACAACGGAAACATTGACCTGTCGGTACCACTGGCCTATGCTGCGCACATGAAAGAAACTCACCAGAGCATGGATGTTATCCTTAAATCTATCAATTACTCTGAACACATGTAGCAAATATGTGGGGACCTCAAAGTAATTGGACTTCTAACAGGAATGCAATTAGGGTAAACCAAATTTTGTTGGTTGATTTTTGGTCAAGTGGGATAGTCGGGATAGGAAACATCATTATGAGGTCAAAGAATGGCCCCTGAGGGAAAGTATAGTGCCTGGGGAAAAGAGTGAAATGCAAATCGCTCGTTGATTCCGGCAAAACTTTATTGCCCCACTCCATATCAAATTGGGTTTGATGAAAAGTTTTGTCAAAGCTATGGGTAAGGGGGCAGTGGATTTCAGTATTTGAAGAAAAAGTTCTCTAGATTGAGCGAAGCAAACTTAAAAGAAGGTATTTTCATTGGACCACAAATCCGGACTATCATGGAGGACCCTGTGTTCGCGGCAAAATTCACTGAAACCGAAAAAGCAGCGTGGTTTGCATTCAAAGCGAACTTTCTGAGAAATGTTAGAACAGAAAACTACTGTGAACTATAGTGGAAGCTATGATAAAGGTATACAAAGTTAAGGGGTGCAATATGTTTTTTTTTTAAATCCACTTTCTCCACCTGCCCCTGGACTTTCCCCGCCAAACCTAGGAGCTGTGAGCAGCGAGCATGGAGAAAGATTCCACCAAGATATATCGCAAATGGAAAGGCGATATTCGAGGAGATGGTAACCATGCATGCTAGCTGACTACTGCTGGTTTTTTATTACAGACGCTTCGGTATCATATTACACACGCTGTTTTAAAATGTGAGTAAAACACTTAATTTGTTTGTATTTTTGGCAAGTTTGTAGCAATTTCTTGTATTTATAAACCCCAATAATAAACCTTTCCTGGCCTCTGTTTTGGATTCAGCATGTCGTTCTTAGCTGGAATGACCAATTTCCAACTCTTAATACGGTAAAAAAGTTGTATAAAAACTGCAATAAAATTCCTTATTTTTTCAATTTTCAATTTCTTCCTCAAAATTTCAACTTGAATTTCCAAAAACTGGTATGTGTTAGAGCCTTTTGGATTTCAGATTCGAAATCAGGGCATGCTAATTAGCCAAAATCTTCTAGGCCTACTTTTGTTTCGGGGCAAGAAAACAATTTCACATTTTTTGTTTAGTGATATTTCACTGCAAATGCAATTGGCAAAAGCGGACTGAGGTAGAGAATATCGGTCCAAAGGGACGGGGCTTACATTTGTAAGTTAAAAGAGGAAAGGGGTGTATCAAAAACAGTGTTTGGCCCAATAGCACATTTGCAACGTAGACTTCTTTTCTTTTACTTTTTTTTTGAAGCCGTCTAAGAGGGAAACAAACTTTGCCGTTTTGGCATAATTTGGTTTTCTTCTACAAGAATATAGAAATAAAAGTATATGTATGCTCTTTTTTCTTGAGTTAGCATAAGGTACCGGCGGCCAATACGCTCCTGGTTTTGGCTAGTCAACGAATACCTGATGAGTGAGGATATTCACAGGATGGAGTGGCCCGCGAGATCTCGCACCTCAACTCCATAGAGCATGTTTGGGATTCCCTAGGAAGAGCAATGGCAAGCCGGCAGCCCTCTCCGAGAACCTTCCAGGGATTCCGACATGCCTTGGTGGGGGAGTAGCACTTATTGCTCTAAACTGTCACTCACAGCCCTGTAAACAGCATAAGGACTCTTTTGCGAGCTGTATATCTGTTCGGGGTAATCATACTCCCAATTATCTTCTCGAAATCCGCGCCACTTTGTGCACCACTTTTTGACGGCAATGCGTATGCTTCCTCCACATGCGGCGATGGCATTCCTTTTCTGTTGGGTATTGCAGCGTTATCGATATCCAGTATGTATGTCCGCACCAAATGTCATTAAACTCTGTTTTGTGGATTTTGCGTCACTGATGACTTTGGGTTCGTGACGTTGGTTTTGAAGGTATTCTTTATCAGGTTACAAACTAAAAATCATAAACAGCCTTAAGACAGCAAACATTAAAAAAGAAAAAAAGTTACATATGAAAACTGAAATAGTAACTTATTAAATGCCATACAGGTTCGTATCCATGGCTACGAGTGCTACATACATACATCGGCCACTGAATTAGAAACCTTTATACAAACGCACGTAAACGTCACTTATATAGTAAACTCACACGTATATGCAAAATACGTGGTCACGTGCGTCAACACGTGATCTACGCCGATGAGCCATTACATTATGACCACCTACATAATGAGCTGTAGGACCCCCTTCAGCCCGCAAACCAGCAGCCACTCGGCGAGGCATCGATTCGATGAGGTATCCTAGGGTAACTGATACCATAATGTCAACAGTAAGCCCTCCAGTTCCCGTACATTTCAGGGTAGTGGTGGTTTAGAGCGAACCCGCTTTTCCAAGTCGAGCCACAAATGATCGATTGGGTTCACGTCAGGTGACTTTGGAGGCCAGAGAATTAACAGAAAGTCACCAGCGTGTTCCTCAAACCACTCCTTGACGATTTTGGCAGTGTGGCACGGCGCATTATCCTGTTGGTAAGGGCCACCACCAGCAGGGAACACAGTGTCATGAAAGGGTGAACTTGGTCCTCAACGATGTACAGATACCTGACAGCTGTCAGGCATTTTGCTATTGGGACAATGAGGCCTAAAGTGTCCCAAGAAAACATCGCCGCCGGCCTGTTTCAGCCCAAAAGTGCATCCAAGTCCCATAGCCTCCGTTGGTAATCGGAGTATCCACGCTCTGCCGTCTACGTGATGCACCAGGAATCTTGATTCGTCAGACCAGGCCACTTTCTTCCAATCATCCACGGTACAATCTTGATGATCTTGGGCCCATTTCATGCGCTGTTGGTAATGACGAGCAGTGAGCATGGGGGGACCCAGCCGAAGACCCATACGCAGAAGGCTGCGATGATCCGTGTGCTGTGACACATTGCCTTGAGCACCACTGTTGTAGCCGCGGGTGATTTGTTGCACTGTGACCGTGCGGTCGCTGTGAAGAATGCGCGACAGTTTCCGCTCCCCTTTGGCATCCATGAGCTGCTGAAGACACACGATTGGACGACGGTTCGTCGTTTAACCATCTTTGCACCACTTTTGATACGTACTCACTACAGCGGCACGTGAACAACTCACAAGCAGCGCCGTTTCCGAGATCGTAGTTCCGAGGCGCCGTGAAATCACAATTTGTCCCTTATCAAACTCCGATAAATCGGCAGTTTTTCCCATTCTGACTCCAAACACTCTACTAATCGAAAGTAGGTCCTCGGGTTGTGTACACACTGATCTGTGAACTTCAACTGCGCCACCGTTCGGTCTCCAGGCGCGCTCATTTCTTTAGGCTGGTAGTGGTCATAATGTAATGGCTCATCGTTGTAGGTAACTATTTAAGACTTCTGCTCGTCAGATATCGTCAGTAGCGTTGACCCCAATGGGAAAAACAAAGGATCTTCCGGAGTTCTATAAGGGGCTTGTTGTGGGTAGCATCCAAACATCATCGCTCTTTCCACGTTTATCTTGAATTAAAGCACAGCAACCGAAAAATTGCTGTTCGGACACCGCTGGGATCGAAACCCAGATCTCTCGAAAACTAGGCGAGTGCGTTCGTCTTACCGTACGGTGGCCAACAATCCACGGCGCTATGTGTCTTTATCTGTCAGTATCTGATATCACAAATTCGTAGGGATGGGCTCAGCAACTGAGACGTCTCCATCTGGTGAGGCTTAACGACACAACTTGTTTAATTATAGCTAATAAATCCAATGGACGAGAGTAAATGGTGAAAATCTTCCAAATACGCGGAGACAATGTAAATAGACAAATTCATCGCTCTTCCCACGTTTATCTTTAGTTAAAGCACAGCAACCTAAAAATTGTTATCCGGACACACCTGGGATCTGACCCCCCACAGCGCCGTGGATTGTTGGCCACCGTAGCGTAAGACGAATGCACTCGGCTAGTTATCGAGAGATCTGGGGTTCGATCCCAGCGGTGTCCGGATAACAATTTTTAGGTTGCTGTGTGTTAATTAAAGATAAACCCGAAAAGAGCGATGACTTTGTCTATTTACATTGTCTCCACGTATTTGGAATATTTTCATCACCCAAACATCAATTTTTGGGCCCCAGTACAAGCATATAGGCGGGCCCTCACCCCTCTCTCTTGAGATGTCAATAACTTTCTACTATGGAAACAAAAATTGTGCGATCAAAACAAAGAAAAAAGTTATATAAAGATGGTTTTCGCTGCACTGTTGTTTCATGAAAGCACAAAAGATAAACAAAAGCATTAAGATATTTCTTCGCACAATTATAATCACGGAGAAAAAAAAATCTAGATGCCATGCAGCAGTGGTGATTGAAAATGTTGGCTGGCGAACATTTTCGTAAGTTATATCATAGTTGCCCCCCCCCCCTACATTTTTTACCTCGACACGAAGGTTTGCATTTTTGCTAGTTTCATTCCTGGATATGATATATTTTATTAGTATCCGGTAAATTAAATTTAAATAATCAGAATACACATGCTGTGAACTGTTCCCTCAAAGCAGCGCGAGTGAGCGGCCACGTACAATTTCAAATCCTTCCGCGCACAATGTGAAAAGATTAAAAGGTCGCAGAACAAATAAAAAGAAAACTTAACGGTAAAATATCAGTTTAAAATAATCCAGAATAAAAAGCAAAACTAAAATTCGAAAGTAATAAAAATATATTTTCCCAGGGGAAAAAAATGAGAACCTGTGCGATAAACGCCAATCACCCTTGTCCACTCCTCTGCCGAAGAAAACAATCTCCACTTAATTTATGGTTGTTTCTCAAGAGAAATTTCAGCTGCTTAGAAGCAGTAAAATTTAGAGGGAATATTGATACTGGTTAAAAAGGAGTGCCTATTTACCAATTTCCTGCGAAACTTTTTGTGTATCATTGAACAAATACCTACGGGAAAATTGCCCAAAATTTAAAAAAATATATGGGCAGACTCCCCACAGCATTTTTACATAAATATCATTGCTTAACTTCAATTCTATGTTTTATTCGAAAGATAACGAGCTAGTGATAAAGTCTAAATTTGAGGACAAGGTGCTATATAGCTTTAGTTTTGGGGATGTAAATCACTTACAGTTTCTGTTATTTTCTTCACAATTGTTAACGAAATGTGACAAATAAAAATATAGACTTAGGATGAGTATTTCGAGAAAGGTAATGGCCAGAGATCGAAAACTGGAATGAGAGAATCGTAAATTCCTGTGAGTTAAGAAGTTTGCAAATCTTTGCAATTACCACACATTGCAGAATGATAGGAATTATAACATCAAAATAATTAAAGTTACAGGAGCGTTTCTCTGATATTCTTGGTTACCGAAATGAGTTATCATAGATAAAACTGATTTGCAGTGGTGAAATCAGAGTTTTAATATTTCAGGGACCGGACGACAGTGTAAGAATATTGCTTTGCAAACATTATTACATTCTTAATCGAAATTTTTTTCAATGCTTTAAACTTTTTCGAAACATACAATTTCCAAATAAGGTGAATGTAGGAGTGGTGGTGGGGAGAAGACGGGGGTGGTGGGGGGGGGGGGTGGATGAGAATTTGAGAATATTTTGTTTTCCAAAAAGAGCATTGAATGATTTCGTTTCTTTTTCTTGAGGGTATCTTTAGCATTCATTCCCAGGCAGAAAAAAAAAAAAATCGCTGAACATATTGTTTCACATAAATTCCACAACACTGCAGTTTTTTTTCCAGTTTCATCCATATTTTTTCTGTTTATAATTTAAATTGTCATTTTTCATATCTTGTCTGATCGCGTACCCCATGAGAGCCGGGATCCCGGGAATCTGCCCCCCCCCTCTCCTTCCTTTTCTTCCCAGGGTTGAGGATTGATTGTGGGTGCTCGTCTGGCTGGAGCGACGATTTTGAAAACAGCAAGACGGACTGGTTTCTCAAACGGTTAGATATCCTGGGTATTTAACCGGTGGAAAAATAATCCACATTTGCTTGTCTGAGGGGTAACTCTGCTTCGTCGTCATCTGAGAAGGCCTATATGGAGAAACAGGACTTCTTGTGTGCAGCAATTGACAGAATCATTCAATGAAGGCTGTTCCCGACCCATGTCTCAGCAAACTATGCGCAGTGAATTGAAGAGGATCGGCATTGGCAGTTGTATGCCTATACGGAAGACACTGATTTCTGCAAAGAACCGGAAAGTTCGTCATCAGTGGTGTCAGGAATACCGTGACTGGACACTCGAAGACTGAAAAAAGTCATGTGGTCTGACGAGTCTCGGTGCACCTTTTCCTGTACCGACGATAGGTGGAGAGGTTGGTGGGAGCCCCATGAAGTAATGGACCTAGCTTGTCTAGTAAACAGAACTCAAGGTTTTGGAGGTGATGGCATAGTGTGAGGCACGCTCTGTTGATACAGAATGCGTCCGCTGATATTGCTGGAAGGGCGGGAGTGTCCTGCAAGGAATATCTGAACACTGTTGCCAATCAAGTCCGTTCTGTTATGTTGACTTTTTATCCCACAGGTGACGGCTGTTTCAAGGACAACAATTATTATCTATCGCGCAAGATGTGTTCAGCAGTTGTTCAGGGAGCATGACTGCAAATCCGCCATCATCCCTGACCATCACAAAGCCCGGATCTGAACCTCATTGATGTATGGGGCATGATTGAAAAATGGATCTGGATGAAAAGTCCTCTTCCATCAAACTGAGCCAGTTAAAGGACTGTCTGGTGAACTCCTAGTATGCGGTAGACGTAGATTCACTACACCACTTTGTGGAATCTATGCCAAATCGCATACGTGCTCTAATTAGGGCTAAAGAGGTCCAGTCCGATATTGAACAAAAGTTTCTAATTCAGTGGCTTTTATGTGTATATTCAATTAATACTACATACAGTGTGTATCTGAAAACTTTTTTTTTTTTTTTTTTTACTGAGGATAACCCAGGAGGTTAGAATAAGATATCTGGAGGTGCTTTCATCAATGGAGCAGTGCTACTATGCATGAAGCTTATACAATGTAACTGCGAGAGATCACAATTAAAGTGTAAGCAAGCTGATAGTTTTCATGGCTACTGCAATGCAATTTGTTCTGGCCGATTCGGATACTTTCGTCGTAAATGTTTCTATTTTTGTATCGTAACTTCTTCCTGATGTGTGAGAAAACGCTAGATTTATAAAATTCTTAAATATTTTGAGGCACTTTCATATTTCTATTTTAAATTGAAATACATGAAACGTCACTGAAATGTCAAAACAAATAAATACTCGTCTGCATAGTGTAGCTCTCTCCGGTGTGATATCAACATGATTTCTGCGGTAAAAGAAACACGTAATTTAAAAATATCACACAGTTGAAACTGCATGGAACTCCGTAGGGTATCATGCAATCAACATAAAAAATCCCACACTTTGTGGCTTCACGGTTAAGAGGCCAGGGTGTCTCCAGAAGCCTTATTTCAACCTCCTTGGGGATCACATTATCACTATAGTGCTAAATCTGTACGAAACGGATTTTTTTTGTTAAAGTTTCTACCAAGCACTTCAAAATATTGCTCCGCTTCCATGCATTACTTAGCCTTCTAATTCCGTCTTCCACCTCAGAACGTCTGGCCTCGCCAATGAACGAGAGATCCCGAATTCTTAAGGAGAGTCCTCGAATTTACTAACCTCAGAAACATCTGTTTGGGAACTCGAATTGTTCTTGAATTTGATGTTTGTCCTCAAATCTAGACTTTATCACTAGCTCGTGATCTTTCTAATAAAAAATATTCTTAAAAATAGTTTTCGTTGTACCCATCTGCCAACATGCTTATTATAAAGAAAAAATGTTGGCTGTGTTTTTTTGTTGTTGTTTTGTTTCAGGGTTTAACGGCCACCGTGAGCAGCTACTTTAAGTAGAAAATAGTAACACTATACTAGTGATCCGATTTATTAGCATAGAAAAATATACATAAGCGTTTCCAACCTTTCGCACATCATTGAAAAAGCTATCTGGTTGACGTGCGAAAGCTTGGAAACGCTTATGTATATTTTTCTACGCCAATAAATTGGATCACTAGTATAGTGTTACTATTTTCTAAATAATTGTTCCAAGAAAGGGACAGGGTCGGTGCCATAAGACAGATACACCACTCTTGTTTCATCTGGGATTCGAATCTGTACCCACTGAGAATTAAGAAACAACCAGTTCTATAAATTATTACTTCTAAAATGCTGATCATTCTGTTTTGCATAATAAATACAGTAGAATGAAGAGTTGTAAATAGCAAACGTTGCGACTGATGATTATATATATATATATGGGATGTAAGGTCAGGTGATGCGTAACATCACAGCCTCTCCTTGACAAATGTCAACCCCGCCTTCTCGTGGTACATCCTGTTCCCACTAAAGGGGCTCTGACGACCGCCAATAGCGGTATAACTATACCATCGGGATTAGAGGAAATGCTATCCCACACTCACCAACCCGCTTGGCCAGCGTGGTGAGTTATGGTCAAACCCCTCCAAAATGACTCCACAACTTAAATCTTGGCCCTCAGTCTCCGGCAGCTGGAATGTACCTGGCCAAGGCAGCGGCCAGTGCGACATGAAGGCAGAGGGTGCTAAGAATTCCCGGAGGACCGGACTAGGCTGCCATCTGATGCTGACCTTGGCTACATATAACGGACGCTCCCTATCTTCTGAATCAAGGCTTCTTGAATTGGAAGAGGAACTACAAAGGATCAAGTGGGACATCGTGGGGCTAAGTGAGGTTAGGAGAAAAGGAGAAGATCTCATTGAACTGAAAAGTGGACATCTCTTCTACTATCGTGGGACAGATACTGGCAGAACTAGTGGTGTTGGATTTATAATAAACAAGAAACTGAAGGATAAAGTTGTAGAAGTTGAAAGTTCCTCTGACAGAGCTTCACGACTCGTTATCCAACTCTCGAGAAGGTACCAGGCTCAGATTATTCAAACTTATGCACCCACCACAAGTCATCCTGAAGAAGAAATTGAAGAATTTTATGAGGAAATTCGTCATCTAAATAATAAAGGTAAGCAGCACTTGAAGATAATTATGGGAGATTTCAATGCAAAAATAGGGCAACGGCAACAGAATGAAACTTCAGTAGGTAAATTCGGTCACGGCAACAGAAACCAGCGTGGAAATACTCTCGTAGAGTTTGCAGAGGCAGAAGGGTTTTTCATCTTGAACTACTTTTTCAAGAAAAAGTCACACAGGAAATGGACATGGAGACATCCAAATGGGACGACAAGTGAAATTGATTTTATTATGTGTAACAAAAAATTCGTCATAGAAGACTGCAGTGTGCTAAACAAGTTCAACACAGGCAGTGACCATAGATTGGTGAGATGTAAGATGCACCTCAACACTAAACTCGAACGTAGCAAGCTCATAAGACAAACAAAATGTATCGACATAACCAACCTTAAAAAACACCATAATACCTTCAAATTGGAACTGAAGAACAGGTCCTCTGCTTTAGAAGGCCTAACATCGGAAGAAGTAGATATTTCTGAAGTTAACAGAAAAGTAACCAAAGCTCTTTTGGAAACAGCAACAAAATTAGCTGGGTCTAAGAACAAATTGCATGTGAACAAATTATCAGGAAAAACCAAAATGTTGATGCAAAAAAGAAGAGTGATGAGGACAACTAAAGAAGATGTGACTACCAAAGTGGAATATATAGAGCTATGCAAGACAGTACGAAAAAGTATCACTGAAGACGTAAGGAAATTCAACTGTGAACTAGTGAGGAAAGCAATTGAAAACAACCAAAGCCTAAAGATGGCAAAGGGACATCTCAGTAAGGGAAAAAAACAGATTATGGCACTGAGAAAAAAAGATGGTTCTGTAACAAGAAATAGAGGCGAAATTTTGACAAGAGTGAAAGATTTCTACTCCAAATTATATGAAAGGGATGATACATGTACTCCAGACATCATGAAAGGTACCAGTACCAGAGTTCTTCCAGTCCTTCCAGCAGAAGTTGCACATGCAATCAAGAACATGAAGCGGGGAAAAGCTCCAGGAGAAGATGGAATTACTGTAGACATCATACAAGAAGCAAGTGGAGAAATCGAAACAGTACTCGCCCAAATTTTCACTCGATGCCTTAATGAAGGGAAAATTCCTGAAGATTGGAACAACGCTACAATGATCTTGCTACATAAAAAAGGTGACATTGAGGATCTCAGGAACTACAGACCTATCAGCCTCCTATCAGTGGTTTATAAATTCTTCACTAAAGTTCTTTCACACCGCTTGAAGGTGACACTGGACATGGCTCAACCGAGAGAACAAGCTGGATTCAGGAGTGGCTACAGCACAATAGATCATATCCACGTACTGAGAGAACTAATTGAAAGAGCGAGGGAATATGAACTTCCATTGTGCATGGCTTTTATCGATTATGAAAAAGCCTTTGATTCGGTGAAACCATCAGCAGTTGCAATGGCTCTGAAATCCTGCGGTATTGAAGATGCATACATTAATATTATTAATAACATCTATGAATCATCATCATCATCATTGTCAACCATTATCAATCCACTGCTGGACGAAGGTCTCCCCAAGTTTCCTCCACAACGGCCTGTCTTGTGCCAGTCTCCTCCATGTCACTCCCGCATACTTTCGAATTTCATCCACCCATCTTCCATGTGGTCTTCTTCTGGGTCTTTTCCTGTCCCTTGGAATCCAATCTAAAATTTCGGCTGTCCATCGATGGTCTGTCCTTCTGGCAGTATGTCCAGCCCATTGCCATTTCAGGGATTTAACTCTGATCATGATGTCTTCCACTCTTGTCATTTTTCGGATCCACGTGTTCCTCTTCTTATCTCTCCTGGTTACACCAAGCATGCACCTCCATGCTTTTTTGAGTTGTCTGCAGCCTTTGTATGTCTCTTTTAGCTAAGGTCCACGTCTCTGCACCATACGTAAGCACTGGAAGGATGCATTGATCAAACACTTTTCTTTTAAGACATAATGGCATATTGCTCTTGAAAATTATGCTGTTTCTTCCAAAAGCTCTCCAGGCAAGTTTTGTACGCCGATTAATTTCTTTATCAATGTGACCCTCACTTGATATCTGCTGTCCAAGATAAACGTACGTGTCTGTTATCTCCAGCTTTTCTCCATCAATCGATAAATCTTCATTTCTTGTAAAAGCATTGTACATCACTTTTGTCTTCTGAAAGTTCATTTTTAATCCCACTTCTTTACTCTTGTCAGCAAGTCCCCGGATCATACTCTGTAGCTCTGATGGGGTAGTTGCAAAAATGACTATGTCATCAGCAAAACGAAGGTGGGTTAGATAATCTCCATTAATCTTTATCCCTTTGTTTTCCCAGTTCAGTGATTGAAAGACATTTTCCAATGTGGCATTAAAGAGCTTCGGAGATATGGTGTCACCTTGTCTCACTCCTTTTCCAATTTTTATGTGTGTTGTATTTTCAAACAGCCGAATCTTTGCACTTGCATTTTTCATAGATGTTATTAATAATATTAATGTATGCATCTTCAATACCGCAGGATCTCAGAGCCATTGCAAACTGCTGATGGTTTCACCGAATCAAAGGCTTTTTCATAATCGATAAAAGCCATGCACAATGGAAGTTCATATTCCCTCGCTCTTTCAATTAGTTCTCTCAGTACGTGGATATGATCTATTGTGCTATAGCCACTCCTGAATCCAGCTTGTTCTCTCGGATATATATATATATAATCATCAGTAAATAGCAAACGTTCCGCCTGATGATTAGAAATTCGTCATCTATGATTAGAAATTCGTCATCTAAATAATAAAGGTAAGCAGCACTTGAAGATAATTATGGGAGATTTCAATGCAAAAATAGGGCAACGGCAACAGAATGAAACTTCAGTAGGTAAATTCGGTCACGGCAACAGAAACCAGCGTGGAAATACTCTCGTTGAGTTTGCAGAGGCAGAAGGATTTTTCATCTTGAACTCCTTTTTCAAGAAAAAGCCACACAGGAAATGGACATGGAGACATCCAATTGGAACGACAAGTGAAATTGATTTTATTATGTGTAACAAAAAATTCGTCATCGAAGACTGCAGTGTGCTGAACAAGTTCAACACAGGTAGTGACCATAGATTGGTGAGATGTAAGATGCACCTCAACACTAAACTGGAACGTGGCAAGCTCATAAGACAAACAAAATGTATTGACATAACCAACCTTAAAAAACACCATAATACCTTCAAGTTGGAACTGAAGAACAGATTCTCTGCTTTAGAAGGCCTAACATCGGAAGAAGTGGATATTTCGGAAGTTAACAGAAAAGTAACCAAAGCTCTAATGGAAACAGCAACAAAATTAGCTGGGTCTAAGAACAAGTTGCATGTGAACAAATTATCAGGAAAAACCAAAATGTTGATGCAAAAAAGAAGAGAGATGAGGACAACTAAAGAAGATGTGACTTCCAAAGTGGAATATATAGAGCTATGCAAGACAACACGAAAAAGTATCACTGAAGACGTAAGGAAATTCAACTGTGAGCTAGTGAGGAAAGCAATTGAAAACAACCAAAGCCTTAAGATAGCAAAGGGACATCTCAGTAAGGGAAGAAAACAGATTATGGCTCTGAGAAAAGAAGATGGTTCTATAACAAGAAATAGAGGCGAAATTTTGACAAGAGTGAAAGATTTCTACTCCAAATTATATGAAAAGGATGATACATGTACTCCAGACATCATGAAAGGTACCAGAGTTCTTCCAGTCCTCCCAGCAGAAGTTGCTCATGCAATCAAGAACATGAAGCGGGGGAAAGCTCCAGGAGAAGATGGAATTACTATAGACATCATACAAGAAGCAAGTGGAGAAATCGAAACAGTACTCGCCCAAATTTTCACTCGATGCCTTAATGAAGGGAAGATTCCTGAGGATTGGAACAATGCTACAATGATCCTGCTACATAAAAAAGGTGACATTGAGGATCTCAGGAACTACAGACCTATCAGCCTCCTATCAGTGGTTTATAAAATCTTCACTAAAGTTCTTTCACACCGCTTGAAGGTAACACTGGACATGGCTCAACCGAGAGAACAAGCTGGATTCAGGAGTGGCTACAGCACAATAGATCATATCCACGTACTGAGAGAACTAATTGAAAGAGCGAGGGAATATGAACTTCCATTGTGCATGGCTTTTATCGATTATGAAAAAGCCTTTGATTCAGTGAAACCATCAGCAGTTACCACGGCTCTGAAATCCTGCGGTATTGAAGATGCATACATTAATATTATTAATAACATCTATGAAAATGCAAGTGCAAAGATTCGGCTGTTTGAAAATACAACACACATAAAAATTGGAAAGGGAGTGAGACAAGGTGACACCATATCTCCGAAGCTCTTTAATGCCACATTGGAAAATGTCTTTCAATCACTGAACTGGGAAAACAAAGGGATAAAGATTAATGGAGATTATCTAACCCACCTTCGTTTTGCTGATGACGTAGTCATTTTTGCAACTACCCCATCAGAGCTGCAGAGTATGATCCAGGAACTTGCTGACAAGAGTAAAGAAGTGGGATTAAAAATGAACTTTCAGAAGACAAAAGTGATGTTCAATGCTTTTACAAGAAATGAAGATTTATCGATTCATGGAGAAAAACTGGAGATAACAGATACGTATGTTTATCTTGGACAGCAGATATCAAGTGAGGGTCGCATTGATGAAGAAATTAATCGGCGTACAAAACTTGCCTGGAGAGCTTTTGGAAGAAACAGCATAATTTTCAAGAGCAATATGCCATTATGTCTTAAAAGAAAAGTGTTTGATCAATGCATCCTTCCAGTGCTTACGTATGGTGCAGAGACGTGGACCTTAACTAAAAGAGACATACAAAGGCTGCAGACAACTCAAAGAAGCATGGAGAGGTGCATGCTTGGTATAACCAGGAGAGATAGGAAGAGAAACTCGTGGATCCGAAAAATGACGAGAGTTTAAGACATCATGATCAGGGTTAAATCCCTGAAATGGCAATGGGCTGGACATACTGCCAGAAGGACAGACCATCGATGGACAGCCGAAATTTTAGATTGGATTCCAAGAGACAGGAAAAGACCCAGAAAAAGACCACATGGGAGATGGGTGGATGAAATTCGTAAATATGCGGGAGTGACATGGAGGAGACTGGCACAAGACAGACCGTTGTGGAGGAAACTTGGGGAGACCTTCGTCCAGCAGTGGATTGATAATGGTTGACAATGATGATGATGATGATATATACTTAAGAGCAAAACTGAAGACTAAGGAAAAACTTTAGAATTTAAAACGAAAGTTGCAAAATAACCTGAAGATCAAAACGCGCAACGCAGCAGTTTTGAAAATTCAGAATTCACCTTCTATTAAGAAGATACCTAAGCAAAAAAATACATATATAATTTTGACTCACACCAAGTACAACATAGAAAAGGTTATGTATCTACCTGTGTGAGTAAAAGGAGAAAAGATAAAAAATAAAATAAAACGACTGAATGTAGAAGGTGTCGAGAATACTGAGCCTTGGCTTTATCAAGGACCAGCAAAAACTCTGCATTTTCTCACTTCCACAAAGACCTAGTTGGAAATGGGTTTCTGCAAGGCCATAGATGCAAGTAACATTCCCACCTAAAATAGTTTTAAAAAATATATATATGTCATGTCCTCCGCAGAGTTGCATGACCTAGCACTAGTTAACAATTTCGCTTGCATCCATTAACCTTCCTGGCCCGACCCATGCTCTTCATCTGTTACTATTAAACAGAGAGAAGAAGATTAAAAAGAACTCAAGCTGTGAGAGTGACATAATAATTAGAAATAATTTTCAGCTATAACGAAATGCCAAGTTCGTTTGAGAGAGAATTTAAACCTGAAAATCAATGCAAAAGAAATCCAAATTTTTACATTGCAATTAAAAAAGGAAATATTAATTTTTAAAAAACAGATTTTTGAAAGAAAACTTGAGTCTAAAACCCCCTACTCTACAACTTATGACAGCACGAAAACGAGAATAAGTTAAAGACAATAATTAACCAAAGAAAACTTTGTGAAAGTTATATGCCTTAAACAGTTAGTTGCAATATGTACAAAGTATTTCAGCAGTGCTTTAAGTGCATAATTAATTAGTTATTAAGAACTTAACTACTTTGAAAATACAGCGCATAGAAAAGGAACAAGCTTAGCCAACTTCTGTTCCTAGGTACCCCGAAAGACGCGCAAAGTTACAAAGAAAAGAAAGAGTTAAAACCCGCAAAAATGTTAACAGACAAGCCAGTGCCTAAAAGCTGAAAAGCTAAAAATCAACAGAGAAAAAGTACATGAAGTACAAACATTGAACTTATAAAACCTAGAACCCAAAAACAAGGAAGAGAGCTTACCTCTTGTGTGACAAAAGCTTTCTCCTCACAAGAGTAAAACATGGCTGACCTCTTCCGCGAGTTGGCTTCTTTCTGTTTGAGGAGGCCATCAGCCCCACCCTCTCTGCCCCCCAGCGACTAGGGAGTGGCGGAAGAGGTCAGCCATGTTTTACTCTTGCGAGGAGAAAGCTTTTGTCACACAAGAGGTAAGCTCTCTTCCTTGTTTTTGGGTTCTAGGTTTTATAAGTTCAATGTTTGTACTTCATGTACTTTTTCTCTGTTGATTTTTAGCTTTTCAGCTTTTAGGCACTGGCTTGTCTGTTAACATTTTTGCGGGTTTTAACTCTTTCTTTTCTTTGTAACTTTGCGCGTCTTTCGGGGTACCTAGGAACAGAAGTTGGCTAAGCTTGTTCCTTTTCTATGCGCTGTATTTTCAAAGTAGTTAAGTTCTTAATAACTAATTAATTATGCACTTAAAGCACTGCTGAAATACTTTGTACATATTGCAACTAACTGTTTAAGGCATATAAATTTCACAAAGTTTTCTTTGGTTAATTATTGTCTTTAACTTATTCTCGTTTTCGTGCTGTCATAAGTTGTAGAGTAGGGGGTTTTAGACTCAAGTTTTCTTTCAAAAATCTGTTTTTTAAAAATTAATATTTCCTTTTTTAATTGCAATGTAAAAATTTGGATTTCTTTTGCATTGATTTTCAGGTTTAAATTCTCTCTCAAACGAACTTGGCATTTCGTTATAGCTGAAAATTATTTCTAATTATTATGTCACTCTCACAGCTTGAGTTCTCTTTAATCTTCTTCTCTCTGTTTAATAGTAACAGATGAAGAGCATGGGTCGGGCCAGGAAGGTTAATGGATGCAAGCGAAATTGTTAACTAGTGCTAGGTCATGCAACTCTGCGGAGGACATGACATATATATATTTTTTAAAACTATTTTAGGTGGGAATGTTACTTGCATCTATGGCTTTGCAGAAACCCATTTCCAACTAGGTCTTTGTGGAAGTGAGAAAATGCAGAGTTTTTGCTGGTCCTTGATAAAGCCAAGGCTCAGTATTCTCGACACCTTCTACATTCAGTCGTTTTATTTTATTTTTTTATCTTTTCTCCTTTTACTCACACAGGTAGATACATAACCTTTTCTATGTTGTACTTGGTGTGAGTCAAAATTATATATGTATTTTTTTGCTTAGGTATCTTCTTAATAGAATATATATATATATATATATATATATATATATATATATATATCATCATCATCATCATCATCATTGTCAACCATTATCAATCCACTGCTGGACGAAGGTCTCCCCAAGTTTCCTCCACAACGGTCTGTCTTGTGCCAGTCTCCTCCATGTCACCCCTGCATACTTTCGAATTTCATCCACCCATCTCCCATGTGGTCTTCTTCTGGGTCTTTTCCTGTCCCTTGGAATCCAATCTAAAATTTCGGCTGTCCATCGATGATCTGTCCTTCTGGCAGTATGTCCAGCCCATTGCCATTTCAGGGATTTAACTCTGATCATGATGTCTTCCACTCTTGTCATTTTTCGGATCCACGAGTTCCTCTTCTTATCTCTCCTGGTTACACCAAGCATGCACCTCTCCATGCTTCTTTGAGTTGTCTGCAGCCTTTGTATGTCTCTTTTAGTTAAGGTCCACGTCTCTGCACCATACGTAAGCACTGGAAGGATGCATTGATCAAACACTTTTCTTTTAAGACATAATGGCATATTGCTCTTGAAAATTATGCTGTTTCTTCCAAAAGCTCTCCAGGCAAGTTTTGTACGCCGATTAATTTCTTCATCAATGTAACCCTCACTTGATATCTGCTGTCCAAGATAAACGTACGTGTCTGTTATCTCCAGTTTTTCTCCATCAATCGATAAATCTTCATTTCTTGTAAAAGCATTGTACATCACTTTTGTCTTCTGAAAGTTCATTTTTAATCCCCCTTCTTTACTCTTGTCAGCAAGTTCCTGGATCATACTCTGTAGCTCTGATGGGGTAGTAGCAAAAATGACTACGTCATCAGCAAAGCGAAGGTGGGTTAGATAATCTCCATTAATCTTTATCCCCTTGTTTTCCCAGCTCAGCGACTGAAAAACACCCTCCAATGTGGCATTAAAGAGCTTCGGAGATATGGTGTCACCTTGTCTCACTCCCTTTCCAATTTTTGCGTGTGTTGTATTTTCAAACAGCCTAATCTTTGCACTTGCATTTTCATAGATGTTATTAATAATATTAATGTATGCATCTTCAATACCGCAGGTTTTCAGAGCCATTGTAACTGCTGATGGTTTCACCGAATCAAAAGCTTTTTCATAATCGATAAAAGCCATGCACAATGGAAGTTCATATTCCCTCGCTCTTTCAATTAGTTCTCTCAGCACATGGATATGATCTATTGTGCTGTAGCCACTCCTGAATCCAGCTTGTTCTCTCGGTTGAGCCATGTCCAGTGTTACCTTCAAGCGGTGTGAAAGAACTTTAGTGAAGATTTTATAAACTACTGATAGGAGGCTGATAGGTCTGTAGTTTCCGAGATCCTCAATGTCACCTTTCTTATGTAGCAGGATCATTGTAGCGGTGTTCCAATCCTCAGGAATCTTTCCTTCATTAAGGCATCGAGTGAAAATTTGGGCGAGTACTGTTTCGATTTTTCCACTTGCTTCTTGTATGATGTCTACAGTAATTCCATCTTCTCCTGGAGCTTTTCCTCGCTTCATGTTCTTGATTGCATGTGCAACTTCTGCTGGAAGGACTGGAGGAACTCTGGTACTGGTATCTTTCATGATGTCTGGAGTGCATATATCATCCCTTTCATATAATTTGGAGTAGAAATCTTTCACTCTTGTCAAAATTTCTGCCTCTATTTCTTGTTACAGAACCATCTTCTTTTCTCAGTGCCATAATCTGTTTTCTTCCCTTACTGAGATGTCCCTTTGCTATCTTTAGGCTTTGGTTGTTTTCAATTGCTTTCCTCACTAGTTCACAGTTGAATTTCCTTACGTCTTCAGTGATACTTTTTCTTACTGTCTTGCATAGCTCTATATATTCCACTTTGGAAGTCACTTCTTTAGTTGTCCTCATCTCTCTTCTTTTTGCATCAACATTTTGGTTTTTCCTGATAATTTGTTCACATGCAACTTGTTCTTAGACCCAGCTAATTTTGTTGCTGTTTCCATAAGAGCTTTGGTTACTTTTCTGTTAACTTCAGAGATGTCCACTTCTTCCGATGTTAGGCCTTCTAAAGCAGAGAACCTGTTCTTCAGTTCTAACTTGAAGGTATTATGGTGTTTTTTAAGGTTGGTTATGTCAATAGATTTTGTTTGTCTTATGAGCTTGCCACGTTCAAGTTTAGTGTTGAGGTGCATCTTACATCTCACCAATCTATGGTCACTACCTGTGTTGAACTTGTTTAGCACACTGCAGTCTTCTATGACGAATTTTTTGTTACACATAATAAAATCAATTTCACTTGTCGTCCCATTTGGATGTCTCCATGTCCATTTCCTGTGTGGCTTTTTCTTGAAGAAGGAGTTCAAGATGAAAAACCCTTCTGCCTCTGCAAACTCAACGAGAGTATTTCCACGCTGGTTTCTGTTGCCGTGACCGAATTTACCTACTGAAGTTTCATTCTGTTGCCGTTGCCCTATTTTTGCATTGAAATCTCCCATAATTATTTTCAAGTGCTGCTTACCTTTATTATTTAGATGACAAATTTCCTCATAAAATTCTTCAATTTCTTCTTCAGGATGACTTGTGGTGGGTGCATAAGTTTGAATAATCTGAGCCTGGTATCTTTTCGAGAGTTGGATAACAAGCCGTGCAGCTCTGTCAGAGGAACTTTCAACTTCTACAACTTTATCCTTCAGTTTCTTGTTTATTATAAATCCAACACCACTAGTTCTGCCAGTATCTGTCCCACGATAGTAGAAGAGATGTCCACTTTTCAGTTCGATGAGATCTTCTCCTTTTCTCCTTACCTCACTTAGCCCACGATGTCCCACTTGATCCTTTGTAGTTCCTCTTCCAATTCAAGAAGCCTTGAATCAGAAGATAGAGAGCGTCCATTGTAAGTAGCCAAGGTCAGCATCAGATGGCAGCCTAGTCCGGTTCTCCGGGGATTCTTAGCACCCTCTGCCTTCATGTCGCACTGGCCGCTGCCTTGGCCAGGTACATTCCGGCTGCCGGAGACTGAGGGCCAAGATTTAAGTTGTGGAATCATTTTGGAGGGGTTTGGCCATAACTCACCAAGCTGGCCAAGCGGGTTGGTGAGTGTGGGATAGAATTTCCTCTAATCCCGTTGGTATAGTTATGCCGCTATGGGCGGTCGTCAGAGCCCCTTTAGTGGGAACAGGATGCACCACGAGAAGGCGGGGTTGACATTTGTCAAGGAGAGGCTGTGATGTTACGCATCACCTGACCTTACATCCCATATATATATATATATATATATATATATATATATATCATCATCATCATCATTGTCATCCCATATATATATATATATATATATATATATATATATATATATATATATATATATCATCATCATCATCATCATTGTCAACCATTATCAATCCACTGCTGGACGAAGGTCTCCCCAAGTTTCCTCCACAACGGTCTGTCTTGTGCCAGTCTCCTCCATGTCACCCCTGCATACTTTCGAATTTCATCCACCCATCTCCCATGTGGTCTTCTTCTGGGTCTTTTCCTGTCCCTTGGAATCCAATCTAAAATTTCGGCTGTCCATCGATGATCTGTCCTTCTGGCAGTATGTCCAGCCCATTGCCATTTCAGGGATTTAACTCTGATCATGATGTCTTCCACTCTTGTCATTTTTCGGATCCACGAGTTCCTCTTCTTATCTCTCCTGGTTACACCAAGCATGCACCTCTCCATGCTTCTTTGAGTTGTCTGCAGCCTTTGTATGTCTCTTTTAGTTAAGGTCCACGTCTCTGCACCATATGTAAGCACCGGAAGGATGCATTGATCAAACACTTTTCTTTTAAGACATAATGGCATATTGCTCTTGAAAATTATGCTGTTCCTTCCAAAAGCTCTCCAGGCAAGTTTTGTACGCCGATTAATTTCTTCATCAATGTGACCCTCACTTGATATCTGCTGTCCAAGATAAACGTACGTGTCTGTTATCTCCAGCTTTTCTCCGTCAATCGATAAATCTTCATTTCTTGTAAAAGCATTGAACATCACTTTTGTCTTCTGAAAGTTCATTTTTAATCCCACTTCTTTACTCTTGTCAGCAAGTTCCTGGATCATACTCTGCAGCTCTGATGGGGTAGTTGCAAAAATGACTACATCATCAGCAAAACGAAGGTGGGTTAGATAATCTCCATTAATCTTTATCCCCTTGTTTGCCCAGCTCAGTGACTGAAAAACACCCTCCAATGTGGCATTAAAGAGCTTCGGAGATATGGTGTCACCTTGTCTCACTCCCTTTCCAATTTTTACGTGTGTTGTATTTTCAAACAGCCTAATCTTTGCACTTGCATTTTCATAGATGTTATTAATAATATTAATGTATGCATTTTCAATACCGCAGGTTTTCAGAGCCATTGTAACTGCTGATGGTTTCACCGAATCAAAGGCTTTTTCATAATCGATAAAAGCCATGCACAATGGAAATTCATATTCCCTCGCTCTTTCAATTAGTTCTCTCAGCACGTGGATATGATCTATTGTGCTGTAGCCAATCCTGAATCCAGCTTGTTCTCTCGGTTGAGCCATGTCCAGTGTTACCTTCAAGCGGTGTGAAAGAACTTTAGTGAAGATTTTATAAACTACTGATAGGAGGCTGATAGGTCTGTAGTTTCCGAGATCCTCAATGTCACCTTTCTTATGTAGCAGGATCATTGTAGCGGTGTTCCAATCCTCAGGAATCTTTCCTTCATTAAGGCATCGAGTGAAAATTTGGGCGAGTACTGTTTCGATTTCTCCACTTGCTTCTTGTATGATGTCTACAGTAATTCCATCTTGTCCTGGAGCTTTTCCCCGCTTCATGTTCTTCATTGCATGTGCAACTTCTGCTGGAAGGACTGGAAGAACTCTGGTACTGGTATCTTTCATGATGTCTGGAGTGCATGTATCATCCCTTTCATATAATTTGGAGTAGAAATCTTTCACTCTTGTCAAAATTTCGCCTCTATTTCTTGTTACAGAACCATCTTCTTTTCTCAGTGCCATAATCTGTTTTCTTCCCTTACTGAGATGTCCCTTTGCTATCTTTAGGCTTTGGTTGTTTTCAATTGCTTTCCTCACTAGTTCACAGTTGAATTTTCTTACGTCTTCAGTGATACTTTTTCTTACTGTCTTGCATAGCTCTATATATTCCACTTTGGAAGTCACATCTTCTTTAGTTGTCCTCATCTCTCTTCTTTTTTGCATCAACATTTTCGTTTTTCCTGATAATTTGTTTACATGCAACTTGTTCTTAGACAGCTAATTTTGTTGCTGTTTCCATAAGAGCTTTGGTTACTTTTCTGTTAACTTCAGAGATGTCCACTTCTTCTGATGTTAGGCCTTCTAAAGCAGAGAACCTGTTCTTCAGTTCTAACTTGAAGGTATTATGGTGTTTTTTAAGGTTGGTTATGTCAATAGATTTTGTTTGTCTTATGAGCTTGCCACGTTCAAGTTTAGTGTTGAGGTGCATCTTACATCTCACCAATCTATGGTCACTACCTGTGTTGAACTTGTTTAGCACACTGCAGTCTTCTATGACGAATTTTTTGTTACACATAATAAAATCAATTTCACTTGTCGTCCCGTTTGGATGTCTCCATGTCCATTTCCTGTGTGGCTTTTTCTTGAAGAAGGAGTTCAAGATGAAAAACCCTTCTGCCTCTGCAAACTCAACGAGAGTTTTTCCAAGCTGGTTTCTGTTGCCGTGACCGAATTTACCTACTGAAGTTTCATTCTGTTGCCGTTGCCCTATTTTTGCATTGAAATCTCCCATAATTATTTTCAAGTGCTGCTTACCTTTATTATTTAGATGACAAATTTCCTCATAAAATTCTTCCATTTCTTCTTCAGGATGACTTGTGGTGGGTGCATAAGTTTGAATAATCTGAGCCTGGTATCTTTTCGAGAGTTGGATAAGAAGTCGTGCAGCTCTGTATATATATATAGGGATGTAAGGTCAGGTGATGCGTAACATCACAGCCTCTCCTTGACAAATGTCAACCCCGCCTTCTCGTGGTGCATCCTGTTCCTACTAAAGGGGCTCTGACTACCGCCAATAGCGGTATAACTATACCATCGGGATTAGAGGAAATTCTATCCCACACTCACCAACCCGCTTGGCCAGCGTAGTGAGTTATGGCCAAACCCTTCCAAAATGACTCCACAACTTAAATCTTGGCCCTCAGTCTCCGGCAGCTGGAATGTACCTGGCCAAGGCTGCGGCCAGTGAGACATGAAGGCAGAGGGTGCTAAGAATCCCCGGAGGACCGGACTAGGCTGCCATCTGATGCTGACCTTGGCAACGTACAATGGACGCTCCCTATCTTCTGATTCAAGGCTTCTTGAATTGGAAGAGGAACTACAAAGGATCAAGTGGGACATCGTGGGGCTAAGTGAGGTAAGGAGAAAAGGAGAAGATCTCATCGAACTGAAAAGTGGACACCTCTTCTACTATCGTGGGACAGATACTGGCAGAACTAGTGGTGTTGGATTTATAATAAACAAGAAACTGAAGGATAAAGTTATAGAAGTTGAAAGTTCCTCTGACAGAGCTGCACGGCTTGTTATCCAACTCTCGAAAAGATACCAGGCTTAGATTATTCAAACTTATGCACCCACCACAAGTCATCCTGAAGAAGAAATTGAAGAATTTTATGAGGAAATTTGTCATCTAAATAATAAAGGTAAGCAGCACTTGAAAATAATTATGGGAGATTTCAATGCAAAAATAGGGCAACGGCAACAGAATGAAACTTCAGTAGGTAAATTCGGTCACGGCAACAGAAACCAACGTGGAAATACTCTCGTTGAGTTTGCAGAGGCAGAAGGGTTTTTCATCTTGAACTCCTTCTTCAAGAAAAAGCCACACAGGAAATGGACATGGAGACATCCAAATGGGACGACAAGTGAAATTGATTTTATTATGTGTAACAAAATATTCGTCATAGAAGACTGCAGTGTGCTAAACAAGTTCAACACAGGTAGTGACCATAGATTGGTGAGATGTAAGATGAACCTCAACACTAAACTTGAACGTGTCAAGCTCATAAGACAAACAAAATCTATTGACATAACCAACCTTAAAAAACACCATAATAATTTCAAGTTTTAACTGAAGAACAGGTTCTCTGCTTTAGAAGGCCTAACATCGGAAGAAGTGGACATCTCTGAAGTTAACAGAAAAGTAACCAAAGCTCTTATGGAAACAGCAACAAAATTAGCTGGGTCTAAGAACAAGTTGCATGTAAATAAATTATCAGGAAAAACGAAAATGTTGATGCAAAAAAGAAGAGAGATGAGGACAACTAAAGAAGATGTGACTTCCAAAGTGGAATATATAGAGCTATGCAAGACAGTACGAAAAAGTATCACTGAAGACGTAAGAAAATTCAACTGTGAACTAGTGAGGAAAGCAATTGAAAACAACCAAAGCCTAAAGATAGCAAAGGGACATCTCAGTAAGGGAAGAAAACAGATTATGGCACTGAGAAAAGAAGATGGTTCTGTAACAAGAAATAGAGGCGAAATTTTGACAAGAATGAAAGATTTCTACTCCAAATTATATGAAAGGGATGATACATGCACTCCAGACATCATGAAAGATACCAGTACCAGAGTTCCTCCAGTCCTTCCAGCAGAAGTTGCACATGCAATCAAGAACATGAAGCGGGGAAAAGCTCCAGGAGAAGATGGAATTACTGTAGACATCATACAAGAAGCAAGTGGAGAAATCGAAACAGTAATCGCCCAAATTTTCACTCGATGCCTTAATGAAGGAAAGATTCCTGAGGATTGGAACACCGCTACAATGATCCTGCTACATAAGAAAGGTGACATTGAGGATCTCGGAAACTACAGACCTATCAGCCTCCTATCAGTAGTTTATAAAATCTTCACTAAAGTTCTTTCACACCGCTTGAAGGTAACACTGGACATGGCTCAACCGAGAGAACAAGCTGGATTCAGGAGTGGCTACAGCACAATAGATCATATCCATGTGCTGAGAGAACTAATTGAAAGAGCGAGGGAATATGAACTTCCATTGTGCATGGCTTTTATCGATTATGAAAAAGCCTTTGATTCGGTGAAACCATCAGCAGTTACAATGGCTCTGAAAACCTGCGGTATTGAAGATGCATACATTAATATTATTAATAACATCTATGGAAATGCAAGTGCAAAGATTAGGCTGTTTGAAAATACAACACACATAAAAATTGGAAAGGGAGTGAGACAAGGTGACACCATATCTCCGAAGCTCTTTAATGCCACATTGGAGGGTGTTTTTCAGTCACTGAGCTGGGAAAACAAGGGGATAAAGATTAATGGAGATTATCTAACCCACCTTCGTTTTGCTGATGACGTAGTCATTTTTGCAACTAGCCCATCAGAGCTGCAGAGTATGATCCAGGAACTTGCTGACAAGAGTAAAGAAGTGATATTAAAAATGAACTTTCAGAAGACAAAAGTGATGTTCAATGCTTTTACAAGAAATGAAGATTTATCGATTGATGGAGAAAAGCTGGAGATAACAGACACGTACGTTTATCTTGGACAGCAGATATCAAGTGAGGGTCACATTGATGAAGAAATTAATCGGCGTACAAAACTTGCCTTTAGAGCTTTTGGAAGAAACAGCATAATTTTCAAGAGCAATATGCCATTATGTCTTAAAAGAAAAGTGTTTGATCAGTGCATCCTTTCAGTGCTTACGTATGGTGCATAGACGTGGACCTTAACTAAAAGAGACACACAAAGGCTGCAGACAACTCAAAGCAGCATGGAGAGGTGCATACTTGGTGTAACCAGGAGAGATAAGAAGAGGAACTCGTGGATCCGAAAAATGACAAGAGTGGAAGACATCATGATCAGAGTTAAATCCCTGAAATGGCAATGGGCTGGACATACTGCCAGAAGGACAGATCATCGATGGACAGCCGAAATTTTAGATTGGATTCCAAGGGACAGGAAAAGACCCAGAAGAAGACCACATGGAAGATGGGTGGATGAAATTCGAAAGTATGCAGGGGTGACATGGAGGAGACTGGCACAAGACAGACCGTTGTGGAGGAAACGTGGGGAGACCTTCGTCCAGCAGTGGATTGATAATGGTTGACAATGATGATGATGATGATATATATATATATATACTGAAGAGCAAAACTGAAAACTAAGGATAAACTTTAGAATTTAAAACGAAAGTTGCAAAATAACCTGAAGATCAAAACGCGCAACGCAGCAGTTTTGAAAATTCAGAATTCACATTCTATTAAGAAGAGACCTAAGCAAAAAAATACATATATAATTTTGACTCACACCAAGTACAACATAGAAAAGTTTATGTATCTACCGGCGTGAGTAAAAGGAGAAAAGATAAAAAAATAAAATAAAAACAACTGAATGTAGAAGGTGTCGAGAATACTGAGCCTTGGCTTTATCAAGGACCAGCAAAAACTCTGCATTTTCTCACTTCCACAAAGACCTAGTTGGAAATGGGTTTCTGCAAGGCCATAGATGCAAGTAACATGCCCACGTAAAATTGTTTTAAAAATTATATATATGTCATGTCCTCCGCAGAGTTGTATGACTTAGCACTAGTTAACAATTTCTCTTGCATCCATAACCCTCCTGGCCCGACCCATGCTCTTCATCTGTTATTATTAAACAGAGAGAAGAAGATTAAAGAGAACTCAAGCTGTGAGAGTGACATAATAATTAGAAATAATTTTCAGCTATAACGAAATGCCAAGTTCGTCTGAGAGAGAATTTAAACCTGAGAAACAATGCAAAAGAAATCCAAATTTTTACATTGCAATTAAAAAAGGAAATATTAATTTTTAAAAATCAGATTTTTGAAAGAAAACTTGAGTCTAAAACCCCCTACTCTACAACTTATGACAACACGAAAACGAGAATAAGTTAAAGACAATAATTAACTAAAGAAAACTTTGTGAAAGTTATATGACTTAAACAGTTAGTTGCAATATGTACAGAGTATTTCAGCAGTGCTTTAAGTGCATAATTAAGTAGTTATTAAGAACTTAACTACTTTGAAAATACAGCGCAAAGAAAAGGAACAATGCTTAGCCATCTGCTGTGCATAAGTACCCCAAAAGACGCGCAAAGTTACCAAGAAAAGAAAGAGTTAAAACCCGCAAAAATGTTAACAGACAAGCCAGTGCCTAAAAGCTGAAAAGCAAAAAATCAACAGAGAAAAAAGTACATGAAGTACAAACATTGAACTTATAAAACCTAAAACCCAAATACAAGGAAGAGAGCTTACCTCTTGTGCAACTAAACCTTCTCCTCACAAGAGTAAAACATGGCTGACCTCTTCCCTAACACTTCTGCCACTCCCTAGTCGCTGGGGGCAGTGTGGGTGGGGCTGATGGCCTCCTCATACAGAAAGAAACCAACTCGCGGAGATTTTAACCAGAGAAAAAAAAAATATATATAAACTTAAGACTGTGGATCTGTATGATCAGAAAGAGCAGAATTAACTCTCCAGAATACATGAGAAATATTATAAAATACACGAGTAGTGTATTTAATAATCTTTGCATGTATTGAATCACCTTAGTGAGCTTCTATAGATTAATCAGAATCTTATTAATTTTAATGTTGGTTTTACAATTTTTAGTATAGCTGTCCTAGTGATGAATAACTAGTTTTCTTTTTTATCTGTTTTTATTTTCTTTTATAAACAGATTTTTAAGCTTTTTTGTGATTTTGTTTATATTATTTAATTTTTTGTTTTAATAGGACCTTCATATCCATAGCACTAAGGTTCCTTTAGGTAGTTAATAGGCATCCTCTAGCCAACTTCCTTATGGCTTTGATTGGTCAGAATCATATTATTAACTGTGTAGAAAATTAAAGCAGATCTGCCAACCTTACTCTATTATTCAGAATAATTTTTCTTAAAGTTCTTTTGATGAAAGAAGAAGGAATTTCGTTCTCTAGAAAACTATCTAATAGTATATTAATGTGGTAATTGAAGTCCAAGTTGTTGCTGCAAATTCTTGAAATTCTTAGGACCTGAGAAATTAGTACATTCTCAATTACTTTGGTTGATATGTTATTATTCCAGTGTAGATATTTAATTACTTTGAAAGGAAAATTAACTCTTTTATCAAAGAGGCTAATAGATGGGTTACCTCTGTTGAGCTTAATGCTTAAGTCTAGGAACTCAAGTTCCTGATTACTGTGGTTGGTTTTACATAAGTTACAATTGCCTTAGGAAAAATGGACATATGTGGGAACAAAATACAGGGTTCAAAGGAAAGTCCTTATTCAGGGCAATAACTGCGGAAGAAAGGGTCCGAGTGGTACACAAGTTAGGTCTATGTATAGGAAAGAGATGATGACCGATCGAATGAAAGCAATTGCAGCGACCCTAGCGGCAAAGGTAAGAAGTTAAGAAACCTAACTCGCGAACAACGCAAGATAGAAACAAAATTCCATTTACAAAGTTGTAGCGCATCGTCTAATTAGTAGGAAACGGCATATGGTGCGCACGAATTATGTACATAGACGGGTCAAAATGCTGTTAATTTGAAATCGGTAAAGCGGGTGAAACAGAAACAAAAATAATGACACGAGACAGAAGCTGTGTAGGCTTATTTATAACACTGAAAAATGTTTACAGGAGATATGCCTACTTACAGGCACAACGCACATATGCGCGAAGTTAATGTAAAGCCGGTTCGTAGTGGCCGCCATCTGTTGCAATGCACATTCCAAGGCGTGTAAGAATAGCTTCTCGTACACTATCTAGCATGGCAGGTGTCACTGTGTTACAGAAGCACACAGCGCGGTGTTGTAAATTTTACTGACTAGTAGGTTCTGTTGCGTACACCTGTTCCTTCAAAGTAACCCCACAGGAAGTAGTCCAAATGCGATAATTTCGGTGACCGCGGAGGCATCCCACCGTACCGCCATAACCAATTATCTGGTGCCTGAATGTTTCACCCAGAAAACTCCGTAAGTTGGCTGCCATGTGATGTGGTGCACCATCATGTAGGTACAACATGCGCAGCAGATCTCTGAGGGGAAGATCATCCAGAAAGTCAGATATCGGGCCCCGTAAGAGCTGAAGGTACCGCTGACCTGTTAATGTTCCATCGTATAAAATGGGTTCAACTAGTGTGTTTCGCCAAATACCGCACCAAACGTTAGTTGCCCAACGTCGTTGATGTCGAGCAGCTCGTCCCATAGATGGGTTTCTCAGAGCCCAGTAATGGGTGTTATGCCGATTGACTATTCCGTCCCATGTAAAACGGGACTCATCTGTTCACAAGATATCTGCCAAGAAGTTTGGATTAACCTCCAACGTGTTATGTACAAAATTGCAGAAATCGAAACGCCTTCCCTGGTCTCCATCCATCAAACCTTGCACTAGCTGAACGTGGTACGGGTGAACTCCATGCTCGTTCAGGATTTGCCAAACACGTTGTGCTGTTAATCCGCATGCTTCGGCGACTGGCGTGGTACTAATGTTGGGATTGGCAAGGACATATCACAGGTCAGCCTCAGGATGCACTGTAACACCCGAACCCGTAGGTCTGCCCGATCGCGGACGTGCCTGTATACTTTCAGTCCCTCGGAGGCGGCAAACACAGTTGTTAATAGTCGCTGAAGTTGGATGTTGACCAGTTGGAAAACGCTCGGCATACCGCCTTGCAGCTTCGTGGGCATTGCGATGACATTCGCCATAAAACACGACCATTTCACATTACTCAGCGTTCGAGTAGCCCGCCATCAGTGTTTGCAACGTGTACGTTGACTGACATTCAAATCCCCAGCCTCGGTATTTTATCTCACCGACCAGCTTCTACGTCACTATCAATATTTACATACGCATTTGAATCGTTCTCCATCGTGGGCCGGTATTTTGCATTGCCTAACCATCCAGCGACCGCGTGCACTTTCATAAGCATTTTGACCCGTGCATGTACATAATTCGTGCACACCATATGCAGTTTTCCACTAATTAGACGATGCGCTCCAACTTTGTAGTTGGAATTTTGTTTCTATCTCGCGTTGTTCGCGAGTTAGGTTTCCTAACTTCTTACCTTTGCCGCTAGGGACTATCCAATTGCTTTCATTCGATCGGCCATCGTCCCTTTCCTATACATAGACCTAACTTGTGTACCACTCGGACCCTTTCTTCCGCAGTTATTGCCCTTAATAAGGACTATCCTTTGAACTCTGTATACGCTAGTCAATAGAGGGAAAATGACAACGACCCTAATCTTTCTTCACAAGAAATTTATCATCAAAACTAATATGATACAGTACAGGGTTGCTCTTCGTTACGGTATTTATTTTGTAATAAAAATTCAGGTGGCAAGTATTCTAAAAAGGCGCGCCACAACCTGTCAAGGTGTGTCCAGGGCATTGGAGGAAGTTTATCAAGATGATGTCCTCAGAAACATTGGATGAACGAAGTGCCTTGCGCAAGCTGTAGGAGAATCCACTGGGAAGTTATATATGATGTTCTTTTGTTTATTTTGTTTCGTGATTCAACGACCAGAACGAGCAACTCAAAGGGTTATAAAGCAGTCGCCCATCCCTTATTTAGGGCCCTGATTCCAGGAAAGGGACAGAGCCAGCGCTGTAAAACAAGAGCACCATTTATGTTTCATCCGAGACTGGAACGTGGGCATCGTTTGGATGACTAATCAGAAACCTGCGTTTCTAACCACTCGGCCACAGAGACGTCATTGTAGAAGATATACAAAATTCCTGAATCCCCAAGAGCTTCGGCACCCGGCTAGGAAAAGTGCTTAATATCCGTTAATGGCTCTACAGTTTTCAGAAATCCTGTTTGTATCGACCACAGACAGAAAAAATTGCAAGTTAGTGAATTATAATCCAGCAGTGGACCTAAGATGATAAAAATATGGAAACTCACCTTCCTGATCATAGCCTCAACAAATGCCACCTGACAATCCCCTGAAACAAGTTCTTTGTCCTGGAATAGTATAATAGAATTCTGGAGCAACTTATCACCACGAGCTAACAAGACTCAACCTTGACTGCAGAACTTCACAGCCACCTTCAAATAACTTATTCAACGTGGCTGAGAACAGAAACGATTTTGCAGAAAATTATGTCTTGGAACTAAAAATTTCAACGCGAGTCATGAATGGGACATTTTGGTAAAACCGATATGTCTCTTCTTTAGGAAGCGGCCTAGCTATTAACTGAAGCTAAATTGAAAATCATTCTGTATATCATACAAACAGATGTACGCACAGAAAATTGGAGTATGGCTACCGTTTGCACGAAATACGCTATAAAACACTGTCAAAATCATTCTTCCTTTTTGATCAGCCTCCAAACTTTATACGATAGGACTGTCGTTTTCAACACAACTAATAGCGGAAAGGATGCACCAAATATTAGTTTACAGCACCTCAGAAAGAAATTTGAATATATTATTAGATACAAATTCTTGCACACTTTGCTTCCTTATCATTGCCCAATTATCACAGGAGGTAATCTTAATGCAAAATAAACATTATGAAACTCTTCAAGTCGAAACTACAACGCAGAGGTGCTTTAGGATTTTACTTTTAATGGATCCACAGATAATGCCATCATTCTCTCAAGAACCGACTAATTTATGCTGCTATTAAACATCAAACTGAATGAATTGCATTATACATAGAAATTTCGGAAATTATTCTAGTGAGCATATCACAGACCAGTAAAATTATGACCACTGTTTTGTGCTTAGTTACTTGTACAGTAAATTAATTAAGCACCTAACCAGTCTCTAGAAAACCGACCTTGAGATTTCATATTTTTTCCCAGATTATTAGTACGTTATTAATTCGCATGGTCTAGTAGTAGACTATCCTCCTAAATGGCCGAGTGAGTTTTAATTAAACCTAATTTAGTATTTGAAGAGCTTCTCTTGTTACATCAGTAATCTGTTGAAAAAATATTTTTCTTAAGATTCTTACTAAACCATCCTGGAAGCTGCTAAATATTGCTTAAATTAAACGGACTGGCATTTGTCTGATCTGACAGCTATACTTCCAGTTATCTAACAGAATTGCTTGATCACCATTGAGATCACTTAGGCTATATTCTCATTAAGTTGGATTAGGAGAAGACTCACCCGCAATGGTGTTAAAGAATCTCTTTACTTAAACACCGTGTAATAGAATAAACCTGGATGTCAAAGAACACAAATACATCATAACTAACTAAAATTACTAATGGCCACACCGTATGACTGAGGGTGTATATTGTTGAAATTTCCGTAATCCATACCTTTTACATCAAACAGAAGTCATCGCTCTTTCCACGTTTATAAGTGATTCACGGAAAAATTATCATCGGCCACCACCGGTAATCGAACCCGGGGTCTTCCAGCTATGCGCCGGACATGCTACCACTGCACCACAGCTGCCTCGAATTCTCAGACTCACATACGACTAATTCCGCATTACATTATGACCACCATGCTACCACTGCCGCTGTGGTGCAGTAGTAGCATGTCCGGCGTGTAACTGGAAGACCCTGGGTTTGATTCCCGGTGGCGGCCGATGATAATTTTTCCGTGACTCACTTATAAACGTGGAAAGAGCGATGGCTTCTGTTTGATGTTCCTAATCCACGTCAGTTGTGTGTATTAATTATCCATACCTTTTATTTCATTTCACGCATGTGAAATTCCCCATCCGGGTGCTTGAAATGAAAGGTCTTGTTGGTCATTGCAAATGATTTTATCAGTAAGATCCTGACTCGTGGTCGGAGCAAGCTTTTCTTATCCGAAAGGGCGAGATTTGAAATTACGCCCCTTCCAGTTCAAACGTCCCCCACTTTCACTCAAATGCTACTCAGCTTTTATCTTCTCATACTTCCATTGTAGGAAAGTAACATGATCAATCAAAAATCGCACCTGTGGATTTTGATATCATTTTACTAAAAATGTGAAAACTAGGTAAGAGCCAACGGTTGTAAATATTAAGTAAAACGTAAAAGCTATATGAACGCCGACAAAACAGCAGTTCGCAGAAATGCAGAATGAAAAATGTACAGGCACAGAACGAATAAGTATCAGATAGTGAATGCAACAGTTTGAAGACGCTTTCGGAGTAAGGCTTGAAAAACTTCTTTTCAAAGTTAAACGCTGAGACGGGTTTACTGCGACAGAGGACATGTAATTAATAGCTCTTCATTACCACGGGATATTCTGAAAGATCATAGAGTTAGGCCTATCCGCACATTATTCTACGTGCCTCTCTCTCCGCTGTTTCGACCAATTCCTTTCATGCATATGAGGAGTCCACGCCTCATAGAGTATGTTGTTCTGGTTCTGGTTAGCCATGCGGAACACTGCAGGCTGCTAACTAGTCTTTAAAGAGAAAAAAATACTGAAGTGTATAACTTCAGTATTTTTTTCAAAGCAGAAATTTATGAATTTATATATTTCAAAGCCGAAATTTATGAATTTACACCCTTAGTATGACCATTTTGGGAGGGCGAGCGGCCTCCCTCCTCCCCGGTATTTACGGCTCTGCCCTAACTCAATCATTAAAAGAAAAATTTCTCTCTAATGAACAACTTTTCATTGGGTGTTTCCGGTTATCTACCTATTTATCTAAACAGATTTACACATTGCCCATCTTAAAGCACGAAACAAAAAAATGGGCCTAGTTCAAAAAATAATTAATCAATGTAAACATAGTGCAATGTTAATAATGTTATTATTGCACTATGCCATTTTATAAATGGCATAGTGCAATGATAACATTATTAACATTGTGCAATGATAACATTTTATAAATGGCATAGTACAATGATGCGTAGGGAACATGCCTTACAAGAATGAGCCAATATGCATCAAAGAGCGAAAGCATTACATTATGACCACCGGTCTAATGTGATGTTGGTCCTTTACGTGCTGCCAAAACAGATCTTACCTGGCGAGGCACAGACGCTTCAAGATTTCTAAAGGTGTCTTGTGGTATTTGGTACAAAAACGTTACTAGCAGATCTTTTAACTCTTGTAAGTTACGTTATTCAGCCATGGCAGATCGGATTTGCTGATCCAAACCAAACCACAGATGCGAGGTTAGATTGATGTCTGGGGAATTTGGAGGCTAGGGCTATCTTCCTCATGTTGGTTGGGTGGTTGTTTGGTTGTCTGGTTTGTACTGGCGCAAGGTCTGCACTAGGCCAAAGAGAGCCACGTCAGAATATAAAAATAGTAAGTCTTCCTCATGTTTTGTAAACCATTCCAGAACAATCCGGGTAGTGTGGTATGGCGCATTATCATGCTGAAAGAAGGCACTACTGGAGGGGAATATCGTTACCATATGAGGATGTACCTGGTCTGCAGTAATGTTTAGGTAGATGGCAGACGTCATAATTTCTTGCACATGAATGATACTGAACCGAGGGTTTCACAGCAGAACATTGCCAAAAGCATTACACTTCCTTCACCGGCTTGTTTTCGTCCCACGGTGCACCTAGGTGCTAAAACTTTCCCAGGTAAACGACGCACACGTACCTGGCCATCCACATGGTGCAACAGCAAACGAGATTCATAGGACGAGACGATCTTCTTGCAATCATTCAAGGAAAAGTTTCGATTTTTCTTTTTCTTCTTTCTTTTTAATGTTTTTTATTTTTGCGTGCCCATTGTCGGCACTTTCGACGTTGAACCTAAGTTAGCATGGGCACTCAGAGCAGCCTGCGGCTACGCAGTCCCAGTTTCAGCAGGGGTCGAAGTACTCTGTATGGTGACACACTACTCCAGTCACCAGCATTCAAATTGTCTGCGAGTTGTGCCACAGTATCCCTTCTGTTGGCACGTACCATATGAGACAGCCTTTTCTCACCTCTAGCACTGAAGAACCGTGGTCGGTCCACACATTGCTGGCGGTTCGTGGTATTTCCTTCCTCGGACCACTCTTCGAAGGTACTAACCGTGGCTGACTTTGAGCACCCCAAAAACCTTGCTATCTCGGAAATGCTCAAAATCAGTCATCTGGCCATTACAATTTGTTCCTTTGTCTGACTCGCTTAAGTCCGCTGCCTTTCCCATCTGAAGAAAAAGAATAACACTGATTAACAGAGCTCAGTATCAGGTGTTATTTATACGTTTCACGACTTTCACACGCACACTCGTTCACTGCAGTTGCTTCGATTTTCATAAAGATGAGCTGGTCACAATGTTTTGGATCTTCCATGCAGACGCATATGAACCGATATACAATTTCTCAAACATACAACTCCCTAATAGGATAAGTGTTTGGTACACAAAATGCACAGTCAATACGGAATGTAATCTCCTCTGAAAGAACAAACCTGAATTTCCAGGTCATACCGTCAATGAGACGATCCAACAAGTGGGAGGGCAACAATTGCTACAGGCAAATAAGAGCCGTTTTCAGGTCTCGACAGATTCTAGGAGAAATCTAGAGAACAGTTATATTTCTCCTTAGAATATCTCAGTTATTCAACGGGATTAAGGTATAGAGAAAATGCAGGCCACTCCATTAGTTTTATACTTTGTTCTTCAAAATACGAGGAGGGTTAAAAGGCTTTTAAACCCCATAGAATGAATATTGAAATGTTTTAAAAATCAATTTATGCAGGGGGATTCACTCGGGATTGAACACTTATTGTGTGGAATATATGAGACACGGAATATACGATGAACGTGAAACCCGAACGGAGCGGTTCTTTATTTCCTGACGAAGTAGTCGACATGCATTACCTGCGAATAAAATGTCTCCCCGGCAGCTCGGTTCTATCTAGTAGTGGTGGGGGAATAGCGTGTCCCCGCAGACAGTTTAAACGAGGAGGTCGAATGAAAACGGTGTACTCCATTAAAGAGCGTGTGTTCGTTGTTCGTCAGTACTGGGTAACCGGTTCTTTCAAACAATGCCAGAAGGAGTTTCTGAAGAAAGTTGGTGGCCGTAAACCACACACCAGAGCCACCCTTCTGAAATTGGCGAAGAAGCTAGAGAAGATGGGAAGCTTGGTGGATCCGCATACTGGCGGACGACCCCAGACGGCTGAAGACACAATAGAGGATGTGAAGCAGCGGTTATTGGCATCCCAAGGAAAATCTGTTTGGCGGCTATCCCAAGAGACTGGACGATCATATTCGACATGTCAAAGAGTAGCCAAACAGGCGAAGATTAAGCCGTACCGTATCACGGATGTGAACGACCTGACACCCCAAGATTTCCTTCTTTGGGGACTTTTAAAAAGCAACGTTTATGCAAACAAGTTAAGATCGATTGAGGAACTGAAAGACAACAAACATCTCACGAGAAATAGCTGCCATCGACGTCGCTAAGCTACATCGCACATTCACCAATACGGAGCGTCAGGTGAATATGTGCCTGAACGCTGGCGGTGGACGCCTCCAACATCTTCTATGAGACATTCCTTTTTGTCATGGATCAAGGTATGTTTTACATTAATTTAATTCAAATGGGCCTTTGCAATCGTGAGTTAATGAAAAAAATAAATGTTCAGTGCCGAGTGAATCACCCTGTATTTCAACGCAGTTTCCCATTAAGCCAACACACTTTCTTGCACGATCCATGAACTTTTTACTCAACTATTTGTTCGCTGAATTCATCACAGCATTGTCACAGTCGAATATCTGTTCTTTCAAGTCCTTTTGAGATTTGAAAATAGAAAATAATCCGGGGAATAGGGTGGATGAAGTAATTTCTTAAACCCGCATTCACGCAGTGTTTTCTGCGTCCCAAGCGCTGTGTGCGCCTGCATATTGCATTGATGGAAGACTACTCCTTTAGCAAATTTACCGCGCCTTTTGAGCTTTAATTGCCCGTGGAAACGCCTCGGTAGTTTATAATAATACTCTACACTGATTGTACACCTTACTTCGAAAAGTAAACCGTGATCACTTCTTTTGATCCTAGAAAATGGATTCCATGACTACCCCAGCCCACTTCTGCTCTCGAAACTCTTTAGGTGTGGGAGAGTTGGGTTGTTTCTACTGTGCGAATTCTTTGGTTGCTTTAGGGTCGAAGTGGGGCACTCACGGTTCTTCCATAGTGATGCATCACCTCAAAAGTGAGTTTCATTTGCTTCAAAACCCTGCACAGTCCCAAGACAACACTTCACTCTTTCTCGCTTTTGATTTCTAATCAATTCTTTAGGGATAGACTTTGAAGACATCTTTATTTCTAAAACATTTATCACAAAATCGTGAGCTTGTTATTGGGAAATGTTGAATTTTGTCTCAATGTGCTTCAATGTTATCCTAAAGTCCTGCACGAAGAGGTGTCGATACGGTGAAGGCTTTCTAGTGCGGGGGTGCATTTTCAACATTTGCAACCCAGTGTTTGAGAATCATCATCATCATCAATAACAACGGTCAGTGCATTGCTGGTGCTGGGTGATAGGCTTCCTAAGTCCCTCCTATAATTCCTTATTTTGAGCATTTCTCTGTTTCCGCATGATTCGTGATGTAACTTTTTCATCTCCATGTGGTGGTTTCTGGGCTTTTCTGGAATCCGTTTAAGTATTTCTTTTTCCCAGTGCTAGTCTATTCATCTAGCAACATGTCGTCTATTGCCAGCTGAGTGTTTTTCTTTATAAATATGTGATAATGTCTTACAGTTATATGTTATCTAGTCTTCATTTCCGTGCACTTCATCGTCACTTCAATTTTGAACATTTTCATTTTTCTTTGCAGTCTCTATACATTTTTTTTTGTCAGTCTGCTTCTCTGATCCATAAGTGAGCTCTAGCAGGACACTTTTATTTCATACTTTCCATTTGTGACATTAAAGTAGTTTGCTCCTGAATATCATATTATTTCTCTCAAAGGCACTTGCCACCCTCGATAAATACATATGTCTTCGTAAGAAAAAACTATAAGCTTTACTCAATCTGCTTGTATTTTCTACTGTCTAGTGAACATAACACGAGCTGATGCTTTATTTAAGTTCATTGTACTAGTTTACAAAATGTTAACATTAAAAGTTATGGTATTGGATTGATGAATAAGTTCATGCCGTTTCATTGTACGAGTGTTTCACAGGTCAGTAGTGACGGTGCGGAAGGCCAGTTGTATATAAAAATGTAGCCAGTAATATCGTGTATCTAAATGATATTGCGTTGCATGATTGTGGCTAATGGTTTTTTGGTTTTCAGGTCCGGAAGTATGGAGTGTCAAGTAAAGAGGAATGAACATTTCCGACATCTGCTCATCTACGACTTTAGCAAGGGATCCACAGCCGCCGAGGCTACTCGAAAAATTTGCGCCGTGTATGGGGAGGATGCTATTGTTCCGAGGAGAGCCCGCAAATGATGGTTTGAGCGGTTCCGAGGTGGCAATTTTGACCTCAACGACTCTCCACGCCCAGGTCATCCATCTCACTTTGATGAAGATCGCTTGAACCATCTCATCCACTTGGATCCGCGTCAAACCACACGCGAATCAGCCACTGAGATGGACTGTGATCAGGCCACAGTGGTGCGACACCTGGAACGTATGGGAAAGGTCCAGAAATCGGGGTCTTGGGTGCCTCACACTCTCACCGAGGACAACAAGAATCAGGGTGCTGCCATATGTAGTTCCTTGCTCGCCCGTTATCGCGAATGTTCTCAGCAACACAAATCCTTTCTGTCACGTATTGTTACTGGAGACGAAAAGTGGTGACTGTACGTGAATTTCAGGCACAGGAGGGAATGGTTAAGCCCAAACAAGATGCCCACACCACGTCCAAAGCATGACCTTCATCCAGCGAAGATCATGTTGTGTGTCTGGTGGGACATGGAAAGCATTATTCACTGGGAAATGCTGCCGAGGAATCAGAACATCCACGCTGCACTCTATTGTGAGCAACTCCGCCGTGTGGAGGGAGAAATTCAGCAGAAACGGCCACATCGGCGTGATGGTGTCGTTCTCCAACATGATAACGCACGCCATCACAGTGCAAACATGACCAAAATGGCCATTCAGGACATGACATGGGAGATCTTTCCCCATCCGGCTTATTCCCCAGATGTCGCTCCATCAGCCTATCACCTGTTCCGATCTCTGTCGAATGCACTCCGTGGCAGAACGTTCAACAATAATGTTGATCGCCAGAATTTCCTTGAGGATTTCTTCGCAGCAAGACCAGCACGTTTTTTCAAGAATTGCATTGCAGACCTATTCAGACGCTGGGACATCACCGTCAACAATGGGGGGAGGGGGTACATAGTTGATTGATTTCGTTTTCGCTTCTGATGTATTAATACATTCCTGAGTGCGGTGAAGAAAACGGAATGAACTTATACATCAACCCAATATTTGGGCAAAACAAATTTACCGTTCCCTATTGCAAATACGACTTCAGTTTTACTCTATCGAGTAAGTTTTTTTCACAAAATGATGTAGAATATTTAGCAAAGTATGAGCAAAATACTAGGTTTTCAAATAAGAAAAATATAGAAGAAATAATTCTTATAATTGAAGGTGGACCCTTCAGAAACGTCTTTACCAAGGAGAGAGAAAATAATAGAGTGCTCGTCCTGTTGGTTGAGGTCCAGCTGACGTGAAGGATTTTGAACGTCCGACATGATCGCTTTATGACGGGCATCCTCGTGGATTTTTGACATTGATTTCAGTTATAGTGCTGTAGTTTCCCCAAAAAAGAGCTTTATGCCAGCTTCATGTACAACATACATCCGTACAAGTCGATAGAGAGAAGGCTCAGGAATAACCATGCACAGGTATATGGATTAAATTTATTGAAATAAATTTCTATAAATATTTCTTTCCCTACCCTTCTGCTTGTAGTATTATTACAGTAGTTTCCCTTATAGTTTATATGCTGCTTACTACATTGTAGTAAGCAGCATATAAACAACGGTTCAATAGGTTTGTTTGTGATTGTCTTGCATATGATATTAAATACGCAAAAAGTTAAGGAATATAATGTAACAGGGCAAATATTTACTTGAAACGTTTTCAGAATGTATTTCGGACGCCTGAAATATGAGAAAGATGATCCTCGCTTTTAATTTTTTTTTTCTGGTACATAACTTTGCCACCGTAGGGCGTAAATGAAAATGCTTTGCTACCATTTTATCGCTTCTAAACATCAGATTGAATTTTTTTCTTCTCTTCAATGCCATTTACAATGAAGATCATTTTTAGCAGTTCCTTTTTTCAAATAATACAGAGTTTTCACGCCAGGGGGCGTAAATGTAAATCACGTTTCCTCCAATTTATCTGCTTCTGATAGTCCAATTGGAAAAATTCTTTTTGTTTCGGATAGTATTCACGATGAAGAATGTTTTGCATACGAATTCGGACTTTTTGTAGAGAGCAGTACTTCCAGTTGGGAAGATGAAGACTCGATGATGTATTTCTCTTTCTGATGTACTTCGGCAATATCTGCTTTCCTGAAAATGTTATTGAAAAATGTTTTTTCTCTCATATTCCACTCACAAAGGAAACTATTTTGTACATACAGTAGAAGTCCGATATTACGAGTACGGTTTATAGCGAGAATCCCGCTATCACGAGAAATTCGAAATGCACCGTCAATTTGTAAATGTTAATGATAGGAAAAATCCTCGTGTACAACAAGTGGTAAATCTAAGGAGCTCTCGCTATAACGAGATGGCCAAATTCTTTCAGTTCCAACAAATTCTTTCCCTGAAATTCCATTGGAGAGAGAAAACCGCGTGCAGCAGAACACAGAGATGGTCACCAGTGGTTAGTGTGCTTGGCTCTTTGGATGCTGCCCCCGCTTTCTTCCATCCCCCTGCACAACGGTGAGAAGTCGGAACGTTTTGATGAGATGAGATACCAGTGGTTAGTCTGTTTGGCTGTTTGGATTCTGTCCCCCCCCCTTTCTTCCATTCGTTTCCACAACGGTGGGAAGTCGAAACATTTTTTTACGGGCGTACATCGTGTGTTTTGTTTCTCGAAATGGAGAATAAAAGGAAAGGTTTGATTTTGGAAACAAAGTTAAAGTTTTGTATGAATGTGAGGAAAGTTTGAAGTTAGAAGTGAGATCACTAGAAAATTTGGTCTTGCATCATCAACGCTGTTTAGAATTCTAAAGAACAAAGAGTAGATCAAGCAGACGGCTTTTCAGAACAACGCACTGGCGAAATCCTGGAAGTTACGCATTGATGAACATAAAGAATTGGAGGAAGCGTTGTTCACGTGGTTTTGCCATAATCGATCCAAAAACATTCCTGTTAACGGGCCGATGATGAAAGCTAAAGCAAACTAATCGTCAGGCCTTTTAGGCCTTCAGGTCTTTTAGGCCTTTTCCTTCTCAATCCCAGTTGCTTGCACTACAGTTTATTTCGTATTTCTTTTTTGATTTTGTATTAATGCTGTGGCAACTAAAATGCTAATAAATGAAATGAATTAAGCGTCGAAATGGAGATCGAGAATTTTAGTTATTCGGACTGTTGGCTAAACCAATTTAAAACTAGAAAAGGGATTTCTATGCAAAACAAAAAAACAAAAACAAAAAAACTTGGAGAATCAGCTTCTGTTAGCACACAAGCGGTTCAGGACAGGTGCCTTATCCTTTCAGAAATTCTAGCTCGATACAATTCAAAAGTCATTTACAATGCAGATGAAGAGCGTTGTTTTATAACTTGTTGCCTGCCAGGACTTTAATGATAAAAGGCGATCCATGTAAAGGCTGTAAAGAACGTTTAGCTTTTCTATAATATGTTGCACCAGTACGCATGGCAGTCATAAATTAAAGCCATTAGTTATTAGAAGATCACAAAAGCCGCGTTGCCTTCGTGGTGCTTTGCTTCCGTGCAAGTATGAAGCTAATAAGAAGGCGTGGATGACAATGCTGTTATTTTTCAAGTGGATGAAGGCCTTCCACGTTCAAGTTGGAATTGAAAACAGAAAAACAGCGCTATTCATCGATAATTGTCCTGCACATCTGAGTCCCAAAGATGTTCAATTGGATAACATTGAACTGATATTATTGCCTCCTAGCTGCACTAATGTACTTCAGCTTCTTAATCAAAGAGTTATGAAACTGGTAAAGCAAAAATATCGGACCATTCTAGTAAATGATGCAATCAGACGAACGTCATTGGATGATAAACCGGTGAAATTGAACGTCCTTGAGGCCATTAAAGATCTTGCCGTAGCATGGAACGAACAGCCATGATAGCACACTGGCTTCATTACCATGCTGGCTTCATTACCAAAGGTGATTTTTTTTATTGGAGGTTTAACGACCACCGTGAGCAACTCAATGGGCTATAAGCAGTCGCCTGTCCCTAATTTAGGGTCACTGGTTCCAGGGAAGGGAGAGAGATAAGAACTGTAAGTATGGCTCACCATACTTAGTTTATTTAAAAATAACAAATGTGAGACCACACGGCCTCAATTAGTTAAAAATACATACAACAATAACTCTGCAAACACACATGCCCACGCTGTGATAAGTTACAAAATTTAAACGATGGAAACGTGACGATTATAGTCTCACCTGTGACTCATGCAGTGAACAATATATATTTTATACAAGTTACAAAATTAAACTATTATAAAGTTACAAATTGCATTTCACCAGTGTCATATGTTAAATGAATATGATTGACACTGAACCTTCCAATATGGAATTTTGACAATAAGATCACTAAACAAGATATCTACATTTGTAGAAAAGTGTTGCGAAACGAAACTATTTATGACTCCTGTTATGAGTAGCAAACTCACATGTAAATAAAGACAGATATGTACAGAATTGTCGATCTTCCTTGAAACTAATTAGTTGAGTTACATTATAACTAAACATGATCAATCACCATTAAAAAAATGCAAATATACGGATTCAAAATATTATTTTAAACAATTCAAATTTAAGTTTTATGTGTAAAGATAAATACAGACAGCTCACAAAGCCTCACGCTAAAACATTTGTGGCTAGCCGTCTCCAGTCACATGTACACACCTACAGTTCATTTGCGTTCCCACTAACTGAACTAATTAAGTGAGGAACAGTCATACATGATTGATCGCCATTCAATGATACAATGCAAATGTACGTATTCAAACATGATCTTCTACAATACAAATTTAAGTTTAATAAGTATAGATATATACAATCAGTTGACAAAGCATCTATTTGAACATTCGTTGTATGCCGACTCCTCGACATATAAAAAAAAACAAAAAAACCCCACATGATATGAAATCTAAGATGAAGTGAAGCAGCGAAAATGACACAATTGAAGTTTCTCTAGAAGTGCACTATTGCAAACTTCTTACTTTATGATTATCACATATCAGGGCTATGAAAGTGCCTCGGTGTTAGAGCTGGAGGCAAAACCACCTCCTTTGTGGCTCTCCTTCAAAATGCAATGACAAGTAGTATTATTTGACTAATGGTAATGGTTAATAATGAGTAAACTCATGCGTTTTTACGAGCTTAAACTTCTACGTAATTCTGACCAACTGCTGTAGTTAGATTGTTGCCTAACTGAAATTGCGTTTGTTAGGGGCAAACAATGATCTTCAATTTTAGGACGAAAAGCACATTACACACTTATGAACAAAACCCAGGCAAACTGACTATATGCAACAAATTGTAAGTGTTTAAAAAACAAATGGCATTCATAAAGATGGAAAGCACACCCTATATACTATTGGCGGAAGACCAATTCAAGTCGTAATGAACTCCATTTAATCCTCAGTATGAGGAAATATACCGTACACTTAATACACTATAAAGGAAAGATGAACTTGTGACATTACATACACACACACAAAGAAAAATAACAAAGAATCTTTAAACGGAGAAGCAGCTATGTGCAAGCAGATCTACGCTGAAGACCCATGGGCAGCTCACAAAGCCGCACGCATCACCTCTGTCTGCTCCGCTTTACACGGTTAGATGAACAATTCGGTTAGATACTTCATACCAAGTTGATCCCGGGGACCATTCAGAATGAAAGATCCCTTGACTAGAGTTACAAGAGTGGGTTGCATATTCCGATGACAGACGTGTAGTTAATGCATTTTGAAAACGAAGTTGCAAAAGGTTACCCGCTTCAGCAATGGAAGGGGTAGGAGAAATGTGTCTTAATGATTACCAAAATCCATAAATTGAAAATTTTGCCAACACAAAAAAATACGAGCAGATGTTCGGTCGATGCTGTGTAACCCTGTCACGAGTGACCAAATAATTGAACTCATGACGAGAGTGCATGTGAGGACACACTTTGCCTACAAGGATGTTTAGAAGTTGAAATAACGGATCTAATACACAACATGAGTTGTAAATGTGGAAAGTGTCCCCGAAATCACAGCAGAAGGGGCAGTCCGAGGAATTTCTGAGACCCCAACTGGCCAGCCTTTCCGGTGTTGGGAGTCTGTCCATCAAAAATCTCCACTGTATGTCACGCTCCTCCGGGATGCCAAAGGTGCGGTGCGGAGCACTCCACACCGCCCGTTCTACACCCGGGGGAATTGACGGGATGGAAATTGGAGAAGTCGAACCCAACAACAAGTGTTTATAAATAAAACTAGACCGGAGGTGGCGAAGTAACACTGGCCCAGACGGGTGGGATAAAGCAAACGGGAGGGATAAAGGAACTGACGCTTGAGGAATGAGACCTGATGAAGAAACAAAAATTGGAAATAAACGTTTCAAATCAGAATGTAAACAGGCCAATTTGTCCACATTCGTTGAAGAAATTGGAAGTGGTGCGGAGACAAATGAAAGTGAGAGCCATTGGAGATCAGGTCCCACCAGCTATGCAACTGTCAGTATTCCAGCCTTAATCCATTCTGGATACACAAAGGGATCACCTGATTGTTGATAAACTGTCGTGGAGTAGAACAAAGGCTCTTCGAGTAGTTCTTGGAGACAGGTGGGTGGAAGCCTTTGTAATGCCAACTCCCTCCAGAATTTGATGGCTTCTTTTGCGACTGCAGGTAGACGTCGAGGAAGAAGAGTGAATGAATCCATCTTTAATAGCACTTTAAATGTTAGATATATATTGTGCGGAGCGAGAATTGCATCCAGAGTGAGCACAGCCGATGAGGGTGGATAAGAGTATTGTCGGAAAAGAAATGCTAGCCGAGTCGCCCTGCACCGCGGTGCCACATCTGGTAGATTAACTCCACCCCATGGCACCGGCAGCGACAGGACTCTCAGCGCTACACAGTGTTTCCTATGACCAAATGAACGAAGAGATTTCTGAAGTGATTGTGGAAAGAAACGTAGCTGGAAAAACCTTTGACGTCCAATTATATAGAAAAAGGGGAATAAGATAAGTCGCGACGACTTGCGCCCGTCCCCGCACTGACATGCAGTTCCGGACACGTTTCCATCGCGCCAGTAAACGTTGAAAAGTGGAAAGAAGAGATATACTATTGTTGTTAGTGCGGAGCGAAGGCCGGCCAAACGAGACCCCCAGGAAACGCTGAGCGATATTTGACCATTTTGCGCCCCAGGGTCGATCAGTACGGGAGCTCCACGCCCCGCACCACAACCCGGAGCACTTGGCTGCGTTCAGCGCTGCCCCGGACGCCCCCGCATAGTCGGTATAACAGGAAGATAGCTGTGAAAAGGAAGATTCAGAGCAGATAAAGACCGTGAGATCATCAGCATACGCCGTAAGCACGGCCGCATGATGACGACTCACGGGAGTTAATGAGAGTGGGGATGGTGTAAGTCGATTACGGGGTAGGACAAGAAAAGGTTCGAAGGCTAGCGAAAACAGCTGTCCTGAAAGGGGGCATCCTTGCCGCATACCAGCAGAAAACGGTATACCCCCAGACAGCAGTGCAGCAGTACGAACGTGGACAACGGAATCTGTGTAGAGATTTAGGATAATTGAACAAAAACTGTCTGGAAATCCAAAAAACTGTAAGGTTTGAAAGAGGTAAGGATGTGCAACTCGATCAAACGCCTGGCGCTGATCAAGTGAAAACACCGCCAGGGGCTCGACCCGCTGCTCAGCCAGAACGACCATATTCTAAATTAAATTAATTGAATCATGAATAGATCTTGATGGAATTGAATAAGCTTGGTCTTCATGTATTACGTGTGGTAAAACTGAGTTGAGTCTGAGGGCCAGAATTTTCGTGTACAGTTTATAATCGGAGTTTAGGATGCTAATGGATCGCCAGTTGTTCAGGTGGAGCAAGTCTCCTTTCTTTGGCAGAAGGCTGATGTATGCAACCGTGAAAGTTGACGGAATAGGGTGACCATTAAGAAGAGCATTAAAACAAGATTGTAGAAGTGGCAGAAGTAACGGAGCAAAAGCACGATAGAAAGAGGTAGAGAGACCGTGAAGGCCAGGAGCTGAATGTTGATTGAGAGTGGATAAAGCATTTTTTATCTCAACGTCAGAAATTGGGGAAATGAAGGGAGAAAAGAGATGAGACGGAACCTTGGGCAGGTTGGCGAACAGGGGGAGGATAAATTATAGGAAAGTATGGGTGGGTTAAAACGCTTACGGAAGTAATCGTGGATCACAGAACCCAGGACAGTAGGATCGTTAGTAACGGTTCCGTCTTGGAGAGTACGATGGGTGAGAGAGGCCCTCGAATGGAGACACTGCTCAACCCCAGCGAGTGCGCACACATCCTGGACCTCATCAGTGAGTTCCTGGAACTTGAGTCTTCGCAGTGCTTGGCCCTCGTCCTGTTCCAAAAGTTTTCTTAACGCTGCTTCTGTTGAACTATAGGTGGCAGACCCCACTTCCAGACAATGAAGGGTTGCTCGCAATTGTGCAATTTTCATGGAACGATTAAAATTATAACTCCCTGAAAAACGGCGAGCAAAAGCTATAATCTGATTGTTTGTTGTGGTTCAGTGGGTTATCGGGTCGTCAGCAGTATTCAAATTATTTTTTTCTGTTTGAAGAATCTGAGTGACTGTATTGTTGAACTCCACATCTTGTAATAGGTAATCCGGAAAAGACCAAATATGATATTTCGGGATATTTGTGGTTGGTAACATGAAGGAGATTGTACATATGGAGTGATCTGAGGAGATTGTGGGGCGATATTCCGCCTTTTGGACCGCGGTACAAAAATGTTCCGAAACGTAGAATCTGTCAAGGCGAGCCTCCGCCTGTGATGTGGCTACCGGTGACCTCCAGGAAAACACCAGAGTGGATAGGTGGTATTCACGATACACATCGCTTAACGCAGCATAGTTGACTAATGTTGTTAGAGCTGAAACTAAGGCCATCCTATACTCAGTCGAGTGGTTTCGATCTAGATCTGATCGAAACCACTCGACTCAGTATAGGATGCAGGGTACAGTTGAAATCGCCTCCCAAAACAATGACATCGTTGGATGGGATCGTTTCGAAAAGCGTCGTTAATGTTGCGATGAGCGAAAGTGCGTCTGCATTTGAATATTAAAAAGATGAAAAGTTAAACCTGCAACAATGATACTAAGCGCCAAGAAGATGCCTTCAAATCGTGCGTTCTCCCTGATGCTACTAAATGTATACGAGAGTTTTTTATGCACTGCGATGGCAACCCCTGATCCGGGTCGACTCCCATAACAGCGAAAGTATTTGTATGGCCACACCCTCCAACGGTGCATCGGGGTCACAGGAGTACAATTGGTTTCCTGCAAATACAGGATTTCAGGCAGGGTTGGCGAGAGATCCTCATAAGCAAGAGAGTTTGCAAAGGAATTTGCGAATCCTCTGCAATTGAAGGAGGAGAAGCTAAGTTGTTTGGACATTCACCGAGTCACACAGCTGCTTCTCGGTGTTTGATAAATAATAAGAAATTTTAGCTTGGTAACGTGGCAAATACGAACGAAGGCGATGCTTCTGTGGAGTGACTCTAGTAAAAAACTCATAATATGCTTGTAATTGTTTATATCCGGCTTCAAAGTCCACCGGATGCTCTTGATGAAATTGTTTGGGGAAACACTTTTGCCCCTGTTTCTCTGTAAAAAAGTTTTTCAAGATGTCTTTTGAGTACGGTTCTGCCGGGCGTGGACACATGTCCGCTAGATCATTCATATTACAATGCACTGGAATCGGCACTGATGCTGTACTTGCTTTACGTGTTAGTCCGGTGATAACTCGCTTTGAACCAGCTGCTGAAGTGGATGGTCCTCATCTCACTCCACTATTCACTGATTCAGTGGAATGAGCGGTTGTTAGTTTTCCTGATTTTGAGCGCTTATGCTCAGTTATATCAGGCGATGAGCCACAACGCTTTGACATGCTGAGGCAATCTGTAGTGGTGTGCTCCATTGGCTCTGAATCAGCTGGAAGGTTAAGTTTCGCAGACGTGGTGATCTCTCCATCTGTCTCTGGTACTGAAACTAACGAAGTGTTCAGTGGTTGTTCCTCTAACTCTTCAATATGAGTCTGTGTTTCATCACGAGTGGTTCCTCTAGTACCAATGTCTGTGGACTCTTCTACGATAGGAATGCAAATGTCCATGGAAAGTCCACCTTCACTATCAGTAACAGGTGGCTGTTCATTGATGATATCGCTTGAAATTGCAGGTATTGTTGCAGGATGCAAGGGTTGATCGTCCAGAACCTTAGTAGATTTGGAGGTCTCTACAGCCTCATTTCCACCAGCGTTATCCGCTGACTGATGTGCTGTCATAGCTGTGGTCGTTGAACCTAGCGTTGGCTTGGTTGTCGTTCTCTGTGGAGCTGTTGAAAGAACGACCTCAGTTGTTGTTCGATAATTTGGGCATTGTTGCCTTATGTGTCCAGCCGCACGGCAATAATTGCAGTATTTATCCGAGAAAATTTGGAACATGTAAGATCTCGTTCCCAGTATCACAGTTCCTGGAGTTTGGCACTCCGTCTTGGCATCCACAGAAGCAAAGACCACTCTGACCTTTCTTTTGAGTACTGTAACATGCTTGTATGGCGAGTCTCTTGGGGCGTCGGACACTCGTTGGACTGTGCCAAGGACTTTGCACCATTTATTGACTGTAAGTAGTAATGCCTCATCCGGTAACTCAAGAGGTACCGGGTAAAACGTGATCCACACTGGGTGATTTGTCAGGGTTGTGGGATAAAGTGTACAGGATTTGATTGTGATCCCACGCTGCATAACATTTTCAACTGACGATGCTTGTTTAAAGAGCACTGAGATACCTCGAGTGCATCGCGTTACTCCCTCCATCGCCTCCTTCGGAAGTAATTGCTCCAATGCTTCTAGGTACTTTGGGATGGGAGTTTGAGGCAATGCTTCAAAAAGCACAGTACGATTTAATAAGCTCGTATGTTGCCTTCCCACAGGCGAATCAGAGATAATGACAATTGATACTCCCTTCTCATTTGCTTTTACCACTGACTCAGAATAAAGTGCTGAGCGTGACGATGCAGCTGCCGGATTTACCGCTTGCGCAAAACTACGTATAGCTTTGGGCGGAGATTGAAATTGTAGCATTTCCTCTACATTTTGTTGACCTGAAGGTTTTCTCATGTCAGCTACCTTTTTATTTGTAAGTGCAATAGGGGATTTTCTCGTGGCCAGCATATTAGGGGATTGGCAATCCATTGCTGGAAAGGCGTGATTGAAATTGCTTTCAAGAAAGTGATCTTCAGCTGTTTTGTCATGCTTCGGTCGAAGTGGTGACGAAGCCATTGCACCTGCTGTTAATGACGTAGCTTGAAGAAGAGGTACTTCCTGATTTGAAGCAGCTGGGCTGCTGCAACCGGAAGCCGCCATTTGCATTCGAGCAAAAGGTAAACAAACGCCTTGCGAAGTGATTAAATGAGTATAATAACAAAATTAGTGCTTACCAACAGGAAAGGACGACACCGGAGGTTAGTTGAAACCTTCAAACACAAGCCAGGTTAGTCGAAACACAAACACAACTCTATATACTAGAAAATAACTTCAATTTTTCAGGAGCTCGAAATTACGTGACTGAGGGAGAGAGCCAGTGCCGAAATGACAAACACAACGTCCATGCCTCACCCGGGATTTGAACCCAGACCCATCTCGGACGACTGGTCAGAAGCCATCACTTAGACCACTGCGCCACCGGGGCGGATAGAAGCACCTTCAAAACTCTGTTGTGATTACAGATTAGCTTGTTCTGTAGCACTTTGTTTAATTTTCCATACAATCAAACATTTGGCAGTAAAAGATTATGCTTTTATATTTATGGAACAAGGAAAACAACATTGCATCGAATCAATTTTCTCTTATCGCAATACTTTTCAACATGCTTATATGTTTTTTTTTTGCATTTTAAAATAGGCCGAAACTCACAGACAAGCACCTTAGTTTCTACTTTTCTGAATCAGTCATGAAAAGAAGTTGTTCATTTTTAGATCATTTGTGAAAATAGCCTTGCAAAAGCCAAGTATTTAAATGTCATTTTTGAGAAAATTGACTTCCTTTGAGAAATTGACACAACATTCATACGCCCTCTGTTATACAAGCTTTATTTAAAAGCATATACAGTAATTTCATTACTTGAGAAATTTCCACAACAGTCATTTGTCATTTTGCCCCTGCTGTACACCTGAACTAATGATTTATTATTTCAAAAAATTGAGGGGATCCAGAGCGTTGTCTGCGTTTTGGTAGATGGTCACCCATTATGAAAAAACAACGAAAATTCTCAAAAGCTCGTGCACATCTTGTCATATCTGGAACACGGTAAACTTCTTTCGGCGATTTCTTTATTTTTTACAAAATGTAATGAATAGAAAGTTCTTTTGAAGTGTGGAACATGGTTCAGTGCGGCAAAGCAGTGTGGGGCAGAAGACCGAGCCCTACTGAAGAAACACACTCAGTTATGGAAACGCACAGCACTCGCAGGTCGAAGTGTCGCCCGGGTGCGGTTTTCGGTACAAACACAGGAATTCAGACTTGATATTTTTTAAAGTTCCTTGCTTATACAAATAAAGACGTTGTGCATTATACGGTTTAAAAATCACGTGTTCTTCAGGGCATCGTAAGCACCTGGTGTGAGAGAGCTGTCAGAGTTTACGTTCAGTGGAAGGGATATTCGTTTCAGCGAAAAATATAAAACTTTCACTTTCTCTGGTTCTGACAGGAAGAAGAGCAAAGAGCAAAAAAACATAAAGCTTTCATTTTCTCTGGCTGAGAGAGGAAGAGGAGCGAAGAGCAAAATCACAAAGCCTTCACTTTCTCTGGCTCAGAGAGGAATAGGAGCGAAGAGTAAAAGAAACATAAAGCCTATGGCTCAGAGAGAAAGAGGAGCGAAGAGCAAAAACACATAAAGCCTTCATTTTCTCTGGCTGAGAGAGGAAGAGGATCGAAGAGCAAAAGCACAAAGCCTTCACTTTCTCTGGCTCAGAGAGGAAGAGAAGCGAAGAGTGAAAAAAACATAAAGCCTATGGCTCAGGGAGAAAGAGGAGCGAAGAGCAAAAAAACATAAAGCTTTCATTCTCTCTGGCTCAGAGAGGAAAAGGAGCGAAGAGCAAAATCACAAAGCCTTCACTTTCTGTGGCTCAGAGAGGAAGAGGAGCGAAGTGTAAAAAAAACATAAAGCCTATGGCTCAGGGAGAAAGAGGAGCGAAGAGCAAAAACACATAAAGCCTTCATTTTCTTTGGCTGAGAGAGGAAGAGGATCGAAGAGCAAAAGCACAAAGCCTTCACTTTCTCTGGCTCAGGGAGGAAGAGGAGCGAAGAACAAATCCGAACTTTCGTTGTACTCTTACAGGGTTGAACAAAAATCTACGTACACATCGAACTGTTGAAAGCTTCACTTGCTGCCCAAGAACAAGGGACTCTAGAGAAAACATAGGAAAACCCTTGTCATGTAATGGCTATAAAGTGAACTTTTACAGAGCAGTAACTTTCGAAGCAACGATGCCGTAATACAAACTGCACATAATCAAGGAAATCAGTCTTCAGATGTAGCATCACTGCATCAGTTATATCAAATTTCAACGAAAATTTTGGTTGGTGAGCTCAAGTTCGGAGTATTACAGCGGTGAACGTTTTCTTCAGATATGTTAAACTGACTAATTTTATTCTGTTCCTACAAAAAAAAAGATTTTTTTCATATTGATGAATAGGTATAAATGTCGATAGACATCAGCATATCAACGTGAACTGCAGGCATGATATTGGCACAGACAACTCCACAAAAAATTTCGTTTGTGACAGACTTTCCTTCATCTCTATTTGTCCATTGAAGGTTTCCAATCTCTTACATATGCGCGTAAGAGGGTGTTCACACATTTTTAGAAAGATTTTCCAGCACCAAATTGTTTCTTTCTTAAACGTTCTATCTGATAGCCCTTTCTCTGGACTATGAACCTACATCTAAATTTCCAAGATAACAGTACATTTTTTAAAGTTGGTAGTGGTATTTTATTCCATTCCTCTTCCACTACTTTCCATAGTCAAATCATTGTTTTAGGTCTGCCTTTAGAAAGCTCTCTTTTTAGCAGTCTGAAGGCATAATAGTCCATTGGTGACATATCAGGGAACTTTGAAGGAATATAAGCAAAAATTATAGATTTAATAATCGTTTCTTTTTTCATTTTTTTCAAGAAATAGAGTGATCGATTTAGATGTATGACTGGCAGCCTTATTCTGATGGAGTAAAGAAAAGACTCTTTAAAGGCTCTGTGAATAAAGCAATGATTATTCCTCTTCAAATATAGGAGTTAAAACATTATTTAGGTAATACGTAGAATTTATTTTAACATTCTTTTCAACTTTTCTTAACTTTGATTTCCCATTTTACGAGAAAGTATCAATAATCATGAATCCTTTACTGAAATTTTCTTCGGATTCTTGGAACCAAGTTTGTAAGTCTTTTTCAGCTCTTTCGCGATAGTAAATCAATCTTTTTTTTGTTACAGTCGTTTAGGTAGATCGACGCATCATCAATAGTCACAATCAATTTCCATCTGTCTCCAGCTAAGTGATTTTCATAAAGAAGTCTACATCGTGTTCTGCGCTCAGTCACATGCCTAGGCAAAAGGCGGTGATAACTACGTTTTGCTTTTTTTAAGATTCAAATATTTGTTTATTACCTTGTTTACAGTCCATAGAGAGATTTTTAATGACTTAGCGATTGCTCTTTAAGACGGTGGATTTTCTTTAAGACCAAAGACCTTATTTTTGAAATACTCGTAAAAGCATTTACCTTCTTTGTATATTCGTTTGGTGTTCTTTTTTCTGTTAAAAGTAATGCTTGAAGATTTTTCCCACTATTATTAATAATATTGGTTATTTTATATTTAGAAATGCTAATTCTATGATTTTCGCAGCGTTTTTTAATTACAGAAAGCGAATATTCCTCTTCGTAAAGAGCAAAAACATAACCATCCATCCACAGCTTGTTTACGTGCGCTATTTTCTTAGCAGACGATATTTAACTGCGACAGATGTTTCTGTCGTGCTAATCTAACATACTGCTGCCAGTTTTAATTCTTTGAACTTCTATTATTTTCCATAATTTCTTATCAAAAACGTTCTAAATATGTGTGAACATCCTCAGTAGCTTCTTTGATAACCAATGTTTAACCTTATAGCTTTTATGTACTTTATGGTCTGCAGCCTATATTCGGTGGGAAAAAGTCCAGATGACAAAATCCCTAGTACTAAATCAAACTTGTTATCTAGTACTGATTAAGATTTGAAGATATGAAGACATTGAATTCTCGGTGTAAGGAACACGTATTTTGACAAACGTTTCGAACCTGCTTCGCCAATTTCAGATATCTGTTTACTTTTGGTTTTGAAATCAATAGGATTCCATAAAAACGAAGTCGAATTTTACACCACCTGGTAGGAAATCTATGCACTCAGCAACCTGGAAAAGGCACGAAAACTCTTGGTCCAGATTAAAGCAATCGAACGCAAGAAGAATTTTTAAAACAGGACTGTTAGAAGCAAACTTATAGAAAACAAGGGAAATATACTGTTACGACCCGAGTGGGAAAAAGATGTCTGGGAAATCAGCAGAATGTGGATAATATTGAGCGCGATTAGAACTAGTGATAAAAGGATTTTTTCAAACGCCTCTGTATACAAATCTGAAATTTTCTCTAGATAAAATTAAAATTTATGCCAAGTCATGGAAAATGGAAGTAGTGGTCATTGCTGCATGAGTGATATGGATGAAGAATTTTCCAAATCGTACTGCCAGAAGAGCACACACAATTCAAATGCTAATACACCCGCAATGCACCTAGCGTGGAAAGAATGCACCTGCAAATCAAACAGTATGTGCGTTGCACAGATCACAGCCAAAGCCAGCAGATGTTGAAATACCCCCCCCAGTCCGACAGTTAGAAATCGATATGTCGCTGAACTAGGTATTTTATTTTATACCAAGTAGCGGAAAGGATTGGAAATGTATGAATTATTATACACTGGGGTTCAAAATTAAGAGAATTTGCTTATTTTGTCGATTTTCGCAAAAAGTACGGAACCAAAGTACAAATTATGCCGCCGAATAAGAATGCAAATTTGCAGACGTGGCTTTTTCCGCGGTTAGTTCGCTCGTACTCCTCGGCGACATTCGTTGTGTTTCTTGTAGGAGTTGGTTCAATTTCATAAGCAGTCAGGTAAAATGAGTTGCCACGAACGTATTGATGACGGAATAAGGTGGAGAATCGTCGGTAGATTGGAGGCAAAGCAATCGCAAGTGCAGGTTACTACAGAGCTCAATGTAACGCCCAGTGTCGTCTGCAATTCGTGAAAACAGTTTTAGGACACCGGACCCATATCGAGAAGGTATGGGCAAGGTCGCCCAAGAGCCACGACGGCCAATGAAGATCATTATTTGTCACTTTCAGCGAGGCGTCACAGGACTGCTACAGCTGCACAGCTATCTCGTGAGCTGCATGCCGACACTGGAACCCGAGTTTCAAGGTTTACTGTTTCCCGAAGGCTTCGTGAGAGATGGCTTTTTGCCAGAAGACCCGCTGTTTGCGTCCCGCCCAATTCAGCACGCAATAGAGCACGTTTATCATGGTGCAGACAACATCAGTCTTGGACCAGACTTCAGTGGGGTAACATTCTCTTCACAGACAAGTCGCGATTTAACCTGGACACTGATTCTCGAAGTACCTTCATCTGGAGAGTAACTGGGACCCGATACCTTTCCTCCAACATCCGAGAAAGGGACCGCTATGGCAGCAGAGGTGTCATGGTCTGGGCATGCATCATGTTGGACGGCCGTACACCTCTCCATGTGTTTGACAGAGGCTCCATGACTGCTGGGAGGTATAGGGATGAAATCTTACAGCCCTATGTTCGACTTTTCAGGGGCGCAGTGGGCCTTCGGTTCCTTTTTATGGACGACAGCGCTCGTCCACATAGGGCTCACCTGGTCAACGATTATCTTGAAAGCGATGATATTCGCGAGATGGATTGTCCATCCAGATCTCCAGACCTAAACCCTATCGAACATGTCTGAGACGCTCTTGGGAGGACAATTGCAGCTCGCAATCCCCCTCCGAGAACCATCCAGGAGCTGAAAACAGCGTTGCGGCAGGAGTGGGACTGACTGCCGCAGGGACTCATCAACTGCTTCGTTTCCAGTATGACGTCGCGCTGTGAGAGTTGTATGACTGTGAGAATGGGCCATACCCCATATTAGAGTCATTTTATGTTCGATCATGCAAAGTGGATTTTGGAGATTCCTGCGCTGATGAGCCTTACTGACGATCATGAGTGCGTAACATGGCTGTTGTATGGTACAATTTTTTCTCTTACATAACTGTGTATTTATGTACCAAATTTCATTAAAATGTGTCCATTAGTTTTTCAGAAATTAGACAAAATGTGCACATTTTCTTAATTTTGAACATCAGTGTGTTTTTCTTGCCGTTTAGAGCAATAAAATGAAAGAAATTTTTCCAGAAATGACTATAAAAGCTGAGTTATATTACCAAACGCAAATATGGAACTACGTAATCTCACAGAAATATACAGCCACCTGTAGGCAAAACTGCACATCAGAGTTCACCGAAAATGGACGGAAAGCTGTGCACACAGTTTCTGCCCTGGAACGTAGGGGCAGATTGGGACTGCCAAACCAAGCTGAGAATTTTAGTCTTGTGGTCCATTATAAAAGCACACCCAGCTACAAGAGTACACAGCATGAACACCATTCTGTTAGTTCCAGGATGAAAGAGAATTGCTAAAGTATATACTATAAAACGAATTCACTCCTGAACAAATTTTCAACAGCAATTTAAAATTTAACAGTGATTTTTTTAAATATCCATCCATGGTTAAATGTAGCATCAAATCACGCTCAAAACAGGATGTTGCCCCAGATAATTATTTTCCTTTAAAAATTTGGTTATGAAAAAACAAACCAAGAAAACACGAGTCTCCTCAAGACCTTATTTCCAACTAAATCACAATGATAATTCTGAATTATTTGTTTGTATATTGATCGCCTAGTAAGCAATGGTATTGATACCTTCTCTTTAAGTAGACGCTTTTTTAAGTCTACCTATTATTTTGACCCCATGGACCATCATTGCCCATAAACCAGTACTGGTAAATCGGCCTTTTTTAAGAAAAATATCGGTATATCGCTATGGCAGAATCGGTTTGTAAAAATATCGGTATATCGCTGTGGCAGAATCGGTTTGTGGTTAAGGGAGTGGGAATGACACTAATGTCTCCTTCAAGATCACAAAAGGTGGGCAGGACAGACCAATGATCATGGGCTCCAAGACCAACAACCTACGTCTAATTGTAGTTAGCTTTAGTTTAATTAATTTAAAACAACGTGCTTGGTCTGGAGGCACTCTTCTCACGTAAGTACAGAGAATTTTTCTATGCCATTTCAGAGCGAATGCCCAGCATGTATATAGGTAAAGGAAACGTTTTTTTTTCTTTTATTACGAAAACAACATTTTAGACAGGAACAAATCTCAAATGAAGTTAACGATTATTATTCATAAGTACCAAAAATAATTATTCGTTCTTCCCAAAAAATTCAAGACAAAAGCCACTTTCCAAGTGGTCCACCGGGAAATGCACAGGTGTCCCGGTAGGCCAATCCGCCCCTGCTGGAATTCGAAACGAATTCTTCCGGTGTGACTTCTAGATGTGTAGACATTGCACAGAGATTTTTTTGAATCGTGGTCTTGAAACCCAGAGTAAAAAAAAATATATATATATATATATATATGTATGCTTTTACACCAGAAACTGATTGAACCATCATCCTCATGGTTTGGCACTGTGCAGTGAAATAATAATAAAAACAATTTTTCAAATCTGATTTACATATGGGGATATACCGTGTCTACAGTCAGACGGACGGACGGACGAAAGGAAGGATGCTATAGGTACATACTTCCCTCCTCCCCTTTTTTTTTACAACAGACGTGTTAAAAGGAGCGCGCGTCTAACTGATAACAGAACTAGTAAAATTAGCGTCAAAATTTTCCCATTTATAAGATAATGCCACTTATGAACAGGATGAACAAAGAAGAAAGCTTTCCGCATACAGTGCAATACTCGCATGTACTACTTCTTCTGGATGAGAGATTTCGATCGCAAGGAAAGGTCTACTTAAGTATTTAACCGTGGTTGACATGAGAATGGCAAGCATACGATAAGGTGAAAGTTCACGGAATTGTGAAACTACTGGATTAGCAATAAATACATTAAATTTGAAAATGAGTATCGTTTTTACAAAAGACGATACTAATGAAAACGTAATTAACTACTGGTAGCAGTCATTAAACGATCACCATAATTGATTAGAGATCTACCCTGCAAAACTAACATTAATATTACGAACATTTTGATTCAGCAGTTTTGCTTTTATTTAAAGTTACGTCTTGCGGCTGGGAAGGTGCGTTTTCTAACAAATAAAAGTAACCAAAATTTATATTCCGGTATAATTGATATTTCCTACCCCATCGACATTTCATCCGTGTAATGCGCAGTAACTTCGTTCTACTTGCTACCCCTCGCTCAAGGTTTGATACCTTGTTTGCAGAGAACTTATTCAGTTCTAAATATTCTGTCATGTGCTGCAATGATGATACACCTTACCACATTCCCCAACCCTGGAAACTAGTACTTAAAATAAACAATCGTAAGAACTCGAACGACCAGCAACTTCCAAAAGTATCGATCACAGTAACGGTGATCATAACAACCGGATACACATACGATGTCTGTGCACCTCAGACGTCTCGTATTGACACTTACCTATTATATATTCTCATGTTCCATGTAGTGCTACCTAATTTTACATCTGATGATGGGCCTCATGGAGGCTTGAAAGGTCATATTTTTATTCAAGTGTGATATATTTTTAATTGTGTCTCCAGTAAAGTTAATTTTATGAATGGATTATGCGTTTTTAATATATCATCCCTTTTAACTATCGTGCAACAAGGGCAGTGTATTTTTGTCTACGTGTAATGCTCAGAAATCTGATACTGTATTGTTCAAGACAGAGTTAGTGGCGTATACCTGTGTTTTAACCTTCCTTTTGAGTTACTGTGCTGTTATGTAAATTTGGTTTCTTCTCGTTAAATATTTGCTGACTAAACGTCACAGAATTCCGTCTGATGCATTCGATGTTGCCAATCCTGACAGCAGGTCAGAGTGCCATCTATATAGTTAAAGACTGTAGAGCCGCCCCTGGTGGCGCAGTGGTCTAAGCGATGGCTTATGACCATTTGTCCGAGAAAGGGTTCGAGTTCGTACCCCGTGAGGCATGGATGTTGTGTTTGTCTTACCGCACTGGCTGTCTCCCTTCCCTAGAACCAGTGGCTCTAAATTACGGACGGACGACTGCTTATAGCCCACTGACTTACTTAAACCTTCAATAAAAACGTTAAACCTTCAATAAAAAAAAGACTCTAGAGATAGAGAAATTAAGCAGAGATTTATTACCGCCATTTATGTGGACTCTATAACGTACAAGTTTGTCCACGCCGGGAATCGAATCTGGGTCCCCTCACTCCTGAGTAAGTCGCTCTCCCAACTGAGCTACACGGACATGTGCTCTCACTGATATCTGCCTTTATCTCATGTGCGTCCTGCGGGGCAGGTACGTCCGCACTCATTTAATTCATTTGAAAAGTAAGAAGCCATAAAAAAGGTTTGTTTGTTTGTGAGTTTAATGATCACCGTGAGCAGCTCGATGGGCAATAAGCAGTCGCCCGTCCCTAGTTTAGGGTAATTGGCTGCAGGTAAGTGAGAAAACCAGTGTCGTAAGACAAGGATAACATCCATACCTCACAGGGATTCGAACTCGACCCATCTTGGACAAACGGTCAGAAGCTAGCCTTAGACCACTATGCCACGGGTCAGCAGGAAAGTTCATAAATGAGCAAGGTGTCTCTTGATTGGAAACCCTTTAAACGGGGGATGTAGTTGATCCAAATGGGTCCAAAATTATTTGCTCTCCCCAAATAAAAACGGCTTCATAGCGGCCGGGTTTTACGAAAGCTGTACGGCAAAACAATTCCTTCTTTCGACCCTGTCATTTCAGCATTACCGCCCCAAAACCTATCACAGGTGATAACCGCTCCCTTCTAGTCTTTTATTATTTGCTTCATGACCCAAGGACATGATGAAGAACTATCCCCTGACGCGGACATCATGCCACTGGGTAGAATCAAGTGACTCAAACATCTCTCTCTTTTCTTATATTCTACGCCATTGTTATAGCCCTTTTAGCATTAATTTGTCTGAAAGGATTAGTGTTCATTCGTTCCAGCAGCATTAGGCCCACTTCTTAGACAGCTAATGTATTCGTCCGAGCTGATTTCATCCCATTTTGCTAACCCGGAGCCGAATTAACTCGTTCCAGCCGGTTTAAGGATTAATTCATTAACCCTGATTTTGTCCATGACTCCAATCCGTTACTGTGAACTGGTGACATACATTTTACAATCAGTTATCACTTTGAAACGTAAGGCTAATTTTCTCCTTAAAAATTTATTACTTTATCTAAATGCACGTTGGCAAAGTTTTGTACGTCTATTAATTTGTACTTTCAAAATGATGACTTTCACCAACTCTAGAGAAAGATATTAGGAGCTTCAAGTTTCACTCGGCAAAGCTGCTAATCTTCTCACGCAAGGGTTTAGATATATCTACTATAGTGAACTTTGTTTATAGTTCACTATAGTGAACTTTGTTTCTTGTATGTCCATCCCTATTGTTTTCTTCTGTTTCTATACACAATATCTCGACTCATACATTGCAGTTTTGGTGATCTATTGGCAGAAATAACGATGTTTTCAGTAAAAAGAAAGTGGAACAAACGATTTTTACTGATCTTTAACCTTTGGCTATTCAAGAACAAGCTGGCCTTATAACCAAATGGAATGCCCTTGTTATGCATTTCGAAGATTAATCTCCGTCTGGATCACCTAATGAGAAGGCCAGCCGCCCTGGTGGCGCAGTGGTCTAATTGATGACCGCTGATCATTCGTCCGTAAGGGGTCCGGGTTCGAATCCCGGTCAGGCATGGATGTTAGGTTTGTCTTACGGCACTGGCTCTCTCCTTTACCTGGAACCATTAACCTTAAATTAAGGATCGGCGACTGCTTATAACTCATTGAGTTGCTGCTCACGATGGTCGTTAAACCTCCAATCAAAAAATAAATAAATAAATAAAAATAACAAGCTGTATCGGTTGCCAGATGTGTTAGATTCCGGCTAATCATTCGAGTTGGGCCCGGCTAGAAACCTGAGATAAGGCATGCGTAGTGTGTTCGTCCTATTGTGCTGGCTCTCTCTCCGTCTTCCGTGAAACAGTGGCCCCATGTCAAGGACGGGCGACTGCCTATGGCCTTAAAATGCTAAAAGGGATCCTTTAATTCCAAAATAACATCATCATTCAAAGTTACTACTTTTCTTCGTACTTAACTGTAACCATTAAGTCATCTCTCCAAAACACCAGAAAATTACATCGCGCGAGCAATGATGATTCTACACTGAGTTAAAATCATTTGCCCTTAAATTACTGCTAACCCACACGTGGAATTACACATCAAAATGTTGTGTTAATGCCAAATTTGACGACATGCACACTCATCATAAAGAAATCCTTTCTATACTACGCAAGAAAAAAAAAGTCATGCTGGGACATTTCCTTCTGAAGCATCTAAATATTTGCTTGAAGCTATGATGCATCAGCATCGATAACCACCAATGAAAGCAGATCACTTTTCATACAATTGGGCATATCTGACTTACAAAGATTTGGATAAAAGCGTTCGCTCCAAGTTGCAACTTTTCGATCTTCTCATGAGCGCAGCAAATGCCTGTGTTCACATCAAAGAATTTCACATTTACAAGACTTCCGATACAATAACATGCGTATGGTGAGCATCGGGATTATTTCTGGGACTGTCTTTTAAATTCATACATACACGAGCATGTCTCTTGCATTTAAAATACAATTACGGGGATGATATGTCCTTTTAATTCATGTAAAATCAGTTTTTTTGAATGTAACTCAAAATACGCCACCGGCACCATATAGTTAAGATCTTCATGAAGCAAAGATTGACTACCATTACTTTACTCCATTAAGTTGCAAGTGATTGCTTCCATCGAAAGGCGTCGTGTTCTCTTGTTTTAAACAGGCTGAATGTGGTGACAATTAATGAATGAAACGTCAGTGAATAAAACTCCAGATTCGCTATATATGAATGCCGGTTTCTTGGACCACCGAATCCTGTGATGGTTATATTTAAATTAATCGGAAACTTTCATTATTAATTCCAATAATAATGAAAACTTCCCAGTTTATTATTATTGGAATTAATAATAAACTGGGTGGTGTAGTGGTTAGCATACTCGGGCGCTATCTGGGAGACGTGGATTCGATTTCCGCTCCAGGACGACAAAAATTTTCAAGTTTTCGGATATTATCTGACTTAACATCACTGTCATATTTACACCAATAAACGAATTCACATCTTCCAGATTTGAGGTGACAGTTGTTCGAATTCTTTAAATAAAATTAGACTATAAAATCTCTTGCAAACTAAATTCACTGAAGATTAATCCGAAGCAGAATTTTAGCTTGTTGGGATCAGATTTAATTGATGCTTTCTATGGGATTCAGAAACATGCAATAATAATCCCAAGAGTGAGTGAATCTGCTTCTATTATTTTTTGAGACATTCCATGCTAATCTCGATTAGAGTTTTCAATGTGACAAGTAGCAGTCTTTGAGAAAATTGAAAATCGCTACATTTCACACCGGCAGAAGTTTCAGCGGTACGAACTTACAGAATACATTGATGCAAATAAATTTCATGTAAGCAAGACTCAGAATTCGTTTAGGGATTCACAGTAGGTTAGCTCACATGTTACGTGGAATAAAATGCATTTCTTTTTCTTTTCAGGAAAGGGTCATTCCGGTTTCAGTCATACCCTATTCCAGCTTTAATATAATTTTATTCTAGCTTTTATCATAAACCCACCTTTGACTGGAAAATAATGTATCAGCACAGCAGTGTTGTGATGCACTACATTTTGAAACAATACACTTTCTCTTCAATTTACTTCAAACCTTCAAAATGAAACCTTTCTTTGCGTATTATACAGTATAACAATCGTTAAAAAACATAATATTAATTAATACACAAATTTGATAAAACATAATAGTTGTGTTTTAACGTTTGTGGATAATTCATGTCTACGCGATTATTCACCTCTTAAAAAATCTAGAACGTCTCTCGCACTGAGACAGAGTATTTCACACTCCGGAGTGAATGCAAATTATGAACCACTACTGCAGCGCAATTTCATTGTATGTTCTGCAAATTACTAGCTCTAATGCTGGATGCAGAGCTTCCTATTTTCTCTTATGACTGGACTTTTAGTATTGTTTCACTACATGAGCTATACACGCTTTTACACGGAATATTTCGAGCTATTAATTGTGAAAACACATATTTGTCCGTGACGAAGATCGAAATCGCCTTCCCCCCTTCACTCCGTAGTAAGTTGCTCCCCTATCTAACTAAGCTACACGGACGGAATGTATCACTGCGAATTTGTCGTCTTGACACGTGCTTTACCTCTGTAGTGCGTCACATAATTTCTTATTCACTAAAGAAGAAATTTTCCCTTTAAAAAACTGATGAGTGTCCGTAGTTGAATTTCATTTATTAAATATTAACATTTCATATGCCAAACCCATCTCCTATCTTTTTCTTTTATAATTTCGGTTTTCTTTGCCATTTTTAAAGCCCTTTATTTTAACGGCATGCTGCAAGTGACTTACGTTTTTGAGAAAATTTCATTTTTCGAGCTCCACCAATCGTTCAGTATTCTAGGAATGTAGTTTCTGAAATAAAATCACTTATATATACGGCGTGGCTATAACAAGGTACAAGAATGACTTGCTCCATCACTTTTACGCAAAACCTTTTCCTTTTTAACGAAGTCACTGTTTTTGTAGTTTATTGCAAATAACTGCATGTAAAGTCTTATGTCTAAGTTAATAACAATGCCGTATTATTATATTTACATGCCTGTAAAAAATCGGCGTATCGTAAACCGAGACTTGTGTATACCTATGAATAGCTTTCAAAGTTCTACTGGGATAACTTTTACAGTAGTTGCACTTTTTTCTATAATTGTAAATATAATTGTAAAGAAAAATCGTCATCTGTTCGAGAACTTACTTGTTCCCAGAACGCCTCTTTTCTTCTTCAAATCGTCCGCACACGCCGTTAAGAAATCAAGACATTTCCTTGCACTATTTTTGAATGAAACATCCGGTTGTTGGCTCACAGACCTCGGAAATCCGCACCTCAAGTAAAACAATTTGATCACGGTGTTCTGCAGCTTGCTTTAAGCAGCGTTATGAGCGCCATCTGAACTTCCCCACTTACCACCCTTCCCACCCGCTCATATTCAGCTGCTTAGAACGATGACACGCTGCAACGAAAGGTGCGAAAAAAAAGCAACAAAAGTTTGTCCGCATATATGGCATTTTTTTTTTTTTACATTTTCCCTCCATTATCATATGATGAAACACTTTTCACTTGAAGGAGGCTTCTTTTGTTGAAGACAGAAATATACCCACCAAAAAGCTTTTCTGCAGCACGTAACCATCACCTCTTACATGATAGGAAAGAAAGATTAGAATAAAAGCAAATTACAAATTTATATGCTTTAAACAAGATTTCATTACTGTTGTTCATTTACTTTCTTTATTTTCTTGTGTTCTTATCTCAATAGTCAAATGTTTGTTTTATTGAATAAACAAATCTTTCAAGACAACAGCAAAAGTACACATTAACAAAAACGATAGAATGGAATTTTCGAGTAGAAAGAGCACGTCACTTGAACTAGAGAAAGCCTGATGGCGTAAAATGTAGTAATAATCAGATATTTATTGGCGTGTGAAATGTAATAGTAAGGGTTTATGAAACCTCTCAAAATTTTTGTCATAAATAACGGCTTCCGCTACATTGGAAAATGTGTGCAATTTTTTTGTCGCAACGAATTGTATCTGTTACGTAATGGAATTTTTTAAATACATTAAAAATATCAGCCCTGTTTTTTGTAATTAATAGACAAATCATAAAACGCAGACACATGGCGATTTTTTTCATTGGAATTGTTGCTATTGTTCCCAATGAAAGTATGGTGATGCAGCGCGTGGCCTTTTCTAATGAACTGTAAAACGAATTTTGCTTGTGTATAATCCAAGAGAGAAAATTAGAAAGATGCGTAACTTAGTATAAATACATTCGAGAAATCATATAATCGTAACACGCTCTGGTTTCTTTGTCAACACAATAAGTGACAATATCTTGAAGCGCATGAATAAATGCTACTGGATTGCTTGTTATTATAAATACACCAGATCGTGAATACTCAAGGAACGTTTATAGCCTAGTGAATCCGTTTATTTTCGGTGTAATATGCGTAAAGATTCGCCAAGCTTTCACACTCCACTGAGAGGCTTTTTCAAGGCAATGTAAGCCATAAAATGCATTTTATGTACGCGTATAAAATAAAATGCATTTATAACACACTCTGGTTTCGCAGTCCACTTGGAGCTTTCACACTCTACTTGGAGGCCTTTTCAAGGCAATGCAGCCATAAAATGCATTTTATGTACGCGTGTAAAATATAAAATGCATTTATGTCTACATTGCCTTGAAAGAACCTCCAAGTGTAGTGTGAAAGCTTGGCGAATCTTTATGCATATTGCACCACGAAAATAAACGGATTTAGTACGATATAAACGTTCCTTGTGTACTGAATTGCTTGTTTGTTTCTTCTGTCGCATGCATTGTTTAGTTAATTAATTTCAGATATTAGCACTGCAACGGATATTCAACAGTGCATTATTTGCCTCATAAAGAAATATCTCCATTGTAATAAAGTGAAATACCCTATGAGAATATTTCCGCCTTCCAGGGGGTGGGTGAGAAAGGCCATTTTTTTTGCAGCATTCCACTCCGAAATATCATCCTAACAATAGGCACACCACTTTTTTTCCTGTAGAACTTCCTTTCCTCCTTATTACTGGAGAGATCAGGAATTCAAGATATGAACATATGCAAACCAGAGCATTTCCTCGATTCTGTGTAAAAGTTACAAAAGAAATATTTTCATTGTAGTTCCAAAGATACTGCATACAGAGAGAGCCGAAAATAGAAAATTTGTCTTTTCCATTTTTAATGAAAAAAAAGAAAATTGGATCTCGATTGAATGGTTCGTATATCACACTTTCAATTGAAGACAGCATTATATCAACACTTCTATCTTACACCAGTCGCGTAACTAGTCAAGCGCGTGTTTGTATGTGTGTGTCCAGGTGGAGGGGGAGGAGCACTGCACCAATTCCTTTGTAGCCGGTAGTGAAAAGCATTAATAATTATTTCTTTCAGTGTTCGGTAAAAAAAAAAAAAAAAAATGCTGTCAAGCTTTCCCCACCAAAAGAAAAAATACTCGCCCACCCGTCCCCCAATCCTGATTTCGAAGTCTAGCGACGTCCCTACTTCGCGCAGGAGTGCCTCGATATTATTGACATTAACCTCCGTAGTCAATGTCGAAGGGCTCCTGGTACATGGTGCATCTTCCAGACACTCTTCACCATTCACAAATTTCTTGTGCCACTAAAAACTCTTGAACGGGACACAGCATTTTACTAATAGGCTGTTTTTTCGTGCGTTTATGTGGTGCTTTTTTTCAAACTCATACAAAATTTTATAGCTGCTCTTTGCTACAGCTTTAAGGGTTACAGAAGCATGTCTGAACTCTACGCCGCCTACTACAAGAATGAACTAACGAAGAGCTGTAATTACATGTTGTTACTTGAATGACCTGGCAGGTGTTCTGACACAGACAGCTGCATTATTCTGCGTGGATTTGTTTTGGCGCTATGACGTCAGTGGTTACTTTTTGAATGACCTAATTATAGTGTCACCGTACGAAACTCGGTACGTTACTGTACAGGTGATTGTATGATGTCTGTGTATCCGCCTGTGGACCCCTTAAAACAAAAGCTATTATAGCTATCAAGAGTAAATTTTATATTTGGGAGTTTTATTAAATAATACTATAAAGCAATATTGGGTTGCTGCATAAGTTCAAGCCGTTTATTTCACGAGTGTTTCTCAGGTCAGTAGTGACGGTGAAGATGGCCAGTTGTATATAAAAATGTATCCAGTAATATCGTGTATATACAATATATTGCGTTCTGTGATTGTGGCTAACGGTTTTTTGCTTTTCAGGTCCGGAAGTATGGAGTGTCAAGTAGAGAGGAATGGACATTTCCGACATCTGCTCCTCTACGAGTTTAGCAACGGATCCACAACCACCTAACCTACTCGACAAATTTGTGCTGTGTATGGGAATTGCTCCGAGAACAACCCGCAAATGGATTGAGCGGTTCCGATGTGGCACGTTTGACCTCAACGACTCCACGCTCAGTTCGTCCACCTCACTTCGATGAGGATCGTTTGAACCATCTCATCCACTTGGATCCGCGTCAAACCACACGCGAAATGGCCACTGAGATGGACTGTGATCAAGCTACAGTGGTGCGACACCTGGAACCTATGGGAAAATCCAGAAATTGGGGTCATGGGTGCCTCACACCCTCACTGAGGACAACAAGAATCAGCGTGTTGCTATATGTAGTTATTTGCTCGCCCGTTTTTACGAATGTTCTCAGCAACACAAACTTTTCTGTCACGTATTGTTACTGGAGATGAAAAGTGGTGACTGTACGTTAATTTCAGGCATAGGAGGGAATGGTTAAGCCCAAACAAGACGCCCACACCACGTCCAAAGCATGACCTTCATCCTGCGAAGATCATGTTGTGTGTCTGGTGGGACATGGAAGGCATTATTCGCTAGGAAATGCTGCCGAGGAATCGGACCATCAACGCTGCACTATATTGTGAGCAACTCCGCCGTGTGGAGGGAGCGATTCAGCAGAAACGGCCACATCGGCGCCATGGTGTCCTTCTCCAACATGATAACGCACGCCCTCACAGTGCAAACATGACCAAAATGGCCATTCAGGGTATGAAATGGGAGATCGTTCCACATACTGCCTATATCTCAGATGTCGCCCCTTCAGCCTATCACCTGTTCCGATCTATGTCGAATGCACTCCGTGGCAGAACGTTCAACAATGATGTTGATCTCCAGAATTTCCTTGATGATTTCTTCGCAGCAAAACCTGCGCGTTTTTCAAGAATGGCATTGCAAACCTATCCAGACGTTGCAACACCATCGTAAACAATGGGGGAGGGGGCATAGCTGATTGATTTGGTTTTCCCTTCTGATGTAATACATTCTTGTGTATTGCGGTGAGAAAAACGGCATGAACTTATGCATCAACCCAATACATTGCACCTTTTTTAAAAATAATTTTAAGTATTGTTAGTTTAAAAGATTTCAAGCTCCAATGCCCTCTGTTGTGTTCTTCGAAAAACCACAATGAAAAATATACATAATTTGCAATAAGTTCTTCTATAGAAGAAATAGAATGATTACAAACTTATTCAGAAAAATAATGAGCTCTAATAGAAAATAAAATGACTAGTTCACCAGTATTAATAGCATAAAAGAAATCCTTACCGCGCGATTAGAGTATTATTTGATATGTGACTTCTGTTTAGGTGTATATTTAGCTCAACGGTAGCACACGCGTCTCAGTGGAAGCCAAACGAGGCTAGTTCGATCCCCACCAGTGGCAAACAGAAAAAATCTGTAAAAGTCGAAAACGAAGATTTTGCTAAATTTTTGCAAAAATAGAGAAGAGCGAGAAACTGACTTTTCTGAAATAAATGAAATTACCGACTACGGAAAATCTGTCAAAATACGGAAATTAGAACAAAGGAGAACTTTTTAAAACGGAAATTTCGTTAAAAGACGGATACCTGCCGGCAACTTTGTTGCACGTCACTTTCAGGAATTTTCCGTGAATTCACATCACTTATTTTTTTACAATGTAAAGGCTGGGTTAAGAAGGATGAACTCTGTTTCACTCGAGTTTTCCTTCGGACAGATCACTATTGACTAATCATGCCACTGAAGCAATCGTCCCATTGTGCGAATCGTACCTTCGGACGAACTGCCCATTGGACGAATCGGCATTGGACCAGGCGTCGTTGGACGAATCGTACCAGACCCATACCTCGCTTTATAGATGTATCCCGAGGAACAATTGATTAAGACAAACTACCTAATAAAATATTGGACAGTCTTCGGTCTTCAGAACAACAGCTATTCGCCTTTTCACTGATTCGAATAAGCTTTAATAACGTTGCGTGGAAATGCTGGACCACGCATGTTGAATAGCATCTTTCAATTAAACCAGACAGAATGGCAGTAGATCCTGGTGTGTGATGTCCTGTTCGACTTAATTCCGCAAGTGCTCCATAGAAGTGAAGCCTTGGAACTCAGATGGTAAATGAAACAAGGAAAAGTATTAATTACAGTATGTACTTGAAGTAACTCCGTGACAATGTGGCATTGGGGTGTGATACATTCTCCTGCTGGAAGTATCCATCACCACTGCGGTAAAAAATGACGGCTGTTGGATGAATATGATAAGTTATGATGCTCAAATACTTTGGCTATTCGGACGTGGGTCCACTACAATCAAAGGCCTAGAGACTCCCATAAAAACATAGCCTACACCATACGCTGCCTCCGCCAGAATGTGTGAGACGGATTCTAAATTTCACACTCTCTGATTGGCATGGTGCAGATGAAAACGCGAATAATGATTCGCGTTTTCAGGCCACATGACCCTGTTTCAACCACTTACGAAGGTAGATATCTTCATGTCTTCCAAGCACACTGGGAATGTTTTATCTTTTTCGCTGAGGATAGCAGTAATGTATGGATAAGTGTTAAGGTGCCTCCTGCACTGGGATAACGTTTTGGCATTGACAGCTAGGTTTTGTAGACTTTCAATTCCAGGTTTTACAGTTTCACAATCAGAGGTTACTGAAAACGCGTCCGGGTCTCATGTGATTTGATGAAAGACTCCTTGTAACTGTTAGGGCAAAAAGATCTTGGGTTCATGATATTATTCAGAAACTAAAGTGCCACCGGGTACTTCAGTGTACAATAAACCCACATCAATAAAAAATATCATGAACCCAAGATCCTTTTGAATCGGCAGTTAAAAAAACAAAAACAACGCCCGTTGGTATATTGTATGAATACATCTGCATAAAGACTCAGATTCATGTCTCATAAAATATTGTGCTTTTTTTCTTTTTTTCTCTCTGTCTTTTATATTCGTTAGATGATACACGAATCAGACAAACAAAAACGTTTTAATTTTACTTGAAGGTGTACACCTATTATTGCAGTCAGAATTATGCGTTGCTAGTCCAGTAATTTTTAGGTTTTTTTTTTTTTTTTTTTTTTGTAGATAAAGAACCGGCAAAGCTGTTTCTCCAAGCGAACGTTCAAATATCAAAATCTAGTTTTCCTGGTGCATTTTCAGTTAAAAACAATACTACAAAAGTTGTCACGAAGCTATTCTAAATAGTCCCCCAATTCGTAGTTTTTCCTCTGCCCCCCCCTCTCGTGTTAGAACATTCCTTTCCTAAAACTCGTGTTTGGATTTAAATTTATGAAAATTGCTGATTTTCATGGCAAGTTTTCGTGAGATATCTCAAAAGTGGAGTCTTCCACAGACCCCTTTTCAGAGAGATTGTTGCCTCCTTCTTTCTGGCAGGCGGAAGAAGGACGAATAATAAAGAAGGCATCCAAGATGGACTACGGTGGTCTGCTGAGCTCCACCAGATTGCGTCAAAGCGAGATGGGGAAGTGGAGTGAGTATCTAGACAGAAATAGCTCTTGCTCTCGTGAAAGTCAGATTGGTGTTTATCAGCTACAATGCATGACAGACGCACAGCAGCAGCCTCCGTATGATCCCTCTTTCTCGCCACTCCCAAGCAAACATGGTTTCTTCTGCGTTGCATAAGTTTCATTTTTGCTTCAGCTTTGTCGAGTGAGGATATGCATACAGCACAAGTAGGAAAAAAACTCTCTTCAACGCTTCATGGAGTTTTTCTAATTGGTCCAATGAGTAACTCCTCAACTGACTTATGTTTTTCTCATGCTAATCTGAGGAAGACCATATTCACGAAAGATTTATTTTCCTTTTCCAAAAAATACCATGCAGCATTTTTTCAATTGAAAAATCGTGAAAGTATCATTTTAATTTCATAATCGCCTTGTTGTTATAAATGATTAAATTTCCTAGATTTCATACATTAAGTTCGCGAAGAATCTCATAGAAAGTATCTTAAAACTTTTCAGTTAAACATAGAAGAAAGTACACGCGCTTTCGATTTCTATCATAGAATGACAGGGATGTCAAATAATGCAAATTTTGTGTGGCATATTCACAGTGGCATCATGAAATAGTAATGAAAAAAAAATTTAAAGAAACTAAGGAAATGTGGGAACCATCGAATGTCTGCTTGCAATAAGCGCGCCGTTTTTGAAAAGTAAAAAGTTTGTACCTTTAAAGTGTTTCACGAGGCATACCGAAATCCGTGTCACTCAATTAATTCGCTTTTCGGCATCGAATTCTGCCAAATAATAGCATACGCTTCCGCCACCTGACGGGAAATCTGTGCATCAAACAAGTGCAAAAAATATACGTGGATAATCTGCATAGTTACACAATATTTGCAACACGATTTCGAGAAACCGGTATAACGGAATAATGCAAATATATAATATAAACGCTTCACCAACAAACAAAACTGGAAGGGTGGTTCGGAAAACTGTCCATAATTTTGGTCATAATAACAGCAATCCGGTGTAAAAAATACAGTTTATCACAGTTAGTGGTGAAAGTTGGTGTCGAAGATTTCTGAAAACTTCATTCTTATAATTAAAAAACAAAAAGAACTAGGAAGCTGAACATGAGATTTTAGTTTACTCAAAACTGAGGCATTTATTAACATCCTTTCGGAACTGATAGAGCAACACACAAGACGAATGAAAATAAGTTTTGAGGGGAAAAATGAATGGAAAATACATAAGCACAAAATGGATAATTTCTATAAATATTAAGTATTCGTACGCATTTTTACAAATTATTTCCCAGCGAGGCAGTGTTTTTTTTTTCTCTTAAGGAAAGGGATTACACAACCCTCAGCGTTTCAGTTTATAAGCAGTCACCCGTCCGTAAATTGGGCCACCGGTTTTGGGGAAAGGAAGAGAGTTAGTATCGTGGGCAGGCTCATGAGTCATAACTGATCCGGGACTCGAACCCGGGTCCAGCTTGAACGAATATTTCTCGGCCACCGGGGCGCAAAGCTCGGCTTACCTGCTGACAAAAATTCATTGGTCGTCAAATCGTCAAACGTAGTTACGTGTTTAAAAATGTTTTATACCGATATCAGGAACAGGAACTGAAGACAAAATAAAATTACATGGAATGAGAAAAATGGTGCAGAACAAAAGATTTTTACATTCGTCTGGATAAAAGGGCACCGTTTAGAATCTGTATATCAACCAGGCTTAAGTGTTTTAGACGATAAGCGAACTTATTCAACTAATGCAAAAATGAAAGTAAATTAAGCATGGAAAGGATAACGGAAGGGCCACTTGTGCTATTTTTCCTAACCCGTGCGGGGAAGAGAAAAGCAGGCATAAGTAAATTTAGGGCATTTCAAAATGGCTTGACATACATTCACAGTGAAACAAAGCATCTCAAATATCTAGCAAATACTGAAGGAGAGAAAGGAGGGTTGAACAGGGATCACGACGCTGCCTAACATCATCAACAGCTGGTTGCAACATTACATTTTCTTTACTCCTTGGTGCCATGCTCCACGGAGTAGAGAAAATGTCAATCGGATCACAGTTTTCTTTGATGGAATATAATATTACCAGGAGAGTAAGTCCATCATTCTTCTGGCATGTGGCATTGCTACTTCCCATTCCTGGACATGATGCCATCTCCAAATTTCCTTATCATGTCATTGCAAGTGGAAAAGACACAGTGAGCGACATCTCCCAGCATGTTACTTTTTGGTCATCTATCGGTTGTATTACACTCATCGGCCCCCAGCGGAAATGTACGTACCTTAGGAACTATTTTTTTTATCTGGTGTCACTTTCGGGCTTAGCAGTCACTTCTGTTCTTAAACTGATTCATATTACGACGTAGGTGACTTGGCACTCTTCCTGAATTCCATGATCTGAGCTATTTCCACACGACCACGTAGACTGATTATTAACTAACTTTACAAGACTCTATTATAACCACGTACAAATGAGTTAGTGCAATGAATGCACACCGAGTGATCACTAAATAATAACCATCCCTATCAAAAGTGGATCCGGCCCGTTGACCACGTGATTTCCGAGAGAGCACGATTAGTCGACCGACGTAGCATACATAAGGTGTGAGTGGAACAGTAGGTAGTAAAATTCGAAGCGCGATGGGACTTTGAGGAATGACAGATTGTGGGAACTCGGAGAGCGGGTGCCTTGATTTCCCAACGGATGAACTGGTGGGTTGTAGGTCAAACAACGACCCGGAACAGGACAGCGAAAAATTAACGTGAGAGGTGAACGCAGGGTCCGACGACTCGTACAGATCATCAGACGCAGCGCTGTTCAATAGCTGACTACCCAATACAACAGAGGTCAACACGCAACAGTATCTGCCATCATCATACACCCCACACTCGCACGGATGAGCACAACTCCGACAACATCCTTTCCTAACCACGATTCATCGGCGCAAGACACTCGCCTGGTGCAAAGATCATGCAACTTGGACGCCGGATGACTGGATGAAAAAGTCTGCTGGTCTGAGGAGTCGCGTTTTTCCCCTCCACTCCGTGGATGGTTGTGTACATATTTGACGCAAACAACATGAGGCACTACATCCATCCTGCATGGTCGTCACAGTGCAATGGTTGTGTACATATTTGACGCAAACAACATGAGGCACTACATCTATCCTGCATGGTCGCCACAGTGCAATGGTTGTGTACATATTTGACGCAAACAACATGAGGCACTACATTCATCCTGCATGGTAGCCACAGTGCAATGGTTGTGTACATATTGGACGCAAACAACATGATGCACTACATCCATCCTGCATGGTCGTCACAGTGCAATGGTTGTGTACATATTTGACGTAAACAACATGAAGCACTACATCTTTCCTGCATGGTCGCCACAGTGCAATGGTTGTGTACATATTGGACGCAAACAACATGATGCACTACATCCATCCTGCATGGTCGTCACAGTGCAATGGTTGTGTACATATTTGACGCAAACAACATGAGGCACTACATCTATCCTGCATGGTCGCCACAGTGCAATGGTTGTGTACATATTTGACGCAAACAACATGAGGCACTACATTCATCCTGCATGGTAGCCACAGTGCAATGGTTGTGTACATATTGGACGCAAACAACATGATGCACTACATCTTTCCTGCATGGTCGCCACAATGCAATGGTTGTGTACATATTTGACGCAAACAACATGAAGCACTACATCTTTCCTGCATGGTCGCCACAGTGCAATGGTTGTGTACATATTTGACGCAAACAACATGAGGCACTACATCCATCATGCATGGTCGCCACAGTGCAATGGTTGTGTACATATTTGACGCAAACAACATGAGGCACTACATCCATCCTGCATGGTCACCACATTGCAATGGTTGTGTACATATTTGACGCAAACAACATGAGGCACTACATCTATCCTGCATGGTCGCCACAGTGGTAGTGTACATATTTGACGCAAACAACATGAGGCACTACATCCATCCTGCATGGTCGCCACAGTGCAATGGTTGTGTACATATTTGACGCAAACAATATGAGGCACTACATCTTTCCTGCATGGTCGCCACAGTGCAATGGTTGTATACATATTTGACGCAAACAACATGAGGCACTACATCCATCCTGCATGGTCGCCACATTGCAATGGTTGTGTACATATTTGACGCAAACAACATGAGGCACTATATCCATCCTGCATGGTCGCCACATTGCAATGGTTGTGTACATCTTTGACGCAAACAACATGAGGCACTACATCTATCCTACATGGTCGCCACAGTGCAATGGTTGTGTACATATTTGACGTAAACAACATGAGGCACTACATCAATTCTGCATGGTCGCCACAGTGCAATGGTTGTGTACATATTGGACGCAAACAACATGAGGACTACATCCATCCTGCATGGTCGCCATAGTGCAATGGTTGTGTACATATTTGACGCAAACAACATGAGGCACTACATCCATCCTGCATGGTCGCCACAGTGCAATGGTTGGGTACATATTTGACGCAAACAACATGAGGCACTATATCTATCCTGCATGGTCGCCACAGTGCAATGGTTGTGTACATATTTGACGCAAACAACATGAGGCACTACATCCATCCTGCATGGTCGCCATAGTGCAATGGTTGTGTACATATTTGACGCAAACAACCTGAGGCACTACATCAATTCTGCATGGTCGCCTCAGTGCAATAGTTGTGTACATATTTGACGCAAACAACATGAGGCACTACATCCATCCTGCATGGTCGCCACAGTGCAAGCCGGTGGAGGCAATTGTATGGTGTTGGACATGTTTACCTGGTAGCAACTTCAACATGTACCTGAAAAATTAGAATCTGAAATTGAAAAAAGTCAAGATGGTGTGGGATATGTTTACCTGGTATGGTGTGGGACATGTTTCCCTGGTAGCAACTTGGATTTCTGGTGACTGGTGCCCACTATCGTGAATTGCTTGCTGATTCTGTACACCCAGCAATGTTGCAATTCTTCCCGAATAAAGACGGTGTCTTCCAAATGCGGAATACGACGGTGTCAAAATACCGACGTCCATCCGAATGACGAAGATGTCTTGACAATCTGCCGAGCCACAGGTCCAATGTTGTGCAGGAATGGTTTGAGGAAAACAGTTCAGACTTCCAGCATATCGATTGGGTTCCAAACTTCCCCAATGTCAATCCAATAGCGCACTTGTGGGACACTATCAAACGGCATATCAGTCGTGTGGATACAGCAATCACCTCCATAATTGCATTTGAAGGCCGCATTATACACACTTGGTCAGCTATACCTTCCAACTGCTTCCGGAATGTTATTGAATCGATGCCACATCGGATAACTGCTGTACTGAGGGCGAAAGGAGGATCTACGAAGTATTAGGTTAGTGGTCATAATTCAGTTATCACTCAATGTAGAACACAATTCTTACCTTTTCACATACGTAATCACCGAATCGGTTCGGACACTAGACCCATCGGTACATCAACTTTTGGAAACCTTGCGCGAAGAATTCAACGTCAAGTGTCTATTACTTCAGCCAACACTTCGGAGTCATTATGGAAACGTTTTCCTTCAAGGTACGTTTTCAGAGGGCGAAACACTGAAGAAGTACACAGATCAATTTTAATGATTACATTACTTATTTTATTTCGCAAATTAATTCAAATTAATTCAATTATTTCCCCCCTGATATTCGTCCTACCACCCTCATGTGAGCAACTCTCAACCTCCTAAACATTCCTTTACTTAGTACTTATCTTTTACTGCCATCAAATAAGGCTGGTCTAAATACTGCACCGTATACAGCCAGTATTTCATTTTGATCAATATTTTTCAACAGGAAAATAATTTTAAATAGCTGACAAGAAAATCTCTTGATTTGGTGATTCTGCTATTGAATTCCTTTTCTCAAGCTTTTTCTGTTTCATCTGTAATAATATCCAAAAAATTAAACTCCTTTACTTGCTTTAGTCAACCTCGTACTTTTTCTTTAGCTTGGGAGTTTAACGACCACCGTGAGCAACTCAATGGGGCTACAAGCAATCGCCCATACCTAATTTAAGGCCACTGTATCCACGAAAGGGAGAGAGGTAATGCGTTAAGACAAACACACCAATCGTGCCTCATCCGGGACTCGACCCGGGCACCCTCGGATCAACAGTCATAAACCAGCGTTTCGATCACTGCACACTTGGTCCGATTATCAGAATGTTAGAATCTGGCCAGACGCAGAGTAATATTGTTAGAGTCGCTGGCATAAATCAATCCATTGTATCAAGACTTTAGAGAAGCTACCAGAACACCGGATATGTTAATCGTCAATCTGTGGCATGCCGTCCACGGATTACAACGGCTCGGAATGACGGATATGTGGCACTAACAGCGAAACATAAGAGGTCGAGGTCAACGGGAGCGCTTACTTTAGAGCTGTATGCGGCTGGAGGACAACTGTTTCAAAGCAAACCTTATACAGACGGCTCAACGAACAAGAAGTGTACGCGCGAAGTGCTGCAGTTTGCATCCCACTCACTCCGTCAGCAAGAAATGCCAGGGTACTGTGGTGTAGACAACATCGAGACTGGGATGAAAATCAGTGGGCTAATGGCCTCTTCTCCGATGAATCCAGATTCAGTTTCGAAAGCGACAACCGGCGTATTCTCATCTGAAGAGAACCTGAAACCCGTTGTTCCCCCAGAAACATCCCATCCTAGAAATGCACCACTACATAGGTGGTGCACTTGTCTGGGTTGGTATTATGTCTAAAAGCGCACATAGTTTTATGTCTATTCTGGTGAAATTTTAACAGGTGTGAGATACAAAGACGAAATCCTTGATCCCTAAGTGAGGCTTTTTGAGGGTGCCGTTGACCCAGATTTGCTGTTCATGAACCATAACACGAGAGTTCATAGAGCTGTTATAGTCCAAAATTATCTGGAAAGTAAAGATATTCAATATGTCAGTGTGGATATCGCATTCCCGAGACCTCCGTCTAATATATAGTAGGTGTGGTATGCCTTGGGAAGATGCATTGTAGGTCGTGAACCTCCTGCCATAATTCTCCAGGGACTCCGGTATGCTCTTGTTCAGGAGTGACATTAGCTGGCTCAGTCTTCTCCCTTGTCAACAACATGAGACTTTGGTGGGACACTTGTATCGTTGTAAGAGATCACGCTTTGCTAGACCGTGGTACAAAATGAGAAACGCCTCTAGAAAATTCCTGCTTTTTCATCATTTTAGGAATTTCAACTGTTCTTTACTACAGTTACTCAATATAATCTCCTCCGCCATAAAGGGTTCTCCCTTTTTTTTTCAACTAAACACTGGATTTCATACTTTCCGCCCTTTTTTGTATGCTTAGCAAAATTCCAAAGCGCTTTTGAGCCAGACTGAAAGTCGTTTTCGAACTTAATTCTCGAAATCTACGGCTAACTTCATTTTTCGGTCTCAAACACGCCCCAAATTTCTTTTTATTGACAGATTAGTGGACTTCTTCTGGTCATCATGCGTATTGCCAAACAAATTAAATCCTTACACAGTCGCAGTAACACACAGATCTTTAATATCTGTTCTACTCAATTTCAATTCCTTTCTTGATGAAGTTTTAATTTTAAGACAAAATTCGGCAGTTCGACTGTGGAATTTCTTTCTCATTTAAATATTATTCATCTAATCATCCCTGGTCTACTGTGACGTATATTCTATTTTAACTTTCCTTTTCCTATGTAAATTTGGGTTTTTTCTTTTTGCACTTCACAACTTAACGTGATATCTTCTCTCTCACATGAATGAGATTTGGCAACACCTCTGAGAGCAGTACATAAGTGACGTATGCATGTTGATAAGGAAGAGAAAAAAATATTTTGCGACGTAGTTGTTAGTGCGGAGATGTTGAATATTGGCTGAACGTATTACGTTTGTGGATTTATATTGTTATTTGCGTGTGTATAACTTGTTGTAAAGGTGTGCGTGATATACTATTGATTGATACAGTGTTGGATTAACGACGTTGGAATCTGCCATGCTTTCTTGAAGTTGGATGGAAATAAAATATTAGTAAGTACCAATCCTTGACATTGTTTAGAGTGAACGCCTATTTCATTATTGGTGAACTTGACATTTAGCACATGTAGTGTTTAGCTAGGTAGAAACAATTAGGAATAGACATACACTACACTACCTCAACATGAGTGTCATTCAGTGGCATGCTAGAAAAACATGCAAGAAAAACTGATATACTTTTGATTGATACAGTGTTGGATTAACGACGTTGGAATTTACCATGCTTTCTTGAAGTTGGATGGAAATAAAAGATTAGTAAGTACCAATCCTTGACATTGTTTAGAGTGAACGCCTATTTCATTATTGGTGAACTTGACATTTAGCACATGTAGTGTTTAGCTAGGTAGAAACAATTAGGAATAGACATACACTACACTACCTTAACATGAGGGTCATTCAGTGGCATGCTAGAAAAACTCGAGGCGCCCCCAGCAAAAAATACCTTCATGGCCCTTTTGCAAAAATCCATTAACTATCAATTATTGGAAATTTTAAATTCCATATTATTAACTAAGTTTTCTGAGCATTTCAATAATTCAAATTCTTTAGAACTTACAGATATTTTTCATAAAACCAAAATTATTGCACGTTATTGCGTAAAACACAAATGTGAACGTTGCGGTTAAAATGATTGCCGTAGTTTTGTACAAATACGAAAGACTACATATCATACTAATTTTATTTAGAGAACTAAGGGCAGTTTCTTTGAAATGCCTCACAATCACACATACATATCACGTAAATGCTGCGTGACGGTGTCCTAGGGCTCCTCGGCATTGCGCCGGTATGCACTATTTCGGCAGCTGTTTGTATGTATTTTGAAGTATTTTTTTATTTGTGGCTCCGTGGTCTAAGCGCTGTCTTCTGGACGTTCGTCAGAGCTGGCCCGGGTTCTAATCTTAGATGATTCATGGGCTGGTGTATTTGTCTTACGGTACTGGCTCTCTCTCTTCTTTGGAACCAGTGGCCTCAAATTAAGGACAGGCGACTGCTTATAGCCTTGTTTCCGGTAGTCATTAACTCCCCCGCTCCACCCCCCAAAAGGAATTTAAGACAACTCTATTGATATTGAAATTATCTACATTACCCCAATACCAAACATTGCGACAACATACAGTTTATGACTACAACACTTGTGGTTTTGAGATATAATAAAAATACCAACGTTTACCACAATCAAAGGCTTATTATACATCGACTATAGTTTAGTGTCGCAGAGCGTTTGGCTCAGCATCATCAGGACGAATGGAGCCTAAACATTCAAATCGTTGTGACATCATCAGAGTTCTGACGGTCACGGTTTTTGGTGAGGTTTTTTTTTTTTTTTTTTTTGATTGGAGGTTTAACGACCACCGTGAGGAACTCAATGGGCTATAAGCAGTCGCCCGTCCCTAATTTAGGGTCACTGGTTCCAGGGAAGGGAGAGAGCAAGTGCCGTAAGACAAACACAACATCCATGCCTCACCGGGATTCGAACCCGGACCCCGTTTGGACGAATGATCAGAGGCCATCGCCTAGACCACTGCGCCACCGGGGCGGCTTTGGTGAGTTGTTTCCACGCGCTTGAAAGAAATGGAGTCGACGTTTCTGTCACCTGAGCGAAATGTCTTGAGCCATCTGGTTGCTGTGCTGTGGTTCACGGAGCCTCCCCCTTTCGCATGACAAATGTCTCATATTGCTTGAGCAGCATTATGGCCGATTTCAAACCATTAAAGCAAAAGTTCCCTAATTAGCCGGTTTTCATCTTTTAGGCGTCCCAACCACAGATAGAACGACGACATGCAATGCTGTTCACAGCAACGACTACCGCTTTATATCCCTTTCCACTGACTGCAGTGCGCGATTTGAACTAGTTTAAACACGTGACATATCCGCCGCAGCACATGTGTTTATGCAAATATTATAAAACTTTCGACTCACCTTCTGTATATCAGGGTTGCCCGTTAACCTAAAGAATATACCATCTAGGGGCTACAGCTCAAATTACAGAGCAGTCACAGCCCTTTCCCCATATGTACTAACGTCACTCCAAAATACGTTAACATTATAGTTTTTCTTTTTTTTTTATTGGAGGTTTAACAACCACCGTGAGCAACTCAATGGGCTATAAGCAGTCGCCCGTCCCTAATTTAGGGTCACTGATTACAGGGAAGGGAGAGAGCTAGTGCCGTAAGACAAACACAACATCCATGCCTGACCGGGATTCGAACCCGGACCCCTTACGGACGAATGATCAGAGGCCAGCGCCTTAGACCACTGCGCCACCGGGGTGGCATTATTATAGGTTTCCGAAATATTTCTCTGAAATATAATTTTAACGAACATCTTGTACTTTTTTTGGATTTCATTATTCAAGGTTTTGGATCAAACTCATGTTCACAGTCTTTGCCTCTCTCAGAGAGTGCCTTAAATGCATAATGTAAGATCAGTTTTCTTTTTATCGTTATAAACGTAGTTTGTAAGCGTTTTAGAAATGTGGATACTTCAGCATAACTACTAAATACGGAATGAAGTGAGGGAAGTAGTATTTATTAAAAATTTCAGTTCAGCACTTTTTGAAGCCCGATACTCCAAGAACAGCCGCTACAGATGCCGAGGTACTGGCAATATTTTTAGGGGACTAGGAACTACATGTATTTATATCCAGTGTAGGATTTTGCAAGCACCATAGTCTTGAAAATTCCACACACAAACAGTTGTTCTTGAGAAAACACAAATTCGAAAAAGACTGCCTACTCCTTTTGAATTTCTACTTTAGTTTATAGTCACGGCTTTACAAAGTAATTCATTGTATAATAGATTTTCTGCTGTTGTCTAGTTGCGGAAATTGTCAGTTCGAAATTTGCCAAGCCTACACTTCTCGACAAGAATTTTCAACAATGAGAAATATTTGATAATCGCGAAAATCACAGGACGTAAAGAGTTCGCGAAGGGCTGGAAAGCTAAATGTGAGGAAGCAGCATACCTGCTTTTAGTCAAGATTGTTCAGTACGAAATAGGTCCATCTGGGGAATTTATACAAGCCTGTAGAAGACGAGGCATGCTGTCAATGGTGTCTGTGGTGCGCTAGGGTACAGCGTTCCAAGAAGAAATAACTGGAGACGTAGCTGTTGTAGGCCCTCTGACTAGGAAATTGGTGTAGGTGGCGACCCACAAGGTCCCACACATGCTCGATCGCTAGAAAAAATACTGGTGAGTTTGGCGCCATGGGAGAATGTCCACACCCTAGAGACTGTATCTTGTAAACATGAGCATGATGCGGACTGGAGTTTTCCCTCTGCAAGATCGTTCTCGGTTTGGCTGCAAGGAAAATTCGTATTACAGGTCGACGCTGATATCGACCTAGTGTCTCTGCGTAACAGTACCAGGAATATAGACACACGATGCCCTGTTACTGTATCGGATTCCACCTCATATCAGGGAATTGCATGGCGGCTGAGTACAAACTCTTCTACATGTCTTCGATAAAGATGGCGCCATACGGATGCGCGGCCATCTTACACGCCGAAACAGAATCTGGAATCTTCTGTGAATAGCAAGCGACTCCATTTTATAGTCCATAGTAGTTTCCCTTTCTACATTATGCCCAACGATGGACCTTCTGATGTGTCAGCAACGAGAGGTTTCGGATTCGGCGTCTCTCTTGTAGTCCTACATCATGCAAACGTCGCCGTGCCTTTCTAATGGACACCTCTGTACCTGTAGTAGCTCACAGATCAAGCTGCAGCACAGTCGCCGTGATGAACTGTGTCGTGAGCATCCTCTCTCTGAAGTATGCGATATTAACGTGTTATGGTCCAATACCTTGGTGCATGCATTTCCTTCCCGTAGCGTCATTTGACCTCTATTATTTAGCATAACATGCAACGTTTCATTGTGCTCACACAGCGCAGCACTCGTGCGATAATCGATCGTGAGTTGACACCCAGTTTTTGTATATCGACGATCCTCTGCCGCTCTGCGTCATTCAGTTGAACACAACTGTGCAGTTAACGTATATGCGGAATATCACGAACGTTTTTGAAGGCCATAATTGGCCCCAAGCGTTTGCCTTACAGTGAGGTGCTTCCGTTGGTGCGTCGGCATAAAGTTGCACAGCCAGCTTTCAAGAGACCGATCGCTGCGAGACTTTTACTATTTGCATATCTCAGTCAGCCACTGCTTCGCACAATTTGCATGTACCTACATCAAGTCTTTCTAGGTGTTCCGATTTCCGCGAGTACGTGTGTTATTTATACGAGGTATGCCATAAAGTACGATGCGGTACTAATGAACAACAGGTAATATTTAAGAAAATGTACTTACTAGCCTTCAAAATAATCCTTCTCCCGGATACAATAGTCTTTTGGCATCGTCTGCTAAACTACTGGAAACTATGATAAAAATAACCATATTCTATAGTCCGCAGTTTGGTCATCACTATAGCTTGAATGCCCGCAAATCTCTTTATTTTCAGCACTAATTTCAGTCGAGGAAACAAAATGTAGTCAGCAGGAGCCATATCAGATGAATATGGTGGGTAATTCAATGTAGAGGCAAACTTCTGGGCTAGAAATTTCTTCCCTATTGCTGCTGAATGGGACGGCGCATTGTCATGCATCAGGAAAGAACTGATGAATATGTATTTTTATGTTTTCCAGAAATGTTTTTCTCCAAAGAACAAGATTCAGCATTCCTATGACTTTGCTCCCTTTCACGGGTTTTGTTTTATTACCTGATGATCTACTTGTTTGCATAATCTATCCCACATACTGAAACTTGTCCGCTTTCTTTATTTTTCAGTTGTTCGTCACTGTCTCTGCATTGTGGCTTGAGTTCAAAAATTTTGTTTTATTGCTATTAAGAGACAAGGCCAATCTATTCGTTCAACAATTTTTTGAAGAAAAGATAATTCACATTGTCACAATTTTGAGAAATTACTACCTAGTCATCAGCAAACAACAGATAGTAAAAGTTCAGATTATTCTGAAATTTGGCCTTTAAAAAATCATAAATTTTGTAAAAATCTTCCAAATATGTGGAGACAATGGAAATAGGCAAAGTCATCGCTCTTTCCAGGGTTTTCTATAATTAACACACAGCAACCAAAAAATTATATTTCGACACCTCTGGTATCGAATACCAGATCTTTCGATAACTAGACGAGTGCATTCGCCTTATGCTACGGTGCCAACAATCCACGGCGCTTTGTGTGTTTATCTGTCAGCATCTGACTTCACAAATCCGTAGGGATGGGCTCAGCAACTGAGACGTCTTCATCTGGTGGGCATATGGAAAACGTGCAAAGATCGATGACTTCGTCTATTTTTATCATAAATTTGACCTTTTATCCCCACTTTTCGACACAAAATCAAAAGCCGTTTCAATGAAAATGTTATCGCTCATTTTATCTTTCTTGATCAGAAAATTAATGGAGATTGTTTCTTAATTAAAGAACCAACTTTTCTCGGACAGTTACACCTTCCCCCCTTCTTTACAATTGTCGGAGCACTCTGGGAACGAGGAACAGATGAAAGACTCTATTTCTATTGCACAATGGACGCTGTGTACAACCGAAATATTATCTTCTTAGCATTCTCTCAAAATTCCATCTTTAGTGTGCAAGAGGAGTTTCATTATTCCAAGTATTGACTGTCCTCCGGGCTACAACTAAGTTTACTATCCAACAACTCTTATGGTTTCTAAACTTCCGATCAAAGATCACCCAGGAGAAAATATACACTGAAATTTTATTACTCTCTCCTTTACAGAAGGCTAATACAGGCGTCATAAATTACACAGACATTCTACGAGATGGTGGTAATTCAGTAATCGCTCTCAACCGATCAGACACCAGAGAAGTGCAAAATTTTCTTACCAAAATATGTAAAATCTTTCTTGGAATTCAAAACCTTTGGTCGCTAGTTCCTCTTTCGGCAGAAGTCCAGCAAATGGCTGACTGCGTTTTTTCTAATCTTGCCTTGAGAGCAGACAATAGATTCTCGGAGTGCACGCTAAACATTGCGTAAAATTTCAGGTGCGTAGTATATAAGTCAAATCTGATGAAACTTAAAAACGTTGTAGATGATAATAGAACAAAGTTTTGCTTCTAAGTCTTTAGAGTCAGGTCAGTTAGTAGAATGCTATGATGAAAGCTATGCTAGACGCAAGACAGACCCAGGAGGAATAAAAAGAGCTCAAAGTTTCATTTTTCTCTTTCCTAGGCCATCCGTCTGATATTGCAGAGATTTATGATATCTTACAGTTAAGCAATGATATGCACTTGCAGAAAAAGTCATGGATAAAGCCCATAGTATTACTTCTCCGTGTGTGTTTCACAGTGTTATGCCTACGAAATTTTTTATGCCTCCAGCAATGCAGTGAACTCCCTGACAGCGTACTAACATGCATCTGCGTTGATTCGGTCTAAAAGAAATTGAAGAAGTATTTCGAAGTTTCCTTGTCATCACATCTAAACACCCAATTCAGGTTAACGGAGTTTCTGCGATATCTACATGTATATGCATTTCTTTATGACATGTTTTAACGACATATAAGTTATTGCGAGTTTCTCGTAAGGAAGCGAAAACACAACACGATAAAGCCTTTAAACTTTGAATTCGCTTTTAACTAATTGCCAGTGACTAAACCTCACTGTTTGTTCCCTTAACCAATGGTTTTCCAGCCTGGGTGCTCACATTTCTCTGGTGAGCGTTTTCCTGTTTCCTTGGGGAAGGCAGCAGAACAAATGAATGCTGTGGCTCAAAGAACAACGTAAGAAGCTTAGTAGGAATTAATCTAAACAGCGGCTACACTGCTTCGATGTAGCGTATGTCACAAAGGATGCTAGTACTCCATATTCTTTGCCTCTTTTCACATTTCCCAGTTCAGTCCAAAGAAACTGTCACATTATGATTCATACAAACAATATGCTATGCTAACTTATGTTCATTTGTTGAATTATTTTAAGGTTAATGTGTTCATCTACGAACAAAGTAAACTTTTCAGATAGATATTGAGTCTTTGTAATTTCAGATGCAGTACTGACTCTTATCTGGATATCCTCCATTACGCATTTACGTTTGTAACACACAAGGTCACATACTAACGCTCTTCACAAGGTGACATACGTATGAGTCGAATAGGCAATGTTGCAGTGATAAGCCAGCCGTCGTATTTCAGTTGCGAGAAGAGCCGCTGTAGAGTAGGAAGACGTAGCTTCGAATCTCACCTCCAGCAAAGAGGTTACATGTTATACACTCACATTAGAATTTACCGTAGATTAACTCACAATATCTGTTTGAGGAGCGTTAGTTTGTAACATTCCTTCAAAAGAGGCAGGTAGGAAAAACTGCAACAGACAATGTTACGTGTTCTGAGACATGGGACGAAAAATCTTAAAAACGATGAACGTCTTTTATCCGTGAATGAAAACTGGTTTTATGCAGTGTTTAAATATTTTTCGGCACACTGTAAGGTTAGTGGCATGTTAGGTCGCTATCTTAAATTGCCTTCTTTTTTGAAGGGAAAAAGAAAGAAAAGTTCTGCTGTTAGAACCCACCAATGCATGAATATGATATTAGTACTTTTCTATCTTTTTTTCCGTTCTCTATTTTTCTTTTTGATTGGAGGTTTAACGACCACCGCAAGCAACCCAATGGGCTATAAGAAGTTGCCCGTCCCTTATTTAGGGCCACTAGTTCCAGGGAAGGAAGAGAGCCAGGGCCGTAAGACAAACACAACATCCATGCCTCACCGGGATTCGAACTCGGACACTTTCGGACGAATGATCATAAGCCATCGCTTAGACCAATGCGCCACCGGGATGGTCATTGGTTTTCTTTTGAAGGACATAGGCTCAGTCGTCGGCAGTGGAGAGGCCAACAGATTTAGTCCCGAATGACTTACAATTTGGTATGAAGAGAATAAACACGTTACAGTTTTACTTAATCAAACTCATCTGAAAAACAAAAATAGTGACGAACGGTTTCCTTAAAAAATATACTTTAAATGAATATTTTACTGCAATGAATTTTATATAGCAATAAATAATCGGAATTAGCGTCAAAATATGACTTTATTCTTTAAAAATTATTACTTAAGTTTACAGTTTCATTGCCCGATTTAAGAGGGACAAAAACTTATTGTTTCTGTAATGTGTAAAATTTTGATTGTAATTTTATATTAATGGTCAAAGGGATATTAATATTTTGTAAGCTTTCAGAATAACCAGAATAGTTGCATTTTATTTTCCCTTTTTCTCACTGCTGTACTAGTTAACACTAGTTAGGATTATGTAAGTGTTATGCTACTTACATAATATGATTTTTCTTGTTGTATAGAATAACTGACGGAGATAAATTTTTCAACATCCTCTGTGTATCAACGATGCACATTATATGCACAATATAAATGTCCCAAAGTTACACTATCATGCACCCGGTACATTAAAATCTTTAAAATTTCTCCGCACAAGTGTTCATGTCCTTTTTCATCTCAGATTTTTGTGAACGAAGCGCTGTTTCATATTCATGCATTGTTGGGTTCTAATAGCAGTACTTTCTTTCTTTTAGTATTAGAGCTCCTGATCTGAGCAACGTTCTTTGACATGAATATTAAAACACCACGTGATGCAAAATAGAAAAAGCGAAAGAAAAAAAAATAGCTCGCCCACTTTCTTAGTGTTTTCCAGTGAAAGGTGATTCAGAATTTCCAAACTGACAATCTGTGTTTTGTTCATTAAAAGAACCCAGGTGGCTTGTGCGTAGCTCCCTGTCTTAGTTAGCTATTAATAACTGAAGCCCCCTGCTCTTCTTCTTCCTTGACTGTGATCGCAATGTTCAGTGTCACCAGAACAGCAGAGGGCTCTCAAAGTCATGGAAAGGAATTTGCCATTCCTTCTTTGGCAACTCAGGATGACTGACGTGCGCCAGCGAAACAAATCGCTGATAGCTTCCAGTCTTCTTTTCCCCAGAAATCCTAAATGCCTGTACAGGTAGTAAGACAACAAACTTCATCGCCTCTGTAGTCACAGAACGGAAACCTATGATGAACATCGGCTGTAAACATTCTTTGCACTTTACGAGTTGTTTCAGATCCAATTAGCGAAGACGAGCTGAGCGCCCTTTACATAGCATGGCTTTCATAACGCTGCGCATGGACATAAGCTATTTAGTTATCTCATTTGAAGATTTATTTTAGACATTCTATGTTTTTTCTTTAATTGCTATTCTCTTCCCTTATAGGTTTCCCACTATAAAATGCTCTGGGCTTTAAATAATGCGCTAATACCAGGAGACTCCTGAAATCGAATATAGCGCCGAGTATACTGAATGCCCAGAAATCGAATTGTGTCAATTTCTGGGGAAAATTTTGAGGGATCTTTGTTAAACAGTAAATAGCTCCTGAAGAAAATGGTATGCTTTTCATTTCTTCGCCTTTCGTACTTTTCCATACTGTACGTATGCAAGCTGTTCTCTATCATGCAATGGGAAATTAAATTACTGTCTAGTGTAAATTTTATCTTTTTCTACTGGAAATCCTACATTTTTTTCTATTTTTACGGCATACACGCACATCCAGGAATTCTACCGAGAAATTAGCCATTAGAATAAGTTATCGCGAAAATATCTGTAGCACCTCCCAAGAACAGAAAGGGTATAGTCCCATTTCCAGGGAGGGTAAATGCCCCCTTTTGTCCCAATATATGGGCGCCCATGACATTGAGTAAGCAAAATAGATTAAACAATTACTCCTCGCCGACCGAAACCGGCTGTGCGGAAACAATAAAGCCACGCAGCTGGCTGGCGTTCCAATGGGTTTCTTTTTGTCTTAGGGTGGCAACATGCAATTTTGTGGGATGGAATACAGAGAAGAGCAACTTGACAGAATGTCAAAGACGAATGACAGTTTCTTTTGTTTGTTATTTCGTAGTTTTTCTTAGTTTAGCGACCAACATGAGCGACTCCATAGGTTCAGCAGTTTTTTTTTTTTTTTTTTTTTTTTTTTTTGGAGGTTTAACGACCACCGTGAGCAACTCAAACGGGCTATAAGCAGTCGCCCGTCCCTAATTTAGGGTCACTGGTTCCAGGGAAGGGAGAGAGCCAGTGCCGTAAGACAAACACAACATCCATGCCTGACCGGGATTCGAACCCGGACCCCTTACGGACGAATGATCAGAGGCCAACGCCTTAGACCACTGCGCCACCGGGGCGGCTCAGCAGTTTCCCGTCCCTAGATAAGGGCCACTGGTTCCGGGGAAGGGACAGAAACATTTCCGTAAAAAAAACACGCCACGCATGCCTGATCCGGGATTCGGACTTACACCTCTGACCACGGGGCGGCAATGGCAGTTTGTGTAAGGATCTTCAGTGCATTTTGTTCTGATGTAGCATGTCTGGCTGGCTAGCTGTGCACACAGCATGGTAAGACAGGTGTCCCCGAAGCGGAAAAGTGATTCAATAGCAGGTATACAACAATGGAATAGTTGATGAAAACGGGCCATGGCACCACAGGGTGAGACATTAGAGGACTGCCCAATACAGTTGATGAAAATTGCCCAATAGTTGATGAAAACTGCCCAATAGTTGATGAAAACTGCCCAATAGTTGATGAAAACTGCCCAATAGTTGATGAAAACTGCCCAATAGTTGATGAAAACTGCCCAATAGTTGATGAAAGCGGGCCATGGAACCACAGGGTGAGACATGAGATGACTGCCCAACACAGAAGAGAAATCACTACCTAGACACTGCATCTTACTCTGCAAACGGTTCGAGTACAGATGTAAACAGCTCATTTGTCATCCTGTTCTCATTGTTAGACATGAGAAATTGTGTCTGGCTTAGTGAAAAGAACATCGCAACAGATACATTTATGACAGGCGAAAGGTCTGATATTTTGATAAGTCCAGATGTATCACGCAGACATCTGACACCACATTTAAGTTAAATAGGCGAAGGCTATGAGCTCTGCGTACCTAGTGCAGACCTTCCAAACAAGCGATGATCATGTTAGGGTATGGGAATTCTTTTTGGACTCTTTAGGTCATCTGATGTGTATCGAAGATCACCTAAATGTTGAGGATATTAAGGCATACATATTTTATATAAAAATGTGAAGTCACGGATAAAAGAAAGTTTTATTTGTTCATGCTCAGGATTTCTCACGCATAGAAATCGGTTTCCCGTACCTTGTCCTGTAGTAGGTTCTGAGTATACAGATGGTGTTTATGAGGCGTAGGATTAACCATGATTCACTGGCAGTATATAACCGGTTAATTTTCATAAGGTTGATGGTTGATGCTGTCCAAAATTTTGTGCCAAGCCGGGTGAATTCTGAAGCCATTTGCCGTTAATTCCGTACTTCCTTTGCGGCATTAGTCAGATGATTTCTCTTCGGAAAGATTGAAGCTTCTTAAAAACGCTTTGATAAACCGGTTACTCCTCCGCAAAATGACTAAGCGCCTTCAGCGTTTCGAGATTTCCAATAAGCGCGTGAGAAAAATGTATCATCCTATATAGAAGTACCAAACCGTTTGTCTGTTGAGTGCAACCAACAGCACGTACAGCTTAATTAAGGTCGTTCAAAATCTTTTGGTTTGACATTTTTGAATTTCTGCCCACGTCAGGCTTAAAAGTCTACTTGGCAGAAAAAAGCAGTAAAGACTATACGTATGTTGTTTTAGTCAAAGAAGAGATAGTCAGCGAAAAATGCTGACAATGAAATAGAAACAGACAAAATGTTGAAGAGTCGGAGGAATCCGATCATAGGCTCCAATCCGCTAGGCGTTTACCCAGCCTTCGCACCATGTCGCCATAGCTTGCAAAGATAAGTTCCTTTTCACTTTCCCTATTCTTTTTTTTTTTGTTTGGTGGGCTTAACGACCACCGTGAGCAACTCGATGGGTTATTAGTACAGGCGGGATAGGGAAAAATTTGCCTTTTGCTGGAATTAATTTAAACAAAAACTATTTTTGGTTTATATTAATTCCCATACCATATAGATTAACATACTAAAAATTTACATTCACATTTTTGCGCCAACGGCCGCCATATTGGAAAATGGCTGTCAAAGAAGTTTTTTCCAAATATCTCATGAACGAGTGATCATATCAAAAAAAGTTTCAAATGAAAAATATTCCTTATGAAATTCTCTAAATACTACATTGTGACTTTGGTTCTCGAACACTTGTTGATGAACTCCATAAATTTGGTTTCAGTATATCATATGATGAAGTCCAACGTTATGTGAAGTCTTCTGTAATGAGCGAGAATGTGACTGTTTCTGTTGAACCTGGAAGTTTTTGTCAGTGGGGGTAGCAGATAATGTTGATCATAACATTGCTACTATATATGGACATGATACATTTCATGGAATGGGAATTCTGCGTTTATAATCAATGGTTAAAATCGCTGATATCGTTGCTAGAGCACAAATGCCATTCCATTTCTATCAGTCTGAAAATAAAGGTTTGAGAAACATTTGTTTTAAAAAAGTTGTGACAAGTACTTTCAGTGACAATCTAATAGATCTTTTATGGAATGCAAGCAGATTATTGAAAAACACCCTCGTTCTGGATGGTCTGGTTACATGCAAAGTGTTGTAGTTGGAGATCACACAGGATCAGCATCAGTTAACTTTCTTCCTATGATTGACATGAATCCCACAAACTACAGCTGCATTTATACTACTTTGCATTTTGTTTGTGCTGAAGCAAAACGACTAAAAATAGATGTTCCTATAACAACCTTTGATCAGTGCCTTTACATCAAAGCTCTGGAAGTTGTTAATTCTGTACCTCATGAGTTTGCTAACATTGTCATCCGTTTAGGAGGCTTTCACACTATAATGTCTTTATTAGGCTCAGTAGGAGTATTAATGACTGGTTCTGGATTGGAAGAGGTGTTACAGCTTGTGTATGCAGGGAACACAATACCATACCTATTGTCAGGAAAAGCATACTCAAGGGCACTACGTGGCCATATGATAGTGCCTGCTGCACTTCAAGCACTGATCATTGCTGATGTTTGGGATTATGACCTGAACTGTGAATCATATTCAACCGAAATGCTAAATGAAACTGATGAAAAAAATGGAAACCACTGATATGAGTCAACAAAATGTTGTTGAACTAGTGCATCTGTTTGAGGATGTGCTTGGGAAAAAGATAACAGTTGATGTTGCAATAAACTCACCTGTCCTAAAAAATCTTAATGAAAACCTGAACAACAAGTAGAATGAACTTATTAGCCAAAGCCGGACTGCAAAAGTATGGCTAATGTATTTGAAAATGATAGATATTGCAAAAAACATTCATTTGGACAGAAAGAACGGGGAATTTCGATAGGCATTTTATTACGATTAAACATACATTGCCCTTTTTTGCAAGCTCTGGACATAATAACTATGCAAAATGTGCACGGGTATATATACAGCAAATGAGAGATTTTAAAATCATTCATCCAAAAGTACATTGGCGTGCAAAAATTAAGGACGAGACGGTTTTTCGAATGTAACGTCGTGCAGAAGTGCTCCACATCGACTCAAAGCATACCATAAGATCCCCAAGATGTAAAAATATGGGACAAGTGAGCAAAACCGTCCAAACAAGGAATCCAAAAGATACAAAGGCACTTTATTGAAAAGGTAGCTTCGAGCACAACTGGACAGAAGACAAAAACGTCCGTGTGACAGGCGGCTGCCAAGAAAAATCCAGTCTTTAGTAGGGGATATGATCACCCCTACTGCGTTGCAGGATTTACAACGTCTGTCCATGCTGAGGACGAGGTTGTTAAGGAGCTGTTGAGGCATCGCGGCCCATTCCTCTTGTAGCGCCAATCGCAGCTGCGGAATCGTTGCTGGCGGCTGGTGACGTGCTGCCAAGCGTCTCCCGAGAAGGTCCTACACGTGTTTGATTGGATTTAGGTCCGGGGACCTTGCGAGCCAATCCATGCGTTGAATATCTTCACTCTCCAACAGCTCTGCGACAGCCACTGTACGATGAGGTGTAGTGTTGTCGTCCATGAAGAGGAACTCAGGACCCACAGCACTTCTAAACAGGAGCACGTGAGGCAGGAGAACCTCGGTACAATAGTGACTGAACCTCCTTGGAAGATGTGGAGTGACTGAACCTCCTTGGAAGATGTGGAGTGACTGAACCTCCTTGGAAGATGTGGAGTGACTGAACCTCCTTGGAAGATGTGGAGGTCAGTACGGCTACCAAGCATGATACCGCCCCAAACGAGAACTCCGCCACCTCCAAACCGGTCATTTTCAATGATGTTGGAGGTGTGATTTCCCTGCTCTCTCCAGATGTGTATACGTCCAGAATCGCTCGTCAGACTAAATCGGCTCTCATCCGTAAAGAGAAATTGACCCCATTGCTGATGAGTCCAGTTCTTGTGTTCCTGGCACCACAGAAACCGCCGTCTCCGATGAGCAGGCGTTAATGGCACACACCGTACTGGTCGTTGTGGAAATAGACCACCTTTGTGCAGCCTTCTGGCCACGGTAAAACGCGATAACGGACGTCCAGTTGTCTGTTGCATGTGCCTTGCGATTTCTCCCGCTGTCTGCCGTCTGTCTCTTCTCGCCTGTAGGACAATATACCGGTCGTCCGCCGCCGTGGTTGCTCGTGGACGACCACTGCTAAACTATCGGACAGCTGTTCCTGTCGTTTGAAATGCTCTCCAAGCTCGTGAAACGATGCTGTGAGCGATCCCGTACTCCTCGGCCACACTAGTCACACTTCGACCTTCTTCCAACTTCCCAATGACGCGACCTCGGGTAAAGAGGTCGCGTCATTGGGAAGTTGTCCTCCCTCCCCTACATCATGCTGCATATATGCGCATGCCCTACCGTACCGGACCCTAGTCTATCTCCTGAGTGGTCTTTCGGTCCGTTCTGCCTGCTCGTTCCGCTGTTATGCTAATTTCTCCTTTTCTTCCTTAATTTTTGCACACCAGTGTATGTGCAAGGTTCCATGAAGGATATATCACGATACGGCGATATGATAGACGATGGGCTGGTATATGGAGTGACGTAGTCATTGAACAGACACTTATCAAGTCAGCAAAAAGTCGATCTGGGATGATACGTGGAAAAGGAATGATGGATAGTCAAAGGTCTTCATGGATTCTTAGTCAGCCTTCTTGCATTGCTGTCACCATGGCAATAAACACTTTGACAGACAGTCACCAATTTGATGAACAGAAACATGTGGAACTTTCTTTTGCAAGAATGTCACGAGATTTGAAACATGCTATGAAGTTAATGCAGTTTCTAAAGCTGCACAACCCATTTGAAACCAGCCTTACTCAGCTAAGGAACATAGTAAATGGTCAAATGGATAGTGAAGGTAAGGTGACTGGAGACGAAGCACAACACATTGGTTAGGAAATTCAGGCAGGACTTCATGAAAAATGTCTCAGTGAAGTGAAGTTGAAGAAAAATGCCCAAGCTGTAACTAAGAAGGTGCTAAGAAAAGGTACTGTGATTGTGGGAAAGGAAGTTCATATCGATCCACGCTTCATGATTCAAAGAATGCTAGTTTGCTTATCCTTGAATCCAGACCCTGAAAACGCTAGTGATAACTTCAAATATGAACTTTGCACATGGTCTACACCTTTGTTTGAGAATGGTCTACAACCTCTGATAGAGAGAATGAGAAAAAGTGACAAATCTGTTCTGGCAAGCTGGATGGCATTGTACCAAATAAAACAGTAACTGCAACGAAACATACTATGCCCTTGATGGTGGAACACTCATTCCAAATTTAAGTTGGCCTTCAACTGGAACTTTTGGTGACAACTTTCAGAATTACAAACGCCACATTTTTTATTTATTTTTTTAGCCTTAATTTTCCTTCATTAACGTCCCACCTTGGGTGATGCCCTTTAACTAGCGTTGCGAAGGCCATGCCTCAAGCTGGACATTTCTATTCCGGCTCAGTGTTAATTCTGAAGAAGGTGATGCTTGGTTCGGCAAACAATTTTCTGCTTTTCTGGTTAAATTTGTGTTTGGCTCAAAACAGGAAAAGTAACGGAAAACGTAGCGCAAAATTTCTTTACAACTACTTGCTTTTCGCAAGAAATGGTGAACAAAATTAATTTCTTCTGTATTTTTGTAGTTACTCTACACTCCAATAAAAAAAACAAAAAAAAACAGTGTTATTTTCCAGAACTGGACAGTGCACATGACGATCTTCTGTTTCCGTATTGTCTTCTTTCAATGTCACAGACCTGGAGGATCACTTTACCTAGGCTCAGCTATGTGTGAGGAAGGGTGTCCGTTCAAGCGTGAGCAATGTGTTCTTCGTCAACATAGTTATTATACAGAAAATTAATTACCGTTTGCCATATGACTTTTGTTTCAAGTTAACACTGAAACGTTAAATTTATTAGATTTCTCGAAACAATTTACATATGGCTTCTGAAATGGATGAAAATAGAGAGTGAAATATAAGACATTTACAAGTCCAGTAATTGAGTATTTATTAATATTTTAATTTCGGATGTATCACCTTGTCAAGAAGTAGTTCAGATCTGAATATTTCAGATGCAGCATGCAGCAGTTTCTTAAAAACTGTGGGCCGAAGTGTTGTTCCGTATCTAAGTTGCACATAATACTGGCTGTAATTTAAACAAAAGTATGGCAACGAATTCAGGTTGTAACGAGCACATCTTAAGAATTCTTTTCAACACGAAAAAAATATTTCAAAACAGATTTTTAGAAGAACATTTTCAGCGAAAAAGATAATGCATTTATGTCTCCAAGAGAAAATCTGCTCGTACTTTAATAAGGCTCAATGTAAACAGTGTTCTTACAGTTAGGGTATTGAACAGGTTACAATATGTAAATAAATAAATAAATAAATAACCAGATTTCTACAGAGTCGGTAAAGCATCCACAAATAGAAATTACTCTCGGCCACTACTGCTGAAATGTGTGCTAAGCATTTCTCGTAACCGAAGATATCCAAGACATAAGGGAAATTTTCAAATCGGTTTCTTAGGAATGAAGATAAGGCTCCAATCAGGGTACAAATAGAAATAGACACTTACATCCCTTAGTGGTAAAAACTGCGTGGTACGAAGATTGGGAAACATTAGAAATATTCCTCGTCACAAGCGCTTTCAGTTGCAAAAAGAATTTTTAAATCGAGCTTTTAGAAGCGGATATATCATAACTACAGCGATTTACATTAACACCTCCTAGCGGGAAAAGTAAACATTTCGAGAAAAAAAGGAACACAAATGTTTTCCGCAGTGAGTGGCGTCTGACTGAAAGAGAATTTGCTCAGTTTGATTTTCAGAAGCAAAGACGCGATTCAAAACATGTTCAAAACAGAAATATGCACTAAGAAGAAATTTCGGGGAAAATACAATATACATTTTGCGCCCCTCGGCGGCGACACCACGCATTATTTCAGATAGTACCTGTACGTAAAATGGCTTTCGTTGTGAAAGGTATCGAAAGATAATTTTTTTTTCATCTCTTAATTTTCTGAAACAATTATGTACAGTAAAATATAGTTTGAAGTTAATAGCATATGAATTTACGCCCCTTAGAGGCGAGGTTATGCATCAGAAAAAAAACAACCCACAAAAAGAAAACAAAGTGCAGGGATCGTTGTTTGCACAGTTCAGCCTTCGGATTGCAGATTTTTCTCTTTTTATTGACTGACTTGACCAACAGATACAGAGATATGGTGTCCACAGAGATTGGTGGACAGACATAGTGATATTATAAGCACTTTTTTTTAAAGACTTGTTAAATTAAAGCGAGTTCGAAATCTGTGTTTCGTCATTAACTGTCACTGAGTAGTGTACATTTAGAGAAGCGGCTTTCCTTAAGCAGCAGACGACTACCCAGATAGGAAAAATTGTCTGCTTAATTTTTTTTTCCCCTTGATATTTTCTATATTTGTTTGCCTTACGAAATGTGCAATGGTCATAATTTTACCGACCCCATCTCTATAAATTGCGCTAGTTTCATATAATTTCAAATTGCAATCAGTATTTTTAAGTAAGAAGCTTTGTGTGTTAAGAATTTTTGGGGAGAATCTGGAAAATCATTGTAAAACATTTTAGAGCTGAAAACTCACTGTCACGATTTATGACATTTAGTTTTATCAACTGAATTTCAGCTTAAAGTGACTAATACTTTTCTCATTTCTGTTTACAACTGTACTGTATATAAAAAAAACATTAGTAAAGGAGCATTATACGTCGATTTATCGCTATCTCTACTCTAAGTTACACACAAATCGGACCGATAAAAGCACATGGTTTTCGTTGTATCTATCCTTCCGTTTCTTGCTTCCGCAAAAATGAAATCTCTACTTCAAAATGTCGCACTACAAAAATTCCCTCTGCCGGATAAAGAAAATCATGTGCATAAGATTTCAAATATGCCTGTCCTTCAGTGCTTCCGTCGGTAGGTCGACATGTCTGTTTTTTTGCAGAAATGTATCTCTGTTTATAAAGGTCACGTTATAATTCTATGTCTGGCACAGAAAAGGTACGTACATTAGAACATGGCTATTATTGTTTATTCTTTAATTCGTCAGTTTATCTGTCTGTTTTCAGAAACGTTATCTACAATTCTAAAAGTGGGATTTAAGACAGACAGAGAAATTATGCACGAGACTGCCGATACATCCGTCCTTTTGTTCACATTTCATTCAGTCTGTCAGTCATCAGAAACCATATTTCCGCTTCAAAAGTTGGGATAGAAGTAGTGGTGCCATTCAGCCGGTTCGCAACTGTTTGGGCTAACCAGCAGTTAAAAATCGACCAGTTCTGTAGAATTGGTTGTTGATGTTAACAATGTTGTTTTAACAATAAAACTTACTTAATAAAGTACTTTTTTAAAACTTTCCATTCCGATTAATGGTTTTAGGAACCAAATTGATGAAAGAGATTTACCATCCAAAACTCTGTCTAAAAGTAGTGTTAAAACAAGAAAAATTATGGAAGTGATTGCTGTAAGCTCAACTGAAGCAGAGATAGAATTTACACGGAGTGGAAAGAAATCATGGGATACTCACCTAATAACGGATAATGTCACCTTTCGCCCGGATAAGGGCAGTCACACGGTGAGGCATTGAGTCCACTAGGTCACGAAAGCGTTCCACAGGTATCTCCATCCATGCCTACTGCACTGCTGTCCATACACTGCAAAAAACAATTGTAGATTTTACGGTTTTAAACCGTTTTCCAGGGTGCCAACACAAAACCGTAAAATCTACAGTTTTATGCCGTATACACGGCATAAGCTATAGCCAACACGGCAAAGCTATAGCTTTGCACCAACACCGCATTTAATGAAGAAAACAGCACAGAATTTGGCTGCAGCGAGTAACAGTCCAAATAATCACGAAAACACAAAAATTTGGCTGGAACGAATGTGTTGATTGTGTTGGAGCAAAGCTATAGCTTTGCTCCAACACGGCATAAAACTATAGATTTTACGGTTTTGTGTTGGCACCCTGGAAAACGGTTTAAAACCATAAAATCTACAGTAATTTTTTTACAGTGTACTAATAACGGATAATGTCCCCTTTCGCCCGGATAAGGGCAGTCACACGGCGAGGCATTGTGTCCACTAGGTCACGAAAGCGTTCCACAGGTATCTCCACCCATGCCTGCTGCACTGCTGTCCATACTTACGTCGCATTCTTGGGTGGAGGATTTGGTTGGTTGGTTGAGTTTTATGGCGCAAGGGCCATGTTTGGCGAAAGAACGCCAGACACAAGACCATCAAAGAAAGAGTTTTAAAAACTTGGTATAATGGTTAAATCAGGCTGATTTAATAAAAGTAAATAAAATAGGAAGATGAAAAGTATAAAAGCTGGAAGAGTTTAAAAAAGTCAATTTGTTTTAAAAATGAAAACAAACTGCGAATGTATTGCAGTGTTCATGTAAGAGCTGTTGTCCAACAAATGAGAATGAACATATTGAAAACGATGATCAGGAAAACGAACACAACTACATAAAATATAAGCGACAGTGAGTGGGCAGTCGCACGTCACACATATTGGGGCAGTGTCGCCACACAGCAAGAAGCGGTGGATGAAACGACAATGCCCACTGCGGAGACGCTCAAGTACAACTTCGTCACGACGGTTTGTCCGCAAACTAGATGGATATAACCAGACCTGAGGTTTCACGGAGAGAAGTTTGTTTCCTCCCTTTTGAGAAAAGAGGGACTGCCACTCAGCCATGATTAATGTGCGGATGCCAGGACTAAAATCTCGAAAACACAGTAGCAGTCAAGTGATTGTCAAGGAGAATACGGATCATGCAGAGGAATCCGCCAACTCGTTTCTCCGAATCCCAACATGGTCAGGAACCCAACAGAATCCAGCACCAATGAAAATCAAGAATCCAGCACTAAAAGTCAAGAAACCAGCACTAAAAGTCAAGAATCTAGCACCAATGAAAGGCAGGAACGCAGCACCAATGGAAGTCAAGAATCCAGCACCAGTGAAAGTCAAGTATCTAGCACCAATGAAAGTCAGGAATCCAGCACCAATGAAAGTCTGGAATCCAGCACCAGTGAAAGTCAAGAATCTAGCACCAATGAGAGTCAGGAATCCAGCACAAATGAAAGTCAGGCATCCAGCACCAATGCAATTCTGCAGGAGAAGACAAGCATCTATGGTGACTGCAGAATCATTGTACTTCGGAGAAGATAAAACTTGGAGGACTGACTGAGAGTCAATGCAAAGCATGGCGCGACAATGTGGTCCAGACTGAATGTAACGTATGGCGAGGGGCACTGTATGAATCCCTGCCGAAAAGATTGCCGCTCCGGCGGAAGCCTCACAGCATAGGTTTCATCGACACACACAAAAGCTGATCCAACATCTCTGGATTTTGAACCATCGGTAAAGACCGGCACGAAGTCAGGATGGAGCGATAGGTGCTCGGCAAAAAGCTGACGCTACAGATGTGCGGGCGTGGGAGACTTGGGCCACACAGAAAGAGAAAGATCAGGAATTGCCTGAACTGGCTGCCAAGGGGGATCAATAAAAGCCTTGGTCTCACCAATAAACGACGAGTTAAGGCCAGCATCGCGCAGCATGCCTGACAGACGAATCCCATAAATTGGGAAGTGGGAACGTAAGACATTAAAGTAAAACACAAGGCAGTTCTCCTTGGTGCATGATACGTCAATAAAATCAATCCATGGTTTAAAACCCGAGTTGATGAACCATAACTTTAATTAATTATGCTCGAGATACAAGTTAAAACCTAATGATAATTAAAAACACTTCATAAGAAGTTTCGGGTCCACCCTGGATCCCGTCTTCAGATGAGAAATACAAATACAAACATTAGACAGAGTAATACATTAATTTATAGTTCTCGACAATGACGTATGTGTAGTGGTCCCCTTGCGGACACCAGTATACAGTGGCGGCTCGTGGGTTATTCAAATGGCGGGTTCACAATACATAAATTGTAAAAATTAAATTTTCAGTTACGACATAACGTACAGGTTAAAATACATTTCGGTTTCTACAAGTAAAATACAGCAATACAACTAGAAGAAAAAAACAAGCACTCATACGTAGGAAAACTGTAACATTCGACTTTGTACAAAGGAAGATTCTATTACAATAGTGCTTACAATTTATTTCAAAGGTAAACATTCAAAGGGAATGTTGATTACTCAAGTGCAATTTTTGTAAATTAAGTCAATCCGCCTGTCTTTTTTTGAGGCAAACAAATGAATAACATTTTCGTTGAATTTAGGTATGTCATTTACCATGTTTTTTTCAATTGAGAGTATATGGCTAGAGCGCCCAGTCTGTCCTCACTCATGATGCTTCTTAAAAATGTTATAATGAATTAGCTTTGTTTATCTTTTTGCTAAGCTAATTATTATGAATGAATAATGCTCTAAGCTTCAAAATGATGAATTCCCAAAAGGGTGTTGTTACTCGTCAATTATGAACTTAAACAAAGTCTCAACGCTTATTATTTATATTAAGTAATCAAAGTCATAAACCTAACAGCCAGACAGAGGTCTGACAAAACTAAGAATTGAAAAAGACTGAACTTACAGAACAACTTGTTTATTATGATGACTCCTGGTCAACTAAGGCACTCATATATCACTACTACATAACAACACACTGCAACGCAACACACCAACTACACCAACCACCACAACTACAACGCAACAACACACAACCACACTTCTCGATGAACGCGCCTATATACGAGCTACCACCACGTCATGACTTACACTCATTGCCAGATCTCATTCAGCGGGGTGAAATAATATTCCGTTCAGTAGGAAGATAATTTACATAGTAAAATAAAATAACCAGAGATAGTAAAATCAAAGGAAAGTGAATATAGAGTATACGTTACATCATCTCCCCCTTAATTTTTCTTCTTTTTTCTTTTTTTTTTTTTTTTTTTTTTTTCCGAAAAACCTATCAATTTTGGAGTGTAAGTCTTACATTTCGATGATTGACGTTTCTCGATCTTTTTTTTGATTTGTTGTTTGGTGGTAGCCGTATTTACATTATCAACTTGGCATAACAATTTACGAATCTGTATTCGACTGTGAAATTTGTAGTGTAGAACAAACCAAACCTGCATCGGCATACTTTCCTTTTATTCTGCCTAGCAGGAATCACTTTTTTAATTTCAAATTACGTGCGCCTCATTCGTGGAAATACATAACAACTGTATCAGCAGCGAAGATTGCCTGAAGCTGCCTAACAGTAACAATTTTATTATTTTCATTTCAAATTACGTTTGCCTCATGCGTTGAAATACAGAACAACTGTATCAGCAGCGAAATTTACCTGGAGCTGCCTAACAGTAACAATTTTATTATTTTCATTTCAAATTACGTTTGCCTCATGCGTTGAAATACAGAACAACTGTATCAGCAGCGAAGATTGCCTGAAGCTGCCTAACAGTAACAATTTTATTATTTTCATTTCAAATTACGTTTGCCTCATGCGTTGAAATACAGAACAACTGTATCAGCAGCGAAATTTACCTGGAGCTGCCTAACAGTAACAATTTTATTATTTTCATTTCAAATTACGTTTGCCTCATGCGTTGAAATACAGAACAACTGTATCAGCAGCGAAATTTACCTGGAGCTGCCTAACAGTAACAATTTTATTATTTTACCCCTAAGCACATAGATATATACAAAAAAAGTGGATTAGTAGATGGACATAGAAGAAATATAAAAAAAACACACATATATATACACAAAAAGAATGCATAGGCCCACACGAAAAAAAGAAATTCTGACACGCCAACTGGTCGAGCAGGAAAAACAATAAACTGAGAAAAGAACCTGTCCACGAGAACTTACTTATCTCGAGGACGCATAAAAAATTCTAGTGCGAAAACGTTTTCCAGGCCTAATGGGACTGGGGAAATCAGGTGGCTTGGATCTCTTCCGGGACGGTAATGGAACATCGGTCTGTTGTCGGTCAGGAATCTGGCGGTCTGGAAATCCCTGCGGCTGAGAAGAACGGTCAGGAACGTCAGAAGTCTGGCGGTCCGGAAATCCCTGCTGCGGCTGATAGGAACGGTCAGGAGTCTGGCGGTCTGGAAATCCCTGCGGCTGAGAAGAACGGTCAGGAACGTCAGAAGTCTGGCGGTCCGGAAATCCCTGCTGCGGCTGATAGGAACGGTCAGGAGTCTGGCGGTCTGGAAATCCCTGCGGCTGAGAAGAACGGTCAGGAACGTCAGAAGTCTGGCGGTCCGGAAATCCCTGCGGCTGAGAAGAACGGTCAGGAACGTCAGAAGTCTGGCGGTCCGGAAATCCCTGCTGCGGCTGATAGGAACGGGCTCCCCCAGGCTTTGGATATGAAGTCCCTTGATGCTGGGGCCCGTTATTGTCCTTCCAGTATCTTTTTGAGGGACGTGTCTCCGGCCACATCGCTTGTTTTCGTTTACGCCCACGGGGCATGATAGTAGTAGCAGGCATCGGCCCTGTTCGCCCTGAACGGAGGTTCCAGGGGCGAAACCCGGGCGGATGCAAAGATTTCTGCCTTCGTCGCTGTTGCGGCGAAGCAGATTGGGGAGACAAGTGACGTTTGCGCCCAGCTTTTGGTGGTGCTGGACGGTGTGGAATATTAAATGTTGGATTCATAACTGACAAATCCGAAATGTCCGACGCCTCTGAGTCGCTGCTGTAATTCAGCGGTCGTGCAGGGCGATGTTTGGATTTGCCTATAGGAATACTTTCCGATGAGGTATTCAAAGAAGAAGTATCCCGCGTTGGTGCAGAGTTAGCCGGAAACGGCGCAGCAATAGTCTTGGCAATGGTTGGAGGGAAAGGAACGATACTAGTATTCGACGAACTCGATTCGAGCCTTGGTCTCACGGGAGAATCAGGTTGCGGCTGTAGAAACTCGTCTGGAGGGGGGAGGGTGAAGGAAAAATCACTGGTGATTCGTCAAAAATGTTCGGTGGTTCGTCCACAATTTCTGGCGGTTGAATATGAGATATAGATTCTTGGGTCTGTGGAACAGAAGGTTGAGTAGGATTGATAATGAACTCGATATCCCGTTCGTGATATTTGCGACATTGATCAACATGTACATATTGAAAATTGTTGTTCGGTTTTTCCAGAACAATATTATTGTCAAAGACATTTGCCACCCGATATGGACCTTCGTAGCTGGGTGCAAATTTCTTCACTAAAGTATGCGAAACAGAAGACTGGAAGTGCGTTTCCACGAGAGTGAGATCTCCAACGACAAGATCTGGTTCCCTACGCCTAGAATTATAATATCGTGCTTGAGCCGCTTGTGCTCCTAGCATTGCAACACGAGCTTTTTCTGCCATAATGTGTACTGATTGCGGAGTTGGTCGCTGATTTAGTTCGTCGATAATCCCCGTTAAATTTTCAAAAGGGGTTTTAATTTTGCGACCCAGAAAAAGTTCTGCAGGAGTAATTTTAGTAGACTCGTGGACAGACGAGCGGAGGGCGAACGCAAAAGTTCTAAATGGTCATCCCATCTTTCATGGTGGTCCATTACGAAAGTCGCAATCATTTTCACTAGCGTTCGGTTAACGCGTTCTGCAGGATTACTCTGGGGATGATATGGGGAAATGAATTTATGTTTAATGTGTAATCTCGCACACATTCTTTCAAAAATGTCAGAAATAAATTGAGGACCATTATCCGAAACTACTTTATTAGGTGCACCATATCTAGAAAATACTTCATTAACTAAGACATTACAAATAATCTCAGCCGTAGCGGCTTTAATGGGAAAAACTTCAACCCATTTAGAAAAATTATCAGTTAGTACTAAAACATAACGAGCTTTATTTTTAACAGATAATGGATAAGGTCCCAATAAATCTATGGAAATAATATCAAATACATGAGAACTTGAACTAGATTTCAAGTGACCGGCCGGTCTTACATTACGGTAATTATTAATCTGACACAAGTGACATGATTGAACGTATGCGAGCACACTTTGGTACATGCCAGGCCAATAGGCAACATCCCGCAATTTACAACGGGTCTTGCGAATACCTAAATGGCCTGCAAGAGGTTTGTCATGAAATTCATTTAAAAGAGCCATTCTAAGGGTTCGCGGAATACATGGGCGAAACTCTGCCCTAGTAGTCCGAGACTTTGTATAATAAAGAAGACCCTCTATTACTTCAAAATGTTGTGACCTTCCAGCCAGAGAAGGATCACTTTGTGGGGGCGAACCCGCAAGCAAAAAATTGTAAATATCCCCAAAATCTGGACCATTTAATAATTCTGCCATTATCTGCTCTCTGGATGTGATATCAGCTATCAGAAGTAAATTCTGACATCCAGGAGTAGTTTCGGTGGGGACCCCACTAATCGGAACGCGAGATAATGCGTCCGGTAATTGATTCTTATTACCTGGCTGATACGAAATTTTGATATTGCTCTCTTGTAACTTCAGAGCCCACTTCATAAGTCTTTGAGATAGGTGTTTAGCAGAATTCAAATACTGAAGGGCAGAATGATCCGTAATTATGTTAACTGTCAATTCGTTAAGATAACATTGAAATTTATTCAGTGCATACACAACAGCAAGACATTCACGTTCCGTAGCTGAATAATTGCGTTCAGCTTTGGCTAAAGTACGAGACGCAAAAGCTATTGGATGCCCAGCTTGTGACAAAACGCAACCAAGACCAACTCCGGATGCATCAGTATAAATATCAAATTCTTTAGAATGATCCGGGAAAGCCAACACCGGAGGCCGAGTCAATGCAGACTTCAGTGTTTCGAATGCAGCGTTAGCTTCAGGTGTCCAAATAAACTTCTTGTATTTACGCTTTAAAGCATACAATGGCTCACATATTGTAGCATAAGCGGGGACGAACTGCTGATACCATCCGGTCATTCCCAGAAAGCGGGATAGTTCTTTTGCTGTTTTAGGCCGAGGAAAGTCAGCAATAGGCCTAATTTTTTCATTATCAGTGAATAAGCCGTGGGGAGTGTTTTTCAACCCCAGATATACAATCTCGTCCCGCGCTATCTGGCATTTACTAGGTTTTAACGTCAAGCCAGCATTGTATGTAAGTTGGAACACCTGTTTGAGCAGAGAAAGGTGCCTCGTCAAAAGTCTCTGATGTTATAATAATATCATCCAAATAGACATGCACATGGGGACCCAGGACAGGTCTGAGAACCGTGTCCATAAGCTTTTGGAAAGTAGCAGGTGCAGAAGCTAAACCAAAAGGCATACGTAAATATTCATAGGCCCCAAAAGGAGTCACAAAGTCTGTTTTATCGACCGAGTCCGGATGTACTGCCACCTGCCAATATCCACTCGCCAAATCCAAAGTTGACATCCATTTGGTTGACGACAAGTCATTTAGAATATGAGACATGACAGGTAGGGGATAATTGATTGTTTTTGTGACTTGGTTGAGTTTGCGAAAATCTGTCACGAAACGAAATTCATTTGGTTGTTTCTTTGGAACCAAGAAGGCAGGAGCCGCCCAGGCGCTTGTTGATTCCCTGATTATGCCCTGCTTAATCATTTCCGCAATTTGACGTTGCATTTCCTGTTTTTTATGTGGAGCACAAGGGTAAGGTTTCGTCGCAATGGGTTTCGAACCATCAGTGTCAATAACATGATAAACCACCTGTGTGAAACCAGGTTGATCCGAAAATAAACCAGGGCTTTCCTGTAAAAGGAGAGAAAGCTGGTCTCGTTGCCCCTCATTCAATTGGTCACTCAACAATAAACTCGTAATATCTACAGGAACCGTCGGAATCATTTCGACAGGTTCCGGAAAAGAAATCACATGTTGTACAAAATTCAAAGTTATTTGAAACTTGTTAATAAAGTCCATACCCATGAGACATTTTCACGGGTAGCTCGTCTATAAGCAGGAAAGAATGCATAAAACGAGCTTTTCCCAGCCCTAAAGATAATGTGACAGTTCCTGAAATACTGAAGATTTCGTTATTTACACCTCGCAAATACTGCGTTGCAGGCTGAACATGTATTGCAGAAAAAACATCATTGCAAAACTTTGTATTTAGGGCTGATATCTCAGACCCAGTGTCGAACTTTGTCTCGACAATAATGTCTTCAAGTGTCAAGAATACATCAGGCAACTGAGGAGTTTGAACAGTCACTAATACTGTCTTAGGGTCAGGATGTTTGGTATCAGGAAGCAGGACCGACCCTTCGTCTACTTCCTGTGGAAGTTTAAAGGAATTCTGGTGGTGTTATCATGTGGTCGGAAACCTCGACCCTGCCGGGTATCGGGAAAATTTTCACGATAAGGAAAATTGCGTGCACCCTGCGTCGGGAACTCCGCGTGTCTGTTGAGATTTTCATTTTCGTTACGTCTGCCCTCAGCACGGGCAGAAAAATTATTATTGCCCTGAGCATGATAACGTTCCGAATGCTGCTGAGTGGAACGGGGTCGAGCATACTGTGCATTATGACGATACCCCGTAGCTTGCTCCGAAACTCGTTGCTGGTTCGCCACTCTTCTGTGTGGTGGAACGTATGAAGCTTGGGTGGGCACGTGTGTATGCTCGCGCTGAAAGTTTTGTCTATTATGCCGCTGAGGGTTTTCGGAATAAGCCTCGCGGGGTGCCCGAGCATGGTGAGTTGCAGCATGTTTGCCATGTCGCTCTTCATACGTGCGTATGAGGCGAAGGCATTCATGAATAGTGGTAGGGTGTCGAACCTCAAGAAAATCTTGCAAGAATGGGTCGAGCTGCTGTACGAGGGTATCCAACATGTCAACATGACTGGCATGTGGATCCCATAGATTATATAGGCGTGTAGTTTCCAACGCAAATGCAACAGGGCTATCATTGGGACCCTGCTGACGAGAAAACAGCTGTTGAGCAAGGCTAGCTCGACTGAGGCCGAAAGGAAAGACCTCCAAGAATTCTGCACGGAAATTCTCATAATGAGAATCCGGGTTCGACCCTCGCCACTGCCGATACCAGGTCTTGGCGGTATCTCTCAAGCAAGTTCCGGCAATTTGGACCTTGCAGTCTTCCGGAATATTATATAAATCAAAATGGTCTTCCAGATCTTCGAGGAACTTTAAAGACCCCTCCAAACCATTGAAATAAATTGTTCCTGCATGCGGCACGAAATGGGCAAGCATTCTGCTTCGCTGAGAGGATTGAATTCCCTCAGCTACGACCCGCGACTCAGAGTGATAGAAGCTGGTGCATTCCGAAATGGTGAAGAATGCTTGGGTATGTGTAGATTATTCATATCAAAGTCAGAGCCACAGGCTTCGTACAAATTGTCCAAACAAACACCATTACCCTCGAGACTTGCCGGAAAGTGGAAATTTGCAGTTGTCTCAGGTAAGGAAGCCATGGGTAATAATAGTCAGGATCTCGTGTTCGAGAAAAGTTCGGGCGCCAATTATAATGAATTAGCTTTGTTTATCTTTTTGCTAAGCTAATTATTATGAATGAATAATGCTCTAAGCTTCAAAATGATGAATTCCCAAAAGGGTGTTGTTACTCGTCAATTATGAACTTAAACAAAGTCTCAACGCTTATTATTTATATTAAGTAATCAAAGTCATAAACCTAACAGCCAGACAGAGGTCTGACAAAACTAAGAATTGAAAAAGACTGAACTTACAGAACAACTTGTTTATTATGATGACTCCTGGTCAACTAAGGCACTCATATATCACTACTACATAACAACACACTGCAACGCAACACACCGACTACACCAACCACCACAACTACAACGCAACAACACACAACCACACTTCTCGATGAACGCGCCTATATACGAGCTACCACCACGTCATGACTTACACTCATTGCCAGATCTCATTCAGCGGGGTGAAATAATATTCCGTTCAGTAGGAAGATAATTTACATAGTAAAATAAAATAACCAGAGATAGTAAAATCAAAAGGAAAGTGAATATAGAGTATACGTTACAATGTCTCAACTCTTTTTAAAGTTGAGAAGCATCTCTCGGCCTCAGCAGTTGTCATTGAAATAGTAGAAATAATTAGCAACAGTTTGTCATTGGAATAGTAGAAATAATTAGCAACAGTTTGTCATTGGAATAGTAGAAATAATTAGCAACAGTTTGTCATTGGAATAGTAGAAATAATTAGCAACAGTTTGTCATTGGAATAGTAGAAATAATTAGCAACAGTTTGTCATTGGAATAGTAGAAATAATTAGCAACAGTTTGTCATTGGAATAGTAGAAATAATTAGCAACAGTTTGTAGGTCTCCGAGAACGTAGTGTGCAAGTTATTTTCTGTAACGAACTGTAGAAGACTAATGGCACAATTCATATTTCTGAAATCTGGTCTTCTGTAAATTACTCCTAGTTCAGTTTTCAGGCGATCCTTCTGTAACATGGGATAAACATCTGTTGTTTGCTCAACAAGCTGATTTGGAAACTTTTTCTCGAACTCCTGAAAATTTTCAGCTTGCAAGAGAGAAAAAGCAGAGTAGTGAGTTATAAAAGAAAATCTATCTTTTGCTTGATTCGTGATAGCATCACATATCTCTTTAGTTGCCACAGTTTTATTTATGTGAATATTTTCTCTCCTCCTTTTCTTTGATGTTTCCTCTGTTTCTGATTCTTCATGGTCACTGTGTCCATTCTTCTCTTTCTTTTTCCATTGACTGCTGGAAAGTGTTTACATGCTTTCGAATGAGTGCTGCTTCAGTTAGTGTTTTCGGAAGCTGGTTGTATAACACATCCACATATGACATAATATGAAAAACTGTAAGCCAAAACACAAAAATTGAGTCCTCCAACATACGCCGAATAGCCCCTGCTTGATTTATTGCTACAGCTTGTTTCGATGATGACTCTATTTTTTCCATGCATTCAGTTAACTGTTTCCTGGATTCATACACTGTATTGATGGTTCGACCCTTGAAATTCTACCTGGTGTCTGAACCATGAGGTATCCTTTTTTTAATAGTTTCATCTAGAATAGCAATCCTCTGTGGAGAGTTACTGAAAAAGTTAGTAATGTCACTTAGGTTGAAAAACAAACAAACTCGAACTTGTTGATTTTGACTGGTTGCTTGGCCGACAATCAGATTGAGCTAATGTGCGTAGCAATGCACAAAATGTGCATTCTTATAAGTACGTTTAATAATAGCCTGAATACTTGCGTGGTGACCACTCATCAAGTTTGTACCGTCGTAGCTCTGGGATATAAATTTCTCTGCTTTGTCCACAACTTTTTCCAAACTAGCTTGAATACATCCAGCAATATACACTGGCGTGCAAAAATTAAGGACGAGACGGTTTTTCGAATGTAACGTCGTGCAGAAGTGCTCCACATCGACTCAAAGCATACCATAAGATCCCCAAGATGTAACAATATGGGACAAGTGATCAAAACCGCCCAAACAAGGAATCCAAAGAAGGATACAAAGGCACTTTATTGAAAAGGTAGTTTCGAGCACAACTGGACAGAAGACAGAAACGTCCATCTGACAGGCGGCTGCCAAGAAAAATCCAGTCTTTAGTAGGAGATATGATCACACCTGACTGCGTTGCAGGATTTACAACGTCTGTCCAGGCTAAGGACGAGGTTGTCAAGGAGTTGTTGAGGCATCGTGGCCCATTCCTCTTGTAGCGCCAATTGCAGATGTGGAACCGTTGCTGGCGGCTGGTGGCGTGCTGCCAAGCGTCTCCCGAGAAGGTTCCACACGTGTTCGATTGGATTTAGGTCCGGGGACCTTGCGGGCCAATCCATGCGTTGAATATCTTAACTCTCCAACATCTCTGCGAGAGCCACTGTACGATGAGGTGTAGCGTTTTCGTCCATGAAGATGAACTCGGGACCCACAGCACCTCTAAACAGAAGCACGTGAGGCAGGAGAGCCACGGTACAATAGCAGACACCAGTGACTGAACCTCCTTGGAAGATGTGGAGGTCAGTACGGCTACCAAGCATGATACCGCCCTAAACGAGAACTCCGCCACCTCCAAACCGGTCCCTTTCGATGATGTTGGAGGTGTGATTTCCCTGCTCTCTCCAGATGTGTATACGTCCAGAATCACTCGTCAGACTAAATCGGCTCTCATCCGTAAAGAGAACTCGACCCCATTGCTGACGTGTCTAGTTCTTGTGTTCCTGGCACCACAGAAACCGCCGTCTCCGATGGGCAAGCGTTAATGGCACACACCGTACTGGTCATCGTGCAAATAGACCACCTTTGTGTAGCCTCCTGGCCACGGTAAAACGCGATAACGGACATCCAGTTGTCTGTTGCATGTGCCTTGCGATTTCTCCCGTTGTCTGTTGCATGTGCCTTGCGATTTCTCCCGTTGTCTGCAGTTTTCTCGCCTGTAGAACAATATACCGGTCGTCCGCCGCAGTGGTTGCTCTTGGACGACCACTGCTAAACTCTCGGACAGCTGTTCCTGTCGTTTGAAATGCTCTCCAAGCTCGTGAAACGACGCTGTGAGCTATCTCGAACGCCTCCGACACACTCAGAGCCGTAGCGAGGGGGGGCAGCAGGGGCGGTCGCCCTGGGAGCCGAGCTGGAGGGGGCGCCATCGAGACGTAGATTTTTTTATATAAATGTAAAAAATGTGAAATTAATTTATACGCGTAATTAAAAAAATGTATAAAATTTAAACTTCTTTATGTTTTAAGAATAAAATGGCTACCAGATGAAACCTAAATTAAAAGAGAACTCCAATCGTCCGAACGCCAAATATTCGGATGGATTTGGCTTGGGTGTGACAGTACATTTTAGTTGCTATGTTTATGAAACATTTGAGACGCGCGCGCAGCGGCTAGTGTAGGCCAGGACTTTAGAGGGGAAGGGCTAGTACGCCCATTTGAAGTGCTGAACACCGACCCGTGTCTGAAAGGTTGGGTAAAAAATGGGTAGTGTACTTGTTTCTACGTCCTCACGCTGGCCTTCTGGCTCAGCTCAGTTCCCTCCAGGACAGAACTTCCCTCTGTTATGACGATGTTTTATGCCAGCACTTTTTCTTGGTGTATCATGTTTGTTTCACGTTGTATTTTATTAAGTTGTACACTGAAAACCCAAACTGATGCTCTTAGCGAGAAGAAACAGATTTTAAAATTTTTAAAATGGACACCACAAGACATATCAAGATGCATTGTAATTCCAGCACTTTACCTCAAATCATATGATTTTTTATTTTGAGATCAGAAAAGTATATTTGCTATATTAAGCAAAATACTTTTTAAAGAAAGAGCATGCATAACAGAAAATGTTCATTTAAAATTATCCAATTTATACTATAACATCAATGTTTTCTGATTTTTAGGCTCCCAAAAATCATGAACTTTGGTTTTCCAAAAAGATAATTTTTGATATTTGAGTGCGCCTTGCAGTAGATGACACACTGTAATCGGGTAAATTCGGTAGTAACTTTGACTGAAAGTGCCTTTCATGTGGTGCTCTGACAGAAAGTTCCCAGGCTTTTGGCCAGTGCAGGTACGTCATCAACCACGGCTGCATGTCTCAGGGGGTGAAATGTAGGCGACGGGTGCTGTGACCTTCACGGGCTCCTCTGTCCATGATCCATCACTCCTTACGTGTATTGAGAACGAATGACGGATGGCGACGATTCGTCGACAGGGAAGCCTACAGTGCGCATGCGCGGAACAAACAGTACTTAGTTAAGGTTGCGACAGTTTAAATGCAATATTTGCCGTGGCACTGTGACGACATTTGTTTGCTTAACGTTGTCTGTATAGCTTGATTGATTGAGTAGCGCGCGGAATTAGTGCACTGTGCCACGTGACGTGCGTGTCGAAATGGGAGCTACAAAGTTGTCTGGAGCACAAGGCAGAAAACGAGAAAAACAAGAGGCGGATAACGCAGTCCAAGCCAAGCATTGGGTAAAACTGGGATGGGTAAAGAAGGTGGATCCCTCAACCGCTGCGCTCCCACTACAGCAAGTGATTGAAAGTAAGCCATCTACATCAACACTTTTAGAAAATGAAAACGTTACTGAAGTAACTGAGAATATAACTGGTAGTGCTAGTGTGCATTCAGATGATTCTACGCCTTATTTTAACCCGTCCTTTCCAACATTGAGTCCTTATGAAGGCGTACAGGAACAGGATTTGGAAGATGAACAAACCAAAATTCAACTTAATTTTAATGATCCCACTACATGGCCTGATTTGAATGACCATGTGAGAAGTTTGTTAGTTGAACACGGTCCAGAACAAAATAAAAATGGTAATTTTCTTTTATCAATTAATGCAGAAAAAAGGCATTTTACGGGAAATTGGTTCCACGAAAAACTTTTGAATGGAGAAAATGTAGAGCGGGATTGGTTAATTTACAGTGAAGCAACAAAAGTTATTTATTGTTTCCCTTGCATGCTATTTGGAAAGCATTTGAAATCACGTTTGGCAAATCCAAAAGTGGGATTTTCTGAGTGGAAAAAATTACACCCTCGAATTCCAGAGGATGAAAATTCTGTAGAGCACCGTGAGTGCTATGCTTCCTGGAAAAGCTTTGAAAAAAGGATTAAAGAGGGCTGTGCAATGGATACTGAACTACAGCAAATGATTACAAAAGAAAAAGAGAAATGGCGGCACATTCTTAGAATCATTGTCGATTGCATTTTGTTTTGTTCAGTCAACAACTTGGCCTTTCGAGGTTCAAGTTCAAAGATAGGTGAAGACAATCGTGGATTTTTTTACATTTGCTAGAGTTTGTTTCTCATTATGATAAACAGCTAAAAGAGTATATTACCATAGCCAAAGAAAAACCAGGAATTCCAAATTACCTTTCCCCAACAATTCAAAACGAGTTCATCAATTTAATAGGTGACACTGTACGCCAAGAAATACTAAAAGACATAAGAGAGGCAAAATATTTCTCAATTTCATTTGATTGTACACCAGATGTAGCCCATCAGGAACAAATGTGCCAGATTATTAGGTACGTGAAAGTTTCAGAGGATGTTTGCTCTATTGAAGAAAGTTTCATCGATTTCATAAATACTACTGAAACGGCTAGGGCTGGTTTAACCGAAGAAATTCTACAAAAAATAGAATCCGATGGGCTTGACATTCGTAATTGCCGAGGGCAAGCATACGATAATGGTTCAAACATGGCGGGGAAGTATTCAGGAGTCCAGGCCCGTATACAAGCAATTTGCAGCCAGGCACGTTTTATGCCATGTGCTGCTCATTCATTGAACATGGTTGGTGTTCACGCTACTGGAGTCTCTTCAGATATTATCGCATTTTTTGGCACAGTGCAAGAACTGTACAAAATATTTGCTCACAATGTCAAAATGTGGGAAATATTGTCCGACAAACTTTCTACCACTCTCAAGCGTCACTGTGATACAAGATGGGCATCCAAATACTCCGCTGTTCATGCACTTTATTCACAGCTTGATAAAGTCCTCGAAGCCTTAGAGGAAATTTCTGACAACCTTCAATTCCATGATGACTGTTTATCAGTGGTTGAAAATCTTCTGAAACAAATTAATTATAAGTTTGTCTGTTACTCTGTTATGTGGGACAAAATACTAAATCAGATCTCCCGCGTGAATGAACAACTACAGCGCAAAGATGTGACCTTGGACTGTGCAGTTAGTCACTTGACAGGATTGAAAGCTGCTTTACAAGACATCCGGGATACAGGGATTGATGTTATACTGGGCGAAGCATCGGACATCTGTGCCGCAACATCTCTTGACGGCTTCTTCGAGGAGAAAAGGGCAAGGAAGAGGAAACGACTGACATTGGAAGAAAGTGAGGACACTGTTTTGACAGGAAAACAAAGGTTCAGTATGGACTTTATCCTGTTTTGGACAAAGTCTTAGAACAAATGGAATGACGTTATAAATGTTTGATTGAAGTGTTAGATGACTTTAATTTCTTAACGGGCAAGTCTTTGCAATCTATGACCGTAGAAGAGTTAAAGGCTAGTGCAATGCGCTTAGCAAATAAATATGATAAGGATCTGGATGCTACTGAAATAGAGGGAGAAATAGCTAGTTTTAAGTTTCAGGGCACTTCTTTATTTTAAAAAAATCTGGATTTTTCAAAAGCAACCTCTCTTGACCTATTAAATTTAATCCACCAAATGTCTCTTGCTACATCTTATCCAAACTTAGTAATTGCTTTCAGATTATTCTTAACATTACCAATTACTAATGCGTCTAGTGAACGAGGTTTTAGTAAGCTGAAAATAATAAAAAATTACTTAAGGTCATCAATGGGACAAGAGAGGTTAACGCACCTGGCAATTCTGTCAATAGAAAAAGATATTGCTAAAACTATTAATTATGATCAAATAATAAATGATTTTGCTGCTGTTAAAGCTCGAAAGGTACATTTGTAAATACAAAATCATTCTGTTAAGGCTTAAGCATAATTTTAACAAATGCTACTTGTACTTATTTTTTCAGTTGTTCATAAGCACTTGAGGTAGCAATTAATTATAAATAAAAAGTATTCTTCATTCAAACTATGTTCAATGTTTTTTCTTTCTTCAACAATCTCTATTGAAGCTCACATAGTCACCACAGGCTATTGAATAGGATTACCAATATAAGTTATGTTTTTAAAAAAATATTATATTATGAGCAATATTTTATACAAAAAAATTTACATTTTATTACTATTTCATACAATTAGCAAATTATATACGGGACAATAATTGCAAATAACAATAAAAATCGCAATATTTTTTTATACAGGTATTGTACTATATCTGCAAACAGGTGTATAATAAAATCTGACACCATCGCCCATTCCAGTTGGACTGGGGCAGGGGGGCGCCAATTTTACTGCTTGCCCCTGGCGCCAATACCTCTAGCTACGGCCCTGGCCACACTAGTCACACTTCGACCTTCTTCCAACTTCCCAATGACGCGACCTTGGGTAAAATCATCCAGATGTCGTCTACTGGATTGCCTGTTGGGCATATCACACGGTGGCAGCAACTCGACGCCGTTCAAACCGATGTACACCGTGCAATGGCTTTCACCGAATTGCCGAGCGTACACCACCCGTGTGCTTTATACCCTTCCGACACTCTCCTCCTACGTCATGCTGCATATATTCTCATGCCCTACCGTACCGGATCCTAGTCTATCTCCTGAGTGGTCTTTCGGTCCGTTCTGCACATGCTCGTTCCGCTGTTATGCTAACTTCTCCTTTTCGTGTTTAATGTTTGCACACCAGTGTATTATGCATCATGTCCAGGTGGATTAGTGAATTCCCAGAATCTCTCAACTGGTTGTCCGTTACCTAAAGTGTATCGGAAAACGACAACCAATTGGGAAGCAGATGAAACACCAGTAGTTTCATTTGCTATCACTGCTACAAAACTTGCTTTTGAGATATCATTTTTTATTTGGTTCTGGCAAACAGTGAACATACAGTCTAATAAATCGTTTTGAATTTCTTTTGATGTTTCTTTAAAAACAGTGCCATTAGTGAGATGGTATTTTAGAGATACATCAAGTTCTGCTGAGAAGTTTATAAGACCTCTGAAAACGCCTGGATTTAATGAATCATCGCGTTCATCATGTCCTAGAAGTGCGAGCTGAAATGCGCCGCAAAACAGAATACAGTCAATAATTTTGGAAAGAACATAACGATTTTTGGTTACTTGCTCATTGTGTGTTTTAATATTCGAACGAAATGCACTGTCAAGCTGTTGGCGAAGATCAACCTTTCCCAGCAAACTAAACTATAATGTGGAGTTTAAATGTGATTGGGAGCAGTGATGTTTATTAATGTTTTGAGTTAGATGTGATAAATCAGCAACATCGTAGCTCACCCAACTTGAATCACCACTTTGTTTTGCAAACAGGAGACAGTGAAAACAAAAGAGCCTGTTAGTTAATTCACATCCACAGATCCCTGGACATTTCTCATATAAGTCGGGGTTGAATTCCCTTTTGAAACCTCTAATTTTACATTTTGTCACCTGGATCAGCTTAAGCCTAGCTGTTGGCCTGAGCATTTTAATTTCAATTTTTCTTTCCAGCGGCAACGTTCAAAAATGTAATTGCTTTAGCTCAGAAACACTGAGTTTATTAAGTGCCATCTTAACTGTTTACACATGTTCTTACACACAACAATAAAACTAACCTAAAAAAGTAATAAACATATTAATAACTAATAAACAACTACACTAACCACTTGTTGCCGCAAACTAAGGGAGAATCCGGACGAATAACAAACTGCCAATCCATCTGCGTGAGCTCCCGCACACTGAAGACTGTGCGAACTGAAAGCTCATGAGCGGCGCTTATTCCTCACACATGTACCTCCTTTTCCCACCGGACAAACTGGTTTTCAAGTAGTTTCTTCTATCGCACGTGCGATCGACGTAAGGCCGGCCGATCTGTGCGGCTAACTTTCCAATTTTATACCATTACACTCGCGTCTTGCCAGGGTATTTAGAGGGAGGGGGCGCGGAGCTCCTCCCGAGTACGAAAAGCAGTTAAAAGGTATCTGGGGAAAAGTGGGGTTGTAGGGGGGGGGGTGATAGAGATGGAATAGGCTATCGGAAAAGAGGTTCCGAAAAGGTTGGAAACGTAACTAACATTCAGAAAATGGACAACTCATATCATTATATTAACCCTTTAAGCGGGAGATGTATCTGAACCAAATGGTGCCCAAAATTTTCTGCCGTCCTCAAACAGAGCTGTTGACATAGTTGCTGGATTATACGAAAGCTAAGATAAAACTATTCCTTTCCCTATCGCATGTCAGCAGAATCGACTATATATCCGTCGGTACTAGTAAGTGCTCCTTAACGATCCTTAGTCTTATAGCCTATAGTCTGATTCCCTTATAGTGCTTTATTCTCTGCTCCATGACCCTAGGAATGATTGGGAATGGCTAGTCCCCGCGACACGGACATCATGCCACTGGGTAGAAGCAAGTTACTCTAATATCTTTTCTCTTCTTTCTTAAGTTATTCGCCATTTTTGTAGTATTTTCGGGAGAAAAGGTAATAAAGGACTAAGGGAAATCATTCCTCGTAAATGACCACTTTAAATGACAAACTTAAAAGAAAAGCAACGCTTTCTGATGTGCAGGTTCCCTCGTTCCAGTCTAGTTCGTCCCACTTCTTAGACAGCGAACATATATTTTGGTTTCAGCTGATTTTCGTGCAAACAATTTTGCTAACCCCGAGTTAATTCTTTCCAACCGGTTAAAGGGTTAAACAGATGTAGTGTACACCCATATCATATGTACTCATATTACATCAATATAAACAGATGTAGTGCATAAAAAAATTTCCAGTCACAAAAGTTGCTTACGGTAATGTCGACAAATAATGTTTCCAAGCAGTCGAAATAAATTGAGGCAGGTCATCATTGCAGCATCCTGTTCCCGTCTGGAATAGAGCAAGGTCTTCAGCAAATAATAGTGTAGATTGGTGTATCGGGGAAGACATAACATGTGCTTCCTTCCAGATCGGAGAGTAGGTACTAGAATTGACCAGTCTAGAGAGTGCGATTGTCGGTAGCCCATTTTTTATGTCGCATTTATGTTCTTTAAATCTTATTCCCAAGGTACGGCGTGTTGATCCGATAACCTATTCCATCTCTATCACCCCCTCCCTCCCGTACAACCCCTTTTTTTTCAGGTATCTTTTAACTGCTTTTCGTACTTATTCTACCTTTCCTACATATCCCCCTTTCCTGTCAACCCATTTGTCTCACTTTGATATCAGTTAACAATGTAGATATCCTGGTGGCCGCTAGGGGACCACTACACATACGTCATTGTCGAGAACTATAAATTAATGTGTTACTCTGTCTTATGTTTGCATTTATATTTCTCATCTGAAGACGGGATCCAGGGTGGACCTGAAACTTCTTATGAAGTGTTTTTAATTATCATTAGGTTTTAACTTGTATCTTGAGCATAATTAAAGTTATGGTTCATCAACTCAGGTTTTAAACCATGGATTGATTTTATTGTCGTATTGTGCACTAAGGTGAGCTGCCTTGTGTTTTACTTTAATGTTTTTAGCTGCATGAAAGTATTTATAGGGAACGTAAGAAGGGTGGTTCGAAAATAAGCGGACACATTGCGTTTGGCAGACCGGAGTATGCAGTGGATGATCAGGTAGAGATTTCAGCGTGGTATAGACCTGAAGAGACAGTTGCTGACGACGAAGTATAACGGCGGTTCGTTAGACTCGATATAAAGAATATGCACGGGAGATATACGAAAAGCACCGACGCAGAAGCGCAAAGTCTGGGGATGAACGGGATCGAGAAGCTTTAAATCAGAAATCCGTGCAGAGCCGTACTTCACACAGCCACAGTCCAACCTTGACCGGACAAGAGTGATAAATGCGAAGCATTGAGCACCTGTCAACCCCCACGATATACCGGAGAGGACCACCAGGATAGCCAATGATCGCATGAACTTTACCTTTATGGATAGAATGTGAGGTTGGAAGGTGAGTACGCTGTCGGTCAGTCCCAGGAACTTAACTTCTGTTACTACAGGAATGGAAGTGCTCCCCAGACGGAAGTGAGGGTCCAGGTGAAGACCTCGTTTGAGGCAAAAATGCGCACAAGCAGTTTTCTGGAACGAGAAGCCGAAACCGTTATGAGAACCCCAGGAAGAAATCTTATTAATGGCACACTGTAACTACCTCTCAAGTATGCGCATAGGTGGAGGATTTGAAGCTCATTTAACGAACTTTTCCACAACGTCCCAAAGATTTTCCACAGGGTTCATGTCCGATAAACAGAGGGGCCATTACAGAGTGGGAACTTCTGCGGAATGCTCTTCTAATCATTTTCGAGTCACCACGGCTCTGTGGAGAGGCGCATTGTCCAGCCGGAAGAGTCCAATTTCCATGTAGGTGCATGATAACCAGGAACTGATGCAGATAGTTTGGAAGAATGGAAACGTAGCATGGACAGTTCAGAGATGCATCTAGACGTACCAGATATCTCAAAGTGTGCCCGTTGAATACGCCACAGACCATAAGTGAGTCCGCATCACCCAGGGCATTTCCTTGTTAACATGCCGAGTCCATTGTTCGTGCGGTTTGTTTCCAAGTCCGTATCCCCCTGTCTGCGCAAAATAACTGGAAACGGGACTCATCGGACCAGGAGACCCGTCTTCAATCATCTAAGGTCCAGTGTCGATGTTCTTTTGCCCATTTGAGGCGAAAGAACATTCGGCACTAGATCTTGGATAATCCCAAAACCTATTGCGGGTAATGATCGCCTGATGGTCTTGGTGGAGACTTTTCTGGAACCTACCCAGCTGAAGTCGGCGGTAATTTGTGACACTGACGCTCTTCGGTTGGTTGCAGCTATGCGAGATAAACGTCGACGGCAACGTTCATCCACCACCCTTCTCCACCTAGAGCGTTGTCTACGTTGCGATGTTATTCTGGAAATGGCACTTTCCCAATACACTCTTGATTCTGTCGAACGGGAATACTGTAATTTCTGTACTGCCTCCATGGTAGAGGGACCCATGCGTCAGGTAAACGCTATCTTCCCTCTTTCAAACTCTGTTAAGTCACGACGTTTATTCATAATGGCATCAAATTAATATCTATGTGAATGCAGTGAAGTCCTCCTACGTGTATACCTTCCAAGCAGTGGGTAGTCTCTAGCGACAGGGGTGACAGCGTCGCGTTGCCCAGGAACCAGGTATGCCATGATTTCTGTTCCCTCAGTGTAGTTTAATGAGTCTTATGGCTACATTTAAAAAATGCTTTCTCGTTAGTAACATTGCCCATCTGACGACCATTCAGATTATCGGAAAGCCTATATAATTATGTGGCCTGACAATGTTTGTGAAATCGTGGCTACGGTAAATATATGGCACGGCGACGGACGCTAAAGTGAATGAAAAGCTGTAATCAAGAACACTCCAAAGACTACAGCGATGAGCCGTTCTATTACGACCATCCCCAGCCTAGAGAAACAAGTGCGTTTGGAAAACAAACGGTGGCGCAGGTGAAGTTCACAAATCAGTATATATACAATCCGAGGGCCAGCTCTCGGTTAGTAAAGTGTTCAGAGTCAGAATGGAAAAGCTGCCGATTTATTGGAGTCTGATAAAGGACAAATTGATGGCGCGGAGCCTTGGAACTACGATCTCGAAAACGGCGCGGCTTGTGGGTTGTTCACGTGCCGCTGAAGTGAGTACGTATCAAAACTGGCGCACTGATGGGCAAACGACGAACCGTCGTCCAGCAGTGTGTCGTCCGCAGCTCATGGATGCCACAGGGGAGCGGAGACTGTCGCACATTGTTCACAGCGACCGCATGGCCACAGTCCGACAAATCACACGCAGCTACAACAGTGGTGATCAGGGCAATTTGTCACAGCACACAGTTAATTGCAAGCCTCTGTGCATGGGCCTGCGTAGCCGAAAACCCAGCCGGATCCCCATGCTCAGTGCACGTCATCGCCAACAACGCAAGAAAAGCGCACAAGATCATCGAGATCGGACCGTGGATGATTGGAAGAAAGTGGCCTGGTCTGACGAATCAAGATTATTGGTGAATCACGAATGCGGCCGAGGACGTATACGCCGATTGCTAACGGAGGCTATGGCACTTGGATGCATTGTTGGGCGGAAACAGGCTGGCGATGGCGGTGTTATGCTGTGGGCATGTTTTCTTGGGACACTTTAGGCCCCATTATCCCAATAACACAATCCCTGAGAGCTGTCAGGTATCTGAACATCGTTGCGGACCAAGTTCACCCATTCATTGCAACTGTGTTCCCTCTGGTGCTGGCCATTACCAACTAGATAATGTGCCATGCCACACTGCCAAAATCGTCAATGAGTGGTTCGAGGAACATGCTGGTGAATTTCTGTTAATACTCTGGCCTCCAGATTCACCTGACATGAACCCAATCGAACATTTGTTGTTCGACTTGGAGAAGCGGGTTCGCCCTAAATCACCACCCCTCCGAAATGTAGGGGAACTGGAGGATCTGCTGTTGACATTATGGTACCAATACCCCAGGATACCTATCGCCACCTCATCGAATCGATGCGTCGCAGAGTGGCCGCTATTTTGCGGGCTAAAGGGGGTCTTATAGCTTATTAAGTAGGTGGTCATAATGTAATGGCTCATTCGTGAATATTGTGATTTAGAGCCAGTTGTGAGAAATACGTCTGTAAGATTAGCGTACAGACTCCTCTAGAATGATACTATTACGTAAGAATTTGGCTTTTCTGTACCTTATATGCAACAATTAGTAGACTCTTTAATATTTAGATAATACATTATACGGTACAACCGCCGCAACCTCCAAATACACTTTAAGGCTTATGCTTACCGCACATCGTTGCGGTACATGTAACCTGGTTTACCGAACAGGTTGCTAAATATTTTGGATGGCACCGCTGGATAGAAGGGATAATTTCCGTAGGTTATGAAGCACAGAACACACACACACACACACACGCACACACACACACACACACACACACATATATATATATACACTGGTGGAAAGTGAAAAAAGAATACCAAGAAGGAGACGTCTGATACCAACGAAATTTATACAGCATAATAACGGAATACAGAAGATAACGTGATCAAAACATTATGGCAAAATACAGCTGTATTTGCTTGTAAACTGAAAAATAACATTTCCATCTAACATGGTTAGTACGAGGTTGAACCTCCATGAACTGCGTCACACTGTGCAAATCTGGCATGGAGTCTGTCGTACATATGTTGGATGTAAGTTTGAGGTATTGAGTTCCAATCATCCTCAACCTGGACGTGTACATCGGGGATGGTCGTGGCTGGCCGTGGAGACCGGATAAGTCGTTGTCCCATAAAATCCCACACGTACTCAATGGGGGACAAATCCGGTGAACGTGCAGGCCATGGAAGTTATCTCACATCCTGAAGTGCATGTTGCGTTGCACGTGCCGTGTGTGGACGTGCGTTATCTTGCTGGAAACACCATGATGGACCGACCTAACAAATGGCACAACAGCGGGCTGAATGATGTTGTTGATGTGGGAGGTGCTGTTTAACGTACCAGGTACAAACACGAGTTGTGTACGGCAGTGATAGCTGATCGCTCCCCACACCAGGACCCCAGGTGTTGGCCCTGTGTGTTGCTGGCGGATGCAAGAAGGGTGGAGATGCTCCCCTGTGCGTCTGCGAACACGCATACGGCTATCGGTGGCTCCCAAGCAGAATTTGCTTTCATCGCTGAACACGACAGATCGCCATTGCGTTCTCCAGTGCAGACGTTGGCGACGCCACTTCAGCCGTTCCTGACGGTGGGCTGGAGTCAGAGGTACACATGCCAGAGGCACATGTGCACGTAGTCCTGCATCCAGTAGACGGTTGCGGATTGTTCGCACAGTCACCTCAGGTGCAACGGCAGCTCGGATTTGCGTCGCAGTGGAGGTTCTGCTTGACAACGCCGCTCCTCTTATGCGTCGATCGGTCCGCTCATCAGTCCGTCTGTGACTCCCTGTTCCACATCTTCTCGTGTGGGAATGTTCCTCGGACCATCTACGCCACCATCGTACCACCACTGATACTTCCTGTACAATTCGCTCCGCAATACGACGATACGAACACCCGGCCTCGCGTAGTCCGACTAGACAACCTCGCTCAAATGTCCGATAACTGCTGAAATCGTACAAGTCTTCATGTCCAGGCATTGCAGCTTCTTCAGGGTCTTTGCACGTGTCCGTACGCCGAAGACTGATTACATTCACTTCGCCGTACTCCTTAAATACCACCAACGATAATTTGCATATTATGCCGTGCTGTGGCGTAAGCGCTCACCGGTTGGTCCCGAAATTAACATCACACCTACGTAAACTCGACTCCATTAACATATGTAAATTTCATGATCGTCCGCCATTTCCTTCTTGGTGTTCTTTTTTCACTTTCCGGCAGTGTATATACACTGCTGGCCACCCAAAATGCAACACCAAGAAGGAAGCATCCGATTAGCCTGAAATTCGCAGTGTGCGTCGCCCGCGAGAGGACATGCAAACGATTTGCATTCCAGAACATATGCAAATCATGTGTGCCCGGCACGCTACCGAGAAGCACTATAAGAAGGGTGCACAGAAGGCAGGGTGTAAGTAGTGGAAGTGTGTTGTGCTGCCGGACCTGTGCGTGGGAAGCTTCCTGATGCCTCGTCGCAGAATACGGTAGTCATTCCAGCACGTTTCGGAGTTCGACAGAGGATGAATAGTGGCTTAATGCGACAGCGGTTTATCGTACCGAGACATCGGCACCCGTGTGGCAGGACATCCAGCCACAGTGAGGCGTTTATGGATTCGGAGGGTGCAGAACGGACGGACCGATGTGAGTGATTGCCGCAACCGCGGTACACCACCGAACGAGAGGACCGGCATGTTGTCGGCCGGGCATTGACGGCTTGCACCGCCACATCACGAAAGTTAGGGCAGGAATTAGGGTGTGTTGCGCAACAACCTGTGTCAGCACGTACCGCTTGACGTCGTCTGCAGGAGCGGGGACTTTTCGCACGGCGCCCATTGCTCCGATTACCATTGACGTTACACCACCGGCGAGTGTGGCGGCAGTGGGCCGTTGAACGCCGCACCTGGACTACGGAATGGCACGATATTGTCTTCTCCGACGAATCTCGCTTCTGCCTGCAACACCACGATGGTCGGATCCGCTTGTGGGGGCACCGCGGTGAGAGACTGTATGACGCCTGCATTATGCATCGCCATACCGGTCCGTCGCCTGGCGTTATGGTTTGGGGAGCAATTGGATATGACACCCGCACTCCTCTGGTACGCATCTCAGGTACACCGAACAGCCACCGCTACATCTCCGACGTTTTGGAGCCTGAAGTCCTCCTTTACGCAGGACCTGCCAGCGGCCACATTTCAACAGAAAAATGCGCGCCCGCACGTGGCACGCATCGTGCAACAATTCTTCATGGCCCACCAGGTGTCACTGCTGCCGTGGCCCGCCTGCTCTCCCAATATGTCGCCCATCGAACACGTCTGGTCGCTGATCGGCAACCGAGTGGCCCGGCAAGTACCACCCGCGGCTACGCCTGATGAACTGTGGCAACATGTGGAAGCAGCCTGGACCGACATACCCCAAGCCCACATCCAAAGCCTCTTTCGTTCGATGCCGCGGCGTGTAGCGGCCGTTATTGCCAGCCATGGGGTCCACACGAACTATTGATGTCTGCGTGTATCGCAAGTCGCACGGACCTGTAAGTTAAATCGTTTCATTTTTGTATCTGTTGTTATGTGTCCAGTAAATCTGGCTTTGCTATCTCGTGTCCTTCTTGGTGTTGCATTTTGGGTGGCCAGCAGTGTATATATACAAGTTTTTAGATATGCCCGTCTTTCTATTCAATCATCAGTCTGTTTTTCTGTTGGTCCAAGGAAAATATCTCCGCTTCTAAAAGGTAGGATTGAAAAAATTTCTTCAGGGTTTGATTGGAAATACGAAGACTCATCTTTTCTTTTGATCTTCCGTCAGTTGTCTGCTTTTTTCCTTCAGAAGATATATCACACAAAATTTTTGCAATATGAACTTTACAATCAGACAGATAAATATACGTACTAATGTGTGAACGGAAAGACAGACGTTTGAAATGTTTTGTTCATAATTTCTTCTATGAGAAACGCAAAGAATTGCTTCTAATCTGCAGTCAGAGTTTCAGAAGCAGAGATACTGTTTATGCAGACAAACAGATAAAATAGCCATTGAGGGATGAGCAAAGGTACAGACATCGATATTATTTTGCACATGTTTTCCGCTATTAGTAACGGAATTTCTTTACTCTTTTAGAAGCAGCAGTTTACGTTCTTCGAAGTGACGGATAAACAGAAGGACAGACATTATAAGTTTTGTGCATATGATTTCTTCTGCCAAAAACAAAGAATTTTTCCAATCCGGCTTTCGAGAGGGAACAAATAGTTTCAGCAGTGGACAGTCAGACCAGCAGAAAAAAAAGGGGGGGGGGGAGCCGCCTCGGTGGCGCAGTGGTCTAAGCGATGGCCTCTGATCATTCGTCCGAACGGGGTCCGGGTTCGAATCCCGGTGAGGCATGGATGTTATGTTTGTCTTACGGCACTGGCTCTCTCCCTTCCCTGGAACCAGTGACCCTAAATTAGGGACGGGCGACTGCTTATAGCCCATTGAGTTGCTCACGGTGGTCGTTAAACCTCCAATCTAAAAAAAAAGGATGGGGGGACATAGATAATTTTGTGTAAATTTTGATTCCCTTATCAGAAAGAATAAAATTCTTCGATGTGACATTTAGAAGTGGAGATATATTTTCTGAAGACTGGCGGAGAGGCTGACGTACTAGCTGAAGGACAGACATGCCTCAAACTTGTGCACATACTTCCTTTTAACACACGCAGAATGAATCTCTTATCGGACCTTTGAAAACCGAGAAATTGTTTTAGGGAGACTGACAGACAAATGACAGAAAGGTGGACATATCTATTAAATTGTGCACATGTCTTCTTCCATCAAGCACTGAAGGAATTTCTTCAGTTCAGTCTTCAGAAATGGAGATATCGTTTCTGTAGACGGGAACACAGGTAAGAGAGACTTACTGACAAAGAAATGAACGAAAGGCTAGATGTCTGACTGATAGTTATAACAAAAACCATAAGCTCTCCGCCTTGGTTCGATTTGTATAAAACTGAAAGTTGGAAACGCGATAAATATATCCTACGACGTCGGCAAGAAATTGATTTCGCACCCAGAAAGGAAGATTCAGTACCGTTTCCTAAGATGAGAAATCCGAAAATAAAGGAAAGAAAACAGAAAAAACTTTTCAACCATTTTGAGAGGCTATGATTGTGGTCGAAACGTAAGCTTACTAGAACATGAAACAGCTAATTTTCATCAATAGTATCGTGATATTAAAACCTTTCATGAGAAGAAATTCATGAGAAAACAAATATTCAACCTTCCTGGAATTCCATTGCTGCTACGGAGACAGAAGAACTAGAAAGATAATAGGGCCGCTAGTTTCAAGGAAGCATTTATGAAACTTCAGGGCCATCTTGAGCCTCGGCTTTTCAAAAGAGAAAGAAAGAAAATTTGCGGGGAAGTATTCACAAAAATAATAATAAAAAAATGCAGTTATAGTCACATTCTCTCATCTGGTAAACACCATCATTATAGGTTTCCTCCTCACAGGCACTCTACATATCAGGAACTTAAGGCGTAATATTTAGCAATGACGTCATGAAGACGTCACAGTGTGGCAGCTGGTTATGAAGAACTTATCACCCGCGCTTTGCAACACATGCCCTTCTCTTTTCGGACTGCTTATGTGTGGATAATCTATTTTGGCCCAAAGAGTCGACATTTTCAACCATCTATTATGAGCGGAAACAAGTCTTTCATGTATGAATTTTAAAAGGAGCAACAATTTATTGAAATATGAAGAAAAAAATCAAAATAAAAGCATTTTTTGCTAATGCAGTATTCATTATAAATCTAAATTAAAGGCACCTAATTTCCCCAGTTCCATAAAATGTCTTTCCTTTTAACTGCAAGAGTCCATTTTTCTTCGAACAAACTTTTCGGGGGCATCTCTAATAACAGTACCAGTACATTAACGCTACGATTAATTTCTTCGTTATACATCATGCTTCTAATGATAAAGTTAACTGCTCTAAAAAAACAACTTTAGAAGAAAAAAAAAAGACGGCATAAAATGCATGCCGATTTCCAACATGAAATTATCAGATCTTAATTCGCTTGTTTGCAAATCAACAAAATTTACAATTCGTGCAACATTTTAATAAACTTATTACGTGAGTTTTGCCAGTTTTAAGATTTCCTTAATTTTTTGGCTGTCACTCAGGAACTGCTTAATTTGCTGTGAGTCATATAGTAGCACGACGATATAACTTCTAGTAGGTGGTGAAAACCGAAACAACTTGGTCAACGTACAACGTCACGTTTCCATTAATTTCGGTTTTGAAAATATCTTTCGGAGACGATGGCAACTAAAATAGACAGCATCCAGAACAAAGTCAAAGATATTCTTGTGTATCTGGGCAGAAAACCAAATTTCACGCAAAGTCGAGGACGAGACTGAAAAAACGAGTACGTACTACTAGATCATGAGCAACTAAGAAGACAGCATTTAAATGGTAACTCGAATTCTTGCAAGCAAAACCAGTGTTTAATTCACAATGATCAGCAATGCACACTATTAAACACTTTTCATAACACAGGATAACTTCGAAGGTATTACTAATTTAAGCTTTCATAAATTTGTTGCTTAGCATCACGTAAAACCATTTGTTTAAAGCAATGAAATGAACTAGTGTCAGTAAATGTCAAATTCTATGTATCATAGTCTCCACGTATATGCAATAAAATAACTTAATTCCCACAAAGACTTATTCAACCAGAAGGAGTATTTTGGCCCATAAAGTTCGACAATCTTTCATCTCGCTGAAGAGAAAACATAGTTTACAAGAAAGTACATAATGTTGGTTAGTTTCCAAAGTTTACTACATGCTGTTAATTAACTTACTCCCGCAACTCTACGCTCGTTATACAACGATGAGCCTTTACATTATGACCACCTAACTAATAAACTGTAGGACTCCCTTTAGCCAGCAAAATAGCGGCCACTCGGCGAGGCATCGATTCGATGAGGTAGCGATAGGTATCCTGAGGTATTGGTACCATAATGTCAACAGCAGGTCCACTATTTCCCGTACGAGGGGTATCAAAAAGTTCGTGCAATAACCAAGAAATAAACAAGCTAGAAAACAACTTTTTTTATTCAGGTACTTGGGCCTTCTTCTACATAACCACCACCCAGTGTCACACATTTTTCCCCACCTTTGCTTGACCCTCTTTATTCCCTTAGTGTAGAACACCTCAGATTGTGCCTGAAACCACTGTTCTACCTCAGAAATGACGTCATCAGTGTCATCAAATCGCCTCCGACGTTGTAGAAGTTTCATCTCGGGGAACAAAAAGAAGTCACTTAGTGCCATATCAGGAGAATATGGAGGATGAGGCAATATATTGTATTTAAGACGACTCGCAGTGACGATGCTGAATGAACTGTGGCTGCTGAATGAACTGGTGCGTTGTCGTGCAACAAATGGACCACTTTTGTCATTATTCCGCGTCTTTTGCTTTTAATTTTCTCTCTTAATTTGGTCAGTAGGTTGCAATAGCAGTTAGAAGTAATAGTTTGACCCTTCTGAAGGTTGTCTGTGATAAAAGACGTATTATTTAAACAGAGAGCATCACTTTGGCGGCAGACTTTTGCACTTTTGCCGTTTTGGGGGGTGGTGAAGAGGGATGTTTCCATTCCTTGCTCATTTATTTGGTTTCTGGATCATAAAGCTATAAACCAACACTCATACATAGTAATCAAAGGGTGAAAACAATATTCGGTTGTGCCCGGGCTGCCTTTTGGAATGGGGTGAGAAGTCTAGGTACCCATCGCGCTGAGACCTTGGACATGTTCGATTGGTCATGTATGATCGTCCACACTGACCCAAAGCTTAGATGAACTTCTTGACAAAGCATTTCAATGGTTGTACGCCTATCTTCAAGGATTAACTTCTCCACTTTGGTCACAACTGTCTGGTCATCTATCAAAGATGGCCGTCCGGACCTTGGATCGTCAAATATGGTCATATGACCACTTTGAAAATTTCTTTTCCACAGTCTCGTATGCTGGACACTTATTTCCATATACATTTAACATTTCTTGATGGATTTTTTTTAGCTTACTTTCCTTGGAGATGAAGGAACTTGATCAGACTGCGAAATTACACTTTCTCCATGATCATGGACTTTTCGATTCCTGAAAAAAAAAAAAAGGGGGGTTGCTAAATATTATTTATGTGTACAGTATACTGAATGTATATATAACAAAATAAAATAAAAATGGTTTCCGTAGCTTTAATAATTTTGGGTGATTGCACGAACTTTTTGATACCCACTCGTACATTTCGGAGGGGTGGTGATTTAGGGCGAAACCGCTTCTCCAAGTCGAACCACAAATGTTCGATTGGGTTCATGTCAGGAGAATTTGGATGCCAGGGCATTAACAGAAATTCACCAGCATGTTCCTCGAACCACTCCATGACGATTCTGGCAGTGTGGCATGGCGAATTATCCTGTTGGTAATGGCCAGCACTAGCAGGGAATACACAATTGTCATGAATGGGTGAACTTGGTCCGCAACTATGTTCAGATACCTGACAGCTGTCAGGGATTGTGCTATTGGGATAATGGAGCCTAAAGTGTCCCAAGAAAACATCACCCACAGCATAACATGGCCGCCGCCAGCCTGTTTCCGCCCAACAGTGCATCCAAGTGCCATAGCCTCCGTTGGCAATCGGCATTTCCGCACTCGGCCGTGTACGTGATGCTCCATGAATCTTGATTTGTCAGACCAGGCCACTTTCTTGCAATCATTCACTGTCCAATCTTGATGATTTTGGGTCCATTTCATGCGTTGTTGGTGATGACGGACAGTGAGCATGAGAACCCGACTGCGTCTTCGGCTTCGCAGGCCCATGCACAAAAGTCTGCGATGAACTGTGTGCTATGACACAATGTCCTGATCACCACTGTTGTAGCTGCGGAAGATTTGTGGCACTGTGTCCCTGCGGCCGCTGTGAACAATGTGCGGCAGTCTTCGCTCCCCTCTGGAATCAATGAGCTGCGGAGGACACACGGCTGGACAACGGTTCGTCGTTTGGCCATCTGTGCACCAGTTTTGGTACGTACTCACTTCAGCGGCACGTGAACAACCCACAAGTCGCGCCGTTTCCGAGGTCGATGTTCCGAGGCGCCATGTCACTACAACTTGTCTTTTATCAAACTCGATAAATCGGCAGCTTTTCGCTTTCTGACTCCGAACAGTATACTAATTGAAAACCGGTCCTCGGGTTGTATATACACTGCTGTGCAAAAATTAAAGACGAAGAGGAGAAATTAGCATAACAGCGGAACGAGCAGGCAGAACGGACCGAAAGACCACTCAGGATATAGACTAGGGTCCGGTACGGTAGGACATGCGCATATATACAGCATGATGTGGGGGAAGGGAGGGGTCGGAAGGGTAGGAAGCACACGGGTGGTGTACGCTCAGCAATTCGGAGAAAGTTATTGCACGGTGTACATCGGTTTGAGCGACGTCGAGTTGCTGCCACCGTGTGTTGTGGTCAACAGGCAATCCAGTAGACGACATCTGGATGACTTTACCCGAGGTCGCGTCATTGGAAAGTTGGAAGAAGGTCGAAGTGTGACTAGTGTGGCCGAGGAATTCGGGATCGCTCACAGCATCGTTTCACGAGCTTGGAGAGCATTTCAAACGACAGGAGCAGCTGTCCGAGAGATTAGCAGTGGTCGTCCACGAGCAACCACGGCGGCAGACGACCGGTATATTGTCCTACAGGCGAGAAGAGACACACAGCAGACAGCGAGAGAAATCGCAAGGCACATGTAACAGACAACTGTACATCCGTTGTAGCGTTTTACCGTGGCCAGGAGGCTGCACAAAGGTGGTCCATTTGCATGACGACCAGTACGGTGTGTGCCATTAACGCCTGTTCATCGGAGACGGCGGTTTCTGTGGTGACAGGAACACAAGAACTGGACACATGAGCAATGGGATCGAGTTCTCTTTACGGATGAGAGCCGATTTAGTCTGACGAGCAATTCTGGATGTATACACATCTGGAGAGAGCAGGGAACACGAAATCACACCTACAACATCATCGAAAGGGACCGGTTTGGAGGTGACGGAGTTCTCGTTTATGGCGGTATCATGCTTGGTAGCCGTGCTGACCTCCACATGTTCCAAGGAGGTTCAGTCACTGGTGTCCGCTATTGTACAGTGATTCTACTGCCTCACGTGCTTCTGTTTAGAGGTGCTGTGGGTCCTGAGTTCCTCTTCATGGACGACAACGCTACACCTCATCGTACAGTGGCTGTCGCAGAGCTGTTGGAGAGTGAAGATATTCAACGCATGGATTGGCCCGCAAGGTCCCCGTACCTAAATCCAATCGAACACGTGTGGGACCTTCTCGGGAGACGCTTGGCAGCACGTCACCAGCCGCCAGTAACGATTCCGCAGCTGCGATTGCCGCTACAAGAGGAATGGGCAGCGATGCCTCAACAGCTCCTTGACAACCTCGTCCTCAGCATGGACAGACGTTGTAAATCCTGCAACGCAGTCAGGGATGATCATATCTCCTACTAAAGACTGGATTTTTCTTGGCAGCCGCCTGTCACATGGACGTTTCTGTCTTCTGTCCAGTTGTACTCGAAGCTACCTTGTCAATAAAGTGCCTTTGTATCCTTTGGATTCCTTGTTTGGACGGTTTTGCTCACTTGTCCCATATTTTTACATCTTGGGGATCTTATGGTATGATTTGAGTCGATGTGAAGCACTTTTGCACGACGTTAAATTCGAAAAATTGTCTCGTCCGTAATTTTTGCACGTGAGTGTATATATTGCTCTGTGACCGTCACTTACGCCACCATTCGGCCTCCAGGAACGCTCATTTCTCAAGACTGAGGGTGGTCATAATGGAATGGTTCATTGGTGTATACTAAAGATAAACGATTTTACCTGTCATTTAAACATCGGTTATAGAGGAAACGCTTTTACACCGGGCATTGCGAACTCAGATCAAGTCATCTGCTAATCAAAAAGTATATTCATCGCCCGAACTTATATTCTGCTCCTCACAATCCTTAATAGCGGAGATAAAAGAAAAAGCATAATTTCCTACACCATCAGAATTAGTAGCCACACACTCCTTGCCCATTATTAAAGAAGACAAAACACAAGCGTTTGAGGGTAAGTCACGTTATCACTTTTTTTCTGTCTTTATCGGCAGTAAAATACAAACACCTTCCTTAATGGTTCCTCTCTCTCCCCGAGCAAAATAATTCGTCGTACAGAAACGAAACACAACAAATATTTAAAACAAAATAAAAGCGCATTTTGAGAAATATTCCTCAGTGTTGCTAAATACACTATATTGACAAAAGCCACCGGGCACTCCTTCAAAAGCAAATAAACGGATCCGCTGCGTTGTTCAGAACAGCGGTACAGCTTCAAACGGTATAAAACAAGCCTGCAGCTGAGCACGATCATATCGCACTGTGAAGTTGAGTGAAAATGTCGCGGCGAGAGACAACTGACTTTGAGAAAGGAAAGATTGTTAGTTGTTATTTTAGTGGGTTGTCCATAAGAGAAACCTTGAGGCGTTTAAACATACCCAAGGCAACTGTTTTGGATGTACTGAATAAGTGGAAGACACATGGCGTGCCTGAAGCAGAAAAACGTACCGGCAGACCAAAGAAAATCAGTGATAGAGGATGTCGAAGCCTCAGGAGAGTTGTTACAACTAATCGACGGAGTACTAAACAAAACGTCAGTGTACAGGTGAGTAAAAATGCCGGAACCTCGGTATGTACACGTACTATTCGTAAAGAACTTTATTCCATAGATTACCGTACTCGTGCAGTTGCTCATAAGCCTTTCATCTCCACTCGGAATGCCACTCGTCGTTTAGCATGGTGTGAAAAACATTTATCGTGGACCGCAGATCAATGGAAACTAGTGCTATGGACTGATGAATCCAGATACACGGTCCATCAGTCTGATGGCAGTGTGTAGGTATGGCGGCAGCCGGGGGAACGCTATTTATCAGTGTACTATTTCTACGGTCAAGTTTGGAACTGGCAGTGTACTCGTGTGGGGGTGGTTTTCGTGGTATGGTCCCGGCCCATTGGTTATCGAGGACAAACCTGTTAACCAGCACGTCTACCTCGATATTCTGGACAATTATGCCCTACAAACACTATGGCTTTCAAAATTGTTTATTGAGAAAACCAGAGAGGAGGATACAGAAGTGCCAACAGAAACATAATTGACGACATACACTGACGGAAAAAAATCCCAACACCAAGAAGGGGTTGTGTTAGATAAAGGACAGTTGGTAGGCGGTGAGAGTACATCTGTAAGATGACGTCTATGCAAATTTCGCGCTCGGCGCATACGTGTGGCGCTGGTAGCGCCACTCGGAACATGCAAAGCAGATTTGCTATAAATGCGCGCTGTAACGTTCGTGAGCGTTAGTTATCGTTGAGATTCGACGTAGGGTGTTGATTTTAGTCAAGAATGCCTTTAAGAAGACGAAGAAGCCATTATCAACAGCTCACGGAGTTTGAACGAGGTCGTGTAATAGGGCTACGAGAAGGTGGATTTTCTTTCCGCAATATTGCAGAACGACTTGGCAGGAATGTAGCTACTGTGCATGATTGTTGGCAGCGGTGGTCAAGGGAAGGTACTACCTCAAGAAGACCGGGTTCCGGCCGGCCGCGTGGCACTATTGAGAGGGAAGACCGCCGTGTACGGCGTATGGCCGTGGCGCATCGTATCGCGTCTGCGGCAGCAATTCGAGCTGAAGTTGCCACCACAGTGACACAACGAACTGTTACAAATCGGTTACTTGAAGGACAGCTCCGAGCCAGACGCCCTGTAGCGTGCATTCCACTTACTCCAAACCACTGCCGTTTGTGACGTCAGTGGTGTCAAGCTAGAGCTCATTGGAGGACGGAGTGAAGATCTGTTGTGTTTTCTGATGAAAGCCGGTTTTGCTGGGTGCCAGTGATGGCAGTGTGTTGGTTAGAAGGAGGCCAGGTGAGCGCCTGCAACCAACCTGTCTGCGGCCGAGACACACTGGACCTACACCTGGAGTTATGGTCTGGGGAGCAATTTCCTATGACAGCAGGAGCACTCTCGTGGTTATCCCACGCACCCTGACGGCACAGTTGTACGTCGGTCTGGTGATTCAACCTGTTGTGCTGCCATTCATGAACAGCATTCCAGGGGGTGTTTTCCAACAGGATAACGCTCGCCCGCATACCGCTGTTACAACCCAACATGCTCTACAGAGTATCGACATGTTGCCGTGGCCTGCTAGATCACCAGATCTTTCACCAATCGAGCACGTATGAGACATCATTGGACGACAACTCCAGTGTCAGCCCCAATCAGCATTAACCGTCCCTTTATTAACCGACCAAGTGCAACAGGCATGGAACTCCATCCCACAAACTGACATCCGGCACCTGTACGACACAATGCATGAACGTTTGCGTGCTTGCATTCAACATTCTGGCGGTTACACCGGTTATTAATGTACCAGCATTTCACATTTAAAATGGCTCTTCTCGCGCTTACAATAAGCTGTGATCTTGAAACCTTAATCGATTAAATATGTTACCTATACAAATGTATTGCCGCCATTTCATTCCTTTAGAACTATTTTTTCGTGGTGTTGGGATTTTTTTGGGGATTTTCTTTCCGTCAGTGTATGTACAGTGAAGATGAAAATGTACAGATGCTGATGTACTATATACAATGGCAATAAAACTTAATAGATGAGTGTCATCACAAATATAAGTTGTGCTACAGAAGGGACCAGCAACAATGGTGCACGAGTAATGCACGAGAGATACACAGTGAAAGAAACAATATGATCAATTTCAGTATAAGGTTATAACAGAGATAAATATGGTTATTATATTATGTACAATGTAGTGATGCACTGGGTAGCTGCCTATGAGAGGCTAATATAAAAATGACCAAGTAAGATTAAAATATGTACAACATGTGCGGTAATAGAATGATTGAAATCATACAGTATAAGAAAGAGCAATAGACAACGTCAAGACATGAATAAGTATAGTACAATAGTTAAAATTCGGTGGCGAATGCTACAGGTAGGAAACTTTACAATGTGCAGGTGAAACAAGTAAATTACAAACAGCAAAGTAAAGATGGTATTTCTACATTCATGCATTGTATAGGGAAGACAACAATTGCAGTGTACTAAAGCACGACAGAAAGACGTAAAATTGCAATCAGAAGTGTTCTACGTAAAAAGAAAAATAACATTCAGTAGAGTCGTATGCTAGAACAGTTTTCAAAGAAGGAGTTGTAGATGAACTGAGGGATCAGTAAACCAGGTTCGATGTGGTGACCAAGTCCAGAAAAAGCGACATTTCTGGGAGTCAGTTGAGGCAGACGAATATGCGAGGCGCAATCGCGACAGAAGCCTGTTGTGAAAGATACAACACATTGCATCCCCCGCCTGGAAGATTGTGGGTGTTACTGGAACAGATCGTAGCTGTTGATGGTAAAGATATGTGACATGGCGGGCTAGGTTGAAAACATATGCGCTTGCTGCAGGTAACGGAGTAGGGGGTTGATACAAGCTATACAGGGTACTGTAAGCTCCAAACGAAAGGTTGAGAGCGCACAGATGTTACACCACGGTGAATGCAAGATGATGGAGTGGTAGAAGCACCGAACAGAAGTGACAAACGTGATGCACATCTGCAGGCATGTGACAGAAGACGCAGGTTGGAGAAGTGATGAGGGTCATACGATGGAGCGTGGATGATACCGGCAGGCAGCGCTGTAGAAACAACCAATGGATATTTCTCTCCATCAGTGTAGATAGCAAAGATGAAACCGTCGACCACACGCACGGCAAGGCTGTGGGTGGAACATCTCGAATCGGAAGTGGTACAGATGATGATGGAGCACGAAGGAAGCGATACAGAGAAGAGACAGAGAAACTGGAAAGTGGGAGGGTAGAGCCTTGAAAAGTGAGAAAGAAGGGAAGGGGAGGGAAGCGGATGGAACGAGAGAGTAGAGGAAGCTAGGTCAGGGTAAAGTGTTACAATGGCTGTACGGATATCAGAGTAGAGTGAAACAGAAGCAGGAGTACTAGAAAGCATAAAAAGAGATACCAGAGAAAGGTTTTTACAGGAGATCAATGGTGAGAAGGTCCCGAAAAGTCACGACCCCCGCAGGTAGCCATGAGAGGTCGGTGAAGTGAGGGGCGTCAGAGGGATGGATGACGCAACAATAGAAAAGGGGTTGGGCTAAGAGTTCAGTGGTAGAGGCAGGAGGGACACGAAGAAGAGGCAGAGAGTGTAGAAAAGAAAGCGCTTCTGTATAGATCGGGGAAAGGCGAGAGCGAAGAAGAGAAAAGTGATCCATCATCACAAGTGTAGTAAAAGTAAGTCTTGGATTTCGCCGAGAAACCATCACATCCATGGTGACTGTAGTTGGATTCGTTGAGGCTTTCAGGATCTGGAGAAAGGAGACCACTCTATGAGCTCTATAAAAGAGCACAACATCTGTACGGGAAATCCCTCCTGTAGAGATCGGGCGACAGAGTGTTGAAACTTGGACCCAGTGATGGTATGTCCAGATGACTTTGGACACAATTCTGGTAATCTCCTGAAGGTAAAAAGAGGGGTAGTTTGAAGACTGTACAAGAATAAAGGCATGTCGAGAGGAGGTAAGTACGAGCAATTCTCGCTCGAGTAACATAGATGTGCAGAACTGTGCGTTTCTCCAAAAGGCAGCTGTGCGATTCAGACGCGCGTGGAGTGAGTTCCAGGTGGTATTCCTAGCAGCCAAGGGAACACCAAGATGTACGCCTAGGAACTTTTGCGTGGTGGAAGTCCAAGAGGCTCTCTAAGGGTTGCCGGAGCTTGTGGTCCAGCCTCCGAACCAGATACCTGTACTAATTGTAGTGTTAAGGCTCGCGCCGGAGCAGGACGAGTAGAGTGCGTAGTATTCTGATAGGATGTCAAACTGAACATTGTCTCTGATGCAGAAAGTGGCATCGTCCGCATACGCCGAATAGGTGATTTGAAAGTGCCTTTTGCTTGCAGTCAGAGGAGGAAGTACGGTAAGAAAAGCATTATGAACTCTGCGCAGGAACTTCTCAAAGGCAATGGCAAACAATTGCCCTGACAATGGACAGACTTTACGTATTCCACGATTGAAACTGATAGAAGCCGTAAGAAACGCGACCGCCTCGGCATGGAGAACCGCGTCCAGGTAGAGGTTAAGGATGGTAGTAACAAAAGCAGGGGGAAGCCAAAAGCAAGAAGAGCCAAAGAAAGATGAGTGAGAGATATTATCGAATACTCCGCGCTGATCTAAATTAAGGAGCGCGAGCGATTCTGAGTTAGTATGAGCGAGATGAGAGGTCACGAAGAAGATGTAGGTTAGAGGCGATAGACCAACCAGGGACTGTGTAGGTTTGGTCGGTAGAAAGAAAAAAGTGAGTTCAGGATTAAGTCTGCGAGAAAGGAGTTTAGTATATAGTTTGTAATCTAGATTGAGAAGTGAGATTGGACGCCAATTCCCCAAGTCAAGGAGGTCGCCTTTCTTAGGGAAAAGTACGACATGGGCCACAGTGAAACCCCTCGGAAGAGAGGAAGAGTTACGAGCAGAAGAAAATGCAGCAAGGAGGAAAGGAAGTAAGGCACAGAAGAAAGTAATGTAAAAGGCAAGAGGTAGGCCGTCAGGACCAGGGGCGGCACGGGAATTCTGAGAACGAAGGACGGTCCTAAGCTCAGAAGAAGTAAGAGGTTGTAAAAGAGAGGAAGAAAGATGAGAAGGAATCTGAAGTAAAGAAGAAAGATGAGAAGGAATCTGAGGTAAAGAAGAAAGATGAGAAGGAATCTGAGGTAAAGAAAAAAGTAAGGAGTCAGCTGCAGTTAAGGAAGGAGGAGGGATTTCACTGTATTTGTTAACGAAATATTGACGAACGTGTGATCAGAGGATGTCCTAATCTGAGGAAACACGGCCATCAGGTAGCCGGAGAAGTCGAAGGTGATCAGAAGAACGATGCTGGTCTTCAAGAGAGGAAAGAAATTCGTAGGAGCATTCCTCCGGTGTTAAATGCTGTAATCGAAGCCGGAGGATGGCCTGACGAGCTCGTGGTTCAAGTAAAGCACATAAGTGGGCATGATACGCCGCATACTACGGGTGACCAACGCCGAGGTGAGTTAAGATTTGTCGGAGGTTGCTTTCTTTCGTGATGTATTAACACGGAAAGAATAGCACTTCAAAAAGTGAAGAAGATGAGATTACACTGTGAGCCAATATGTAAGAGCACAAGTGCAGTAGCGATTTCAGGCAGGAAACTTTGAAGGAGTTCGCGTACTACAGAACAGAACTCTGGATCTTCAAGAAAGGATGACTGAAGACTCCAAGAACGATATCCCGAACTTTGCCGAGACGAAGATCCAATAGTGGTAACGATGGCGCAGTGGTCAGAGGATGCTGTGGGAGAGTGGATACAGTCTGTTATGACAGGAAGAAGTGATGAAGTGACGTAAACATGATCCAATCTGGCGGAAGTAAGAGTAGAGGCGGTTGCTCTCTGCCACGTGTAGGAGGTTGACGTTGGATGAAGCTGACGAAAAACATCGTGGAGATCAAAATCTTCCACGATGGATTGGAGCTGCTCCACCAGACAAATGCGATGCTCGTTGACAGTTGGAGAGTGGTCGAGATCAGGTTGGAGAGTGCAGTTAAAGTCACCGCCGATCACAATGTGATCGGACGGTGACGCAGATTGAAGGGCGGTTTGTAAAGATGGTAACAGCTGTGGCAGTTGCGTGGATGACTGGGGTACATAGATGTTAAATAGCAAGTACCTCTGATCATCATAAATGAAGGAAAGGCGCTGTAACTGATCTCGACATAGGTTCTGAACCCGGAGGGAAGAGATGATTTGGCGAAAGCGTGAACGAACGCCTATCGCCATGCCACCATGTCGGGATAGTCGAAAGGTGTGATAGAATGTGAAATCCCATTGACGCCAATGGTGGAAGAGCGTGGATGAAAGACAATTAGTCTCTTGTAAAAGAACTATGTCGGCATCTAAAGGGGAGAGTTCTTCATAAACTAGCGAACTGGCTAGTGGGGAGCTAAATCGCCTTCAATTCAAGTTCACTATATCTTGAATGGATATGTCAGATGGTGGCTGGATTGTATCATCGGCTGCTATGCAAAGGAGGTCTAGACGACGAACGAATTTCGTTATCCAGCGCGGATCACCTAAGGTCTTACGAGGCACCGCTTGAAGATGAGAACGGATAACTTTCAATTGTAGAAGAACATCAGGAAGATTTGCAGTATAAGAGGATAAAATTTTTCTCGACTGTTGGTTGTGACGAGGACCAGAATGGAAATTATATAGAACATCTCCAGTGACTGGAAGTTGAGGAAGAGAATGAATTTCCATAAATTGAAGAAATTCGTGCGAGATAACTGGGTCTGCAGAACCAGTATCGGTATCAAGCTCAACAGAAGCATCTGATGCAGTGTAGCCGACTGAGTACGGTCAGAGCGGTCAGTCGTTGTTCGGGTTTTCTTGGTACGAGTATTGTGGGTCCTTCGACGCTTTCCTTTGCCCCGAGAGGGGGTGGTATCAGGGTTGTCAGGTACTTTGAAATCGCTAGACGCAGTGGACCAACCAGGAGAAGCAGACGCATGTACTTGAGCATCCCCCGAGTGAGGGCGAATGAACTAACGAGTGAAGGTGTGTCTGATAGAGGATGTGACGGTGAAGGATACACAAGTCCGCATTCTGCAGGTCGTGGCGAAGTCATGCGTCGACCAACGGCTGTAGTGTTAATTTTGTCTGAAGTCACGCGTTGACCACCGGCTGTAGAACTTTTGTCTGAAGTCATGCGTTGACCAACGGCTGTAGTGCTACTATTGCTTTTGACTTGTGAAGACGTTGAGGGTACCGCTGAAGCAGACGGTGTTTGGGCTGTCGAAGTTGTAGTAGAAGTGTGATGTGGACATAAGGCACGAGGGTGTCCATAACCTTTGCAGATAGAACACAGTGCCGACAGTAATGGTGATATCATCAATGTGTGTATCACATCGAATACTGAACTTGGGTGGAACTCGTAGTTTCGCTTCATCAGACGGAAAAACCACTCTTACATTTCGCCGTAGGCCAAGAAGATAGCGATCTTCCGGCAGGGCTGAGAAAGAGGAGAAGGTGGTGATTGTGACAACTACACGTCCAAAGTTTTGCAAAGGAACGGACAGTAAAAGTTCGTCAGAAATTTCTGGCGGGACTGGGGAAAAACTCAGAACAGTAGGCATGTGGGAAATAGGATCAGCATTAATATGGCGTTCACCAATAGAAAGTCCATCATTTATAATTTGAAGTGCATAATTGGGTTCAGAGAAATATGCGGTAACTTTGCCATCTTTCCAGCCCGCGTGTGTGACGGCTGACTTCGGGAAGAGTAAACGAAGTGCTGCGCTGTAAGCAGTGAGCTTAGTATTGGCAAGAGCAGGGAAGGCAACGCCGAGGTCAACTTTATTAAGGAAGTGTTGACCAGCTGATGAAGTTGCTGGAAGATCGACGAAGTTGGAGTTTGCATCACATTTCATCTGATAAGGGCCTTTTATAGAAGCCGACGCAGAAGGTGGGGAAGACTTATTCGAAAGGACGGCTGCATATGGAGCGGCCGGATAATTTGATGACGTAGAGTCTACTGAAGGAGGTGAAACGTCCATCGCCTCTTCTGTCATCTGCTGGAAAGGTTGCTGGTCACTACTTAGTGACGTAGAAGTGGGATCAGCTGGTGGGGTAGCTGAACTACGCTTAGGAGAGGAGGGGCTTGTCGGAGCAGGCCCGCCATTGGTGGATGGTGGAAGAGGAGGTAAATCCTTATCAAAAGCAAGAGCTGGGACGTCACTCCCGCCTGATGTCGCCATTTGTAATGGTGAAGTAGAATTCACGTCTTGGCCGACTCGACCAAGACAATAAAAACGAAGATAACTTAATTAAATGATCACTTACAGACTTGGTAGGGATACGAGCAGAACCGTGGAACCTTCACGGAACTCACACACACACAAATAAATACTCGGAACACCGAAGAGAGCACTACCAAGACGAAATGCACGGAGCAAAAAAACTTCGTGTATGTGGCAATACTATGGAACCGAGCCTTGGTGGTACCAGCAGGATAATGCACAGAGCCATAAAGCAAGGACTGTTACTGCGTGGTTTGACGAAAATTCCGTATCGTGTTTGGACTGGCCAGCACAGAGCCCTTATCTTAATCCCATAGAGCGCCTATGAGATGAATTAGAGCGACGTATAAGAAGTTTGGAACCAAGGCCTACTACTAAGCAACAGTTAGTGGCAGCATTGTGTACCGAATGGAAGCGCATACCTACCGCTGTGTTCCAAAATCTGGTCGAAAGCATGTCTCGAAGGGTCAGTGCATGCATTAAGGCCAAAGGTGGACCGACACCGTACTAATGTATGTCAATAAAGGATATGTTGTGTTTCTCTTCTAGGTGTCCGGTGACTTGTCAATATAGTGTATACAGTATAACCTTTTGGACATAATTGCAGTTTCAATTTAGAAACACTGAACAGACATAAATTGCAATTATATTTTTACGTATTTATAGTATGTGCCATTTTCATAGTGTGCATGGTTCGTTTGTATCCAAACAATTATTTTAAGCAATAAATCGTACCGCCATTTAGGAAGAAAGTAATTACATATACTGCTAGAAACATATTTTCACTGTGCCTGGGTATATACTCAAATATGACTTAAGCGGCTTGCTCAGAAATAGAAACTGAGTGTGACCAAGAGCGTCAAGTTTAAAATTTATATACATACTTAATACTACAAATCCTGCTATTAGTTTAATCTTTTTTGATTCATGGTTTAACGACCACCATGAGCAACTCAATGGGCTATAAGCAGTCGCCCATCCCTAATTTAGGGTCACTTGTTCCAGGGAAGGGACAGAGCCGGGGCCGTAAGACAAACACAACATCCACCGTGTATCCGGATAACACTGCTCTCTTTCAAAAACCCTGTACCAAGTGTCAAAAGGCCTGCACTTTGCAGGAATGGTCCGTTCGAAGATCACTTCCAAGCATTCTGACCGAATCAACATGGAGCAACGATGGAGGAATTCCCATGCGATAATACACCCGCAGGTGGCCTGTTTCCGTCCAACCGCGCGGTCCGTTTACATCTGCTCAGGCGGAAGGCGTCGAATACTGATCCATTCATCAGCTTGGAGCAAGAAACTGAACTTAACTGACCAGATGCCTTTTTACCAATTGCCGAGTGCTTTAGGAACTAAGGCAGTTAGTGCTGTCGATGACAGTTAATCGCCATAGGTACATGAACGGGCCATCGATTCTTTTGGTCCTGAATCTCCTTTGGCAGGATTGTGTGCTGCGAAAAGTTTCTTTGTGTGCCGTGGTTCTAGAGGGATTGTAAGGCATCTGTTGTTCTGACAACGTTATCAACCGACGTTCACCTCCACCATCAACCTGGTAGCCTCTTTGCCCAAACTTTGAATGGATGTGTGACTGTATTGGAACCAATCCTGTCATACCTTCAACACGACGGCCCTCGAACAGCACCATGTCCGCGCCTTCCTTAAACTGATAAGCATTTCCTGTTCAAATTTCAACAAGTCCTTCCCTTTCCCCATTGCACGAGAATAGCATTGGCAAATTGGCACGCCTGCCCCAGCAGTTTGTGCATGTTCCACACATGTCGGCCATATCACTCCTACGTGTTGTGGTGGGACGCATCTACTTGTGGAGACAGGATTGGTCATAATGTTGTTGCTCTTAAGTGCATATTCAGAATTAAATAAAAGACCAAATATATAACAGATCTATATAAAGCAAGTGACAAACTGAATCGATTCAGAAAGCAAATAAAAATTGTAAAGAAACATACTCGCCAAAAGCGAAAAATACTGCGCGTACCACACTAACCACTGAACTGTGGTATATAAGTACATTTTGACATTAAGGCTGCATTCCGTAATGGAATTTCAGAGGAAGATATTTAAATGACAACTTCAAAAGTGAGAGGGATTGATAAACGTGAACAACTTCCGCGAAATCAGGAAGTCTGTCTACGCTCTGGTGCAAGCGCTCGAGGGTTTGGGACAAAACAGTTGCTGAATTTGTACTGTAAATCGCTACCGCCAAACGCAAGGAAGATTAACACATTATCTTTTTTCATTCTCTCGTTTATATTCACTTTCATATACTCATAGTAAAGCAGCTGAAAAAATTCCAAGCATTGTAACGCAGAAATACAGTTATCTAGGAATACAAATTGACAACCAAAATTCATCGCAGCTACACGATTGACCAAACTATCAAGAAAAGTGAAATCAGATGAGAATTATACCAAAGCCAAAGGTTAGCTCAATCTGATGTAGATTATGAAGGAGAAGAAACTATACATCATCATCATCATCAGCAGCAGCAGCATCATGGTCAACCACTATCAATCCACTGCTGGATGGAGGTCTACCCAAGTTCCTTCCATTTCTTTCGCAGCGGTCTGTCTTGCGCGAGACTACTCCATATCACTCTCTCATGCTTTCGAATTTCAACCACCCACCTCCCATGTGGTTTTCTTCTGGGTCTTTTCCTGTCCCTTGGAATCCAGTCCAGAATTTCGGTTGCCCATCGGTGGTCCGTTCTTCGGGCAACATGTCCAGCACATTGCCATTTCAGGGATTTTATTCTGTTCATGATGTCTTCCACTCTTGTCAGTTTCTTTATCCACGAGTTCCTTTTTTTCTCTCCTGGTTTCACCAAACATGCATCTCTCCATGCTTCTTTCAGTTGTCTACAATCTATGTATGTCTTTTTCAATTAAGATCCATGTCTCTGCTCCGCACGTAAGCATTGGAAGGATGCATTGATTAAACATTTTTCTTTTAAAATTGTACTGTTTCTCCAAAAGCTCTCCAACCAAGTTTTATATTGCTTGATATCTGCTGTCCAAGGTAAATGTAGGTACCTGTTATCTCCAGCTTTCCCCCATCAATCGATAAATCTTCATTTCTTGTAAAAGCATTGTGCATCACTTTTGTCTTCTGAAAGTTCATTTTTAATCCCACTTCTTGAATCTTGTCAGCAAGTTCCTGGATCATACTCTGCAGCTCTGAAAGGGCTGTTGCAAAAATGACTACGTCATCAGCAAAACGAAGGTGAGTTAAATAATCTCCATTAATTTTTATCCCTTTGTTCTCCCAGTTCAATTATTGAAACATAATTTGCAGTGTGGCATTAAAGAGTTTGGGAGATATGGTGTCATCTTGTCTCATTCCGTTTTCAATTTTTATTGATGCTGTATCCTCAAATAGTCGAGCTTTTGCACTTGCATAGGTTTACTAATAATACTGATGTATGCATCTTCAATACCGTTCAAAGCCATTGTAACTGCTGATGGTTTCACGGAATCAAAAGGTCTTTTCATAATCGATAAAAGCCATATATAACGGGGGTTCATATTCCCTCATTCCTTCAATTAGTTCTCTCAGCACATGAATATGATCTATAGTGCTGTAGCCACTTCAGAATAGAGCTAGTTCTCTCGGTTGAGCCATGTCCAGTGTTACCTTCAATCGATGTGAAAGAACCTCACTGAAAATTTTATAAACCACTGATAGGAGGTTGATGGGCCTGTAGTTCCTGCGATCCTCAGTGTCACTTTTTTATGTAGCAGGATCATTGTAGCAGTGTTCCAATACTCAGGAATCTTCCCTTCATTGAGACACCTAGTAAAAGCGTGGGCGAGTGTAGTTTAAATTTATCCACTAGCTTTTTGTTAAAATGTCCACGGTAATTCAGTCCTCTTCTGAAGCTTTTCCCCGTTTCATGTTCTGAATTGCATGCGGAACTTCTGCCGGAAGGATTGGAGAGACTTTGGTACTGTTACCTTTCGTAATGTATAGGATAGATGATCATCTCTTTCGTATAGTTTCAGTAGAAATCTTATAAATTTCGTCTCTATTTCTTGTTACAGTGTCATCTTATATCAGTCCCATAATCTGTTTTCTTCGCTTACTGAGATGCCTCTTTGCTCTCTTGAGGCTGTGATTGTTTTAGATTACTTTTCTCACTGGTTCGCAGTTGAATTTCCTTACGTCTTCAGTGATACTTTTTCGTACTGTCTTGCATAGCTCTATGCATTTCACTTTGGAACTCACATTTTATTTGTCCTCATCTCCCTTCCCTTTTGCATCAGCATTTTTGTTTTTCCTGATATTTTCTTTATATGCAACTTGTTCCTAGAACAACCTATTTTTGTTGCAGTTTCTATGAGAGCCTTGGTTAGTTTTCTGATAACTTCAGAGATGTCTACTTCTGGTTTAGATCTTCTAGAGCGGAGAATCTGTTCCTTAGTTCAAATTTGAAGGCATTATGATGTTTTTAAAGATTGGTCATGTCAATACATTTTGTTTGTTTTATCTGCCCATTCTACTATCACTGCCTGTATTGAACCTTTTCAGCACACTGCAGTCTTTAATGACAAATTTCTTGTTACGCATAATGAAACCAATTTCACTTGTCGTTCCATTGGGATGGTGTTTCGTGTCTATTCCCTATGTGGTTTTTCTTTAAAAAAGAGTTCATGATGAAAAACCTTTCTGCCTCTGCAAACTCTACAAGAGTATTTCCACGTTGGTATCTGTTCCCATGTCCGAATTTACCTATCAAAGTTTCATTCTGTTGCTGTTTCCTCTATTTTTGACCCATAGTCCGAATTTACTTATCGAAGTTTCATTCTGTTGCTGTTGCCCTATTGAAATGACCCATAGTGATCTTCAAGTGCTGCTTGTCTTTATTATTCAGATGTCGAATTTCTTCGTAAAATTTTTCAACTTCTTCCTCAGGATGACCTGTGGTGGGCGCGTAAGCCTGAACACTCTGAGCCTGGTATCTTCTCGAGAGTTGGATAACGAGTCGCGCAGATCTGTCAGAGGAACTTTCAACTTCTAGAACTTAATCCTTAAGTTTATTATAAATCCAACACCACTAGTTCTGCCAGTATCTGTTCCACGATAGTAGAAGTCCACTTTTCAGTTCAATGAGATCTTCTCCTAACCTCACTTAACCCGACGATGCCCCACTTAAACTTTTGGAGTTCCTCCTCCAATTCAAGGAGCCTTGAATCAGAAAACAGAGATCGTCCGTAAAACATAGCCAAGGTCAGCATCGGACGGCAGCCTCGTCCGGGCTTCCGGTGATTCTTAGCACCCTCTGCCTTCATGTCGCACTGGCAGCTGCCTTGGCCAGCTACATTCCAGCTGTCGGAAACTCAGGGACAACATTTACGTTGCGAAGTCATCTTTTGAGGTGGGGGGGGGTTGACCATAACTCATCACGCTGGCCAAGCGGGTTGGTGAGTGTGGATAGCATTTACTCTAATCCAAGTGGTATAGTTATACCGCTATTTGTTGGTTGTCAGATTTCCTTTAGGGAGAACAGGATGCCCCGCGAGAAGGCGGGGTTGGCATTTGTGTGATGGAGGGGCACATTACCCAACCTTGTATCTCTATATATATCATTATCATCATTGTCAACCATTATCAATTCACTGCTAAACGAAGGTCTCTCCAAATTTTTTCCACAACGGTCTGCCTTGCGCTAGTCTCCGCCATGTCATTCCAGCATGTTTTCGAATTTCGTCCACCCATCTTCCATGTGGTCTGCTTCTGGGTCTTTTCCTGTCCCTTGGAATCCAATCTAAAATTTCGGCTGTCCATCGATGGTCTGTCTTTCTGGCAGTATGTCCAGCCCATTGCCATTTCAGGGATTTAACTCTGATCATGACGTCTTCCACTCTTGTCATTTCTCGGATACACGAGTTCCTCTTCTTATCTCTCCTGGTTACACCAAGTATGCATCTCTCCATGCTTCTTTGAGTTGGCTGCAGTCTTTGTATTTCTTTTTTAGTTAAGATCTACATCTCTGCTCCGTACGCAAGCACTGGAAGTGTGCATTGATCAAACACTTTTCTTTTGAGACATAATGGCATATTGCTTTTAAAAATTGTACTGTTTCTTCCAAAAGTTCTTCAATCAAGTTTTACACGTCGATTAATTTCTTCATCAATGGCCTGCTACCCAATTTTTTCATCCATGGCCTGCTACCCAGTGGGACCAAACATTCACTACTGGATTGTACATGTCGGGTATATATACTGGTGTGCAAAATTAAAGGATAAGTATGGAAAACGCGGAAAATGCGAGGGTGGGCGACACCCTCTCCCCCTAGCTATGAGCCTGGTTACAGGCAGAAGGGAAAACCTGAAAGATGTGTAAGGTAAGTCGTCATGTGTCATACAAAGAGTTTGTTTCAGAACTGACGGGACCTTTCGACTCAGGTGTGTAGTGTGTATTCGACGTTGTTCTTCGATCGCTACGAGAAGTGTTGAGATTTTCTCTTAGTAATAATGTGCAGTTCTCTTCAAGACGTCAAACTAAAAATGAGAATGATTTTTTGATATGAGATTTTACCCCCTTTTGTTGCTTGCGAAAATTGATAGCAATGCGTTATTCTCTATTTTATAATTCCATGTGGTCCTAAAAGCAGCCCTTTCATTAATTCCTATCACGCAAAGCAACTAAAGCATTTTATTTCTTTTGGTAGTAACTTTTTCTACCTATACAGTATATTTCCTTTACTTACCTGTTTTTTCATCACATTATTAGCCTATTTATTGGAATTCTTATAGAACAAGAACGATATTGAGCTACAGAGCATCAGGTGTAAACGAAGAGGTGACAAAAGCCAGCTGTTGCAGTGGGTACGACATTCTCCAATCAAATGAAGCATCCGAAGACCCCGTACAATTACGACACTTACGACGTTACAGTAAAGCCTACGTTAAAAAATCACACAATAAATCAAGGTACTTTTCCACAATTTATTCGTGCTTGGCTATTAAATCCGGGCAATGAAGTAAGTTTTTAAGTGAGACCGCGATATCCCACTGGTTAAAGAACTTTCGTTTCGTCTATGGTTCGATTCTAGTCTGACTCCTCCAAACACTAAAGACCGGTAGTACTTCATAATGCAGAATAAGCCCTTCGCTGTTAAAAACAAGATCATCTATCTAGTTGTGGCAGTATTAACCTTTACGAATTCACACCTTGTCCAATTCTTGCTCAACAACGAAATTCTGCGGTTCTGTGGAAGCAGAGCCAATTTGATTGCATTACTTAACGTTTCAAAAGAAACATCCACAAAACTCTGAATCGGCCTTTTCACAGTCTTCAATGCTTTGGACTTCTTAAACTCCTTTTTCTCGACCAGGGAACTTGCTGCACCCACTCCGGTACACATTTCAGTCACGGAGAAAACCATTTTTACTTTACTTCCACATCTCCTAAGATTGTTTGCATTAAAGCTGTGCCTATGGAGGTAGTCGACTCTGTTATTTACAGTGCTCTTACGGCTAATGAAAATATTGTGCGGCGACAGAAGGGAGGGTCAGAGACGTTCAAGTAAGTTCAAAATGATTTCCGTTCTTGTGTTTGGGCTGAATAAAAAGCTTATCTATTATTCAGTGATAGGATTCAACACTGCCTCGCTGCTTAATGTGTCCACATGCCATACTGGAACAGAACTCGAGAGCCCAAGCACAACCATTACTACGCAGTGGATCCGGGAGCAATTACAGCGAATGACCGATCACTACGGCAATTCTGCCTTATCACGCCGCTACGCATTTACCGGAGTTTCTTACCGTGATGGCTTGGTTTTATTTCATGTTTTTTTGCATGACCAATGAGTGCTACACTTTCTCTCAAAAGCAGTGTTCCACGGTCTAGACTTCACTATATCATACGTATCATCTGTAAATGCACCATTTGAACAAAAGATTTGAAATGCTGCCATTGGTTCTTCTCACGTGCAATATCTCATAAGCGTGTAGATGTCTTGTAATACTGTCATTGGTCTCCTTCTGCAATGGATTTAAGCTTCAAATGATTACTACATCAAAACAATTTTACATAAATTCACCAAAGTAGCAACGGAGGGTATTTTTGGAATACATAGCCCAGAACGCCTGCAGGGATTTGTCAATATTCCCGGAGTAAATTATTGAAATGGACTTTGAACACACTTTGTAACTTGAATGTTTAGCGTGGCATAAACGAAAAATATTTATTCAGACCTCCTTCCGACGGATTAGACTACAATAAGAATTATAATTATTTGATGTGAGGATCTTTCCCCTTCCAATTTCAAACTCATTTGATTTGCCCCCGCTGCAAGCGAGTGGTCATATCAGCAGGCTTATACCTGGGCCCTGACTAGTCCGAGATGAAGCATGTGTTTTTCTACGGCGCTGATTCTGCCCATTGCCTGGAACCTGTGAAACTAAATTAGGAATCAACTTAGATTCTCATGGGGCCATTCAAACCCCCATCCCCCTTAAAAAAATGTCCACGCTCTTTTCCCTCTACTTCCATAAAATAAATTGCTAAGCATTCTTACTGTGTTCGCTATGTTACTGTTAAGTCTTGGACCCTGTTGTCAGTCTCAACATTGCTTCACTCTTCAGCATGAGGGCACCTTCTCCGTAGAAATCTGTTTGACAGTACTACAGAATGTAGCAACAGTGCCTTTTGTGAAACATTGTTGCTTACCGCTTCACGTTAGAAACTACGAAGCCCCTTTCTGCTTCCACCCTTCCCAAACGACATTAACTTTCTTTTGTTTTCACAAATTTCATTATTCTGTTCTTACTTTATAAAACACAATTGCCTGTGTGTAAAATTTGACATCGAATTAATTTTTCGACTTGATCCCTGTGAAACTCCTATAGAATGAACTGAAACGTCGACAAATAGCCAAACCAGCACGTGCCAAATCTGCAATGGAGCTGGTCATCGTTCTGCACGGGAGACGAAGGATAATTCGACACTTAAAAATTTTGTAGTACGTTAAACCAAAAAAGGGTGCTACACCAGTTGCACCATTTTGGAGGCAAAGGTAAACAAACTATTGTGTTATGCATGAAGCATGCATAAACGCAGGACAATGGGTTTTTTTATTGGAGGTTTAACTACCACCGTGAGCAACTCAATGGGCTATAAGCAGTCGCCTGTCCCTAATTTAGGGTCACTGGTTCCAGGGAAGGGAGAGAGATAAGAACTGTAAGTATGGCTCACCATACTTAGTTTACTTAAAAATAACAAATGTGAGACCACACGGCCTCAATTAGTTAAAAATACATACAACAATAACTCTGCAAACACACATGCCCACGCTGTGATAAGTTACAAAATTTAAACGATGGAAATGTGACTCATGCAGAGAACAATATATATTTTATACAAGTTATAAAATTAAACTATGATAAAGTTACAAATTGCATTTCACCAGTGTCATATGTTAAATGAATATGATTGACACTGAACCTTCCATATGGAATTTTGACAATAAGATCACTAAACAAGATATCTACATTTGTAGAAAAGTGTTGCGAAACGAAACAATTTATGACTCCTGTTATGAGTAGCAAACTCACATGTAAATAAAGACAGATATGTACAGAATTGTCGATTTTCCTTGAAACTAATTAGTTGAGTTACATTATAACTAAACATGATCAATCACCATTAAAAAAATGCAAATATACGGATTCAAAATATTATTTTAAACAATTCAAATTTAAGTTTTATGTGTAAAGATAAATACAGACAGCTCACAAAGCCTCACGCTAAAACATTTGTGGCTAGCCGTCTCCAGTCACATGTACACACCTACAGTTCATTTGCGTTCCCACTAACTGAACTAATTAAGTGAGGAACAGTCATACATGATTGATCGCCATTCAATGATACAATGCAAATGTATGTATTCAAACATGATTTTCTACAATACAAATTTAAGTTTAATAAGTATAGATATATACAATCAGTTGACAAAGCATCTATTTGAACATTCGTTGTATGCCGACTCCTCGACTTATGAAAAAAACCCAAAAAAAAAAAAAAAAAACCACATGATATGAAATCTAAGATGAAGTGAAGCAGCAAAAATGACACAATTGAAGTTTCTCTTGAAGTGCATTATTGCAAACTTCTTACTTTATGATTATCACATATCAGGGCTATGAAAGTGCCTCGGTGTTAGAGCTGGAGGCAAAACCACCTCCTTTGTGGCTCTCCTTCAAAATGCAATGACAAGTAGTATTATTTGACTAATGATAATGGATAATAATTAGTAAACTCATGCGTTTTACGAGCTTAAACTTCTACGTAATTCCGACCAACTGCTGTAGTTAGATTGTTGCCTAACTGAAATTGCGTTTGTTAGGGGCAAACAATGATCTTCAATTTTAGGACGAAAGGCACATTACACACTTATGAACGAAACCCAGGCAAACTGACTATATGCAACAAATTGTAAGTGCTTAAAAAAACAAATGGCATTCATAAAGATGGAAAGCACACCCTATATACTATTGGCGGAAGACCAATTCAAGTCGTAATGAACTCCATTTAATCCTCAGTATGAGGAAATATACCGTACACTTAATACACTATAAAGGAAAGATGAACTTGTGACATTACATACACACACAAAGAAAAATAACAAAGAATCTTTAAACGGAGAAGCAGCTATGTGCAAGCAGATCTACGCTGAAGACCCACGGGCAGCTCACAAAGCCGCACGCATCACCTCTGTCTGCTCCGCTTTACACGGTTAGATGAACAATTCGGTTAGATACTTCATACCAAGTTGATCCCGGGGACCATTCAGAATGAAAGATCCCTTGACTAGAGTTACAAGAGTGGGTTGCATATTCCGATGACAGACGTGTAGTTAATGCATTTTGAAAACGAAGTTGCAAAAGGTTACCCGCTTCAGCAATGGAAGGGGTAGGAGAAATGTGTCTTAATGATTACCAAAATCCATAAATTGAAAATTTTGCCAACACAAAAAAATACGAGCAGATGTTCGGTCGATGCTGTGTAACCCTGTCACGAGTGACCAAATAATTGAACTCATGACTAGAGTGCATGTGAGGACACACTTTGCCTACAAGGATGTTTAGAAGTTGAAATAACGGATCTAATACACAACATGAGTTGTAAATGTGGAAAGTGTCCCCGAAAACACAGCAGAAGGGGCAGTCCCAGGAATTTCTGAGACCCCATCTGGCCAGCCTTTCCGGTGTTGGGAGTCTGTCCATCAAAAATCTCCACTGTATGTCACGCACCTCCGGGAAGCCGACGGTGCTGTGCGGTGCGGAGCACTCCACACCGCCCGTTCTACCCCAGGGGAATTGACGGGATGGAAATTGGAGAAGTCGAACCCAACAACAAGTGTTTATAAATAAAACTAGACCGGAGGTTGTGAAGTAACACTGGCCCAGACATGTGGGATAAAGCAAACGGGAGGGATAAAGGAACTGACGCTTGAGGAATGAGACCTGATGAAGAAACAAAAATTGGAAATAAACGTTTCAAATCAGAATGTAAACAGGCCAATTTGTCCACATTCGTTGAAGAAATTGGAAGTGGTGCGGAGACAAATGAAAGTGAGAGCCATTGGAGATCAGGTCCCACCAGCTGTACAACTGTCAGTATTCCAGCCTTAATTCATTCTGGATACACAAAGGGATCACCTGATTGTTGATAAACTGTCGTGGAGTAGAACAAAGGCTCTTCGAGTAGTTCTTGGAGACAGGTGGGTGGAAGCCTTTGTAATGCCAACTCCCTCCAGAATTTGATGGCTTCTTTTGCGACTGCAGGTAGACGTCGAGGAAGAAGACTGAGTCGATCCATCTTTAATAGCACTTTAAATGTTAGATATATATTGTGCGGAGCGAGAATTGCATCCAGAGTGAGCACAGCCGATGAGTGTGGATAAGAGTATTGTCGGAAAAGAAATGCTAGCCGAGTCGCCCTGTACCACAGTGCCACATCTGGTAGATTAACTCCACCCCATGGCACCGGCAGCGACAGGACTCTCAGCGCTACCCAGTGTTTCCTATGCCAAATGAACGAAGAGATTTCTGAAGAGATTGTGGAAAGAAACGTAGCTGGAAAAACCTGTGACGTCCAAGTATATAGAAAGAGGGGAATAAGGTAAGTCGCGACGACTCGCGCCCGTCCCCGCACTGACATGTAGTTCCGGACACGTTTCCATCGCGCCAGTAAACGTTGAAAAGTGGAAAGAAGGGATATATTGTTGTTACTGCGGAGCGAAGACCGGCCAAACGAGACCCCCAGGAAACGCTGAGCGATATTTGACCAATTTGCGCCCCAGGGCCGATCAGTACGGGAGCTCCACGCCCCGCACCACAACCCGGAGCACTTGGCTGCGTTCAGCGCTGCCCCGGAAGCTCCCGCATAGTCGGCATAACAGGAAAATAGCTGTGAAAAGGAAGATTCAGAGCGGATAAAGACCGTGAGATCATCAGCATACGCCGTAAGCACGGCCGCATGATGACGACTCACGGGAGTTAATGAGAGTGGGGATGGTGTAAGTCGATTACGAAGTAGGACAAGAAAAGGTTCGAAGGCTAGCGAAAACAGCTGTCCTGAAAGGGGACATCCTTGCCGAATACCAGCAGAAAACGGTATACCCCCAGACAGCAGTGCTGCAGTACGAACGTGGACAACGGAATCTGTGTAGAGATTTAGGATAATTGAACAAAAACTGTCTGGAAATCCAAAAAACTAAGGTTTGAAAGAGGTAAGGATATGCAACTCGATCAAACGCCTGGCGCTGATCAAGTGAAAACACCGCCAGGGGCTCGACCCGCTGCTCAGCCAGAACGACCATATTCTAAATTAAATTAATTGAATCATGAATAGATCTTGATGGAATTGAATAAGCTTGGTCTTCATGTATTACGTGTGGTAAAACTGAGTTGAGTCTGAGGGCCAGAATTTTCGTGTACAGTTTGTAATCTGAGTTTAGGATGCTAATGGGTCGCCAGTTGTTCAGGTCGAGCAAGTCTCCTTTCTTTGGCAGAAGGCGGATGTATGCAACCGTGAAAGTTGACGGAATAGGGTGACCATTAAGAAGAGCATTAAAACAAGATTGTAGAAGTGGCAGAAGTAACGGAGCAAAAGCACGATAGAAAGAGGTAGAGAGACCGTCAAGGCCAGGAGCTGAATGTTGATTGAGAGTGGATAAAGCATTTTTTATCTCAACGTCAGAAATTGGGGAAATGAGGGGAGAAAAGAGATGAGAAGGAACCTTGGGCATGTTGGCGAACAGGGGGGGGGATAAATTATAGGAAAGTAGAGGTGGGTTAAAACATTCACGGAAATAATCGTGGATCACAGAACCCAGGATAGTAGGATCGTTAGTAACGGTTCCGTCTTGGAGAGTAAGATGGGTGAGAGAGGCCCTCGAATGGAGACACTGCTCAACCCCAGCGAGTGCGCACACATCCTGGACCTCATCAGTGAGTTCCTGGAACTTGAGTCTTCGCAGTGCTTGGCCTGCGTCCTGTTTCAAAAGTTTTCTTAACGCTGCTTCTGTTGAACTATAGGTGGCAGACCAAACCTCCAGACAATCAAGGGTTTCTCGCAAATGTGCAATTTTCATGGAACGATTAAAATTATAACTCCCTGAAAAACGTCGAGCAAAAGCTATAATCTGATTTTTTGTTGTGGTCCAGTGGGTTATCGGGTCGTCAGCAGTATTCAAATTATTTTTTGCTGTTTGAAGAATATGAGTGACTGTATTGTTGAACTCCACATCTTGTAATAGGTAATCCGGAAGAGACCAAACATGATATTTCGGGATATTTGTGGTTGGTAACATGAGATTGTACATATGGAGTGATCTGAGGAGATTGTGGGGCGATATTCCGCCTTTCGGACCGCGGTACAAAAATGTTCCGAAACGTAGAATCTGTCAAGGCGAGCCTCCGCCTGTGGTGTGGCTACCGGTGACCTCCAGGAAAACACCGGAGTGGATAGGTGGTATTCACGATACACATCGCCTAACGCAGCATAGTTGACTAATGTTGTTAGAGCTGAAACTAAGGCCATCCTATACTCAGTCTAGTGGTTTCGATCTAGATCTGGCTGCAGGGTACAGTTGAAATCGCTTCCCAAAACAATGACATCGTTGGATGGGATAGTTTCGAAAAGCGTCGTTAATGTTTCGATGAGCGAAAGTGCGTCTGCATTTGAATATTAAAAAGATGAAAAGTTAAACCTGCAACAATGATACTAAGCGCCAAGAAGATGCCTTCAAACCGTGCGATCTCCCTGATGCTAGCAAATGTATACGAGAGTTTATTATGCACTGCGATGCCAACCCCTGATCCGGGAGACTCCCATAACAGTGAAAGAATTTGTATGGCCACACCCTCCAACGGTGCATCGGGGTCACAGGAGTACAATTGGTTTCCTGCAAATACAGGATTTCAGGCAGGGTTGGGAAAAGATCCTCATAAGCAAGAGAGTTCGCAAAAGAATTTGCGAACCCTCTGCAATTGAAGGAGGCGAAGCTAAGTTGTTTGGACATTCACCGAGTCACACAGCTGCTTCTCGGCGTTTGATAAATAATAAGAAATTTTAGCTTGGTAACGTGGCAAATACGAACGAAGGCGATGGCTCTGTGGAGTGACTTTAGCAAAAAACTCATAACATGCTTGTAATTGTTTATATCCGGCTTCAAAGTCCACCGGATGCTCTTGATGAAATTGTTTGGGGAAACACTTTTGCCCCTGTTTCTCTGTAAAAAAGTTTTTCAAGATGTCTTTTGAGTACGGTTCCGCCGGGCGTGGACACGTGTCCACTAGATCATTCATATTACAATGCACTGGAATCGGCACTGATGCTGTACTTGCTTTACGTGTTAGTCCGGTGATAACTCGCTTTGAACCAGCTGCTGAAGTGGATGGTCCTCATCTCACTCCACTATTCACTGATTCAGTGGAATGAGCGGTTGTTAGTTTTCCTGATTTTGAGCGCTCATGCTCAATTATATCAGGCGATGAGCCACAACGCTTTGACATGCTGAGGCAATCTGTAGTGGTGTGCTCCATTGGCTCTGAATCAGCTGGAAGGTTAAGTTTCGCAGACGTAGTGATCTCTCCATCTGTCTCTGGTACTGAAACTAACGAAGTGTTCAGTGGTTGTTCCTCTAACTCTTCAATATGAGTCTGTTTCATCACGAGTGGTTCCTCCAGTACCAATGTCTGTGGACTCTTCTACGATAGGAATGCAAATGTCCATGGAAAGTCCACCTTCACTATCAGTAACAGGTGGCTGTTCATTGATGATATCGCTTGGAATTGCAGGTATTGTATTTTATTCCTTAGTAGATTTGGAGTTCTCTACAGCCTCATTTCCACCAGCGTTATCCGCTGACTGATGTGGTGTCATAGCTGTGGTCGGCCGCCCCGGTGGCGCAGTGGTCTAAGGCGTGGGCCTCTGATCATTCGTCCGTAAGGGGTCCGGGTTCGAATCCCGGTCAGGCATGGATGTTGTGTTTGTCTTACGGCACTGGCTCTCTCCCTTCCCTGGAACCAGTGACCCTAAATTAGGGACGGGAGACTGCTTATAGCCCATTGAGTTGCTCACGGTGGTCGTTAAACCTCCAATCAAAAAAAAAAAAAGCTGTGGTCGTTGAACCTAGCGTTGGCTTGGTTGTCGTTCTCTGTGGAGCTGTTGAAAGAACGACCTCAGTTGTTCGATAATTTGGGTATTGTTGCCTTATGTGTCCAGCCGCACGGCAATAATTTGCAGTATTTATCCGAGAAAATTTGGAACATGTAAGATCTCGTTCCCAGTATCACAGTTCCTTGAGTTGGGCACTCAGTCTTGGCATCGTCAGAGGCGAAGACCACTCTGACCTGTCTTTTGAGTCCTGTAACATGCTTGTATGGAGAGTCTCTTGGGGCGTCGGACACTCGTTGGACTGTGCCAAGGACTTTGCAACATTTACTGATTGTAAGTAGTAATGACTCATCCGGTACCTCAAGCGGTACCGGGTAAAACGTGATCCACACTGGATGATTTGTCAGAATAGTGGGATAAAGTGTACGGGATTTGATAGTGATCCCACGCTGCATAACATTTTCAACTGACGATGCTTGTTTAAAGAGCACTGAGATACCTCGAGTGCATCACGTTACTCCCTCCATCGCCTCCTTCGGAAGTAATTGCTCCAATGCTTCTGGGTACTTTGGGATGGGAGTTTTTTTTTTTTTTTTTGGTTGGAGGTTTAACGACCACCGTGAGCAACTCAATGGGCTATAAGCAGTCGCCCGTCCCTAATTTAGGGTCACTGGTTCCAGGGAAGGGAGAGAGCCAGTGCCGTAAGACAAACACAACATCCATGCCTCACCGGGATTCGAACCCGGACCCCTTCGGACGAATGATCAGAGGCCAACGCCTTAGACCACTGCGCCACCGGGATGGGAGTTTGAGGTAATGCTTCAAAAAGCACAGTACGATTTAATAAGCTCGTATGTTGCCTTCCCACAGGCGAATCAGACCTAATGACAATTGATACTCCCTTCTCATTTACTTTTACAACTGACTCAGAATAAAGTGCTGAGCGTGACGATGCAGCTGCCGGATTTACCGCTTGCGCAAAACTACGTATAGCTTTGGGCGGAGATTGAAATTGTAGCATTTCCTCTACATTTTGTTGACCTGAAGGTTTTCTCATGTCAGCTGCCTTTTGATTTGTAAGTGCAATAGGGGATTTTCTCGTGGCCAGCATATTAGGGGATTGGCAATCCATTGCTGGAAAGGCGTGATTGAAATTGCTTTCAAGAAAGTGATCTTCAGCTGTTTTGTCATGCTTCGGTCGAAGTGGTGACGAAGCCATTGCACCTGCTGTTAATGACGTAGCTTGAAGAAGAGGTACTTCCTGATTTGAAGCAGCTGGGCTGCTGCAACCGGAAGCCGCCAATTGCATTCGTGCAAAAGGTAAACAAACGCCTTGCGAAGTGATTAAATGAGTATAATAACAAAATTAGTGCTTACCAACAGGAAAGGACGACACCGGAGGTTAGTTGAAACCTTCAAACACAAACCAGGTTAGTTGAAACACAAACACAGCTCTATAAACTAGAAAATAACTTTAATTTTTCAAGAGCTCGAAATTACGTGACTGAGGGAGAGAGCCAGTACCGTCAGACAAACACAACATCCATGCGTCACCGGGATTAGAACCCGGACCCCATACGGACGAATGATCAGAGGCCAGTGCCTTAAACCACTGCGCCACCGGGGCGGCAACAATGGGTTCAACTTAGCACCATTCAGGTTGAATACCATACCATGCAGCATAATTGCATCATGTTTTGGTGTATTTCATGCATCACACAATGATTTACTTTTTCCCCAAAAGTGGTGCAGCTGTTGTAGCATCACTTTTTGGTGCAACTTGCTACAAAACTTTTAACGGCGTAGAAAGAATTTTTTTTTGGTGAACACTAGATTCGCTGAAGTTTTAAAAAGCTTAAAAAAGTATCACGATACACTGGTGCGCAACGAAAATTTCTGAAACAAAACTTAAAACACGTAAATTGCAGTGTGTTCCACTATCTGAAGCAATCACCTGACACAGTTACTTTGGAGATATCCCATCTACTGCTAATACCGTGCACTTTCACAGCTATTCGCTTATAAAGTACTTTCATTACTAAAACTTCGCAGTAAGAGGCAGTGGAAAGACCCGGCATTGTGTGCGTTTATACGGTACAAAGAACTTCACCAATCCACTTTTTACAATTCTAACAACAAACAAATATAGATTCGCACAACCTTATGGGAAATCATGCTGTAGAAAAAGTAGGGAATATGAAAAATATTTGACTACATTGCCACTACATTTTCAAAAATAAAGTTTTCAAATCAGGCGGCTCCCTTCCCCTTCTAAAAAGAATACCTACAGTTCTAGCAGGAAAATTACCCGTGAGAAAAAAAAAAAAAGGGGGGGGGGCGCAAACTATTGGAAAAGTGTGTTTAAGTTCCGATCCCAAAATATTTTCTTTTGGTTCGTTCTGCAGAGAGAGAAATGCCATGGCAAATGTACACATTTACTCTACCTAATAGAAACACTGTGTCAAAGAAAATGTGAAAAATATGAAAAAATAATTTTCATGCTCACATTTATCCGATATAAAATGTGTTTTCGAATCAATCTTCTAAAAGCAGAAATATAGTGGTTGACATAAAAAGCCCCTATTCTGTCACCAATGTTCTGCTTCAGGAAAGACAAAAAAGTAGAGATCTTTGTCATGATTATATCTAATCGTTGCAAAATTTCTTTAATCTAGCATCTACAATACAAATTGGAAAACAATGGGTACAACCCGACAAACTAAATAGTATGACCATTTAAGTTTTTATATAAATGTATGACCATTTAAGTTTTTATAAGTCAAGAAATAGTAAAAAGTTAAAACAATATGAGTTATATCACATACAACTTGAATCAGTGGCTTACGGAAGAGAGAGGGCGAGAAATACACATCAGTAAGCACTCTTGGTCAGATGGCACCAGATGTCTCGCCTTTCCAATAATATTTCACTTTCTTTGATTTAAAATAATGTTCCAGACTTACCCCTTTTCTCTATAATGGATACGGATAAATATTTAAAAAGGAAAGAATTCTCTTACCTTTAACATTCACTCCAAGATGCACTTTTAGTGTTCACTAAGTTCCATAACTGCGCGAAAATACGTGTCGCTAACGACGTTACAAGAAACTTTCGTCACTTTGCTTTCCTTTCCATCAATGTCAAATGCCGGAGAATGATTCAGTTATTTCTTTCCTCAAACACAATTGCAGGTCGTTTTTCCGATGTCACTTCTCCAAGTAGGTGCCTCTGCGTGCGATCGATTCACAGGGAAAAGAAAATTAGGTGCCAAAGAAAAGGAAACATGCGAAAATACATACATGGGGCATCATCCAAATACAAAGACTTACTTGTTCAGTATATTTACACTACTCTCAACAAAACATCTGTAATCATCTACTGCCATAGTCCAATGGAATCACACGTTAAAACACGTTATTCAGATCGATGCTTATGCCAATAATAATAATAATAATAATAATAATAATAATAATAAAACCCAAGAAAGCAGATGGTTTCATTACTACTCCGATAACAACTGCAACTTGCGTGCTTTTCTTTCTCCACTGAGGTTACTCTTTATCATTCTTTCATGAAATTCATGAATCCGTGAAGGCAAGCTAACCTTTCCTTGGGTACAACAGAAAGAACAAAAATATCTAGCTGCGATAAGTCAGGCAGGCTGTACACATTCGAGGTTCTTTTCACCATTTCTCTGACATTAGTAAATTTTCAGAAAATTTTCATTGCTCCAGTAATTTTAATTTTTGTCTCTGTACTTCCAAAACAATTTAAAAATCTGAAAACTGTTTGGCTCTCAAATTTCTTGCACCTTTGGAGGTTTTTCTGTAATCTATGCATTTTTCGCTCATTAATTCAAAGCAATTTCATATGTAGCGGTACCATATAGGCATCGGAACAGATTTACCATATTATAGCCCCATCTCAATTTATAACTTTCCTTCCCTACTGAGGGACACATTTAACATGAATGGATATTATTGTAAATCAACTCATTCCCACCTATGGAAGTCACCCAGTGTCAGAATGGCCTACTATTGAAGCTGAGCCTGGGTGGTCCCTTGCTATGTAGCGGCCTTCCCCTTTCCGAGAACCATAGCCCCAAATTAGGGATGCCTACTACTCATAGTTTTAGATGTCACGATGCTCCGTTAAGGTTCGAGAGAGAGAGAGAGAGGGAGGGAGGGAGGGAGGGAGGGAGGGAGGGAGGGAAATGGTTTTATCCAAACCCATATTTCTGCCATGTAAATTCTACATTACACTAATTTAGCTTTGCATTAGGAATACCCTCGTTTTACATATTTGGAGCAATAACGAAGTACCACGTGATATCAACCATAGGCGTAGCCAGGGGGTGTCCTCAGGTCCGACCCCGTCCCCCTGAGGGGGATTGAGTTCTAATTTAAAGCGATAAACAGTATATATTTAAAAAAGGTTTTTCTCATTGATGTTTTTCATTTTTATTTCCAGTTTTAAAGATTTTGGGCTTATTCTCACTTGTAGTATTTTTTCAGGAAGGCTTTCAGTGATGAACCAAATGCATGGACCCCCTCCCCCTTAAGAAATTTATGGCTGCGCCCCTTATATCAACGTCACATGTGGCCACAATAAACTATGTACACCTATACTCTGTACGTAATCAGTAAACGTTTGCCAGTAATGGAGAAACTTGGCGACGTAAGACAATTTGACCGCAGTCAGATAGTAGAGACTCGGAGGGCAGGTGTCACTATTTCGGAAACAGCAGCACTTGTTGGCTACTCCTGTCCTGCTGTATCAAGGGTGTACGAAGACTAGATTAACCAGTATAGACATTCAGCAGAAGAGCTCACATTGGTCAGTCACGGGCGGTTGATCCTAGAGGTGAGCGTCGGGTGTTACGACTGGTATTTCAGCAATGACATATAACAGTCACCCAGCGCATTCACCAGTACAACAGGGGTACAGTTCGACCTATTATCACATGCACCACACCTTGCTTTCCCTGGGGTTTCACAGCCGGTGACCAACGAGAATATCCATGATGGCGCTCAGTCGTCGAAAACACCTTGCATGAGCCAAATAATGTCGGCAATACTCTCGACAGATGGAAGAAGTTCGTCTGGGGTGATGATACTCATTTCTTGCTACACCATGCTGATAGCAGGGTTTGCATATGGTGTACAGAGAACGAAACCCTATCCCTGGTTGCACAGTTTGAGTTCAACAAGCCGGTGGAAGTGGTATTCTGGTCCGGGGAACTTTTTACTGGCAAACTCTACTTTTGTTGGTTGTCATCCTACAAACATTGAGTGGTGGGCGCTACAGGGGTCTGTTAGTCAACCATCTTCATCCATATCTCCAGGAGGTTTACCCGGACCACCACAGTGCCATTTTCATCCACATCTCCAGGAGGTTTACCCGGACCACCACAGTGCCATCTTCATCCATATCTCCAGGAGGTTTACCCGGACCACCACAGTGCCATCTTCATCCACATCTCCAGGAGGTTTAACCGGACCACAGTGCCATCTTCATCCACATCTCCAGGAGGTTTACCCGGACCACAGTGCCATCTTCATCCATATCTCCAGGAGGTTTACCCGGACCACAGTGCCATCTTCATCCATATCTCCAGGAGGTTTACCCGGACCACCACAGTGCCATCTTCATCCATATCTCCAGGAGGTTTACCCGGACCACCACAGTGCCATCTTCATCCACATCTCCAGGAGGTTTACCCGGACCACCACAGTGCCATCTTCATCCACATCTCCAGGAGGTTTACCCGGACCACAGTGCCATCTTCATCCATATCTCAAGGAGGTTTACCCGGACCACCACAGTGCCATCTTCATCCATATCTCCAGGAGGTTTACCCGGACCACCACAGTGCCATCTTCATCCACATCTCCAGGAGGTTTACCCGGACCACAGTGCCATCTTCATCCACATCTCCAGGAGGTTTACCCGGACCACAGTGCCATCTTCATCCATATCTCCAGGAGGTTTACCCGGACCACAGTGCCATCTTCATCCACATCTCCAGGAGGTTTACCCGGACCACCACAGTGCCATCTTCATCCATATCTCCAGGAGGTTTACCCGGACCACCACAGTGCCATCTTCATCCACATCTCCAGGAGGTTTACCCGGACCACCACAGTGCCATCTTCATCCACATCTCCAGGAGGTTTACCCGGACCACAGTGCCATCTTCATCCATATCTCCAGGAGGTTTACCCGGACCACAGTGCCATCTTCATCCATATCTCCAGGAGGTTTACCCGGACCACAGTGCCATCTTCATCCACATCTCCAGGAGGTTTACCCGGACCACCACAGTGCCATCTTCATCCATATCTCCAGGAGGTTTACCCGGACCACCACAGTGCCATCTTCATCCACATCTCCAGGAGGTTTACCCGGACCACAGTGCCATCTTCATCCACATCTCCAGGAGGTTTACCCGGACCACCACAGTGCCATCTTCATCCACATCTCCAGGAGGTTTACCCGGACCACCACAGTGCCATCTTCATCCACATCTCCAGGAGGTTTACCCGGACCACCACAGTGCCATCTTCATCCATATCTCCAGGAGGTTTACCCGGACCACCACAGTGCCATCTTCATCCATATCTCCAGGAGGTTTACCCGGACCACCACAGTGCCATCTTCATCCACATCTCCAGGAGGTTTACCCGGACCACAGTGCCATCTTCATCCACATCTCCAGGAGGTTTACCCGGACCACAGTGCCATCTTCATCCATATCTCCAGGAGGTTTACCCGGACCACAGTGCCATCTTCATCCACATCTCCAGGAGGTTTACCCGGACCACCACAGTGCCATCTTCATCCATATCTCCAGGAGGTTTACCCGGACCACCACAGTGCCATCTTCATCCACATCTCCAGGAGGTTTACCCGGACCACCACAGTGCCATCTTCATCCACATCTCCAGGAGGTTTACCCGGACCACAGTGCCATCTTCATCCACATCTCCAGGAGGTTTACCCGGACCACAGTGCCATCTTCATCCACATCTCCAGGAGGTTTACCCGGACCACAGTGCCATCTTCATCCATATCTCCAGGAGGTTTACCCGGACCACAGTGCCATCTTCATCCACATCTCCAGGAGGTTTACCCGGACCACAGTGCCATCTTCATCCACATCTCCAGGAGGTTTACCCGGACCACAGTGCCATCTTCATCCACATCTCCAGGAGGTTTACCCGGACCACAGTGCCATCTTCATCCATATCTCCAGGAGGTTTACCCGGACCACAGTGCCATCTTCATCCATATCTCCAGGAGGTTTACCCGGACCACAGTGCCATCTTCATCCATATCTCCAGGAGGTTTACCCGGACCACCACAGTGCCATCTTCATCCACATCTCCAGGAGGTTTACCCGGACCACCACAGTGCCATCTTCATCCATATCTCCAGGAGGTTTACCCGGACCACAGTGCCATCTTCATCCATATCTCCAGGAGGTTTACCCGGACCACAGTGCCATCTCCATCCATATCTCCAGGAGGTTTACCCGGACCACAGTGCCATCTTCATCCATATCTCCAGGAGGTTTACCCGGACCACAGTGCCATCTTCATCCATATCTCCAGGAGGTTTACCCGGACCACAGTGCCATCTTCATCCACATCTCCAGGAGGTTTACCCGGACCACAGTGCCATCTTCATCCATATCTCCAGGAGGTTTACCCGGACCACAGTGCCATCTTCATCCACATCTCCAGGAGGTTTACCCGGACCACAGTGCCATCTTCATCCATATCTCCAGGAGGTTTACCCGGACCACAGTGCCATCTTCATCCATATCTCCAGGAGGTTTACCCGGACCACAGTGCCATCTTCATCCACATCTCCAGGAGGTTTACCCGGACCACAGTGCCATCTTCATCCACATCTCCAGGAGGTTTACCCGGACCACAGTGCCATCTTCATCCACATCTCCAGGAGGTTTACCCGGACCACAGTGCCATCTTCATCCATATCTCCAGGAGGTTTACCCGGACCACAGTGCCATCTTCATCCACATCTCCAGGAGGTTTACCCGGACCACAGTGCCATCTTCATCCATATCTCCAGGAGGTTTACCCGGACCACAGTGCCATCTTCATCCACATCTCCAGGAGGTTTACCCGGACCACAGTGCCATCTTCATCCACATCTCCAGGAGGTTTACCCGGACCACAGTGCCATCTTCATCCATATCTCCAGGAGGTTTACCCGGACCACAGTGCCATCTTCATCCATATCTCCAGGAGGTTTACCCGGACAACAGTGCCATCTTCATCCATATCTCCAGGAGGTTTACCCGGACCACAGTGCCATCTTCATCCACATCTCCAGGAGGTTTACCCGGACCACCACAGTGCCATCTTCATCCACATCTCCAGGAGGTTTACCCGGACCACCAGTGCCATCTTCATCCATATCTCCAGGAGGTTTACCCGGACCACCACAGTGCCATCTTCATCCACATCTCCAGGAGGTTTACCCGGACCACAGTGCCATCTTCATCCACATCTCCAGGAGGTTTACCCTTACCACAGTGCCATCTTCATCCATATCTCCAGGAGGTTTACCCTTACCACAGTGCCATCTTCATCCACATCTCCAGGAGGTTTACCCGGACCACAGTGCCATCTTCATCCACATCTCCAGGAGGTTTACCCGGACCACAGTGCCATCTTCATCCACATCTCCAGGAGGTTTACCCGGACCACAGTGCCATCTTCATCCACATCTCCAGGAGGTTTACCCGGACCACAGTGCCATCTTCATCCACATCTCCAGGAGGTTTAACCGGACCACAGTGCCATCTTCATCCACATCTCCAGGAGGTTTACCCGGACCACAGTGCCATCTTCATCCATATCTCCAGGAGGTTTACCCGGACCACAGTGCCATCTTCATCCATATCTCCAGGAGGTTTACCCGGACCACAGTGCCATCTTCATCCACATCTCCAGGAGGTTTACCCGGACCACCACAGTGCCATCTTCATCCACATCTCCAGGAGGTTTACCCGGACCACCACAGTGCCATCTTCATCCACATCTCCAGGAGGTTTACCCGGACCACAGTGCCATCTTCATCCATATCTCAAGGAGGTTTACTCGGACCACAGTGCCATCTTCATCTATATCTCAAGGAGGTTTACTCGGACCACAGTGCCATCTTTCAACAGGACAACACACTGTGTCATCAGGCTCGTATAACTACTGAGTGGTTTGAGGAATATGACAAAGAGTTCGCCACATTGCCTTGATCCCCAGACTCCCCTGACTAACAAAATTGAACATTTGAGTGATATGCTAGAACGAGGTGTGAGAACTTCTGTTCCTCCTCCACGGAATGAATGTGAACTGACGAAGCTGCTGCAGAGGACATGGATGAAGTTCGCATGGAGGGTGTTCGACACCTTGTAAAATCTGTTCCTAGGCGTCTGTGAGGCGTGATTGCATAGAAAGGTGGGCCAACACGTAGGTATTCCTAATGCAAAGCTAACTCAGTGCAAATCCTTGATTTTTCTTTGCCTAATAAATTCCGCCGAGTTGCCACCAATTTAAAAAAAAACAGTAATCCTGAGAAGCATCTAGTTTTAGATACAATTCCCATCAGGGTTTCAACCTTCAATTTATTTTATTTCTCCCGGTAATAAACGTAATGTGAATCTGAACCATCTCAAAATCTTGATAGGGATCGTAATAAATAATAGCAAACGTTTGTTGTTCTACACATGGGACATAGAATATTGTCCCCGAATTTCGAAAAAGGTGTTACTACCGGATACATCATATCGCTGGCTTGTCGACTAATGCAACTGCCTTTCAATGCCAGCCGTATAACAGTATCAGCATAGTCCAGCAATGCATCGGTAAAGATGATCTCATGTGACCAGAATGTCTCGTTATTCGTCTCTGTGAAACCTAAAGCATTACGTTTAGGCGTCTAAAGGGGATGGTGCATGAAGGAACCCAGTGCGCACCCAGATCCGCAACATCGCTTAAGATGAGAAACGGTGGGGGCACACAAGCGTAGGTTCACCAAACGCAAACGACAGTTTCATCGTGCAGGATGGAAGGAAGGGACATGCTTAGTCCTCTGGGGCACGAAAATCAGTTCTATGGAGGAAAGAGTAATTTTACACCGTATTCCGATGTTATGGGGGGGGGGGGACTATGTATGTGGCGGATGCTTGAAGAATGTAATTTTCCAGAGTACATTGTGCCCACAATGAAGTTCACAGAGAAGACAGTAAAATGATGTGGAACTGTTTCTTATAAGACGCCGGCCTAAATTTTTTTATCTTTTGTTTTATTTTGCGGTGGATTGTGCATAAAAGCCTGTTAGCATATAAGACCACACTTCTTATTTTAAGGGAACTATAACGAAGTGAATTTCTCCGTCATTTTTATCCGCGCCGGGATTCGAACCCGGGTCCACTCATTCCGGAATAAGTTGCTCTACCAATTGAGCTACGCGGACATGTATTCTGATTCCTATCTGCCTTTATGTCGTGTGCGTCCTTCTGGCAGGTACGTCACATCTCCTGGTACGTTACATCATCTCCCTCTTATTTTTCTTTTTTTTTTTTTTTTTCGAAGTGCTGCTCATATTTTTCCTATCTCGCGGTGTGGAAATAACATCACACCAATGCGAGATTTTGAACGGTCGGGTCATTCGGATAGTTCGGGCGCCATTATAACGAATTGAATTTCTCCGTCATTTTTATCCGCGCCGGGATTCGAACCCGGGTCCACTCATTCCGGAATAAGTTGCTCTACCAATTGAGCTACGCGGACATGTATTCTGATTCCTATCTGCCTTTATGTCGTGTGCGTCCTTCTGGCAGGTACGTCACATCTCCTGATACGTTACATCATCTCCCTCTTATTTTTTCTTTTTTTTTTTTTTTTTCGAAGTGCTGCTCATATTTTTCCTATCTCGCGGTGTGGAAATAACATCACACCAATGCGAGATTTTGAACGGTCGGGTCATTCGGATAGTTCGGGCGCCATTATAACGAATTGAATTTCTCCGTCATTTTTATCCGCGCCGGGATTCGAACCCGGGTCCACTCATTCCGGAATAAGTTGCTCTACCAATTGAGCTACGCGGACATGTATTCTGATTCCTATCTGCCTTTATGTCGTGTGCGTCCTTCTGGCAGGTACGTCACATCTCCTGGTACGTTACATCATCTCCCTCTTATTTTTCTTTTTTTTTTTTCGAAGTGCTGCTCATATTTTTCCTATCTCGCGGTGTGGAAATAACATCACACCAATGCGAGATTTTGAACGGTCGGGTCATTCGGATAGTTCGGGCGCCATTATAACGAATTGAATTTCTCCGTCATTTTTATCCGCGCCGGGATTCGAACCCGGGTCCACTCATTCCGGAATAAGTTGCTCTACCAATTGAGCTACGCGGACATGTATTCTGATTCCTATCTGCCTTTATGTCGTGTGCGTCCTTCTGGCAGGTACGTCACATCTCCTGGTACGTTACAGAACTCTTCCCAGGGAAGGGACAGAACCAACGCCGCTGAACAAATACTCCCATGTCTCATCCGGGACTCATTCTGGAAGACAGGTTTCATCATTATTTCTAACCGACAATAGCTGACGTTTTTCTTCATTGTAGGCTAGACATGATTCAGACGGTTGCTGCGTTTTGCATTTCCGTAAATACCTATCAATTTGTACTCTTGCGTAATCCCGTTTTTTTAAAAGGCAATCTTAATGCCTTTAAAATTATCCCGCAAACTGAAGGCATTATTAAGAGTCTACAAGAGAATGAACGGGATTACGCAAGAGTACAAATTGATAGTTGTTTATGGAAATTCAAAACACAGCAATCGTCTGAATCATGTCTAGTCTACAATGAAGAAAATCGTCAGCTATATTCAGTTAGAAATACTGATTAAATCTCTATTCTGGCAGCCAATAAACCGCACCAAACGGTGTTATTAAATAACTCAATATATCAAGAAAAATGTTTGAAGCCATCTCCTCTATACCACACGTTTTTTGAACGTGACCCTACCAGAGCAACCTGTACGGCACTTTCCAGACTGAAACGCGCCTACTCTTTTCCTGAATGCTTTCACCCCCCCCCGGCTGTCGTGTGCCCGATATCTTTGGGCGTCTAAAACTGCATAAGGAGGGCACCCTATTCGACCATTGGTCGCGGGCTATGTTAGTCCGACTCGACCTCTTGCCCAGTATTTAGCAAATTTTGCTGCGAACTCACCTTAGTCATATTCAGTTAAGAGTTCCACAAGAGCAATTAAAAGAGTTAGAATGTTTCAGCCACATGCTAAATGTTGTTTCACTGTACCCTAATGTACCTGTGGACGCCACCCATCTCATCATAGAGGCTAAACTTGCTGTGTCCCAAGTCCCCGCTACCGAAATTTCTGCCGTGATGAACGCACTTCGTTTGGTTAAACAACGTTCATACTTTAAGTTCCGTAATCGTATTTATAAGCAAATCGAGGGCTCACCCATGGACTCTCCACTTTCCGCTGTACTCGCAGAAATTCTGCTCCAACACATTGAAAACAAAGTTCTCAATGATTTTCCCCTCACCTCCAGTCTATATCTTAGGTACGTCGATGACATCCTAGTGTTTCGGCCTAATTCACAGGATGACTTAAACTAAGTTCGCCGACGCGCCTTCATCTGTTTTGCCCACTATCTGACTCACGATAGAAATTGAATCTAACTATTCCCTGCCTTTCCTGGACTACCGAATCTTTCGTAACCCTGAGTCTTGCAGTCTCTCCTTTTCTGTCTATCGCAAACCCACTGCTAGTAACAGCCTAATTCCGTTTAACTTTTCCCAGCCCATTCCACACAACGTGTCTGCTATGAACGTTTTACTTGGAAGAGCATTTCACGCATTCATGTACTGTTCATTTACTAAAGTCTGAGATAGAGTTCATATTCGATTTGGCAGCTAAATACAGGTACCCCAGATATTTGGTCTATCGAATCTACCGTAGAATATTGAATGATAGATCCACATGTCTGACTAAAAACCCTAAGCGTACAAAAAGATTTATAGGCACGTTAGAACAGCACCCATACATCACAAATGTGCTGTCACGTATCTGCTCGAAATAGGACATACAATGCGGAACTCGATCAAGGAACCTTCTTTCCTTCATTAAAAAGATCGTGAAAGGACGGACACATTGTTTAAATGGGGTGTATATAATATTCCCCTGCTGGACTCATCCACCGGTGAATATGTAAGGAATTACGTGGGATCCACAAAACGAAGCCTTGGCATTCGAGTGCAAGAGCACAAGTATAACATTCGTGCCGACCATGGTAACAGCACTCGCTAGGAACGTTGAATGCGCGACTGTTCAACGGGATTAGACTAATGACAAATTGTTAAATACTCCTGCATCCATACATTCCTTACACATTACAGATAGTTTGTACATAGAGGCTTTTGGGGACCGCTGTTGCAATGGCAACAGTTCCATTGACTTACCTAGAATATAGAGATGCCATATTGCGGCTATGAACTTTAATGACAAAAATCATAGTTAATTTATGTACTTTAATAACCTGAATATGTTATTGTTTTATGGGTGTTTTAGCTTTTTATGGCAACAGCTGGAACACTTCTGTGCTGAAGCTTTATCCACAGTACGTCATTATGTTCCACTGTATATATTGGTGCACATATATAGCACTACTCATTTTCCATATGAAGACGGGGTGATTGTCACCCCGAAAGTACTCATGGGGTTTTTTTAACTTGTAAATACTTGTCGTTTTTTAATATTAAATCATTGTGCATTGACGATGTGTGTCATTAAGTTAATTACTTGCATATTTTTATCTCTGTATTCTGAGTACAGAAAGGAGTCAGGAGTCGATCGAGCTCAGGGAATTTAGTACACCCAATAATTTTAAGGGGGGGGCAGACTCTATCCATCATTTTTTTTAATGTGAATGAAACGCCATTCACACGTGAGAATTTGAGTTACTAAGTGCCTGAAAAATATTCTAAAACACCTTATCTCTAAATTTTTGAGAGTGGAATGGGGCAGAACAGCCAAATGCATGTGAATATGTTAAATTTGAAAACATTATGTTAATTTTCTCCAGTGAAAAGTTCACAAAGGGGCGCCTAAGTAGCACTTTCCATCGAGGCGTAAACATGTCTTCAGCTGGCGAAGCACCAGTGTTAACCGAGTGTAAAAGGACACTTTTTGCACAGCGGTTCATTCTACTCTTTATGAACAATATCAATATTCGTTGTATGAAGCATCTTAACAAGCTCACAACAGGAATTATATTAATCTGCATCTGAAAATGTGTTCCTGCTTTTTCATAATACCTGCACTTATACACAATTTTGGGGATGCAAGGTCAGGTGATGCGTAATATCACAGCCTCTCCTTGACAAATGTCAACCCCGCCTTCTCGTGGTGCATCCTGTTCCCACTAAAGGGGCTCTGACGACCGCCAATAGCGGTATAACTATACCATCGGGATTAGAGGAAATTCTATCCCACACTCACCAACCCGCTTGGCCAGCGTGGTGAGTTATGGCCAAACCCCTCCAAAATGACTCCACAACTTAAATCTTGGCCCTCAGTCTCCGGCAGCTGGAATGTACCTGGCCAAGGCAGCGGCCAGTGCGACATGAAGGCAGAGGGTGCTAAGAATCCCCGGAGGACCGGACTAGGCTGCCATCTGATGCTGACCTTGGCAACGTACAATGGACGCTCCCTATCTTCTGATTCAAGGCTTCTTGAATTGGAAGAGGAACTACAAAGGATCAAGTGGGACATCGTGGGGCTAAGTGAGGTAAGGAGAAAAGGAGAAGATCTCATCGAACTGAAAAGTGGACATCTCTTCTACTATCGTGGGACAGATACTGGCAGAACTAGTGGTGTTGGATTTATAATAAACAAGAAACTGAAGGATAAAGTTGTAGAAGTTGAAAGTTCCTCTGACAGAGCTGCACGACTCGTTATCCAACTCTCGAAAAGATACCAGTCTCAGATTATTCAAACTTACACACCCACCACAAGTCATCCTGAAGAAGAAATTGAAGAATTTTATGAGGGAATTCGTCATCTAAATAATAAAGGTAAGCAGCACTTGAAAATAATTATGGGAGATTTCAATGCAAAAATAGGGCAACGGCAACAGAATGAAACTTCAGTAGGTAAATTCGGTCACGGCAACAGAAACCAGCGTGGAAATACTCTCGTTGAGTTTGCAGAGGCAGAAGGGTTTTTCATCTTGAACTCCTTCTTCAAGAAAAAGCCACACAGGAAATGGACATGGAGACATCCAAATAGGACGACAAGTGAAATTGATTTTATTATGTGTAACAAAAAATTCGTCATAGAAGACTGCAGTGTGCTAAACAAGTTCAACACAGGTAGTGACCATAGATTGGTGAGATGTAAGATGCACCTCAACACTAAACTCGAACGTGGCAAGCTCATAAGACAAACAAAATCTATTGACATAACCAACCTTAAAAAACACCATAATACCTTCAAGTTGGAACTGAAGAACAGGTTCTCTGCTTTAGAAGGCCTAACATCGGCAGAAGTGGACATCTCTGAAGTTAACAGAAAAGTAACCAAAGCTCTTATGGAAACAGCAACAAAATTAGCTGGGTCTAAGAACAAGTTGCATGTAAATAAATTATCAGGAAAAACGAAAATGTTGATGCAAAAAAAGAAGAGAGATGAGGACAACTAAAGAAGATGTGACTTCCAAAGTGGAATATATAGAGCTATGCAAGACAGTACGAAAAAGTATCACTGAAGACGTAAGAAAATTCAACTGTGAACTAGTGAGGAAAGCAATTGAAAACAACCAAAGCCTAAAGATAGCAAAGGGACATCTCAGTAAGGGAAGAAAACAGATTATGGCACTGAGAAAAGAAGATGGTTCTGTAACAAGAAATAGAGGCAGAAATTTTGACAAGAGTGAAAGATTTCTACTCCAAATTATATGAAAGGGATGATACATGCACTCCAGACATCATGAAAGATACCAGTACCAGAGTTCCTCCAGTCCTTCCAGCAGAAGTTGCACATGCAATCAAGAACATGAAGCGGGGAAAAGCTCCAGGAGAAGATGGAATTACTGTAGACATCATACAAGAAGCAAGTGGAGAAATCGAAACAGTACTCGCCCAAATTTTCACTCGATGCCTTAATGAAGGAAAGATTCCTGAGGATTGGAACACCGCTACAATGATCCTGCTACATAAGAAAGGTGACATTGAGGATCTCGGAAACTACAGACCTATCAGCCTCCTATCAGTAGTTTATAAAATCTTCACTAAAGTTCTTTCACACCGCTTGAAGGTAACACTGGACATGGCTCAACCGAGAGAACAAGCTGGATTCAGGAGTGGCTACAGCACAATAGATCATATCCACGTACTGAGAGAACTAATTGAAAGAGCGAGGGAATATGAACTTCCATTGTGCATGGCTTTTATCGATTATGAAAAAGCCTTTGATTCGGTGAAACCATCAGCAGTTACAATGGCTCTGAAAACCTGCGGTATTGAAGATGCATACATTAATATTATTAATAGCATCTATGAAAACGCAAGTGCAAAGATTCGGCTGTTTGAAAATACAACACACATAAAAATTGGAAAGGGAGTGAGACAAGGTGACACCATATCTCCGAAGCTCTTTAATGCCACATTGGAGGGTGTTTTTCAGTCACTGAGCTGGGAAAACAAGGGGATAAAGATTAATGGAGGTAATCTAACCCACCTTCGTTTTGCTGATGACGTAGTCATTTTTGCAACTAGCCCATCAGAGCTGCAGAGTATGATCCAGGAACTTGCTGACAAGAGTAAAGAAGTGGGATTAAAAATGAACTTTCAGAAGACAAAAGTGATGTTCAATGCTTTTACAAGAAATGAAGATTTATCGATTGATGGAGAAAAGCTGGAGATAACGGACACGTCCGTTTATCTTGGACAGCAGATATCAAGTGAGGGTCACATTGATGAAGAAATTAATCGGCGTACAAAACTTGCCTGGAGAGCTTTTGGAAGAAACAGCATAATTTTCAAGAGCAATATGCCATTATGTCTTAAAAGAAAAGGGTTTGATCAATGCATCCTTCCAGTGCTTACGTATGGTGCAGAGACGTGGACCTTAGCTAAAAGAGACATACAAAGGCTGCAGACAACTCGAAGCAGCATGGAGAGGTGCATGCTTGGTGTAACCAGGAGAGATAAGAAGAGGAACTCGTGGATCCGAAAAATGACAAGAGTGGAAGACATCATGATCAGAGTTAAATCCCTGAAATGGCAATAGGCTGGGCATACTGCCAGAAGGACAGACCATCGATGGACAGCCGAAATTTTGGATTGGATTCCAAGGGACAGGAAAAGACCCAGAAGAAGACTACATGGGGGATGGGTGGATGAAATTCGAAAGTATGCGGGAGTGACATGGAGGAGACTGGCACAAGACAGACCGTTGCGGAGGAAACTTGGGGAGACCTTCGTCCAGCAGTGGATTGATACTGGTTGACAATGATGATGATGATGATGATGATACACAATTTTGATCTATTGAATAAAAAAAATGCTTTTAATTTTTCACCGTCCGGCAAGATTTTTCAAACTGAGTAAATGAGAAACTGTATAGTTATATTTTATCAAACTGTCATTTGAAAATTCTTTAATAATTTTGTCCATGATAAACATAATAATGAAGTAAATTGGACTAACAAAGTACAGGAAACATACCTAAAAAATAATGATATGTAAAAAGTGAAATTTTGAACTAAGTTCATACCGGGTGTTCCACTCAGACGTATAATAAAACAAAAATTCGTAACATACAAAATACTAGTTCTAATAATGACAGAAGGTGGGCGCCAATGTAAAGTGCAGCTGTGAAATTTTCAAACCAGGCGGATTTGGGTGCGCATAGCTTGCGCAGAAGCTATGTACTTTCATGGCAACTGATGCAGAAGCTTTTGTGTGCTATCACTTGCGGAATTGAAGTCCGTAACGCTTACACAGCGCCGTTTTCACCGCGAGTACTGGAGCGGCGGCAAACGTCCCGATTTACGTGACTATTATGAAATGGGACAAACATCTCAGAGAAACGCGAAATTTGTTACCGATGACTTTTAAACATGCTAAGCGACAAGCGTACGGTGTCTGAGGAAAACGTCGAACAGATTCGAAAGTCATTTCAGAGAAGCCCGAAGAAATCCATCCGAAAGGCTAGTGTGCAGCTGAACACCCCACCAACAATAATGCATCGGGTACTCCGTAAAAGGTTGCGTTTGCATGCGTACAAGATTCAACTGCATCAACAAGTTAAGCCGCATGACAGGACGGTACGGAAAAACTTGCAGAGACAATATTATCCAAACTTGATGCCGACGATACATTCCTAGATCAGGTATGCTTTTCAGGGGAGTCAACATTCCGCGTGTCTGAAAAAGCAAACAGACATAACTGCCACTTCTGGGATCTGAAAATCCGTAAGTTTGTTCATGAACACGAACGGAATTCTCCAAAATGCAATGTTAGGTGTGTGATCATGAAGGACAAAATCATCGGTGCCTTTATTTTTGCGGAGGCCACGGTAATTGGACTAACATACCTGGACATGTTACAGGAATAAGCTGTGCCTCAGCTGCCTGAAGGAACAATTTTCCAACAAGATGCCTCCCCCCGCCCTTCTCCCGCACTTTGCTAATGATGTCCGCATATTTTTTTGGATGACCGCTTCACTACAGAATGGATTGGAAGATCAGCGTTCTTTGCATGCCCCCCCTGGATCACCACACCTAACTCCACCTGACTTTTTCTTGTGGTAGTTTGAGGACCAGGTGTACGCTACACCAGTACGTAATCTGGAAGAATTGCGCGACAGAATTTGTGCTTCAATGAACAACGTGAGACCACAAATGCTGCTTCTCAACACGTGGGCTGAGGTTGAGTACCGGTTGGACATTTGCTACGCCACCGTTGGAGATCATGTTGAAGTTTTTCAGACATGTAAAAAAAGTTCTCAGTTTGTGCAATTGGGCAATACGTGTCGCTGACAAATTGTGGTAAGTTCAGAATTTGTGATACTTCCTTTTATTATACGTCTAAGCGGAACACCTTGTATTTCTTTAAAACTGGCATATCCATCAAAATGTTTTCTTAAAAGTCACCAGTAGTCTACAGTATCAGCATCAAATTACTCCATATACCCTGAAAATCAGTATGCAAGAGAGCTCGGCTGCAATGTTTGCTCATGTATGTGTTGTTAATTTTGTAATTTCGGGATGCCTCTTATTTCAACTAGTGTGTGTGTGCAGGGGGGTGGAGTGTATTTGAGTAATATTTCTGAAATGAAATAATTCCACCTTAAAACAGTTCTGAGATGGAATTGTTTTTATTCCAGAATGCTCTTCTAATGCAATTTTATATTAGCGGAAGTGTCGTATTTTTAAAAAAAGTAATATGAAATGTGGAATTGGTGTTATTTAAAATAGTGTTAGTAATATATTTTCTGTTGAAGTGAAGAATGTTCTCAAAAATGTTCGGGTAATTTGTAATTAGGTAGAAGACTTGAAATTCAAACACTCACATTTCTGAGTGAGTTGGCAAGAAGTAAAAAGCAAATCTACGAGAGAAAAAAATCAGTGAAAAGTCTTAGATAGGTAATCAAAACAAGTTGCTGTCTAATTTTGAGGGTAAAACATAGATACTGTGTCTTTGCTCTTCAAGTTTGAAGAATAGGACTGACATTTGTCTTTGTTAGGAAATTACTTCAATAGATGGGGTCACCAAAAACTGTTTCAGACTGGTTGTCATCTCCTGAGGCTAATAAGCAACACTCTACAATCCACAGAAAAAGAAATCATTTTGAAAAAAATCTACGTACCACAAACTTCTCGTCTGATCGGTAAACCGAAGTTAAGCAGTATACTAACCTGTAGTATTTGGGGATGCCCCCACCAACCCAGTTTCTTTTATCTCCTTCCAGATTCATTAACTTCAAATTTAGTGCAAAACATTACCATAATCCAAAACCTCCTAGTTGAGCCATCTATCCCTGCCATTCTTTGTAAGCCTTGAAGTGAGTTAAAAACAAAAAAGCAATTTTCAGAATCGCTCACCCACAGCATTATCTTTCGATAAAACTCTCTCACCAAACTTCAAACCCCATCCACTTCTTGACCTACGGGGTCTGCAATTCTCGGATAGTACAAGGAATGACATCAGGAATTTGGTTCATCTCATCTTTTCTGTCTCTGCTCTCCACATAACCTACCTGCCGGTCGCCCGGAAAGTCTTTAGCATTCCCTAAGTTAGTATTCGGTTTGATAGCTCTTACTCTAAACTGTCTTACCTTCATCCCCCTTTTTGTTTCAAAACTTTACAATTAGAGTGACCTGTCCTGTACGCAGTACTTATATTTTTCTATCTTTGCAACTGAATATGAGTGAGCCTATAAACCTACTGCTGCCGCTTGTTCTAAACCCATTAACTACTGTACTATACCCTTTTCCTACGACTGGTGGGGGGCGGCGTTAGGTGGGCAGGAATGTAATGAGCTGCTAACCTGATTACTCAACGTGAAACCATGTACTCCGAAAACTCTCATTTTTCTAACATTTTCCTTTGATTCTGTCTTGCCTGGGCACCCAGCTCCTTATCTCCATGCTTCGTATTTCTCCAGGCATCTCCTTGGAAAGTGTGTATTAAACCTAACTACAGTCGGCAAGAAGTTAAAAAGTACTTTAAGTCAGTCGCTCTGGCTCTGCATATATGTGGCGAGTGCAACCATAGAAGCATTCCGGAAATGTGACGTGAGCAAATTGCCAATGGAAATTACGGGGATCTTTCAACCACTTCCGCTAAGTTAGTCCTTAATCACTTTTGTGCCAACCACTTCCTGTAAATTAGGGCTTTTATCATTTTCATTTGCAATGTATTACTATTTTTTATAACTGCGGATATCGGAAAACGTGAAACGTTGCTTAAACAGGCAACTTTCTTAAACGACATATGGTATTACGTTTTCCATGACTAATTGATGACTTTTTTAAGATTAATTACTTAGTCAAGTACAGTAAAGCGATTATCAGTTACTTAAATGCGTAGATTTTTTCAGATATAAGTCAATAAATATGAAGTCATTTTACTTCATTACAACCTAACTTTGATAGCAGGTGAATACTCTCAAAGCTCGTAAAATCATTTGTTGAAACATCTAAATGTTATCATTTACTATAGGATATTTTAATGTTATCATTTACTATAGGATATAATTTTCTGAAGTCGGGGAAACTTTTTGGAAAACCATTAGAGGTACTACTACAGTGTATGAGCAGTTATTAAACTATTAAGAGCTCTTGCGTAATCAGTATATCGTGGTACAAAACTGAATTCCTACTCAGTTTCTGGATATTACTTACTAATCATACGAACTTATATTCGTTCAAGAAACGTGCGGTCGGAAACTATATTTTTAGTCTAATTGCTTAAAAGATCCTTTTTTTTTAAGTAAAACAGATATTTGTAGAGTTTTATGCTGTATAATCTGTCTTTTTCCGACAGTGGAATTCGAAACCACATCTTACTCCGGAGCTGCTGTTCTCATAATTGAACTACGGCGGTAGGCTTATCTACTTCATTGTCCATTTGATTCTTACGTTACATTCCAACATAAATGTCATTAAGAACAAATATCATATTTGTACTTTTTAAGTTTTCCAGAATTTTCTTTTTATTTCGGGGTTTAGCAATCACCCTAAACAAATGGTAATGTTACAAACAGTGGGTTTCTCCTAATTTAGGACCACTGTCCCCAGGGAAGGAAAAAATCCAGTGTTGTAATGCAAACGAGCCACCCATGCCTCATCCGAGACCATCTCGAACGAATAATCAGAAGGCACCGCCTCAGACCACTTCGACAGCATCTCAGTTTTGCAAGAACAGGTAATAATCAATCAAGAAATTGAATTGATTTCAAATTTAAATGTCTTTTCTCCTGTTGTAGTAGTAAATTTGCTGTCTACCTTCCTTGAGAAAGCAGTTTGGTTGATGTGCGAAAGCTTGGAAACTGATTTTCTATTCTACGCCAAGAAATTTGGATCACTAATATAGTTTTGCTTTTTTGAAATTATTGCCATTTTTTTAGCTTCAAAGTACATTTTACATTTCTCAAAGCCTTAATAAACTTTTTTGATTCCGTGGAGATATTAATATGTGGAAGAAATAAACTTCTAGTTTATTTCTTTCACTTAATAAACGTTCTTAAGTTTGAAAATCATCTAAATACATGACGTCAGTTGAGTAAATAAATCCATCGCTCTTTCCACGTGAAGCAACGCACAGCAACCGAAAAATTGTTATTCGGGGAATCGAACCCCGAATATCTCGATATCTAGCCGAGCGCGTCAGCCTTACACCACAGCGGCCAACAATTTAGATGATTTTCACCTTGAATCTCGCCCTTTGGATCATTGCTATAATTATATATAGCCAGTACCGTTAATGCCCACCAGATGGAAACATCTCAGTAGCTGAGCCCATCTTACGGATTTTATGTCAGATGCTGACTGAAAAAGAAAAACACACATAGCACCGTGAAGTGTTGGCCGCTGTGGTGTAAGGCTAACGCGCTCGGCTAGATATCGAGAGATTCGAGATTATATTCCCCGACGGCGGCCGAATAACAATTTTTTGGTTGCTGTGCGTTGCTTAACGTGGAAAGAGCGATGGATTTATTTACTTTGTTCTTAAGTTTCTTCTGCTATTTTTTCGCAATCTGCAATTAAATTTAATACGGGGAGTAATGCATTAACAAGTGATTTTTTTGTTACCAGTGTCTAATTTTGCTTCACTATCACTGTACTGATATACATTCGCACTTATACTGTCGACCGTATTTTTAAACCACTACACTCCGGCAGCCACACGCTTGGAGAAAATAACCAGAAACACAGATCAAATTATAAACCTGAATCTCAATACCACAAGGCTCGCTGTCTTCACAATTTCGTTTTTCTTTAGAAATCCTGAGTTCTGTAAAATGCGTTAAATCCGTTTTTATCTAATTAAGTCCTTCCGTGGCACTAAAAAGATTGCCGACTAATTCCAGCAATCTGGTTGTAAAGTGAAAATAACTATTAATTGTGGGATGAAGAAAGACACCCTTACCTTTCGTAAATATTTCTCATTGGTCTAGAGCTTTGACTCCGCGAGATTAAAGGCACATATGTTAAGACTGAGTTGGCAAACCTTATAATCTCTTCATATTGATCTATTAATTCCGGCTAATCATGTTGGTCTTGAAGGAACGAAGTGTATTCCCAATCAGGACAACCTTTCTACTAGATGAGACGCTTTACAATCCCTTACCATTCTGGCAGCAACGAGATTCTCTAGTTTCTCGGAAGACTAATTCTTTTCATGTCAACTGTATTAACGAAAGTATCCACAATAATGTACACAAAGTGTCTAATTACCTACCGTTTATTTACAACCTTTATTGCTTGAGTCTTCTTATGTTTAATTTTTAGCAAGTGACATAGGAGTTCGCGCCCTACTTTTCAGGCACGCACTGTCTCATAGCGCTTGCACAGAGGAACTTGCTCCACATCCTTTGTTGCACATCCTTTTTCGTGCCGGCCAGGAACAGGAACGTAATCCACATCATCGTGTGTGCACTGTCTTTCAGAATTTTTTCCATTCTTACGAGAGCCTACAGAGTACGACTTGCCTTCGTGTAGCTGTTTGGAATACTTTTATCATGTCTTAATAACGCTCTAGTATTATTAAAAATATATTATGCACTTCTTCCTTCACATGTAGCTTCTCAGCAATGGGTTCCAGATTTCAAGTAGGAAAACTCCGGCAAAAGGATCTGCCCAACATTATCTCCCTAGGCCACCCAAGAAATGATAACAATGAAGTCTTCCACTTCCACAGACGCAGCTTTAACGTAAAAAGACTTCGGGGGTCCATCTAAGGAAAGAACATCTTGACAGGCGTCAACCAAAAGACCGAAAAATCAATATGCAGTAACTGTTCCACTAAATTCTCATGAACAAGCAAAGATCAAAGTTATTTCCATTCCTGCCGTGCGGAACATAAAGGTTTACTTCCACACATTAATTCAGTGATAGATTTCAACACACTTTGGTTAAAGTATGTGTGACATATCAAAAGTTACCACGATCATTTCAGCGCAACAGTTCTGCACAGTCGATCAAAAAGTTATCGCTTCGATGTCTACACAGATCCTCTAAAAAGCATCTTTTAGTTTTAGGTGTTTAACGACCACCACAAGCAACTCTCAGAGCTCTAACCTGTCGCCTATCCCTAATTTAGGGTTACTGACAACAGGGAAGACACAGAGCCATCCGACAAGCACACCACCTATATTTTACTTGAATCCTGGTCTCATCTCTAATTCTACAATGGTGTCAAGAATATCGCGAATGGGCACTCGAAGACTAGAAAAAGTCATATGGTCAAACGACTCGCGCTGCATCTTGCCCTGTACCGACGGCAGGCAGAGAATTTGGCGGTAACCCCGTGAAACAATGGACCCAGCTTGCCTTGTAAACACAATTCAAGGTTTTGAAGGTGGTGTCATGGTGTAGGGTACGTTCTGTTGATGCGGAACACGTCCTCTGACACTGCTGGAAATTCGGGGCCTGCAAGGAATACTTGAACATTGTTGCCAATCAAGTCCATCCTGCCGTGATTTTTTATTCAGCAGGTGACTGCGGTTTTATGGACAACCATTCTACTGTCGGTCATGCAAGATTTCTTCAGCACTGGTTCAACGAACATTACAGCGACTTCCACCATCTTCCCTGGCCACTACAAAGCCCAGACGGAACCCCATTAAGAATGTATGGAACATATAAGAAAAACAGATCAAGGAGCAAAGTCCTCTTCCGTCAAATCTGAGTCAGTTAAAGAATTGTCTGGTAAACACCTGGTATGCTGTAGACTTAAATGCACTCCAACATCTGGGGAACTCTATGCTAAAGCGTATGTGTGCTGTACTTCGGGAAAAAGGAGGTCCAACCCGGTATTGAATAAAAGTTTTTAATTCAGTGTCCGGTATGTGTACCACAGGGGACCCTTCAGCCAACGACATACACATTCACTCATCTCTGGAATCGACCAATTTCTCAGGTTTAGTATTAAACAAATTGTTATTGTGACAAACTCAAAATGCTTGCCGTCTTCTCATCTCATAGCCAGGAGAACTTAAACGAAATCATCGGTAGCTCCAAGTGGCTTTCGATAGCAAAGTCTATAAAAAAATAACTTTATCTTCGTAATTTTAAGTGAGTTCTGAAGATTAAAAAAACGCGTTATAAATGAACTGAGTACCTTTATATGCCCAGTCTTCCAGAAGTCAACACATAAAACAAATTCCTCCCCGCACGAATGACAACTGGGCAAGAGACTTCAGGCCAAATGTCCGAGTTGGGCTAATTGGATCACCGGATGAGGCACAGGCCTTACGTTTGAGCAACGGCGCTGGTTCCGTTCCTTCCCTAGAACCACTGGCTCCAAGTTCCAAAAGATCGACATGAGCGGCTAAGGCTATAGGGAACTCCTTATAGCGTCAGACGTGGATAGGAGATTTAAAATCGAAACAAATGAACAATATACTATCTCGATTAAGTTACTTTACCCCAACTTGGATCATTTCAGATCGAGCTCCCTCAAGTTGAGTAACCGTTAGTCGCTTTTAATAGGGAACAGTCTTCTTATTCACGTGTAATTTTGATATTAACTCCTGATAAAAATAATAAGTAAATCTACGTAAAATAGCTCAATGCAACAAAGCCGCAACGGAGCATGTTTTGACATCGTTTTCATCCGTACCAGCTGTTTCGAGGTATGAGCGTTTCAAAGCCCGTGACCATGGTTGCAGTCACTTTAATAATAGGCAGTAGCCATTTGTCAATCTGGGGTCTTTTGGCTGCTAAACTGCGCGCTTGATAATTACCCAGTGGTCATCTGAATGTTCCGCTGTGGCCACTTGCCGTGAAGTTATCGCATATTATCTTAAACCATTCACACTGTCGCACGTAATTATGTTGGAATCACAGCTTGCATTTGTGCGATTGTTTTAAAACTCTAATTTCATACAAGGCATATTTCTGCTTCGGGGTTTTACAACCCATCGGCATATGAGACAATACAAAGGAGTCTTAGATGTCAGCATTAGTAGTACTAAGTATATTTTTTTCTTTACATAACTACAAAGTATTTTTGTTTCGTTTCGGGGATTAATAACCACCATGAGTGACTCTTAGGTCTATAAGCAGTCGCCTTTCCCTAATTTCGGGCCTCTGGTCATAAGGGAAAAAACTACCATCGTCGTACTCGTACATTTACACCGTCCATGTCTTACCTGAGATACGAACTCACGACGTTAGCCAGAAGCTCGCGCCTCTGATCACACTGCCACCGCTGCGACAATTATTTATATCGCCGCAAAATAAAAAAAATTGGAAGTTAAATCACATAGTTGCTCGTCATACAGCACAATACAGACAGAACATAAAGCACAAGGGAAGAAACTTAAACTATCATTAAAATGTTAAAATTTTTCAGATATGCGAATTTAGTACTTTGTGGACATGACTACGTGGAAATACATGATGCATGCTATTACTAGGCAAATCAGAAACTCATCGAAGGGGACTATACTGTGTGTAATTGTCGCAGAAATGAATTTATAAAAAACTTCCTTTACGTCAGTTTCAGTTAAAACGTGGATGTCAAAAAGTATGTAGTTGGCATTCTAATTATAAACGAACTCAGATATATTTAGTGCTATTTTAATGCACATTTTCTAATATCAAAAAAATTCTGTAAAAAATGATTATCAAGGTACAATGAAGAAAGATCAAAGAAAAATAAATACCCACCTAAAAAAGGCAGTAAGACTCCTTTAAACATTACCTACCAGCAGAGGTTCAGCATAAGACTTGCGCTCCCCCCCCCCAAAAAAAGGGTAAAGACTTATACCCAGTGTTTGCAATAAGACATATTTTTTAGACATTGTCCGACAACATATCCACATCAGAATTAAATAACACCTATCAGTTGTCTAAGAGATATCAATAATTGACTTCGCAATGCTCATTATGATTAAGAAATGGGAACTCATCGCGCCAGTCTATCGTCCACCAATGTTTTGGTTTGGTTTGCTTTGCTGTTTTGTGATTTGTAAGCGCAAAACCTTTAATCGTCCACAGGTCGCAATCGACAAAGCTTAACACAAGACAATATGAAGAAGTTGGTTGACTATAGCATTGCGCGCACTTTTAATAAGAACATATGCTTCCAAAGTTTTTGAGCACGATTAGGCTAATTAACTATTGTACTACTCAGTATCAACAGGTCAAACTATTGTACTACTCAGTATCAACAGGTCAAACTATTGTACAACTCAGTATCAACAGGTTAAACAGTGTGATTTTGATTTTGTCAGTTACCGCTCCGCTAGGGCAGTGGTCTAGGCGCCGGCTTCTGACCAATTCGTCCAAAATAGGTCCGGGTTCGAATCTCGTGAGGCATGGATGTTGTCTTACGGCACTGGCTCTTTCCCTTACATGGAACCATTCAAATCTCAAAACAAGAAAAACCAAAAGATTTTGTTAGTTAAGATTTCTTCAGCGGTGTTGACGGTCACGGTTTCAGAGTTGTTTCCATACACTTTTTTCGGGGTTTAATGGCCGCCATGAGCAACTGTTAAAACTATAAGGAGGCATCCATCCCTAATTTGGCCCCACTGGTTACAAGAAAGAAAGAAAGAGCGGTGAAAATTTCCACCGTAGAACCAGAGCTTGCTCATGCCTCATCCGGGACTTAAACTAAGACGATAAACTAGAAAACAGCGCCTCTGACCACCCGGCCGACGAGAGGTCTTCAACGCCCTTGAGAGGGGAATGGCGTAGAAGTCAAGTCGTTCAAGAATTGTGAGCGCGGTTTTGGAAAACGTCACTCTTCCAAAGTGTCCAGGTTTAAGACTGAGCCGGGTTTGTCAGTTTCGCATCTTCAAAAAGCAATTTATTTTCATAACGGTATTGAGCTATGGATTACTTCTTTAGTTCAGTTTCTTATGTGTGCTTTGGGTTTCTTAAATATGAAATGCAACGTCCTTTGGATCTAGCCTATGTACGAAGACAACACTTATATGGAATTGGGTAAATTTTTTATGAATTTAAATGATCAGGAGAGTCTTCGGGTCCAGAGATAATCATTTTAAAAAGATTTTAAAATCACTTTGAAAACTTCGGGAATTTTGAAACAAATGTTATTACCAATTTTTCTTTTGTCGGAGGAGCTATCGGTGTCAGCGTGCAGACTGGACCTGGTCTCCTAAATGTTTAAAGGTGATACCAATATTTATAGGGTTGTATCCTCTGTGTGCAGCAGTATTTCTAAGAAAATAAAGTTTCTTCTTTAACTAATTGTAAGAAAACAAACTTGTATTGTGAGGCATACATACACTCAAGGGGCAAAATATTATGATCAGCGCGTCTTTATGCTAATCGAAGCAACTGCAGGTGAATGACGGCGCGTGTGAAGATCATGAAGCTGTATAATTAACACCTCATACTGTGCTCTGCTAATCAGTGTTATTCTTGTTCTTTGATGGGAAATCCCAAATTGCTATTGCCAGATGACTCCATCACAGGTTTTAATTCTATTTTCTAGACTGAATATTTTGATCATTTTGCACATCGCAAAAATGGGAATGTTGACTTTTTTTTATTAGGGGTTTAACAACTACCGTGAGCAATTCAGTGGGCTGTAAGCAGTCGCCCATCCCTAATTTAGTATCACTGGTTCCAGGGAAGGGAGAAAGTCAGTGCCGTAAGTCAAACACAACATCCATGCCTCACGGGATTCGAATCCGGACCCATCTCGGTCGAATGGTAATAAGCCATGGCTTAGACCACTGCGCCACCGGAGCGGCGCAGTGTTGAGTTTGCTTTCGCGCGTGATGATTAGTCGAACAGTTTCTACTGCCGGAATTTGTGGACTTTGCACCCTAACGTGATGAGGTCCTTCCCATAGGATGGAGCCCTGACGGCTTCTTACGTTAAAAATATTTCCGTGGAAGTCGACAGCTGCTGTTTTACGCTGTATTTATTGGCAGAATTCCATTGTCATGTACATAGAAATGTTATTTTACTGAAGAATAAAGGCAATTTTGAAATGTAGAGATTTCATGCGGCCGATAACGACGGACAATACCATCCCGCTGAAGTTCTCATTCTGAAAGTCTAGGACTCGAGTCATGAAATCATATGAATAAGAAAGTGTGAGATTCCTTGTGGATAGGAAGTTACCAAGCAAAGATTACAGAGACTTGAGTTGCAAAGGTATGCCGAAACTGGGCCAAATCGGGACACGAAGCTACGGCTTGTTCCACAGCCAATGGTCTAGATGGGAGGAATTCTGATGATCATGAGTAACAGGGCGCACCTGAGTATGTGTCTGATCAGCATGAAGCACCGGATGATGTGGAGCCAAAATACCAACAAAAATACCAGTTTCTCAGATAAATGCTGTACGAAGTTACAGAAAACATGAAATGATATTCAAATGTATGAAGAGGAAACAAAAACGTTTGCGACAAGCTTCACTTTTGTAGCTAAACAAACGACTTTTGACACGAACTAAAACACAATTTTTCAATTTATGACTACTTTGAAAACATTTGCATAAAAGCTTGGAACGTCAAAATACTATCAAAATGAATACCTACAAACAAAAGTAGGCAAGTATTTCTTAATTAACAATGGCCATGGAAGTAAGAGTATTTGTCCCCCCCCCCCCCCCAAAAAAAAAGAATAGCTCAGGAAGATGCACTTTTTCGCGAAGTATCCATTTACAATATTAACAATTTCATCTCCAACTTCGGCATCAAGTACATCGATAAGTTACAGTTTCATTTAAGGCACTGCAAGCATCAGTGGCATAGCCAGAGGGGGGGGTTACCCCCTTGAGGAGAGGCTGGGCACGAATTTAAAGCTATATATATATTCTATAAAGAAGATACCTAATCAAAAAAATGCAAATATAATTTTGACTCACACCTAGTACAACATAGAAAAGGTTATGTATCTACCTGTGTGAGTAAAAGGAGAAAAGACAAAAAAATAAAATAAAACAACTGAATGTAGAAGGTGTCGAGAATACTGAGCCTTGGCTTTATCAAGGACCAGCAAAAACTCTGCATTTTCTCACTTCCACAAAGACCTAGTTGGAAATGGGTTTCTGCAAGGCCTTATTTTGCAACCTTCGTTTTAAATTCTAAAGTTTTTCCTTAGTCTTCAGTTTTGCTCTTAAGTATATATATATATATGTATATATATATCATCGTCATCATCATCATTGTCAACCATTATCAATCCACTGCTGGACGAAGGTCTCCCCAAGTTTCCTCCACAACGGTCTGTCTTGTGCCAGTCTCCTCCATGTAACTCTCGCATACTTTCGAATTTCATCCACCCATCTTCCATGTGGTCTTCTTGTGGGTCTTTTCCTGTTTCTTGGAATCCAATCTAAAATTTCGGCTGTCCATCGATGGTCTGTTCTTCTGGCAGTATGTCCAGCCCATTGCCATTTCAGGGATTTAACTCTGATCATGATGTCTTCCACTCTTGTCATTTTTCGGATCCACGAGTTCCTCTTCTTATCTCTCCTGGTTACACCAAGCATGCACCTCTCCATGCTGCTTTGAGTTGTCTGCAGCCTTTGTATGTCACTTTTAGCTAAGGTCCACGTCTCTGCACCATACGTAAGCACTGGAAGGATGCATTGATCAAACACTTTTCTTTTAAGACATAATGGCATATTGCTCTTGAAAATTATGCTGTTTCTTCCAAAAGCTCTCCAGGCAAGTTTTGTACGCCGATTAATTTCTTCACCAATGTGATCCTTACTTGATATCTGCTGTCCAAGATAAACGTACGTGTCTGCTATCTCCAGCTTTTCTCCATCAATAGATAAATCTTCATTTCTTGTAAAAGCATTGAACATCACTTTTGTCTTCTAAAAGTTCATTTTTAATCCCACTTCTTTACTCTTGTCAGCAAGTTCCTGGATCATACTCTGTAGCTCTGATGGGGTAGTTGCAAAAATGACTATGTCATCAGTAAAACGAAGGTGGGTTAGATAATCTCCATTAATCTTTATCCCTTTGTTTTCCCAGTTCAGTGATTGAAAGACATTTTCCAATGTGGCATTAAAGAGCTTCGGAAGATATGGTGTCACCTTGTCTCACTCCTTTTCCAATTTTTATGTGTGTTGTATTTTCAAACAGCCGAATCTTTGCACTTGCATTTTCATAGATGTTATTAATAATATTAATGTATGCATCTTCAATACCGCAGGATTTCAGGGCCATTGTAACTGCTGATGATTTCACCGAATCAAAGGCTTTTTCATAATCGATAAAAGCCATGCACAATGGAAGTTCATATTCCCTCGCTCTTTCAATTAGTTCTCTCAGTACGTGGATATGATCTATTGTGCTGTAGCCACTCCTGAATCCAGCTTGTTCTCTCGGTTGAGCCATGTCCAGTGTCACCTTCAAGCGGTGTGAAAGAACTTTAGTGAAGATTTTATAAACCACTGATAGGAGGCTGATAGGTCTGTAGTTCCTGAGATCCTCAATGTGACCTTTTTTATGTAGCAAGATCATTGTAGCGTTGTTCCAATCCTCAGGAATTTTCCCTTCATTAAGGCATCGAGTGAAAATTTGGGCGAGTACTGTTTCGATTTCTCCACTTGCTTCTTTCTTGTATGATGTCTATAGTAATTCCATCTGCTCCTGGAGCTTTCCCCGCTTCATGTTCTTGATTGCATGTGCAACTTCTGCTGGAAGGACTGGAAGAACTCTGGTACTGGTACCTTTCATGATGTCTGGAGTACATGTATCATCCCTTTCATATAATTTGGAGTAGAAATCTTTCACTCTTGTCAAAATTTCGCCTCTATTTCTTGTTACAGAACCATCTTTTCTCCGTGCCATAATCTGTTTTCTTCCCTTACTGAGATGTCCCTTTGCTATCTTTAGGCTTTGGTTGTTTTCAATTGCTTTCCTCACTAGTTCACAGTTGAATTTCCTTACGTCTTCAGTGATACTTTTTCGTACTGTCTTGCATAGCTCTATATATTCCACTTTGGAAGTCAAATCTTTTTTAGTTGTCCTCATCACTCTTCTTTTTTGCATCAACATTTTGGTTTTTCCTGATAATTTGTTCACATGCAATTTGTTCTTAGACCCAGCTAATTTTGTTGCTGTTTCTATAAGAGCTTTGGTTACTTTTCTGTTAACTTCAGAAATATCCACTTCTTCCGATGTTAGGCCTTCTAAAGCAGAGAATCTGTTCTTCAGTTCCAATTTGAAGGTATTATGGTGTTTTTTAAGGTTGGTTATGTCAATACATTTTGTTTGTCTTATGAGCTTGCTACGTTCGAGTTTAGTGTTGAGGTGCATCTTACATCTCACCAATCTATGGTCACTGCCTGTGTTGAACTTGTTTAGCACACTGCAGTCTTCTATGACGAATTTTTTGTTACACATAAAATCAATTTCACTTGTCGTCCCATTTGGATGTCTCCATGTCCATTTCCTGTGTGGCTTTTTCTTGAAAAAGGAGTTCAAGATGAAAAACCCTTCTGCCTCTGCAAACTCTACGAGAGTATTTCCACGCTGGTTTCTGTTGCCGTGACCGAATTTACCTACTGAAGTTTCATTCTGTGGCCGTTGCCCTATTTTTGCATTGAAATCTCCCATAATTATCTTCAAGTGCTGCTTACCTTTATTATTTAGATCACGAATTTCCTCATAAAATTCTTCAATTTCTTCTTCAGCATGACTTGTGGTGGGTGCAGAAGTTTGAATAATCTGAGCCTGGTATCTTCTCGAGAGTTGGATAACGAGTCGTGCAGCTCTGTCAGAGGAACTTTCAACTTCTGCAACTTTATCCTTCAGTTTCTTGTTTATTATAAACCCAACACCACTAGTTCTGCCAGTATCTGTCCCGCGATAGTAGAAGAGATGTCCACTTTTCAGTTCAATGAGATCTTCTCCTTTTCTCCTTACCTCACTTAGCCCGACGATGTCCCACTTGATCCTGTGTAGTTCCTCTTCCAATTCAAGAAGCCTTGAATCAGGAGATAGGGAGCGTCCGTTATACGTAGCCAAGGTCAGCATCAGATGGCAGCCTAGTCCGGTCCTCCGGGGATTCTTAGCACCCTCTGCCTTCATGTCGCACTGGCCGCTGCCTTGGCCAGGTACATTCCAGCTGCCGGAGACTGTGGGCCAAGATTTAAGTTGTGGAGTCATTTTGGAGGGGTTTGGCCATAACTCACCACGCTGGCAAGCGGGTTGGTGAGTGTGGGATAGCATTTCCTCTAATCCCGATGGTATAGTTATACCGCTATTGGCGGTCGTCAGAGCCCCTTTAGTGGGAACAGGATGTATATATGTGCGTATACGAGGCTTTCACCAATGAACCAAACCCTTGGACCCCCACCCCCTTCCCGTAAGAAATTTCTGGCTACGCCACTGGTAAGCATTACCATGGAACATTAACTCCTAGATAATAACAGTGCTTGATTTCTGCTGAAGAAATAGTGTTTCAATTTTACAGATGAAACCATATGCTTGTGTACGTCTAAGACAGCAGCTAATTTTCTCAAGAGATATATATTTCACAATTTTTGACTATGCCAAAATCATAACGAGTGAAATCTTACAGTAAACGACGTGCAACTTAAGAATAGTAAAAAGTATTACATTTTTAAGAGAATGAAGTAAGAAGCCGACATTTCTAGACTTAGATCATAATTAACACTTAAGGCAAGGTATCACGCCTTTTTAATTTAGAGGTACAGGAAGGGAAAAAACCGGTACAGGGAAGGGGAAAAACCTGCACCGTAAGGAAAAACAAGATCCGTACATTATTCGGGATTCGAACCCAGGCCTAGCAAAATAGATGGGCTCCAGACAACGTCTCTATCTCACGAGTTTTTAAAGCTACAATGTACAATATTTCAGAGTCAATGAGTTGAAGTGGCCGATAATTAAGTATTAATTATGAAATCGCAGAAATTATACCTTATTTTCAAGAAACTTTCGTGAGAATGAAAGTACAAGTCCATGGGGTGGAAATGGTCAGCAACCAGATCTGTGTTTACCAAGAGATATCGGCCGCCACGGCAGCAAAGTGGTCTAAGCGCTGGCTTCTAGCCATGCATCCGAGATGAGCTCGGGTTCGAATCTCGTGATGCATGGATTTTGTGTTTGTGTTGCAGCACTGACTCTCTCTCTTTCCTAGAATCAGTGTCTCTAAATTAGGAATGGGCGACTGCTTATAGCCCATAGAGTTGCTGGAGGTCGTTAAATCCCCAAACAGAGAGATAGATATTAGTTGATGGCAATATCTAAAAAAACAATCAGAAGAGATCGAAAAACATCTCGCTGAAGAGCAACTTCAGATCAATATTCCTATTTTCAGAAAAAAATTAACTTCTCGAACAAAAAATACTTTATCTGTGCATTCTTCCATTTCTCACTTCCAAGTAATAGAGAAAGACATTATACACCGATGAGCCTTTACATTATGACCACCTACCTAATAAGCTGTAGGACCCCCTTTAGCCCGCAAAAGAGCGGCCACTCGGCGAGGCATTGATTCGACGGGGTGGCGATAAATATCCAGGGGTATCTTGTACCATAATGTCAAAAGCAGGTCCCTCAGTTCCCGTACATTTCGGGGAGGTGGTTATTTAGCGCGAACCAGCTTTTTCCAAGTCGAACCACAAATGTTCGATTGGGTTCACGTCAGGTAAATTTGGAGGCCAGGGCATTAACAGAAAGTCACCGGCATGTTCCTCGAACCACTCCTTGACGATTCTGGCAGTGTGGTATGGCGCATTATCCTGTTGGTAATTGCCATCACCAGCAGGAATGCCATGAATGGATGAACTTGGTCCACAACCACGTTCAGATACCTGACAGCTGTCACGAATTGTGCTGTTGTGAAAATGGGGTCTAAAGTGTCCCAAAGAAAATATCTCCCACAGCATAACACCGCCGCCGGCCTGTTTCCTCCAAACAGTGCATCCAGGTGTCATTGCCTCCACTGGTAAGCGGCATATCCGCGCTTGGCCATCTACGTGATGCACCAGGAAGCTTGATTCGTCAGACCAGGCTACTTTCTTCCCATGATCCACGGTCCAATCTCTATGTTCTTGGTCCCATTTCATGCATTGTTGGCGATGACGTGCAGTGAGCATGGGGACCCGGCTGAGTCTTCGGCTACGCAGGCCCATGCGCAAAAGGCTGCGATTAAGTGTGTGCTGTGACACATTGCCCTGATCACCACTGTTGTAGCTGCGGGTGATTTATCGCACTGTGGCCCTGCGGTAGCTGGGAACAATGTGCGACAGTCTCCGCTCCCCTCTGGCGTCCATGAGCTGCGGATGACTGTTCGTCGTTTAGCCATTTTTTCACCACTTTTGATACGTACTCATTACAGTGGCACGTGAACAAGCCGCACCGTTTCCGAGATTGTAGTTTAAAGGAACCGTGCCGTCACAATTTGTCCTTTATCAAACTCTGATAAATCGGCAGCTTTTCCCATTCTGACTCCGAACACTCTACTAACAAAAACCCGCCCCTCAGGTTGTATATATATAAATAGTACATAAATAAAACAAAAAAATACTTTATAAATAAATTATTTAACACAAGAAAATTAGAAAAAAAAGCCAATACCATGAGAAGCGCAGAAGGCAGCTAAACCTCGTGTAGCTTTATATAGAATGAAAATATTACAGAACAAAATTACAAAATTTCAAAACAAGTAAAAAACTGGAACAGGTTCCCGTCATCAGGAGAGCATCAATCTGTGGGAGTGGCCTTTCTAATACCATCAAAACAACAAGGATAGCCAAAATTGTCGGTTGGTCATGCTCCCTAGGCCACAAAACCAAATTCTAATAAGCACAAAAATTACAAAAAATCAAATTTATAAAACTAAAAAAAAAGAATTAAAAGCTTACCGGAAGAACAAAAACCGCCATGAAAAAGAGTCAAACAAGACTGAACAGAGCACCCGCAAAAACCCAAATATATACACTGATAAGAAAGGTGGTCACGGTTAAACAACTACCTGGTAAGCCAAAAAATGTGTGAGTTGACAAGATGCAAAACTGTGTATGTAGATAAGATCTTCAGCTATTAGGGACCCACCAAATAGCACTTTATGTTATCTATATATTTAAAATTGTTAGGTCCTAGGTTAATAAAGCATGTCAATGTGTAATTTGAAACTTTTGGACACCGAATTAAAGTTCAAAATTAAATGGTTAAAATGATGTCTTAAGAAATTTTTAGGAAAATTGTTAGATTGCAATTTAGAAAGAAGAGCTTTCAGATTTTTTGCAAGTAAGAGCTGTGGAGAGCAAATTTTAGCCATTCTATGAAACTGGGAGATGAGTAGATTGCGATGTATAACTTTTGAAATATTGGATGACCAGTGAGTGTAGTGAATGATATCAAACTCAAGAGTTTCTTTTATCAAATAAATTCACCACACCTCTTCCCTCCTCGTCCACCTGAACCTCTAAATCGAGGTAACAAACATAAGTAGACGATCTGTTGGTTTTTTCTAGGGTAAGGTCGTCAGGATACAAGTCAGTGGCGCAACGCAAAAAGTCCGGAATGTTAATTACAATAATGTCATCAACATATCTTAGAGCAATCCCAGGTAAAGGATGATTGGCAACATATCTATCCTCAAAAAATGTAGATAGAGATTAGCCAAACTGCTAGAAAAGCTACTGCCCATTGGGATACCACGAGTTTGGAGGTAAAGCCCATCGCCCACGGTAACAAAATTGTTATTGATACAAAAATCCAGTAGGAAATGCCAATACTGTTCTGTAGTCCCGGGCTCGAACTTCGTATGTATGTTTAGGGCTACCTGCCACAGACCCTTCAATGAAATTGTGGTGAAGAGGTTTATAAAATCGTAAGTATCCACAGATGTGACAGTCACCGAGCCAAGTGTCTCCAAGACTCTGTTATTGCTCGCAATAATCCAGGTCGAACCCAACCTGCGAAGAGCCACGGACAAGTATCTCTGAAGCAACCGACCCGCTTTGCTGTTATAACAGTTGCGTCCACTAGTAATAAAACGGAAGGAAACAGGTTCCTTATGAAACTTTGGGATGGCATAAATAAAAGGAAAGTTTAAGTTGGACACAATTAAGCCTTATCCTTTTATGCAGAGCGATTATTTTCTTAACAATGTCTTTATGATTTTGAGAAACCGGAGTGTAAGTATCTGTGGTATTCATCTCCTGTATTAGGAGATCCTGATAGAATTGTTTACAAAAAAAGGCAAAGTTATTACCAGCCTGATCCACTGGAGAAATAGTGAATAAGTTTTGAAGTTCAGGAATTTGTGAATTAATCAAAGCAAAATTATGTAGCTGCCGGGTACAAACACCAGAGCTCTTGAACTTGTCGAGCTCATGACGAAATTCACATAATACAGAATCCATCCATTCGTTAAAGGCTTCGAGGGGCAAACCAAACTCATAAGAAAGTTTTAGTGCGCATTGTAAAAAATTACTGCGTAGAATAGACACATTTTTTAGCTTTGAATCGAGGTGTCAACCTGTATTTTGTGCTAAGGAGACATAAGTGTGCGTAGTTCTCGAAAAGGCACAATGTCCAGGTCACCGGTAACGATATGACCGTGGTGAGGGTTGACAAATTTACTGAATTTGTCAAGATGACAGTAACAGCTGTCATCCTCATTGCCGCTTATAGACTTTAAATCAGCAGCGGTTTACCTGTAGTTAAAAATACGGCGACCAATATCATAGCGGAAACAAGTCACCAATTTCACCTCATTTCCAAGAGGGAACAGATCCAAACGCTTATGCAAAATTGACTTTAAGCCAATAAAATCAATGGCCTCATGACAGTAATCAATAACGCAGTACTTCCTGACAAGGTGTGATCCTGTGAATTTACTACGAAAAGTGGAACGTCGGTACGCAAGAAGGTCACCGATCAAAATTCCAATGTGTTCAGAGCCGAAGGCATAATTTCGAAGCAGTTGGTCAAAAACCCTGATTTATTTGTTACTTAGCTCAAAGATTTTAGAACGACAACGCTAAACGAAATAGCCCTCAAGGCAGTCAAGCTCATGAACCAAATCACCGAAGCTCACCCGAACCGATGAGTTCCGTCCGCTACCTCTACTACCCCTTGTTTTTCCTTGAGAAACGGCAAAACGTTTAAATTTAAATTTGAGATAGACACAAGTATCTTGATTCAGCTGCTTGATGGCAGGTGCTAGACTTGATGTGCTCATTCTTCTAATCTTGGTGAAGGTCATTCACCCAATTTTTGTAAAGCTGTCAATTGTGTGTATTTGATTACTTGTGAAACCTACCAATGTGGTTATGTTGGTCAGAGCAGTAATCCATTGCATATTCGCATTAACGGTCATAGGTCTGACATAAGAACCTTCAAAAGGAAATCTGATCGTGAGATTCAAGATTTTCAGGTTAATACTTAAAAGCGTGTGCATGCTACAATTCGAAACTCTCTTTCCGTATGGGCTTAACGAACTATTCAATGGTAAGCAGCTGAATCAAGATACTTGTGTCTATCTCAAATTTAAATTTAAACCTTTTGCTATTTCTCAAAAAAAAACGAGGGTCGCAGAGGTAGCGGTAGGAACTCATCGGTTCGGGTGAGCTTCGGTGATTTGGTTCATGAGCTTGACTGCCTTGAGGGCTATTTCGTTAAGCGTTGTCGTTCTATAATCTTTGAGCTAAGTAACAAATAAATCAGGGTTTTTGACCAACTGCTTCGAAATTATGCCTTCGGCTCTGAACACATTGGAATTTTGATAGGTGACCTTCTTGCGTACCGACGTTCCACTTTTCGTAGTAAATTCACAAGAGCACACCTTGTCAGGAAGTACTGCGTTATTGATTACTGTCATCAGGCCATTGATTTTATTGGTTTAAAGTCAATTTTGCATAATCGTTTGGATCTGTTCCCTCTTGGAAATGAGATGAAATTGGTGACTTGTTTCCGCTATGATAAACCGCTTGGTCGCCGTATTTTTAACTACAGGCAAACCGTTGCTGATTTTAAAGTCTGTAAGCGGCAATGAGAATGACAGCTGTTACTGTCATCTTGACAAATTCAGTAAATTTGTCAACCCTCACCACGGTCATATCGTTACCGGTGACCGGGACATAGTGCCTTTTCGTGAACTATGCACACTTATGTCTCTTGGCACAAAATACAGGTTGACACCTTGATTCAAAACTAAAAAATGTGTGTCTATTCTACGCAGTAATTTTTTACAATGCGCACTAAAACTTTCTTATGAGCTTGGTTTGCCCCTCGAAGCCTTTAACGAATGGCGGGATTCTGTATTATGTGACATTCGTCATGAGCTAGACAAGTTCAAGAGCTCTGGTGTTTGTACCCGGCAGCTACATAATTTTGCTTTGATTAATTCACAAATTCCTGAACTTCAAAACTTATTCACTATTTCTCCAGTGGATAAGGCTGGTAATAACTTTGCCTTTTTCTGTAAACAATTCTATCAGGATCTCCTAATACAGGAGATGAATACCACAGATACTTACACTCCGGTTTCTCAAAATCATAAAGACATTGTTAAGAAAATAATCGCTCTGCATAAAAGGATAAGGCTTAATTGTGTCCAACTTAAACTTTCCTTTTATTTATGCCATCCCAAAGTTTCATAAGGAACCTGTTTCCTTCCGTTTTATTACTAGTGGACGCAACTGTTATAACAGCAAAGCGGGTCGGTTGCTTCAGAGATACTTGTCCGTGGCTCTTCGCAGGTTGGGTTCGACCTGGATTATTGCGAGCAATAACAGAGTCTTGGAGACACTTGGCTCGGTGACTGTCATATCTGTGGATACTTACGATTTTATAAACCTCTTCACCACAATTTCATTGAAGGGTCTGTGGCAGGTAGCCCTAAACATACATACGAAGTTCGAGCCCGGGACTACAGAACAGTATTGGCATTTCCTACTGGATTTTTGTATCAATAACAATTTTGTTACCGTGGGCGATGGGCTTTACCTCCAAACTCGTGGTATCCCAATGGGCAGTAGCTTTTCTAGCAGTTTGGCTAATCTCTATCTACATTTTTTTGAGGATAGATATGTTGCCAATCATCCTTTACCTGGGATTGCTCTAAGATATGTTGATGACATTATTGTAATTAACATTCCGGACTTTTGCGTTGCGCCACTGACTTGTATCCTGACGACCTTACCCTAGAAAAAACCAACAGATCGTCTACTTATGTTTGTTACCGCGATTTAGAGGTTCAGGTGGACGAGGAGGGAAAAGGTGTGGTGAATTTATTTGATAAAAGAAACTCTTGAGTTTTTTTTTTGATTGGAGGTTTAACGACCACCGTGAGCAACTCAATGGGCTATAAGCAGTCGCCCGTCCCTAATTTAGGGTCACTGGTTCCAGGGAAGGGAGAGAGCCAGTGCCGTAAGACAAACACAACAACCATGCCTAACCGGGATTCGAACCCGGACCCTTTACAGACGAATGATCAGAGGCCAGCGCCTTAGACCACTGCGCCACCGGGGCGGCCACTCTTGAGTTTGATATCATTCACTACACTCACTGGTCATCCAATATTTCAAAAGTTATACATCGCAATCTACTCATCTCCCAGTTTCATAGAATGGCTAAAATTTGCTCTCCACAGCTCTTACTTGCAAAAAATCTGAAAGCTCTTCTTTCTAAATTGCAATCTAACAATTTTCCTAAAAATTTCTTAAAACATCATTTTAACCATTTAATTTTGAACTTTAATTCGGTGTCCAAAAGTTTCAAATTACACATTGACATGCTTTATTAACCTAGGACCTAACAATTTTAAATATATAGGTAACATAAAGTGCTATTTGGTGGGTCCCTAATAGCTGAAGATCTTATCTACATACACAGTTTTGCATCTTGTCAACTCACACATTTTTTGGCTTACCAGGTAGTTGTTTAACCGTGACCACCTTTCTTATCAGTGTATATATTTGGGTTTTTGTGGGTGCTCTGTTCAGTCTTGTTTGACTCTTTGTCATGGCGGTTTTTGTTCTTCCGGTAAGCTTTTAATTCTTCTTTTTTAGTTTTATAAATTTGATTTTTGTAATTTTTGTGCTTATTAGAATTTGGTTTTGTGGCCTAGGGAGCATGACCAACCGACAATTTTGGCTATCCTTGTTGTTTTGTTGGTATTAGAAAGCCCACTCCCACAGGTTGATGCTCTCCTGATGACGGGAACCTCTTCCAGTTTTCTACTTGTTTTGAAATTTTGTATTTTTGTTCTGTAATATTTTCATTCTATATATATATCATCATCATCATAATCTTTGTCAACCATTATCAATCCACTGCTGGACGAAGGTCTCCCCAAGTTTCCTCCACAACGGTCTGTCTTGTGCCAGTCTCCTCCATGTCACCCCTGCATACTTTCGAATTTCATCCACCCATCTCCCATGTGGTCTTCTTCTGGGTCTTTTCCTGTCCCTTGCAATCCAATCTAAAATTTCGGCTGTCCATCGATGATCTGTCCTTCTGGCAGTATGTCCAGCCCATTGCCATTTCAGGGATTTAACTCTGATCATGATGTCTTCCACTCTTGTCATTTTTCGGATCCACGAGTTCCTCTTCTTATCTCTCCTGGTTACACCAAGTATGCACCTCTCCATGCTGCTTTGAGTTGTCTGCAGCCTTTGTATGTCTCTTTTAGCTAAGGTCCACGTCTCTGCACCATACGTAAGCACTGGAAGGATGCATTGATCAAACACTTTTCTTTTAAGACATAATGGCATATTGCTCTTGAAAATTATGCTGTTTCTTCCAAAAGCTCTCCAGGCAAGTTTTGTACGCCGATTAATTTCTTCACCAATGTGACCCTCACTTGATATCTGCTGTCCAAGATAAACGTACGTGTCTGTTATCTCCAGCTTTTCTCCATCAATCGATAAATCTTCATTTCTTGTAAAAGCATTGAACATCACTTTTGTCTTCTGAAAGTTCATTTTTAATCCCACTTCTTTACTATTGTCAGCAAGTTCCTGGATCATACTCTGTAGCTCTGATAGGGTAGTTGCAAAAATGACTGTCATCAGCAAAACGAAGGTGGGTTAGATAATCTCCAGTAATCTTCATCCCTTTGTTTTCCCAGTTCAGTGATTGAAATACATTTTCCAATGTGGCATTAAAGAGCTTCGGAGATATGGTGTCACCTTGTCTCACTCCTCTTCCAATTTTTATGTGTGTTGTATTCTCAAACAGCCGAATCTTTGCACTTGCATTTTCATAGATGTTATTAATAATATTAATGTATGCATCTTCAATACCGCAGGATTTCAGAGCCATTGCAACTGCTGATGGTTTCACCGAATCAAAGGCTTTTTCATAATCGATAAAAGCCATGCACAATGGAAGTTCATATTCCCTCGCTCTTTCAATTAGTTCTCTCAGTACGTGGATATGATCTATTGTGCTGTAGCCACTCCTGAATCCAGCTTGTTCTCTCGGTTGAGCCATGTCCAGTGTCACCTTCAAGCGGTGTGAAAGAACTTTAGTGAAGATTTTATAAACCACTGATAGGAGGCTGATAGGTCTGTAGTTCCTGAGATCCTCAATGTCACCTTTTTTATGTAGCAAGATCATTGTAGCGTTGTTCCAATCCTCAGGAATTTTCCCTTCATTTAGGCATCGAGTGAAAATTTGGGCGAGTACTGTTTCGATTTCTCCACTTGCTTCTTGTATGATGTCTACAGTAATTCCATCTTCTCCTGGAGCTTTTCCCCGCTTGATGTTCTTGATTGCATGTGCAACTTCTGCTGGGAGGACTGGAAGAACTCTGGTACTGGTACCTTTCATGATGTCTGGAGTACATGTATCATCCCTTTCATATAATTTGGAGTAGAAATCTTTCACTCTTGTCAAAATTTCGCCTCTATTTCTTGTTACAGAACCATCTTCTTTTCTCCGTGCCATAATCTGTTTTCTTCCCTTACTGAGATGTCCCTTTGCTATCTTTAGGCTTTGGTTGTTTTCAATTGCTTTCCTTACTAGTTCACAGTTGAATTTCCTTACGTCTTCAGTGATACTTTTTCGTACTGTCTTGCATAGCTCTATATATTCCACTTTGGAAGTCACATCTTCTTTAGTTGTCCTCATCTCTCTTCTTTTTTGCATCAACATTTTGGTTTTCCTGATAATTTGTTCACATGCAATTTGTTCTTAGACCCAGCTAATTTTGTTGCTGTTTCCATAAGAGCTTTGGTTACTTTTCTGTTAACTTCAGAAATATCCACTTCTTCCAATTTTAGGCCTTCTAAAGCAGAGAATCTGTTCTTCAGTTCCAATTTGAAGGTATTATGGTGTTTTTTAAGGTTGGTTATGTTAATACATTTTGTTTGTCTTATGAGCTTGCTACGTTCGAGTTTAGTGTTGAGGTGCATCTTACATCTCACCAATCTATGGTCACTGCCTGTGTTGAACTTGTTTAACACACTGCAGTCTTCTATGACGAATTTTTTGTTACACATAATAAAATCAATTTCACTTGTCGTCCCATTTGGATGTCTCCATGTCCATTTCCTGTGTGGCTTTTTCTTGAAGAAGGAGTTCAAGATGAAAAACCCTTCTGCCTCTGCAAACTCTACGAGAGTATTTCCACGCTGGTTTCTGTTGCCGTGACCGAATTTACCTACTGAAGTTTCATTCTGTTGCCGTTGCCCTATTTTTGCATTGAAATCTCCCATAATTATCTTCAAGTGCTGCTTACCTTTATTATTTAAATCACGAATTTCCTCATAAAATTCTTCAATTTCTTCTTCAGCATGACTTGTGGTGGGTGCATAAGTTTGAATAATCTTAGCCTGGTATCTTCTCGAGAGTTGGATAACGAGTCGTGCAGCTCTGTCAGAGGAACTTTCAACTTCTACAACTTTATGCTTCAGTTTCTTGTTTATTATAAATCCAACACCACTAGTTCTGCCAGTATCTGTCCCACGATAGTAGAAGAGATGTCCACTTTTCAGTTCAATGAGATTTTCTCCTTTTCTCCTTATCTCCCTTAGCCCGACGATGTCCCACTTGATCCTTTGTAGTTCCTCTTCCAATTCAAGAAGCCTTGAATCAGAAGATAGGGAGCGTCCATTATACGTAGCCAAGGTCAGCATCAGATGGCAGCCTAGTCCGGTCCTCCGGGGATTCTTAGCACCCTCTGCCTTCATGTCGCACTGGCCGCTGCCTTGGCCAGGTACATTGCAGCTGCCGGAGACTGAGGGCCAAGATTTAAGTTGTGGAGTCATTTTGGAGGGGTTTGGCCATAACTCACCACGCTGGCCAAGCGGGTTGGTGAGTGTGGGATAGCATTTCCTCTAATCCCGATGGTATAGTTATACCGCTATTGGCGGTCGTCAGAGCCCCTTTAGTGGGAACAGGATGTACCACGAGAAGGCGTGGTTGACATTTGTCAAGGAGAGGCTGTGATGTTACGCATCACCTGACCTTACATCACTCTCTCTCTCTCTCTCTCTCTCTCTCTCTCTCTATATATATATATATATATATATATATATATATATATATATATATATATTGCATTGATTTCAATGCAAACATAGGGCAACGGCAACAGAATGAAACTTCAGTAGGTAAATTCGGTCACGGCAACAGAAACCAGCGTGGAAATACTCTCGTTAAGTTTGGCAGAGGCAGAAGGGTTTTTCATCTTGAACTCCTTCTTCAAGAAAAAGCCACACAGGAAATGGACATGGAGACATCCAAATGGGACGACAAGTGAAATTGATTTTATTATGTGTAACAAAAAATTCGTCATAGAAGACTGCAGTGTGCTAAACAAGTTCAACACAGGTAGTGACCATAGATTGGTGAGATGTAAGATGCACCTCAACACCAAACTTGAACGTGGCAAGCTCATAAGACAAACAAAATCTATTGACATAACCAACCTTAAAAAACACCATAATACCTTCAAGTTGGAACTGAAGAACAGGTTCTCTGCATTAGAAGGCCTAACATCGGAAGAAGTGGACATCTCTGAAGTTAACAGAAAAGTAACCAAAGCTCTTATGGAAACAGCAACAAAATTAGCTGGGTCTAAGAACAAGTTGCATGTAAATAAATTATCAGGAAAAACGAAAATGTTGATGCAAAAAGAAGAGAGATGAGGACAACTAAAGAAGATGTGACTTCCAAAGTGGAATATATAGAGCTATGCAAGACAGTACGAAAAAGTATCACTGAAGACATAAGAAAATTCAACTGTGAACTAGTGAGGAAAGCAATTGAAAACAACCAAAGCCTAAAGATAGCAAAGGGACATCTCAGTAAGGGAAGAAAACAGATTATGGCTCTGAGAAAAGATGGTTCTGTAACAAGACATATAGGCGAAATTTGACAAGAGTGAAAGATTTCTACTGCACATTATATGAAAGGGATGATGCATGTACTCCAGACTTCATGAAAGGTACCAAAGTTTTTCCAGTCCTCCCAACAGAAGTTGCACATGAAATCAAGAACATGAAGCGGGGAAAAGCTCCAGGAGAAGAAGGAATTACTGTTGACATCGTACAAGAAGCAAGTGGAGAAATCGAAACAGTACTCGCCCAAATTTTCACTCGATGCCTTAATGAAGGAAAAATTCCTGAGGATTTTAACACCGCTACAATGATCCTGCTACATAAGAAAGGTGACATTGAGGATCTCAAGAACTACAGACCTATCAGCCTTCTATCAGTGGTTTATAAAATCTTCACTAAAGTTCTTTCACACCGCTTGAAGGTAACACTGGACATATCTCAACAGAGAGAACAAGTTGGAATCAGGAGTGGCTACAGCACTATAGATCATATATATGTACTGAGAGAACTAATTGAAAGAGCGAGGGAATATGAACTTCCATTGTGCATGGCTTTTATCGATTATGAAAAAGCCTTTGATTCGGTGAAACCATCAGCAGTTACAATGGCTCTGAAATCCTGCGGTATTGAAGATGCATACATTAATATTATTAATAACATCTATGAAAATGCAAGTGCAAAGATTAGGCTGTTTGAAAATACAACACACATTAAAAATTGGAAAGGGAGTGAGACAAGGTGACACCATATCTCCGAAGCTCTTTAATGCCACATTGGAAAATGTCTTTCAGTCACTGAACTGGGAAAACAAAGGGATAAAGATTAATGAAGATTATCTAACCTACCTTCGGTTTGCTGATGACGTAGTCATTTTTGCAACTATCTCATCAGAGCTGCAGAGTATGATCCAGGAACTTGCTGACAAGAGTAAAGAAGTGGGATTAGAAATGAACTTTTAGAAGACAAAAGTGATGTTCAATACTTTTACAAGAAATGAAGATTTATCGATTGATGGAGAAAAGCTGGAGATAACAGACACGTACGTTTATCTTGGACAGCAGATATCAAGTGAGGGTCACATTCATGAAGAAATTAATCGGCGTACAAAACTTGCCTGGAGAGCTTTTGGAAGAAACAGCATAATTTTCAAGAGCAATATGCCATTATGTCTTAAAAGAAAAGTGTTTGATCAATGCATCCTTCCAGTGCTTACGTATGGTGCAGAGACGTGGACCTTAACTAAAAGAGACATACAAAGGCTGCAGACAACTCAAAGCAGCATGGAGAGGTGCATGCTTGGTGTAACCAGGAGAGATAAGAAGAGGAACACGTGGATCCGAAAAATGACAAGAGTGGAAGACATCATGATCAGAGTTAAATCCCTGAAATGGAAATGGGCTGGACATACTGCCAGAAGGACAGACCATCGATGGACAGCCGAAATTTTAGATTGGATTCCAGGGAACAGGAAAAGACCCAGAAGAAGACCACATGGGAGATGGGTGGATGAAATTCGAAAGTATGCGGGAGTGACATGGAGGAGACTGGCACAAAACAAACCGTTGTGGAGGAAACTTGGGGAGACCTTCGTCCAGCAGTGGATTGATAATGGTTGACAATGATGATATATACTGCTGTGTGAACTTCACCTGCAGCACCGTTCGGTCTCCAGGTGCTCATTTCTCTAAGCTGGGGGTAATCATAATGTAATTGCTCATCGATGATATACGCAACAAAGATTACGTAAACGCTTTTTTAATGTAATACCATTAAGTGCATACTAATGAAAATTCCATTCACAGCCTAGTGCCAAAAGTGGTTGAACATTAAAAACCAATGCGCTTTCTTTTAGAAACTGACTATGGAGTGCAAAAACCATTTTTATTTTCGCTTCAATAAAACTGTGTCTGTTTATTTAGCTATTCCCATTAATGTCGCACGTAATCGGAGGAACACTTCTAGAAACCTTTCAAATCCCGTATTTACGAAGGAAGCATAAAACATTCTGTTAAAAATTCCCAACTGGTAATAAAAAGAAGTAAGGATGAAAGGGGGAAAAGGTCTGGAGTTCTTCCATTTGTTCGCGTATTTATTTTGTGTGAAAATGAAATACACACATGTAACAGGAACTGAGAATGCATATTCACCGGATAGTTAAGACTTTCACGGGTAGGGTGACGTCACCTCCTATAACCAAGGTGGAAAAGACCAACTCTAAGTAGCCGATGTATAGGAATGACGAAACTTAGTGAACCCTTTGCTTTTCGATAGCCTAGATCAGTATTTCTGGCTCGCGGCTGCTTTTCCGTTCTTTATTTTGGTTGTATGACGTCGTTAAAAATCCTCCAGCACTTCCTTCTCTTCCTCGTTTGCTTTTCGCGCGACAAGACAGGCAATAGGGTCTCCAAATTATCCAATTCCTCTCGAAGCCGTCAACAGTTAAAATATTCTTCCACCCTATTCCCGCCAGATTTCTCCGGATTTTATTGCTGTGGGAGAAGACCCTTAAACTGTGGAGGGGAGGTTCGTTGCTAAAAATATGTACTCGTGACGGCAGCCTGGAGAGAAGAGGATCACAGGAAGCGAAGTAAATGTCATTCATAAATTGTACTCCTAATGTCAAGGGAGATTACAGGTTGCCACTAGTAAACCTGCGGCGAAAGATCCTATAAATGGTTAAAATAGCTATCACTACTGCGTTTCCCTGTTGCATAAAGTAGGGATTCGCGAAAATAATAAATCACGCTCAGAGTTATTTACTGATCCCAACTAATCATGCAGAAGTTTCAGTATTACTATTACATTGACGACAGAAAAACACACACAAACAAGCCTACTCATGCCCTACTTTTGTAGTTCAGTGTGCGTAAAACAAATAAATGCAACAAGTCTTTTCCCGGCTTCCTACTTTGAGCCAAACACTGTCTGTTAGCATTTTAAAAATACTAAACATAAACAGATTTATTTCACCGCCGTGACCGAGTAAGTCAAGGGAATTGGTTCCAGTGTGATGAGAAGTAACAAATTAGTTTTCGTTTTTGTCTGGGGATTATAACGACAGCAACTCGAGGGACAAATTAAAGACCAATGGTTCCAGGGAAGGGAGAGAGAGCAAGAGCCGGTGCCGTAAGATAAGCAATCCATCCATGCCTCACTAGGGATTCGAACCCGGAACCATCTTGGACGAAGTAGAAGTAACGAACTAGAGCTCCATTTCTGCTTACATGGTCGCGATTTTCGAGGTGTTTTTCTTGAACGCAAAATATGAGACAGTTTCTGAAGAGAGACCCTCACTCCTAGAGGAATAAGAAGCCCACTGGATTATTGCATGATCCTTCACAGAAAGCAATGAACGCAATAATGCTCATATAGATGCCGTTATAATCAGTGGACGTTATGCTAAGAAAAGCTAAAAAAGTATTTGTTGTGCGACGAACTACAGAGCTAAAGCACGTGTCAAGACGACAAATCTGCAGCGATACATTTCGCCCGTGTAGCTTAATTGGGAGAGCAACTTACTCCGGAGTGAGAGCGTGCGAGTTCGATCCTGTCACGGACAAATTTGTGTTTTCACAGATGTTGTTTGAGGTTCAACGACCGTCGTGAGCAACTAGATGGATTATGAGCAGTTACCCGACCTTATTTAGGGCCACCGGTTCCGGGGAAGGGAAATAGCCAGGTGTGTAAGACAAACACGACATCCATATACTATCACTGGGATTCAGACCCAGATTCATCTCGGATGATTGGTCAAAAGCCAGCACTTAGTTTACTGCGCCACGGGAGCGGCACTAAAATTTTCAGGTGCAAACGCTACATGGAATTTAGGAAGTACTTCATGGTACATACGTAGTACATAATTACCACTTAAATACCATACAACACGGAAGTTGAAATTGCGCTTATACAACCATAATCCTGTACCGTCTAAATGCAAACTAAAGTGATGTTAAGTGATTGAAATTTTTTCTCATAAGTCAACAAATAAGTTATGTAGGTGAAGTCTATTCTTCCATTTCATGTTGGGCATTCCAACAACTTTATTGTAAAAGTCCGTGATATAAATTCTTGTTAATGGAGAGCATCCGCGAGAGCAGATTTTTTTCGAGCATCGTATTGCAACAATCTTCTTATTCTTTTTGAAGCTGAAGTACATCCCTCTTCTTTAGCAGACACTCGAATGGTAACAAATTTCAGAAGATTTACACTTTAACAAAATTTACTCATTAAACTTGCATCAACTAAAAATGGCAATAGTGGAATTGCACCCGATACTATCAATTCATTTATTTGATAAATTAATTGGAGTTCTGTTTCTAGTCTCTTGTCCATGGAAGCGTATAGGCTGCAACGCGAATGTTGGATATTCCTAAAAAAAGCTTTCTGGCATTCCGAGAAATCAGAAATACAAAAAGGTTTTTTCTACAGATTAGGTTAATGACATCCATAAGCAACTGGTAGGATTATAAGCTGTAGCCCGTCCTTAATTTAGGGCCATTGGCTCCGGGAAGAGAGAGAGACAGCGACTTCAAGCAAGAACAGTCTTCATGCCTCACCCTTGACTCGAGTCCGAGCTCATCTCGGACAATTGGTCAGAAAACAGCGCTGAGACCCCTCGGAAACAGGGAACAACATAATATGGAGTTTAGTAGACCTGCAAAATAAAATACTTCAGCACGCTGTGGAAGTTTCACATCACATACTTCTCTAGCTTTGCTGCCCCGGTAGCGCAGTGGTCTAAGCGATGGCCTCTGATCACTCGTCCGAAAGGGGTCCGGGTTCGAATCCCGTGAGGCATAAATTTTGTGTTTGTCTTACGGCAATGGCTTTCTCCCTTCCCTGGAACCAGTGACCCTAAATTAGGGACGGGCGACTGCTTATAGCCCATTGAGTTGTTCACGGTGGTCGTTAAACCTCCAATCGAAAAAAAACTTCTCTAGCTTTTGTTCTTCCCTTTCCACGATTATTTTCAAGATTTCCCTTAAGAAACAGTTCTTTTTCTCGTATTTCAACTTCAGTCACTAAAGTTTCAATCACTTCTTTGATGTTGCCCATATGTATCCGAAAACTTCTTATAAGAAGTTCATATTTTGTAACTTATATAAATCTTATAGGATCTATCACCCTCTTTTGAAATTGATGATGTAACTCGTCGACGTGAGGCCTGATTTTTATGGAAAGTGCTGAGCTAGGAATAAAGTCTTAGCCTTTAAACTTTGTGTTTTAAACCACTGACTAAAGCAATAGTAAAATCTATTCTATGCCATCACTTTCTTTAATTGTTAGCAATCATTGAATAAGTTCTTTGCGATTCTAATTAAAAGCATTAACTGATGCTGATGAAAATTCCCACTCATGTTTGACGTCCTCTGCAAAGTCAGCGAATTACCTATTCCATTAAGATTTTCACTTCTTCGACATCATTAGGAAAAAAATGTACGGATAGTTCCCAAGTTACATAGAATATTGTGACATCACGGTTTAAGGATGCCATATTTGACATCGTAAACCGTGACATGACCAAGTTCGGCTGATGAGAATAATAGTGAATGTAAGAAGCCAGGGCAATCGATTTATTCGGACTGCTCCTCAGGTATTCTTATACTTCTTACAAAATTTAAGAAGCAAAATGCCACATCATATTTTGACGAGTTTATGTAATGACAAAACTTTTTAACAATTTGTTCTTAGCAAATTCTCAGAGAATAAGTGCCTTCTTGAAAACTATTGGGAACATCCTTTGTCTCATCAGCAATGAAGGCCACAAAGCAGAATGCATTGTTTTGGTCAGACTTAAGAAAAAAGAACTCTCAGGAATTCCGGAATCAAACGGTATTGCGCAAAGCAAGTTTTCCCCAAACTTTAGTGAAGTCATGATGCGCTACTGAAAAGTCTGCGAGGAACAGTCAGCCTTCAGGTCACTTTTGAATTCTTTCCTCAACCGACACAACAGTAAATTCGCAGCCACGCCGCCGTTCGGCATCTCGTAGAAAATTCCGTATAGTATGAGAATGGATTGTTTCTAAATGATGATGTTTAAAAAAAAATGAAAGGAGTTGAACTACGACTGTGATTCTTACAGAATATTATAATTGGGCAATATCGCAGGATTGATTAGCATTTCGGTGTCGTAGGTGCATACTTACCGCGTCTAGAACAATGAAATCGTGCAGCATCACACAACGGAAACCGCCGTTTTTCTGTTATAAGCGCACCATGGCTCAGTCGGCATGTCCGCGCTTGGTGAACAAAGGGTAAGGATGCCTCCTCGTTGTGCAATGTCTTTCAATCGTTTTTTGCAGAGACAAATTGCTTAGACCCATCGAATTTTCTGTTATAAGTGCACCACGGCTCAGTCGTCATGTCCATGCTTGGTGAACAGTGGGTAAAGATGCCTCCTCGTTGTGCAATGTCTTTCAATCGTTTTTTGCAGAGACATATTGCTTAGAGTCGGCATGTCCGTGCTTGGTGAGCAGTGTTTAAGGATGCCTCCTCCTTGTGCAATGTCTTTCACTCGTTTTTTGCAGAGACATATTGCTTAGACCCTTCGAATTTTCTGTTATAAGAGCACCATGGCTCAGTCGGCATGTCAGTGCTTGGTGAACAGTGGGTAAGGATGCTTCGTCGTTGTGCAATGTCTTTCAATCATTTTTTGCAGAGACAGATTGCTTAGACCCTTCGAATTTTCTGTTATAGGCGCACCATGGCTCAGTCGGCATGTCCGTGCTTGGTGAACAGTGGGTAAGGATGCTTCGTAGTTGTGCAATGTCTTTCAATCATTTTTTGCAGAGACAGATTGCTTAGACCCTTCGAATTTTCTGTTATAAGTGCACCGTGGCTCAGTCGGCATGTCCATGCTTGGTGAACAGTGGGTAAAGATGCCTGCTCCTTGTGCAATGTCTTTCAATCGTTTTTTGCAGAGACAGATTGCTTAGACCCTTCGAATTTTCTATTATAAGAGCACCATGGCTCAGTCGGCATGTCCGTGCTTGGTGAACAGTGGGTAAGGATGCTTCGTCGTTGTGCAATGTCTTTCAATCATTTTTTGCAGAGACAGATTGCTTAGACCCTTCGAATTTTCTGTTATAAGAGCACCATGGCTCAGTCGGCATGTCCGTGCTTGGTGAACAGTGGGTAAGGATGCTTCGTCGTTGTGCAATGTCTTTCAATCATTTTTTGCAGAGACAGATTGCTTAGACCCTTCGAATTTTCTGTTATAGGCGCACCATGGCTCAGTCGGCATGTCCGTGCTTGGTGAACAGTGGGTAAGGATGCCTCCTCGTTGTGCAATATCTTTCAATCGTTTTTTGCAGAGACAGATTGCTTAGACCCTTCGAATTTTCTGTTATAGGCGCACCATGGCTCAGTCGGCATGTCCGTGCTTGGTGAACAGTGGGTAAGGATGCTTCGTCGTTGTGCAATGTCTTTCAATCGTTTTTTGCAGAGACAGATTGCTTAGACCCTTCGAATTTTCTGTTATAGGCGCACCATGGCTCAGTCGGCATGTCCGTGCTTGGTGAACAGTGGGTAAGGATGCTTCGTCGTTGTGCAATGTCTTTTAATCGTTTTTTGCAGAGACAGATTGCTTAGACCCTTCGATCGAATTTTCTGTTATAGGCGCACCATGGCTCAGTCGGCATGTCCGTGCTTGGTGAACAGTGGGTAAGGATGCTTCGTCGTTGTGCAATGTCTTTCAATCGTTTTTTTCAGAGACAGATTGCTTAGACCCTTCGAATTTTCTGTTATAAGCGCACCATGGCTCAGTCGGCATGTCCGTGCTTGGTGAACAGTGGGTAAGGATGCTTCGTCGTTGTGCAATGTCTTTCAATCATTTTTTGCAGAGACAGATTGCTTAGACCCTTCGAATTTTCTGTTATAGGCGCACCATGGCTCAGTCGGCATGTCCGTGCTTGGTGAACAGTGGGTAAGGATGCCTCCTCGTTGTGCAATATCTTTCAATCGTTTTTTGCAGAGACAGATTGCTCAGACCCTTCGAATTTTCTGTTATAAGTGCACCATGGCTCAGTCGGCATGTCCATGCTTGGTGAACAGTGGGTAAGGATGCCTCGTCGGTGTGCAATGTCTTTCAATCATTTTTTGCAGAGACAGATTGCTTAGACCCTTCGAATTTTCTGTTATAGGCGCACCATGGCTCAGTCGGCATGTCCGTGCTTGGTGAACAGTGGGTAAGGATGCCTCCTCGTTGTGCAATATCTTTCAATCGTTTTTTGCAGAGACAGATTGCTTAGACCCTTCGAATTTTCTGTTATAAGTGCACCATGGCTCAGTCGGCATGTCCATGCTTGGTGAACAGTGGGTAAGGATGCTTCGTCGTTGTGCAATGTCTTTCAATCGTTTTTTTGCAGAGACAGATTGCTTAGACCCTTCGAATTTTCTGTTGTAAGCGAACCATGACTCAGTTGGTATGTCCATGTTTGGTGAGCAGTGGGTAAGGATGCCTCGTCGGTGTGCAATGTCTTTCAATCGTTTTTTTTCAGAGACAGATTGCTTAGACCCTTCGAATTTTCTGTTATAAGCGCACCATGGCTCAGTCGGCATGTCCGTGCTTGGTGAACAGTGGGTAAGGATGCTTCGTCGTTGTGCAATCATTTTTTTTTCTTTCAATCATTTTTTGCAGAGACAGATTGCTTAGACCCTTCGAATTTTCTGTTATAGGCGCACCATGGCTCAGTCGGCATGTCCGTGCTTGGTGAACAGTGGGTAAGGATGCCTCCTCGTTGTGCAATATCTTTCAATCGTTTTTTGCAGAGACAGATTGCTTAGACCCTTCGAATTTTCTGTTATAAGTGCACCATGGCTCAGTCGGCATGTCCATGCTTGGTGAACAGTGGGTAAGGATGCTTCGTCGTTGTGCAATGTCTTTCAATCGTTTTTTTGCAGAGACAGATTGCTTAGACCCTTCGAATTTTCTGTTATAAGCGTACCATGGCTCAGTCGATGCTTGGTGAGCAGTCTGTAAGGATTCATCGTCGTGTAAGACAGTCGTACAGTCACATCAACGAGTTTGACAGAAGTCGCATTATCGGCATGAGAGACTGCAATGTTTCCCTCCGGGAGGTTGCCGGCCGTGTGGAGCGCACTATCCGTCGTCGCAAGAGTGTACAGGGAATGGTAAGCAAAAGGGCATAGGACACCATGAGAGGGTTCTGGACGTCGTATCCAGACAACACGGAGATACAACTGTCATCACATAAGAATGTCTTTGAGTGACCGTTCTGCATCGTTAACGGCGTTGGCGCAGCAGCAGCGAATTGTGACGCATTCTCCCGTGTTGTCTATAACAATACATCTCCAGTTATTATAGGATCGTCGGTCCTTCCTCAAGATACTTTTAACACCGCAACAACGGGCTGCAATGGCGCATCGAACGAAGGCAGTGGCGTGACGAATGGCACAATATCGTGTTCTCGGACCAAACGCGCTTCTGTTTAGGCGAAAGTGATGGCCGCCTCTGTGTCCGCTGATGACAGGGGAACAGGCGTCAGGAAGAGTGTATTTGCACCGTGCATACCACACCAACACGAGGCATTATGGCCTCTGGCGCTATCGGGTATGAAAGCAAAGCACCTATCTTGAAAATCCGTACCCCCATAACGAGTGTTCGTTACGCCAATGATATTCAATGGCCGGTGGCCCTTCTGTACCTGAAGGACGTCCCGGGAGTCATATTTTAGCAGGACAATGCCACATCGCATGTTGCAGCGACAACACGGGCCTTCTTCAGGGATAACAACGTTCCAATTCTGCCGTGACCGGCTAGATCGCGGGATGTATCTCTGGGACATGCTCAAACGATAGGCGCAGATGTATGACCGTCCGTCAGCAGCTCTTGATGAATTTTGGACGCTGGTCATTACAGCCTGGATGGCTCTTCCGCAGGATACCATTCACACATTATTTGATTTAATGCCTCAGCGCGTACAGCAGGTGATACAAGCCAGAGGTGGCCACACCGATTACACTCAAAAACAGTTTTACAAAGTCTAGACCCTAAGATTAAATTAATAATTTCTCATAGATGTCGAGGTATTGAAAACGAATATGACAGTAAATGCAAAATTTGCTACGGTTTGCGAGAGATCCGCAATAGTTTCATATACGTATTTACCACATGTATCGGTAAATGTCCGCTTCTATGTCCGACGTCACTTTGCCTGTCGGTTGTATAGCCGCTCAGGATCATCTCTAGCGAGCGTCCAACAGTATTCAGCCAACACAGCAGTGGACAACTTTCCCTGGTATCGTTTCTCCATCGTTGCAATTTCCTGATGGAAACGTTCACCGTGCTCATCACTGTCTGTGCCACAGTTGTCGGGGGAAAAATCCAAGTAGGGGAATGGAGCAAGTTTATCTTTAAGGAAATATTGCAGGCAGCCAAATTTGAAATACAGAGACAAAATGTCCTCAGCAAGTTCCTTGTAGGTTTCTGCCGTGACATTACCAAAGAAGTTACTTGACACCATACAAAACGCGTCCCAAGCTTTTTTCTCATCACCCTGCAGCAGGTTGTCGAACATCGCGTCAATGAAGTGCTTTTGGATCTGAGGACCCACAAAAAACTCCCACTTTAATTTTCACTTCGCTGAGTCGAGGGAATTTGTCAGCCAGGTACTTGAAGGCTGATCTAGTCTGGTCGATGTCTTTTACGAAGTTATTTTATTAGACAGAGTTTGATGAGTATGTGCGATAGCAGAATTTTGTGCATTTCTGCCAGTGCTGGGTGTTGCACATTCTTCTCTCCGACCTTCAAAGATTTCCTTGCAGGCCAGTCTCTCTTTACATAGTGCAAATTCCTTACTCGGCTGTCCCATTCATACAAAAAAAAAAAAAACAGCAGTACTTCGTATACCTTAGCTGCAGACCCATCAATACAGACACTACCTTCAAGTCACAACAGAGATGCCAGCCGTACTGGCTGTATTGAAGGCAGTCTAACAACTGTTTTAGGTTTGCGTAGGTTTCTTTCATGTAGACAGCACGTCCGACTGCAACAGGTGAAAGCTTGTTTCCATTATGCAGCAACACAGCCTTGAGACTCAATTTCGACGAGTGGTCTAACAATTCGCGAAAAGTTCAAGCAGAGAATGTTCCAAAGCCGCCATTTTTTTTTTTTTTATGGTTTTCGTACTTTTTTAGGTATACGATTTTCTATATGCACGCAAATTTTCAGATCTACGTCATTTAGAAGTGGTCAAACAATTTGCGAAAAATTCAAGCAGACGATGTTCCAAAGCCGTCATTTTGATTATTTTTAGCACGTCTTTTGTAAACAAAGATCGTGCTTATGTTATCGGTTTGTCCGTCCGTCTGTAGACACGATATCTCTGCAACTACTAGTCCGATTTGAAAAATTATTTTTGCATTAGGAAGCTTGAAATGTGCGAATGATCCTTTGTTTTGTTTTTTACGATGCAAAATTTCGCCGCTAGAGGGCGTAAATGCAGATGATAACGAATTCAAAACACATTTTAATTCAAATATTTGCTTCTAAACATCCAATTCAAAAAATGCTTTTACTTTTCGATTCCATTCAAGTCGACGATTATTTTAGGTATAGTCACTTTTCCAAGTTACGCATATATTCTGCGCTATGGGGCGTAAAAGTAAATTGCTTTTCTCTAGATATCTCTGCTTCTAAAACTCCGATTTGAAAAATCTTTCCTTCAGAGTATTTTTTTATTGTAATTTCTAAATTTTTAATTTTTTTTACTATAGTCGTGATGGGAAATATTTTGCATATAATTTCTAATTTTTGGTATAAAATGATTTGGCCACCAGGTGGCATAAGTGTTGTGCTTCTAATGTATTTGCAGCAAAATCTGAGCTTCTTAAATCTCGACTGAAAAAATTATTTCGTAGACAAACCATTCCGGAATATTTTCTTCTTAAAATAATGCATGGTTTATCCGCCAGGGGGCGTAGATGTATATCTTGTTTCTGTCAATATCTCTGCTTCTAAATATCCGATCTCAAAAATTTCTTCTTTGTTGGACAGTGTCTGGTGCGACATGTTTCTAATATAATATCAAAATTTTCAAGTAATTCATTGACTTTCCGCTAAAGGGAGTAAAGGTAAATCACGCTTTCCCCGATATCTCTGCTTCTAAAACTCTGATTAGAAAAAATCTTCCAGCACCGGATACAGCTCCTGGTGTGAAATTTTTTATTGTAATTTCTAATTTTTTATAAAATATGGTTTGGCCATCAGGGGGCGTAAGCGTTAAATTTCTGCTTCGTAAGTATTTGCAGCAAAATATCAACTTCTAAAACCCGATTGAAAAAGTTCTTTCGTGGACCGATACCGCATATGTCGATAAACATCTGAGAATATTTCTTCTTAAAATAATGCACGGTTTCTCCACCAGAGGGCGCAGATGTCTATCTAATTTATGTCAATATCTCTGCCTCTAAAAGTCGGATTTGAAAAATTCCTTCTTTGTTAGATAGCGTATCCGGTGTAGAATGTTTCTTTTATAAGTTCAAAATTTTCAAGTAATGCATAGACTTCCCGCTAGTGGGCGTAAAGGTAAATTGCGCTTTCCTCAATATCTCTGCTCCTAAAACTCCGATTTGAAAATTCTTTCTGCATCGGATACAGCTTCTGATAGGAAATACGCAGCATATAATTTCTAATATTTGATAAAGAATTGTTTGGCCACCAGGGGGCGTAAAAATTATATTTCTGCGTTGGATGTATTTGCAGGAAAATCTGAGCTTCTGAAAACTCGATGGAAAAAATTATTTCATGGACCGATAGCGCTCACTTCGAAAAACCTTTTGAAAATACTTTCTTCTTAAATTAATGCATGGTTTTTCCGCCTAGGGGCGTGAATGCATATTTAATATTTGTCGCTATCTGTGCTTCTAAGAACCCGATTTGAAAAATTCTTTCTTTGTTGTAGAGCGTTTTCGCTGCGAAATATTTCTCATATAATTTCAAATTTTTCTTAACGCACAAGTCTGCCACCAGAGGGCGTAAGTTGACGTTTCCGTTTACAGCAATATCTGCGGGATTAAAAACCCGATTGAAAAACTTCTTTCTTCGGTCAGATACTACTCTTTTCCATACCGGTTCCATTGATTTTGAATAGCTTTGGTAAATTTAATTCGCATCAGAACGGATTCAAAAGACGTGCTCATTACACCCGAAAATTCGGTGTCATTTTTCTTGTTTGTTGTTGTTTTCGTACTTTTCTAGGTATACGGACCTTAAAACCTATCAGCGTGCCAATTTTCAGATCTCTAGCTCATTTGAAGTGGTCGAACAATTCTGCTATTTTATATACGAAGAGAAAGCCTATATTTACATAGGTATTCAGGTATGTCGGCAGAAAACGCCGAACTTTAAAAGCGTCGCTACGTCATTAATCATTGAGTCATTACCAGTTTGATTGCAGCACGTCCTTTCACTCAATGAGAAGAGTGTGCTAAAAATAGCTATGTCACCATGGCAGCAAGTCACGAAATCAGAACTTTCCTGTGTGGTTAACGCTGAAGACAGAGAAAGCCACTAGTTTTTTTCCTTTGCGTCTTTAAAAAATGCTTAAAAATCAGAAAATGACTTTTTCTTAAAACATTTCTTGTAATAGAGGGATGATAGTTGTGAGTTTCTGCTGTAAAAATTGCAATTTTTAAAATGGATTTCATCGCGAAATAGAGAATTTTGTAAAATTTAAAAATTTAATTTCTCGTAAACTAAATCGAAATTCAGAAAAAGGGCAACGAGATGCAAAAATTCAACCAGGGCCCTACATACATACAAAGTTTCGTGGTTCTGTTGGTATTAGTGTCCATGCGAACTGTAGCACTGTTTTGCTTACCTTAACTTTGAAATACAATAGCTCTTGAAGTATCGCCAAAATCGAAAAACAGTTTATTTCAGCGTGTTCTCCGAACAATTCTCTACGAACGATGTAAATTTCATATATTTGTGTTCAATACGTTTTGCGCTGCGAGGTAAAAAAGCGCAGGTGTTGCTTAATTTCTAAAACAGCGGCAGCAGCGGGAGTTTTTTTTTTTTTTTTTTTTAGAATAGATTCTATAACCCTTTAGTCTGTTGGCTGCATAATGGAAACATTTGGAGTGGAAAACATTGCTTTTAGGTCTCCATTACACAAATGGTCTGCTTCAGCTGGTGATGGTGCATTATATATCACCAATGTAACTTTACAATGGAATTTCTCCTCTTTTAAAAAATTTCCTGTTACAGGAACAAATTCATCCAAGAACCACTGTTTGAAAATATCGCTATTCATATGTTTTTTTCACTTGAGTTTTCCATAAAACTGGTGAAGACTCAATTGAAAAAATATATAAATGTCTGAGAGTTCTTTGATTTTCCAATCAATACCAAACGCAATTTATGAGTACCGGATATACACTCATCGTAAAAAAATAGTTGCACCCAGAAGGATGTGTCGGATTGCAATGCTATTTGGGAGGAAGGTAAAGGTTACCAGGAACAATAAATGATTAAACATTGAGACTGATATGGGCAATATTTATGGAGCTACAAGCCAATAAGTAGCGTCTTTCAGTATGGCGTGGGACCGCCATGGTTGCTCACTCCGCATGCCTGACGTCTCGGCATGGAGTTGTACGTTTCTAATGGTGTCCTGCGATAAGCCATCCCATGCAACTTGAATCTTCTCACGCAGTTCCTGCAGATTATGCGGTAGGGATGGAGTGTGGATAGCGCGTCCAATAGCATCCCACACATTTTCAGTCGGCGATATGGCTGGCCATGGCAGAATGTCAGTGACTGAAGGCAAGCACTCGAGACAGCAGCAGTATGCAGACGAGCGTTGTCCTCTTGGAAAATTGCACCGGAGTGAGCGTTCAGAAAACGTAGGGTCACTGGTTGCAGGACCTCATTAACGTAACGGACTGTCAAAGTGCCTGTAATCAACACCTAAAGTGATCTGGCATTGTAAGCAATTGCACCTAACACCATGACACAAGGCCTTCTGAACGTGTGACGCTCGACAATAAACCGTTCATCTTGACGTTGACCACGATGCCTCCACACACCGATTCGTTTGTCGTCTCCAAGACAAAAGCGGGAATCGTCACTGAAGATCACCCGCTGCTATTCTGAGTGGCTCCTTAACAGTCTGGCACGACACCATTGCTGTCTTTGGCGACATGGCAATGGTGTTAAGTGCAGTCGTCGTAACAGTCTGCGTGTGTGTAGTCCTACGTCGTGCAGACGTCTGCCAATGGTGCTGGCACTAATCGGACGATGCATGTAGGGAACCACTGCTCGCTGAATATCCGCAATCGTGGCTGTTGGGTCACTCCGCGCATGTCGGACAACCCGTCGTCCCCTCTCTCAGTGGTTCGTCTAGGTCCCCTAGACCCTTCCTGTCGCTGCTGTGTACCTTGTTCTATCCACTGCCGCCAACAGCGTGCTACGGTGATATCCGCACGACCGGTATGCCGCGCAATACGGCGAGAAGACCATCTCGCTTCCCGGAGCCCGACGATGCGGCTCCTCTCGAACTCCTCCAACTGCTAGAATTGCTTTCAAACGTTTCTCCGAGGCACACTTCACTTGCAAAGGATGCAGCTAATACAACACGACGAATTAGAATGGCAAGCAGGCGCAACGGGACGACCTTATATAGCCGATCAGACACAGTGCTACGACCTCTCCTTGCTGGCGTCACATGTGCGGCCGAGCTTGATACTTGAATCATTTGCATGTTCTACGATATCAAATCTACCCACTAAGTTTCATTCCTGTCGGTTGCTTTCTTCTGGGTGCAACTATATTTTTGACGATGAGTGTATTTGAACAGGCCAATATGATTACTCTTTCGTTACAGCCGGATGCAGACTTTTCTGATACGGATGCTAAAATTTTACTTGATAACATTTCAAGTTGAGATTCATTTCATCACCAGTTAGTCATCTGTGTAAGGTTTTCTCTTTTTATTAAATTTTTGAATTAAGTGTGAAATCAGCAGCATATTTTCCCCAGAAATGAACAGTTGCCGTTCTCCACAGTTTTTTCCCACCTGCCGAATAATCCAACAGTAGCTGTGAAATTGTCTTTTTCTTGAAATTATTTGCAAAAATGCATCGCCTTTTACGGTAACATCAAACCGTGTTTTAGTTGTTCCTCAATAGGCCATTCTGTGAAAAGTTTCCGGTGCTCTAGTTCTGAATCTTTGCTGTTTCTTTACCAGAGACACCTACTGTGACTTCGCCGACACCTAATTCAGTCGCAGCCTTGTCAACTCTTTTTCTGTAATCTATTATTTTCGAAGCCTCAATTTTATCATTCAGGCAAAAGGAAGCTTGTTTCTTTTACTACTCGTTTCAGCATAAATACACTGCTTGACATTGAAAATGCCACACCAGTTGGCATTTGCCGGAGCTCCATGCAGTTTGGTGGGTATGTTTCGACAGATGGGTTATATGTAAAACTTGCACTGACAACTAACACTCTCCGTAAACTCTTTCCGATGGTTATATCCTCATGTCACACGGTTTTTAATATCAAGGTAATAAAATTAGGAGTGACCATTATGTGGCTCATAAAGGCTTCTTTCCCATTCTTGAATTCAAAGATTTTGAGTTACGAAAAGGACCATAAATTTCTCTTTGAAGAAGCAAAACTAATTGACAAGCCAGATTCAACCACCAAACTTGATATTTTGGAAGCTTTCCATAAATACCAGAAGTATTCGCAACTTGTTAAAGACATGGCATCCACCCCATTTCTATCAAGCGCGTGGAAGCAACTAACCAAAACCCGTGACTGTAAACACCATTTATGATATCATATACAATTTGAATATTTACGTGCCATTCGTCGTGATGAAGCTAGGTTAATACCCAGCGGAACCGTGGACGACTTGAAAAAATAAATATTTGTGACAAACTACGTTTTATTATTTTAATATAGTATATTCTTTCCCATTGTTTTGTTTGAAATTTCGTGACTCCTATAAGAATTTTTAGAGTAGAAAGAGTCTCCCGTCACATTAGAGCTGCTGGTTACAGAAAGGATAGAGAGCAGGTGTTGTGACAACGAACGCAGCGCCAACTTCTTAATCGGATTCAAAATTTTGATGAAAAGTACGACGCCAGGAATGCAAGTTGTCTTTTGCTCTGATGATCTCAATTTTATTCAACGCTCTCCTATACTCCCAAAATAACATCTCGATAAATGTTTCCCCGATGTTTTCACATTTTTACATCGCGATAACCACTTTCATCTCAGCATTTAAGAACACTTTGACAGTTTCGAATGTGCGTCAAGATTTCCTATCAGTCGCCAGTTTGATAACTGTTAACCATACAACGTGTTATGTTAACCACAATGTGACTAACTAACGTGTACGTCTAATTTAAACTTTCTTCTGTGTTCCTGCATATTTATTTAAATTTGGTTTCTCCTCGTTAAATATTTTTTTGAATTAAAGGCACCGAGTTCCGTCTGATGAATTGATGTTACCAATGTTGACAGCGGGTCAAAGGCCAAGCTGTGTAGTAAAAGACGCATGAGATAAGAACTCTGCGTGCAAATAGCTCAGTCTGCAATTTGAAGGATTCAAGAAATAATTATGTGCAGTATTCAATGTGATTTGAGTGAGCCATATTCATGTTGAGAGAAGAGCGATATTATATGTTGAGTACGTTTGCTGGTGTGTGAAGTCTAATGTATTTTCCGACAAGAACGACGTGTTTTATATTTACCGTGCTGACTGCTGAATTAAGGAGTGGAATTGGATTAATGTAAGTAGACTTATTCTCTGAAACTCGGCCGTGATTTTGAAGTGATACATATATATGTTTACTGAAGACTTTCAGCTACAACCGACTGAGAAAAATCCTGGTTTCACAGTAAAGTAAATTCTCTCGGCTATAAGCTAAGCTAGGCTAGGATGTTAGTGTTTTGCAGTTAAGTAAAGTTAACGTAATTAAAAGTTCAAGTCAACAACCGATGCAAAACAACTATATTACCGGTGAAAATGAAATTAGTGGTCTTAGCTGATTTTTGAACACGGAATGTTTTCAACTTTATGCGCACTAGGTGGTGTTTGTCTTTACATTACGGAATCGATTTTTATCTATTGAATGAACTTTTCAGGATGTTATCACCTTGAACTATCGAAAGCAATAACTACCACATGCATAAATATTCCAAAGACTTGAAGGAGCTCCAATGAAATGCTGGGCCTGATATCTTCGTTATTCTAAATAATTTCCTCCAAAACATTTTTAGGAGGAGGCTTCGAAAAGTCGCGTAGCCAGGAGCAAAGACATTAAACACATCGCCACAATCAGCCAATCTGAAAAGTAAGTATTCGAATGAGAATTTTACGTCTCATCGTTCAGGTGAAATCAAGCTAATTTGGCACATAGAGCAGACTAAAAAATGTATGCATATCATTGATTATGTAACAACACAATCGTTTGAAAGGTATTCAAGTGCTGCTCTGGCGGCCCTTGAGGTTTAGCATCCAGGAGAACTGTCCGGTTGTCCCGCTCCTTACCCTGTGACACCTAGTAGATCCATATTCTCTCCTCTCCCCACCCACCCATAATTGACATCAGCCGCGCATCAATCAGTTTGGGAAAGAATATCAGAACGAAGTAGGGACGCGGACGGACACTGCTTTCTGACAATAAGAAATCGGTCTCCATTTCTCTCTCAAAATTTTAGCCTCTGAAAGTATTTTACGGCACGTTGCCGTAAAATACTTTCTATGTTGTGACTCATTCTCACAGTGAGCTTCGGAAGAGACCGCGTTCGGAGAAGACTCCAATGACACACAACCACCTCCCCGACCTCTTCGTCAGACTCCCACTTAACAGTGACAGACTAATATTTATTTGTCCTACCTTAGGCAAGTAATCATCCGCTTAGGAAAACCCACGTGTAGCCAAAACAAAATGCTAAATATAGAGAGCACCGGTGATAAGGCAGTACGACTCTGTCAAACGGACGGACGGCATGGGGGTCTGAGGTCACGAAGCCGAAGGATTTGCAGCATCGTTCAACCGTACTTCGGCGCAAGCAGCAGTCGGTTACTGCTATCCATCCCATCTGGCACTAACCTGGGGTGTTCTTTTGCATACGGGACTAAAAATACTCCGGATGCAAAGAGAACAACACAGTTAAGAGGATCGATAACTTTAGTAACTAATCCTGCGAGCAAACTACGGATGAGTAACACCATGTTCAGCTAAGCAAATATCTCTCACGTTCTAGCTGCACAGAATATCTTTCTGTCTATTCATGATATTGCTACGAAATTCTGGATCGGAAATACCAAAAGAAATACACCAAACAAATCAAGGGTGGGTCCAAATAACTTAAAAACCATAAAAATGAAACTTAAATTTACAGAAATGAAATTATGATGTGGTGAAATAACGAATGCATGTCATTCGAACAAAAATAAAGTTTGCAGATTAAGTATGTTCATACACTCTGTAACAAAACGTAAGAAAACTGTCAAAATAAAAATCATTGCAACCAGTGTAACTGCAATGATATAAATTACACAAAGGTATGTTAAAATTTCATTCAGTAAACTCTCAAAGAGGAGATCATAGTCTCTGTCCTATTGTATGCGCACTTGAAACGAGCTAACACGTTTTTTGTATAAGCTCTTAAAATCTCTTTTCGTCCTTCTTAATGGAAAAGATTTGGTTTGGGAATGTGAATCACTAGTTCTTCGCCAGTTTGTTATTATTTAATTTAATATAGTTATAAACATTTCGTAATATGCAAATGAAAGATATGCAAAAAAAGTGTGTTTTCATTCAGTATTCTGATGAGATGTAACACTGCACCTGGGGTTGCGGAATTCCAAGCATAACGCTTCTTCCACATGTGTCCACGCCAAAGGGAAAACGTAATGCTAAATTTTTGTGAAATGGTAAACTTATGGCCTGTGACGTGAGCACGGGCCAGAAAATAAATTTGTAGCGCACCTTCTGAGATGCTCAGCCATTGCTGTTTTGCTGTCTATTTGCCAGTGAACATGACTTGCTCTCTTGAAGCTGCATAGTAAAACTTTTTATGTTGCAAGGGATAAGCAATGGCAAAAAATTCCTTGGACGATAGCCGTTGTTGTTGATTCTCTGAACTTTTTATTTTCGCCGGTTTATGAAAAGTATTCTTGTATTTCATTCTAAGCATAAATACCTTATTTATTCGCGTAATGAATTTTTTGAAGCAAAACTGAAATGATGCAGAAATGATACAAAAAAGAGAAAGAAATATATTTATCGGAGTGAATTAGTAGAAAAAGCTGCGCCAATCATTCTCAAACACACGTGCACAAGGCTTGTTGGTGTTAAGGGTCACGAAAAAGAGAAATGCCCACTTGGGGGGGGGTGAAAAGTAAAGCCTGGAAGAGAGTTACCCTCCCCTCCACCCCCACCACCCAGAAAAAAAAGGAAGAAAGAAAAAAAATCAGAGGCAGAGGTGAAGACATGGTTGCACAGAAGTGTAGATCTCTGTTCGTCACTTGGTGGGTAGGAGATGCTAAGCGCTGTTAAAAAAAACTTCAATGTAGATAATTACCTGGAAAAAAGTAATGTCGAGTGGAGGGGTGTGTGACTAAATGTGTATCACCCTAAACGTTAGAAAATAGTGCTAAAATAAAATTCGTGTGCTAAAGAGAAAGGGCTTTCAACGTCTTCCTATTCATTGCTTTGGGCTCAGTGGGAGCGGTTTTACGGTGCACGTGTGAGGGGAGGAAAGTGGCTTGTTGGCGTGAATCTGTGGGCTCTTGATTTTTGAATGGGGGAAGGGAGGTGATTTTGCTGTTTACCACGGTAAGAAGAGGCTATCTCCGAGCACCAGCGAAGGAGAGTGAATGATTAAAGACTGAGAAAAAGAGTGGAACCGAAGAAGGGAAATGCAGAGTCAATATATGACATCATTATCTTATAAAAGTAAGTCAGCTTTCTTTTTCTTTTTAATACAGCAATGAGGCATCTCTGAATTGCCTGTGTTTACTGTTCTTCACGTAACATTAATCATATCAGAAAACTTGAAAATTACATCGTCCTGGAGTGGAAACCGAACCCGCATCTCCTGATTTCCGTTCAAGCATGCCACCCAGGACGACCAAGTATCTGAGTGTTAAGAATTAGAACATTCCCTGAGTTTCGCCAGTCGCAGCAAATTCTGCTTTCTCATGTCTGATTGCTGTGTTAACGATTTTGACATATCTCCACGTATTGTGAGAATAATATTTCTTCCACACAATTTATTAAATAGTTTTTCTAATAATGAAGAACATGCAGCTCAACCACAAACAAATAAATTCACAAAATAGGACTTTCTTTTATATTTCAAAAGAATTCGGCTTTCTTACACGCTCGTTTTTCATATTTTGTATTTTATTTTTTTATTGTTTTTACTTTTTAGTTTGGAGAAATATTTCGCTAGTGAAGTAAATTAATAAAAGACTCAAGAAACGAACAAACAAAGAAAAATTTGCGTTTTTATTCATGCAAAAAGTTAGTTTGTAGTTGTACGCCTAGCCCCTCCCTAAATGATCCTTTACCACCCCCACCCCTACGGGTCCGGGACTTAGGTGCACTAAAGCATTGTCAGGAGCTTCTTGATTTCCTGAGACAGGTATATATAACTACCCTATCACTTCTCGCGCGAATTTTCTTACTGACGAACTCAACATGTCAATTAAAGTTCATCAATATAAATTCCTAGATATTTTAAAGAATTCTGTTTTTTCTATGACAACATTGATAATTTAATCACAAAATGACAAAAGTTAGTATTTACAAAATGTCGATTAGAACGAATTACCATACGTTTGGGTTTATTTGTGTTTAGCTTGAGCTTATTAAAGCACAGCCACTGATGGAGCTTTTGTAAAAGTCAGCTCATATTTGTAAAAACACACAGCACATCTTCACTCGTGAAGTATAACAAAGCATCAAGATATCTGGAAGAGATTTAATGTTCGCCCAGTAAATCATTTATGTACACCACGAAAAGTACTAGCCCCAGTACATTATCCTGTGCAACACAGTTAATCGATTCTTTCCATGCTAATGTTACAGAATTCATTCTTATTTGCTGTTGTCTGCCGGATAAATAATTACAAAATAATGTAATACAATACCCTTATTCCATACTTCTCAAATTCTTTTAACAGCATTATCAGATCAACAGTTCTAAAAGCCCTTATTATATTTATGAAAATACCAAGTAATCATTTTCCCTCTTTTGTTGACTTACAACAAGTTTTCAAAATATATTTTAAAGCTGTAATTTATAAAAGATGTTATATTTCCCTAAATGGCGCATACGTTGCCTGTATTACAATTATTTATATCAGCTCTTCAACAATGGGCAACAAGTTCACAAGTCTGAATGAAGTCTTCTGGTTGACATGTTCTTTGAGATTTTTTTTTTTTTAAACGGAAAGATGGTTTTTATTTTCAATTTATTTGGCAAATATCTAGATTGCATCGATTTATGAATCTGACACAATAAAGGCTTTTTAATAAATAATAAAAAAAAAAAGTTTAGGCAGCTTCCTATCATTTGGGGCAGGATCACTAGATTTATTCTTCAGTTCACCAACAATTTTAGTCAGCTCAGGGGCACAAACAGGAGGATGAATTTTCTCAGCTAATTTGTTGTAATCTGTGTAAAAGATTCCTTAAATCGGCGGAAATAAATTTTAATGACAATTTTTCCAGAAAGAAAGCTGATTTACTTTTATAAGATAACGAAAGTTAACACACTCAATGGCGGGCAGCAGTGGACAGCGTTAGCCCATTTTAAGTTTTCACAGCCGAAGCAAACGTCATTCGCTTCGAAGAAGAACGAAACTTACAACCTCCAGTGGTCTGCTCCCGAAAAAGCGTGAGCGGGAACTTTGTCGTTGCAACCGAGGAAAACGCGTTTTTACCATGTGCTTTAGGAGAAAAGCCCGATCAATGCTGCATTTTCTTAAAAAGAAATGCCTTAGCGGCGAAGAATTCTTTGAAAGAAATTAATTACTTTTCATCGCTTGCATTTCGTGCTGTGACTTTGTTAAGGCCATATGATATGCGAAGAAAGCATGGCTTCACCCCGAAAAAGTAAAATATTAAGAAAGACGATTGCGATCTTAGCCTGAATTTCACGGCTTCCGAAGTGCAGATCGACGAGCATCACCTGATGAATGCAGATAATCCATCGGCAGATTAGAGCGTTCAAATCTCCCCACTATGCTGCAGCTTCGATACCTGGACTCAATGCCCTACATACTAAGCGTGTCTTACAAACTTAAGAACGTCCTCAAGAATATGAACTATGACATCGGTATAGCCTGCATCTTTATATTCCAATGTTAAGAGAAATACTGACCAAAAAATCCTCTTCCCGGCGAGGTGTGTGTTTATGCGATCCCCAGGGCCTGATTTCTGCACGTGCACAGGGCCTCAGATTTTGGGGAGCCTCCAAACTACCTCCAAAAACCAAATACATTTTTAAGTCTCTTCATGCCAAATTAATGAAAAAAGAGACTGCTTTGTTAACAATTATCTGGGACAATATTGCAACGAATCAACAAAGTGAGCACTTCCCTTTCAATCTTCCATGGGCAATTTGTCGTTAGTTTTACCATTATACGAGTCAAATATTGACTTCATCCTGAATTTCGTCAGAAAATTTTCGAACTGTTCGAGAAAGAATCCAACGAGTTGTTAGGGAGAGTTGTTGGGGAGAGAAATGGATTATGACCTCAAGAAGGAAGAAAATACCCAAGAGCCGACTTCTAGATGATTCATCAACACCAGACGTTGTTTTTAATAATCGAGATCCTTCATCACTCAAACTGTTTACGTAATATGTGACAATCTTTGTTTCACAGTTGCAAACCAGAAAGAAATGTCATACGAGGAATTGGATTCTAGATTTGGATTTGTCCACAAGAATGACTTAAGCGATGTGATGGAAGCAGCTGTATTGTTGCAAAAGCAGTATTCAAATGAACTTGAAGAAGAGTACCTTCAGTTTCGAATCCTCACGAAACAATTCATTCACTAATAAGACAGATCTCCTCACTTAGCTTGGGAAGTTAAGGGACTCGAATTTAGTTTTTATTTTCCCCATTGTTGACACATGCCTTAGGATTTTTTTACCGATACCAATTTCCAACTGTTCAAACGAACGCTCATTTGTAGTTCTGAAAAGAACAAAACATTAAAGTTTAAAAGAAGAGCCAATTGTTGCTCTTCATATAATGTTCGTTAAAAGTGATTTAACAGCAGATTTAAGTTTTGACTATATAATTGATGTTTTTGCAGCCACAAAAGGTAGAAAAAATCCATTTCTAATGTCCTACTGCCAATTCAAAAGTTAAAAATTACCAAGTATTTTTTTTTTTAAATTTTATTCATACATTTTTAATGGTTTGTTTAAAAATGGGGTGTGACTTATAATCACGCTCCTGTAATAACATGTAGGTATGGTTTGTTTTTCCTTGAGATCTCATATCACGGGTGAAGTCTATATTCGGAGCAATACGTTATATTAATACATGAAAAGCATTTCAACAAAACATGTAGAATTTACTAATATTTTTATTAATATTAGTTTTGTGAGAACAAGATTTGTGAATCAATATTCATAATTATGTAGGGTTAATTTTCACATAAATGAAAATACGGAAAAAGTTCAAATGACACTACTTTATTTAAAGACTGTTGTAATAATTCACATGGACTGTTGCAATAATTTATCCCCCAATGTGTGTTGTCAGCGATAACATTTTGTGAGAGATTACTTTTTACAGCTTAAACCACCATCGGTTCATCATTTCCATTAAATTTATAGTAGACTATAGGTTTAAAATTATATCTCTGGGAGGATGGTTATTTGTTTTGTAAATGATACTATAAAACAAAAATAATAATTCCAGAGTAAATAATGTTACAGCTGTAAGCTCTGCGGGTGCGGGTGCGTACAAGTGGTGTGAATGCTCGTCTATGACAAGCCAATGTGGCTATAAAGTTGACTAGCATGTGGGATGTATTTTAATGCTTTACTACTAGAAACATTACTTGCAAAAAAAATATTTACCAGCAAATACTCTTTTCAACTGTTAGGTGAAAATTTTAATCGAGGGGGGCCCCAAACATAGGATGTGCACAGGGCCTCCGCTGACCTAAATCGGGCCCGGGCGATCCTCCTATAGTATCCGCACGTCTCCAGATGATACTACATTGGAATGACCAAGCGTTCATTTAGAATTAGAATCAGCAAGCATAAAAGGAACACAACAGACTATAAAGTAACTACGGCCCTATCCAGAAAAGTCAAATTCAAGTCCGCTACACCTATGTGGAATGATATAAAGAAATTGGTTACCTATTCCACCCCTAAATCTACAGCCATATGAGAAACCTTGGAAATCATTACCAACAGTGACAGTTGTAATGATAGCGTCTCTCTACAGTTGCCACGAATTTGGAACCAGTTCTTCAAATAGCGCCTGGTGGCGCAGTGGTCTAAGCGCTGGCTTATTACCATTCGTCCAAGAAGGGTCCGGGTTGTTACCCCGGTCGAGCATGGATGTCGTCCCAGATGCACGAGGTTTATATAAAATTCAAACTGAGGATAAATAAGATAGAAAGCAATGGGATGGTTTGGGGATAAGGACCCGTTAGTACTGGATGAAAGATCAACCTAAGTCGTACGAAGACAGACTAGATGATTAAGTATGTATATTCAGGAAGCATGTTTGATCGAAAAAACAAATTAGTTGGGAAAATTAATAGGCGAGAGAATTCAGCTTTAAAAGTCATAGCTGCCTTAACCCTTTGCACTCTCATGTCGAGTGAGACTCGACATCCGAAAATTGGTGTTCCTCTCTGATGTCGAGTCCCGCTCGACATAGTGCTTCTTTTCGAAGCTCTTATGTCGTGCATAGATCGACTTGGTGTCGGAGACGAGCAGTGCTGACATGTAGTGATAATTACGTCACCTCGATGCTCAAGTGCGGTGCACTGGCATGATTCACAAGCGTTTGGTTTACGTACGACTCAGTTCATCCGAGATGGCTTCGACGTCGCGGACGTGTCTTACTGATGCGGATAGTTTTGAAGAGTTGCAGAGTGACAATGAAAGTGATATTGAAGACGAATATGCAAGAGATACACTGGCGTGCAAAAATTAAGGACGAGACTGTTTTTCGAATGTAACGTCGTGCAGAAGTGCTCCATATCGACTCAAATCATACCATAAGATCCCAAGATGTAAGAATATGGGACAAGTGAGCAAAGCCGTCCAAACAAGAAATCCAAAGGATACAAAGGCACTATATTGAAAAAATAGCTTCGAGCACAACTGGACAGAAGACAGAAACGTCCACGTGACAGGCGGCTGCCAAGAAAAATCCAGTCTTTAGTAGGGAATATGATCACCCCTGACTGCGTTGCAGGATTTACAACGTCTGTCCATGCTGAGGACGAGGTTTTCAAGGAGCTGTTGAGGCATCGCGGCCCATTCCTCTTGTAGCGGCAATCGTAGCTGCGGAATCGTTGCTGGCGGCTGGTGACGTGCTGCCAAGCGTCTCCCGAGGTCTCATACGTGTTCGATTGGATTAAGGTCCGGTGACCTTGCGGGCCAATCCATGTGTTGAATATCTTCACTCTCCAACAGCTCTGTGACAGCCACTGTACGATGAAGTGTAGCGTTGTCGTCCATGAAGAGGAACTCAGGACCCACAGCACCTCTAAACAGACTCACGTGAGGCAGGAGAACCTCGGTACAATAGCGGGCACCAGTGACTGAACCTCCTTGGAATATGTGGAGGCCAGTACGGCTACCAAGCATGATACCGCCCCAAACGAGAACTCCACCTCCAAACCGGTCCCTTTCGATGATGTTGTAGGTGTGATTACGTGTTCCCTGCTCTCTCCAGATGTGTATACGTCCAGAATCGCTCGTCAGACTAAATCGGTTCTCATCCGTAAAGAGAACTCTACCCCATTGCTGATGTGTCCAGTTCTTGTGTTCCTGGCACCACAGAAACCTCAGTCTACGATGAGCAGGCGTTAATGGCACACACCGTACTGGTCGTCGTGCAAATAGACCACCTTTGTGCAGCCTCTTGGCCACGGTAAAACGCGATAACGGACGTCCAGTTGTCTGTTGCATGTGCCTTGCGATTTCTCCCGCTGTCTCTTCTCGCATGTAGGACAATATATCGGTCGTCCGCCGCCGTGGTTGCTCGTGGACGAACACTGCTAAACTCTCGGACAGCTGTTCCTGTCGTTTGAAATGCTCTCCAAGCTCGTGAAACGATGCTGTGAGCGATCCCAAACTCCTCGGCCACACTAGTCACACTTCGACCTTCTTCCAACTTTCCAATGACGCTACCTCGGGTAAAGTCATCAAGATGTCGTCTACTGGATTCCTCTTGGCCATATCACACGGTGGCAGTAACTCGACGTCGTTCAAACCGATGTACACCGTGCAATAGCTTTCACCGAATTGCTGAGCGTAACACCGCCCGTGTGCTTCTGACACTCTACCCCTACGGCATGCTGCATATATGCACATGCCCTACCGTACCGGACCCTAGTCTATCTCCTGAGTTGTCTTTCGGTCCGTTCTGCCTGCTCGTTCCGCTGTTATGCTAACTTCTACTCTTCGTTCTTAAGTTTTGCACACCAATGCATGTTACTGAACAATATGAGTGACAGTACGTAAGATTACGATGTTAGTGAACCTAATTCTGGCAATGCTGCTCAATATTCATGAAGGAACTGGAATTACGGTGATCCTGATTTTCCTGTCTTTTCCTTTGATTCTTCTCCAACTATGGTTTCATCCCCGAAGGTAAGGATGCACAATCTTCGCCAGTCGGCTTCTTTCAGTTAATTTTTACGGATGAATTGTTTCAGCAACTATCAGATGAAACAAACAAATATACTAAAATAAAAATACAGAAAGTGACACCACTCCCATAACAATCTGTGTAGTGGGGCTGGAAGGATGTTACTGTGCACGAGGTGAAATTATTTCATGGTGTTCTTTTGAACATGGCTTTACAAACATGCAAGATTTCTTTTCACGAGGAATGGCTGGATTCATCTAGCTCCTTCTCCGAATGTTTCACTAGAAAGCGATTCATATTTTTTTTATTGGATAATTAAAGACCACCGTGAGCAACTTAATGGGCTATAAGCAGTCGCCCGTCCCTATTTTAGGGTAAGAACAATTCCACATCAGTAGTTGAAAGGAGAAACAGAACGAAGAAAGAACAAATAATCAAGCCTAATGTGATCATTGATTACACGTCCAAGATAAGAGGCGTTAATCGGTCTGACCACTACATAAAAAGCTATAGCTACTTGCTTCATAAAAATCGCTGTCAGAAATAACGATGTGCTAGTTATTTCGCACAAGTCTTTCCGGCAGAGTGTCTGGTCGGCGAAGAAAGAAAAGGCGGGTAGAAACGCTATAGCGTCGGTTTACATCCGATTATGAAGAACTTCTAAATGGAAAACTTCACATTATAAATAAAGGCCCAGGAAACAAAGACTGTGTTGTATGTTCGGACAAGAAAACAAAAGATGGCCGGCGAGAAACAGAATATTACAGCGAAGCCAGCACTGCACGCGAAGAATGTTTCAAAAATATCACACTGGGAAAAAATTGAAGTCTAAATAGTTTAAATAAATATTTTCCAGTATTCTTTATTGTTCTATGCAAAATGCCTTTCCTGTTTGTCCCCGCACAGTAATTTGCCGCAGTGCGATTTCAATTTGAGATGACGGGGAAGCACTACATGAAGTATTAGGAGCGCAAAAGGTTAAGATGATTTCACAGGACTGAAGGGAGTTCTCTAAAAGGTTCCAAATAGCTGTGTATGAAAGTACAATGGTTCCTACTCTAATGTAAGCCAGTGAAACCTAGATACTGCAGAAAAGACAGGAGTCGTTTGTGTACTGGAGAGATGCATGGCTGTAACTAGGGTATGGCCAGTATGGTTCCTGCTATGGACTAAACGAAGGAAGAGAGATGCTTACCTGTAATTAGGGTATGGCCAGTGTGGTTCCTGCTATAGACGAAACGTAGGAAGAGAGATGCATGGCCAGTGTGGTTCCTGCTATGGACGAAACGAAGGAAGGAAGCGTACTGTGTTTAAGATATTTAAATATATAGCTATTAGCAACTACCGGGTGCGCCATATAAAAGAAGCCTCGTGGCCAGACGTTGTTAGGCGGGTTAAAGTTGTTTGGCGGGTTTCCAGGTAAAATCGCTTTGTTCCACTTTTAACCGTTTTCTGCTTGTACAGCTGCAAAGGAATTCTCCGGTGGTTAGTCACAGCCAGAGCAGTGTAGGCACGCTGTCATAAGCGTAAGTGAAGAGAAAACAAAGGCAACGGAAATGGTTTTAAGTACGGAACAGCTGATTTTTATTGTGGAGCAGTATTTCAGAAATAACTCATACAAGGTGTTTTAAATGAGTTCTTTACAGAAAAATTCCCACCTTGTGCAGCACCGGCAAAATCAGTGGTACAGAAGTTAGTGCGGAAATTTCGTGAAATCGGCACGGTGTGCAACAGGAAAAGAAACAAACCCAAGACAATTCGTACTGAAGACAACATCAAGGATGTGTGCACAAAGATGTTGCAAAGCCCTCTGAAGTCGATTATCGTCTGCAACGGCTACGTCATGCCGACGCATACTTAAGGTGGATTTGCATTTTCGGCTGTACCAAAGTTATGGCGCTCGAAGAACTTAAAACTCCTGATTATGCAAAACGGATACAATATTGTAAGTGGTATCAGGAGACCATTGTCAGCGGTAAAATGGACCCAACACTTTATTACATGACAGATGAAGCATGGTTTCACCTGTCCTGGTATGTCAATGCGCAAAACAGCAGGATTTTGACCGACACGAATCCCACACGGACTATGGAGACTCCTCTGTACGACCAAAAGATAGTCATTTGATGTGCTGTATCTGCGAAGAGGATAGTCGGCCCATTCTTTTTCACTGACACTATCAACTCGGAGCGCTATGCTCAGCAACTATTCAACCCATTTGTTGCCGCACTTACAGAAGAAGAGCAAACATATTTCTTTCAGCAGGATGATGCAACGGCGCATACTGCGCGGAACAGCCTTACGTGATGTGCATGAAGTGTTTGGGGAGGACAGAACTGTATCGAAGGGACTATGGCCACCCAGATCCCCCGATCTCTCCACCTGTGACTTTTATCTGTAGGGAGCTTTGAAAGGGAAAGTGTACGCAACTAATCCGCACACCCTTGATGAATTAAAAGTGAACATTACGAATGCCAAAGCCCAGATTACTGCCGATGAGTTGTGGCGCGTTACGAACATGTTCCGTCGTGTGCAGCTGTCTTGATGTCGGAGGACAGCACTTTCAGCAATTGTTGTAAACGCAGGTAAATTACTCCTGTTTTCTGTCATTTCAACTGTTCTTTACCATGTATAGTTGCCGGACTGTTGTCGTTCATTATACTAGAGATGTTCAAGATAACACTTATTCTTATTGAAAATTTTTTGTATAATTTTCAAATGCGTGTGTATGCAGTAAAAATGGGGAAAATATTGGGAATTTCTAGTAGGAAAAATAGAAATTTACAACAGAAAGTAAAACCGAAATTTCCTATTGCATCTTGGAGAACAGTACAAACGTACAGTATGAATAAATATGAAAGCGAAGAAATGAAAAATGTATCATCCTTTGCAACAGCTGTTCACTGCTAGAGAAAGATCTCTGGAAATTTTTTCCAGAAATTTGTCTTGAGGGTATTTTTCATTCTTTATGACCCATTGATCTCTGCGGTTTCGTGGCGCATATGACTCAGGTGGCCAAAAGGATCAAAAGAACGACAAAGAAATTTTATTGTTCTAACATGCTGAATAATTTAATTTATCCAGCTTTTTTTTATTTATGTAGCTTTTCGGTATTTCGATGGCTAGATAACAAGGGCACAGTGGAAATTTGCTTGCGGTGTTTGGATACGTCATTCGAAGTTAAAATTTCTGCTTGCCCCTCCTGAAAATCAAGATATGGGCTCCCATGCAAACACTCGTAGCTACGAAGCAGGGCATATGATTTCAAAACAAATTGTCATCATCGCATACTCTCTACAAGTCTCTTGCTTACTTATTTCTTTTGTTCCCCACGAACTGTCTATCCCTACCCTGTTCGTCCTTCTTATCAAAATTCTTACCTACCACACCGAACGCCCAATTTTAAAACAAATTTTAGTCACCCCATCCTCAGTCATTCGTTTATTTCATTTTCTTTTCACAGACTGTCATGCCTGCAGTCCGTCAGTCTGGATTTAACAACACCCGAAAGCACTGCAGAGAACGCCTGACCTTAAAAACAAATTTTCCTTACTCTCATACTCCTAATGAGTCTTTTGTTTATTTATTTGCCGCAAACCATGTCACAAAGCGGTGAAAATGCCTATATCGTACTTTTCGAACTTTTCCATCAAGCATTCTACTTGAATTTTCACAAGCGATTTTTTTTTCGTATTTGAATAATAAAGATATGTCTAACAATGTTTTCTTTCTTTACACAGTATGTATTACTATGACCCATTTCCAGTACTAAAACAGACTATCTGGTGCCACAAAGTCTCTTGATGCTGAAATTTTTATGTAAGCTTGCAATCCGAAGAGAAACCCCCCCCCCAAACATAGCCGTTTTGAGCAAAGTAAAATAAATGTGTTGCTTCTATGATTCAGAGGCAGCGTTACAGATCAAAGTTTAGTGAATGACCAAAACACTGTACGAAGAAAAAAGGGGCTTACGTTTTCCCGTCTGGCAAACAGACCTGAACATTTTCCATCCATATCAGCTGCATCATCAAAGCCCTGTGACCGGAAAATTTTTATGTCCAATACTAAATTTGAAATGATTTTCAAAGCAGTTGTCTCTAAACAATTCAGAGGTATTAACTTTTAGTGGGACAAATGAGATAAATCGTTCTACAACTTCATTCTGTTGTCGGTCGCATACTCGTATTTTAAAATTAATGCTAATAAGTCCACATGACTAACGGCTGGTGTTGAATCAACTACTATGGAGTAGTACTTGGCATTCTTTACTCCATCCCAGAACTGGTTTCTGAGCCACTCTACCATTAAAGTAATCTATTCGTCATAGACTTTGTGCGTTAAAAAAGTTAAGTTTTGCCTGTGCTACACTACTGATAATTTTTTAAGTGTCCATTTAAGAAATTGTGAAATTCACTAAGATATTCATACCAGGTTAAGAAATGACCTTTTTGTTGGGTGGTGTTTGATTCGTGTTCTCTTAAAGGTATTCCCAAAGAACATAGCAGTTTGATTGTGGCAGCAACTCGTTTCAGAACTTTTCCCCTGTAAATGAACGCCTCTTCATATTAGGCTGTTAATGCAGAATCATTTCTTCCATATACTTTATACCTTTTGACAAAGTCGTACCTAGCACTGATACGAGATTTTCAAAATTCATGATCAGCAATAAATATCACAACATTTCTCCAGGTTGAGTAGCCGTCCACGACAGCCAGTTTTTCTTCACTATGGTAAGAGAATAATAACAGTAAATTGGTTGTTTCCGAAAAAATAAACCGATTTCTCGTTTCTCTTGTTCCGTTTTTCTTTACCCTAAAAACAGACTCATTCAAATAATTTTCCATATTTTCAAAGTTTTTCGGAATATTCGATCTTATCGGATGAATAGATTTTGGCCATAATGCAATACCTTCGAACAGCCTCCATTTTGGCAAAACTGCCAAAACCATTAATATGAAGTACCATCGTCATTTCAGAGTCAATTTGTTCAGATACTGCAGTCCATGGGCAGCCGCAATTGCAGAGCTCTTAAATGCTCGTAAAATTGGTGCATTTTCTCGCTCGTTCTTTCTGATCAGATATTCACTTCAAATTTCGAAGAATAAACTTTTTCAACTAGCAGCTCCTCTTCTGTAGCTTTTAACGAATATTTACTTTTAGATTCGTCGTCAATATTCTGCACGTGTGATAACAAACTATTTCTTTACTTATGAGCGTTTTTCTTGTCTCACTTTTTTTTTTTGACTGCCAGATTTATAGTGTCGCCATATTCTTGTATCTAATCTCAGCTTTCGGGCACGGTATTAAGAAGTCCAAATTTTGATAAATAAGAAAATGTTTTCGAATAACGTGAAACAGACTCAGGGTTTAACAAGCGGTAATGTAATGCTGTAAACACAGCTATCCTAAAGTCCTCCTCCGTGCCACTTTTTAAGTCATCATAGCAACAACCTAGAAACAAATGTTTGTGACGTCACGCTTTGCTTTTCGTGCATAGCAAAGCCTATCTTTATAACTCACCAGGCCTGCCACAAGGATTTGTGACGTCACAATCGTGGTGCTATAAGGACGACAAGTTAGCAACAGTGAAATCTGTTGCTAACTTGTAGTCATTCATGTTTTGAAAAAGATAAGTCGCAACCAGACTGAAATACTACTGTATTTATTGCTATACTATATGCATATTGAAAGTATTAATTTTGCAGAAAACGAGAAGTGCATTGTATAATTATATCTGATCGGTTATGACTATCACATTTAGTGTTGTTGGTTGATGTCATATAAAAGGTAACACTGGACATGCCTCAACCGAGAGAACAAGCTGGATTCAGGAGTGGCTACAGCACTATAGATCATATTCACGTACTGAGAGAACTAATGGAAAGAGCAAGGGAATATGAACTTCCATTGTGCATGGCTTTTATTGATTATGAAAAGACCTTTGAGTGAAATCATCAGCAGTTACAATGGCTCTGAAATCCTACTGTATTGAAGATGCATACATTAAAATTATCAATGAAAATGCAAGTGCAAAGATTCGGCTATTTGAGAATACAGCACCCATAAAAATTGGAAAGGGAGTGAGACAAGGTGACACCTTATCGCCCAAGCTCTTCAATGCCACATTGGAAAATGTCTTCCAATCACTGAACTGGAAAAAAAAGGGATGGAGATTATCTAACTCACCTTCGTTTTGCTGATGACGTAGTCATTTTTGCAACTCCTTCATTAGAGCTGTGGAGTATGATCCAGGAACTTGCTGACAAAAGTAAAGAAGTGGGATTAAAAGTGAACTTTCAGAAGACAAAAGTGATGTTCAATGCTTTTACAAGAAATGAAGATTTATCGATTGATGGAGAAAAGCTGGAGATAACAGACACATACGTTTATCTTGGACAGCAGATATCAAGTGAGGGTCACATTGGTGAAGAAATTAATCTGCGTACAAAACTTGCCTGGAGAGCTTTTGGAAGAAACAGCATAATTTTGAAGAGCAATATGCCATTATGTCTTAAAAGAAAAGTGCTTGATCAATGCATCCTTCCAGTGCTTACGTATGGTGCAGAGACGTGGTCCTTAACTAAAAGAGACATTCAAAGGCTGCAGACAACTCAAAGCAGCATGGAGAGGTGCATGCTTGGTGTAACCAGGAGAGATAAGGAGAGGAACTCATGGATCCGAAAAATGACAAGAGTGGAAGACATCATGATCAGAGTTAAATTCCTGAAATGGCAATGGGCTGGACCTACTGCCAGAAGGACAGACAATCGATGGACAGCCGAAATTTTAGATTGGATTCCAAGGGACAGGAAAAGACCCAGAAGAAGACCACATGGGAGATGGGTGGATAAAATTCAAAAATATGCAGGAGTAACATGGAGGAGACTGGCACAAGACAGACTGTTGTGGAAGATGCTTGGAGAGACCTTCGTCTAGCAGTGGATTGATAATGGTTGATGATGATGATATAATAATAAATAACACCCTAAACACAGACAACTCCAACCTCTACTTCCCCAAAATTAAACACAGAACTTATAATTTCAAAAATGACAAAACTCCCTACTTTTCAAACCTGAAATACAAAAGTACAAATAAAAACATTAATCACATGCATCAACTAAACACTCAAGCAACCCATACCAATCTTCAGGGAAAAGCATGTGTGTCACTTGAGAAAATATAAGAGTTCAGGTTTCATGAGTGTGCTTTATTAATTTCTTATTTGACAAATTATATTTTCAAAATGTAGTAACACAAAACTAAATTTTGTTGCACACTGTTTTCCCTACCTGTACTCATAAATGCAAAACCAATAACATATCAAATCCATCCTGCCAAGTGATTTATAAACAAATGGGTGGTTTACGGTTAAACTTTTTTAATGGTACTTCCGTAAATTCTATAATATAAAACCAATCTGCTGATGCATTCTGAAAACAAATCGAACAAAAATTAATCTTTGGATGTAAAGAATGTGTAGTGTTAAATTTCTCCGGGACTACTCGGAGTAAGCATCTTTTTTTTTTGTGTGTGGTCCTAAGAATGGTTATTTCAAATCTTAGAAGGTAATATGTTACAAAAACGAATTTTGAAATTAGTTTCATGATTTTGAAAAGACAGCAGATTATCAAACTGTTTTTTTTTTTACAAAACTTCAGAGGATATTGATTTTTTAATAATATTGAAAATAGATATTTTAAATGCTTAGTAATAGATTTTTTTATTATTGCAAATACGTACAATTCTGAGAAACTGAAATAATATTACGATGTATCGATCTTGGAATTCTAGAAGTCCGTGAACTTAAAAACATAGGTCCAAAATCATAATCTCTTCTTTTATCGTAAACACCAATATTTAACTGCCCTTTGTCACTTGTGATCTCTAAATCCAAAAAGGTGACAAAGCATATTATTACTTTTTTCCAACTGAAGATCAAGTGGGTAGAGTTGTTTCATCTCCCAATCTCTCCCGCTTGCATTAAAGCAGATCAAGTCATCAACATATCTGAAGTTATGAATCTCTTCAATATTGAAATTCTGTTCATAATAGTGGAGGTATAAATTTGCTATAATAAGCTTGAATAACTAGTTCCCACAGGTATACCTCTTTTTTGTGCCTTCAATCTCTTTTGATCAAATATGAAATTGTGATAAATACAAAAATTACATATTAATGTCCAATATTTTTCTTCAATATTCAATAAATGACCATGTTTAATATAGTAGCCCTGCAGCACTTCATACAAGTCGTTTTGGATTTCTGTTTATAAACTGTATAATATTTTTATTGTTTGATATAATCCAAGTAGAATCCTTAATTTGATCAAAAATAATTTGTAGATACTTTTGAAACACCTTTCCAACCTTTTTATTATAACTATTTGAACAACATGTAATGAATCTAAAGCCTACAGGAGTTTTGTGAAACTTAGGTGTCATAAATATATAACGAAATGCTATCTTAAACTCCCTAATTCCAAGTAGTTTGAAGTAACTTAGTATTATTTTTTGAATAGTAGTAATATTTACACTTTTATTGGTTTCATATGCAGCTTCATTACTAAATTCTTTATTCATCACGTTGTAATATAATTTTTTACATATAAATCCAAAATTATTTGAGCATTTTTCAATAGGTGAAATGATAAATAGTTCTTTCAAATCCTGTATTTCTTCTTTAATTCTCTTCCAACCTTTCATAAAGTGTGCTTTTTTATATAGTTCATCTATAAATTTAAAAAGTATTTTAGTAACCAGTGATAACCATACAAAAAAAGTTTGTACTGGTATTCCAAATTTGTCAGATAGACCATAAATAAAACAGTGAAGGTCTTTAGCCATGTTTCTTTTAATTATTTTTTAGGTAAGTAAATATTTGGTCTGTATTTCGCACCTTGCTCCAACAATATCCTAAGTTCTTTATTGGTAAATAATATTTAAGTTTCCAGTCAAAACATGTCCATAATGTTCATTTACAAATTCATAATATTTTTTGTTGGTACATTGACAAGTTAATTCATTTTCCTGGATCATACCAATATTTTTACAGAAGTAGTTATAATTTAAAAGTTCTAGATCCTATTGTTTGATCCAATTTAAATGATGTAGCTACTTCATATTTCTGTTGCAATGGAAATGCAGAATAAGGACTTTGAAATATTTTTTTAAATGGAATTCTTCAAAGAATTTGGCTTGAAATTGTGTAGTACAATATTGTTTTTGCAGTTCTTTAATTTTAATTCCTTTATTCATTTTGTATATACATAAGTCTGTATATAGATCTTTAACATTGCTGTTTTTAAAATTATAGTTCTGTATATTCTTCCATAAAGCCTTATTTTTTAACTTGTTTAAAAATTGACAAGCCACAAAAATTCTATAAACCCCATATGGTCCTAAGAACATGCTTTCAATTTCCATTAGGAAATCCTCAAAATCAAAAGTTTTTTACTTGTTTTTTCCTCTTCCTCTACAACCTCTCCTTTTTTACTGGTTGTTTCTGGTTTTTAGAACATTTATCAGCTTCTTTAAAAATTGCTTGAATATTTCTATCTTAATTATATGGCAACATTCTGTTATTAAATAAGTTGTTTAATCCATATGGATATAAAGTTCTCTGTACCAATATTTCCTGGTTTTCCAAGGAGAGTGTGTTGTTCATTACTTTCCACATGTAGTATTGGCACTGTAATTTCTTCAAAACTATAATTGGAAATGGGCAAGTTCCATATCTTGTACTGTATTTTTAAAAATCTTTATATCTGATCTATGTCCATTAATTCTGAGGTTAAGTGCAGTGGAAGTCTGTCCTACATAACCTGCTTGACATGTGTTACAGGTTATCAAATAAACACAATTTTGTATCTTACAAAACTTCTGCAAAGTTCCTTTTTGACTTCTCTGTCACGGCAATGTTAAAGATCGTCTTACAGACTTATGTATATACAAAATGAATAAAGGAATTAAAATTAAAGACCAACTGCAAAAACAATATTGTACTACACAATTTCAAGCCAAATTCTTTGAAGAATTCCATTTAAAAAATTATTTCAAAGGCCTTATTCTGCATTTCCATTGCAACAGAAATATGAAGTAGCTACATCATTTAAATTGGATCAAACAAATAGGATCTAGAACTTTTAAAATATAACTACTTCTGTAAAAATATTGGTATGATCCAGGAAAATGAACTAATTTGTCAATGTACCAACAAAAAATATTATGAATTTGTAAATGAACATTATGGACATGTTTTGACTAGAAACTTAAATATTGTTACCAATAAAGAACTTAGGATATTGTTGGAGCTAGGTGTGAAATACAGACCAAATATTTACTTACCTAAAAAAATTGTTAAAAGAAACTTGGCTAAAGACCTTCACTGTTTTATTTATGGTCTATCTGACAAATTTGGAATACCAGTACAAACTTTTTTTGTATGGTTATCACTGGTTACTAAAAGACTTTTTGAATTTATAGATGAACTTTATAAAAAAGCATACTTTATGAAAGGCTGGAAGAGAATTAAAGAAGAAATACAGGATTTGAAGGAACTATTTATCATTACACCTATTGAAAAATGCTCAAATAATTTTGGATTTATATGTAAAAAATTATATTACAACGTGATGAATAAAGAATTTAGTAATGAAGCTGTATATGAAACCAATAAAAGTTTAAATATTACTACTATTCAAAAAAGAATACTAAGTTACTTCAAACTACTTAGAATTAGGGGTTTAAGATAGCATTTCCTTAAACACTGAGTGGCCACTTTATTATGACCACCCCCTCAGTACTTTGTTGGGCCACCTTTTGCCTTTAATACTGTGTCGATTCTTCGTGGCATGGACTCCACGAGATGTTGATAGGTGGTTTGTGGGATCCGAGACCTTGCTTGATGAATAGCATTTTCCAGGAGTGTGAGATTTCAGGGTTGTGGGTCCAGCTGTCTGATGGCTCGTTCAACTTCATCCCACAAATTCTCAATGGGGTTGAGATCTGGAGATTGTGGGGGGCCACCTAAGCAAAATAAACTCACCGGCATGTTCCTGAAACCAATCCTTTCCTGTACAATACGAGCACTATGGCAGGACACATTATCTTGTTGAAAGTAGCCATCGCCATTGGGATAAACCATCCACATGACAGGATGCACTTGGTTCGCAACGATGTTTAGATATGATGTGCCAGTGAGACATTGATCAACACGAATTAAAAGGCCTTGTAGCAATGCATTTGGGGTCCACGTTATCCTGCTGTTTCCGCCAAATTCTCATTCGGCCAACAGCATCGTGCAACTGAAAACATGATTCATCGGACCACATAATTTGTTTCCAATTATCGACTGTCCAATCCTTGTGCTCCTGTGTGAACTGGAGACGTTTTCTCTTGTTAACTGCAGACAGCTAAGATGTTCGAACAGGCCTTCGGCTGCCATATCCCATTCAATGCAGTGTACGGCAAACAGTGCATGCAGAGATCATTTGAGGGGATCCCTGATTAAGATGGTCTGTAATTTGTTGCACTGTTGCCCTTCTGTTGTCTGTTACCAGTCTGGACACTCTCTGTTCCGCCCGAGCAATCACTAGTCGATGACGACCACACGTTGCATGTAGAGACCCAGTTTTTTGGCTGACAGTCCAGTCTTTAAACACTTTAACAACAGCTGCTCTGGAACATTTCACGAATGTGGCGGTTTCGGTGATACTCGCTCCATGGCTTCGAGCTCCTACAATCATCCCACGTTGAAAGTCCGTCAAATCGCACTTTTTACCCATCTCGTCACCCAAAAATCACTTCTACTACTGTTGCAAGCACTAAGCTTTCCCTTTTTATACCAGTTTCGCCCTCTGGCGGCAACAGCGTGCAGCCATAGCTCATTTGCTTAAAACTGTCAGGTGGTCATAATAAAGTGGCCACTCAGTGTATATTTATGACACCTAAGTTTCACAAAACTCCTGTAGGCTTTTAGATTCATTACATGTTATTCAAATAGTTATAATAAAAAGGTTGGAAAGGTGTTTCAAAAGTATCTACAAATTATTTTTGATCAAATTAAGGATTCTACTTGGATTATATCAAACAAAAATATTATACAGTTTATAAACAGAAATCCAAAATTTAAAAGTACAATAAATACTTATGATTTTTGTAATCTTTTCACTTCAATTAACCAAAAGGACTTGTATAAGAAGTGCTGCAGGGGTACTATGTTAAATATGGTCATTTATTGAATATTGAAGAAAAATATTGGACATTAATAGGTAACTTTTATATTTATCACAATTACATATTTGATCAAAAGAGATTGAAGGCACAAAAAAGAGGTATACCTATGGGAACTAGTTATTCAAGCTTATTAGCAAATTTATACCTCCACTATTATGAACAGAATTTCAATATTGAAGAGATTCATAACTTCAGATATGTTGATGACTTGATCTGCTTTAATGCAAGCGGGAGAGATTGGGAGATGAAACAACTCTACCCACTTGATCTTCAGTTGGAAAAAAGTAATAATATGCTTTCCGTCACCTTTTTGGATTTGGAGATCACAAGTGACAAAGGGCAGTTAAATATTGGTGTTTACTATAAAAGAAGAGAATATGATTTTGGACCTACGTTTTTAAGTTCATGGATTTCACTTATAGAATTCCAAGATCGATACATCGTAATATTATTATTTCACAGTTCCTCAGAATTGTATGTATTTGCAATAATAAAAAAGCTATTAACTAAGCATTTAAAATTTCTATTTTCAATATTATTAAAAATCAATATCCTCTGAAGTTTTGTAAAAAACATTTTGGTAATCTGCTGTCTTTTCAAAATTCGTTTTTGTAACATATTACCTTCTAAGCTTTGAAATAACCATTCTTAGGACCACAATAAAAAGATGCTTACTCAGAGTAGTCCCGGAAAAATTTAACACTATACATTCTTTATTTACATCCAAAGTTTAAATTTTGTTTGATTTGTTTTCAGAACGCATCAACAGATTGGTCTTATATTATAGAATTTACAAAAGTACCATTAAAAAAGTTTAACCGTAAACCATCAGTTTGTTTATAAATCACTTGGGAGGATGGATTTGATTATAATTTTGTACTTCCCATTTCATATCTTTAAGGAATTCAGGTATATGATTCGTTACTGGTTTTGCATTTATGTGTTCAGGTAGGGAAAACAGTGTGCAACAAAATTTAGTTTTGTGTTACTACATTTTGAAAATAAAATTTGTCAAATAAGAAATTAATAAAGCACACTCATGAAACCTGAACTCTTATATTTTCTCAAGTGACACAGATGCTTTTCCCTGAAGATTGGTCTGGGTTGCTTGATTGTTTAGTTGATGCATGTGATTAATGTTTTTATTTGTACTTTTGCATTTCAGGTTTGAAATGTAGGGAGTTTTTTACATTATAAAATTTGTGTTTAATTTTAGGGAAGTAGAGGTTGCAATTGTCTGTCTGTTTAGGGTGTTATTTATTATCTTCTAGTGTAGGCAGCTGCAAAGCGCAACACTGAAATAGATATTGTACATATGAATATGATTTTGTTTCATAACTATATATATATCATCATCATCATCATTGTCAACCATTATCAATCCACTGCTGGACGAAGGTCTCACCAAGTTTCCTCCACAACGGTCTGTCTTGTGCCAGTCTCCTCCATGTCACTCCCGCATACTTTCGAATTTCATCCACCCATCTTCCATGTGGTCTTCTTCTGGGTCTTTTCCTGTCCCTTGGAATCCAATCTAAAATTTCGGCTGTCCATCGATGGTCTGTTCTTCTGGCAGTATGTCCAGCCCATTGCCATTTCAGGGATTTAAATCTGATCATGATGTCTTCCACTCTTGTCATTTTTCGGATCCACGTGTTCCTCTTCTTATCTCTTCTTGTTACACCAAGCATGCACCTCTCCATGGCTCCTTGAGTCGTCGGCAGCCTTTGTATGTCTCTTTTAGCTAAGGTCCACGTCTCTGCACCATACGTAAGTACTGGAAGGATGCATTGATCAAACACTTTTCTTTCAAGACATAATGGCATATTGCTCTTGAAAATTATGCTGTTTCTTCCAAAAGCTCTCCAGGCAAGTTTTGTACGCCGATTAATTTCTTCATCAATGTGACCCTCACTTGATATCTGCTGTCCAAGATAAACGTACGTGTCTGTTATCTCCAGCTTTTCTCCATCAATCGATAAATCTTCATTTCTTGTAAAAGCATTGAACATCACTTTTGTCTTCTGAAAAATCATTTTTAATCCCACTTCTTTACTCTTGTCAGCAAGTTCCTGCATCATACTCTGTAGCTCTGATGGGGTAGTTGCAAAAATGACTGTCATCAGCAAAACGAAGGTGGGTTAGATAATCTCCATTAATCTTTATGATTTTGTTTTCCCAATTCAGTGATTGAAAGACATTTTCTAATGTGGCATTAAAGAGTTTCGGAGATATGGTGTCACCTTGTCTCACTCCTTTTCCAATATTTATGTGTGTTGTATTTTCAAATAGCAGAATCTTTGCACTTGCATTTTCATAGATGTTATTAATAATTTTAATGTATGCATCTCCAATACCGCAGGATTTCAGAGCCATTGCAACTGCTGATGTTTTCACCGAATCAAAGGCTTTTTCATAATCGATAAAAGCCATGCACAATGGAAGTTCATATTCCCTCGCTCTTTCAATTAGTTTTCTCAGTACGTGGATATGATCTATTGTGCTGTAGCCACTCCTGAATCCAGCTTGTTCTCTCGGTTGAGCCATGTCCAGTGTTACCTTCAAACTGTGTGAAAGAACTTTAGTGAAGATTTTATAAACCACTGATAGGAGGCTGATAGGTCTGTAGTTCCTGAGATCCTCAATGTCACCTTTTTTATGTAGCAAGATCATTGTAGCGGTGTTCCAATCCTCAGGAATTTTCCCTTCATTAAGGCATCGAGTGAAAATTTGGGCGAGTACTGTTTCGATTTCTCCACTTGCCTCTTGTATGATGTCTACAGTAATTCCATCTTCTCCTGGAGCTTTTCCCCGCTTCATGTTCTTGACTGCATGTGCAACTTCTGCTGGAAGAACTCTGGTACTGGTACCTTTCTTTCATGATGTCTGGAGTACATGTACCATCCCTTTCATATAATTTGGAGTAGAAATCTTTCACTCTTGTCAAAATTTCGCCTCTATTTCTTGTTACAGAACCATCTTTTCTCAGTGCCATAATCTGTTTTTTTCCCTTACTGAGATGTCCCTTTGCTATCTTTAGGCTTTGGTTGTTTTCAATTGCTTTCCTTACTAGTTCACAGTTGAATTTCCTTACGTCTTCAGTGATACTTTTTCGTACTGTCTTGCATAGCTCTATATATTCCACTTTGGAAGTCACATCTTCTTTAGTTGTCCTCATCTCTCTTCTTTTTTGCATCAACATTTTGGTTTTTCCTGATAATTTGTTCACATGCAATTTGTTCTTAGACCCAGTTAATTTTGTTGCTGTTTCCATAAGAGCTTTCGTTACTTTCCTGTTAACTTCAGAAATATCCACTTCTTCCGATGTTAGGCCTTCTAAAGCAGAGAATCTGTTCTTCAGTTCCAATTTGAAGGTATTATGGTGTTTTTTAAGGTTTGTTATGTCAATACATTTTGTTTGTCTTATGAGCTTGCTACGTTCGAGTTTAGTGTTGAGGTTCATCTTACATCTCACCAATCTATGGTCACTACCTGTGTTGAACTTGTTTAGCACACTGCAGTCTTCCATGACAAATTTTTTGTTACACATAATAAAATCAATTTCACTTGTCGTCCCATTTGGATGTCTCCATGTCCATTTCCTGTGTGGCTTTTTCTTGAAGAAGGAGTTCAAGATGAAAAACCCTTCTGCCTCTGCAAACTCTACGAGAGTATTTCCACACTGGTTTCTGTTGCTGTGACCGAATTTACCTACTGAAGTTTCATTCTGTTGCCGTTGCCCTATTTTTGCATTGAAATCTCCCATAATTATCTTTAAGTGCTGCTTACCTTTATTATTTAGATCACGAATTTCCACATAAAATTCTTCAATTTCTTCTTCAGCATGACTTGTGGTGGGTGCATAAGTTTGAATAATCTGAGCCTGGTATCTTCTCGAGAGTTGGATAACGAGTCGTGCAGCTCTGTCAGAGGAACTTTCAACTTCTACAACTTTATCCTTCAGTTTCTTGTTTATTATAAATCCAACACCACTAGTTCTGCCATTATCTGTCCCACGATAGTAGAAGAGATGTCCACTTTTCAGTTCAATGAGATCTTCTCCTTTTCTCCTTACCTCACTTAGCCCGACGATGTCCCACTTGATCCTTTGTAGTTCCTCTTCCAATTCAAGAAGCCTTGAATCAGAAGATAGGGAGCGTCCGTTATACGTAGGCCAAGGTCAGCATCAGATGGCAGCCTAGTCCGGTCCTCCGGGATTCATAGCACCCTCTGCCTTCATGTTGCACTGGTCGCTGCCTTGGCCAGGTACATTCCAGCTGCCGGAGACTGAGGGCCAAGATTTAAGTTGTGGAGTCATTTTGGAGGGGTTTGGCCATAACTCACCACGCTGGCCAAGCGGGTTGGTGGGTGTGGGATAGCATTACCTCTAATCCCGATGGTATAGTTATACTGCTATTGGCGGTCGTCAGAGCCCCTTTAGTGAGAACAGGATGCACCACGGGAAGGCGGGGTTGACATTTGTCAAGGAGAGGCTGTGATGTTACTCATCACCTGACCTTACATCCCATATATATACATCCCATATATATATATATATATATATTGGGATATATATATATATATATATATATATATATATATATGGGATGTATATATATATGGGATGTAAGGTCAGGTGATGCGTAACATCACAGCCTCTCCTTGACAAATGTCAACCCCGCCTTCCCGTGGTGCATCCTGTTCTCACTAAAGGGGCTCTGACGACCGCCAATAGCAGTATAACTATACCATCGGGATTAGAGGTAATGCTCTCAAACACTCACCAACCCGCTTGGCCAGCGTGGTGAGTTATAGCCAAACCCCTCCAAAATGACTCTACAACTTAAATTTTGGCCCTCAGTCTCTGGCAGCTAGAATGTACCTGGCCAAGGCAGCAGCCAGTGCTAAGAATCATCGGAGGACCGGACTAGGCTGCCATCTGATGCTGACCTTGGCTACGTATAATGGACGCTCTTTATCTTCTGATTCAAGGCTTCTTGAATTGGAAGAGGAACTACAAAGGATCAAGTGGGACATCGTCAAGGCAAAGTGAGGTAAGGAGAAAAGGAGGCAAAGTGAGGTAAGGAGAAAATCTCATTGAACTGAAAAGTGGACATCTCTTCTACTATCGTGGGACAGATACTGGCAGAACTAGTGGTGTTGGATTTATAATAAACAAGAAACTGAAGGATAAAGTTGTAGAAGTTGAAAGTTCCTCTGACAGAGCTGCACGACTTGTTATCCAACTCTCAAGAAGATACCAGGCTCAGATTATTCAAACTTATGCACCCACCACAAGTCATCCTGAAGAAGAAATTGAAGAATTTTATGAGGAAATTCGTCATCTAAATAATAAAGGTAAGCAGCACTTGAAGATAATCATGGGAGATTTCAATGCAAAAATAGGGCAACAGCAACAGAATGAAACTTCAGTAGGTAAATTCGGTCACGGCAACAGAAACGAGCATGGAAATACTCTCGTTGAGTTTGCAGAGGCAGCATGGTTTTTCATCTTGAACTCCTTTTTCAAGAAAAAGCCACAAAAGAAATGGCCATTGAGACATCCAAATGGGACGACAAGTGAAATTGATTTTATTATGTGTAACAAAAAATTCGTCATAGAAGACTGCAGTGTGCTAAACAAGTTCAACACAGGCAGTGACCATAGATTGGTGAGATGTAAGATGAACCTCAACACTAAACTCGAACGTAGCAAGCTCATAAGACAAACAAAATATATTGACATAACAAACCTTAAAAACACCATAATACCTTCAAGTTGGAACTGAAGAACAGATTCTCTGCTTTAGAAGGCCTAACTTCGGAAGAAGTGGATATTTCTGAAGTTAACAGAAAAGTAACCAAAGCTCTTATGGAAACAGCAACAAAATTAGCTGGGTCTAAGAACAAGTTGCATGTGAACAAATTATCAGGAAAAACCAAAATGTTGATGCAAAAAGAAGAGATGAGGACAACTAAAGAAGATGTGACTTCCAAAGTGGAATATATAGAGCTATGCAAGACAGTACGAAAAAGTATCACTGAAGACTTAAGGAAATTCAACTGTGAACTAGTGAGGAAAGCAATTGAAAACAACCAAAGCCTAAAGATAGCAAAGGGACATCTCAGTAAGGGAAGAAAACAGATTATGGCACTGAGAAAAGAAGATGGTTCTGTAACAAGAAATAGAGGCGAAATTTTGACAAGAGTGAAAGATTTCTACTCCAAATTATATGAAAGGGATGATACATGTACTCCAGACATCATGAAAGGTACCAGAGTTCTTCCAGTCCTACCAGCAGAAGTTGCACATGCAATCAAGAACATGAAGCGGGGGAAAGCTCCAGGAGAAGATGGAATTACTGTAGACATCATACAAGAAGCAAGTGGAGAAATCGAAACAGTACTTGGGAAGATTCCTGAGGATTGGAACAATGCTACAATGATCCTGCTACATAAAAAAGGTGACATTGAGGATCTCAAGAACTACAGACCTATCAGCCTCCTATCAGTGGTTTATAAAATCTTCACTAAAGTTCTTTCACACCGTTTGAAGGTAACACTGGACATGGCTCAACCGAGAGAACAAGATGGATTCAGGAGTGGCTACAGCACAATAGATCATATCCACGTACTGAGAGAACTAATTGAAAGAGCAAGGGAATATGAACTTCCATTGTGCATGGCTTTTATCGATTATGAGAAAGCCTTTGATTCGGTGAAACCATCAGCAGTTACAATGGCTCTGAAATCCTGCACTATTGAAGATGCGTACATTAATATTATTAATAGCATGCATGAAAATGCAAGTGCAAAGATTCGGCTGTTTGAAAATACAACACACATAAAAATTGGAAAAGGAGTGAGACAAGGTGACACCATATCTCCAAAGCTCTTTAATGCCACCATGGAAAATGTCTTTCAATCACTGAACTGGGAAAACAAACAGATAAAGATTAATGGAGATTATCTAACCCACCTTCGTTTTGCAGATGACGTCATTTTTGCAACTACCCCATCAGAGCTGCAGAGTATGATCCAGGAACTTGCTGATAAGAGTAAAGAAGTGGGATTAAAAATGAACTTTCAGAAAACAAAAGTGATGTTCAATGCTTTTACAAGAAATGAAGATTTATCAATTGATGGAGAAAAGCTGGAGATAACAGACACATACATTTATCTTGGACAGTAGATATGAAGTGAGGGTCACATTGATGAAGAAATCAATCGGCGTACAAAACTTGCTTGGAGAGCTTTTGGAAGAAACAGCATAATTTTCAAGAGCAATATGCCATTATGTCTTAAAATAAAAGTGTTTGATCAATGCATCCTCCCAGTGCTTACGTATGGTGCAGAGACGTGGACCTTGACTAAAAGAGACATACAAAGGCTACAGACAACTCAAAGTAGCATGGAGAGGTGCATGCTTGGTGTAACCAGAAGAGATAAGAAGAGGAACTCGTGGATCCGAAAAATGACAGGAGTGGAAGACATCATCAGGGATCATAGCATACTTCTGGAAAATTTTAGGTAGGAATTTTAGGAATTTTTAGAAAAATTTTTAGGAAAATTTTAGGAGTGTATTTCAATAAAAACTAGATGTATATTTGTATACATCTAGTAAAACAACTTTGTATACATTGTAAAGAGTTTGCTTCACACCCTTCAACCATATATACTGATAGACTGCGCATGACATCAAAATTTCTGGCTCCAACATAAAATTACATGACAACAGTCAAAAAGATGGGTTACACCTGCTGTGCTTATGGTTGCTCTGAGCGATATAGTAAAGAAAGTTCTATGATTTTTCATGGGTAAGAAACGAATTAAATACCTAAGTCAATAAAGTTCAATTACTTAACCAGAAACTTGCAGCTATTGATTGATATAAAAATATAGTAACTTAAGAAAAAAAATGGAATGCATGTTCCAAATTCTTCGCAAATGTTCATCACATTATAAATCACAAAATGTAAACAACCCGATCATGCATGTATATAGCTCATAAGTAAACTTACCTGAAGAGTTTTCATTATATATGAGGCGCATTCACATAATACACCGAAAACACTGAAGTTCTGCAGCATAAATTAGTAATCATAACAGCATTTTTACACGAAATTTGGAGTCTGATGATGACGTGCCCAATGTTTGAGCCATGGCGGCTTTGATGCAGCTATTTCCAATGTGCAGTCCATTAGTATATATGGTCGAAGTTAACACCCAAATTTTTTGCATAACGTCTAATGTCTAAAGTTTAAGTATGATTTACTTCTAATGTTCAGTTCTTATCTTTTCACGTGTTATTATCATATTCAAGTATATTTACCACATTCAAGTTTCACTTTGAACATTAATATGCTGTTGAACCAGAAGCAATTCACGATTTTCACAGTAAAGTTTTCAGGTTTCACATTAAATTATAATATCCTAAAAAGGTAATTGAAACCCAAGAACTATGTACAATTGTTCACTGAATTACTTTTTTCATATTATTGTTTTAACCTTTTCCTGATTAGCCTATCTTTTTCTGCTTCTACCACAACTAATTTACTTTCAGTTTTCTTTATTTCAGCTGAACCTTGTATGATCAAGTTAGAGGCAACTGCTATTTCAACAGTATTTTGTTTTTCTACAGCTTTTCTCATTCTTTCTGTTCCCTCTTGAATTATTGCTAGGGAGGCTTCTTTATCGTTTTTAAGTCTATTTATTTCTGCATCATTTTCTTTTATTTTGTCATCAAACTCAGCTTTTCTTTTTTTCTCTAGCTGCTTTTCCTTATTTTCCCTCTCTTTCTGCTTCCTTTCTTTTACCTTTTTTGATTCTTCTTCCTTCAGCTTATCAACATACTCTTTATAAAATTTATGTGAATCACAAACACTATTTAACAAATTTCTTGTTATGGGAACTTTACTTACACATCCATAGTGTTTAATGGCCCCTTTAACTATTCTTAATGATGTTATAGTTGAGTCTTTAAAGTTAGCCTTGTCCTTCCTTAACAGAGCAGTGTTAACCGAAAATCCCCTTTCTGCATCAGCATTACCATGAGGTAAAACTAAAATTGACTTTATGAGTTTAGCAAGATTTGAGTATTTTTCTTTTCCGCTAGAGTCTTTAATACTAAATATATTACGCCAGTAATGATCAATCCGCACTGGAATATGCCCGTCCTCTGAAAATTTCACTAGTTCATCTAGAGTTGGCTTATCGCAATTTAAAAGTTTCCACTCTTCTCTTACTCTATCAATTTGTTCCTCAGAAAGATGCAAAACACTTGAAATTCTGGTTATTTCCGAAAGTCCTTCAGTGACTGAAAGTTGAGTTGACTCTTTCTTTGGTTCTTTTACCTTTAAAACTTCTATGTCTCTTAGCTTTTGATTGCAGAATGGCAAATTTGACTTTAAATATTTTGTGGTTGCAATTAGTGATGATCTTACATCTAAGAGAAATAATTTCTGCCTGGTCTCCTGAACATTCCTGAGGAGATTTTTTGTCTTCATACCAACTTCTAACTCCCCTAGTTTTTTCCATGAATTTTTGTTTTCAAAATCTACATTCTTTAGGTCTTCTCCAAATTTCCCTGCTATAACATCATCTTGGATAAACTGAGCCATAACATTCCTCATTAAAGTATTTAAATCAGAATATAACTGGTGTATTTTTTGGTTCTTCACTCTGATAACATAATGAAAACTTTTCAAAATTTTGGTGTGAAAATGAAATTAATGCTAAATAGCAAGGAGTAAGCTCATTTTTCAGGAAACAGTGAATTCTTTTATACCTTGCCGAATTGCGCAGTTGTTTTTCAAATATTTTTTGAGATGGCAAGAAGTTTAAAAAATATTCTGTAATATTTAGCCATTGATCCAAGAGCCTCTGGGCTACAGAACCAACGGTTAACCATCTGTTGCTGACATGACGCAAAAGAAATTTGGCAGTGACCAATGTTATATCCTCGACAGATTTATAATCCTCTCGTCTTGCAGCACTACTCTTTAAAAAGTAATGCATATCAGTAGCAAATTCGTCAAAATCTATATTTAAGCTTGTCAAAAAAATTTTAAATGCATTACTAACAACATGCAGGTTGCAAAAACCTAGTTCCAAAGATTTCTGGCCTGTTTCTTGTTTTACAACTTCATTGAATTTGCGTAAAAGCACTTATTTACATTTGGGCTGTCCATGGATACACAAATAATTCTGTTCAACGAAATATTGAAGGATGATAACACATCAAGAATTTCTTTTAGCAAAATATCTGCTGTTGCATGACCCAGAAAAACGCTTGTTAGGTATCGGCAAGAAACTGAATTTATTTCTGAAGACCAGTACCTGAGATACACATCCAACTGCCGTTTCACTTGTGTATTTGTAGTTTCATCAAATGCTATAGTAACCTTTCCTGGGCTACTAGATGCAATGTCTTTTTTCAAATCCTCTTCAAAATATTTTGACAATCTATGTGATATCACATAAGCAACTTTTTTCTTTAAGTTGCATTTTGGCTGCAATAGCAGAATCAGGAAACATTTCTTTGAAAAGTTCAACTGTTTCAGTGCATGAAACAAAAGACATATTGTCCTTAGCAACTTTCATGGCCCATAATGCTTCGGCTTTAGCCAACTGTAAATCATGACTCAGTACTTCACTAATATTTGTTTTGGGCTGAAGATCCCGTCCTCCAAAGGCTTTCAGGATGGACTTATTTTGAAATTTACTTTGAAATTCCTGCAAATGTTTTTTTCCTTTATGATGCGCTTTTACTTGTGAAAAGCCACTATTAGAAATGTTGAAAATTTCTGAACACAATATACACTTAGCAGAAAATATTGTTTCAGTTGCAGAACACCATTCTTTCAACTTCACTCCGTCCAATTCTTTGGCGAGCCACGCATCTTGAAATTTCGTTTTGGATTTAGGCATCTTAAACACTTGTATTACTAACCAGAAAATGAAAGGGAAGTACAAAAACACGTTCCAATATTGCAAAACCAGACAACTTCCCGAAATTTGGCTGCGAGGATGTCAGAAGATACGAAAAAAAAAAAAAAAAAAAGCAGGTCACCACTAGAGAACTGAACCTGCACACAGCACAGAGAACACCATAAAAGACGTAAAACCAGAAACTATCATACGCATCTCACGCAAGTTCAGTCAAAGCAGTCGGAGCCGAGATATATTGCGCATCGAAGGTCGCTGTCGCCGACGCATGATCGAAGGTCAATGATCACGTGCTCTACTGCCTGCCAAGATAATACTCAGCTACCATCCCATCGTCATTACCGGAGGTTACGGAAGGAGACCACATGTTTCCTCTTTGCTTCCACCTACCTGCGGTTTACAATAACAAAACATCAGCAGAAAGAGGAGGTTCCACAAGGCATGTACAAAAATAAAGTACGATCTTCTGCGTGCCACGGAGTTCGTCTGCAAAGCGCAAACCAGGGGTGAAAATGACCCCTCCCCTTTTCCCTTAGATCTCTTGTTACTCTCGAAAACTGTTCGAAGGCAAAAAAATGGAACGCCCGCCCGAAGCAAATGCATCTCGATGGCGTCATTTTTCCCCTCCTTCAGCAGCACAGCATATAGGCTGTGTTTCTACAATAACAGGTCTTTTTACCTTACCGTAATGGTAAATTTATTGGCGTTAATAACGGTTGTGTTTTTAATAAAAATAAGCTTACGAAAATTTTAGGTCTAATTTTAGGAATTTAAGGAGGGTCACAAAATATTAGGAATTTTAGGAGGAATGCGATCCCTGCATCATGATCAGAGTTAAATCCTGAAATGGCAATGGGCTGGACATACTGCCAGAAGGACAGACCATCGATGGACAGCCAAATTTTAGATTGGATTCCAAGGGACAGGAAAAGACCCAGAAAAAGACCACATGGGAGATGGGTGGATGAAATTCGAAAGTATGCGGGAGTAACATGGAGGGAGACTGGCACAAGACAAGACAGTTTTGGAGTGAAAATTGGGGAGACCTTCATCCAGCAAAGGATTGATAATGGTTGATGATATATATATATATATATATATATATATATATATATATATATATATCATCATTGTCAACCATTATCAATCCACTGCTGGACGAAGGTCTCCCCAAGTTTCCTCCACAACGGTCTATCTTGTGCCAGTCTCCTCCATGTCACCCCTGCATATTTTCGAATATCATCCACCCATCTCCCATGTGGTCTTCTTCTGGGTCTTTTCCAGTCCCTTGGAATCCAATCTAAAATTTTGGCTGTCCATCGATGATCTGTCCTTCTGGCAGTATGTCCAGCCCATTGCCATTTCAGGGATTTAACTCTGATCATGATGTCTTCCACTCTTGTCATTTTTCGGATCCACGAGTTCCTCTTCTTATCTCTCCTGGTTACACCAAGTATGCACCTCTCCATGCTTCTTTGAGTTGTCTGCAGCCTTTGTATGTCTCTTTTAGTTAAGGTCCACGTCTCTGCACCATACGTAAGCACTGGAAGGATGCATTGATCAAACACTTTTCTTTTAAGACAATGGCATATTGCTCTTGAAAATTATGCTGTTTCTTCCAAAAGCTCTCCAGGCAAGTTTCGTACGCCGATTAATTTCTTCATCAATGTGACCCTCACTTGATATCTGCTGTCCAAGATAAACGTACGTGTCTGTTATCTCCAGCTTTTCTCCATCAATCGATAAATCTTCATTTCTTGTAAAAGCATTGAACATCACTTTTGTCTTCTGAAAGTTCATTTTTAATCCCACTTCTTTACTCTTGTCAGCAAGTTCCTGGATCATACTCTGCAGCTCTGATGGGCTAGTTGCAAAAATGACTACGTCATCAGCAAAACGAAGGTGGGTTAGATAATCTCCATTAATCTTTATCCCCTTGTTTTCCCAGCTCAGTGACTGAAAAACACCCTCCAATGTGGCATTAAACAGCTTCGGAGATATGGTGTCACCTTGTCTCACTCCCTTTCCAATTTTTATGTGTGTTGTATTTTCAAACAGCCGAATCTTTGCACTTGCATTTTCGTAGATGTTATTAATAATATTAATGTATGCATCTTCAATACCGCACGATTTCAGAGCCATTGTAACTGCTGATGGTGTCACCGAATCAAAGGCTTTTTCATAATCGATAAAAGCCATGCACAATGGAAGTTCATATTCCCTCGCTCTTTCAATTAGTTCTCTCAGCACATGGATATGATCTTTTGTGCTGTAGCCACTCCTGAATCCAGCTTGTTCTCTCGGTTGAGCCATGTCCAGTGTTACCTTCAAGCGGTGTGAAAGAACTTTAGTGAAGATTTTATAAACTACTGATAGGAGGCTGATAGGTCTGTAGTTTCCGAGATCCTCAATGTCACCTTTCTTATGTAGCAGGATCATTGTAGCGGTGTTCCAATCCTCAGGAATCTTTCCTTCATTAAGGCATCGAGTGAAAATTTGGGCGAGTACTGTTTCGATTTCGCCACTTGCTTCTTGTATGATGTCTACAGTAATTCCATCTTCTCCTGGAGCTTTTCCCTGCTTCATGTTCTTGATTGCATGTGCAACTTCTGCTGGAAGGACTGGAGGAACTCTGGTATTGGTATCTTTCATGATGTCTGGAGTGCATGTATCATCCCTTTCATATAATTTGGAGTAGAAATCTTTCACTCTTGTCAAAATTTCGCCTCTATTTCTTGTTACAGAACCATCTTCTTTTCTCAGTGCCATAATCTGTTTTCTTCCCTTACTGAGATGTCCCTTTGCTATCTTTAGGCTTTGGTTGTTTTCAATTGCTTTCCTCACTAGTTCACAGTTGAATTTTCTTACGTCTTCAGTGATACTTTTTCGTACTGTCTTGCATAGCTCTATATATTCCACTTTGGAAGTCACATCTTCTTTAGTTGTCCTCATCTCTCTTCTTTTTGCATCAACATTTTCGTTTTTCCTGATAATTTGTTTACATGCAACTTGTTCTTAGACCCAGCTAATTTTGTTGCTGTTTCCATAAGAGCTTTGGTTACTTTTCTGTTAACTTCAGAGATGTCCACTTCTTCCGATGTTAGGCCTTCTAAAGCAGAGAACCTGTTCTTCAGTTCCAACTTGAAGGTATTATGGTGTTTTTTAAGGTTGGTTATGTCAATAGATTTTGTTTGTCTTATGAGCTTGCCACGTTCAAGTTTAGTGTTGAGGTGCATCTTACATCTCACCAATCTATGGTCACTACCTGTGTTGAACTTGTTTAGCACACTGCAGTCTTCTATGACGAATTTTTTGTTACACATAATAAAATCAATTTCACTTGTCGTCCCATTTGGATGTCTCCATGTCCATTTCCTGTGTGGCTTTTTCTTGAAGAAGGAGTTCAAGATGAAAAACGCTTCTGCCTCTGCAAACTCAACGAGAGTATTTCCACGCTGGTTTCTGTTGCCGTGACCGAATTTACCTACTGAAGTTTCATTCTGTTGCCGTTGCTCTATTTTTGCATTGAAATCTCCCGGGATGTAAGGTCAGGTGATGCGTAACATCACAGCCTCTCCTTGACAAATGTCAACCCCGCCTTCGCGTGGTGCATCCTGTTCCTACTAAAGGGGCTCTGACGACCGCCAATAGCGGTATAACTATACCATCGGGATTAGAGGAAATTCTATCCCACACTCACCAACCCGCTTGGCCAGCGTGGTGAGTTATGGCCAAACCCCTCCAAAATGACTCCACAACTTAAATCTTGGCCCTCAGTCTCCGGCAGCTGGAATGTACCTGGCCAAGGCAGCGGCCAGTGCGACATGAAGGCAGAGGGTGCTAAGAATCCCCGGAGGACCGGACTAGGCTGCCATCTGATGCTGACCTTGGCAACGTACAATGGACGCTCCCTATCTTCTGATTCAAGGCTTCTTGAATTGGAAGAAGAACTACAAAGGATCAAGTGGGACATCATCGGGCTAAGTGAGGTAAGGAGAAAAGGAGAAGATCTCATTGAACTGAAAAGTGGACATCTCTTCTACTATCGTGGGACAGATACTGGCAGAACTAGTGGTGTTGGATTTATAATAAACAAGAAACTGAAGGATAAAGTTGTAGAAGTTGAAAGTTCCTCTGACAGAACTGCACGACTTGTTATCCAACTATCGAGAAGATACCAGGCTCAGATTATTCAAACTTATGCACCCACCACAAGTCATCCTGAAGAAGAAATTGAAGAATTTTATGAGGAAATTTGTCATCTAAATAATAAAGGTAAGCAGCACTTGAAAATATATATATATACATATATGAAGTGTACAATACCACGATACAAAAAACCTAAACACATAAGCAAAGAATGAAACGTCATCAGGAGAGTACCAGTACATGGCGAGAGCAGCCTTTCTGATGTCCGTGAAAAGTAGGTAGAAAATCAAAGTACCCACGGACAGTACTCTCTAAGCCGCAAACTCTGATGCGAGACTGAACGAAGAAAAGAAGAGATGTCGAACAGCATATACATAAGCATAGGTGTGATGCGTATGGTGATGTAGCACGGGGGGAAAAATAGTGTGCGAAATCTTAAAAAAAAAAAAAAAAAAAAAAAAACTAGGGGGAAAGAAAGAATTTGTAGTTTTGACTTGTTTTTATGCTCTCTATATATATATATCTATCATCATCATTGTCAATCCACTGCTGGACGAAGGTCTTCCCAATATATATTATATTACTTACTGTTGATGCCCATTTTTTTTTTTTTTTTTTGGATTTGGGGTTTAATGACCACTGTGAGAAACTCAATGGGCTATAAGCAGTTGCCCAACCCTGATTTAGGATCACTGGTTCCAGGGAAAGGAGATAGCTAGTGCTGTAAGACAAACACTACATCCATGCTTCACCGGGATTTGAACCCGGACCCATCTCAGATGAATGGCCATAAGCCAGTGCTGAGACCATTGTGCCACTGTTGGTGTATCAAGTGTCCCTATTTACAGAGATCTTGGCACACAACTCTAGCTTCACTGGCATGCATCACATGTTTTACACATGACCTTTTGTACTTCATACCCATTATCTTTTTCTCATGCAGGCAACAATATTTATAATAAAGCTTAATTTTATATCAGCTTCTCAAATTCACAGGGACCCTTGTTGCTGTCATGTGCGACATAGTTATGCAGCAGATCAACTATTGGAGGCAAACCAATCTCCCTTTAAGAGATAACTTGCAGCTACTGATATATCACCTATAAGTGGATGAAAACACATGTAATCTATCTAGAGCACTGCTTCCCTAACTTTTGCAACCTACCAATGGACATGGGGGGGGGGGGATATATATTTTTGCAACTGCTTAATTTATCAGTGCATATCATTTTACACAAAACTAATCTATTTCTCATAATGAAGTGTCTGCAAAGGGTGTAATAGTTTTCGGTTTCTGTTGACGACAGTATTGATGTCCATAACAATGCACGCAATTAAGAAGTTCAACAACTGCAGACTGTTTCAAAATTTGGTTTTGATTCCTAACATCGTCAAAAATTCACCTTCACAAATGTTAAAAGAAGCAGCACCTTCAAAGCTTCAGTACAAAGAGTTTGATATGTTTGTTAAACAGACAACCAGAACTGCATCAATTTTTTGTAGTTGACATTCATTTTTAACATTGTCTTTGGACAGATTGAAGATCTTCATTGGCCTTTGTTGATATCCCAGTTATCATGTTGCCCTGAAATGGATTCACAATCAAGTTCTTTTGCTGCCAGTTTTTCATCTCTTCAAAGAAGTAACAATAAAATATTTCATTTCAACACTACCAAATACAATCAGTTGTTTTTCATCTCATTTTTTATGATAAAGGTTTCAAATGTTTCAAACCATGATACTTGCAGCCTTCAATGCTGTTTTTCCACAAATCAAGTTTTTTCTATGAAACCTTCAATTTTGTCATTATCAGCCCCTCCTATTATTTGTAAGTACAAATTCAGTTCATTTGATTTTTAAAAAATGTCTCCCAAATACATGAGCTTCAGAACAAACTCCTTGTTGAGTAATGATTGCGTGTAATTGCTTTTCTCACCTAGAAACGTGATTTCTGTGCAGAGTTTCACAAGTCCTTTCAGCACTTTCCTCCTCTACAGCCAACGAGCAGAAGTGATTTATGTGGATACAATAAGTGCAGTTGCAACAGCCTTGATTTGACAAAGTTACAACTCAACAGATCTAGTTTTCAAAAATACTTTCCTGTGAAGGTTAAAGCGAGTCCATGACGCATTTGGACTAACTTCATGAATTTCAGTTACAACACTGCTGCTACTTTTGCCATAAGTAACCTGGGTGCCATCCATACGTACCCCAATGTGTTTCATCCAGTTCAGACCTTCCATTTTTACATAAACATTGAGGGACCTGAAAATTTCCTATTTAGTGCCTTGAATGATTTGTTCTCAGCACTTCATATCTTCATGAGGTTCATTGTTCCATATGTAATGTATGAAAAGAAGCAGCTGGGACAAATCTTGTATGTCCATGGACTCTTCCAGTTGCACACACATTGAGAAAAATTTAGTTGCACCGACACTTTGGATCAGCTCATTTGCTGTCCACTGGGGCATTTAATTGATTCTGTGTTTAACAGTGTTATTGGAACCTGTGCAGTTTGCAAACTAATCAGGAGTGTTGCATGTATAGTTTTTTCATTGATGTTGGTGAAACGTGAGAGAGAACTTACTGTTTGATGACTTCAACTGTTCCAGTTGCTTTTCACAAACTTTCAGCAGCTTGTTTTTTCAAATCTGGAAGCTTCCTCTCAACACGAAGATGAAATTTCTTTTTGTTCATATGCTTTAGTTTCCAAGTATTTCACACCAAACAGAGCACTGTGGCAGTGGATATTGTTTCCATTCCATGAAAATCTGATTTTTAAGTAGCTGGAATTATACTTTCTCAACACTTTTTTTCATTTCGATTGCTTAGAACTCATTGTGGAGGGCTCTTTCTTCTTCACCAAACTCTATTGTTTTTCTTTGACCATTTTATTGACTGCAATTCCTTGCCCCCCCCCCCCCCCCCCATCATTTTCAGCATTCTGCATTGTCAACAGCATCTTTGTCAACCACTTATTTATGTGTCATACATGTCCACAAAATGGATAAACTTTGGTTTAGATCGCTTCAAAGTTAACGCAAACACAGTTACATCCAGACTGGACTTGATAAAAGCTGGTCCTGCTTAAACAATGATCATGCACGAGACTGACAAAGTAAAAAAAGCTGAACTTTCAAACTGGGTGAAAAATCAAAATGTGCTGCAAAAGAATGTAGACTACTTTTTGTTTGCTTTACAGCTGCACAGCATCCACTGCTTTTCTTTCTCTCCCCATTTCTTTCTAATATTTTTCTTTTATGCCCTCTGATGACAATAATTTCATCCATCATGCTGAAAGAACTTTCAGCCTGAGAACCACGAGTGCATGATATCAAAGCTTTAACTATTTTAGATAAATTGTGTAACTTTGAGAATATTAATACTTTTGAAGACTATGCATCAATTCTTAGATTTTCTAATTGTCACTTCCATTTTTAGGATTCCCCATTTTCAAGCTCAAACACAAATATTTATGGAATAAAATAATATTTAACAACAATACCGGACATAAAGAATATTGTACCGTGGAATTAACTTTTTTGCGGTTATTATAGAGGTTATTATTCAAAACATTGGTGGTCAAATTTTTTTCACCAACTATTCATATTGTACTGTGGAATTAACTTTTTTACGGGTCTTATAGAGGTTATTATTCAAAGTTTTTATTATTCAAAAAGTTGGTGGCCACAACTTTTTGAATAATAACCTCTAAGACCCGTAAAAAAGTTAATTCCACAGTACAATATGAATAGAGGTGCCATAAATTCATCTACAACTAGGATAAAGAATATTGCGAGAAAGAAAGCAACTACGATTATGGAAAAATTCAATTGTCAGCCTTCTGTTTTCGAAAGTTTCGTAAAGATGGAATTCTGCCCAATGACCCCCCCCCCCCCCGGACTGTGACCACCAACCCCAAAAAAGTTTTTGTTCAGTTGAGCATTGATATTGTGAATGAGCAAATCGATAACGGAAAAGCGGAATTCCACGAATTTGTGGAAGAATCTCATGCCTGAAGATTACAAGGAAATTTTTGCATCATCTATCTTCCATTTTCACATTGTTTCCTACAGTTTCAAGCTGAAATACAAACATTTATGCAATTAAATTAATCAGAATTAACAAAAACAATGTCCAGTTAACAACAATACTGGACAGAGACATCGTTGTGAAAAGATAATTACAATTATGGGATTTTTTTTTTACTACACTTTCAAAAGTTTTGAAACACGAAATACCATTCCCAGACAGTAAACTACCTCCACCCCCACCCCAAAGTTTCCTTCAGTTTTGCATTGACTTCAATAATGGTCCAAATTATGACAAAAAAGGCGAAATTCTGCAAATCCGCAGAAGAGTCGTGTATGAATGATGGGCAATTCTGGAAACTTCTAGCAATGGAAATTTTTAGAAATGGAAGCCTCCAGAAGGTTCTGGAGTAACATGTGTGCTTGTTAAATGTCATCACTGAGTTGTGGCTGGTTCCTACCCTGCTTCATAATGTGCAACAGGCATCAATTCCTGTGTTTACCTATTATACACTGTATTATATATATATATATATTTTTACTTTCCCAGTTTCTTTATGATTTTCTATTTTGAAAAATTTCAAATTTCTCACACTTGAAAAACTTTTCACGGCCCACCAAAAATTAGCTCACAACCCACAGTTTAGGAAACGCTGGTCTTCTAGCATGTTATTACTTTTCTGAAGTACTACTACCTGATGTTACAGAACTCTTGAAATTAAGCACAACACTTCTGCAACTGATTTACATAGATGGCAATGACTCACTTCTATGGTTATAAATCCAATCATGTCAGTAATTTGAATGAAACATTTTGTCCAATGCTAGGTTACCAGTTTTTCTTCAAACATACAGAAAAAGTATTTGTAAACAAAATAAGAAAACTGATTTTTATTACACCATGTATCTCTGTCAAATTTGCCAACCTCTCAGAACCAAAAAACATAACACTCAGATAGAAAAATCATAAAACGACGCGTGCTGATAATTTTTGAAGCCCATTTCAGCTATATAAAATCTTGATCAGAATGTAGAGATTTTTTCCCTACATCAAAATTTTATTGAGAAACTAATTAAATCTAATCAGCAAACACTTTTATGTTGTTAATTATTAAATTTAACATTTAGCATTTCAAACAAAAATATTAATTGTTTAGGAAAATGTATTAATATGAAACCATTAGAAAACTACAGTATAATGTAGCTCATGGATTTTTGTTTTCCATTAAAAGCAAGGAAACATTAAATTTCACACATGACAACCATTAAGAAATCTAACTTTTATTTAAACCAACATGTGTGGCTGACTTTGCTTAATTTTAAAAAATTCGACAGAATATTTTTTGTGGAATAACTTTTTTTACGGGTCTTATAGAGGTTATTTTTCATGAAAGTTGGTTGTCAAATTTTCTAACTAAAGCCTAGTTCGTCATCAGGACTATGTCACTGGAGTAGTTGCTGCCACTCAGTTGGACGAGTCCAACCACAATTATCGTTAATTGTGGTACTTCTTCTTCTTGCTATTTTGATCCCTTCTTCTAGTTTCCTCTTTACTAAGTTTGACTGGTGGGCGATTATTTTCTACTGGAATTCATTGTGGATGACCTCGCGGAAAAAATAGTATTCCATAATCACAATAGAGAAACACTACTTGGCGTATATGAACTGCTCCTATTTTCCTTCAAGAATAATTTCTTCCAGTTTGGAAAGAAATATTACAGGCAAACTTTAGGACTTGCAATGGATTCTCCACTAGCACCTCTGCTAGCAAATTATTATATAAGTAAACTAGAGGCAAAAATCCTTATACAACCCTCCTTATTTGCTCTCTATGTAAGGTACATGGATGATGTCCTAATTATAGTAGATACTGTGGACCAATCTCTACCCTCTCAGATTCTGGCAGAATTTAACTTACTAGAAAACACCTTGCAGTACAGCCTGGAACAGGAAAAAGACCATAGCATCAATTTCCTAGATTTAACCTTGACCTCAAGAGAAGGGAAAATATTTACTCAGCTTTTTAGAAAACCCACCAACACAAGGAAGATGTTAAGACTTCTGCTCATTCCACCCCGATTATATTAAATAGAATACGGCGAGACAATTTTTGGAAAAAATTGAAATCCTGGTCTCTTCAGATACTCAAAAGATCTTCACAAAGGAGAATTAAAAGAAATATTGGCAGAAAACAATTACCCCTGCCCATATGTTGAGAAAATATTTAGACAAGTGCCAAAAAAGCAGCAGGAGAAAACCAACTTCAAATTCACCAGCAAAATTACGTACCACAAGGGACTTTTCGAGAAACTGAAAAGGATCGGAGCAAACTATAATATCAGGCTAGCTCCAGATCTTAATAACAAAATAAAGAAATTCCTGCCAGCTTCAAAGCAGAAAGAATTGGACATCCAATTGCAAGAAGGAGTAATTTATTGCATCGACTGTAACTGCGGACTCAGCTATATAGGAGAAACAGGGAGAAGTATTAAGGTCCGAATGAAAGAACACCAAGCAGCAGCTATTAGGAACAAAACAGGGCTAGACAGACATATACAAGCAAGTGGACGCTCCATAAATTGGAACTCAGTGAAAATAATCGCCCACCAGTCAAACTTAGTAAAGAGGAAACTAGAAGAAGGGATCGAAATAGCAAGAAGAAGTACCACAATTAACGATAATTGTGGTTGGACTCTTCCAACTGAGTGGCAGCAACTACTCCACTGACATAGTCCTGATGACGAACTAGGCTTTAGTTCGAAAATTTGACAACTTTCATGAAAAATAACCTCTGTAAGACCCGTAAAAAAAGTGATTCCACAATCACTATGAATAGAGGTGCCATAAATTCATTTACAACTAGAATATTTTTGCTGGAAGCAAGGTCCAGACATACTGGTTTTTGCAATTAAAAGTGATTCAAGTGTTGAAGTACTCAAAGAGTCTCTTACATCAATCTTATTTCTCCTTACTAAACTAAGAACTCTTTCATATGAGGCATTACTATGAGGCAAGGTTAAAATCCCTAACACAACTTTACAAAGTCTGCTATAAACAAATTTGCCACAATAATTCTTTCCTTTTGATAATAAATATCATTGTTCACTAATACTTTTGCTATTTAAAATGTTATCTGGTAATAATGCTACCTGAAATTTCAAAAATTCACTTTCTATGGCATCAACAGCTTCAGGAATTGCTTCACTCTCACACCTTATAAGGAGACATGGGAACATATCTATAACATACTGAATTGATGAAAAATTAGACTGTTCTCTTTTAGAAGTATCAGCAACTTGGACATGATTTAATATTTCCAAATTCCATGTAAATTTAGAAATTATATAGTTGCAGCCCTTAATAAAATAATTTCTAACTTTAGAAAAAATCCTTTCTGCTCCACAGTGCTAACTGTTTTAATCAATTTTTTTGGTTTCAAAACCGACTGATAATTCTGTGTTGCCTTTTTGGTTCTCTATTTCATTATATTTAACATGAAATGTTGATTTTGCTTGCTTAATAACACTTACTTTTACAAATCTAATTAGCAGTTCACTAAAAAGACTTTCAATATCGGATTTAAGTGTATGCACACGAGGTTCCTCCTGCTGAAACATTATACTGTATTTTTCAAAAACTTTTGTAACACGGCAAAGAAACAGTGCATAAGCTTGATTTCACAGTTGAACTGAAGGGGAAAAAAAACCATCTCTTGCTTTTTTTGGTTGAAGGTTTAACGACCACCGTGAGCAACTCAATGGGCTATAAGCAGTCGCCCGTCCCTAATTTAGGGTCACTGGTTCCAGGGATGGGAGAGAGCCAGTGCCGTAAGACAAGCACAACATCCATGCCTCACCGGGATTCCTTTCGGACGAATGATCAGAGGCCATCGCTTAGACCACTGCGCCACCGGGGCTGCTCTTGCTTATTTAACACATTTTTTACAAGATGTTTTTCATGCAGTTCTTGTCACTTTTTAATTACATGTGTTTGAGATTTTTTCCCATCATGTTCGGTGTTAACTGCAGTTTTTTGAAATTTCTTATTAACAAAAGTCAAATTCACATTTTTCTTCTTTAACATTTCATTGGGTTTACAACTTTGCGATTTTGGAATGGAATACGAATCATCAATAAATTGGTATCCTCGGGGAGAAAAAACAGATTACATGTAAATTTTCCCCTACTTCTGTCTGAAAGGAAGGAAAACACACCTTTTTTTTTTTTAACAAAAATCGTATTTTTTAATTATATTATTGTACTGCAGCCTGATTTATCATACTAAATACGATAAAATCATAACAGTTAGCAGATCTGCTCTATGAGTATTTATTGTAAGATTTTTTTATATAACCTAAAACTTTTAAATAAATAATAAAGGCAATAACTAGATGTGAAAGAGAACAAGACTTATTCCATAACAGTCAGCAAGATAAAACCCAATGCCTCAATGCCTCATGTTTTCTTGTTTTTTTTTTTATCCACTTACTTGCTCCAGAAGCCTTAGTGTTCTAAGTACTAAAAATGATTGTGAAGTTAAAACATAACCCAGTGAATGAAGTTAAAAAAAAAAATCAAAATTTTCCATCTCAACATAAAAAGAAATCTTATTCAATAGAAAATCAGTTTACTTATAAAAAGAAATATCTGACACTCTTACAAACATCTAATTATTACCTTTATTCAAATAACCCATAAAAATTAAATCTCCTTTTCAAGAGACCTTTTTGTATTTCAAATATGGTTTTATATACTTAAGCAACAACAAAAAATATCTGCTAGTATGAAAGGAATTTGCACATCAGAAAATCTCCCACATGAAAAAGTGAAGACATCTATTAAAAAACTTGGGATTTTTTTTCAACATACTTTTAATGTTACAATAAGTACAGTTTTCTAGAATTGACAGGAGAAATTTATTGAAAAAATAAACTATAAACAAAATTTTAAACAGTTACCAACACTGTACATGCATATAGTTTTTCTTCCAGTCCCAAAAAGTGCTGTTAGGAACTCACAAAATCAGCTATGCATAGTTATATATACACATTAAGTAAAAAGGCATACACAGTTAATTCCCTAAAGCAATGCATTTTCACAAATGTGTACACACCCACTACTATGAGAACAAAGAATTTATGCAAATTTTAGATGAATACTTTTATTATATGGGCACTATAACGAATAAACCATCTGTTACAGAACTGGCTGCTTCTTTTCAGGACCTGCAGGGGAAAGAGCTGCATTAATTCTCAATATGCTACAGTAATACTTGAGATTCAAAATGCAAAGAAAAGATCAATCATAAAACTAATAAAGTTCTATATAAAGTAATGCTTCTAAGCATAGATGTAGTGACCAAAAACATTTGGGGGAGGGGGCACAAATAAGTGTAAACTGATGTTTTGGGGGGCACTTTCGGAAATAATTTCTCCGAAAATGGTCCTTTTCAATTGCCATAAATTAGGTTTTTTATATGATTAATATATCAAAAACTATGAGGTGTACCAGGCTTGCTTGTTTCACACTAATGATGATGTAAAAAAAAACATGTCTTTCAAAGAACCTCATGCAGTCATCTGATGATGAAAACCATCATCACCTGACTGACTGCTGGAGAGCAGTCATAGCAATACTTACTATTGCGTAGCGTTGTTCCCTTGGTTGTATGTCACACTTTATAACATTTGAAGGGAAACGAGTAGTTATTAATCTACATTTTGAGGTTACTCACCTTTATCCCAAATATCATTTAGGAGGTTTTCATCTCTTACACACATTTCCAACACATAATTTTCAGTACCACTTAGTAGTTCTAATTCTGACTATATATAGCTCTAATTATTCTACTATTCTCTTTTACATGCGATATTTCAAAGTAACTTGTACAAAAAATCTAGTGGATAATGCTTACCTTGGCATTCCTTTCTAGCGACGGGAACATTTCACGCATGTGTTTTCCGGTCTTTGTTGATGTTATTGTCCTAAAATCCGTTGTATGTGATGACTGGCTTTACTTCTCACACTTTTCGCTGGGTATACTCATTGGATCTTTGCCTTAGGATTCAAACATCAATTTTTACCGTTCATTATACTCGAAATTTTCGCCCATACTCTGGGCATCTTCAGGAGCGTGGCAACTTTACCACAGATGTTCATGGTTAACTTCGCGCTAATGGAGTCCGATACTCCTTGTTACCATTCGTCGGAAATACTTTCCTGGATATATTTCGTTATCAAGCCCGGCTGGCGCCATCTACGTTTCGTTAAAAACACTTTTTTTTTTTTTTGATCTTCTTCTCCTATCCTGGTTTTCTTGTCTTTTTTTGCCGGTTTTTCTTTTGTTGTTGTTTTTCTTGTCTTATTAGTTCCTTCCACAGGCCCGATAATGTGCTAGGGTCGTTCTGGTTACATACCCTTGCTTTATTTTTGTAGATTAATATTGCTTCTTCCCTCCTCATTTGCCTTTCCGATTTTTTATTCTTTTTTAGCATTTTAATTTCATCGAACTTTGGGAATGTCCGGTTTTCCATGCAGAATTGCACTAAAGCAGTTTTGCCTTCTTTTTTTTGCCAGTTAGATATGTGTTGTTTAAGCCTTTTTTTTTAATCTGTTTTTCGTACTTCCAATGTACGATATTGGGGGTATGTGTGCAATTGGAATTTCGTAGGTTCCTGATTCTTCTAGCATTTTTTCCTCTGTTTTTTTTTTTTGTTGACAGTCATACTTTTCACGGTGTGCACTGAGCTTCCTAGTTGTAAGTCATATTTAGCACAGTGCCTATTGATTTCTTTACTCACTCCTTCCAGGTATGGGAAAGCTCCAATGTATTTCAATTTTTTATTCCTCATCTTCCTTTGGTTGTGCACTTCTTGGCCTTCTTTACTCTGAGTCATATGCTTTTTACTCTCATGTATCCATTTATTAATTACCTTGCTCGGGTACCCATACTCTTGTGATATTTTCGAGATTAGCTCTTGATTTTATTGTGCAGCGAGTGCATCCAGAACATGCTACCGATCTAAGGTTTAAGCTATTCAGAATCATGCTTAAAGAGTATAACGCTAAGCACAAAAAAAAACAAAAAAAAACTAAGATTAATAAATTAAAGTATGACAGAAAACAACTAGTAAATCTTTGCAAAGACCCCACGATCAAATTCTGCGAAGCGAGACAAAAACAGGGCAAATTGTTATTATGGACACTTTGGAATATAATGATAAAATGCGGACGGCCATCTCAGAGCTACAGTGCGATAGCATCAACAAAGATCCCACCGACAAACAACTTACCTTCCTGGCTAATATAAGGAACCACAGCACGTTACCAACAGAAATAAAAAATGCAAACCCTCCAATGGGAGCAGGGATGCCAAAAATATTCTCAAAAATTAAAACTCTTAAAGAAAACACACCTTTAAGACTGATTATATCGAAAAAAAACTCGCCACTCATCAACCTGGAAAAAAAGATATACAACTATCTATCCCCAATATTCATGAGGAATCAATATACATTAAAGAATAGCTATGAGTTTATAGAAAAAATCAAATTAATTAATCAAGACCTAGAGCAAATAACTATGGCCTCCATGGACGTTAAGGCTTTATACCCAAACACTCCTGTCGAGCTAGCCATCGAATTGATTATGCAACAACTAAGCATCAACAAAGAACTAAACTTGTCACAACTGAAAGAGCTAAAGAATACCTTATATTTCATTAAGAAAAACAACATCTTCCATTTTGAAGGAAATATATTTAAACAAACGCAAGGTGGCCCTATGGGATCCCCATTATCGGCATTATACGCAGAAGTGATTATGGCATACCTCGAAAAAGAAATTATTCAAAATTTACCTGAAAAACCAATACTTTATGCTCGATATGTAGACAACATTATTATAATGTCTAAACTTAACAAAGCCGAGCTACAAGATCTAGCACAGCAGTTTAGCAAAATCTGTAACACCATAGAGCTAACTATTGAGTTTGAAGAGGATAATTGCCTATCCTTCCTGGACATTCAACTAAAGAAAAACAAAAATAGTTTTGAATACTCTGTGTTCAGAAAAGCAACTTACATACCTGTACTGATACCATACTCGTCGCACCATCCAGTGATACATAAAAAAAAAAACAGCATAGTAAACTTGATACGGCGAGCGTACACACACATCTAACAACAGGCTAAAAAATCAAGAGCTAGAGTTTATCTCAAAAATATCACAAGAGTATGGGTACCCGAGCAAGCTAATTAATAAATGGATACACGAGAATAAAAAGCATATGGCTCAGAGTAAAGAAGGCCAAGAAGTGCACAACCAAAGGAAGATGAGGAATAAAAAATTGAAATACATTGGAGCTTTCCCATACCTGGAAGGAGTGAGTAAAGAAATCAATAGGCACTGTGCTAAACACAGGGATCATAGCATACTTCTGGAAAATTTTAGGTAAGAATTTTAGGAATTTTAGGAATTTTAGAAAAATTTTAGGAAAATTTTAGGAGTGTATTTCAATAAAAACTAGATGTATATTTGTATACATCTAGTAAAACAACTTTGTATGCATTGTAAAGAGTTTGCTTCACACCCTTCAACCATATATACTGATAGACTGCGCATGACATCAAAATTTCTGGCTCCAACATAAAATCACATGACAACAGTCAAAAAGATGGGTTACACCTGCTGTGCTTATGGTTGCTCTGACCGATATAGTAAAGAAAGTTCTATGATTTTTCATGGGTAAGAAACGAATTAAATACCTAAGTCAATAAAGTTCAATTACTTAACCAGAAACTTGCAGCTATTGATATAAAAATATAGTAACTTAAGAAAAAAAAATGGAATGCATGTTCCAAATTCTTCGCAAATGTTCATCACATTATAAATCACAAAATGTAAACAACACGATCATGCATGTATATAGCTCATAAGTAAACTTACCTGAAGAGTTTTCATTATATATGAGGTGCATTCACATAATACACCGAAAACACTGAAGTTCTGCAGCGTAAATTAGTAATCATAACAGCATTTTTACACGAAATTTGGAGTCTGATGATGACGTGCCCAATGTTTGAGCCATGGCGGCTTTGATGCAGCTATTGCCAATGCGCAGTCCATTAGTATATATGGTCAAAGTTCACACCCAAATTTTTTGCATAACGTCTAATGTCTAAAGTTTAAGTATGATTTACTTCTAATGTTCAGTTCTTATCTTTTCACGTGTTATTATCATATTCAAGTATATTTACCACATTCAAGTTTCACTTTGAACATTAATATGCTGTTGAACCAGAAGCAATTCACAATTTTCACAGTAAAGTTTTCAGGTTTCACATTAAACTATAATATCCTAAAAAGGTAATTGAAAACCAAGAACTATGTACAATTGTTCACTGAATTACTTTTTTCATATTATTGTTTTAACCTTTTCCTGATTAGCCTATCTTTTTCTGCTTCCACCACAACTAATTTACTTTCAGTTTTCTTTATTTCAGCTGAAACTTGTATGATCAAGTTAGAGGCAACTGCTATTTCAACAGTATTTTGTTTTTCTACAGCTTTTCTCATTCTTTCTGTTCCCTCTTGAATTACTGCTAGGGAGGCTTCTTTATCTTTTTTAAGCCTATTTATTTCTGCATCATTTTCTTTTATTTTGTCATCAAACTCAGCTTTTCTTTTTTCTCTAGCTGCTTTTCCTTATTTTCCCTCTCTTTCTTCGAAAATAAAAGCATAACAAACAGCGCGAAAACTAGCTCATAAATAGAATATTTGAAACACTCTCAATGTATGCACTCTCAATTATTAGGGATGGTAGAGGGGAAGGGAATAGAACTATCCAAAATTAGCATGTTTTCGGCGCTAGGCGCTTAAGCACGGCTGAATTCCTTCAGATACCCCCAATGTTCAAATGATTGAAATGTGCTGATGTTCATGGAATGAAATGGTTGATCAGCTATGATGACCGCATAAAAGTTCGGGGGGGGGGGCTTTATTTTTTTTATTTTTTAGTTTATGCAACATTTTACATCACTCCAGTATTTATCTTGTCATCATCAACAATCGCAATGCAACTACCGCTTACGATCGCGGATATCAGCAACCGAAAATCTGCCATATCTCTAAGTGATATAACACACAGTATCCTATTACAGTGTATTGTAATTGAAAAAAAAAAAGGATGTGGAAAAAAAAAACTTTCAGAAATTAAGATCATCAAGTCATGCGTTTCAAAAATCCGTTTTTCCTTTATAACGTTTGAAAACATGTTTTTGCTTTTTTACCTGTAGTGTAAATAAAAAAACTATGTTGATTTTTTTTTATGGAATCAGACGCCCGTATGTCTGATTGTCTTCATCTGAGTTCACACTTTAGCTACTGTGTACAAGTAGACCTATTTTTTCAGCTCAAAAATATGTAGTTTTGTATATATTCACAGTATAAGTCATTCCTTATTCCCACAGAACTGAATTCAGCATATGCAAAATGAAGATCATCAAGACCCGCCCAACACTATGTTTCTGATTGTCTGCTGTTTATATTCAAGAAATGCAAACATGGATCAATGGTGAATGCAGCAACTATGATTTTTATTTATTACCAAGAAAAAAAAAAAAAAAAAAAAAAAGCCGTGAAAGCTGTAAAGCTGAAACGGATATTTCTCTCGAAACCCCCCCCCCCATGCACAAAAACATTCCAATTAAGATCAAACAGCAGGAGGACGCGTCCACACAACACAACCTTTGGAATTACCTGATGGAATGGCTTCTTTTCATTTGGCACATCGCCATAAATCACCACCTGCAGCTCACTGAACTGTCAAGTTGCACCCTTCCTCCTTCACTTTAACTATAATAGAAACTGTAAAAAAAAAAAATGCTCCCCAATTTTCGACAAAATTAAATTACCAAATTTACGTCATGATGTTGCAATTTACTAAAATACGTTTGTTTATCTGCTGAATATTGCTTAAATCCATTGAAAACTTTTTAATTATAGATGATTTTTTTATTAAAACAGTAACTCAGACGTCTGAATAAAAACGTGTTTGTAATTCAAATAGAGTCCATATCATCACAGAAAAAAAATTTAAAGATCACTCTGTTTAAATAAACCATGGCATCTAAAAAAAATAATTCACTTGCTTTTCTTGTAATTTATAATTACTGTTTCTTTTTTTCAATCCGATTATGCAACGTTTTTTTTTTTTTTTTTTTTTTTTTTTTTATCTGCTAAAGTTCCTAACGGAATTTGGCGAAATTTGCACTAGAACTTTATTGTGATGTATCTTAACTACTGTAAAAATTTTACTGTGTTATTTTCAAAATTCAGAAAAATGGATTTCTGAAAATATTCTCCTAGTCCTTTTGTGCTGTGGAAGTGATAAACAGGTGTTTGCTTTCTTCCCAACCAAGGGCTTCAGATCAGCGCTCCCAGCTGTCAATCAACCGTTGCTATGGTAACACCCTTTCTGCTGGAGGCTCACTCTGTCCAAAGAGGCACACATACTTGTCCATAATAAAAATTACCAATGCTAACTTTTAAAGTTTTAAACCGATTCAACTGGAATTTTGGAAGTGAGCTTCTGTAATCCAATTACAGTGAATGTAAAAATTTCAGCCACTTTCGTGAAAAATTCACAAAGATAGTTTTCTTATTTTTTATCATAAGTAGTGGAAGTCTCTTGAGGGGAGGGAGGGTGGCATGCACATAAACAAGAAGATGATGAATGTGTTGTTCAGGCATACTCCTCACTGGTGGATGCCAGCTGACTTGGTACATACGCGACCCCCTGCAAATGCTAAATGCCTCTTCTTTCCCCTTCTGTTCTCAATTGTCGGACGGACATCAAGCTCCCCTTCGACCTACTAGTAATCATCCAATTTTATTGCACTGGAAGTAGTGCCTTTTTTTTTTCTTTTTTTTCCCCCAGCCAAATTAGGATTTGGTGCACATCGGAAACCGCTGCCGGTGGTTTCTTTGAGAACAGAGAAAAGGAACTTTAAAAACTGAAGGGGTAACAGTAACACGATTTCCTAAAAGGGCATAAAAGCACTAATTTCAAATTTCAAGGCTTTTCAAGACGGCATTAAAAAAACACCGTTTTTCCAGGATATTCCAGGCCTTGAAAACGTAATCATGATTTTCCAGGACTTTCCAGGTTTTCAAGCACGCGTGCGCACCCTGCGTAATGGTAAATTTATTGGCGTTAATAACGGTTGTGTTTTTAATAAATAAGCTTACGAAAATTTTAGGATGAATAGCAAATTTTAGGTCTAATTTTAGGAATTTAAGGAGGGTCACAAAATATTAGGAATTTTAGGAATTTTAGGAGGAATGCGATCCCTGTAAACATGACTTACAACTAGGAAGCTTAGTGCACACCATGAAAAGTATGACTGTCAACAAAAAAACAGAGGAAAAAATGCTAGAAGAATCAGGAACCTACGAAATTCCAATTGCACACATACCCCCAATATCGTACATTGGAAGTACGAAAAACAGATTAAAAAAAAGGCTTAAACAACACATATCTAACTGGCAAAAAAAAAGAAGGCAAAACTGCTTTAGTGCAATTCTGCATGGAAAACCGGACATTCCCAAAGTTTGATGAAATTAAAATGCTAAAAAAGAATAAAAAATCGGAAAGGCAAATGAGGAGGGAAGAAGCAATATTAATCTACAAAAATAAAGCAAGGGTATGTAACCAGAAGGACCCTAGCACATTATCGGGCCTGTGGAAAGAACTAATAAGGCAAGAAAAACAACAACAAAAGAAAAACCGGCAAAAAAAGACAAGAAAACCAGGATAGGAGAAGAAAATTAAAAAAAAAAAGTGTTTTTAACGAAACGTAGATGGCGCCAGCCGGGCTTGATAACGAAATATATCCAGGAAAGTATTTCCGACGAATGGTAACAAGGAGTATCGGACTCCATTAGCGCGAAGTTAACCACGAACATCGGTGGTAAAGTCGCCACGCTCCTGAAGATGCCCAAAGTATGGGCGAAAATTTCGAGTATAATGAATGGTAAAAATTGATGTTTGAATCCTAAGGCAAAGATCCAATGATTATACCCAGCGAAAAGTGTGAGAAGTAAAGCCAGTCATCGCATACAAAGGATTTTAGGACAATAACATCAACAAAGACCGGAAAACACGTGCGTGAAATGTTCCCGTCGCTAGAAAGGAATGCCAAGGTAAGCATTATCCACTAGATTTTTGTACAAGTTAATTTTCAGTAGTCGCATTGTGGTTCAAGACCCAAAAAACGCACATCACACTCACGCAAAACTTTGTTTTTTTTCCCCCAGTAACTAAATGCTGATTCAAAATAATCAACTACAATGACACATAAATCAACTCCGTAAAAAACCCCTATCTAATTAAAACCTCAACAAAAAAAAAAAAAAAAAAAAAAACTTATATTACACATTTCCTAAAACATCAAAGTTAAAACTGCAACCCAGTTGTAAAAACTGCACACCAGTAATTAATTGAAACAAACCAAAATTGACACAACCACTGACCTCTCCCCACTCAGCAATAATCATACTATCCTAGCACTTTCAGGCTCTGCCCAGGCCATTTTCAAGGAGTGGACGCAACAGATGAACCTCAGTCGCTGCCCTCAAACGTAGCGAATGTTCTAGGTCTTGCTCGGCATCATCTCATCATCATTATTATTCACCACTCAGTGCAGTGGCGCCATCTATTAGCTGACCCATTAGTCTTTTTCTCTTCGTACTTGTAAATATCCGTTCAACAGCCAGCTGCATTTGATTCTTGAAAATTAATCTTATATTCAATCATATTTTTTTTTTTTTAATATATTATGAACCACGACGTGACTACTGAAAATTATGTGTTGGAAATGTGTGTAAGAGATGAAAACCTCCTAAAGGATATTTGGGATAAAGGTTAGCAACCTCAAAATGTAGATTGTCTAAATAGCACATTAATAATTCAGCAGCTATGCGACTTTTTTGACATTTGCAATGCTGTATGAATATATGAGTACTTATTATTTTTTCCAAATTTTAAGTTGAGGGGGTAACGGGTTACTATTGTGTAGTGTTGTTGTTCCCTTGGCTGTATATCACACTTTATAACATTTAAAGGGAAACAAGAAGTAGTTATTTTTTTCAAATTTTAAGTTGAGGGGGTAGCAGATTACTATAACATTTAAAAGGCAAACGAGTAGTTATTATTGTTTCCAAATTTTAAGTTGAGAGGACATGCGCCCCCCACTATGCCTATGCTTCTAAGATACCAGAAGGAATGCATAGCACAAAATATATATCGCACTTATGCACAGCATTTTCTTCAATGGAGATATATTCTATTTATCATAATCATCATACTGCACCAGCATTGTATGTGCTCAGGAACATTATTAGCACAGACCATTTAAAAATAAACAGGCAATGCATATTAATTCTGGTGGCAATAGACTTTTGCCATCTGTTTCTGTGCATTGCAAGACTTTCTGCTTCCAATAAATTCCTTCCTTGATCACCAACAGCTGATTCTATATCTTAAATCCCTCTTCACTTGTCTACAGCTTGTTATGGATTCTGATATCACATAATATAACATTTGTGTCTAGGCATCTCTCAAGTAACAAAATAAACCACCCCAATATGTTTTCATTAACTTTTTTTTTCTAGTGAAGAAGAACCCACCTCAGTTCTAATGTATGCATTACTAATTCAATCCTGTTACTGAATCCATCTGTTTTTACCTGTTATTCCTTCACCACCTACATATCAGCACTTTCCAACATCTTATAAAGCTATTGGCTTACAACAGTCCTCACTTTTATAAAAGAGGACGAGTGAAAATACTGCATAGTGTACAGGTTTTTTCTTATTTGGTCAACCTCCCAACCTTTTTCTTACCAAAAATATTTTTATGCACCTGATAATGAGGAGACTTTCCCCTGTTTTTCACCTGCTGTCAAATTCCCCATCAAGCCTTCCCACCTCATTTGTAACTGTCACCCAAATAATTAAAATCTCTCACCCATTCTAGCTTATTTTCCTGTGCATATCATTTATAGTTTTTGTGGTATAACTTGGAACCAATTATTCATCCTACACTTTTCACAGGTCCTGCTCATGTTATTAATGCTCTACCATCAGTGGCAAGGTGCCCCCATGGGTTCCATAAGCCACAGGATCTAAGTAAGCATCATGTATATTTTGATTGCTTTTTTCCTGTTTCACACCAAATGGAATGAACATCAACATGCTTTGGGGAGTTTCCTGATGCTACTAGAAACCAACCTTTTCCCTATGTAAACATACTCAGCTATAAGCCTATAACTTAAGATGCTCTCTCTCTAGCATAGGTCACACAGGCTCATCTACCAGTGCGTTCTTATTTATGCCCATAACATTATTTTATGTCACTCTGTTACATTAAAACTAAAAAGGACTTTTAAAACAATTCAATCACTTTAAAGTATTGTTAATTGCCTAACACACACTGCAGAAAACCTCCAGTATGATGGAGTTTTGTTTTTTTCTTTCCTTCTGGTTAAAGGGGAATCCAAAGTCTAAACATTTCTTAAGGGGCAGGATGTGCAATGCTGCAAATATAAGAACTCGCAGTGTCCATTCGATAAGCACCGTATTTAGCACTACACGTAATTGTTGTATTTTAGAATGTATTTTACTTGTGCCTTTCCCTTTACCTGGTGAAGTATTAAATAAAACCGCTTTAATAGCACAACACTTTCTTTTGTAGTGGAAACATTTGTAATGGAAACATCCTGTTACAAAAGTTTTCAAAATATTAATAACCCTAAATAAAAAGTACAAGAAAAAGCATTGTATATTTCAAATAAGATAACTTCACTCTTTTCATACAGGTAAAAAGAACATTATTTAAAGCATTTAAATTTTAACTTAATAAAACAGTACAATTTTTGATCAAAAGAAACTGAAATGAAAAATTTTGGAAGTATATGTTCTCACGCAAAAAATTGAAGCTAGGCACTACTGTTTACTGTATATTGACTACACTTTTACAAAATTAATAGACAAAAACATATAGCAAAATGTTAATTCCAGAAACTGCTACTTCAAATATTAGGTATACAAATAAGTTTTAAAGTGTTTTAAGACAACACAAACATGTAATTTGAGAGAAAACAACAACACCTTTACAAATTAAAATATGCGCCGTCATTATCTATCGCCTTCTGCCATCGGTCGGGCAGCTGACTGATTCCAGTCATGAAGAATACTTTCGTCGTGTGACACGAAGAAGTTGTCAACCCATTTTTGCACTTTGTCATATGTCCGGAACCATACAGCAGACAAACCATGCTGCATCGATTGGAACAAATGATAGTCTGAAGGGGCTATGTCGGGACTGTACGCTGAGTGCTCCAAAACTTCCCAACCAAGAATCAACAATGTTTCCTTGATCGATTTCGCGACATGCAGTAATTTCATGGGCCACAATCCTTTGCCTGTGAATGGATGTTTCAGACAAATTTCCTGGTTCAATCGCTGCAATGGTTGCTTCTAGCAATCAGCACTAACAGTTTGACCCTGTTCCAAGAGTTTTCAGCAGGTTTCCTGATAACCTTGAAAGGACGGATGACTGGTAAGGAGTATGAAACCATTTTGGCCAACAAAGTTCATCCAATGGCTCAGGCATTGTTTCCTGCAGGGGACGCCATTTATCAAGATGATAACATCCTAATTCACAGAGCTCTATCAAGATGATAACACCCTAATTCAATGTCCGATCGTGGTTTGAGGAACATGAGGATGAACTTTCTCACCTTCCTTGGCCTCCCCAATCGCCAGACTTAAACATTATCAAGCCACTGTGTGTTGGAAAACAGAGTAAGATCCTGTTATTCTCCTCTGCATTTCTTGAAGACCTGGAGCAGTTTCTGCATGAAGATGGTGTAACATCCCACTAACCACCATCCAGGATTCGTATGCTTCCAGGCGGTTTTGAATGCCAAAGATGGTCCCACACCCTACTAGGTACGTAAAACCTTTTTTCCCTAGGTGTTCACATTATTCTGTCCAACCCTGTATCTAGATAAAAACAAAAGCAGTGACTCAACTGAACTTTTTTGCCTTATCTCAAACCACTGACCACTGCAAGACACTTTACCATAATCTGACTTCAACAAGTTTGTGCTTATTCAGTAGTCTTGATTCTGATTAGGCAAATTAAATTAATCACAGTCTGTATACCAAGAGCCTTACAACAATCCTGATTAAAGGAAGTACTGGCAAGTGGTTTGAAATAAACTCTGAATAAGGCAGAGATGTTAACAATCCAATCTCTGTTTGTGAATTATATGGATAAATGACCTAAAATATAGTTAGCTTGAGAAGCTGAAGTAAAGAAAGTGGCTCTTATAATAGCAGTTTGCTGTATGCTGATGACTTACAGCTAATTTCTAAAAGTGTAAACATGCTACAGCATAACCTCAGTCAGCTGAGTATGATACATGAAAAATCTGGGATGAGCATAAATGTTGGGAAGCCTAAATGAAGAGATCTAAGAAGGACTCCGAAAATTATTAACAGTGTGTAAATGGAGGGGAAAACACTAGAACAGGTAACTGGTTTTAGTCAGTTGGGTGTGATTACTGATTACACCAGAAAGCTAGATAAAGCATCAGATAAAAATAACCATAGTAGCGAAAGCCTTGTATCAGCTTCACACACATATTTTCACTAAGAAACGTGTTGACATGAACTAAATTTGCTGTACCCAACATATCATTAGGCCTACCCTCCTACATGGCAGTGAGAGTTGAGTGTCAAGTAATAGGCTCCCTAGATTAGAGACTGGAGATGAGTGGTAAGATGAACATCTTTTGAAAATCAGTTGATTGAATGACAAATCAAAATTACAAATGCAGACATCAGAATTGCTCTAGGTGATTCTTCAGGAGACCAAAAAGTTAATGAGAACATAATTATGTTTACAATGAAGGAAAAAATATTCCTCGTAAATATGTGGGAAATTTTCTAGACTATACACAGTAATCAGATAATGACTACTGATTATTCTCAGCAATCAGATAATGACTACTGATTATTCTCAGCAATCAGATAATAAACACTGAATCTTTTTGTACTGTTTACTGATAATCATGTAACATTCTCAGAAAAATTGAAAATTTCATCATCCTGGAGTGAGTCCTTTTTGAGTATGATATCTGTTACATTACCCAGGACAGTGAAGTTCAAGCAATGGAAACCAAGCAACCTTAGCTTAGGAATCTGAACCTACTTCAGATTTGAGATAGTCAGAGCAATCTTGCTTTATCATAACATCATTTTGACCCTTTCCTTTTCCAATGTGGAAATGGATATAGGTCTGAAATTAACAATACCACAGATATTTACAATAAAGGAAGAAATATTTTCCTCATAAATACATGGGAAATTCACAGCAATCATATTACAAATTACTTGTACTGCTTACTGAACATCCATGTCATGATGTTACATGGATAATAGGCCATTTCTAAGGATCAGTCATTTTGGATGATCATCTGCCATTTCTGATGTTACGTGGATGATCAGTAAGTACTACAAGGAAATTCAGCATTCATAATCTGATAATTGTGAATAATCAGTATTCCTTAACTGATTGCTATGGATATTCTACATAATGATGTGGTTTGATCAAGTCATGTCCCATGGGATATGGAATATAATATACACAGTTATAAAAGCTTGTGGTACCAGGCCACACAAATAGCAAAATGCAGAATACGTTGGATTGAAAGTATGAAATCAGCCACAAGTGATCCAGAAAGCCATACGGTCTAGGCAGAAAATATTGCAATGGAATGAAGAGACGGGCAAATTTAGTAGAAACAAGAATCATTTTTTTAAGTGGTCTGTACCAAAAACATGCTTGAATACACTACCTGTATGCAGGCATGAGATAATAATGATTAATAAAAATCTTAAAATTCATACCTGCTGCATGCATAGTTAATTATTAACAAAAATAATACATTTCAGAGTTTTCCTAATTCCCAGTAACTGTACTTTAGTATCCTGGTCTGATGTTTGCTTTCTTTTTGAAAACCAAAATCATACAAATATCTCCTCACACATAAAAGTGAGAGGGAAATTTTATTACCCCAAACATACGCATTTTTACTAACATCTTTCTTTCCTCCAACCAAAATAAAAATTATTACTTAATTTAAGTAACCAAAGGATACAGAAACAAAATGCACATAAGGCAAGTACAAAGAAGAAACATACATTTAAAATATATTTATTACACACATGGAACAACATGATAATATCTGCACGAAAGAAACTGAAATATTCTAAACATTTGTAAAGAACTTGCAAAACATTATTCCTCACTAAGTAGGTAGGAACTGTGCACCAATTATACTCAAAATACACTATCTACCAACAAGTAATTGGACACCTGTGATAGCAAAGGAAAACAAAGTTTATTCACCTTCAATAGTTGGTGGAGCCTTCACGAGTGGCGATTACAGCTGCGACCCTCCGGGGCATACTCTCAACCAGGCGTTGTACGACGGCTAGCGGTATTTTCTTTCACTCAGCTTGGAGAAGAAAGGCAGGTCAGTTCCTTCACCGATTTCGGACGGTGGGGACACCCCTTAAGTTGACGCTCCAACTCGTCCCAGAGGTGCTCTATAGGGTTAAGGTCTGGGCTCTGAGCATGCCAGTCCATTCGATTAACCCCATTGTCATCATACCAAGCCATGGTGGACCTCGCAACATGACAGGTGGCATTGTCATCCTGAAAGTAACATGGGTCCACCCCGTAAAACTGCCACAACGTAGGAAGCGCATGGTCATCCAAAATGGTGCAGTAGGTCTCGGCGTTTAGTCTACCAGGAATTGCGACCAAGGGTCCCGTGCCATACCCACAGAAACACCACCCCCATAGCATAATTCCACCGCCGCCGAACTTCACAGTTGGCACAATACATTTCGGCAGGAGGCCTTCTCCAGCCAGAAGCCAAACCCAGCCATCCGAACGGTAGAGGGTGAACCTTGATTCGTCGCTCCAGAGAACCTGTTTCCACTGTTCAACGGTCCACTGTCGACGTTCTTTGCACTATGTTAGCAGAGCAGCGCTATTGGACTTGGTGATCAAAGGCTTGTGGGTGGCAGCACGTCCATGATAACCGAGCAGATGGGCTTCCTTACGGATGGTATTCATCGAAAGAACACTCCCGGATGCCTGTTGAAACTCCTCGTGGATGTGGCCCATCGATTTGGTGCGGTTCTTCTGAATTTCTCTGGCCAGCACTAGTCGGTCTCTAACTCCCAGTTTTGTAGGTCTGCCAAGTCGGGGCACATTCCGACAGTCACCTCTCATCTTCCACTTGCCAATCACGTAGGCCACTGTCGATTTTGGGTACTTCAACTCGCTGGATATGTCACGTATGAATCGGCCATTTCTGTGATACCCGACGATTACACCTTTCTCGAAATCAGAGAGCTCCGAACTTCGTGGCATCTTGCGTGCGACTGGTTGCGTTGTTGTTTCCCACACGATATTTAACGGTGGCGGCCGTGACGTGCATCAGGACCGCAGATATCGTCGATTGCAGGGGTGTCCAATTACTTGTTGGTAGATAGTGTAGTATAACTATGGTGAATAAATTTGAAAGACGTGGAGATAATGCAAATAGACGATGACATCGCTCAGTCCACGTTATTATATAAACACTCTGCTAGTTACCGAAAGTTCTGGAGTTCGATCCCTGCGGTGTCTGATGAACAATTTTTCAGTTGCTGTGTGCTGTTAATATAATAACGTGGACTGAGCGATGTCATTGTCTATTTGCATTATCTCCACGTCTTTCAAATTTATTCACCATTTCTATTGCCCTTTGGATTTATCAGCTGTAATTTAGTAGCTTGCAGTGCTGAATGCCACCAGGTGGAGACATCAGTTGCTGAGCCCTTCAGGTTGGGTTTGTGTAGTCAGATGCTGACTGATAAACCATGCATAGCGATGTGAATTGTTGGCACTGTGGCGTAAAGTGAACGCACTCGCCTAGTTATCGAGAGTTCTGGGTTTCGATCCCAGCGGTGTTGGATGACCAATTTTTCAGTTGCTGTGCGTTGTTTATATAATAATGTGTACTGTGCGATGTAATCATCTATTTGTATAGTATAACTGTACTATTGATCCAAAATTTCTTGGCATAGAATAGAAATAAAACTTTCCAAGCTTTCACACATCAACCAGATGGCTTTTTCAAGGAAGGCAGACAGCTAACTGAATAATAGAATGTTTCAACACTTTGAACACGGTGATTTGACTAGACAATAAATGATTAGGAGCAAACGTGATATTTTGAAGAAACGAGGTCACGTTGGTTGGGTACGCGGTACAATGGTAGAGAACTCAGCATTATTTGAAGAATTGATTCCAAATACGGGGCAACTCTAAAGAAATGCTATCATTGCAAGCCTTGCAGCTGGTCAAGATTTCCAAGGTTTCGCGAATGGCGGTAGATTTGGGTGTGGAGTATGAAGCTAATTTCTTTACATCACTCCATATATAGGATCGGCGGACTTGAACTTGACTTCTCTTGATAGGGCAGTGGTTATTTTTCAGTCTTTTGTATCCTTTTTATGTTCGCTGAATATAATTCCAAACAAAAATTTGATCATTTTGATGTAGTATCGCCTGGAGTCGTCCGGATATTGTAGTGGGATGGCATAAACACCTGCCTCATTGAGAAGAGGGGGCTTGTCAATGTTTCTCTTGAGCATCGTATATAAAGATGCCGGAGACCATATATGCCAACACTAAAGTTCATCCTCCTGAAAGTGTTTTTGAGTTGATAGGAAACATTTGGTATGTAGGGAATAGAGCCCAGGTAGCAATGTTGCAGCATAGAAATATTAGCACGGCTGGTTTTGGCTTCCTCGATAGTTATAAGTTTGGTTCGACATATATCCTGCCTCAGTGGCCAATTTGATGATGTTTTTTTAGTTCGGATTGTCTAGAACAGACATCGGACAAGATAGCGAAGGCTCTTCTAATTCGAGAACGGAAGAAGGCAGTCTTGTAATCAACAGGGCAGAATGAACTTCGGAGCATCAGGTTGAGAACAGAGGTGGGTTTATAATAGACATCCGTATGAAGGCAGCTGTCATGTGATTTGCTCACTGAGACATCGAGATAAGGTAAGGTACCATTGTGTTCAAGCTCCATGGTGAAATGGATCATAGGGAGTATATAATTTATTTTGTCGAGGAAAAATGGGACAGTCTCCTTTCCATGTGGCCACATGAAAAATATGTTGCCGGCATATCGTAGCCAGGTGGTAGGCCTTGGGGTGATGTTGGTGAATATATGTTGCTCAATGGGGTGAAGTATTGTTTCCGCAAGGATGGCTGAAAGTGAAGATCCCACCGGAGCGCCATTTATAGTTTAAGGGGCTACAATTTAAAAGCTACTGGATATGACACAGGCTCAATCTCTTATCACAAGATCCTGTAATATCTTGCAACCAATTTTACACTTTAATTTTTTTCTACTAATTCTGTTTTTTTCTTTACTTGGACAGCCTCACTCCATTTCCCCATGGAGACACTGCTACCAAAACCTAACCTGACTATAAATTTAAAGTTAAAGGTGATCATGAACAGATCATGCAGCTTCAACTACAAGCACTTCATCAGTGCTTCACTTCTGGTGAGTATGCATACTTCAGGACAAAGATGCAAATTCTGTGATTTGTAACACTAATGTAGTATCACATTCCACTTCACTGAAAGCATTTACTCTACTGTGGTTACATTTTAAACCAGAAGTAGTAAAACATAGTGTTGCAAAAGCAGGGTAATAATGAAAATTGAAATTTCTAGGTTGAGTTACAGGTGACACACATCTAAAATTATTTTTGGAAGCAGCTGTAACACCTTTCAAATGGATTGATCTAGAAACATTCAAGTTCATATTTAAAACTTACTGGCTGAACAGTCTTTATGAAGGAATACCCTGAATGAGTTGAGGGCTGATATACAAGAATGGTCCACGGCTGACTCAACAGTAAATTGAGTTTCTGACTTTGAAAAGGTTTGTCAAGCCATGTTTGATTTATGAAGGTTTCACATTTACATGTAGAGGGAGTTCTAATTTTAAATTACAGCACAATCTAAATTTTAATATCTACTATGAAGGATTGAACAATTTGTTAATTTTTACAATACCAATCATTGGGATTAGGTTTTAAACAGATCTGGTCATTTTTTAGTGCAAAAGGGCCTACAACGGGCAGTCATCTATGCAATGAAAATTCTTTCTGAAGTGAGATAAGAACCAGCATCTTGTAACTTCTGTGTAAAGTATGTACGTTTCTTAGAAACTGAAGTTGTTAAGTTGTTTGGAACATGACTGCATGCAATTACACCACTAAAACAACCCACTATCTTAGGTAAAGTAGGATGGCAACAAGTACTTAAACAGAGATCAGACATAGTCAAAGAAATATTAATGTGGCTTCAATTTCTGATTCAGGACAATAGAATTTTGAAATTTCCTGAGAAGTTCTGTACATGGGTAACACTTGCTGTCAGCATTCCTTGTAAACTATATTTTGGAGAAATTGCATATTAATTAGCATGCGTGCCCACATATAAGCCGAAAGTTTTTGGAAGATCTTCATTCCTCACACTATCAGACAGTGTCTTGCCACAAACCCCCATAAGTAACTCATTTCTCCAGCACACAAACGACTTCTACGTTTCTTCTCTAGTACCCAGGTTTCATTACCATACATCAGAGTAGGAACAATTACACATTCATACACAGCCATGCAGGACTCTCTAGAGAACCCATCATTCCTGTGAAAACTTTCCAGAGCAGCTATGACTTTTAATGAAGAATTCACTCTCCCACTAATTTCACCATCCAATTTGTTCTCTCTGTCAAATATGCTTCCTAAATACACAAACTCACTCACCTGATCAATCACAGTGCCATTTATACTTACATTACATTCGGTGCTACCAGTTCCTCTCTCAAATACCGTACTTCGGTTTTTCCCTTATTTATACTCAGTTTGAATTTCATGCAAATTTCGTACATCTGGGACAACATACTCTGCAACTCACTTTTGCTCTCTGCCAACAGGACAGTGTCATCAGCATACAGCAATCTGCACACACGAATATCACCAAGACATAAACCACTATTATCTATTTTGGCATCACACATGCACGCATCCATAAATATATTAAACAGCCATGGTGACATTACACAACCTTGTCTGACTCCTGCACCAATAGAAAACAAGTTTGATAAAACACCATTCACTTGTGCACAAGCTCTACTACCAGCATACATGGCTTTCACACTATTAAGTAGATTCCCAGTAACACCATATTCATTCAATACCTTCCACAAAGTGTCCTATTTATTGCAAAGTAAAAAAAAATACATTCGCTATTGAATGAAAAATATATGTGGTACGTTACTCATTGTATTTACAACAGTCAATGTACAGCAGGAAATTACTGTTACACACGTTTTTATTACATACGTAGTGGTTGTTGGACGAGGACGCGTTTAGGATTACGCTATTGTTGTATTTGTTAAAAAATTCGGACTTACCCCATACGACCTTGAAAGCTCAGTATTTTTTGGGTAGGATATGAATTGCGTTTGAATCGCTGTTCTGCCTTCACTATTTAAGTCTTCTTTTAAAAAATCTTGAAGTAAACGAAATTATGTACAATAAAAGCATTTAGGTTTGGAACGTATTTGACTGCCGGAAATACAATATATGTTAACAATACTCAAAGTCTTGTTAAAAGGAATGAAATTTACAATGAAAGGTACTTAAAATCAATGAAAGATAAAACCAAATCAAAACCTGAATCCTAAAAGAAACCATAAAAACGAAATCCTCCTCCAACATCACCACCACAATCCAAACATGTTTCGACATTAGTCTATGTCTTCTTCAATGGAGTACTTTGGCGTTCAAAATATTTGATCTTTACAGCTCAAAAGGATCGTGCAGATTCACTATCCGCCATGGCTCATGTCATGTGCTTCATAGTCGCAGTATCTTATTTGTTCCATTATTCCAGCGTCAACTTGTAACGCCATCTGTTGTAGTCCTTATTTCCAAATTGTTTCTATAGATTATTTACGTTTCTTTAGTCTTTCTCTTTTTATTTTTAAATATCTTCGTTTTTTCTTTTTCAAGTAGATGTTTCCATGCATATGGTATTTCTGTTGGTGTATTATTGTTACAGCATTTTGTTTTAAAATTTTTCAATAGCTAAAGCCTAAGCATTTAGAATCTGCTTATGTGTTTTATGTGATGTAATGATTTTAGCATTTTCCCAATTTGGCTGTACATCATTGTCTAAGCAGTATTGTATAAATGATGTTGTGCTGTCTTTCGTGTTCTAGTTATGCATGTGCTCCTGTAATCTTGTACGAAAATGTCTTTTGGTACTTCTGATATATATGCGATCATGATTGTTGTTGGCTGCAATTGTAGGTATCTTATACAGGGTGCCCAGTAAAGTCCTTTCTCAGCCTCATAACTTTCGAACAACGACAGCTATAGCCATAAAACGGTGTCTAGGTATAGTAAAGTGACTATGCGCTATTCGATGAGACCGCTTATAGCGCCTCCTAGATACAAAGTCAGGAGTTAGTGTGCCGATCTCGAAAACTATACGAGATATGGGAAAATAGTCAATTACAAAGTTGTAGAGCAGCATCGATGTAGTACAAAAAGGCACCTTGCGCACATGAATGCTAAGAATAGAACGTGTACAACGCTCGTTTGTTTGTTCGCGATGTCGAACACTGTTACGTCATGAAACGTGTCAGAAAGGAGATAATATTGCCTTCCACGAAGCACTAGCCCGACTCATGGTCCAGTGGTAGCGCGTGCTCTTCGCATGCGATAGGACCTTGGTTCGATCCTGGTTGGGTCCATGCTATAGTCACTGTCTGTAAGAAACGAGTGGACTCTGTGGCGATCGTGACAATTCGTCTTGCATCGACTAACTCAACACATGATTGGTATGCGAGTCGCATGCGATTTCTGTGATATGTAAATAAGTGTGGAACGTAGTACCTTTTCGGCAGGTACAAAAGAGAGTTCCCAAGGTGTATGTCAAATCTCGCGGTCATGGGAAAATATTCCAATAATGAGTATTGCGAGATGTAGATTTCATCAACATAGCATCTACGAGTACAACTCCATGGAAGTCATTAATAAAATAAAAAAGTTAAATTGTACAACTTTCACCATGTACAGTATGGATATCATAGCTTTATATCCCAATACACCTACTAATGAAGCAATTAAACTAATAAATAACAGACTACAGACTGCTGAGATAGATGATCAAGAACGATCCAGTATTATATCTACATTAGAATTTGTTACCAGTAACAACTATTTCACTTTCAATAAAAGCATATATACACTGGCGGAAAGTGAAAAAAGAACACCAAGAAGGAGACGTCTGATACCAACGAAATTTATACAGCATAATAACGGAATACAGAGGATAACGTGATCAAAACATTATGGCAAAATACAGCTGTATTTGCTGGTAAACTGAAAAATAACATTTCCATGTAACATGGTTAGTACAAGGTTGAACTGCATCACACTGTGCAATTCTGGCATGGAGTCTGTCGTACAGATGTTGGATGCAAGTTTGGGGTATTGAGTTCCAAGCATCCTCAACCTGGACGCGTGAATCGGGGATGGTCGTGGCTGGCCGTGGAGACCGGATAACTCGTCCCATAAAATTCCACACGTGCTCAATGGGGGACAAATCCGGTGAACGTGCAGGCCATGGAAGTTGCCTCACACCCTGAAGTGCATGTTGCGTTGCACGTGCTGTGTGTGGGCGTGCGTTATCTTGCTGGAAAACACCACGATGGACCGACCTTACAAATGGCACAACAACGGGCTGAATGATGTTGTTGATGTAGGAGATACTGTTTAACGTACCCGGTACAAACACTAGTAGTGTACGGGAGTGATAGCTGATCGCTCCCCATACCAGGAGACCAGGTGTAGGCCCTGTGTGTCGCTGGCAGTTGCAAGAAGGGTAGAGACGCTCCCCTGTGCGTCTGCGAACACGCATACGGCCATCGGAGGCTCCCAAGCAAATTTTGCTTTCATCGCTGAACACGACAGATCGTCATTGCATTCTCCAGTGCAGACGTTGGCGACACCACTGCAGCCGTTCCTGACGGTGGGCTTGAGTCAGAGGTACACATGCCAGAAGCACACGTGCACGTAGTCCTGCATCCAGCAGACGGTTGCGGATTGTTTGCACAGTCACCTCAGGTGCAACGGCAGCTCGGATTTGCGTCGCAGTGGATATTCAGCTTGACAAAGCCGCTCCTCTTATGCGTCGATCGGTCCGCTCATCAGTCCATCTGTGACTCCCTGTTCCACATCTTCTCATGTGGGAATGTTCCTCGGACCATCTACGCCACCATCGTACCACCACCGATACTTCCCGTCCAATTCGCTCCGCGATACGACCACCCGGCCTCGCGGAGTCCGACTAGACGACCTCGCTCAAAGTCCGATAACTGCTGAAATCATGCACGTCTTCCATGTCCAGGCATTGCAGCTTCTTCAGGGTCTTTGCACGCGTCCGTACGCCGACGACTGATTACATTCACTTCGCCGTACTCCTTAAATACCACCGCCGATAATTTGCATATTATGCCGTGCTGTGGCGTAAGCGCTCACTGGTTGGTCCTGAAATTAACATCACACCTACGTAAACTCGACCCCATTAACATATGTAAATTTCCTGATCGTCTGCCAATTCCTTCTTGGTGTTCTTTTTTCACTTTCCCCCAGTGTATAAACAAACTTTTGGAGCTCCAATGGGTTTGCCCCTCTTAGGTCTAATGGCTGAAGTCATACTTCAAGATATCGAAAAGCAAATATTTTTAAAACCAGACCTTACCTTACCGATACTTTACAAACAATATGTTGAGGATATTCTCATCTTCTGGACTCATTCTGATACTGATCTTGACAGATTCGTAGAAACATTCAATAATTACTATCCAACAATCAAGAAAATAATAATAAAGTAGGTTTTCTGGACATCAATATACATAGAAAAGAGCAAAGCTTCGAGTATACCGTATACAGAAAGCCTACATATTTTCCAGCATTAATCCCGTCTGATTTGGTACATCCATGGAAATACAAAAAGGCTGCTTTTCAGTACTATATAAATAGTGCACCAACACATACATCATCTACTGAATTGGAACATAAAGAAATAGACTGGATAAAGAAAACTGACATACATTTTGGTTACAGAACGAAATTGGTAGATTCAGTCTATAATAATACAAGAAACATGCAGCAAAATACCAGCAAAAATAATGACATAAAAGCATAGATATACTTTCCTTTCTTACAACCATTAAGTAATATACTTAAAAAGGAAAGCAAAGATTATAATATACATCTGGCCAAAACTATCATAGATAATGGAAACTATCCTAGATAATAATCAAAACATTAGTATTGGACAGAGCAGGTGTATATATGATAATTACAATTGCAGCCAACAACAATCATGATCGCATAATATCGGAAGTACCAAAAGACATTTTCGTACAAGATTACAGGAGCACATGCACAACTGGAACATGAAAGACAGCAAAACATCATTGTTACAATACTGCTTTGACAATGATGTACAGCCTAATTGGGAAAATGCTAAGATCATTACATCACATAAAACACATAAGCAAATTCTAAATGCTGAGGCTTTAGCTATTGAAAAATTTAAAACAAAATGCTGCAACAATAATATACCAACAGAAATACCATATGCATGGAAACATCTACTTGAAAAAGAAAAAATGAAGATGTTTAAAAATAAAAAGAGAAAGACAGAAAGAAACATAAATAATCTATAAGAACAATTAGGAAATAAGGACTACAGCAGATGGCATTACAAGTCGATGCGGGAATGACTGAACAAATAGATACTGTGACTATGATGCGGGTCATGGCGGATAGTGAATCTGCATGATCCTATATTTCGAACGCCAAAGTACTCCATTGAAGAAGACATAGCCTAATGTTGAAACATGTTTGGATTGTGGTGGTGATGTTGGAGGAAGATTTCGTTTTTATGGTTTCTTCTAAGATTCAGGTTTTAATTTGGTTTTATCTTTCATTGATCTTTTAACAAGACTGAGTATTGTTAACATATATTGCATTTCCGGCAGTCAATATGTTCCAAACCTAAATGCTTTTATTGTACATAATTTCGTTTACTACAAGATTTTTTAAAAGAAGACTTAAATAGTGAAGGCAGAACAACGATTCAAACGCAATTTGTGTCCTACCCAAGAAATACTGAGCTTCCAAGGTCGTATGGGCAAGTCCGAATTTCTTAACAAATACAATAAGCGTAACCCTAAACGCGTCCTCGCCCAACAACCACTACGTATGTAATAAAAACGTGTGTAACAGTCATTTCCTGCTACACATTGAGTGTAGTAAATACAATAAGTGTCCTATTTACTCTGTCATAAGCTTTCTATAAATCGATGAAGACAGCAAAAACTTTCTTACCAACAGCCAGATACATTTCAAGCATCATGTGTAATGGAAAAATTTGGTTAGTGCAGCCTTTACCAGGCATTAAACCACTCTGAACATCCCATACTTTCTCTGATGTAAGACCCCGTACTTTTTCAATAATGACCTTACCAAACACTTCCCCTGGCACACTCAGTAGGCTAATACCACGATAGTTCTTCATTCAGTCTGATCACCTTTTCCCTTATACAAAGGAACAAAAATAGCATCCTTCCAAATCCGAGGGACCATTCCTAACTCCCAGCACAACTGGCAAATTTCAGTTAACCAGTCAATTACAGAGTCACCACCATATTTCAACATCTCAGAAGTTAGGCCATCGACTCCCGGAGCTTTGCCATTCTGAAGAGATTTTAGAGCTTTACACACTTCTCTTGAGATGCCTCCAATGCTTCCATCCCTCACTGTGACATCTGCATGTCTCCGAATAGTTTTTGCTTTCCTGATCTAAAAACTCACAGAAGTATTCACCCCATCTTTCACTTAACTCATTGGGCTCCCATATAATTTCCCCGATCCTATTCTTCACACAACTTTGTTTCCCCTATTTTTCCTGAGTTTAATGTACTTCCAGAAAGACTTCCTATTTTTCCAAAAAGCCAATTCATGCCTTTCCACCTACTCCTTCCTATCTTTTGTCTTACTCTGGTGGACCAGCTTAGCAGCTTCACACTTCTTACAGCGATATTCATCCACAGAAACTCTACCTTGCAACATCCCCAAATAGGCTTCCTTCTTTCTCTTTACTGCCTCTTCAATGTCACTATTCCACCAAGCCTCATCTCTATTGTTACCTACTATTGAGGTGCTACAGACCTTTTCAGCAACAGTGACAACACTGTTCTTAAAACATTACCACTTCTTTTCTACATACCTCTCACATGACTTCGGCTCCTTCAGTCATTCTCTGAGTAAGTCAGAATAACGCTGACGGTCTTAAAGGAGCCTATCAACCTTTATTCTTTCTACCCTGGGCCTCCTTCTATTCCTTTTCCTCCAACCAATGTTAAGTTTCACTTGTGACACTACCAAGTAACTATCAGAAACAATATCTGCACCTCTCATCACACGGGTGTCAACAACTAAGTGTTTCAGATGCTGATCGTAGACAACAAAATCTATCGCACTCATTTGACCAAGAGTACGATTTCCCCAAGTATATGTGTGGATATACTTGTGGTTGAAAAAATGTATTTGATACACACAAACCATTCTCAATGCAGAGTTCAATTAATCTTTCACCATTATTATTCACACAAGGATCATTAAACTTACCCAGAACATTGTCAGAAATTGCATTCTGCACACCTATTCTAGCATTGAAATCCCCTGCTATTATAACTTTTTCTTTAGCACCAAACCGTCTCAAAACAACTTTTAGCTTATTCCAGAAATCTTCCTTCTTATCAGAAGGTTCCGAGTCACAAAGAGCATACACTACAACAATTCTCTGAAGTTTCACTTTCAAACGAATCCAGAGAATTCTCTCACTCACGCAACTATAGTGAATCAAGTTGTTCTTCATCTTTTCACTTAAAATCACACCTACACCAGCCTGTCCTCTCACATTATCCAATACTCCATACCACACACTCACCATGCCATTCACTTCTTCTACCCCAATTTCCTTCTTTTTGGTTTAACTTACACACAGCACATCCAGTCTATACTTATTCATCTCCTCAATCACCTCACTCATCTTGCCATTTATACCTCTAGTATTTCATACACCAATCTTACATTCACTCAGCTGAGATCTCTTTCTCATGCACCTTTTAGAATTTCCAGGTCTATTCAGTGATGGACCGTCCTTCTCAAGTGAGATAGGTCCACCATATCCCACACTTGAGTCATTTTTTTCATTTCTTTGTGTCGTTTTGATCAGGTAAGTACATCAGTGTGGGGGATTAGCCCACAGCTGATGGTTCCAGTTGGTCATTCAACCTAAGGATTCTGGAACAAAACCCAGTGAATTGGGGTCTTTTCGCCAATGTCACACAGAGGCCGTAGTTGCTGTCGTGTGTGCCACTGTTACCACAGAGCGCCCCGAGCAGGCAAATCCATCGCTCACTACGACCTCCCGCTAAATAGTTGCCAAAAATTAATGGATTCAGGCCGCCCTTGCAGAAATTCGTGTGTGCCACTGTTACCACAGAGCGCCCCGAGCAGGCAAATCCATCGCTCACTACGACCTCCCACTAAATAGTTGCCAAAAATTAATGGATTCAGGCCGCCCTTGCAGAAATCTGGGCATGTTTAAGCAGCTGAGCATGCCCGTAGATGGCATGTGTTCAGGTAAATTCAGTTTATCAAGGACACAGTCTTGCTTTCTGAATAATTTTGTAAAAGCAGAATTGAAAAGTCTTAATCTGTTTTATAAAAGATTTTTTTTTTTAATTTAAATGAAATCAGGAAAATCTCATACAACAAAACTTCATACTACTGTGTGCATACAATCACGTAAAAATAGCAAAAACAAAATTACTTTAAGAATCTCCTTCTGAACCTGCAGAAGAAACCAAGGCTTTTCCCAAGAGCCCTTGGGCAGTAGAGAACAAATTAATGGGACTTCTCCCATCAGTAATTAAAGTGGACTGGATTCCAAGGCTTTGAAGTAATTTGACCTGAAAACAAGTTTGCACATTCAGTCAACAAAAAATTTAAACAATCAACTGTAAAAATATACCAATATAATTTTTCTGCCAAAATTCTAAAGTATAAACCACATACAGTAGCGAACAAAAGTATTTGGAGAAACACTTTTTCGACCATAATTTTTGTTCTGCTGGACCAAATCGGGTCATTTTGGGATATGATATGAGTCGATTCGCGGGTTACAATGCAGCATAGTTTGCATTTAGCTCAGAGCGAATTTGTCGTTCGAAATGGGCCATATTCAAGAGTCGCCAATTATTACCCATTTGTTTGCTGCATGTATTAATGTTTTTCTTGCGCTTTTTGTGGGTTTTGTGATGTGTAGTGAGATAATAAGTCAATCTTAGGTTTTCAGAAATGGGTAAAAAGGCGGATATCCCTTTTGGAGCTCGCCAGGCGGCCGTGAACATGATGGAATCCGGAATGCGCGTCACCGACATTCCAAGGGCCCTGAAGATCCGACACCTGTCTATTTCAGCTATCCTGCAACGTTATAAGAAGACTGGGACCGTCTAGAACAGTCCACGATGTGGTAGGCCTCGTTCCACTACTTTGTGGCAGGATAGACGCTTCTCCGTCGATCTCGTGCTGATCCCACCTTGAGACTGCTGTGGACATCGTCACCGAATTCCGCGACAGCGACGACCTGAACGTCGGCCGAATGACCATCTCCCGTTGTCTCATTGCTGGTGGATTGAATGGAAGACGCCCCGCCAAGAAACCACTCATCGGAGTCAAGAATCGACGAGCCAGAGACGCATTCGCACGCCGTCATCGACACTGGACCACGGCGGACTGGAGTAAGGTGCTTTTCACCGACAAGAGTAAGTTCAACTTGTTCAGAAGTGATGGCATTCGATACGTACGACGTCCGTGTGGCCAGAGAATCAACCCCCAATTCATTCAGCAGACTGTCAAGCATGGAGGAGGATCACTCATGGTTTACGGCGCCTTCTCTCACAACGGAATGGGCCCCATCATCAAGACTGACGGAATAATGACCAGCCAGAGCTACACAAACATGCTCATCCACGATGTCTTCCCATGGGCAAACCAGAAAATGCCACCCGGATGGAACATGCAGCAAGACAACGACCCGAAGCACACCTCCACAGTAGCGAAGGCAGCCTTCCAGCAGCAACAGGCCACACTTCTAGACTGGCCAAGCCAATCTCCAGACCTCAACCCCATCGAGCACATGTGGGAGAAGCTGGAGAGACGATGTGCGAAGAAAACCTGCCGGAATAGGGCCCAGAAGTTCGACCAGCTGTCTGCAGAATGGGCGCGAATTCCGCAGGTCACCGTTGAGAAGCTAGTGGACTCTATACTGGCCCGTTGTGCAGCTGTTATTAAGTCTCGTGGTTATCCCACTAAGTATTAGTTATTGTTTTGGCGTTTTCTCATGCTTGTTTTCTGTTATCGTGGCATTAAATGAATGTGGTACACACCTACTTTGTAGGTCAATTTGTATGATCTTTGCGATTAAGCTCGGTACCTGATCTGTGTTAAGGTTTCCGATCCATCTGCATATGGGTCATGTTTACAACTGAATAACATATCATATCCCAAAATGACTCGATTTGGTCCAGCAGAAAAAAAAATATGGTCGAAAAAGTGTTTTGCCAAATACTTTTGTTCGCTACTGTACATACATATGCTATGTAAAACATTCTACAGTTGTATCACTAATGTGTGCTCCAAGATTCAAAGGTTAGCTTCCCTAACAATTTAAAGTACTTATGGTACTAAATTATACTTGCTACCAGTGTATCAAATGCCTCCACTTATGCAATCTTTGCACATGACACAAGCTTCTTTGAGATATGTCACTCATCTCCCTTTAAGACCTTCTGTACTTCACAGTTATCTTTTTCTCTTGCAGACATTCTTGAATCCAGTCCTGCCATTATTTCCTTGGCCTTCCTCTACCTTCCTTTCCAGCCACCTGGGCTCAATAAATTCTCTTAGTACCTCATCATTCATTCTTTCAACATCCCAAAATATACAGTATATTGACAAAAGTCACCAAACACCTAGAAGAGAAACAACATAGCATTTATTGACATACATTAGTATGGTGTGGGTACACCTTTGGCCTCAATATATGCACTGACCCTTCGAGACATGCTTTCGACAAGGTTTTGGAACACAGCAATAAATATGCACTTCCATTCAGTACATAATGCTGCCGCTAACTGTTGCTTAGTAGTAGGCCTTGGTTCCAAACTTCTTATGCGGTGCTCTAATTCATCTCATAGGTAGGTGCTCTATGGGATTAAGATCAGGGCTCTGTGCTGGCTAGTTCACACACAATACGGAATTATCGTCAAACCACGCCGTAACAGTCCTTTCTTTATGGCTTGGTGCACTATCCTTCTGGTACCAACAAAGCTCAGTTCCATAGTATTGCCAGAGTTGGTAGGGCATAATTGTCCAGAATATCGAGGTAGATGTGCTGGTTAATAGATTTGTCCACAATAACCAATAGCCCGGGACCATACACGAAAAACACCCCCACACAAGCACACTGCCAGCTCCAAACTTGACTGTAGGAACGGTACACTGTGTTAAATAGCATTCCCCCGGCTGCCACTATACCCACACACAGCCATCAGATTGATGGATCATGTATCTGGATTCATCAGTCCATAGGACCCGTTTCCATTGGTCTATGGTCCACGATAAATGTTCTTTACACCACGCTAAATGACGAGTGGCATTCGGAGTGGAGATAAAAGGCTTATGAGCAGCTACACAACCACAGTAACCCATGGAATGAAGTTCTCTGCAAATGGTACGTATACATACCGAGGTTCCAGCATTTTTACTCACATGTACACTGAGGTCTTGTGCAGTACTCCCTCGATTAGTTGTAATGACTCTCCGGAGGCTTCGCCGATCTCTATCACCGATTTCTTTGGTCTGCTGCTTCAATCACACTATGTGTCTTCCACTTATTCAGTACATCCAAAACAGTTGACTTGGGTATGTTTAAATGCCTCTCGGTTTCTCTTATGGACAACCCAATAATATAACACCCAACAATCTCTCCTTTCTCAAAGTCAGTTCTCTCCAGCCATGACATTTTCCTTCAACCTCACAGTGCGATATGATCGCGGTCAGCTGCAGACGTTTTTTTACTGTTTGCAGGTGTACCGCGCATCTTAACAACACAGTGGATCCATTCATTTGCTTTTGAAGGGGTGTCTGGTAACTTTTGCCAATATACTGTGTGACTCTACCTTGCTAACATCTTGCATCGCATTACACATCTCTAACACATTTTTGTTCCTCATATGATCACAATGCATCTCACCACATTCCCCTATAAGTTTCAGATCTTTCCAGCACACAAAGGACGCTTCTGTCTCTTCTACAGTGCCCAAATTTCACAGCCATACATCGGAGTACGAACAATCATGCTTACATACACAGCTATTTGGGACCTTTTCAAGAGAGTATTAGTCTTGTAAAATCCTCCTCAGGCAGTTATGACTTCGAAAGATGAATTCACTCGCCTACTAATTTCATCATCTAGTCTGTTTTCTCTGTCAAACATGCTTTCGAAACATACAAATTAATTCACTGATCTATCTATATATACCTAATACTATATATACAGGGTGTCTCAGCACCAGGTTTACAAACTTCGAGCAGGGGTAGGGTACACCTAGAACGACTCAGAACCACATAGCAATGCTGGGTCGGAAATGGCAATAGGTACGGTCCAATGAGGTGATCGCCCACAATGCCGACCCAAACATTTACCATAAAACACCTCTGTGCTGCACGACTTCATGTCGCATGGGGGTTCACCACCGACCACACATGGGCGTTATGAGGATTGAAGATTCCCTCCCTTGTGAGCAACGTCTCATCTGTGAACAACACAGAGACTAAGAAAAACGGATCTGTAGCACGCTTTTGCAGATACCATTGTGCAAAAGCTATCCGAGGTGCATAATCAGCTCCTTCAAGTGCCGGAACGCGCTGTACGTGATAAGGATGCATATCGTTTTCACGCAGAATCCTCCAGATGCTGCAGCGGGAAATCCCGACGCGCTGCGCTGCGCTATACCTCGCGTACTCTAACTTTCCTGTACCAGACCTAGCACAGTCTCCTCAATGTCCGGAGTCCGTACCATTCGTTCACAACTCATGACGGCTCTCAGTAAAGAACCCGTCAGATAACCTCTGGTGAAGGCGTCCAAAGAAGCTATGGCTGGGAGTACGCCTCGTCAGATATTGTTGCGCGTACAAGCGCTGTGCGGCTCGCCCATCGCACTCCGCAGTCCCGTATGCCAGATGCATATACGCTAGCTCCGCATTCGTATGATCAGCCATCCTACTACCGCTGCGTCAGTGTGTGAAATGAAGAGTTTCTGCAAGAACGCTTGGAAATTCCACGCACGTGCAACGCCATCTACCGCGTCTGGAAAGCATTTTCGACCCAGCATTGCTATGTGATTCCAAGTCGTCTAGGTATACCCTATCCCTCCTCGAAGTTTGTAAACCTGGTGCTGAGACACCACTGAAAATCACCCAAACAGAATTTACCTCATGAAATAGAGCAAATCAACATAAACACAGGACCCGGTCATGATGAATTCATACCAAGAGTTATAAAATCTGCAGTACCATTACTACACATTTGTAATGCAATAATAAATACAGGAATATTCCCAGATGCTCTTAAAATATACCAAAGTTACCCCTCAATACAAAAGTGGCTCAGCCAGTGAATTAAACAATTACCGGCCAACAGCAAACTTACCTATCTTTGCAAAAATACTTGAAAGGATTATTTATACTAGAATATTTTCTTTCATTCAAAAATACAATATTTTAAATCAAAACCAATTTGGATTTCTGCCAAACAAAATCGATGGAAAAAGCCTTACTATATATGCAAAATAAAATTCAAACAAACCTTTTACAAAAAAAAATTACATTGGCACTTTTTATTGACTTATCAAAAGCATTTGATACACTAAATCATGGAATTCTACTTAATAAGTTTTATGCTATTGGAATTAGGGGAATCGCCTATAATAATTTATTTAATAGCTATTTAACAGAATGGAAACAATTTACTCAAATTGATTACACTAAATCTGATTTAAAAGATACCATTTCTGGGGTCCCTCAGGGCTCGATACTAGCCCCACTACTTTTTAATTTATATATTAATGATTTTTGAGGCCTTAAATGATGCTGATCCCATTCTATATGCAGATGATACAAAGATTTTAATACATGGTAATGATATAGATGAACTTATAACTGTGCATGGAAAATAAATTTTCGTTAACAACTAACTGACTTAATGCAAACGATTTGACAGTTAACACAAATAAAACTAAATTAAAGATTTTTTTCTAAAAGAATATCCCCTAATTTATTGAAACACACGGTACTGCTACTGGGACCATTATAGAGGTTACTCAAAATATTTAAATCAGTGATGGAAAGTTGCAAAATCCTTTTGGAGCAGCACAATGCATTTTTGGAGCAGGTGAAATACATTTTCGGAGCAGGTGAAATACAGTTTTGGAGCAGTAAAATGTGTTTTTGGAGCAGGTGAAATACATTTTTGGTGTAAGAAAACACTTTTTCAGAGCAGATAAAATATTAGTAGATAGAACAAACTCTTAAGCAAAAAATATTTTGGAACTAGATGCACTCTACTCAAATTTAAAACATCTGGCATTGAAATACACAAAAAAATTATAACCATAGCAGGATTCTATTATTAATCATTTATTTTACAAAAAAATGTCTATTTTTTTTGCTGCTTTTCTCAATATTTAATTGCTCACTTCTTATTTCTAACTTTTTAAGATAGTTAGCAATGTTTTGTTTTGCTTCTTTAAATAGTATCTGTCCACTTTCTATTGCACTGACGTCTTTTTTTTTTTTTATATATACCACATTCAACGTTCATCTCAGCATTGTGTAACATTTTATGATAGGAATAATAACCGTTGCAAAAGTTCAACTTCTTCCCGTTTCAAATCACCTTGTGAACATTCAATTGCTTCTTCTCTTTTTCACTTATTTTGCTGCATTTTTCCAGCACTAATCCGCTCTTGATATTTTTTCCAGGATTCTTTATAAGCTGTCGGAAGTTTTTTTGGTTATGTTAATTTTACTCACATCTCTGTTTAGTCTCTTGACATGATCTTTGTGCTTCTTGCTCTACGCATGATGCGTACAATAATCACGGCTGCCGCGCGATAGACTAAAATCGCAGCCACGTGGCTTACGAAACATGATTTGGCAAAACTTTAGATGCTTCAAAAAAAATAATAAATATATCTCACGATACACTTGGCAATAAGTTTTATCTGACTTCATTCTTTTTGTTGTCATAGCTGCTTCACTGCTACATTTCATTTCGTTTTAATCTAAATTAACCCTTTCCACTCAAACAACTTTTCACCCAGCACTCTTATTTTTTTTTCTGCAGTAGAGGACACAGCTTAGCAGTGAAAGCTCAGCCTTGGCTCGCCAGCCCTGACATACAAGCTATAGACATCATAGGCACGGCGTGTGACATCCGATGTGCGAGCTATTCAGCAAAAAAGAAATGACTCGCAAGCGTCGACATGTGAGTTACAGAGGCATCGTCGGCACGGAGGGTGACACGGGACATATCCGGCGAAACAAATGTCTCGTAAGCCCCGACACACAAGCTATAGAGGCGTGGCGGATGACACCTGACACACGAGCTATTCGGCGAAAAAAAATGTCTTGCGAGTATAGAGGCGTCATCGGCATGGAAGGTGATATCCGACGTATTTAGTGAAAAAGAAATGTCTCGTAAGACCCGACATACCAGCTATGGAGGCGTCCCGGATGACACGCGAGCTATTCGTCGAAAAAGAAATTCCTTGCGAACTACAGAGGCATCAATCATAGGCATGGTGGATAACACCCGACCTATTAGCGAAAACGAAAATTCTCGCGAGTGCCGACATGCGAGCTATAGAGGCGTCATCGGCATGGCGGGTGACACCCGACGTTTATTTTTCTCTATTCAATGAAAAAGATCGCGAGCCACGACGTGCGAGCTATCTGGGTGTTATCGGCGTGGCGAGTGACACCCGACCTGTTCGATGAAAAATAAATGTCTCCCGAGCGCAGGTATGCGAGTTATAGAGGCGTCATCGGCATGGAGGGTGACACCCGACACGCGCCATATTCAGTGAAAAAGAAATGTCTCACAAGTCCCGACACATGAGCTATAGAGGTGTCATGAGCATGGCAGATGACATCCGACCTATTCGGCGAAAAAGAAATGTCATATGAGCGCCAACATGAGAGCTATAGAGGCGTCATAGGCGTGGCAGATGACACCTGACATGCGAGCTATAGAGGCGTCATAGGCGTGGCGGATAACACCCGACACACGAGCTATTTGGTGAAAACGAAATTCCTCGCGAGTTATCGGGGCATTATCAGCATGTCAAGTGACACCAGACCTATTCGACGAAAAAGAAATGTCTCGCGAGCGCCAACATGCGAGCTATAGAGGCGTCATCGGAGTGCCACGTGAGCTACTCTGCTTTTTTTTTAAATTGTTTTTGTGTCGGGTGTCACCCGACAGTCGAGTGGAAAGGGTTAAAACGTTTGCACCGAAATTTTCACAAGCACAAAGCCACATGTAATCAATGTAAAGAGTTCGCAAAAGGTGCTCAACTGAGCTCCCTCTCAGCTTTGAGGCACGGCACTCTAAAATGGCTGTACGGCGAAGAACATGACAAAACTCTGCCTCCGTTGGCAGGGGAAGTCAGAACATCAAAGGTGAATAGGAACTATCTGTAAAGCGCGTTTTTTTTGACCAAAAGCCGGTTAAAAAAGAAAATTGCGTGCAGAGATCTTGCGTGGGCTTTTCCGTAGTTTTTTTGGATGACTTCCGTAAAACCGTAATATGGGTGAAAATCCGTATAAACTACCAAAATCCGTAAAAATTGGCATCTCTGAATACCTATGAATCCTTTAGAAACAGAACCATCGTATCCTGCCACGGGAGAGCCATTTCCAGTAGTCCTCGACACCAACGAAATAGCTAACAACTGACCTTACGCTATCGCGCACCTCGCCCGGAACGAAATAACTGCGCCATCCCAAAGGTCAGGGAACGATATATAAACAATCTCAATTGCACAACACTCCGAAAGACCGCCAAACCATCGAATCTTCATCAGGATTTTATAACGTACAGCATCGTTTCTCCTACATACCACGTGATTACAACAAAACTTCTCCTCTATAAACTCCACCTACATCGCAAAACCTATTCGTCACTTATGCCGAAAAAACAACGAATTAGAAGGTAGGTGAAAAACATTACGAAATGTTGGGATTGGCGGTACGTGTTGATTAAGCGTTGTTATACAATGTAGACCTTAGAAAAACATCATTCAATTCGACGTTCAAAACAGCATTTTATCGCCGCGAAAACATTTTTTTTTTGCTCCGCAGTTTTTTTTTGTGGATTGCCGTTTCGACACAGCTGGGCGCAAATATGAAATTTTTTCGTAATTTGTAGCAGTTTGGCACAAGATAATGAAATTGGCGCAATCTTTCAATCACTGTTTAAATGGACTAAAGTAAATCCGATTGATTACAATATCCTTACCGTAAAACAACTATATGATTACAAACTGGGTAAAATTAAGTTCAAAAGAATAAAAAAATAACCTCTATGACGATTTAATATCACTAAATATCTGTACACATCAACATGAAACTAGAAACAGGACAAAACTTGTTCCAATGCTTCCCCAGGTGGAATCGGCTAAAACGAATATAAAGTGCTCTGGTCCTAAATTGTGGAATTCATTGCCTGTTGACCTAAGATCTGAAAATAACATTGACTTATTTAAGAAAAAAAAACTGAAATTATATCTTAAGGGGAAAATTTAAATAAATAATAATTTCAGACGGAATCACAGAAAATGCTAAATGAAATGTATTGACACTTTATACTAATAATCTATGGTCTCTGGTTGAGTGTCCGGATCTGGGAGTGTTTGATCCCAAATCGAAATTAACCTAGGAATCAACTTGGTGTAATACTGGTATTAGATGGAGATCTTATGTGTGCATTTCACTTTCTCATATTATAACATTGTAAACTACTGTCAGCTGGACTGATTTTGACACTGAGAAATATAGGAGGGAGGTTAATGGTGGGGAGGCGGACCATGGAGTGGAGTGAGGGAGGAAACTAATTATCTTTATGTAATTAAATGTTGTCGCATGCTGGTTTGTCTTAGTATTTCTTTCAGGGAGAAGAGGGCTATGTCAGGCCTAATGGACTTTTCCCTCTTTCTTCCAAGTTGTAAACAATCATTAATTGTCACATTAATATATATGATATGTATCTTGATGCGACAACTAAATAAATGAAATGAAAATCTCTCTGCCATTTATTTAGTCTGATCTTACATTCAGTACTAACAGTTCCACGCTCAAAAACCATGACTTTAGTTGTTCCCTTATTTATACATACATACATATCATTAAGCTGTTCTCTGATATTCAGAGGTTAGCTAATTAAAGAAAGACCATCTGACAAATAAACATTTAACTGATAATACATATCCCTAAGGTGTTCTCCGAGATTAGCTCCACAAAGAAATACAAACCACCAGATTATTCACTTACCGTTGCCGTATCAAATTTCTCCATTTACAGCGATCTTGACACATAACAAGGACTTCAATGATATCCATCACACGATGTACACGAGACCTTCTATATTTCATACTCAATCTTTTTCTCATTCTGACACTCCTGAATCTGATCCTCCCATGACTTCCTTGGCCTTCCTCTTGGGCTAACAAGATTTTCTTAGTAAGCATCTCATCATTCATTTTTCCAACATGGCCAAATCATTGAAGCATATTAGTCTCCACCTTGCTAATATTTTGTTTCACATTATACAACTGCAACACGCCTTCATTCCTCACATGATCTGAATAAGTTCCCCCCCCTCCCTCCCTCTGTAAGTAACAAATTTTTCCGGCACACAAATGACTTCCATGTCTCTTCTGTAGTACCCAGGTTTCACTGCCATACATTAGAATAGGAAAAATTACACTTTCATACACAGCCATTCAGACTCTTGAGAATCCACCATTCCTGTGAAACCTCCTAAAGCAGCTATGACTTTAAATGAAGAATTCCTCGCCTACTAATTTCGCCATCTAATCTGTTCTCTATGTCAAACACAAATATACAAACTCATTTACCTGGTCAATCACTGTGCCATTTAGACTTACCCTTCATTCAGTACTAACAGTTCCTTGCTCAAAAACCATAAAACTTTGGTTTTTCCCTTATTTATACTCAGTTTGAATTTCATATAAACTTTGTACATCTGAGACAACATACTCTGCAACTCACTTTTGCTCTCTGCCAACAGGACTGTCATCAGCATACAGCAATCTGCACACATGGATATTACCAAGACATAAACCAGTATCGTCCATTTTGGCATCACATGCATGCATCCATAAAATATATTAAACAGCCATGGTGACATTACACAACTTTGCCTGACTCCTGCAGCAATAGAAACCATTTTGATATGACACCATTCACTCGTACACATGCTCTACTGCCAGCGTACATGGCTTTCACACTATAGAGTAGATTTCCAGTAACACCATATTCATTCAACACCTTCCACAGAAGTATCCTATTTACTTAGCTTTCTTTAAATCTACGAAGGCAGTAAAACTTTCTTACTAACAGGAAGATACATTTCAATCATCCTGCATAATGGAAAAATTTGGTTAGTGCAGTCTTTACCAGGCATAAAAACCACTCTGAACATCCCATACTTTCTCTGATGCAAGACCCTGTACTTTTTCAATGATGGCCTTACCAAACACTTCCCCTGGCACACTCAGTAGGCTAATACCACGATAGTTCTTCATTCAGTCTGATCCCCTTTTCCCAGGAGGGATCTCAAGAGAAGAGGTGTGTAAAGCTCTAAAATGTCTTCAGCCTTGTAAGGCTCCAGGAGTTGATGATATAACTGCTGAGATGTTGAAATATGGTGGTGATATAATTACCCAGAACATTATCAGAATTCGCATTCTGCACACACATTCTACACAAGAGAACAATGATAGCATCCTTCCAATCCCGAGGTACCATTTCTAACTCCCAGGACAACTGGCAGATTTCAGTTAACCAATGAATTACAGAGTCACCACCATATTTCAACATCTCAGCAGTTATATCATCAACTCCTGGAGCCTTACAAGGCTGAAGACGTTTTAGAGCTTTACACACCTCTTCTCTAGAGATCTCTCACCATGACATCTGCTTCTGCCTCAGAATCACCTTCGCTTTCTTGACCTAATAAATCACACAAGTATTCACCCCATCTTTCACTTAACTCATTGGGTTTCCATATCCTTTACCCAATTCTATTCTTCACACAACTTGCAACTGTGTCTCATATACTTATAGAAAGCTTTTCTATCTTTCCAAAAAGCCAATTCATGCCTTTCCACCTTTTCCTTCTTATCGTTTGCCTTACTCTGGTGAACCAGCTTGGCTGCCTCACGCTTCTTACAGCAATATTCATCCTCAGAAACTGTACCTTGCAACATCCCCAAATATACTTCCAAATATGCTTCCTTCTTCCTCTTCACTGCCTCTTCAATTTCACTTTTCCACCAACCATCACCTCTAGTGCTACCCACTATTTTGGTGCCACAGACCTCTTTAGCAGCAGTGACAAAACAGTTCTTAAAACAAGTCCACTTCTTTTCTACATTCCTCTCACATGATTTCAGCTCCTTCAGTTGTTCACTGAGTAAATAAGAGTAACTCTGATGGACTTCAAGGAGCCTTTCAATCTTTATTCTTTCCATCCTAGGCCTCTTCCTATTTCTTTTCCTCCAACCAACATTCAGTTTCACTCGTGACACCATCAAGTAAGGATCAGAGCCAGCATCCGCACCTCTCATCACACGGGTATCAACAACTAAGTGTTTCAGATGCCGATTGTAAACAACAAAATCTATTACACTCTTTTGAACAAGAGTGCGATTTCTCCAAGAATATGTGGATATATATACTTGTGGTTCAAAAACATATTACAGAATGAACGAACTATTTTCAATGCATTATACGATACACACAAACTATTTTCAATGCAGAGTTCAATTAATCTTTCACCATTATCATTCACACAAGGATCATTAAATTTACCCAGAACATTATCAGAATTCGCATTCTGCACACCTATTCTATCATTGAAATCCCCTGCTGTTATAAATTTTTCTTTAGCACCAAACTGGCTCAGAACAGCTTTTAGCTCATTCCAGAAATCTTCCCTCCTATCAGAAGGTTCTGAGTCACAAGGAGCATACACTACAACAATTACTATTCTCTGAAGTTTCACTTTCAAATGAATTCTCTCTAACTTATGCAGCTATAGTGAATCAAGTTGTTCATCTTTTCACTTAAAATCACACCTACACCAGCCTGTCCTCTCACATTATCCAACACTCCAGACCACACACTCACTTATCATTCACTTCTATCCCAATTTCCTTCTTTTAGTTTCACTCACACACAGCACATCCAATTTATACTTATTAATTTCTTCAATCACTTCATTCATCTTCCCATTTATTCCTTTAGTATTCCATACACCAATCTTACACCCACTCAGTCGAGATCTCCTTCTCATTTTCTGTTTTCTAGTTCCATATTGTTTCCGTAGTGGACCATCTTTCTGAAGTGTGGTAAGTCCACCATATGCCACATGAGAGTACAGAATAGTAATTCCTTGAGTTTTTTTAATCAGGAAAGTACACCAATGTGGGGGATTAGCCCACAGCTGATGGTTCCAGTTGGTTATACACCTAAGGATTCTGGAACAAACCCCAGTGAGTTGGGGTCTTTTTGACAATGTCACACAGGACTAGCTGGCACCTCTCTAAGATTCACAGAGGCCCTTGTTGCTGTTTTGTGTGCCACTGTTACCACGGAGCATCCCGAGGAGGCAAACCCATCTTTCACTAAGATTGCCTGCCCTTATTTATGATCAGTTTGAAATTCATACAAACTTCATACGTCGGGTACAACACACTGCACAACTCACTTTTGCTTTCCACCAACAGGATTGTGTCATCAGCACACAGCAACCTGCACACACAGAAATTATCAAGGCATAAACCAGTATTGTCTATTACAGTATCATGCATTCAAGCACCCATAAATAAATATATAGCCAGGGTGACATTACACAATACTGAATCATGCCCCAATAGAAAACCATTTCAATAATGCACCCCCCCCACACACACACACATGCTCTACTGCCAGCATACATAGCTTTTATAATTACTCAAGTTGTTCTAGAGAAGCACCCTGTTTACTAGGTCATAAGCTTCCTCCAAATCTACAAAAGGAGAAAAACTTTCTTACCAATAGACAGATACTTTTAAAACATCATAAGTAATGCAAAAATCTGATTAGTGCAGCCTTTACCAGCATAAAAGAGAGTGATATCAATGACAGATGAGTTTGCCTCCAAGTGACACTCACCTGGGCCACAATGGCCCACATGATAGCAACAAGGGCTTCTATGAATATGGGATGCAGATACAAAATTAATCTTCAGTATAAATTTCATTGAGGTACCAACTAGTGCTGTCTGACATTGGCCAAAAGACTCCCACTTACTGAATTTTGTTCCAGAATCCTTAGGTTGAATGAACAACGGAAACTGTGGCCTGATCCCCACACTGATGCATTTAATATGGTTCTAAAGATACTGAAATCATAAAACTTACACTAGTAGAAAAACTTGTGAATCACTTTTAACACTTAAAAATGCTATGGAAACAATTTGAAGAATAGCAGGGATATGAAATGAGAAAGATGACACTGAATCAGCATTTGTATTAAATTACTGAGTGGCCACTGGCCAGTAAAAATTACATCATACCACTGAACTGTTTATTTCCCAGGCTTGGTTGGCCTATAAGTTTTCTTTTATTCATCACATTTTAAAAACTGAAGCCCTTTCATCTATTATTGCCATACAGCTTTTTTAAGGCTTCAAAATAGCAAGAACTTCATGTGATGTTGGATGACAGCCATAATATTTATCCCATATCCTCTATAAAGAGAGGAAGAAAAGCACATTTCCCGGTCCTCGCCTTGTATCTAGACAACAGCCAGTTTTTGTTATTTCCATCCTCACCCTTTGTAATGAGCAGATGTAAGCACAACAAACATTGTACTCCTTTTTCTTTCTTTCTTTCTCCTACCCATCCCACCACAATGAATGTGGAACAAGGAAGATACTTACACTGTTTTACAGCTGGAAAACTCCTCCCCTCAATTCCAATAGTGGGATACAAGATACCTGGAATGGCCCCAAAACTCACCCCTTCTCAATGCAATTGAACATCTGTGGGGTGTTGTGAAACACCAGGTGAGGAAGTTGGACACACCACTTGCTCAATACCAGAACTGCAGAATGGACAGCAATACAAACTGCTTAGTTGCAGATCCCCACTTTACTACTGTACAGACACCTTGTGGAGTAGATGTCGTACCAGGTGGTGGCAGTTCTCCAAGCAAGAGGGCTCATGGAATATTAGGAATGTGGTTGTACTTCAGTGAACACTCAGTGTATATCAGTATTTGTGCCCTGCCATCTGGAATAGGGTTCAGATGTCAGCTTATGAGCCTATTCTTAACAAAAGACATAGAACCTTTCTTATCAGAAAATTAAAATACAACAATGAACCTTTCAAATGTATCAGTTCTGTTTTTGATGTGTTCTTCAAGGGACAGGTGTTTTGGGGGACAGTTGTGTCAGAACTACACAAGCCAATTAGAATTCTTGAATGCAAAGTCAGTCGTAAAATCATAACTTTTGAATGTAAATTGGGGATGGTGAATTTTGCTGTTTTATTTTTTCCTTGTTTGAATTTCTTTTGGAAACAATTATGAGAGGACTTGAAGAATTACTACAGGCCAGGAATGCCTGCAACACATTAGGAATTCACCCTTTTAGAGAGTCTTGTTGGTCTCTTTGCCAATGGAAGACATTTTAATTCATTTCTACTGAATGAAGTATAAGTTAGTAATTTATTAATTTCCTATTGCTGAAAATGAGCAAAAGCTCTAATTATGACTGTGTCCTGTGGAATATGTGTGGTTTGGGTTAGCTGGTATGGTAATGGTTATGTATGCAGGCTCTCTGTAGACTTGAAAATCTACGCTAGAGCTCAAAATTAAAGGATAATCTACAAACACACACATAACTGCTGATGTATGTAAAATAATGCACTGAAAATTGGCAACTATGCAAATTTTACATAGAAAACTATCCTGCATTTACTTTTCTGCAGGTAAGCTGGAATATGCAAATTAGGATTAGTTTGAAAAGACACACAGGTCTACTTGCATCTTGTAGCTGTTCTAGACAACTCTTGCTCTCACTTCAGTGGCACGCCAAGCTAATTATGTCATGAAGACATCATATGGATGATTTTCAGCAGTGGAGAACAATTGGTAGGATAGAAGCAGGTCAGCTCAAGATGAGTTTCCAGAGCATGAAATGTTCCACAAAATGTCCTGTTAACACACTGAAGACAATTTCAAAAGACAGGGCATGTTCCTTGTCAACCAGGACAAGACCACCTCAGAGCCACAACTGCTGCAGATGATCGATCACTATACGAGTGCGACTGCCAGATGGAACACAGAGATGTCTGAGAGCCAACTCTCTTTGGAGCTTGCAGCAGCTACAAGAATGAGGGTTTCAAACCATATTGTTTGTAGAAGACTTTATGAGTAATGCTTTTCTGCAAAGAGAGCAGTTCTTTGTGTCCCTCTAAGTTCCACTACTTGGCAAGTTCGTTTAACATGAAGTTTCCAACATCATACTTTGGAGTCCAGACCAGTGGGCAAGTGTTCTTTTCACAGATTAATTAAAATTCAGCTTAAGTGTGGATTCAAGATGTTTTCTTATCTGGAAAAGGGACTATTCTGGTGGCAGTGGTACAGTGGTCTGGGCAGGAATTATGATGAATGGGCACACAGACCTGCACACTTTTCAGGGCAGCTCTGTTTGTGTCACATGATCCTGAACCCATATGCAGGCCATTCAAGGGAGCTATCAGCCAAGATTTTATTCTTATGATTTATAATACCCAACCTCATTTGGCCAACAATTTTCTTGAAGAGAAAGATATTTGCCGAATGGAATGGCCACCCAGATTCCCTGACCTCAATCCCATTGAGCATATGTGGGATGGTCTAGGGAGATACATTGGAGCTTGTCTGTCCCTGTCAGAACCCTTCAAGAAACAGAACACCTCTTGTTGAGGATTAGCCATTGATTTTTCAAGACCTCATCAATAGCCTCATAAACAGAATAAAAAAGGTGGCATTGCTTGAGTTGTGTGGATGTCAGGGGGTGATTATACTTCATATTAAAAAACCACATATCTTAGGCAAAAGACTAAATATTGTTAAATATTTTTTCTGGCTTACTGAACTCACCTTTTCTCATGATTCTTGTTGTCCTGTCAATCATCTTTGTTTCAAAAAATAAATTGATAATTTTAAATAATTAAATTAATTTAAAGAGTATTAATACAGCGGGCGGTCGTAGTGAGCGATGGGTTTGCCTCCTCGGGGCGCTCCGTGGTAACAATGGCACACACAACAGCAACTAGGCCTCTGTGAATCTTGGAGAGGTGCAAGCTAGTTCTGTGTGACATTGGCGAAAAGATCACTGGGTTTTGTTCCAGAATCCTTAGGTTGAATGACCAACTGGAACCCTCAGCTATGGGCTAATCCCCCACACTGATGTACTTACCTGCTTAAAAAGACAAAAAGAAATATTAAGAATGACTCAAGTGTGGGATATGGTGGACCTACCACACTTGAGAAGGACGGTCCACCACGGAATCGACCTGGACTTTCTAAACTGCGTATGAGAAAGAGATCTCGGCTGAGTGAATGTAAGATTGGTGTATGGAATACTAGAGGTATAAATGGCAAGATGAGTGAGGTGATTGAGGAGATGAATAAGTATAGACTGGATGTGCTGTGTGTAAGTGAAACCAAAAAGAAGGAAATTGGGGTAGAAGAAGTGAATGGCACAGTGAGTGTGTGGTCTGGAGTATTGGATAATATGAGAGAACAGGCTGGTGTAGGAGTGATTTTAAGTGAAAAGATGAAGAACAACTTGATTCATTATAGTTGCATAAGTGAGAGAATTCTCTGGATTCGTTTGAAAGTGAAACTTCAGACAATTGTAATTGTCGTAGTGTATGCTCCTTGTGACTCGGAACCTTCTGATAAGAAAGAAGATTTCTGGAATGAGCTAAAAGCTGTTTTGAGCCAGTTTGGTGCTAAAGAAAAAGTTATAATAGCAGGGGATTTCAATGCTAAAGTAGGTGTGCAGAATGCAATTTCTGACAATGTTCTGGGTAAGTTTAATGATCCTTGTGTGAATGATAATGGTGAAAGATTAATTGAACTCTGCATTGAGAATGGTTTGTGTGTATCTAACACATTTTTCAACCACAAGTATATCCACACATATACTTGGGAAAATCGTACTCTTGGTCAAAAGAGTGCAATAGATTTTGTTGTTTACGATCAGCGTTTGAAACACTTAGTTGTTGACACCCGTGTGATGAGAGGTGCAGATGTTGGTTCTGATCATTACTTGGTAGTGTCACGAGTGAAACTTAATGTTGGTTGGAGGAAACGGAATAGGAAGAGACCCAGGATAGAAAGAATAAAGGTTGATAGGCTCCTTGAAGATCATCAACGGTACTCTGACTTACTTAGAGAACGACTGAAGGATCTGAAATCTTGTGAGATGGATGTAGAAAAGAAGTGGGAATGTTTCAAGAACTGTGTTGTCACTGCTGCTAAAGAGGTCTGCGGCACCACAATAGTGGGTAACAATAGAGGTGATGCTTGGTGGAATAGTGAGATTGATGAGGCAGTAAAGAAAAAGAAGGAAGCCTATTTGGGGATGTTGCAAGGTAGAGTCTCTGTGGATGAATATCGCTGTACAAAGCGTGAAGCTGCTAAGCTGGTTCGCCACAGTAAGGCAAAAGATAGGAAGGAGAAAGTGGAAAGGCATGAACTGGCTTTTTGGAAAGATAGAAAGTCCTTCTGGAAGTACATGAGACTCAGGAAAAATAGGGGAAACAAAGTTGTAAGTTGTGTGAAGAATGAGATCGGGGAAATGATATGGGGGCCCAATGAGTTAAGTGAAATATGGGGTGAATACTTCTAAGAGTTATTAGATCAGGAGAACAAAAATGATTCTGAGACAGATGCAGATGATGTCACAATGAGGGATGAAAGCACAGAAGGGATCTCAAGAGAAGAAGTGTGTAAAGCTCTAAAATCTCTTCAGAATGGTAAGGCTCCAGGAGTTGATGGCATAACTGCAGAGATGTTGAAGTATGGTGGTGACTCCATAATTGACTGGTTAACTGAAATTTGCCAGTTGTGCTGGGAGTTAGGAATGGTCCCTCGGGATTGGAAGGATGCTATCATTGTTCCCTTGTATAAGGGAAAAGGTGATCAGACTGAATGCAAGAACTATCATGGTATTAGCCTACTGAGTGTGCCAGGGAAAGTGTTTGGTAAGGTTGTTATTGAAAAAGTACGGGGTCTTACATCAGAGAAAGTGTGGGATGTTCAGAGTGGTTTTATGCCTGGTAAAGGCTGCACTAACCAGATTTTTGCATTACACATGATGATTGAAAAGTATCTGGCTGTTGGGAAGAAAGTTTTTACTGCCTTCATAGATTTAGAGAAAGCTTACGACCGAGTGAATAGGACACTTTTGTGGAAGGTATTAAATGAATATGGTGTTACTGGGAATCTACTTAATAGTGTAAAAGTCATGTATGCTGGTAGTAGAGCTTGTGTACGAGTGAATGGTGTTTTATCAAAATGGTTTTCCATTGGTGCAGGAGTTAGACAAGGTTGTGTAATGTCACCATGGCTGTTTAATATATTTATGGACGCATGCATGCGTGAGGCCAAAATAGATAATAGTGGTTTATGTCTTGGTGATATCCGTGTGTGCAGATTGCTGTACGCTGATGACACTGTCCTGTTGGCAGAGAGCAAAAGTGAGTTGCAGAGTATGTTGACTCGGATGCACGAAGTTTGCATGAAATTCAAACTGAGTATAAATAAGGGAAAAACCAAAGTTATTGTGTTTCAGAGAGGAATGGGTAGCACTGAATGTAATGTAAGTATAAATGGCACTGTGATTGACCAGGTGAGTGTGTTTGTATATTTAGGAAGCATGTTTGACAAAGAGAACAAGTTGGATAGTGAAATCAGTAGGCGAGTGAATTCTTCTTTGAAAGTCATAGCTGCTCTGGGAGGTTTTCACAGGAATGATGGGTTCTCTAGAGAGTCCCGCATGGCTGTGTATGAAACAGTAATTGTTCCTACTCTGATGTATGGCAGTGAAACCTGGGTACTGCAGAAGAAGCATAGGAGTCGTTTGTGTGCTGGAGAAATGCGTTACTTACGTGGGGTTTGTGGCAAGACACGATCTGATTGTGTGAGGAATGAAGATGTATTGCAGTTGTGTGATGTAAAGCAAAATGTTGTTAGCAAGGTGGAGACTAATATGCTTTGGTGGTTTGGCCATGTTGAAAGAATGAGTGATGAAATGCTTACTAAGCAAATCTTTTCAACCCAAGTGGCAGGAAGGAAAGGCGGAGGAAGGCCAAGGAAGACATGGGTGGATCAGATTCAGGAGTGTCTGCATGAGAAAAAGATTATGAGTATGAAGTATAAAAGATCTTGTGTAAGGCGTCTAATGGATATCAGTGAAGCACGAGTTGTATGTCAAGATCGGTGTAAATGGCGAAGTTTGATACGACAACAATAAGTAAAAATATCTGGAAGTTTGTATTTCTTTTTGGAGCTAACCTCTGAATCTCAAAGAACAGCTTAGTGATATGTATATGTATGTATGTATGTATGTATTAATACAATTATAATATTACATACCAACTGAATCATACTACTCAATTTTATTAGTAGAAATGCAAAATGCTATACTATTGTTTTTGTTGTTTCCATTATAAGGTAAAACAAACATCTTTTCTCACATGTATTCCCCAAATTTTGGCACCCCTCAATATGCAGTGCCTGGGAGATAGACCAGGTTGGCCCAATGATAAACCTGCCCTTTCCTTCCACTCACATATGACACTTCTATTTGGATTCAAAAGAACATTCTGGAGGAGCGCGGTGCGAGAACATAGCTGAAAAAAACTATTTGATAAATTAAAAATTAAAATTTAAGAGTGATTAATCGAGAGGGATAAGGGGTAAAAATGTATTCATGTAACTTGCTGCAGGTCTGTTGATTATATGTTCTGGTCTACATGCACTTTGAATTCCTCCTAGAATTTGTCTTCAGGACATCATCTACAAAAATCTTCTGAATGCTAACTTTTATAATAAAAGCTTATTGTAGCACTAAAGTTCTCTGGATGAGACTTACACATAGGGTATTTCATTTGTTACAGTTTTAGTGCTTTATTGGTTAAATGCGGAACAGTGTCAGTTGGTCAAGAGCAGTTAAGATTTTTTAGGGGTTGGTAAATATCTTTTTTCTTTAACTCTGTTTCTCTTTCCTTCATTGTGAAATTTCAAGAAGTATGGCCAATTTATTGCATTATTAGTACTCCAAATGTTTTCTCAATAACAACTCCTTTGGCATAATTGATGTCACGTCAAAGATAATGAAAACAATAATAAAACTGATATCCCTTATTAAGGTAATAAAGTATGAAAGTTTCAATTAACAATATCAAAAATTGAATAATAATAACAATATCCACTTGCCTGCATTTCAGGCCCTGAAACAGCAACAGCTCTGATTGTTTCGGTACCCAGACTTGTCACCATACTTTTGAATTTATTTACTTCAATTTCAGCAAGTTGCCTGCTCTTTTCAATTTCCATATTATTTTGTTCTTTATTATATCGTAACTCAGACTCACGAGCTTTCTCCAGACGTGATAATTCAGCTTCCTGAAAAAAAGAGAAATATAAATACTTGCACAATGGAACTCTTCATCACTCCAAAACACAGCTCTAATCCCTTTTTATAAAAATAAAAATTCCCTTCCAATCAACAATTTCCATACTGCCTTTACCTTGTATTTATTTGTTTTGAGATTCAGGCTGAGGGAAATCAGTGGGAAAGTGCACCGTTTTTTATAATGTTTACATCACCTGCATACACAAGTTTTCACTTAATCAACATGTAGCAGCTAAAAGAATAGCTTTCATTCTCAAATGATCCACGCAAGATTTACTGTAACCTCCACATAAGCAATGTCTTATTCCTCCAGACCACAAATAACTTGTGTGTGTGTGTGTGTGTGTGTGTGTGTGTGTGTGTGTGTGTGTGTGTGTGTGTGTGTGTGTGCATGCACGTAATGCTAAAATTTCACAAACACATCAAATCAAATGAAATTACAACTCCATAACAAGCCTTCAAAATGTTTTCCACAAGCCGCAATATACCCATAAACCCCACTAAAGTTGCATAGATTTCCGTATTGAAATTGTTAGCTTTATGATCAGTTTCCATGACACCTGATGACATTCAGAACCTTGTAAAAAATAAAAACAGCTGGTACACGTTTTTAAGTTAGGCATCCCCTCCAAAACACACACAGAGCTGCCAACTTTTCAAAATTAAAAACCGGGACATCAACGCGTGTTCGGCGGTGCACGTATTTACAATTTATAAATAACAAAATTGTATATTATAGGTTTCTTTATTATTTTATTACAGTTAATTACTTAATACAAATAAAAATATATTTACAAAAAAATAATAACATTAGCAAACTTTGTTAATGAGTTTCACTTTTTAGAGAGTGAGACACAATTTTTTCCAAAGAGACACCATTTTTTCTCCCCACCATAACAGGAGTGACAGTTTATCCACTGTATATCATGATGCTGAAATTCTTCGGACACAAATTTGGCAATATTTTCACCTATTGAACTGGTTTCCAGGGATGGCAAAGAGAGAAGCGTGCATCTCACTTGCTTGCAATCATTATCAAAGTAAGTTACCATAATTGGATAAAGTTGATTGTCAGTATCATTACTGCCATCACGAATCGTTTGAAAATCATTTGGCACTGAAACAAAATGATCCATGTTGCACACACTTTTTTGTGCTATCATGATTTTTTATGTGCTTGTTAGTTCCAACATGTGCAGCGATGTCTCCACGACCAGCATGAGAAACAGAGAAAACAGTGTTACACAAAGTGCAACATGCATGAAACTCACCCTTACGTCATGGTTTTACAAAGTCAAATTCTGCAGAGTATTTCTTCAAAAATCTTTGGTCCCCACGTTAGACCCATTCTGGGGCTGTGAACTGAAATAATAACTTCAACATAACTTGTTTGGTTTGAAAGATCAAAAGTATGGAATCAGTGTTCAACTTGAGCGTTAGCAAACAAACAGCTTTCCACTCCGAGGCTCAGCACCACAAGCTCTGTGCACTCGTTGGCTGCGAGCGCCATGAATGTGACATAAACCAGTACTTCAACTTTCCAAGCCTCTGACCATGGCCTGACTTGATCGAGCAAGCAGAATGCTTCATGGTCTTGCTACCATAGGGCACACGACCTTGGCACTTGAAGTGCCGTGGATTAACAAAAGAACATTATTTTTTTTGTTTCCATTCGTTACTGATTCCCACAGCCAGAATTGACGCCAGAGAAAACTGCTGGCTGATAACATTGAGAGCAAACAAACAGCTTTCCACTCCCACGAGGCTCTGCACCACAAGCTCTGTGCGCTCGTTGGCTGTGAGCGCCATGAATGTGACATAAACCAGTACTTCAACTTTCCAAGCCTCTGACCATGGCCCGACTTGATCGAGCGAGCAGAATGCTTCATGGTCTTGCTATCATAGGGCACACGACCTTGGCACTTGAAAGTGCCGTGGATTAACAAAAGAACATTATTTTTTTTGTTTCCATTCGTTACTGATTCCCACAGCCAGCGTTGACGCCAGAGAAAAATGCTGGCTGATAACATTGAGAGATAAAAACCATACATAATAAATAAATAAAAGAAAAAAACAAGAAAATCACACAACCAGATTTTTTGTAGAAAAATCAAATTCCTGGAAAATAGTTTTGAAATCAGATAGAACCTGGGTAAACCAGGAGATTTGGCAGCTATGCACACACATCAGAAATGTATGTGCAGTTAAAAAACTCCTTTACATTTCAACAAGAGTTTAAATTTACATTATATAATGGTTTCCATTTTCTTAAGCACTTAAAAGATGAGTTATTTACAAATTCAAGAAAGATAAAACCAAAAAAATTTCAAAATAGTATAACTATACCTAGTGCTCTGAATTTCTTGGCATAAAATAGAAATCAAAGTTCCCAAGCTTTCGCACATCAATCAGATGGCTTTTTCAAGGAAGGTAGACAACAAAGTGCAAAGTGAATAACAGAACACTTCAACAATTTGAATGTGGTGACTTGACTAAACAATAAATGAATAGATGTGAATGTAATTATTCATTCACAGAAATGAAGTGTCATGCTGGTTGGGCGCGCGGTACTGTGGGAGAAAATGCCACATTATTTGACGAACTGGTTCCAAACTCGTGGTGATTCTAGAGATACTATCATTGCAAGCCTCACTTTTGGTAATGATCTCTAAGGTTTCAGGAATGGCAGTAGATTTAGGTGTGGAGTAGGAAGCTAATTCCTTATAGCATCCACATAGGATTATATCATCCCCCATATAGAATCAGCGAACTTGACTTCTCTGGACAGGGCAGTGGTTACTTTTCTGTCATTAGAGTCTCTTTTTTGTTTTAAATGAATGCCTGGTAATTCCGATGTAGTATCGCTTGCAGCGGTTCGGATATTGTGGTGGGATGGCATAAACACCTGCCTTGTTGAGAAAAGGAGGCTTGTCAATGTTTCTCTTAAGCATGGCATATAAAGATGCCGGAGACCTTATGCCGACACCGAAGTTCATTCTCCTGAGTATGTTCTTGAGTTGATAAAAAACACTTGATATGTAGGGAATAGAGCCCAGGTAACTTAATTGCAGCACAGAAGGATTAACACGGCTGGATCTGAATTTTTCGATATTTTTTTCTTTTATCTGGTTCGAGGTGTATTCTGCGTCAGTGGCCAATTAGATTATGTTTTTTAGATCGCACTGTTTACAGTGAACATCGAAGGAGACGGCGAAGGCTCTTCACATTCGAAAACGGAAGAAAGCTGTCTTGTAAAAATCAGGGCAAAATGAACTGCGAAGCATCAGGTTGGGAACAGAGGTGGGTTTATAATTAAACTTCTGTGCAAAGGTTCTTATCAGGCAATTTGTTCACCAGGACGTGCAGATAAGGTAAGGTATCATTGCATTTAAGCTCCGTAGTGAAACTGATTGTACATACATACTTACATATCACTAAGCTGTTCACTGAGATTCAGAGGTTAGTTCCACAAAGAAATACAAACTATCAGATGATTTCTATTTACTGTTGCTATATCAAACTTCTCTGTTTACAGCGATCTTGAATACAACTCGGGCTTCATTGACATCCATCACACGCCGTGCACAAGACCTTCTATACGTCATACTCAATCTTTTTTTCATGCAGACACTCCTGAATCTGATCTTCCCATGGCTTCCTTGGCCTTCCTGCCCCTTGGGCTAAAAAAAAAAAAATTCTTAGTAGGCATTTAATCACTCATTCTTTCAACATGGCCAAACCACCGAAGCATATTAGTCTCCCCACCTTCCTAACAACATTTTGTTTCATATTACACAAATGCAACACATCTTCATTCCGCACATGATCAGAATGTGTCTTGCCAGAAACCCCCCATAAGTAATGCATTTCTCCCGCACACAAACGACTCCTATGTTTCTTTTATAGTACCCATGTTTCACTGCCATACATCAGAGTAGGAACAATTACATTTTCATACACAGCCTTGCAAGACTCTTGAGAATCCATCATTCCTGTGAAAACCTCCCAAAGCAGCCATGACTTTCAATGAAGAATTCACTCTCCTACTAATTTGACCATCCAATTTGTTCTCTCTATCAAATATGCTTCCTAAATACACAAACTCATTCACCTGATCAATCACTGCACTATTTAGACTTGTATTACATCCAGTGCTAACAGTTCCTCGCTCAAAAACCATAACTTTGGCGTTTCCCTTATTTATACTCAGTGTGAATTTCATGCAAACTTTGTACATCCGAGACAACATATTCTGCAACTCACTTTTGCTCTCTGCCAACAGGACAGTGTCATCAGCATACAGCAATCTGCACACACGGATATTACCAAGACATAAACCAATATTGTCTATCTTGACATCATGCATGCACGCATCCATAAATATATTAAACAGCCATGGTGACATTACACAACCTTGTCTGACTTCGCACCAATAAAAAACCATTTTGATAAAACACCATTCACTCGTACACAAGCTCTACTGCCAGCATACATAGGTTTTACACTATTAAGTAGATTCCCAGTAACACTATATACAATCAAAACCTTCCATAAAAGTGTCCTATTTATTCAGTTTTAAGCTTTCTCTAAATCTATGAAGGCAGCAAAAACTTTCTTATGAACAGCCAGATACTTTTCAATCATCATGCATAATGCAAAGATTTGGTTAGTGCAGCCTTTACCAGGCATAAAACCACTCTGAACATCCCATACTTTCTCTGATGTAAGACCCCATACTTTTTCAATAACGACCTTACCGAAAACTTTCCCTGGCACACTCAATAGGTTAATACCACGATAGTTCTTGCAGTCAGTCTGATCACTTTTTCCTTTATAAAAGGGAACAATGATAGCATCCCTTCCAATCCTGAGGGACCATTCCTAACTCCCAGCACAACTGGCAAATTTCAGTTAACCAGTCAATTACAGAGTTGCCACCATATTTCAACATCGCGGCAGTTATGCCATCAACTTCCGGAGCCTTATTGTTCTGGAGAGATTTTAGAGCTTTACACACTTCTTCTCTTCAGATCCCTCCTGTGCTTCCATCCCTCACTGTGACATCTGCTTCAGAATCAGCTTTGCTTTCCTGATCTAATAACTCACAGAACTATTTATCCCATCTTTCACTTAACACATTGGGTTCTCATATAATTTCCCTGATCCTATTCTTCACACAAATTTGTTTCCCCTATCCCCCCCCCCCCCGAGTCTCCTGTACTTCCAGAAAGTCTTATCTTTCCAAAAAAAAACAACTAATGCCTTTTCACCTTCTCCTTCCTATCTTCTGCATTACTTTGGTAAACCAGTTTAGCTGCTTCATGCTTCTTACAGTGATATTCATCCACAGAAAATCTACCTTGCAATATTTCCCCAAATAAGCTTCCTTCTTTCTCTTTACTGCCTCTTCAATCTCACTATTCCACCAAGCATCACCTCTACTGTTACCAACTATTGTGGTGCCACAGACCCCTTCAATAGCAGTGACAACACAGTTCTTAAAACATTCCCACTTCTTTTCTACATCCCTCTCGCCAGACTTCAGTTCCTTTAGTCATTCTCTGAATATGTCAGAATAACGCTGATGATTTTCAGGGAGCCTTTCAATCTTTATTCTTTCCATCCTAGGCCTCTTCCTATTCCTCCAATCCAACATTCAGTTTCACTCATGACACTACCAAGTAATGATCAGAACCAACATCCGCTCCTCTCATCACACGAGTGTCAACAACTAAGTGTTTCAGACGCTGATCGTAGACAACAAAACCTATCACTCTTTTGACCAAGTGTACGATTTTCCCAAGTATATGTGTGGATATACTTGTGGTTGAAAAATGTAATAGATACACATAAACCATTCTCAATGCAGAGTTCAATTAATCTTTCATCATTATCATTCACACAAGGATCATTAAACTTACCCAGAACATTGTCAGAAATTGCATTCTGCACACCTACTTTAGCATTGAAATCCCCTGCTATTATAACTTTTTCTTTAGCACCAAACTGGCTCAAAACAGCTTTTAGCTCATTTCAGAAATCTTCCTTCTTATCAGAAGGTTCTGAGTCACAAGGAGCATACACTACAACAATTACTATTCTCCAAAGTTTCACTTTCAAACAAATCCAGAGAATTCTCTCATTTATGCAGCTATAGTGAATCAAGTTGTTCTTCATCTTTTCACTTAAAATCACACCTACACTACCCTATCCTCTTACATTATCCAATACTCCAGACCACACACTCACTGCTCCATTCACTTCTATCCCAATTTCCTTCTTTTTGGTTTCACTTACACACAGCACATCAAATCTATACTTATTAATTTCTTCAATCACCTCATTCATCTTGCCGTTTATACCTCTGGTATTCCATACACCAATCTTACACTCACTCAGTCAAGATCTCTTTGTTGTATGTCCTTTGGAAATTCCAGTTCGATTCTGTGGTGGACCATCGTTCTCAAGTGTGGTAGGTCCACCATATCCAACACTAGGGTCCGGAGCATACTTTCTTTGTGTCTTTTTAATCAGGTAAGTACACCAGTGTGAGGGATTAGCCCACAGCTGATAGTTCCTGTTGGTCATTCAACCTAAGGATTCTGGAACAAAACCCAGTGAGTTGGGGTCTTTTTGCCAAAAGTCACACAGAACTAGCTGGTACCTCTCCAAGATTCACAGAGGCCCTTGTTGCTGTTCTGTGTACCATTGTTGCCCATGGAGTGCCCCGAGGAGGCAAACCCATTTCTCACTAAGACTGTGCACTTAAGAAAAATACAAGAAATAACTAAAAAATGTACTCACAGCCTCAATCATTAATGCTTCAGCCTTTTTCTTAGCTTGGTCAACAGCTGACTCAGCTTCAATTCTTTCTGCTTCAGCTCGACTAAGTGCCTCAGCTTTAGACTGGCCACAGCTTTCCACTGCACTGCTACTAGCTTTCAATTCCAAAAGCTGTTTGCGTGATCTTTCAGCTTCAACTTCATCAGAAATACGTTGACGTTCTAAGCGCCCCTTAGCTTCTTGTTCCCTTCTTTCAGCTTCCTGCCTACAAAGAATTTAAACCAGCCAAAAAATGCATATTAAAATTGCAGAAATAATTCAAAGCTATGCTTACAGATATGAAAATATACATGAAAATAATTTGAAAGGCTGTTTATACAGAATCTAATATTACCTGGCAGATGCTTCTTGACTCTGTGTTGTGATTTCAATAGCAAGCTGAACTGACTTCTGCAGTGAATCCCTTGTTCTCTGATCTACAGGTTCTACACCCTGAATATCCACACTGGTGATAATGAGGGAATTTTGGGTGAAAGGCAAAGAGGTCCTCGACTTCCTATTCTCATCAATCCCAAACACAGCTGTACGTATTATTTCAGCAGAATTCTACATAAAAAGAAATCAATGCAAACATCTGAAATAATAAACATCACTATTATACCATTTTGGCAATACAACTCACAAATGCAAGTGTATCTAATAAATGGATGACATAATAGTTATCCCAAATTAGGTCATTTAAAAACCCATGTAGAAGAGTAAGCTAAATCCATAACACTTATGTATACAAAATGTTTCAGTAGTTTCAAGTAATTGAAAGTCCAGTGTTTTGAAATGTCTGTCAAAATCCTGTTTGCTGAAAACGTTTTTCAATGTGGAGTTATGTTGATGTTTTGGGTGAATGAGTTGTAAATATTGTTATAGTCGTCAAATTTGTCTTTTGTTTGTTTACTTTTTATCCATTGGTGTACACATCAAATTACACTGTGCGAGAATGAATTAAACAAGAAAGATGACACCGAATTTTTGGGTGTAATGAGCAAGTCTTTTGAATCCATTCTGATGCAAATTAAGTTTATCAAAGCTATTCAAAATCAATGGAACCGGTATGGAAAAGAGTAGTATCTGACCAAAGAAAGAAGTTTTTCAATCGGGCTTTTAATCCCGCAGATATTGTTGTAAACGGAATGGTGAATTTATGCCCTCTGGTTGCAGACCTGTGCATTAAAATTATATGAGAAACATTTTGCAGCAGAAATGCTCTCCAACAAAGAAAGAATTTTTCAAATCGTACTCTTAAAAGCAGAGATATCGACAAATATAAGATATGCATCTACGCCCTCTGACGGGGAAAAACTTCAATTATTTAAAAAAAAATATTCTAAAAAGGTATTTCGATGTGAGCAATATCGATCCATGAAAGAAATTTTTCATGATCTCAGATTTTGCTGCAAATACATCAGAAGCAGAAATTAACACTTATGCCTCCTGGTAGCCAAACCATTCTTTACCAAATATTAGAAATTATATGAAATACATTTCCCCATCAGGAGCTGAATGCGATGCAAATTATTCAAATCTGAGTTTTAGAAGCAGAAATATCAGGAAAATGCAATTTACCTAAATGCCCCCTAGTGGAAAGTCTACGAGTTACTTGAAAATTTTGAAATAATATGAGAAACATTTCGCACCAGAAACGCTATCCAACAAAGCAGGAATTTTTCAACTGGAACTCTTTGAAGTAAAGATATTGACAAAAATAAGATATACATCTACACCCCTGGCAGAGAAACCATGCAATATTTAAAGAAGAAAATATTCCGAAAAGGTTTATTGATGTGAATGCCATCGGTCCACGAACAAATTTTTTCAATCGAGATTTTAGAAGCTCAGATTTTGTGGCAAATAAATCAGAAGCAGAAATTAACACTTATGCCTTCTGGTGGCCAAACCATTCTTTACCAAAAATTAGAAATTATATGCAAACGATTTCCCATCAGGAGCTGTATCTTCTGAAGATTTTTTTTTTCAAATGGGAGTTATAGAAGTAGACATATTGGGGAAAACACAATTTACTTTTACATCTCCTAGCGGAAAATCTATGTGTAACTTGAAAAAGTGACTATACGTAAAATATTCTTCAACATAAATGGAATCAAAAGATGAAAGAATTTTTTCAATCGGATGTTTAGAAGCAAATATGTGGAATAAAATGTATTGTGATTTTGATATCTTCATTTACAGCAAAACTGACACCGTAAGAAAAAAAACTAAAGGAAGGATCATCATTCGCATATTTCAAGCTTCCCAACGCAAAAATTTTTTTCAAATCGGACTAATAGTCATGGAGATATGGTGTCCAACCAACCCTGTTCACAGACTGACGGACAAACCGATAACATAAGCACAATCTTTTTTTACAAAAGACGTGTTAAAAAAGATCCACAAGAGCAACATATTCGTTTTTTAGCAATTATTATAAATCATAGTACTTTACCAAAAGAGATTACTAAACTTATCCACCTATTGGTGCCTCTATTCCAGGAGTTTTCAAAAATAAAATCCCATAAAGAAAATCTACCACTTAGAATAATGGTATCCAAACAAAGTTCTCTTAGTTATTAAAAAAAAAACTATAAATGATTACCACCTCTGTCTATGAAAAATATACACTAAAGAATAGTTTCATGTTCATCACAGTGATAAAAGATAAACAGCAGGACTGCACTAATTATACAATGCCTAGTTTGGATGTCAATGCATTTATTGCCAGCACTCCAGTACCTGAAGCTATAAGTTCAATAATTACCAAATTACAAAAATTAAAACAGCTTAACAAACTGCAAATAGAAAGAATTTCAGAAATATTAACATATACATAAATAAAAATGTTTTGTGTATGATAAAAAAATATTCAGACAAAAATAGGTGTACCCATGGGTTTACCATTAATTATCTACATTGTTTGTAGAAGTGATAATGAACCATATTGAAAATAAAGTAATTAACAGTTTATCTGAACCTCCTTTACTGTATTATAGACATTGATAATATTTTCATTTTATCTAAATTAAAAGTAAAAACAGAACTACATATCATAGTTCATATAAACATATCTGTGCCTAGAACTTACATTACATGGCTGTAAAACATTAGTTTTATTGACAACACAGTAGTGGCCAAAGTTGTGGAAGCCTTTTGGAAATAGTGTGTTTTTGAGGTTTGATGGCTCATAACCACTTTTTTTTTTTTTTAGTAATACCATAAAATTATATATTAATGGAAAGATAATTTCATCAAGAATGTAATGCAATAACTTTTATGAAGAATTTTGTATTAGAACAGCAATTGCAAAAAGAAAAGTGAAACATAGAAAAAATGAGATATACAAAAATTCACACCATGTCAGTTAATACTTAGTTGGGTAACCTTTAGCATTAATTACGGCCTTACAACGCCTTCCCATGGAGTGAACCAAGTTTTTAATTCTGCAGCTGTTACAATGTGAAACCAATATTGAATTATTGCTTCTATTAATTGGGTTTTATTGCTGGGTTGCTTCTGACTAGCAAGTTTCTTTAGTCGGCTCCACAGATTTTCGATGGGGTCAAGGTCTGGGCTATTACCAGGCCATCCCAGCAGTGGAATATGATTATCTTGAAACCACTTTTTGCACACAGCAGCTACATGACACGGAGCTGAATCCTGTTGAAATATAAATGCTTCATTATCTTGGAAAAGATCACATGCGGAAGGCTTCAGTTTGGACTCAAGTATTTCATTAATGTATTTTGGCCATTTATATTCCCATTAATATGCAAATTCTACCCACACCTTCTGATGTCATACAACCTCAGATCATAACACTAACTGGGTGTTTCACGGTGCATATAGTGCAATCAGGATGCAAATCTTCTCCAATTCTTCTCCTTACGTATTTTATGCCATCACTACCAAACAGGGAGATTTTGGTCTCATCACTCCAAATAACACTGTCCCATTGTTCCGCTGTCAAGTTAACACGGATTTTAGCCCAGTTTAATCTTTTCAACCTTTGTTTGAGAGATAAAAATGGCTTTTTTTTTTTTGTGGAATTCTAGCTTTTAGACCAAATTCCTGCAGTCTGTGCCGAACAGTCCTTGCACTCAACTTCATATTGCATTGCACCATTTCATTTTGTATACACCCAGATGATTTCCTTCTGTCATCTAGGCAGTCTCTTAATTCTTCTATCATCACTTGCTGTTGTGCACCTTTTCTTGCCTTTACCAGTCTAGTTTTGTAGTGACTGAGTCTCCTTATACCTCACCTTTGGTTAAGTTTCCACCAATTTTTCTTCCAATTTCTTCATAACTGAAGCCTTGTTCCCTTAATAGTACTATTTTAAATTGCTTTCTGGGTGACCAGTCAACTCTTTGCACCATTTCTTTAATTTTATTACATTTTACAAGCTCACTAAATGAAAGAACACACAGAAAAAAAAACCCAACTTGATAGAATATATACATAATATCTAAGGTATTTTACCTGATATTGTCGAAGTATTTCGCATGTTTGCTCTGTGAGGCACGTGCTCCTGGCCCGAGAGGTCCCTTCGTTATAGACCTTTGGTTAGTTATAAAATTTTTTTTGCAGAAATAAAACAGTTAGGTTATATATTTTCAGTTCCACATTCATTCATTCACACAATCAAACGTTTGAAATTTACTATTAATTAAAAGATTTTTAGTAGAAAGAGTTATACTCGTCGGGTCAGGAGACGTCTCACAAGGGGTTCGTTGGTACTGCGAGTGCTTTCAGCGGTGTACAACCGCCATCTTCTGGCCACTGTTTCTACACGAGGGTTCCTCGCGTGTATGTGGTTTTTGGAGTTGCATGTCGGGAATCGATGAGAAGGTTTGCTGCCTGTATGTGTTAGATGATTTTGTTTCCAATGTGTCGCCATCTATTGGATGTGTTGGTAGGTATCAGTCGTAAGTATAATTCTATTGTGTCTGCATGTGTTAGGTGATTTGTTTCTAATGTGTCGCCATCTATTGGAAGAGTTGGTAGGTATCAGTCGTAAGTATAATTCTTTTGTGTAGATAATTTTGGGCTATTGTTTGTTCGTAGAAACAGGTGTGTTTTTTTTTTTTTTTGTCTTTTTTTATGATTTTTTTCTTTTTTTATAAGTGATTTCCAGGCTGTGTCTAGTGTGGTGGGGTCTTGTAAGTTGCATACTTTATCTTTTTTTTTTTTTTTTTTGTTCAATTATACCGCTTTCAGAAATCCTTCATTCTTTTTCATTTATGTAGGTGGTTAGTAATTTAATATTTTCAAAATCTGGGTATTGCTTATATTTAACACAGTGTTTGATAAGTGCAGTTTTTTCTTCTTTTTTGTTCCAGTTTTTTATATGTTGATGTAGTCTTTTTATTAATCTATTTTTTGTGCTGCCAATGTATGAAATGTGGTCTTCATAACTCTGTGAAACAATAGGAATTTCATATACGCCTGCTGATTGTAGTATATTATTGTTACTTTTTTCTTTATATAACAAATAATAATAGCCCAAAAATATCTACACAAAAGAATTATACTTACGACTGATACCTACCAACTCTTCCAATAGATGGAGACACATTGGAAACAAAATCATCAAACACATACAGGCAGCAAACTTTCTCATCGATTCCCGACATGCAACTCCGAAAACCACATACACGCGAGGAACCCTCATGTAGAAACAGTGGCCAGAAGATGGCAGTTGTACACCGCTGAAAGCGCTCGCCGTAACAACGAACCCCATTGTGAGAAGTCTCCTGACCCGATGAGTATAACTCTTTCTACTAAAATCTTTTAATTAATAGTAAATTTCAAACGTTTAATTGTGCGAATGAATGAATGTGGAACTGAAAATATATAACTTAACTGTTTTATTTCAGCAAAAAAAATGTTCATAACTAACCAAAGGTCCGTAACGAAGGAACCTCTCGGGCCAGGAGCACATACCTCACAGAGCAAACAACGTGCGAAATACTTTGACAATATCTGGTAAAATACCTTAGATATTATGTATAGTTTAATGAATAGCATGTTTATAACATAATACAACCCATAAGGTTGCCTCATGAATTGCAATTTTCGTAACTTGATAGAAATCGCATAACACACTGACAAATGTCCTCCTCTGAGCTCCAACACATGACATTCAATAGCTGAATCCTACTGTGACCTGATTGGCTCATTGCCAAAGCAAGATGACACCTGATTGGCTCTCTAAACACTCATGCTGATTGGCTACATTCAAATGAAGGAAAGCTACTTCATATCAACCTAAGCAAGTTGTGCGCTTCCTTTTTCTGGTTATCTGGCTATAACTTTTCATGGAATACAGATAATTGAACAAACTTTGTTGCATTGCATTCTTGATGAAATTATCTTTCCATTGATATATAATTTTATAGTATTACTCCAAAAAAAAAGAAAGTAGTGTTATGAGCCATCAAACCTCAAAAATACACTTACTTTTTTTCAAAAGGTTTCCACAATTTTGGCCACTACTGTATGTATGTGGAATTTTATTACTGTTCACGCGTTATTATATGTTGAATTGCCGTATTTGGGAGATTATATATAATTAGGGACAAAACAAGCAAGATATATATATACAACAATAATGAAAATATACTTAACCTATAACTAGATATTAAACTGTCAGGTTGACCAGTGCACCTGTACTAGATACTATCTATCTGGACTGAGTCATAATTTAAGACTATACCTAACCAGTTGATATTGATTTTTAAATTTTTAACTGAGCTTGTCATTCAAGGCAGACCTGCCAACTTTCAATGACCCCAATGTGCAGTCGTGCGTAGCATAGCCAAATTATTGCATGTTCAACCCCCCCCCCCCCATTTTATAACAGACCTCGGTGATAATCATCCTCCATACATCCCTGCCCGCCGCCGGAGCAGGGTGCAAATAAAACACGTCAGCCGGACGAAACTGGAGGGCGTTAAGTCTCTTGTACTAAGCCCAAGTCCAGATTCCTTGCCAGCCATGGGGCACGTCCAAAAGAGATGGAACCTGTCCTCAATGCTCGCACACGAAAGACACCTATTGGAGGTAATGCCTATCCACCGAAGCTGTCGACTCCTTGTCGTAAGGACATTGTAGACCAACCGCCACTTAAAGTCCCTCTTCTTGCAGTCCCCCCCCCCCCCCGTCGAGTGAATGCTCATCCAAGCCTCTCTCATATAGAAGTTCCTAGGAACGTTAAAATTCTTTATGACGTGTTCCCTAGGCCTAGGGAGAAGATCCACTACGACTGCCTCTTCCCCTTCCCGTTGCGGCTTGCCTCTGCGGAGTCCCGCAGGCGACCACCCAAGAGATACTTCTTGTGAATAGACTCTACAGGGATCCACAAAGTTGTGGCCCGGCAGATACTTCTTCGCATCCAAACCCGTGAAGTAGGAAACTAAGTTCCTAAACGGGTGTTCGGCGGCAAGAGCCTCCCTCACACTTGAAAACTGAAGTGCACTGAACCAAGTAGGAAGGTGCTTGACATCCAAGTCCACTTCCTCCCTAGGACAGCACAAGACAGCCCGACCTACCTCCTCGGTCTTCTTGCCAACCCAAACGAAGCCAAAGACCGCCCTTTCCAGAAGCCTCATAATACCTAGGGATGGAGACTCCAATTCTCTGGCAAAGGCACACTTAGAAACCAGGAGGGGATTTGCCAACTTGGCGCGGTTAACCCTCGAGATGTGTACCTCTTGCCAATGCTTTTGCTCTTCCATCATATTCCCAAGAATATTCCTCTAAGGTATTTCTGTGGACCCCGTTCTTGGAAATTGGATACTCAGTATCCGGACAGGCCCCCTTGTGATGGCCAAACCCGCGACCGCCAGTCACTCCCATCTACCCCAAAACATAATGTTAGACTTATTTTCGTTGAGACGGGCACCTGCCGCTCTGCAGTACCCATCAAAAGCTTCCCGCAAACCCCCTCAAGCTGCCTTCCCCATCCACCAAGAAGGTGAAATCATCGCGTAAGCCAGATACTTCAAAGAAGCAACAGTCCCCGGAATGGGGAAACCCCCTAACCCTGTTAGCACCAGTGACTTTCCTAAGCAGGATTTCTAACACCAAATCACTCATTTGAACTTCAAAGAGGGGAGAGGGACATCCAGCTATGATGACCCTCCCAGAGAGACCTCTGTAGAGGGTCCCTACCTTACTTCGAAAGAAATCCGTGAAGCCGTGAGACTCCGGCAACTTCCCGATGAACTTGCGAGAAACCCTATCAAAGGCTTTACTCTGATCGGCGGAAAAAAGGCTCATATTAATACCCTTCTCGCCCATGTAAGTGATAGCATCAATGATGCAACGCACGTTCCAAAACATACAACGCCCCTTGATACCACACGTCTGATTGACACCGACGAGGTGTTTAGTAACCAAAACAGAGCCTATTATTGAAGATTCTGGACATAATCTTGTAGTCAACAGTCAAGAGAGACACCGGTCTCCAACCACCTAAAGATCTGCCGGGGGTCTTGCACAAAAGGATTACCCTGCTCATCTACATGGTTTCCAGCATCAGACCAGCCCTAACAATCTCATTAAACACCCTGAAAAGCCAGGGAGCTAAAATGTTAAACTTCCTGTAGAATTCTGCAGGAAGCCCATCGCACCCAGGAGACTTACCGGGTTTAAGGGCCTGGATCACCGACCTAACTTCCGTACCCGTGAAATCCCCTTCGAGGAGCTCCATGTCCTCATTCGAGATACGTGGAGTTCCCTCAAGCCAGCTTGTCCATTGAGGTAGACTCAATTTTCTCGCCAGAAAAAAGGTCGCCGAAGAACCAATCTAAACCAAAAGAGTTAATATTTAGGCTGAAAAATAAAAAAATATTCGAGAATATACGGTCCATGACATTCTTCTATGACATGAACGGCTTAATTTCTTCGATTTAGGGAATTGTTCGCCATAAAAACACTCCTCCACGGAAAGTCATCCTCCCTTCTAAAGTGAAATACTGTGCACAAATTGCCTTTTACCCCAATTTTCTAATGTAGAGGACTTCCGTTTGTCAGTGTCTTAAAGTATTTCATTTTTGCTTGATACCATGCTCATTTCCTACTGATTTAACTCGTAACGTAAAAACAAGATGATTTTCCACAGCTGAAGCAATGGAAAGAGCTCGTTTTCTAATTGAAACGTATTCTAATTGTATAACAATTTATACGCAATGTTCTGATAAATTTAGAGAAATTTGGGCGCTCGCTGAAAATGGAATTTCTCTAAATTTATCAGTACATTGCGTATAAATTGTTATGTAACTGAAATGGTCTCTTTGTAGTGTAAAGCTAAAATTAACTAAATTTCCACTTAGAGAACTCTTAGCGGGAAATTTATGAACTAGTAGTGAAATTTAAAATGGCCAAAATTTGATGAATGTTTATGTCTTATTATTAGCAAAAATAATTTTCGAAAAATTTGTGAAAACCAAATTCTTTGGACTTAGCGCCTCTAGCAGGAAATGAATGAACTAATTGGAAAATTTAAATGTTTGAGGAGGAACAGTTAAGCCTAATCTGAGAGGCACAAAAGTAATTTTTTTCTTCTAAGTTAAATAATTTCTTTGCACAATAGAATTTTAATTTTTGGAATTTTCGACTTTGAAACCCCTTAGTGATAAATTCATGAAGTACACTGACTGAAAGTTAAAAAAGAACGCCAAGAAGGAATTGTTGGACGATCATGAAATTTACATATGTGCATGGGGTCGAGTTTACGTAGGTGTGATGTTAATTTCGGAACCAACCGGTGAGTGCTTACACCACAGCATGGCATAATATGCAAATTATCGTTGGTGGTATTTAAGGAGTACGGCAAAGTGAATGTAATCAGTCGTCGGAGTACGGACACGTGCGAAGACCCTGAAGAAGCTGCAATGCCTGGACATAGAAGATGTGTACGATTTCAGCAGTTATCGGACTTTGAGCGAGGTCGTCTAGTTGGACTCCGCGAGGGCGGGTAGTCGTATCATCGTATTGCGGAGCGAACTGGACGGGAAATATCGGTGGTGGTGGTACGATGGTCCGAGGAATATTCCCACACGAGAAGACATGGAACTGTTAGTCACAGACGGATTGATGAGCGGACCGATCGACGCAAAAGAAGAGCAGCGTTGTCAAGCAGAACATCCACTGCGACGCAAATCCGAGGTGCCATTGCACCTGAGGTGACTGTGCGAACAATCCGCAACCGTCTACTGGATGCAGGACTACGTGCACGTGTGCCTCCGGCATGTGTACCTCTGACTCCAGCCCACCGTCAGGAACGGCTACAGTGGTGTCGCCAACGTCTGCACCGGAGAACGCAATGGTGATCTGTCGTGTTCAGCAATGAAAGCAGATTCTGCTTGGGAGCCTCCGATGGCCGTATGCGTGTTCGCAGATTCACAGGGGTGCGTCCCCACCCTTCTTGCATCTGCCAGCGACACACAGGGCCTACACCTGGTCTCCTGGTGTGAGGAGCGATCAGCTATTACTCCCGTACACAACTAGTGTTTGTACCGGGTACGTTAAACAGCACCTTCTACATCAACATCATCATCATTCAGCCCGTTGTTGTGCCATTTGTAAGGTCAGTCCATTGTGGTGTTTTCCAGCAAGATAACGCACGCCCACACACTGCATGTGCAACGCAACATGCACTTCAGAGTGTGAGACAACTTCCATGGCCTCCACGTTCATTGGATTTGTCCCCCATTGAGCATGTGTGGGATTTTATGAGACGACTTATCCGGTCTCCACGGCCAGCCACGACCATCCCCTATTTATGCGTCCAGGTTGAGGATGCTTGGAACTCAATACCCCAAACTTGCATCTAACATTTGTACGACAGACTCCATGCCAGAATTGCACAGTGTGATGCAGTTCATGGTGGTTCAACCTCGTACTAACCATGTTACATGGAAATGTTATTTTTCAGTTTACCAGCAAATACAGCTGTATTTTGTCATAATGTTTTGGTCAAGTGATCCTCTGTATTCCGTTATTATGCTGTATAAATTTCGTTGGTATCAGATGTCTCCTTCTTGGTGTTCTTTTTTCACTTTCCGCCAGTGTATATAGGATATTTAAAGTGCCAAACTTAATATCCTTTGATTTTCTATCTATTAGCCACAAAAATAATTTTTGAAATATCTCTAAAAACAAATAGTTCGATGTGCATGGACAGGCAAAGTGATTACATAGCACTGTTTCTTACAAACCATTCTAATAATAGAAAGATAGAATGGCATTTTAAGAGCGTAAAAACCTTTTTCTTGACTTTACTGTTTTTTCTTATTAATCTCACAAAAATTCTGAGGAGATAAAGTGGGATGAAAATTTCTGAGAAAATTTCTAAGGACATAAAATGGGGAGAGGGGACCCCTGAATCTTTTAGCACCTAGGGCCCCAAAAGATCTGAAGTCGCCTCTGCCACTGATTTAATAAAGTTAGATCAGTCTCCTGTCTGCTATAAAGCCTTATTTTATCCACAATGTCACAAAGCTTTAAAATATGACCATAGTTTTACCATACATACCCCTACTAGCATTTGTCATGACTCACATGGGCTTTTAACTGGTTAACAGTTGCATGTTTTGCTGCTTCAAGCTGTTTGTTCTCAGTTGAATTCTCTCTAATAAAGTTCACTATGCAGACATCCTGATTTTTTTCAACCAACAATGCATTTAATGTTTCAATACTGAGACTAGCACGAAATTCAGTAAGATTATTTCCAACAATACTGAATATCCTGTCACTGCATTAACATGACTTTAGCAAGGCAAGAGTATTTTCTGGTTCCATTCCCATCTGTTAATTTGGAAATCTTATCCCATGCAATGTCCAGCCTTGGAGAGTTCAAAAATTCTTGCTCAAGATTCTCTACCTGGTATCTCAAAAACTCCATTCCAAGCTTATCCATATCATTGTTACTAACAATTCCTGGAAAATTTGTTACTATGAACTGTACTGGTGCATAGGAAGGTTTCTGCTTCACTGATATATCTGCCACCTCAGCATGCTTCAAAACATCATCAGCCAATGGAAATTTCTTAATTCATATCCCTTTTTGTAGAAACATCTGACAGAAGAATAAAGTTTCAGTTGTGATTCTGGAAGTTCTCTTATTTCTGTCAAATAGGATCTTGTTTTTACACCAATAACAAGATCTTCATCAGCTTTCTGGTATTTAGTCTTTGTGAACTTGGCTTAAGTGACATCAGTAGTGTTGTTTAATGCAGATGGTTTAACAAATCTGATCAGCAAGTCTGTGAGTAGACTATAAAGTTCTCTTCTTACAGTATGAACTACTGAAGCTTCAAGTTGCAATTTTACATTCCGATCTACAAAACAGGGCAATGTGCTGCTGAGAAATAAACAATAAAGTTTGGTATCTAAGGATCTTGGAGCGATTCTAGAATTTTTGAAGCGAACATTTCTTTCCGAGACTTCAGAATTATCTTCATTCACACAAAACAACTCTGATTGCATTCCCACTGTGTCAGAAGCCTATTGATTGCATCTAGTAAGGACAGCCAGCGTGTAGATACATATTTCAAAATCTTGCGTGGCTTCACACCATATAGCTTTGGGCACTAAGTAGTTTTTTCTTTCTTTTTCAGCTCTTGTCTAGGAAAAAGTAAATATCTATTAGAACAGCTTCTATATCAGTACCCAATTGCTTTGTAGCTTTTTGGGCACATATGTGGAGTAAATGACAAATGCAGCCTTGTACTTCAATTGCAGGATTAACCTTTCTTAAATTTGCTGCAACACCACTTAGGTTCCCCAACATTGTATTGGCATTGCCACAGCCAAATGAGACACAGTTACTCCATGGAATGCTTTTTCTTTTCATTTCATTACCCAGAATTGTAAAACTACCATGGCCTGTATTGTTATCTGATTGATGTATTACTTAACAAAACAGACACACTATTTCACCCTTAGCAGAGCCAAAATATCTGACAACTGGATACAGCTTTACCAAATTCTGATCGGTGCTTTCATCAGTTGCCATCGAAAATAACGAATTATGGAGTGCAGAAACTACAGTGGACTGTGTACAGCTAGCCATGGATTTCACTAGTGAGGTGGTTTTTGTTCATGTACAGCTGTATTTCTTGGCAATGTTGGAATCCGGGAACATTTTCTTGAACAAATTCCCAGCACGATAAGCTGTCGTGATAGGTAAATTATGTTCTACCCAGGAAAGAGGTGAACAAGATTTCAGCATGTAATATTTGTAATTCCTCCATTTTAGCAAAATATTCACCCAATGGCCTTACTTCTGACTTTTGTTTGCAGTACCCTTTGTGTTTCACAGATGTTATGTGACGAGAACAGTCAAACCTCCCGCAGTGTTTAATTTAGAAATCGGAATTACCCATCGCACAAAACGAGTGATGCTCTGAAAAGTTGAAAGGCGTGCAAGCATGGCCACTTTTTAGAATACTCTGCTCTAAAGCACTGGGAAGCTATTTTCTTCTTCAGTCGTGGTTGATCTAATTTTTCAGGTGGAGACATCCTGATTGATTAAAAAAGTTACACAAAAAATTACATGCCACCAATATAAGCAGTATGCACATTGCAAACTCCACACACAGTTCATTCTGCCAAAAGACAGGGAAAGCCTCAACTGGAGAACTGAGCATGCGCAAAGCATCTGAAATATTTCAAAAGGCGTCAAAATAAGCTAACCAGAAGCTAAAGGCACCCATGATCATCTGTAGAGGAATTTAGGAAGGGAGTGTCTGACCCTAGGTCTTAAACAACCTTTAGAAATAGGAAACTAGGAGATTTGGGCACAAATCTCCTAGGAAAGTGACACGGAAGCGAAGCAGAAAGGGAGAGGAAGACACCCTTATTTATTACCGGTGAAGGGGGGGGGACAGTACCCGGGGTCCGACGGCTTAACGTGTCCATCCGACGCACGGCGGATATTTAGTGGATCGAGCGTTCGTACCTGCCTGGGATCGAACCTGAGGCCCTTTCCGTGGCAGTCACGAACGTTGCCCGCTAGGCCACCCGTGGGCTAAAGGCACCCTGCTGGCTTCTGCAGTAATACCATGATCCATGTGACAATGATCATAACGCGAGCCCACCTTTCATTGGTCACCCCCTTTTGTCATTTCAGTTGGATTTGACCAATACCAACAACTCGCTGGTTTCAAAGGAAATAGCGCAACTTTCCAATTGGCTACGCAAACGTTAGGAGGCGGAAAGTTCCTCGATGGACGACTGACCTTTGACCCACAAAAATGGGCGCTGTGGTGAACTTCGCGGAATTCCGCCCAAATCCCGAAGTGTTCCTGTGCAAAGCGAAAAATGCCTTTTCGAAGTAAACAAGAGCATAAATAAATCGGACTTTCTGCACTGGTAAAGCTGGGAAAACGTACTCACAGACGCCATTCTACGAATTTATTGCTTTTAGAAAAGCGACACCAGAAACTGTGGCCATTTTCGTTCTTTCTTTCTGAACAAAGACTTTTGGAGACCACCTTTACAAAAATTCATTATACAAATTAACATTATAACGAACATCGTTACAATTAACTTCGTAACGCATAAAAATCGAATTCTCTCTAACTACAGGTACGACGAACGGAATTACGAAAAAATAGCGCAAAGCAACGATTTGTTATTTTGCCCTGATGCATTAAGCCACAAGTTTATTCTTTACTAAATGATTATTCAACGTACTTGACGATAGCGTAATGCGCAATTAATTTACGAAAGTCACTTCGTTACGGAACGACGCCGACCCGCGTTTTCCAAAAGTCACTTGCATTATACTATCACTAGTTAATACTAACTAAGATTCACACTGAAACCAACTAAATATTAGTACTAAGCAAGATTTTAATCACGAAAGGTTACTAAATTACGCTCGATACACAACAACGATTTTAATACACGCTACTGACATATGGCATAAACACGCGTTTTTGCTCATTAGGTGCAAATACGATACGATAAAATACTTCAAACACTACATGTTTACAAATTACCTTTCCATTATTAAAGCTTACACGATAACATAATAAAAGAAACCGCGATAACGACGGTAAAGTAAAGACGGAACTACAACCTTACGATTTTTTTGTTTTTTTCGCTACGTTATCCAGACGATCAATAACGCCGCGGCGTTGCCGATAATTTTAAACTGATACATCTAATACTATATATATATATAAACTGCAAGATACACTTAAGAAACTAAGGTAAATTAATGCATATACACTACATCATATACTGCATTAAAATAAACTTCACTAATATCTCTTCCCTGAAAGTTAACAGTGCACTAAAAAATGCAATGGAAGGAAGAACAAAAAAAACAATATAGCATGATGTCAAACTTCCTTAAATCTACTTCCCAGCTAGTTAAACATTCCTTCACTAGCAGAGACATCACAAGGCTAACTTACCTAGACCTATTCACATAAATTTAACTACATACACAGATCAGCACACAGAAAAATCAGAAAGGAAATAAATAAATAAAAAGAATTTACTTGATTTTTCTTGACTCTTAAATCTATTTTTTTTTTCTAACTTTCTCCTTGCCAGGATTTGAGATCATCTCATGAAAAAAAAATATCACTCTCATTGAAAGTGCGTGGATGTGGTGATGGGTTTTCCGATCCAAAAATATTGGCCCATTAATTTAGAGATCGGAAAAATGTCAACAGATCAACTCACTGGTTTCTAAGGAGATAGCGTATCCCCCTCCCCCTGAGATGAGAGTCACATGGGTTTCAGTGGCAGCCCCACTTCCAGCCACCTGCCGTTTACAGAAAAAAGCAACCCACCTGCCGTTTACAGTAACAAAAAGCAACAGGAGAGGAAGGTTTGTAATGCGCATGCCTAAAAAAGAAAAGCAAGGAGATGATCTGCATGTCACATAGTACCCCAGGCTCAGACCCCAGCTGTTAGTGTGAAAAGTGCAAACCAGTGGTGATAACGCCCCCCCCCCCTTCCCCCTTTCCTAAAGCATATGAAGCGTGCTAAAAACAAGAGCACCATAATTTTTGGCCTATGAGCCGCACCAAAGAATTATGACTTTTTTACACTGGAGACAATAGCGTGACCCCCCCCCACTGAAATTCGTTTCCGATACATCGATTCCGCAAGATAATTAAAATGGCTCGCATGTTGCTTTTTTACGAATAAAACAGCCACCAACTGTTTTTATTTTATTTTCTATGTTGTGCACGAGAACAAGAAAAAGAATTCGCATTATTTCCAAAGACAAAGCAATTCGCTGACACATCCTGTTGAACAATCGCCATTTGACTGTGACTGTTTACAAATCACAGTTTAACAGGGATGAAAATATTTCCAGAGTCTTTCACCTAAATGCGCCCTCCAGAGTCCAACAAAAAGCAGGTGATTTGTGTTCTTCAATGCCGTCAAACTGCACTGACAAATGAATAGTTAACTATCCCAACCCACTGATGTGACGTTTTCCTTGAATTTATCTTTCGAATTAACTCACTCACTCCCCCTTCCTCCCTCCCTCCCTCCCCCACCATCATCATGCTCATGGCACTCCACAGAGTAGGAACAGGTGTAAAGCGATTAGCTTTAATCGTGTTTCTGCTAGAATATTTTCACAAATTATGGTAACTCTCCACAATGAAAAAAAAAACGTAAGAAAAGAACTGCACGGATTGAAGATTAAAAAAAAACAGGTACATCATTAAATCGTAGTATCTGTAATGTAGATGTACTGTGGTTGTCAACACTGGCTCAGTGTAACCACGATCATATCTTTATTTTTTAGATAAAACAAAAGACATACCGGGGGGGGGGGGGGGGGACTGTTTCGATATGAAAAAATTCTCAAATGCGCAAAAGGCGTAGATTTTCAGACAGAGCGTAATGCGTAGCGACCTTTGCTAAAGTGTAATGCTTGGCAGGTCTGTCAAGGTAAAGCTGAACTACATTTAAACTACATATCTTTCCATTATTGTTGTACGTATCTTGGCTTGTTTTGTGCATAATTTTATATAACTTCCCAAGTACGGCAATTCACCATATAATGCGTGAACAGTAATAAAATTCGACATAAATGTTGATAAAAGTAAAGAACAGAACTAGATTTATCCATGTAACTTATTATTTTCTGAAATATGTTTATTGCAGGAAATGAAAAAAAACAACTTATCTTTTTTAGGTATAATGTTAATTAAAAGAAAACAAACAGATTTTAAAGTATACAAGAAACCATAATTTATTCCTGTTCTTATACCAAATGACTCTGCACATCTGTAAGGTCATGAAAAAATAGCATAAAAACTTTCATTCATAGAGACATAACCCATTCTTCAAACAAACAATTTAGAGAAGAATTTAATTATATAAAATCCATTGCATAAAAATATGGTAATGAAAATACAATTGAACAATTTGATCCCTGAAGTTAAGCAAAAAAGGAGAATTAATAAAAATGACACGAATGCAAAGAAATACACTGGTCCATTGCCATTTATTGAAAGACTGACTAATAGAATTATCAAAATAGGAAAAAAATATAATTTTTATTTTAGTCAATCAGTAAATTCACAAAATGACAATAAAAAATAAACAAAACCTAGATTATTAGATTCTGCGGGCGTTATGAAATCACAATAAAGCTCACAAAACTAAAAATCTCATACATAGGCAGTACTGAAAATATGCTAAAAATATATTATTATTCATTTATTCATTTCACAGTAACAAATACTATGGAGTCATAATTTTGATGTAATTTTTGGAAAAATCCATTTGTGAAATTTGCACTTTAACTGGAGAAACATACTTTTATTTGCAGTTTACGACGAAAGTTGCTGCCATATTCGCCGGTCTCACTTCCTTGCTGTTCGCCAGCAATGTTCAGCAGTTTAGCTGTTTGCTACTTTGAAGATTTTTTTTTTTATTTATTTCAAATGGTTTTTGGCAAGATTTAGATTGAAAAAAATTATCTGGTCCCAGGAATCGTTAGCATGCCACAGAATGCCAATAAGACTTTGACCAAGGCCATCTTACTTTGACACATTAGCAATATGGTAAGAATGACCATCTGAACCAATAATAAAGGCAACTATCTGTATGAAGTGCGACACTGTGGGCAAATCCTGCAACGCATGTATACCATTGGCTGATGGACTGAGTGGTGTTTCTTTATGTTATCTTTCATCAATGGTATCATGCATTGCTAATTTTGCAAATCAGAAGGATTAAATGATTCATGAGCTACTGTTTTTATGCAAAACATTTGTTTCTTAATAAAAAAAATTCAAAATGCCATTTTATTTTTCTTAAAAAATGAGGATGCGTCTTATATACCGGTATGTCTTTTATTCCAAAAAATATGAAGTACAATAGCTTGTTATGTAAATCTGTTGTATTATAAATATAATATAAAAAGTATGCATTGCTCACACAGTATGATACACTACAATGAAATATTTACATACATACATATCATTAAGCTATTCTCTGAGATTCAAAGGCTAGCTCCTTAAAGAAATACCATGTGCCAAGTACACATTTAATTGATAGAACTAAAATTTACATAGTCTTGGGGTATCAAATGTCTCCATTTACAATGATCTCTGTGCACCGCTCAAGTTTCATTAACGTCCATCACACACAAGACCTTTTTGTACTTCATACTCAATCTTTTTCTCAAGCAGACATTCCTGAATCTGGTCCTCCCATATACACAGCCATGCAGGACTTTCATATATAGAAAGTCCCGCACGGCTGTGTATGAAAGTGTAATTGTTCCTGCTCTGATAAATGGTAGTGAAACCTGGGTACTACAGAAGAAAAATAGAAGTCGTTTGTGTGCTGAGACAGACAGCAGACAGCGGGAGAAATCGCAAGGCACATGCAACAAACAACTGGCCATCCGTTATCGCATTTTACTGTGGCCAGGAGGCTGCACAAATGTGGTCTATTTGCACGACAACCAGTATGGTGTGTGCCATTAACGCCTGCTCATCGGAGATGGCGGTTTCTGTGGTGCCAGGAACACAAGAACTGGACACATCCGAAATGGGGTCGAGTTCTCTTTATGGATGAGAGCTGATTTAGTCTGACGAGTGATTCTGGACATATACACATCTGGAGAGAGCAGGGAACACACAATCACACCTCCAACATCTAAAAAAGGACCAGTTTGGAGGTGGCAGAGTTATCGTTTGGGGCAGTATCATACTTGGTAGCCATACTGACCTCCAGATCTTCCAAGGAGGTTCAGTCACTGGTGTCCGCTATTGTACCAAGGTTCTCTTGCCTCACGTGCATTTGTTTAGAGGTGCTGTGGGTCCCGAGTTCCTCTTCATGGACGACAACACTACACCTCATCGTACAGTGGCTGTCACAGAGCTGTTGAAGAGTGAAGATATTCAACGCATGGATTGGCCTGCAAGGTCCCCGGACCTCAATCCAATCGAACACGTGTGGGATCTTCTCAGGAGACACTTGGCAGCACGTCACCAGCCGCCAGCAACGATTCCGCAACTGCAATTGGCACTACAAGAGGAACAGGCAGTGATGCCTCAACAGCTCCTTGACAACCTCGTCTACAGCATGGACAGACGTTGTAAATCCTGCAACGCAGTCAGGGTTGATCATATCCCCTACTAAAAACTGGATTTTTCTTGGCAGCCACCTGTCAGATGGACGTTTCTGTCTTCTGTCCAGTTGTGCTCGAAGCTACCTTTTCAATAAAGTGCCTTTGTATCCTTTTGATTTCTTGTTTGGACGGGTTTGCTCACTTGTCCCATATTCTTGCATCTTGGGGATCTTATGGTATGATTTGAGTCGATGTGGAGCACTTCTGCACGACGTTACATTCGAAAAACCATCTCATCCTTAATTTTTGCACGCGAGTGTAGTCATAATTTATATACAATGTATGGAAGTCTCCTAGCTACTACCAGGTCCACTGCTTGTGGACCATGTACACCCCACAATGTAGTACCTACATCCAGAGGGTGGGGGGAGTTAATCCAGGATAGTACTTACTGCCCTATGCCATTACACTCACCTCATGCAGGAATGGCCCAACAAATACTGTGTTCATATGAGACATCTTGAATGGCCCCCAACTTTTCTCATCTCAAACCAATTGAACATCTGTGGAGATGTTGTGGAATGCCAGCTGAGATAGTTGGATACACTACCCTGCTCCACACCAGAACTATGGATCATAATACTAACAGCATGATTTGTGTTGTATCCCACAGTTCTGGCATAATATCAACTCCATGATTCTATGGCAGGTGGCAACTGTTCTCCAAGCAAAAGGAGGATCCATGAAGTATTAGGCAGGTGGCAACTGTTCTCCAAGCAAAAGGAGGATCCATGAAGTATTAGGCAGGTGGCCATAATTCAGTGAGCATTAGGTGTATGTTTCCAGTAATTAAATATGCTGTCTGCTTAATTAGTTACATCTTTATATCAACTAATTTTCCCAAACACTACAGCCCTCTATCTTCTTATTCTTAACAGCAATATATATCTCTCATTTTATTTTAACAGTGATATGAAAAAAAAAAAAAAACAGCTTTTAAAAATGAATATATATATATATTGGGAATAATACGAAAGCAAGATCAATCTAAATAATGCTTTCGAGTTAACATGGGAATTCGTAGTGCATTGTTTTGTTCATCAGTTACCCCTCTCTTCCCTACATCTTGAATACAGAGATGGAAAGTTGCAAAACCATTTTTGAAGCAGCAAAATGCATTTTTGGAGCAGGTAAAATACATTTTTGGAGCAGCAAAATGCGTTTTTGGAGCAGGTGAAATGCATTTTTGGAGCAACAAAATGCATTTTTAGAGTAGGTAAAATATATTTTTAGAGTAGGTAAAATAAATTTTTGGAGCAGTTAAAATACATTTTTGGAGCAGGTAGAATACATTTTTGGAGCAGCAAAATGTGTTTTTGGAGCAGGTGAAACACATTTTTGGAGCACATAAAATACATTTTTGGTGTAAGAAAACATTTTTTAGAGCAGGTAAAATATTAGTAGATAGAACAAACTCTCAAGCAAAATTTTTTTTTGGAAACAGATGCACCCTACTCAAATTTAAAACATCTTGCATTGAAATACACACACACACATATCAAACATTTTTGTTTTCAAATAGATCAAAAAATTTGTAACCATAGCAGGATTCTATTATTAATCATTTATTTAATTTTTCGCTGCTTTTCTCAATATTTAATTGCTCACTTCTATTCTTTTCTAATTTTTTAAGATAGTTAGCAATGTTTTGTTTTGCTTCTTTTAATAGTATCTGTCCACTTTTTATTGCACTCAAGTCTTTTTTTTTTTATGATACATTCAATGTTCATCTCAGCATTGTTTAACATTTTACGAGGGAATCCAACTACTGCAAATGTTCAGCTTCTTCCCATTTCAAATCACCTTGTGAACATTAAATTTCTTTTCTCTTTTGCTTGTTTTGCGCCATTTTTCCAGCACTATTCTGCTCTTGATATTTTTTCCAGGATTCTTCATAAGCTGTCAGAAGTTTTTTGGTTACATTAATTTTACTCACATCTCCATTTAATCTTTTGACATGATCTTTGTGCTTCTTGCTCTCCGCATGGCGCCTATAATCATCGCGGCCGCCTTGCGACAGGCTAAAATCGCAGCCACATGGCTTATAAAACGTGATTCAGCAAAACTTTAGATGCTTCATAAAAAGGCCATTCTTTACTATACATAACACAATACACGTGACGATAAGTTTTATCTGACTTCGTTCTTTTTGTTGTCATAGCTGTTTCACTGCTACGTTTCATTTCGTTTTAATCCAAATTAACCCTTTCCACTCAAATAATTTCACCCATACTCACACAGAACTCGCATTTTTTTCTTTTCTGCAGTAGAGGCCACAACTTAGCAGTGAAAGTTCAGCTTTAGCTCACCAGCCCCGACATACTAGCTATAGAGGCATCATCAGCGTGGCAGCTGACACCCGACCTATTCGGCAAAAAAAGAAATGTCTCGCTAGCCCCGGCCCACGAGCTATAGAGGTGAAATGAGCACAGAGGATGACACCCGACACGCAAGCAATTCGGCGAAAAAGAAATGTCTCGCGAGCGCGAACATGGGAGCTATAGAGCCATCATTGGCATGGAAGGGTGACACCCGATATGCGAGATATTCGGCGAAAATGAAATGTCTCGCATGCCCCAACATACGATCTATAGAAGCGTTACAGACGTGGCGGATGACACCCGACCTATTCGGCGAAAAAAGAAATTCCTCGTGAGCGCCGACATCCGAGGCGTCATAGGCGTGACAGATAACACACGAGCTATTCGGTGAAAACGAAATTCCTCGCGAGCGCCGCCATGCGAGCCATAAGGGCGTCATCGGTATGGCGGGTGACACCGGAGTTTCAGAGCTATTCGGTGAAAAGGAATTTCCTCGTGAGCGCTGACATGCGAGCCACAGAGGTGTCATCGGCATGGCGGGTGACACCCGACACGCAGGTGAAGTTTCTTTTTCTTTATCCGGTGAAAAAGAAACGTGTCGCGAGCCCCGACATGCGAGCTATAGGGGCGTCATCGGCGTGGCGAGTGACAGCCGACCTATTCGACGAAAAAGAAATGTCTCGCAACCAACGATATGCGAGCTATAGAGGCGTCATCGGAGTGGTGGGTGAGCTATTCAGCGATTTCGTAATGTCGGGTTTCACCAGACAGTCGAATGGAAAGGGTTATAACGTTTGCACCGAAATTTTCACAAGCACAAAGCTACATGCAATCAATGTAAAGAGTTGGCAAAAGGCGCTGAGCTGAGTTCCCGCTCGACTTTTTGCGCATGGTACTCTCAAATGACTAAATGAGAAATCACGTGACAAACTCCGCCTCCGTTGGGGGGGGGGGGAGTCCGAACATTGAAGGCGCATAAGGGACTATCTGTAAAGTGCGTTTTTTCGACCAAAAGACGGTAAAAAAATAGCGTGCAGGAATCTTGCAAGGGCTTTTCCGTAGTTTTTTCGGGTGACTTCCGTAAAAACGTAAGATGCAGTGAAAATCTGTAAAAGTTGGCATCTCTGAATACCTATGAATCCTTTAGAAACAGAACCATTGTATCCTGCCACGGGAGAACCATTTTCAGTCTTCCTCTGCATCAACGAAATAGCTAATGACTGACCTTACGCTGTATTTACATAATCGCGCACCTCGCCTGGAATGAAATAACTGCGCTATCCCAAAGAGCAGGGAACGACATATAAACAATCTCAATTGCACAGCACTCCGAAAGACCACCAAACTATTAGTAAACAATCTTCATCAGGATTTCATAACGTACAGCATCGTTTCTCCTACATACCACGAGATTACAACGAAACTCCTCCTCCATAAGCGAAAACAATTTAATTTCCTACATCGCGAAAATAGTTGTTTTTTCATTACTTTTGGCGAAAAAACAACGAATTAGAAGGTAGGTGAAAAACATTCCGAAATTTTGGGATTGGCGGTTTGATTAAGGGTCGTTTTCACCAAATTACGCGTAGACTTTAAAAAGCGTCATTCGATTCGGCGTTTAAAATGGCATTTTTTGCAGTGAAAACATTTTTTTCGCTCTGCAATTTTTGCTGTGGATTGCCGTTTCGGCGCAAATATTAAATTTTTTCGTAATTTGTAGCAGTTTGGCACAAGATAACGAAATTGGCGCAGTTTGGCACAAGATAACGAAATTGACGCAGTTCGGCGCAATTGGCGCAAATTTTCCATCACTGTGAATAGAGCTTTCCTGGCATTTTGCCAAGCGGGTCTCTCGCTCATGTGGGTAGACAGTATGCTGAGTACATGTATATCCCCCCTGTTTTTGGCATTGAAGTTTTACAGACGTGGATTTTGCCATATATATATATGGCAAAATCTGTTTTTGGCATTGAAGTTTTACAGACGTGGATTTTGCCATATATCCCGCCTTCTCGTGGTGCATCCTGTTCCCACTAAAGGGGCTCTGACGACCGCCAATAGCGGTATAACTATACCATCGGGATCAGAGGAAATGCTATCCCACACTCACCAACCCGCTTGGCCAGCGTGGTGAGTTATGGCCAAACACCTCCAAAATGACTCTACAACTTAAATCTTGGCCCTCAGTCTCCGGCAGCTGGAATGTACCTGGCCAAGGCAGCGGCCAGTGCGACATGAAGGCAGAGGGTGCTAAGAATCCCCGGAGGACCGGACTAGGCTGCCATTTGATGCTGACCTTGGCTACCTATAACGGACGCTCCCTAGCTTCTGATTCAAGGCTTCTTGAATTGGAAGAGGAACTACAAAGGATCAAGTGGGACATCGTTGGGCTAAGTGAGGTAAGGAGAAAAGGAGAAGATCTCATTGAACTGAAAAGTGGACATCTCTTCTATTATCGTGGGACAGATACTGGCAGAACTAGTGGTGTTGGATTTATAATAAACAAGAAACTGAAGGATAAAGTTGTAGAAGTTGAAAGTTCCTCTGACAGAACTGCACGACTCGTTATCCAACTATCGAGAAGATACCAGGCTCAGATTATTCAAACTTATGCAACCACCACAAGTCATCCTGAAGAAGAAATTGAAGAATTTTATGAGGAAATTCGTCATTTAAATAATAAAGGTAAGCAGCACTTGAAGATAATTATGGGAGATTTCAATGCAAAAATAGGGCAACGGCAACAGAATGAAACTTCAGTAGGTAAATTCGGTCACAGCAACAGAAACCAGCGTGGAAATACTCTCGTTGAGTTTGCAGAGGCAGAAGGATTTTTCATCTTGAACTCCTTTTTCAAGAAAAAGCCACACAGGAAATGGACATGGAGACATCCAATTGGGACGACAAGTGAAATTGATTTTATTATGTGTAACAAAAAATTCGTCATCGAAGACTGCAGTGTGCTGAACAAGTTCAACACAGGTAGTGACCATAGATTGGTGAGATGTAAGATGCACCTCAACACTAAACTGGAACGTGGCAAGCTCATAAGACAAACAAAATGTATTGACATAACCAACCTTAAAAAACACCATAATACTTTCAAGTTGGAACTGAAGAACAGATTCTCTGCTTTAGAAGGCCTAACATCGCAAGAAGTGGATATTTCGGAAGTTAACAGAAAAGTAACCAAAGCTCTAATGGAAACAGCAACAAAATTAGCTGGGTCTAAGAACAAGTTGCATGTGAACAAATTATCAGGAAAAACCAAAATGTTGATGCAAAAAAGAAGAGAGATGAGGACAACTAAAGAAGATGTGACTTCCAAAGTGGAATATATAGAGCTATGCAAGACAGTAAGAAAAAGTATCACTGAAGACGTAAGGAAATTCAACTGTGAACTAGTGAGGAAAGCAATTGAAAACAACCAAAGCCTAAAGATAGCAAAGGGACATCTCAGTAAGGGAAGAAAACAGATTATGGCACTGAGAAAAGAAGATGGTTCTGTAACAAGAAATAGAGGCGAAATTTTGACAAGAGTGAAAGATTTCTACTCCAAATTATATGAAAGGGATGATACATGTACTCCAGACATCATGAAAGATACCAGTACCAGAGTTCTTCCAGTCCTCCCAGCAGAAGTTGCTCATGCAATCAAGAACATGAAGCGGGGGAAAGCTCCAGGAGAAGATGGAATTACTATAGACATCATACAAGAAGCAAGTGGAGAAATTGAAACAGTACTCGCCCAAATTTTCACTCGATGCCTTAATGAAGGGAAGATTCCTGAGGATTGGAACAATGCTACAATGATCCTGCTACATAAAAAAGGTGACATTGAGGATCTCAGGAACTACAGACCTATCAGCCTCCTATCAGTGGTTTATAAAATCTTCACTAAAGTTCTTTCACACCGCTTGAAGGTAACACTGGACATGGCTCAACCGAGAGAACAAGCTGGATTCAGGAGTGGCTACAGCACAATAGATCATATCCACGTACTGAGAGAAATAATTGAAAGAGCGAGGGAATATGAACTTCCATTGTGCATGGCTTTTATCGATTATGAAAAAGCCTTTGATTCGGTGAAACCATCAGCAGTTACCACGGCTCTGAAATCCTGCGGTATTGAAGATGCATACATTAATATTATTAATAACATCTATGAAAATGCAAGTGCAAAGATTCGGCTGTTTGAAAATACAACACACATAAAAATTGGAAAGGGAGTGAGACAAGGTGACACCATATCTCCGAAGCTCTTTAATGCCACATTGGAAAATGTCTTTCAATCACTGAACTGGGAAAACAAAGGGATAAAGATTAATGGAGATTATCTAACCCACCTTCGTTTTGCTGATGATGTAGTCATTTTTGCAACTACCCCATCAGAGCTGCAGAGTATGATCCAGGAACTTGCTGACAAGAGTAAAGAAGTGGGATTAAAAATGAACTTTCAGAAGACAAAAGTGATGTTCAATGCTTTTACAAGAAATGAAGATTTATCGATTGATGGAGAAAAACTGGAGATAACAGATACGTATGTTTATCTTGGACAGCAGATATCAAGTGAGGGTCACATTGATGAAGAAATTAATCGGCGTACAAAACTTGCCTGGAGAGCTTTTGGAAGAAACAGCATAATTTTCAAGAGCAATATGCCATTATGTCTTAAAAGAAAAGTGTTTGATCAATGCATCCTTCCAGTGCTTACGTATGGTGCAGAGACGTGGACCTTAACTAAAAGAGACATACAAAGGCTGCAGACAACTCAAAGCAGCATGGAGAGGTGCATGCTTGGTATAACCAGGAGAGATAAGAAGAGGAACTCGTGGATCCGAAAAATGACGAGAGTGGAAGACATCATGATCAGAGTAAAATCCCTGAAATGGCAATGGGCTGGACATACTGCCAGAAGGACAGACCATAGATGGACAGCCGAAATTTTAGATTGGATTCCAAGGGACAGGAAAAGACCCAGAAAAAGACCACATGGGAGATGGGTGGATGAAATTCGTAAATATGCGGGAGTGACATGGAGGAGACTGGCACAAGACAGACCGTTGTGGAGGAAACTTGGGGAGACCTTCGTCCAGCAGTGGATTGATAATGGTTGACAATGATGATGATATATATATGGCAAAATCTGTTTTTGGCATTGAAGTTTTACAGACGTGGATTTTGCCATATACATATATATGGCAAAATCTGTTTTTGGCATTGAAGTTTTACAGACGTGGATTTTGCCATATATATATATATACTTAAGAGCAGAACAAAAACATAAGAAAAACACTCGAGAATTTAAAACGAAAGTTGCAAAAAACCCGAAGATCAAAACACGCAACGCAGCAGTTATGAAAATTCAGAATTCACATTCTATTAAGAAGAGACTGAAGCAAAACAATTTTTTGACTCACACCAAGTACAACATAGAAAAGGTTATATATTGACCGGTGTGAGTAAAAAGAGAAAAAAATAATAGAAAAACAGAATGTAGAAAGTGTCGAGAATACCGAGCCTTGGCTTTATCAAGGACCAGCAAAACTCTGCATTTTCTCACTTCCACAAAGACCTATTTTGAAATGGGTTTCTGCAAAGCCATAGATGTAAGTAATAAGCCCACCGAAAATTTTTAAATATATATATGCATCTATAACTTTCCTGGCCCAACCCATGCTCTTCATCTGTTACTACTAAACAGAAAGAAGATAATTATAGAAAACTCACGTTGTAAGAGTGACTTAATGAATCAGAATTTATGTTCAGCAATAACACATTGCCAAGTTACCTAGTCGCCTAAGAGAGTGAGAAAATGCAGTGTTTTGCTGGTCCTTGATAAAGCCAAGGCTCGGTATTCTTGACACTTTCTACATTCTGTTTTTCTCTTTTTACTCACACCGGTCAATATATAACCTTTTCTATGTTGTACTTGGTGTGAGTCAAAAATTTTTTTGCTTCAGTCTCTTATTAATAGAATATATATATATATATATATATATATATATATATATGAAATTCGAAAGTATGCGGGAGGGACATGGAGGAGACTGGCACAAGACAGACCGTTGTGGAGGAAACTTGGGGAGACCTTCGTCCAGCAGTGGATTGATAATGGTTGACAATGATGATATATATATATAGCAAAATCATACAAAGGAAAATAAGCAAAAACCAAAAACACATTTAAAATTCCAAAGTGCCAGAGGCTGCATAGAAGAAAGATCAAATAAAATAGAAATGTGAAACCAATGAGCAAATTTTGAATGAACGAAAAAATAAAACAAAAAATTCTGGGAACGAGTAGAAGAACAACAATCACCACTTTTCAACCACCCGAAGCAGGCGAGCTTCAATCGATGGAAAATTAACGAACAGAAGAATGCAGGGAAGCATATTAATGACTGATTCTCTGTTGGCTCCGTCAAGGGCAAGCATTAAGAAAATCACTCATTAATCTACTGAGACCAAAGAATTGTGGGTTTCTGCTATTTTAGTTTGCTATAAGGAAAGATTAAATTTAGGGATAAAATTGTCAAATTAAAATGGATTTCTAAAAAAACCCAACCCAGCAAACTAAAACACATTGCCAGACTGCACAACAACCAAGATAATCACACTTAAAATAAAAAGAAAGGGAGCCAAGCACCCCCAAAAAACAAAACCAGGGAAGAAATTAGTGTTAAAAAATCAAGAAAAACCTAACCAATGAAAGGCACAGAAAGGATATCTTTAATCTTGTCACAGAAAAAGTGAAGCCTTTATCCTGCCAGATAAAAAGAAAAGCAGGAAACATCAGAAAAATATATAATATAAACAAAAATAGCAACATTACAATTTTGAAAAAGGAAGAAATAAAGCAACAAACTTATGAAAAAGGAAGCAAAAGTTGCACAAGGAGCAATTTACAGTTGCAAATCCCGAGAGTGAACCCAAATAACTGAGTTGCATGTCTCAGGATGACAAGGTAAATGCCCAATATCCACAGCAATTTTTTTTTTTAAATAAAAGTTTAAAATCAAAGTGCTAGGTTGCAAGTCACAGAGAAGCAAATTACATGCCCTAGACACACAAGAACACATTTAAAAAATTAAGTTTAGTGCAAATTTATAAAAAACGAACATTCACTAATTCCTAAAAAAATAAAATAAAAACAACCTACATACAATTAAAATATGAGATTACATGTGAGGTGGTGCTTTGCTGCTACAAGTTCAAATATTTACAAAACATTATACTAATCATTAAGCCCACAGGAAGACTCAGAACCACTAAAAATGAACATTTGAAAACCAACCTACAACAGGGTGCCCACAGAATTATCAAACCTGATTTCCCTGACCAAATATATAAGAAATCCCTGACCTTACACAATAAGGTTTATTTGAGTTTTTCAATATATGTGCCATGATAATAAATAAAATTAAATTGAATAATTGAGAAACTTATATTATTTAAAAGTGTTGCCTTTTGGCGTATTAAGTTTCCCAAATAACTGATTCATTTATTTATTTTTTTAAATCTGCCTCCACCTTCCCCATAGCCATCCAAACTCGCACCTTTTTAATTTTAAGTTTACTCTTTTTTTCATGGTTTTACATTTATTGAAGAAACACTCAAACAAACCCATACACACAATATTCAGAACAGTTAATATAAAAATATTACAGTAGGAATACAGTCACTTTTTATATTACACACCACTTTTCTTTTCCCAATCTGAAATCTTCGCCTGCAATGCTGCTTCTTCCAACTCTAGTTCCTTCCGTACTCTTTGTCTTTTCCCCTTCAATTCCTTTATTTCATGATCAATTTTTTTTTCCTTCAGTTTTCTTTCTTCTTTGTTTTGAAGAACACTTTTTTCTCAAGATAATCCTGATATCTTCGTCTGGAGGCTCTTACAGAAAGAAGAAGCCTTCTATTGATGGCAATGTGTTCTACTCCCACATTTTTAATGGCATCAAAAACTGTTCTATGACAAATCAGGGATTCTTCCAGGAGATTTTCCACAAGAAGAGACTTATTGACAGAAAATCCACCTTCCACTGAAGCATTTCCATGAGACAAATTTTCATTACATCACAAAATTCACCAAATTGTTTTTGGTTGTCAAGTAGAGCACTGTAAAATTTGTCTAATCCAATGGAATCATCATGATTGTCTAAAAATTCATCAAACTGAGACTTTAAAGCAGATTGAGCTTCTACACACAATGAAGCTTACTGTTTATTAGCTTTTTCAGCACAGTCATCTGAAATCCTGTTTGCACTAAGTAAAACTTCGAGCACAATTTCCACTCTCTTCTTGCCTAGACTCGGCTGTTGCACTATAATATTTGGGTCCAAACAAGTTACCCCACGGACAAACTTAAATTTTAGTGGGCTTTTCTCATGAAGTTTTTCAATCATACTGGTTACAAGTTTCCTAAATTCAAGCTTAAACTCTAATTTCTCCATTTCTGAGCACTTCACTTCTTTTAATAGCGTTTTAGCACTAAATCCAATATCAACTTTCTCAATTGAGAGAAGATTTTCCTTTTTGATACATCTAAAGTTCAGTTTTGAGACACTATAAGCTTCACTTAATTTGTAAGGCTTCAAAAGCTTCGTGGCATCAAATTTTTCATCAGATCCAGCAAATCAGTGTGTAAGAAAGGAATTAAAGGCTTTGGGCTCTGGAATCTTCTCAAAAAAGATTCACACTCTGAAGCTATAGTCCTCGGTAAAGGCTGCACTAACCAGATTTTTGCATCACGCACGATAATTGAAAAGTATCTGGCTGTTGGGAAGAAAGTTTTTACTGCCTTCATAGATTTAGAGAAAGCTTACGACCAAGTGAATAGGACACTTTTGTGGAAGGTATTGAATGAATATGGTTTACTGGGAATCTACTTAATAGTGTAAAAGCCATGTATGCTGGTAGTAGAGCTTGTGTACGAGTGAATGGTGTTTTATCAAAATGGTTTTCCATTGGTGCAGGAGTTAGACAAGGTTGTGTAATGTCACCATGACTGTGTAATATATTTATGGATGCATGCATGCGTGATGCCAAAATAGATAATAGTGGTTTATGTCTTGGTGATATCCGTGTGTGCAGATTGCTGTATGCTGATGACACTGTCCTGTTGGCAGAGAGCAAAAGTGAGTTGCAGAGTATGTTGACTCGGATGCACGAAGTTTGCATGAAATTCAAACTGAGTATAAATAAGGGAAAAACAAAAGTTATGGTGTTTGAGAGAGGAACAGGCAGCACTGAATGTAATGTAAGTATAAATGGCACTGTGATTGACCAGGTGAGTGAGTTTATGTATTTAGGAAGTATGTTTGACAGAGAGAACAAGTTGGATGGTGAAATCAGTAGGCGAGTGAATTCTTCTTTGAAAGTCATAGCTGCTCTGGGAGGTTTTCACAGGAATGATGGGTTCTCTAGAGAGTCCCGCATGGCTGTGTATGAAACTGTAATTGTTCCTACTCTGATGTATGGCAGTGAAACCTGGGTACTGCAGAAGAAACATAGGATGAAGATGTATTGCAGTTGTGTGATGTGAAGCAAAATGTTAGCAAGGTGGAGACCAATATGCTTCGGTGGTTTGGCCATGTTGAAAGAATGAGTGATGAAATGCTTACTAAGAAAATCTTTTCAGCCCAAGTGGCAGGAAGGAAGGGCAGAGGAAGGCCAAGGAAGACATGGGTGGATCAGATTCAGGAGTGTCTACATGAGAAAAAGATTATGAGTATGAAGTATAAAAGATCTTGTGTACGGCGTGTAATGGATATTAGTAAAGCATGAGTTGTATGTCAAGATCGCTGTAAATGGAGAAGTTTGATACGACAACAATAAGTAAAAAATACCTGGAAGTTTGTATTTCTTTTTGGAGCTAACCTTTGAATCTCAGAGAACAGCTTAGTGATATGTATGTATGTACTTTCCATGAATTCTGCAAGAAACATGTGCTGTTTGCTGGAAACCGACGATTCTTGAACATATTTCTTGATATGATCATAGACAAGCAATGCCCTAGTCAAACAATCAACGTTTTCCAACCACCTTACAGTGCAAAATTTCAAAGCGAAATCTTTACATCCAGTAATCATAGTATAATTTGCATAGCAAGCAGGACTATGTTTTAAAAGGTAGTACAAGTTATGCAGAAAGTGATGTATATCCCATTTCACTGCTTCAAGTCTAGTTTTCATAGCTCCATTGACCACGTGAAGACCACATACTCCGATGTAAACTAATAATTTACCATCTGGATTTTCAGTTCTAAGTTTATCTTTCAGCTTTTGAAGGAAGCCGAGATTAATGTTAGGTCCATCCACTGACACTTGTAGCATGTTATCCAAGGGAAGAAGTGCACCTTTAATGAATTTCTCTAAAAGGTCATTAGCTGTTGCCTGTCCTAAAAACACACTACTTAAGTATCTAGTGGAAACTTTTTGCAGATTGACGTCCCAATAACGAACAAACTGATCCATTTGCACACGCTGAGCAATTTTGTTTAGTGATTCATCAAAACAAATTACAAAGTCAGTGCACTGCTTCAGATCATCCATTAAACACTCTTTGAAATGTGGTGCCAATCCATGGTTTATCACATAAGATGCTTTGCTTTTGCCTAAAGTAAATTTTGAAGCTATCGCACCGTCAGGAAACATTAACTGAAATGTTTTGTTAATCTGTGTACAAGAGTTCAGAGACATTCGCTTGAACAACACTTCCATGGCCGATATTATTTCCGACTTTGTTGCATCATCTTTCACGACATAAGCATTAAGGCACTGGGCTTCACATCTTTCACAACATAAGTATTTGAGTCATTAGACTTCATATTTTCTGGAAGTACTGATTCCACATTTCTTGAGCTTGTTGATGGCAAGAGTTCGTTATTACAAAGAGAGTTCTTTTTCACAGAGGAAGTGAAAGAAGCAAGACCAAGCTGAGACATTTTAGCACGGATGTTTTTCAAATGATTACGGCCATTTCCATGGCTGGAGACTGCCCGATGCCTCATGTTGCTAAGCTTGAAAGTTTTAAAGCACACTTTACAAAATGCTGATTCATTGTCGCCGTTCACAGCAGCAATCCAACCAGAAAACTCAGGATTTAATTGTTTGTCCAACCATTGTTTATTAAACACACAACGCTTTGACATTGCTGCAGTCTTAATTGCCTTTTAACAAGGTATAGCTTATATCAAAAATGTTCTTCTACTCCTTTGACCTAAAACAAAAAGAGAAATGTTAACAAGTAATGTAACACAACTTACAATAATAGGTAGGAAATACAAGGTTACATTAATAGGAAGGGGAAGTTAGTGACTGTCTGCAACACCAAGTGCAAGTGTGTTGGGCGATGATGCCAGGTTAAAACTAGTTGTAGTCTAACTGTGATTGAAATTTCCCTGACTTTCCCTGATTTCCCCTGACTTTCCAGAATGTGGACACCCTGTACAAAGGGACGCAAAATGCTTACTAAAAGTTTCGCGGGGAAACTTTAAGCATGGCCAATGCGAACAACCAACTTTCAAAGAGTGTAAAATAATCCCCCCCCCCCACCACCACCACCACCAAATTAATTCCTAGAAAAAAAATTAGAAGAATGAGCAAACAAAACATAAAAACGTCTTACCATGCCTGAGAAGTGCATGGTGTAATCCATCTACTCCTTTGGGGTGCAACAAACTAATTGCGGGGCATGCCCATTCCAGCGCCATCTAGCGGCCAACTTTAGAACCTAAGTTTCCCTGTGAAGTTTCCCTGAGTAAACTTCAAACAGCAGATTTAATGTTCTGAAAAAACCGATACGAGTTTTCAGAGCAAACCAAAATACTAAAATGCTCTTCCTGGGAGTAGGGAAATACTATCTCTGTTCGCAAGAGTTCAAAGAGTATTATATAACCTAATTAGTAGCATTCCTCAAAAACCTTTGAAATTTAAGTATAACTATTTTTTCGGCTTTTATTTTTATAAATACACTGCTGGCCACCCAAAATGCAACACCAAGAAGGAAGCATCCGATTGGCCTGAAATTCGCAGCATGCGTCGCCCGTGAGAGTACATGCAAACGATTAGCATTGCAGGGCATATGCAAATCATGTGCGCCCAGCACGCCACCGAAAAGCACTAAAAGGGTGTACAGAAGGTGGGGTGTAAGTAGTGGAGTGTGTTGTGCTGCCGGACCTGTGCGTGGGAAGCTTCCTGATGCCTCGTTGCAGAATACGGCAGTCATTCCAGAACGTTACGGAGTTCGACAGAGGACAAATAGTGGCTTATCGTGACAACAGTTTATCGTACCGAGACATCAGCGACCGTGTGGGATAACATCCAGCCACAGTGAGGCGAGTATGGATTTGGTGGGTGCAGGAGGGACGAACGGAACGACGTGAGCGATTGCGCAGCCGCGGCACACCACCAAACAAGAGGACCGGCATGTTGTGCGGCGGGCATTGACGGCTCGCAATGCCACATCACAAGCGTTAGTGCAGGAATTAGGGTGTGTTGCGCAACAACCTGTGTCAGCACGTACCGTTCGACGTCGTCTGCAGGAGCGGGGACTTGTTTGCACGGCGCCCATTGCTCTGATTACCACTGACGTTACACAACTGGCAAGTGCGGCGGAAGTGGGCCATTGAACGCTGCACCTGGACTACGGAGTGGCATGGCATTGTCTTCTCCGACAAATCCCGCTTCTGCCTGCAACACCACGATGGTCAGATCCCCGTGTGGCGGCAACGCGGCGTGTGACTGTATGATGCCTGCATTATGCTTCGCCATACCGGTCCGTCGCCTGGCGTTATGGTTTGGGGTGCAATTGGATATGACACCCGCACCCCTCTGGTACGCATCGCAGGTACACTCAACAGCCACCGCTACATCTTCGACATTTTGGAGCCCGTAGTCCTCTCTTATCTGCAGGACCTGCCAGCGGCCATGTTTCAACAGGACAATGCGCGCCCGCATGTGGCACATATCGTGCAACAATTCTTCACGGCCCACCAGGTGTCACTGCTGCCATGGCCCGCTTGCTCTCCCGATATGTCACCCATCGAACACATCTGTTCGCTGATCGGCAACCGAGTGGCCCGGCAAGCACCACCCGCGGCTACGCCTGATGAACTGTGGCAACGTGTGGAAGCAGCCTGGACCGACATACCTCAAGCCCACGTCCAAAGCCTCTTTCGTTCGATGCTGCGGCGTGTAGCGGCCGTTATTGCCAGCCATGGGGGCTACACGAACTATTGATGACTGCGTGTTCCACAAGTCGCACGGGTCTGTAAGCTCAATCGTTTCATCTTTGTATCTGTAGTTGTGTATCCAGTAAATCTGGCTTTGCTATCTCGTGCCCTTCTTGGTGTTGCATTTTGGGTGGCCAGCAGTGTATTTTTAAATATTTTTTAGGGGTTTTATGCGTTTTTTGTGTAAATTTTTTAATTATAACCTTTTTTTGATAATTGAGGAGAGGGATAGAATAGTGTATTATAAGTTCCTTAATTGATAGTTGACAACATCATTACCTAAACCTCTAAAAATTAGCTTTAATTTAGACAATTCATTCAGTCAACAAGATTTAAATTAAATTAAGCCTTCCATCCTAATTCTATGCTTGAGAACTATTTTTCTTAATGTGATTTTTAAGAAGTTTCTAGGTACTTGGTTTTCGAGAAACTGTTTGATTAAAATGATAATGTGTTTTTCTAGTTCAGAGTTTAAGCTACATATTCTAGAAAAGTTTTAGTACTTGTGATATAAATACATTTTCTATTACTTTATTGGAAATATTGTTCCACCACATACCATATTTGACAATTTTAAATTAAAACTGATTTCTCTTATCATAGAGGCTTATGATTAGGTTACCTGCATTGAGATTTATAGCTAAATCCAAAAAATCAAGGACTTGGTTATTATCATTGGCTTTATTATTTTTAAGGCATTTAGGATAAATAGCTGCAAAGTCTTTTTCAATATTTCCTGAATTATTTAAAGCAAAGTAGGTCATCAATGTATCTGTAGGTATGAGAGTAACTTTCCTGATTGGATGAATTTAACTTCATGAATTGAAATTCTTTGAAGAACAAGAACAAATTGCATACACTCATGGAATGGAATGGAAGTACTGCATAGGTATTCCATTAACCTGTTTGTAAAACTTGTTATTGTAGAGGATAAAGTTATTTTTAATACAGCAATTTAGAAGCGTATACCAAGAACTTTCCGAAACGATGTTAGAGATTTGAATTTCATTAAAGAGTAACTTGAGGGTACTGATAATGTCTTCTAGCGGAAGGCTGGTATACAGATTTTCAAAGTCATAGATAGCACTTAGTCTCTGCTGATGTGTTATCAAGAATTTCCAAAATGACCTCAGCATTGCTTTTAATAATCCAGAAGTTCTTACATGTTAGGTTTACTTTGGATTTAATAATGTTTAAAACCTTCTTCAAAACTGATTCAAAATACTGATCTATTTATTGGGCATTTACCTTATCTTTCTGAGACATGCAACTCTGTTATTTAGGTTCACTCTCTAGATTTGCAGCTGTAAATTGCTCCTTGAGCACCTTTTGCTTCCTTTTTACTAAATTTGTTGCTTTGTTTCTACTTTTTACAAAATTGTAATTTTCCTATTTTTGTTTTAATTTATTATTGCTTATATTATTTTTTTCTGGTGTTTCCTGCTTTTCTTTTTACCTGGCAGGATAAAGGTTTCATTTTTTCTGTGACAAGCTTAAAGATATCCTTTCTGTACCTTTCATTGGTTAGGTTTTTCTTGATATTTTAATACTAATTTCTTCCCTGGTTTTGCTTTTTTGGGTTGCTCGGCTTCCTTTCTTTTTATTTTAAGTGTGATTACCTTGGCTGTTGTGCGGTCGGGCAATGTGTTTTGGTTTGCTGGGTTGGTTTTTTTAGAAATCCCTTTTAATTTGACAATTTTATTCCTAAATTTAATCTGTCCTTATTGCCAACTAAAATAGCAGAAACCCACAATTCTCTGGTCTCAGTAGATTAACGAATGATTTTCTTAATGCTTGCCCTTGACAAAGCCATCAGAGAATCAGTCATTAATATACTTCCTTGCATTCTTCTGTTCGTTAATTTTCCATCGTCTGAAGCTCGTCTGCTATTTATGATTGGAAATTGGTGATTGTCGTTCTTCTGCTCGTACCCAGAATTTTTTGTTTTTTTTCTTTCATTCAAAATTTGCTCATTGGTCTCTCTCTCTCTCTCTCTCTCTCTCTCTCTCTCTCACACACACACACACACAGACCACATGACCATATATATATATATATGTGTGTGTGTGTGTGTGTGTGTGTAATCCTTGTCAACCATTATCAATAAACTGCTGGATGGAGGTCCCTCAAGCTTCCTCCATGACTGTGTCTTGAGCCAGTCTTCTCTATGTTACTTGGGCATGGTTTCAAATTTAATCAATCTATCTCTCATGTGGTCTTCTGCCCCTTGGTATCCAGTCTAAAATTTCGGTTGTCCATCAGTGGTTTGTTCTTCTGGCAACATACCTAGCCCATTGCCATTTTAGGGATTTTACTCTGACCATGATTGTCTTTCACTCTTGTCATTTTCCTCATGCACAAGTTCCTCATCTTATCTTTCCTGGTTACACCAGTCATGCACCTCTCCATGCTTCTTTCAGTTGTCTGGAGCTTTTGAACATTTTTTTAGTTAAGGTCCATGTCTCTGCTCCATATGTCAGAACTGGAAGGATGCATTGATTAAACGCTTTTCTTTTTCAAGACATAATGGCATATTGCTCTAAAAAATTGTACTGTTTTTTCCAAAAGCTCCCCAGCAGAGTTTTATATGCCAATAAATTATACGGTAAAACCTGTCTAAAACGGACCCTGTATAAAACGGAAACCTGGCTAAACCGTAAGTAAATTTCAGAACCGATCATTTTACCATACAAACCACCCCGTATAAACCGGAAGCCTGTCAAACCCGGAAATGGAGACCGATTTTTGGTACGATGGTACAGACAAAACTGTCTAAAATGGAAAATTAAAATTGAAAATATGTAGTTTCTTGATCCATCAAATTAAATGTGTATTAACAAAATACTGTACATAGTTTGGGAATAATACAAAAAGAAAAATCAATCTAAAAGAATGCTTCCGAATTAACATGGGAATTCGTAGTGCATTGTTTTGTTAATCAGTTACCCCTCTCTTCCCTACATCTTGAATTGAGCTTTCCTGGCATTTTGCCAAGTGGGTCTCTTGCTCGTATGGGTAGACAGTATGCTGAGTAGATTGTATACCCCCCCTCCCCCGTTTTTGGCATTGAAGAAGTTTTACCGACGTGGATTTTCCCCAAGCCAACACCATTCATTCTCGGTTGTGTCATACAATTCGATGTTTAAACAAGCGAGTGCGTTGTTCAAGGGAATTTAAGAGTTAACAAGCAAGTGCATTGTTTAAGAGAGTTTAAACAATTCTTCATAATGCCAGGTCGCAAACATATTGGTGAGAAAGTGAAACTGACTGAAGAGCATCAACGAGAAAAGTGTTCGGTTAAAGAATTGTCTGAGAAATTTAAAGTTCAAAAAACTCAAGCGTATGAAGCTTTAAAAAGTAAAGACAAAATAATGGACCAGTGGTTAAAAGGAATAGCAGGACAGGTAAAACGACTGCGTAGTGTCTTCAAATAAGGAAATATACAAGGCAATTTGGGAGTGGTTTGTGAGTGCTAGGGCTAAAGGGATGCCCATTTTGTGCCAATGATTCATGCATAAGCATTGGAGGTTGCTCATAAATTAGAAAAAAAAAAAAACTGACTTAAAAGCGTCCAATGGCTGCCTAGAGAGTTTCAAATCCTGTAACTACATTGTTTTTAATCAAGTTTGTGGTGAAGCTAAAGACGTTCAATCGGCAAACAATGAAAAGAGAAAATTGGGAAAACTATTGAGGGATATGACACAAGAAACATTTATAATGGAGATGAGACTGGAATGTTTTTCAGACTATTGCCTGCAAAGTCACTTATTAAAAAGGGTGAAAATGCATCAAAGGCATAATAATGTCTAAAGAAAGACTGGCTGTTTTTCTGTGTGCCAGCATGGAAGGGGAAATTGAAAAAAATTATTGCGATAGGTAAATCTGCTCATCCTAGGCCATTCAGACAACTCGATCGTAATGCCTTACCAATTCATTGGAGATTCAATAAAAAAGCATGGATGACAGGTGCCATTATGAAAGAATGGCTGAACACGTTTAATGAAAAGATTAAAATACAGAATAATAAGGTTTCATCGTTTTTAGATAACGCTACTTGTCATCCACACATTTCTTTATCTAATGTAAAACTAGCCCGGTTTCCTTCTAACACGACGTCAGATATGCAGCCACTGAACCAAGGTGTGATTTCCAATTTCAAGTATTTATATAGGAAGTGCGTGTTACAATCACTTATCAACAAGCTTCAGTGTACCAGCGTTTCTGAACTATGCAAATCCATAAATGTACTGGATGCAGTTAACTGGGTAAGCAAGGCAAAGGAGAACATCCTTCCTCAGATGGTGAAGAAATGTTTCATTAAGGCAGGATTTGAAAACATGGAAGATGTCAACAACGGCAATGGCGAAGAAGAAAATAGAGACGAAATTTCCCACTTATGCCGACGGGCCAATCTAGAGTTTAATGCTGATGTTGTTCATGTCGACGATCACCTCCCTGTGTCGGAGACGTTGGCAAGGCTGTTGATGTATTGAAGGAGGTAGAGGAGCAAGGAGATGATACGGGTGAAGGTGACGAAGAAAACAGAGTTAAAAACAAAAGACACTCAGTGGCGCAATGAGTGCAATTAATGGCCTCGAGCAGTGGTTCCCAAACTTTTACTTGAAAAAGTTTGGGAACCACTGGTAACTTGTAATTAACTAGTACACTTAGGTAAAACATAAAACATGCATTGAAGATCACAAAAAAATGCAATTGAAAAAAAATGCAACTAATTATGATTAGTGGGGTGGATGAGCCTGTTGATGACCACACATTTTCACAAATCTTGGAATCAAACTGGACAACAGCCACCCTCTTTTTCAACGATACTTTGTTGTTATCACAGCGACCGCCGAAAACACAGCTTTGCACAAATAAGAAGTTGCAAATGGAATTAAAATTCTCTGGGCTTTACCACTCGGAAGGGGATATTCATCTTTTACAGATATCCAAAATTCAGGCAACTCCATACTGCTAAATTTTGTTTTCAATTTATTGTCACAAGACAACTCAATAAGATTCTCTTCTTCTGCAGCAGTAAATTCAGATGGAGCAGTGGCACGAAATGGATCTTGAATCCATACAAATTTCTCGATATTATCATTTTGAAAATATTTCTCAAACCAGGTGATAAGCGTTCTTCAGAAATGGATTTCGTGCCTCGAGAGAAATCCACTCCATTGGAGCTCAAAAGCTGTTGCAACAAGGGGAAACATTACCTCAGTCTTCATTCATTTTTCTTTTTCATAGTTTTAGTTTTTTTTATAAAAGCTGAAATTTTCACATTCGACTTTAAAAGGTCCATGTTGCTTCCTACAGAGAGAGATTCAGAGCATTCATCTTTTCAAAAATATTACGTAAGTATGCTAGTTTTACCAAAAAATCTTCATTCACAAAATTTTCAGTATGTTGTGGTCTTCCTCTTTAAGAAAGATATAAATTTCCCATCGCAGTTCAAACGTACGAGACAAAACATTACCACGAGACAGCCGTCGCGAAGTGCTGTAGTACAACAAAGACGTGTGCTCGGATCCCATATCCTCGCATAGTTTTTTGAAAAACCTTGCCTTCAACGCCCGAGTTTTTATAAAGTTTACTACATTCACTACAAATTCTAAGACCTTGTTCAATGTAGGACTCTGATATTTTGACACAAGTGCTTCTCTGTGAATAACGCAATGGGTCCACAGTGCATCGGGAGCTTTGCTTCGAATAAGTGCCTGCAATCCTCCATAACAGCCAGACATAGAACGAGCACCATCAGTACAGACACCAACGCACTTAGTCCACTCCAAATTACTTTTGGATATAAAAGTATCAAGGATCTCTAACAAGTCTTGAGCCTTAGCACTACCAGTAATACTTTTACAAAAGAGAAGGTCTACAATGTTAATACCATCTATAAACCGCACATAGCAAATCAAGTGAGCATCATTATTAATATTATTATTATTATTATCTGTGGCCTCATCCAGCTGCAACCCAAATTCCTTACCATTCATTTTTTCAATTAATTGATCATTGAGGCCCTCCACTATGTGCTGTATTCTGTGACTGATGGTGTTATTGGACAAAGGCACATTTGAAAGCAGCTTCCCAGCAGACTCACCGATCATAATGTTCACCATATCTACAGCAATCGGTAGAATGAGTTCTTCTGCGATGGTATGAGGCTTCTTACATTCTATGTGCCACCTTGTAAGATGCTAGCAAAGCATTGCTTGGTATTGATGCCTGCTTATAAAAACTACCTTTATGTTGATTTAACTCTTGTAACTTTCTAGTAAAGCAATTACAAGATTTACTAAGCATGCTGGGATGATTGGTTTCTAAATGGTGTTTCAATTTACTTGGTAGCATGCACTCTGGCACCAAAACTTGCATACACGGAACACACTGCGGCCTCTCTTCACCATTGACTTCTGTCGACGTAAAACCAAAGTCCAAATAACTGTCATCATATTTTCGATATTTACGCTTCTTCACACTCTTGCCACTATTTGATGGTGTGCCCTCTTTATTTTCACTTTCACAACGCTCATTACTGTTTAGTAAAAACCAATCCATTTTTAAAAATACATATGAGAAGAAAAACTTTAAAAACTTCACTTCCTCCCTTAACCACAACAATATTCAGTTGATACGCCAAAAGCTTATAAGTACCGAAACTTAGCGACAGAGCATCAACATAACAGACTGCTAACCACCAAATAAGTCACAAATGACAATGGATGAGCATATTTAAAGGATCTGGTGACCTTCTTGAAAAATCTGGACTGAGAGTCTCATTTCTAGACGCTCTGAGAGCGAGGAGAAATGTTCGTCAGAAGCATGGAGGCTGGTGCAAAAGCTCAGGTTACTTCTGGTAGCGGCAGCACAGATCACACACACATGCGCCCGTTGGGCGGCAATCGTGCAGGGGAAAAGCTCACGCTTGTAACATTATTGTAGAGCGCCATCTAGTAACCATTTGTAGAGGCTTCTGCAAACAGTTATTACTAAGTGAGTTCCTGGTTTGCACCAGGTCCGCTAGAGGTTGCGATGTCGCATCCTATCACATTGAATTGAAAATGGAACTAAAATTATGAAAATGATGTAATATTTTGCGGCGCCCCCGAGAGGAAACTGCAGCTCCCCAGGGCGCTGCGGCGCACACTTTGGGAACCATTGACTTAGAGGAATTTGCGACCAATAAAAAATGTTCCAAACTCCTGGGTGTACTTCAAGATGTGAAAGAAATTATATTTACCAGTTATTTGAAACCTGTCTAGCAAACAAGTACAGATTACTTTTTTTAAATAACTCCAATGTAAGTTGTCTGCTTTATGTATGTATTTTTCTCATTATTGTATTTTTTATGCAGTTTATCTTTTTAAAATACAGTTTGTACGGTTTCAATGCAGTATATTTTCTTCGTTATAACATTTTCCTCCTAAACGCAAATTTTTTTTTTTTTTTTTTTGGGGGGGGGGTATGACCCTGTGTAAAACGGACACCTGTATATAAAAAAAAAAAAAGTTAACTGAAGGATTACATTTTATACAGGTTTCACTGTATATAAATAATGCACTGCTGCAATAAAACAAACAGAGGTTAAAAGATTTATAATAAATATGCAACAATGAAACTGGAGGTATTACAACATTAACATACTTTGTGGAAATCGTCAAAATTTACGCTAGCCACGGCTCCACGGATTCGAGATGCTATAGCTTTACACATATCACCAACAAAATCAGGGACACTAAAGATTTTTTAGCAACGCTCTCGCCCTTATCACCAACTTCAAAATGCCTATAAAGAAAGAAGATCATGTGAGAAAACTTGTTAAGCTCTTAACTTTCTCAATGTACTAACAAGCCTACTAATTTATGAGATGAAAAGTAGCAACAAGACAAACTTCACACACACAAGTGAGGTAACTTATTACTTCAGATTGAGTCCCAGCGAAATATCAGGAAGTGTTATAGGTCGTGCATCACAGTCACTGAGTAAAGATATAATGTGAATGAAAAATACATGTCAAACTCTAAATGATTTTCAAGTTCTACAAACATCACACTTTGTAACATGGTGGTTCATAGGCTCTTTCAATCACAGAATTCCTGGACTTTTCCAGGACATTTCCAGTACTTTTCAATTTTTTTCCAGGACATATGATCCAAATGCTATTACTTAAAATATAGTGAAACCATAGGTCTGTTCAACCTGTAACCTACAACAAACAACTTCCTACATGCTTGGGCAAATTCAATGCAGAATGTTAAAAATTATGTCTGCTGCAGCTAATAAGAAACTTAAAATCACAGATAAATACTGAAATACCAAAACTGTCACTGAAAATGAAACCAAGTTTAATTTCTACTAAACTTTTATATACAGTACACTACACTGATTTTGAGAAAAAAAGTATTTTTCTACTTTGGCTTTAGCTCAATTATTGAAGCAAATTATAGGATAAAAAATACCATAAAACTCAAAAATACATAGGTATGTGGCATTACTGTTGAAATGCTTTTTTATACCACACAATCAATACATAAAATACTATTTACATTTAATTATTTTGAAATAACGCTTACATTGGAAATTTAAGGATAATAAAGATGAGATATTTGGAACTTTTTCAATGGACCATAGGGGGATTGTTATTTATTAAATATTTATGGGAGCAAATATTTGTGTTACATTTTATTTAGGGAAGGAATTTTCAACATAATATTGATGCTGTAGCTATGTTTAAAATGTGTACTCATCAGCAAACAAAGTATGCACAAAAATTTCCAACACGAAACAAAAGAGAATAACGGGAAAACCTTAAGCCCAAGGGCTGTGCACAACTGCAATTTAACTGGGCATGATTAGAAAACTAATTATAGAAGATGCAAAGTGATTACTTAGAAAATACTAAGACAACTAGATTTAAGTCTATATTATTAGAAAGCAATTTGATTTCATGGCAAATTTTTACATAAAGCATTCATTAGCAAATTTCAGTAGAGGTCAAAATAATCCATGAAAAATCAGCTACTTATAAAACTACTTACTTCCACCAGTGGCTAAAAAGTATGTTACGAAAATTAACAAATGATGCACAAAAAGTTTGTCATAGTAGAAGGAAGATATCAGAGACAAAGATTTTCAAATCGAACAAACAGTTAAAAGAAGAGATATAGAAGGAAACATAATATAACTCTATGCCTTTAAGCGGAAGAATTCTGCATAATGGAAAAGTTGAAAACAGGCGAAAAGTATTTTTCATGGTGAAAGCTAGGCTAAGGAAAAAGAACTTTTCAAATATGTCTCCTGGAAGCAGTGATAACAAGAAACAACCTTTATAACCCCTAGGGGAAAGTTGTACATTATTTGAAGAGGATCTTCTTATTGTAGCAAAAATCTTCTTCACTCCCCATCTTTATTACAGCAAATGGCATACGGTAAAAAAAAAAAAATTCTCAATAGGGTTTTTAGAAGCAGAGATAAAGCTGCAAACGGAAGTACACAAACACTACCTAACTGCAGAATTGTGAACCATAAACCTCAAATACAAACCTAAAGAGTTCCATAAGATAAATGGTATCTGGTGTTAAAAGAATTTTTTATATCGCACGTTTAGAAGTACAGATATTGAGAAAAGTAGATTAAATATCTGTGCCCCCTAGTGGCGAAATTGTGCATTATTTTGGGAAGAAAATACACAAAAAAATTTCATATTTAGTAGAATCTGATCAAAAAAGAAAATTTTTCAATCAGATTTTTAGTCCTGCAAATATTGCTGTAAACAGAAATGTGAACTTACGCCCTCTAGTGGCATACTTGTGCATTAAGAACATTTTGAAATTACACGAGAACAAGGAAATTTTCAAATCGGACTCCTAGAAACAGAGATATCGACAAAAATAAGATATACATGTATGCCCCTGGTGGAAAAACTATGCACTATTTTAAGCAGGAGGTATTATTCTCAAAAGTTTTTCCGAGTAGTGAGCGATATCTGTTCACAGAAGAATATTTTCAATCGAGTTTCCAGCTGAGATTTTGTTGCAAATACATCAGAAGCAAAAATAAACACTTACACTCCTTGGTGGCCAACCGTTCTTTACCAAAAATGAGAAATTATATGCAAAACATTTCCCCCTTAAAAACTATCTGGCACAGGAAGAATTTTTCAAATTGGACTTTTAGACGCAGAAATATCGGAAAAATCGCAATTTACCTTTATACCCCCTAGCGAAAAATGTATGCATTATTTGAAAAAGGCAACTAACTAAAACAGTTTTCAGTATAAATGTTATGAAAAAAAAATTTTTTTCAATCAGATATTTAGAAGCAAATGTACGAAATAAAATACATTTTAAATTCGATACGATCTTCATTTGCGCCCTCTAGCGGCAAAATTGTGCATCGAAATAAAACAAAAAACGAAATGCATGGATCATCATTCTCACATTTTAAGCTTCCCAATACAAAAAGAATTTAACAAATTGAGCTAATAGTTGCAGAGATATGGTCTCCCCGGCCTGACAGACAAAGTGATAACATAAGCACGACGCAAAGGATGCTATGCAGCTTCAGTCCTCCTAAGAGACAATAACCCCCCTGCAAAATGCAGGGGTGGGGAGGTAAATTTGTCAGACATAAGTTATGTCAGTAGAAAAATCCTCAACCACAAAACATTGTGCAGGGACAAAAAGACAGAAATGGATAAAATTCCAGGACATGTAACAGAATTTTAGGACTTTTCCAGGACTTTTCTAGGATTTCTAGGATGCGTACGAACTATGTGGTAAGCACTAAAAGTAAAGAAATAGATACAATAAAAGTACAGTAAAATTTCATAACTACAGCTACAATGTGTAGTAAGAAGTTTATTACTGAAACAACCATGGGCGGAGGAAAATGAAGATCATTGACCAGGCCTGAAATTTCGAATCGTGGTGCACCCCCCCCCCTTCCCTTCCTGCTTCCCAGAACAAACAGAAGAAAAACAATGCCTAAAGAGCTTTGTTAGGGATTAGGACCACCTGACCATTTACCTAGGGAAACTTTCTAAGGAACATCACAACAAAAAATCCCCCATTGCCAAATAAAAAATAAAAATAAAATAAGAATCTTGGCTAAAATTATTGACCGGGCCCGGGCGGTTCCGCCGCCACTGGAAACAACTGAACAATGCATAAACTTGGTATGCTTAATTTAGAGATATTATTGAACAATAATGAGTATAAATTCTATTTATACTCATTATATATACTATTTATACTCTTGTCCGAGGGGGAGCAAAAGCTTGTTGGAGTAAAATATTTACACCAATAAATAATGGAGTATGTTGTAATGTTAATAATGAGTATCTGCATGTTAACACTTCCAATATTATGAATGATTTCAATCTCCTGGTTTATGAATTATTACAACAGGTTTCAAACTTCTGTTTGATCTTCAATCACAGTTGGTACAACCCTAGAAGCTGACACAATTCACCATTTCTATGGTCATGTAACTGTAAGTGGCAATGAGTAGCATTGTCCAGGATTAGTTGCAGGAGCTGCATAGCAGGGAAAAGTGTCAGGTATTTCACTCGTTATTTAGTTTCAATTTAAAAACATTCTGATCTCGGGTACACGAGTGGTTTGAAAAAGCCCTTGTGTCTGTGCATATTGAACAGTTCAAAATATTGTTTTATTAAGTAAAAATGAAATAAGTATGCAAAATCTTGGATGTAGCTACACATCTGAAATCAATAAACCAAATCATATTGTGATAAATTTAGTAATTTAAAAGATTTAACTGATGGTTTTCACCATCAGCAGTTACAATGGCTTTGAAATCCTGCGGTATTGAAGATGCGTACATTAATATTATTAATAACATGTATGAAAATGCAAGTGCAAATATTCAGCTATTTGAGAATACAGCACCCATAAAAACTGGAAAGGGAGTAAGACAAGGTGACACTATATCTCCCAAACTCTTTAATGCCACATTGGAAATTGTCTTTCAATCACTGAACTGGGAAAACAAAGGGATAAAGATTAATGGAGATTATTTAACTCACCTTAATTTTGCTGATGACGTAAGTCAGTTTTGCAACTATCCCATCAGAGCTGCAGAGTATGATCCAGGAACTTGCTGACAAGAGTAAAGAAGGGGGATTAAAAATGAACTTTCAGAAGACAAAAGTGATGTGCAATGCTTTTACAAGAAATGAAGATTTATTGATTGATGGTGAAAAGCTGGAGATAACAGACATGTATGTTTATCTTGGACAGCAGATATCAAGTGAGGGTCACATTGATGAAGAAATTAATTGGCACATAAAACTTGCCTGGAGAGCTTTTGGAAGAAACAGTATAATTTTCAATAGCAATATGCCATTATGTCTTAAAAGAAAAGTGTTTGTTTGATCAATGCATCCTTCCAGTGTTTACATATGGTGCACAGACGTACAAAGACTGCACACAACTCAAAGAACATGGAGAGATGCATGCTTGGTGAAACCAGAAGAGATAAGAAGAGGAACTCATGGATCAAAAAAATGACAAGAGTGGAAGACATCATGATCAGAGTAAAATCCCTGAAATGGCAATGGGCTGGACATATTGCCAGAAGGACAGACCATCTATAGACAGCTGAAATTTTAGACTGGATTCCAAGGAACAGGAAAAGAACCAGAAGAAGATCCCATGGGATATATATATATATATATATATATATATATATATATATATATATATATATATGCAAGACAGTAAGAAAAAGTATCACTGAAGACGTAAGAAAATTCAACTGTGAACTAGTGAGGAAGACAATTGAAAACAACCAAAGCCTAAAGATAGCAAAGGGACATCTCAGTAAGGGAAGAAAACAGATTATGGCACTGAGAAAAGAAGATGGTTCTGTAACAAGAAATAGAGGCGAAATTTTGACAAGAGTGAAAGATTTCTACTCCAAATTATATGAAAGGGATGATACATGCACTCCAGACATCATGAAAGATACCAGTACCAGAGTTCCTCCAGTCCTTCCAGCAGAAGTTTCACATGCAATCAAGAACATGAAGCGGGGAAAAGCTCCAGGAGAAGATGGAATTACTGTAGACATCATACAAGAAGCAAGTGGAGAAATCGAAACAGTACTCGCCCAAATTTTCACTCGATGCCTTAATGAAGGAAAGATTCCTGAGGATTAGAACACCACTACAATGATCCTGCTACATAAGAAAGGTGACATTGAGGATCTTGGAAACTACAGACCTATCAGCCTCCTATCAGTAGTTTATAAAATCTTCACTAAAGTTCTTTCACACCGCTTGAAGGTAACACTGGACATGGCTCAACCGAGAGAACAAGCTGGATTCAGGAGTGGCTACAGCACAATAGATCATATCCACGTGCTGAGAGAACTAATTGAAAGAGCGAGGGAATATGAACTTCCATTGTGCATGGCTTTTATCGATTATGAAAAAGCCTTTGATTCGGTGAAACCATCAGCAGTTACAATGGCTCTGAAAACCTGCTGTATTGAAGATGCATACATTAATATTATTAATAACATCTATGAAAATGCAAGTGCAAAGATTAGGCTGTTTGAAAATACAACACACGTAAAAATTGGAAAGGGAGTGAGACAAGGTGACACCATATCTCTGAAGCTCTTTAATGCCACATTGGAGGGTGTTTTTCAGTCGCTGAGCTGGGAAAACAAGGGGATAAAGATTAATGGAGATTATCTAACCCACCTTCGTTTTGCTGATGACGTAGTCATTTTTGCAACTACCCCATCAGAGCTGCAGAGTATGATCCAGGATCTTGCTGACAAGAGTAAAGAAGTGGGATTAAAAATGAACTTTCAGAAGACAAAAGTGATGTTCAATGCTTTTACAAGAAATGAAGATTTATCGATTGATGGAGAAAAGCTGGAGATAACAGACACGTACGTTTATCTTGGACAGCAGATATCAAGTGAGGGTCACATTGATGAAGAAATTAATCGGCGTACAAAACTTGCCTGGAGAGCTTTTGGAAGAAACAGCATAATTTTCAAGAGCAATATGCCATTATGTCTTAAAAGAAAAGTGTTTGATCAATGCATCCTTCCAGTGCTTACGTATGGTGCAGAGACGTGGACCTTAACTAAAAGAGACATACAAAGGCTGCAGACAACTCAAAGCAGCATGGAGAGGTGCATACTTGGTGTAACCAGGAGAGATAAGAAGAGGAACTCGTGGATCCGAAAAATGACAAGAGTGGAAGACATCATGATCAGAGTTAAATCCCTGAAATGGCAATGGGCTGGACATACTGCCAGAAGGACAGATCATCGATGGACAGCCGAAATTTTAGATTGGATTCCAAGGGACAGGAAAAGACCCAGAAGAAGACCACGTGGGAGATGGGTGGATGAAATTCGAAAGTATGCAGGGGTGACATGGAGGAGACTGGCACAAGACAGACCGTTGTGGAGGAAACTTGGGGAGACCTTCGTCCAGCAGTGGATTGATAATGGTTGACGATGATTATATATATATATATATATCAATATATCATCATCATCAAAGAACACCTAGAAGAAAAAAGAACAAGAAGGAATTGGCAGACAATCATGAAATTTACATATGTTAATGGGGTCGAGTTTACGTAGGTGCGATGTTAATTTTGGAACCAACCGGTGAGTGCTTACGCCACAGCACGGCATAATATGCAAATTATCGTCGGTGGTATTTAAGGAGTACGGCGAAGTGAATGTAATCAGTCGTCGGCATACGGAAACGTGTGAAGACCCTGAAGAAGCTGCAATGCCTGGACATGGAAGACGTCCAGGCATTGCAGCTTTCAACAGTTATCGGACTTTGAGCGAGGTTGTCTAGTCGGACGGGTGGTCATATTGCAGAGCGAATTGGACGGGAAGTATCGGTGGTGGTACGATGGTGGCGTAGATGGTCCAAGGAACATTCCCACACGAGAAGATGTGGAACAGGGAATCACAGACTGACTGATGAGCGGGCCGATCGATGCACAAAAGGAGCGGCGTTGTTAAGCAGAACATCCACTGCGACGCAAATCCGAGCTGCAGTTGCACCTGAGGTGACTGTGCGAGCAATCCGCAACCGTCTACTGGATGCAGGACTACGTGCACGTGTGCCTCTGGCATGTGTACCTCCGACTCCAGGACACCGTCAGGAACGGCTGCAGTGGTGTCGCCAATGTCTGCACTGGAGAACGCAATGGCGATCTGTCGCGTTCAGCGATGAAAGCAGATTATGCTTGGGAGCCTCCGATGGCCGTATGCATGTTCGGCGTCACACAGGGGAGCGTCTCCACCCTTCTTGCATCCGCCAGTGACACACAGGGCCTACACCTGGTTTCCTGGTGTGGGAAGCTATCAGCTATCACTCCCGTACACAACTAGTGTTTGTACCGGGTATGTTAAACAGCACCTCCTACATCAACAACATCATTCAGCCCGTTGTTGTGCCATTTGTAAGGTCGGTCCATTGTGGTGTTTTCCAGCAAGATAACGCACGCCCACACACGACACGTGCAATGCAACATGCACTTCAGGGGGTGAGACAACTTCTGTGGCCTGCATGTTCACCGGATTTGTCCCCCATTGAGCACGTGTGGGATTTTATGGGACAACGACTTATCCGTTCTCCACGGCCAGCCACGACCATCCCTGATTTATGCGTCCAGGTTGAGGATGCTTGGAACTCAATACCCAAAACTTACATCCAACATCTGTACGACAGACTCCATGCCAGAATTGCAGTGTGACGCAGTTCATAGAGGTTCAACCTCGTACTAACCATGTTAGATGGAAATGTTATTTTTCAGTTTACCAGCAAATACAGCTGTATTTTGCCATAATGTTTTGATCAGGTTATCCTCTGTATTTCATTATTATGCTTTATAAATTTCGTTGGTATCAGAAGTCTCCTTCTTGGTGTTCTTTTTTCACTTTCCGCCAGTGTACATATATATATACACATTGGCCATTCCATAAAAACAGAGTAAAATCACACAAAATGAAGAAATATAGGTACAGCAAAATATATGTTATTCTTTCTCAAAGTATCTTCCCTCAGATGATATGCAATGGTCCCATCATTCAGTCCACTTCTCAAAGCATGTGGTGAAGGCATTTTGTGGAAGCTGCTTTAGCGACCCCTGTACAGCTTGAATAACGTCAGCATCTGTGTTGAATGTTGCGCCATGGGACTTCTTCATTGTCGGAAACAACCAGAAATCCAACGGGGAGGGGGTCAGGACTGTAGGCAGGCTGTGGCACAATTTCAATACTGCATTTCATAAGAAACCGTTGAACACAAGCAGCCACATGTGGGCAAGCGTTGTCATTGTGTAGGGTCCACTTGCTCACCAGTTCCGGTCGCTGAATCGATATATGTCATCTCAGACGCTTCAAGACTGAACTGTAATACTCAGCATTGACAGTAATTTGTGGAGGAATGGCATGCTGGTGAACTACACCTTTATGATCAAAGAAAATCATCATCATCACCTTCCCAGCTGATTTGGTTTGGCGGACTTTTTCCGGAGGAGGCGAGCAGTGTGTTTCCAGACACTCGTTGAGCACTATGTGAGGGGTCGAAATAGTGGAACCACGTTCCGAAGTAATTACTGTGTTTAGAAAGTTTGGATACTTTGCAATCATTTCTTTCTACTCATGACACACCTGAACTCTGGCTAACAATTGTTTTCTTGTCAGATGATGAGGTACTCATCTGGAACGCACATGATGCAGCAGTAATTTGTCACGTAGAATGAGGAATGGCGACGTTTTTGAAATATTTGTTAACGTTGCTATGTTTTCACACGTCATTCGTCGATCTTCTTGCCGGATTTTCCAGTGTTACAATACTCTGTAACAACACTTTCAGATTGATCAGTCCTAGGAGCAAGTTCTGCTGACAAATGCTGTTTTTTGAAATCATGGTGACATCTAAAAATCGTTGACTCACCCAAACATTTATCTTTGTAACCTTTTTTCATTAAATCAACTGTTTCTGGAGCAGTTTTACCCAAATGATAGCAAAATTTTATCGCACAACGCATTTCACTTCTTAACTCTGAATCACTCACCTCCATAGCTGTATGGTGAAATGCAGAGGAACCCTTAACAACTGTGCAATAACAAACCAGAATCGTCTACCACGGCTAATAACTGTTACCATAGATACTTCCTTATTTCAATTAGTCATCTGCGTGGTTATTTTTCCGCTTTGCACTGTTGCCAACTCGAAAAAAAGTACTCAGTTTTTATGGAACAGCCTTTGTGTATTTTTGTGGCGCAAGGGCCAGGCATGGCCAAAGAGCGCCAGACACAGAACTATCAGCTAAAGATTTTTAAAAGCGGGGTGAAATGATTAAGAGCAGACAGGCTTGGTAAAAGTTAGAAAGGAGAATGATGAAAGTTGTGAAGACTAGTTAGTTAATTAGGTTTATATATAAATTTATTAATTTACTATTATAATTATTATAACTTTTTTTTTAAGTAAGTTTTAAAACTTTAATCTGTTTTAAAAAGGAAAATACTGCGAAAGTGTCGCAGTGGTTGCCCAAAAGCTTTTGAAGCGTAGCTGCGCCCTCGTCCAGCAGATGAGACTGAAAATAGTGAAACCGATGATAACGAAAACGAACACAACTGCATAAAACATGAGACGGTGAGTAAACAGTCGCATGTCTCACACACCGGGGCAGTGTCGCCACAGAGCAAATAGCTATGCGTGAAGCGACAATGCCCAATGCGGAGACGCACAAGAACAACTTCTTCCCAACAGTTCCGGCGACACGATGATTTCCAGTCTCCAAGGTTAGGTTTTATACGGTGCAGTTTATTCTCCACCTGTTGGTCCCACAGACTTCGCCACGTTCGTCTGATATGATCGTGAACAAGAAAGCGAAAATCATGGTGGAACAGTGGCAAAGGGTGTGACGACCAAAGAGGAGGCAGATCTAGCAGCAGCATCAGCAGACTTGTTTCATGGGATCCCAACATGAACACCTACTTTAGCACCAAAATCCTCAGCTAGAATAACCTTTCCTTTAGTACCAAAATGGTTCATAATAGCTTGTAACTCATCCCCAAAGTGACCTTTTTAATCAGAAGGTTCAGAAACACATGGCACAAATGCTACTAGTTATTCCCTGAAGCTTCACTTTCAAATGTAGCCACAATGTTCCCACACTTAAGCAACTGAAGTGAATATTGTTTTACTTCATCTTTTCACATAAATCATGCCTACATCAGCTTGTCCTCTCTCACCACACAACACTCGAGACTACACACTCACCAGTTCATTTTGTTCAATTCTGAATCCTTTTGTTTTATTTACACTTATATACAACACATCTAATCCATATGTATTCATTTTTTCAGCCAATTCACTCATCTTCCCATTTATTTCTCTAGAATTATATGTACTAATCTTACACTCACTTTGTGAATATCTTTTTTACAAATATTTATTACAGCCAGGTCATTTCTGTGGTGAGCCAGCCTTCTCAAGTACAGTAGGCCTATCATATACCATACTCAAGTCTCTTTTTTGGTCTTTCTTTCAGTTATAAAAATCATAAAAAGAAAATAATAAATGTGGAGAACAGACCACAGTTGATGATTCCACCTAAGGATTCTGGAGTAAAGTTCTTTGGCCAATGTCATACAGAACTAGTTGGTATCTCAACAATATGTATTTATACTGAAGCTTCATTTTACATCAGCTTCTCATTACAGAGGCCCCTGTTGTTGCCATGTGTGACACAGCAATACAGTAGTTGCTCCTTGGAGGTAAATCTGTTTCCCATTAAACTCACTCGCTACTGAAGGCAACTGTGCCAAAAAAATTTCCATGGATGCAATAGCTGAACTGATTGCTCCACAAATTCTATAAAAGTCATGTTCTCTTGTTTTCTAGATAAATTATTTTAATGTACTATGTTCAGTGCTTCTTTGGGTTATGGATTATTCTGTAATAATTCACATACATCTAAGATAACTCCCAAACACTTTTGAATACATAGCACACTCATTGTCCTTGAAAGCACAATATTCCTTGTGACTGGCAGAATGTGCATAAATTGCTTTGGGGCATACTTCTTTTACAAGGGTCTGGATACCATTATTATATTTTCTTCTTATCAAGAACCATCAGAGCTTTGATCCAATAATATATGCAAATCTAGTTTTAAATTGGTACAGAAAGCCTTCAAAACTTTTATGCTTTTAATTACAAGTTCTTTCCCATCTTCCAGTAAGCTTTGCTCGTGGCATTACAATGTAGCAATTAGGTCCAACATCAGCAGGTCTCATCACACAAGTGTAAACAACTAAATGTTTCAGGAGCTTATTAAGAATGAAAAAAATCCATTATATCATCTGTCCCAGTACAGTATGCACCCTCATACAAGTGTGAATGTGCTTGTGCCTGAAAAATGTATCTGGTATATATAACCCATTTTAAATGCAAAATAAAAAAAGAAACAATTTCAGTTATATTTCATCATTTTTTTCTTATGTTTTGGGATATACTGACCACCAAGAGCAACTACAGGCTAAAATGCTGTTGCCATCCCTAATATAGGGCTACTGGATCCAGTGAATAGACAGAGCCAGAGTGACATTAGACAAACGCACCACCCATGCCACACCAGGGACTTGAATCTGAGCTCACATCGAAAGAATGGACAGAAGCCAGCACCACCAGGGCAGCTCATTCATCACCATCATTCACATTAAGATCATTAAACTGCCTAGAACATTCTCAACACCAACTCCAGCACTGAGATTACCGGCCAGCAAGAGAGAATGCTAATATTTAAAAATAAATATTTTTAATGCAATTTAAAAATAAATATTTTAAATGCATTAAGTATGTATGGATGGTTTACTAGCAGAGTATTTGAATGATATGGAATAAAAACACTGAAAAGTGAAGTGCACCTTTTGAGGTCCTAGTAACAGGTAAATTTCTGTAAACAGTTCTATACTACTACTTCTTTTGTTTTTTCACAGACTCTGGTGACTTACTTCTGTTTGTAGTGATCTCTCCAGAACAGTGCTCAGTCAAAAAGTCTTCTCATGCACATAAATACACAATACTTTAAAATCATAAAAAGAAAAAAGAAAAAAGTTGCCAATATTTTCAGTTGTCACAATCATGTTCACATGCTTCTTAAACTATAAAGTGCTAAACCTTATAACTAAAATAAAGTATATACTCTATAGAACATCATACCAGTTATAAGCAAGTTGGAGGGACAGCCTAGCATGGTCACCCGTTTCGACAGTTATGATGTCTGTGCAGAAATCAGGTCCAAGAAGCAAACACAAACTTCGAATGACATTTGGGCGCTTAGGTTTGTCTCCAGAAAGGCTCAACTGAGTGAACTGCTCATCAGGATCAAGCATCACAAGGTCAGGTCCAAAAATCACCCTAAATGAAAAATTAAATAAAAATTTAAGACAAATTAGAAATTTGTGCAATTTTATAATAAGTAAATGACATTTGATCATTAGTTCACTGCCATTTCAGAGTTTCATGTAAAACTGAAGTTCAAACTGGAATATCACAGTACACAAATATAATAGGGCGACTACGTAACATCACGATAGGATACATAACAACTAAGATATATTATGTAGTGGAAAGTGAGAGGGAGTGTTATCCATGAAGTACAATCTCTCTTCTTCGTAGCACAATTAATATTTTACTTCTCTTGCCACTGCTCACCCAAAATACCTTTAAAACTATGTTGGTAGGTGGTCTGATAAAAAAAAAAATAATAAACAAGAAAGATGACACCGAATTTTCGGGGGTAATAAGCACGTCTTTTGAATCTGTTACGACGCAAATTAAATTAATCAATGCTATTCAAAGTCAATGGAACTGGTATGGAAAACAATAATATCTGACTGAAGAAAGAAGTTTTTCGATCGGGTATTTAATCCCTCAGTTATTACCGTCCGTAAATGGAATCTTGAGCTTACGCCCTCTATTTGCAGACTTGTGCGTTAAGAAATACATGAATTTATATGAGAAACATTTTGCACCGGAAAGGCTCTCCAACACAAAGAATTTTTCAAACCGGACTCTTAGAAACAGAGATATCGACAAAAATAAGATGTGACTTTACGTCCCCTGGTGGGAAAACCATGCATTATTTCAGGAAGAAAGTATTCTCAAAAAGGTTTTTCCATATGAGCGGTATCAGTCCAAGAAAAAAAAATTTAGTCGAGTTTTCAGGAGCCCAGATTTTACTACAAATACATCAGAAGCAGAAATTAACCCTTATGCCCCCTGGTGATCAAACCATTCTTAACCAAACATTAGAAATTATGTGAAAAATATTTTCCATCAGGTCTTGTAAAAATGATACAGGAAGAATTTTTCAAATCTGAGATTCAGAAGCAGAAATAACGCAGAAAACGCAATTTACCTTTTTGCCCCCTAGCGGAAAGTCTATGATTTACTTGAAAATTCTGAATTTATAGGAAAAACACTTTGCATCGGAAACACTATCCAACAAGAAGGAATTTTTCAAATCGGACTCCTCGAAGTAGAGATATTGACAAAAATAAGATATACATCTACGTTCCTGGCGAAGAAACCATGCATTATTTTAAGAAGAAAATGTTTCTAAAAGGTTTGTCAACATGAGTACTATCGGTCTACAAACAATGATTTTTTAAATCGAGAATTTAGCAGCTCATATTTTGCTGCAAATACATCTGAAGCGGAAATTAAGATTTACGCACCCTGGTGGCCAAACCATTTTTTTACAAAAATTAGAAATTATGTGCAAACGATTTTCCACCAGGAGCTGTATCCGGTGCAGAAAATTTTTTTTCAAATCAGAGATTTAGAAGCAGAGATATAGGGGGAAACACAATTTACCGCTACGCCCCTAGCGGAAAGTCTATGAATCACTTGAAAATTTTGAAATTATATGAAAAACATGTCGCACGAAAAACACTATCCAACAAAGAAGGAATTTTTCAAATCGGACTCCTACAAGTAGAGATATTGACAAAAATAAGATGTACATCTACGCCCCCTGGCGGAGAAACTGTGGAATATTTTAAGAAAATATTCCGAAAATGTTTATCGATGTGAGTGGCATCAGTCCACGAAATATTTTTTTCAATCGATATTTTAGAAGCTCAGATTTTATGGCAAATACATCAGAAGCTAAAATTAACAATTACGCCCCCTGGTGGCCAAAGTATTCTTTACCAAAATTTAAAAAATTATATGCAAAAGATTTTCCATCTGAGGTGTATCAGCTGAAGAAAATATTTTTCAAATCTGAGTTTTAGAAGAGTTATCGGGGAAAATGTAATTTACTTTTACGCCCCCTAGCAGAAAATCTATGCGTAATTTGAAAAAGTAACTATCTAAAATACTCTTCGATATAAATGGAATCTAAAGATAAAATATTTTTTTAAATCTGATGTTTAGAAGCAAATATGTGGAATAAAATGTATTTTTGAATTCGACATCAGCTGCATTTATGCCCTCTAGCAGCGAAATTGTACATCGTAAAAAACAACAACGAAATGAAGGATCGTCATTTGCATATTTCAAGCTTCCCAATGCAAAAAGAATTTTTCAAATCGGGCTAATAGTTGCAGAGATATCGTGGGTACAGACAGACGGACAAACCGGTAACATAAGCACGATCTTCTTTTTACAAAAGACGTGCTAAAAAGCTGAATCAGTAAAAACTTATTTTACAAGGATGTAACTTAATACCCCTTAATTCAAAACCCTTCATTACTAATATTTAATCTACTTTTTCAGCTGTTCCCCGGAAAACCTTTCCCACACAATCTGAGGAAACTGTTTCCTGGCATCAATTGCCTTTTGAGGAATATTTCATTGAAATATGAGCAGCAGGTAAAGTCATGCACAATTGCTGCAATGTTTTTTGAGATGTGGTTTTTGTATATTTAAGAAAATCTAAACTGGAAAAGGAGCAATCGGTCACAGTTTCTGTCTTTTAGCTACAGAACAAACTTCAGTTCTTCTGCCAATAACATCACAGAACAAATTTGGATAAATTCAGTCTCTGTAACTGTATTGAAATGATGTGGTGCAACCCATAGGAAACTGTTCTTTTCTGTACTATTCCTTTAAGAAGTAACTTTTCAATCCCTCTTCCTGTTGTTGTTTTTTTCCCTTTTTTGGGTAACTTACATGCCAGAATTGCTTTTACTAGCTGATATGTAACTAAAACAAAGGTTATATCTGGTAAATATTTTTTAAATGTTTGTAATAATCCCCACAAAATAAAAATGTTGTAATCACTTGAACTCCCCTATAGTTGCATGAGCTTTACTGGGGTAGACTTAAAATAACAATGTTGTCAGTGTTTCATTGTACAGAGTTATGTGCTGTACTTGTTCATACGAAGATGTCAGACAGAGATAGGTGAATGATCTAGTGCACATTGTCGGTCTGCAACATCGTGTATCGGATGAAGGTTCTGATGATGGCTTTATATAAGTTGAAAAGCTTTAACGAGAGTTTGATGATGGAATAGTGATCTCAAACATGCTGTGATTTTAAACTTTTTATTGGATTTTAATGGTGAAATATTTTTAAACTTCTAATTTAATTGCTGGTGCAACAAGTACAAGTGAACATCGATGGAATGGGATATTTTATCAACATGTATATAGTGATTTTAACGTTAAGGTGTTGGAACCAAAGTGCAGTAATGTACATGAAAGAAAGATTAAAACCAGGTGTTTCATCTTCCAATGGAATTATAGTTGGAAAAATCGTGATATGTGTTTAGAATTGTCAATGAATCCACAAACAAAGTGAATTGACACACCAATAATGTGCTTCCTATCGACTATGGATTAAGAAGTATGCAATAGTATTTAGATCCATTAGTGGATATTTATTTGTTACTATGTGTTGTGTCATATCTGCAACACACGAATCCATTCTTGGGGACCACCTACACCCAATGTTGCACACATTATTCCCTAATTACTATATTTGGTTTCAAGCAAATAAGGCATCAGTGCATTGTGCAAAAAATATTCTGTGATTTGCACAGCATGAGGATAAATAAGTACAGAAGCTACCCTGGCCACTTCAATCTCCAGATCTCAATATTATCGAACATTTGTGGAAATATCTGGAATGGAAGGTCAGATCCCACTTTCCACTGCCAACATCACTGGCACAAAAGACTATTCGAAAGAATACATACATATTACCCACATTTAAAAAATTGGTAAAAACAAAACAAAAAAAAAACTGCCTTAATTCAATATTGCCTGGAAAACAATAAATATCCGAAATTTGAAGGCATTAGAATTATTAACAAATGTAAAACAGAAAGACACTTGAGGATTGCTGAATCAGTACTTATTGAAAAAAAACAGGGATAGACTATGTAATTCTAACAATCCAAATATACTCAATGATAATTGGAAAGCCTTGATTAAAAATAAACAGAAAAAAAAACAAAAAAGGAAATTACAATGCTAGATATTGACCAAATCGAAGAACCTCAAGCAAACATCGGAAGATACATCGAGAGAGCAAAGGACCGGAGACAATTGCATCACTTGCTCTGCAGCTGCAGAGGGGACTTGGTTGTTCTGATTTGCCTCCTGAAGATGGCCAAAGTTTGGCAGAAAGTACTTGAGGCAGGTGTGGTCATGGTGGCGAGGCTAATGAAGTTGATGGTTAGGAGTATCTGGTTTTTCGTCGGACAATTGAGTAGGATTAAAAATTGAGCCTTTGTATAAATGAATTGAATTTGTGTTATAATATACCTGTAAATAGTGTAAATATACAAAGATTTTAATATGAATGTATGTAAAAAGTGGTGAATGTTATGACATTGGAAGCAATAAGACCAAGAGGATTAAGGTTAAGGTATTTGACAAGCAGAGTGGAAATTGTATATAATGTGTTTTTAGTTTTTTAAGGATATGTTCTGAAAAAGGAAATTTTGTGTGTGTCCTGTGTGATGAATATGTGTAAGTAATTGTAACATGTAGGCTCAGAAATAGATACGATAACAGAAATGACTCCAAAACTAGCAAAATGTATAAGAAAAGAGACAGGGATGAAAGATACGACAACTATGAAAAAGGCCTTCATGTGTAATGACAAGTCTGCTGGAAATATATGTGCAACAAATGTGAGCAAGAGGAACAAAAACCTTGTAAGGTGAGTTTCTATTAATTGAAGTTAATCACTGGCACATATTTTACAGGAACAATTTTTTGCAATTCCATTATTGTATACGTATGACTTGTGCAAGTCTATTCCAAGTCGAATTGCTTCTGTTCTGAAAACCCAAGGTGGACCTACAGCTTATTAATAAAAAGCTCTCCACAAACAGTAAGTGCTCCTATTATTTTGGTAAACCCCTGTATGTGTTCTAGCATGTATTGTGTTTACATAACTATTAATGCCCTAGAAAATTAAATCCCTGGAGGTGTTAAATAATAAGAAAAAAATTACAAATTATCAGGTACTTAAGCAAATGAACCTGCTTCACCTTTCACTTGCATTTGCATTTGTCTAAACGCAAGTGAAAGGTAAAGCAGGTTGATTTGTGGAAGTACCCGATAATTTGTAATTTTTTTTCTTATTACTTAACATTCTACATTTTGCATTTACATTCTACATGTAGTACATGTAGAATGTAATGTTTTCAGGATCTCTGACATTCATTTTAGTTTGAAAGTACCGTACGTTATTAAATTTTGCTGTTTGATGGTAAAAAAAAAAAAACTGAATTTTGTTTCAACTTGAAGCATATTAATTTTTATCATCGTCATTGTTAAACCTTTATCAATTTACTGTCAGATGGAGGTCTCCTAAAGTTCTGCCATGACTATTCACCTTGATTCAGTCTCCTCCACGTCACTTCAGCATGTTTTTGAATTTCATCCAACCGATCTTCCAATTCATCTTCTGGATCTTTTCCTAGACCACAAAGTGAAGTCCGTGCAAAAATGGTTTGGTGAGATGGGTGCTGAAGAACTTTACTGGCCTTGCACAGAGTTCCCCATGGAACACCTTTGGGACGAATTGGAACACTGAATGTTAGCCAGGTGGAATTTCCCCACATTGGTGACGAATGTGTTTAATGCTGTAGTGGCAGAATGGATGGCAATTCCCACAGCAATGTATCAAGATCTAATGGATAGCTTTCCCAGCAGAGTGGAAGCTGTGCTAGCAGCAAAAACTGGACCACCTCAATGTTAATTCCTTTCTTAATACAGGCAGTCTGTGGATAGGCAAGTGTCCAGATACTTTTGATCAGACAGTGTATATAAATATACACTGAAGAGCCAAAAATTTATGATTAGCACGCTTCTATCGGACCTGCCAACTTTCAAGAATTGAAATCTGTAAGAATAAATATTTAACGGGAATTATTGAGGATAAATTTATTAGGTACATTACCTCTCAAATTTTCGATCTAAACACTAGATCTTCGTCAGGAGTTCTTGCTTCCTTCTACTTCCACAGGTCTGGTGACCAAGCCTGATGGATTTTCCATCCAGCATGGTCATTGATGTTGCCACCTTGTGTTTTGTAAATTTCCAGGGATTCCTCTAATTTCTGGATAATTGCATGGGATTGATGTTTGATCACTTTTAAGGAGCCCCAGTCCATTTTGTGGCCAGCAATAAGGAACAGCTTAAATAAAACAGGATAAGACAGGCACATACAAGAAACTGGCCACAAAATGGACTGGGACTCCTTAAAAGTGATCAAACGTCAATCCCATGCAATTATCCGGAAATTAGAGGAATCCTGGAAATTTACAAAACACAAGGTGGCAACATCAATGACCATGCTGGATGGAAAATCCATCAGGCTTGGTCACCAGACCTGTGGAAGTAGAAGGAAGCAAGAACTCCTGACGAAGATCTAGTGTTTAGATCAAAAATTTGAGAGGTAATGTACCTAATAAATTTATCCTCGATAATTCCCATTAAATATTTATAATACTGAAAGTAATAAGAGGAAGCCATGAAGTCATTAATTACTAGAATCTGTAAGAAGATAAAAAAAGTTCAGCGAATGTTTAATCGATATTTTCCAATGACTCTATATCGACCGTAGATAAAATGTCTCGAACATTATCGATTAAAGTCGACACATTATGTAGATAGTTTGTCTATTTTAATCGATTTCATTTGTTATAATTAAAATATTTGCTTCGCGCTTCCAGCGATTAAAATGTAATCGATACATAATCATCTCATTAGTATGCTATCATTACGCTACAAACACAGATAAATACTTCATAAGTAACCACGAAATTACAGCAATATGATATATTGCGCAGTAACTTTTCTTTGTAACTTATGAGGTTTTAACCTTAAAATTTTGTGCTAACATGTTAGAAAACATTTTTTTTTCTTCTCTTTTTGCAGTTATCATCAACCCTATTCGTACATAATATTTAACGAGTATTTCCTGCTAAGCTATGAGTAAAACGGTTCGGGATGCAGAATTGAGAGCAGGTAAATCAGGATATACAAGCACAGTGGCCCTTGGAGCCCCTCAAAAAAAAAAAAAAAGAAAAAAAAGAAAAGAAAAATAATATATCATCCGTAAAACAAGTAGAATTTCTGTATATTTTACGGGTAAACCGCAAAACTTGGCAGGTATGCTCTATGCAAATCGAAGCAACTGCAGGCAAACAACAGCATGTGTGAAAGTCGTGAAAACACATCTGATACTGAGCTCTGTTAATCAGTGCTATTCTTCTTCAGATGGGATAGGCAGTGGACTTCAGAGAGTTTGGCAAAACTGAAATTGTAATGGCCAGATGACTGGGTCACAGCACTTCCAAGATGGCAAGGCTTATGAGGTGCTCATGGCTATCCATGGTTAGTTAGTAACTCCAAAAACTGGTCAGAGGAGGGAAAAACCACAAACCAGCAGCAAGGTGTGGGCCGACCACAGCTCAGTGATGCTAGAAGTGAGCAAAGGCGATCTCGTATTGTATGCACAAACAGAAAGAATACTGTGTCGCAGCTCACCAGTAATTTGAATGCTGGTGATAGGAGTAATGTGACACAAAACATAATACATTGAACTCTGCTGAAAATGGAGATGCATGGCCACAGGTTGCTCCTAGTGCCCATACTAACCTTGGGTAACCGTCAAAAATGCCTACAATGGGCATTTGGGCATCAAAACTAGACCTTCAATGATTGGAAGAAGGTTGTTTGGGCCAATGAATCTCATTTCCTGCTGCACCAGGTGGTCAGCTAGGTATGTGTGTCGTTTACCTGGGGAAGTGTTGGGTTGGTTGGTTGGTTGGTGGATTTTATTGGCGCAAGGGCCAGGTTTGGCCAAAGAGCGCCAGACAAAGAACTATCAGCCACAGATTTTTAAAAACGTGGAAAATGTTTAAGAGCAGACAGGCTTGGTAAAAGTTGAAAAAGAGTATGATGAAAGCTGTGAAGACAAGGTAGTTAATTAGGTTTATATAAAAATTTGTTAATTTACTATTAGAATTATATATATATATATATATATATATATATATATATATATATATATATATATATATATTTTTTTTTAAACACAACTACACAAAGGATGAGTCACTCTCCTCCCCCCACACTCCTCTGCAATGCTGGCAGAGGGCGGGGACGAACTGTCACTCTCCTCCCCCCATGTTCCTCTGCAATGTTGTTTGAGGCTGGGGACGAACTGTCACTCTCCTCTCCCCTATGTTCCTCTATAATGTTGGTTGAGGGTGGGGACCTCGCTGAGGCCGAGACAGTTGGATGGACACTGCACACCTTTGCGGATTGAGGGCCGGGTCTTCTGCACGTGCAGGCTTTCTGCTGGAAACTGGAAGAGACGGTCGGCAGCAAAAGAGAAGGCCCAGAATCAGGTATTCGAAAAATTTCGAGCTCCGGGAAAAACACCTGTGTCGCTTGGTCAGCTGTAGATCGCTTGGCAAGGGCGGCGAGAGCTACAGGGCGCGGAACAAAGGGCTGCACGGGTTGTGGCAGAGACTGAACTACTGCGGCAAAAGTACGCTGTCGGGTGGTGGGTATACCCAACTTGGCCTTGGCAGCAGGGTACGAGAGGCCTTCCAGGGTCTTCAGGCGCTGGATCGCCATCTCGTCCTTCCATTTCATACAGTTGCGGGAGTAAGCTGCATGGGCCTCACCACAGTTAACACAGCAGGCCGCAGAAGTGCAACCTTCCCCGTCATGTTCACTGGAGCCACAATTAGCGCAACGAGCGGAACTCTTACAGAAACGTTGTGAATGCCCGTACCTCTGGCATCTGAAACAGCGCAGAGGACTGGGAATGTACGGGCGAACTCCACAGACCAAGTAGCCAGCCTTGATTTCGGTCGGAACTTTCAGGGAGTTAAAAGTCAAGATGACATTTTTTGACTTAATCATGGAACCATCACGCCGGAACATCATACGACGTGCAGCAATAACACCTTGAGCAGCAAGTTCAGTCACGAATTCGTCTTCACTGCATGGCAAGAGATCAAACTCCGAAATAACACCCCGAGAGGTGTTAAGAAACGGGTGAGGTGTCACTTTTACAGGAATGCCTTGAAGACTAGTGAGGTTCAGAAAAGTGTTACTCTGAGAAACACTGCAAGTTTGGACAAGCAGGTCCCCAGAGCGAAGCTTCCTCACAGACTTCAAGGAGCCAACTGCAGCGTCCAAAGCTTTAGAAATGAAAAAGGGAGATCTGGTGGACAGTCTCTCATGCGGATCGATGGATTCTACAAGCAAGTGAGTAGCATGCGTAGTCACAGCAATTGAGGGGAGACGACGCTTCGGAGCGACTGGTACAGCCGCCAAAGAAGAGGTTCCACATTCTTGGTCCAGGTCAAGGTCTAAAGACCGTTTAAGGGTATGAGACTTGGTAGGTTGAGAAGACGAAATAGAGTCGTTGTCAACTATCATTTTCTCAGGTGACTTAAATTTGGAGGTTTTGTTCTTGTTTTTACCCATGGAAAAAAGGAGGAAGATTCGTCTGCAGACTACTCCACCCACCACCGAGCCCTACAAGGGAGAACTGGAGGTCTGCAAGCCAAGAAAATGACGCTGGACACAGTTCTGGAGCTTATACGTTGCAGATATAGTCCGTTGGCTGTGATCACACGCACTCGGCGGACACTTCGGCCTCCGGGTACCGTCATGCCAACGCCCTTGGCATGATCCCACAGCCCCGGGCTCACCCTGCCGTGCCATACGACAAAAAAGCCGCTAAAGCCCTGTACACAACTTGGTACATGACTTCTGACTAGAGGTGGGTTAGTCTCTAGCCTCCCGTTTACAGCGAAGCCGGGGTCGAAGAGGAGTGTTGGTACACAGGAGGCACTTATCCGGTCTCCTGCGACCTCAGCCGCCAGACATCCCATTTCCGCCTCACGGGTCTCCGCACGCGGCAAACATGCAGGTAGGTCTAGCACCCAAACCAGCTAAAAGGAAAAAAAGAAATCTAAAGAAGACAAATCCTGGCAGGGAACCTAAACGGAATCTCAGCAACCTACAAACTGAGCGGTTAATATAAATCAGTTAGTGGTGGAGGGTAACAAAACCACAAGACCGGGGTGTTAGTACATAACATGGTAGCGATTAGGTACAGAATAGAACACGGGCAACTAGCCAGTGGAGAAAATAAATAAAAACAAAAAAGCGAGACACAAGACCAGCTCGGGATCGTGGGGCCGCGACACCCCAACAGCTGGATGAACAGCCGTCCCTGCAAACACCAACAGCACCAAAATAAGAAAAAAACAAGCTGTGGCATGACATCAGATGTTGACCAGTCACAAGGTCAGCTCGGGCCGTGGGGGCGCCGCTCCCCAAATAACTGGAAAACCAGTTATCCCCGTGCGGGGGGGGAGTGTTGGGACCAAGATGCAATGTGGGATGAAACCAAGCTGGTGGAGGTAGTGTATTGCTTTGGGCAATGTTCTGCTGGGGAAACCTTGGGTCCAGTCATTCGTGTGTAGGAATCTTCGGCATCTACCACCTACCTAAACATTACTGCAGACCAGGTACATCCTTTCATGGCAAAAGTATTCCCCTCTCTAGTAGTGCCTTCTTTCTCAGCAGGATAATGTGTCATCCCACACTGCCCATATTGTTCAAGAAGGGTTTGTGGAATGTGAGAAAGATTTATAGGTATTGCCCTGGCCTCCGAATTCTCCAGTCATCAATCCAATCGAGCATCTGTGATGGAACAGCAAGTCCGATCTGCAGCAGCTCACCTATGACAAGAGTTATAGGATCTGCTGGTAACATGTTAGTACCAGATACCACAAAACACCTTTAGAAAACTTATAGTGTCCATACTTTGCCAGGTTAAGAGCTGTTTTGGTAGTACATGGAGGACCAATGTCATATTAGGCATGCAGTCATAATATTTTGTTTTTTTTTGGAGTATATAAAGAAGATACTGATAACTGCATCTACCTTGGGCAACAGGTATCAAAGCAAAGGCCACATCAAAGAAGAAATTAACAGGCATATAAAATTTGGCTAGAGTACATTTGAAAGAAACAGTACAATTTTAAAGAGTAATTTATCATTAGGTTTTAAAAGAAAAGTGTTTAATCAATGCATCTCTTCCAGTTCTTACTTATGGATCAGAGACATGGACCATAACTGAAAAAGACATACAGTGGATATGGGTAACTCAAGAAACATGGAAAGATGTATGCTTGGTGTAAACATTCAGGACAGGAAAAGAAAATTGGGGTTCAAGAAAAGGACAAAAAATAACATCCTCAAGTGACAATGTGCTGGGCATGTTGCTAGAAGAACTGACTACACTGGACAACTAAAATACTATAATGGATACCAAGACACAGGAAAATATCCAGAATTTTCTTTCACTATTTACAGTTTTGCATTCAGTTACTTGTTGATTTGAATTTTTCTCCTCCATCTTAGACTTCTTCCCCATCATATCACAGATCATTTTCTGATCCCTTTTCCCAGTAGCTTCACATCCATTATTCCACATCTTCAAGTATTTTCATTCTACTCAATATGCATCTATACCAAGGTAATCTTGCTTTACGGGCTCTTTTTGAAATCTTCATTACTTTAACTATTGCTCTGGATTCTCACTTCTAACTCTATCTTTTGTGGTGACAAAGCAGATACACTTTTGCATCTTTATTTCTGCAACATTTAACTTATTCTTCATACATCTTGTCATTGGCCAAAACTTATCAATGAATAGTATTGCTGGCCTTATTAGTGTTCACAACTTTACTTCTTAGCTACACTGGCTGGCAGCCTCCTATCACAAAACATACTGAATATTTCCCCTTCATTTATTCCTTTCAAGATAGAAATGAAGATTAACACACTCACTTAAACATACATTTCAGTATTTAAGTACTGTGCGTATGTGCATTTACCTTCACTTCTGAGAGATATATATAAACATGTACTACAAAAACAAAGCACTTACTTGATTCTACTCAGAGACAAGAATTCACAAAATTTGTTAAAATGAGAAGTACACAAAGAATTCCTCTAAGTTGTTATTTTAATAGACAACAAGCATCTCTGGCCACCTGCTGTTGTTAAAGGCATAACTTCACTACACAAAACTAATGGAAAGTGGAAGGCTGTACAATAATGTTGACACTAAGTCATTGCCAAGTTCTCTACAACAACTGTTGAAAACTTGATTTTTTTTTTTTTTATTATTGATTGTAAGTCATGATAAACAACTTTTCACAGATCCCTGTCATTTAAACAGCTTACTGATAAGATTTTCATAATAAGTATAACACCACAAGATAAGCTCAGGTGAATAATAATTGAACTGAATTGGAGAGAGCTGTGACTGTAAAGATTCAAATCTGTAGTAATATTAACACTTTTCATTACATTCAGATTTTATTATAACATGCTTGTTTATCCTATACAACATGCAATTAAATACACTCAACCCTCCATGTGTGTAAGTTACTTTGTGAATTCATATATGAGCAAACTATTTTTAATGCCTTCAATCTTTCTGTATGAACCCAAATCAAATACATGTAAGCTAAACATCATAGTGAATATAATTCTGTCAAAACTGAGCACGTATATGGTATCGCTGGTGATTTTGTTTCTTTCGTGAGGTGATCATCTGCATTCCATTTTTTGGAACCTTCAGAGGAATTGCCAATTTACAATTTGCTGGTCACTTAACAGTGCCTGGAGCCAATAGTATCCCCTGCACATTGTGTTTGGTACAAATCGGCTCTATTAACCATGGATCATTACCACATCAGGTGTTCTCACAACTACAGTTGGTAATCATAAATCAAACAGGTGATGTTTGTTTTTACACCTCACTTCATAAATAAATCCATCGCTCTTTCCACATTAAGCAATACACAGCACCGAAAAATTATTAATTTTTTTTTAAATCAATTTTTCGGTGCTGTGCATTGCTTAACTTGGAAAGAGCGATGGATTTATTTATTCAACTGATGCCATGTATTTAGATGATTTTCACCTTACTTTATATTGAGTTTTCTAGGAGCTAGATTTATGAAGAAGGATTGTTAAACAATAATGCAATTGTTCCACACAACCTTGTGTTTTCTGAGTTGATGAAAAAAGCTTGAGAGCCAATACTTATGTATTTCTTCAGTTGGTCCAGTGGTGTTTCTCATGACTGAACTTGAACAGCAGGAGACTCAAAGATAGTTAACATTGGATTAAGTCTATGGGATTGTTTTGCAGTTATTTAAAATAATTTAGTTTCTGATGTGCCTTTTACAGAGATGTAAGCTTGTTTGTTCCAAACTTTTGTTGATTACTTTTTATATGTATTGCCTTACATAATTTACATAAACACTGGTAGCCAAAATTACATGTGGATGCCATTACAAGGGATCTCAGAACCTTAATGCATTATTTCCAATTTGTTTGTTAAACACCATTTGCATGAATTTAATGTACACAAGGTTTGTAAACAATGGAATCTTCATGTAGATGGAGAGCTGAGTGTACTTTCAATATACTAAATCAAACTAACATCTAAGTGGAAAATATGTTCTGGATGAGGAAATCTGTTAATACCTTGATTTCTTTTCTTTATAGTCATAAACTTGCACTGCAGCATTATGTGGCACTCTGAACGTAATGACTCTGGAGGCGTCATCAACTGCTGACCCTGAAGCAAGGCCAGGCTCTGCCCTAGCTGCTCTTAGTCTCCAGGTTCCACGGTCAGCTAAAGGGTCATGACCTTTATTCAAAAGCTCCAGCACTTGTGGTGACAAATCTTTGTTCCATAACTCTTCATCCTGAGTCAACATGTAAGTTTCTCCACAAATTGATCGAATCTGTTGGTTAAACAATGTGCAATTTAAAATTGAAACATCCAAGCTGAAATAGTTACTAAGCACTGTTTTTCTAACATAGCATACATTAATCCAAAATTTATGAACTTTTTATTGCCTGAATTCTTTAGTCATAAAAAAATACATTTTTTTTTACCTCACATTTCCTCTTTAAAGTTTCCTACATTTTAGCAATATGATATCTCACTATTGATCATTCTCATTCAATGTCAAATTTCACCCTTCTACTGATCAATTAGGTTACATGTAAATATTGTTCATACTTCATAGATGAAAATTTATTTGTATTATGAACTTACAGTGCGAGTGAGTGTGTGTGTGTGGAGGGACGGAGGGAGAGAGAGAGAGAGAGAGAGCTGTTCATAGTAATGGATGATTCTATGACTATGCTGGCGTTTCATTGTAGAAATAGGACAACACATTTTACAGTACTTTACGTACAGGGTCACAATTATTTCAAGACAAATTTTTAGGTGAAAACTGTCTTTCAGTGACGAACAACCCGTGTGATGATAATTTGTTATGGAAATTATTTCATCTCTTTCTCTAAACTTTTATGACTAACAGCTAATGGTGATAAGTGATATCCAATTCATTTCATATTTAATATCTGTTTAATCCTTACATATTGTAGACTGCTCACATTTATCTTGTGTCATCTTAATTTCATTTCCAACACACACACAAAAAAATAAAAAAATTGAGAATTTGTCCACAAATTAAATGATAATGTGATTAAATAATGTGAATATTATTGTCTGTTTTCTACAGTTGCTTCTTCTGTACGTAAAAGACTTTTTACATATGTACATAGACCCACTGTACATATAAAGGACTATGCACATTTACAAACTATAAACAGCATTACATGACCATTATTTTACAGCATGGAGATATTACACTTAAATTTCATCAATATGACCAACACTTCAAAAAACAAGAACTTCATCATCCTAAAACAGGAGTTGGATCCACATCTCCTGATTTCCACACATTACAGGACACTGCAATTTATGCACATGAATAAACTTTAGATTGTGCTACACAAGGTGCGTATTTCCTTGAAGAAGAGAACAACTGAAACAGGGGGTTCAACTTAGACATCAGCAGTTCTCTTAGACTATTCAATGATGTGTGTTTGATTCTAACTCTAAGAAGAACACAATTAATGTTTTCTGAAGAGTCAACCACATTGATGACAGTTATTTATTTTTTTTTTTTGACATCATAAAATAACAACACATGGTAACATGAATATGCAAGCCCTTTATTAAAAACAGTTAAAAGCTCTAAAAACTTTTTAATACCACAAAGAAACCACTTAAAATCGCTCAGAAATCCATCTGCACAAGTCCTGTGTTAATTTTAACTGTAGCTACAGTTAAAATTAACACAGCTCTTCAGAAGAATACTGGACTGCTTCACATCCATAAATCTCCAAAGTGAAGAATAAAGGTAACTTGATCACGCTAGTTACGTTAAATGAAAAAACTTTTACAAGAAAGTTCGTAAGTTGGGAGCTTTCGACCTTATCTTAGGTCTTCATCACGCCAATGGAGGACTAGGATTGTTGCTTATAAGTTACAGATTCTTTTTAGAAGTTTTGGTTACCATCTTGCCATTAAATCCAACCAAAACATCTTGAAACTTCTACAAAGGGATAGGGACAAAGTTGAAAATCTGGACCTCCCAGGAGTTTACTACATTCCTGTCTCTTCTTCAACAGGTGATAACTTATACATTGGAAGTACATAGAGGAGCATTAACCACAGAATTTCAGAACATAAAAAAGATGTTTTGAAAGCCAATCCTAATACAGCCTTGTCTATTTTGACAATGGAAGACACATCTGCAGTTCCCCACTGGAACGAAGCAAAACGAATCGCTTCTTTTGACAATCGTTTTGCCCTTCGTTACCGTGAAAGCCTGGAAATTTTTTTCAACTCAATGACTTGCAATTCCGAATCTCCTCTCTACATTCCGATGATCTGGAGATCAATTCTAAATTTTGGCAACAAAATAGAAAAAATTCAAATGTAGAATCTGGCAACAATCTTAGTCCTCCATTGGAGTGATGAAAACCTAAGATAAGGTCGAAAGCTCCCAACTTACGAACTTTCTTGTAAAAGTTTTTTCATTTAATGTAACTAGTGTGATCAAGTTACCTTTATTTGTTAATATTGTTACATGTTTTGCCCATCATCGTCATGCTTCAAAGTGAAGACGTGACACTAAGAAATTGTGGTAGGAAAATCACACTACAGCACAGTTATCAGAAAAAGCACATCATCGTGACAGAGCCTACAGCAATTACAAATGCACGGTAAAATTCCAAGAACTATTCTTCCTATCAGGTATGTCTTTGACCTTTCTATACTTGTCTGCTAAATAATCAGCCAAGTATAGAACTTTTTATTTTATCCATGATTAAAACTTTTTGCTAGTGTTACTACCTAAATAATAATAATAATTAGGTACAATCATTGCAGTGTGTTATTACCACAGCCTGGATGTTCAAGCATAAAAAACCTCCATAATGAGGAAGCATTTACGCAATCAAAATCAAGAAATGTGCACTAAAATAGAAATAATATGAATTCAAAATACCTGAAAGTTTTAACTGCAGGATTCATGTATTTACATGAAGATGTATGTACATTTTACTCTTGAACCTTTTCACGATTGTACACGATAACTAATTATGTTTTTACATTTTTGGAAGAAAAAACATACCTTATGTAAGTGAAAGAATGCTTATCTATAGAAAAAATCCTCTTCACATCCACAGAGGCAATTAATGCATATTTAAAACAAGCAATGTAAGTGGAAGACATACTTTCACAACCAATATTTTATCTGAGGAATTTTATAGAATTTTCAATGTTTTCCAAACCAGCATTACTAGAGAGCACCTCAGAATAGTTTTTTTTCCTGCATAGCTTGTCCTTGTATGCCAGGTATATTTTTAATGTCTTTATTGATGTGTTCTATCACAGAGAATTTACTAAAATGTCATTCCTTTTTTTCCAGAGTAAATATAGCTGCCGGAAGTTTGAAAAAATAAGCATTAATAAATGCCAGTTCACTGATGATAGTTGATTTTATTAAGCACTGTTTGGCTCTAATGATCATAGGGGAATCTAATGTGAAAGGGCATTCACAATATCTGAAATTCATTCCATGTGCGAAGTATAATAAACTGCAGAAGAAATCCACGTTTCCCCTTTTTGTTCAAACTGGCTGGAGTGGAAGCTATTAATTCTGGAGTCAACTGATTCCTTAAATAATTGAATTTGTGAGGGAGATTTTTATAAAAAGTTAGTGTATGAAAAAAACACACCCTTACTTCTTCTAAAACTCTGTAACGCATGAGCCAGACACATGAAATGGATCACATTTAAAAACAAACCACCACTGAGTGCACGGGATAAGGGTGGGGCTTGCTTACAAAATGTAAACAAAAAAGCCATGATATCTGCAACCTTTCTGACTTCATTTCAACAGCCAATGGCAGGCTGACTTCATAACAGGTCCAACCTTATACTATGCAGACCTGCCAACCTCTCAAAACCAAAAAATGTAACACTGAAATAGAAAAATCGTAACATGATATGTGCTAATAATTTTTGAAGCCTATTTCAGCTATATAAATTCTTGATGGTTGCAAGTGTAATGGGAGTGAGGTTGCTTCGAAAAACAGACGCTTGTCCACATTCTAGTGTCGACCAATCAGCAGCTTTAAGTAAGACGAAGAGTCGAAAATATGAATCCGTTTTGAACGTTACATGAAACAAGTAGAGATTCATCCATTGGTTGCTGATTGCACTCGACTTGCTTTATTTCCATTGGGAAACTAGAGGCAGAGAAATTAGAAACCTCTCCGAGAAAAAAATCTTTCGAAGGGGGGGGACACAGATTACACATTTTTTTTTTTTTTTGATAGGAGGTTTAACGACCACCGTGAGCAACTCAATGGGCTATAAGCAGTCGCCCGACCCTAATTTGGGGTCACTGGTTCCAGGGAAGGGAGAGAGCCAGTGCCGTAAGACAAACACAACATCCATGCCTGACCGGGATTCGAACCCGGACCCCTTACGGACGAATGATCAGAGGCCAGCGCCTTAGACCACTGCGCCACCGGGGCGGCACATAACATTTTCCCTACTTGTGTCTGAAAAGGGGGAAATGGAGGAAAACATGACTTTTTTAAAAATCTTATTTCTGGAGGCAAAATCATATTTGTACTGCAGTGTGATTTATCGTACTAAATATGATAAAATCGTAACAGTTGGTAGGTCTGCACCATGTCTCTATTAACCTTGCCATGCACTACTCTGTCTTGTCTCTTGTTACAAGTTTGGTGCTGCTTTTGATAAACAATTTGTCTGGCTCATGAATTTTGATGCACAGAGAAAGTTCCACATAAGCCTTCATATAAGCAGAAGACCCCCAAGTCAAAATCCCCCAAATACGTGGCATCAGTGAATAAACAAAAACATTGCTTAGCTAGATATTGAGAAATCTGGGATTCGGATCCCCAGCGGTGACCTCACTAGGATTTGAACCTGGACCCTCTTGGATGAATGGTCAGAAGCCAGCACTTAGACCACTGCACCACCGGGGTGGCAAACACTGATTTCCTACATAAAGAAACACTCACATTGATGGTGCAGTCATTTAGTGTAGGGCAGACTAAAACATTTCTCTTTTGATTGGAAGTGCATTCATTTCAGTATCACTATTCTGTAATAGGAGAAAATTTTTAACAAGTGGCTTTGCTATTTTTAACACACGCACTTAAGAGTTAAGTCTAGAAATTATAATTTCTTTTTCTGAAAGTGCTTTTCTAGAAAATGTTCACGATATATGCAAAAATATGAACTAAATGAGAAAATATGCTTTTATTCTTCAAAATGTGTAAATAAGCAAAAATATGGGAAATAAGCATTTTGCTTGAACATCTGGAGTTTAGTTATTACACACTGGGTCAGCTCCATCCTCAAACTATGATGACATGTAAATTACAGAAATACAACTTTTTTTTTTTAAATAATTTATTCTTCAAGTCAACCAAGGTTTCGATAAGCACTGGCCTATCTTCATCAGGACGAATGGCATGTAAATATTCAAATTGTATATTCTTTTTCAAACTTTCTTCATCTGAACATACATATGTGCTGCACAATATACATAACTTTAAAAAGACAGTTTGAAAAAAAGAACTTGATTTTCTTAAACATATTGCAGTACAGTGAGGATACAACCCTTCCATTATAGACAAGGCTCTAACAAGATTCTGGAAACCGAAGACTATCACCACGTTAACCCCTGTGATGCGCCCATTACAAGAAAATTTTGCCATTGTTCCACTGTCCCATGACTTTGCTTTCAAAGTTTCAAAAATTCTCAAAACTTTAATTTTAAAGTGATTCTTAAACCCATAAGCAAAATGAACTTTTTTGGATCAAAGGACTATGTTGAAGATAAAAACTCATGGCAAATTAATCAAATTCCATGTGAATGAGGCACTTCATATATAGGACAGACTCGTAGAGCCTTGTGTTTTCAATTGAAGAAACACAAGACCTACATTAGGAACTGTGACCTAAAGAAGCTGTTGATGGCTTAACACTTTAGAAAATCACCATAAATTTATCTTTGAAAAAGCAAAACTAGTAGACAAGCCAGATTCGACAACCAAACTTGATATTCTGGAAGCTTTCCATTTATATCAGAATTCTTCATAACTTGTTAACAACATGGCATCCACACCATTTTTATCAAGCGCGTGTAAGCAACTAAGAAAAACCTGTGACTGTGAACACCATTACTGATGTCATATAGGATTTGAATATTTACATGCCATTCGTCCTGATGAAGCTAAGCCAGAGCCCAGGGAAACCTTGGTCGACTTGAATAAATTATTTGTGAAAAAATGTATTTCCTTAATATACATAAATCATCACAAAGACTGTAGTCTCCAATTTTGTGGAATCTATGATGACATGTTCTAAAAATGCATACCTCTGTAATGGACACTAACCATATCCCTTAGGTGACACCACAAAATAAAAAGATGATTGAATTCTTATTATTTTAAATTTAACACTGTTTTTATGACTTCCTGTAGAAATTCTTCCATCTGTTAAAAGAATCTCTTGTTAAAAACCAAGATTGTGGTTACTGTCCTTTATTTTTACATGTCTTTCTGAAAGAGAGGCCTTTTTTTATGTCCCCTGATTTTGCAAATTTTTTAGCATGCTGTAAACATGGAATTCATTATCTGGTGATGAAGTGTGGCCATAAACTGCATTTTACTGTGACACCAGTCAAAGTACAGGGGATGGACAAAATAATGGCAAAACTTAAGGTATTTCAACATAATCAGTGAAATAAATATTCCACAGATTTGTTACAGATTATACAGCGATTCATTCGGGACTTTACCCCCTAAAAATGCTATCATTTTGAAAGCAGAAAACATTTCAAGCTAAAATTTGAAGACGAAGTGCCTTACCTTTTCACAATCACATCGATATCAGAGATTATGTTGAAAATGTCCGCCATTTGCATGCAAATAGAGATCAACTCATTGCTACATATTGTCAAATGTATGCCTCAGCATGTTGGTATTTATTGCTTCAATTTCCTGTGCGATGTTATTTTTCAGCTGCTGAATAGTCCTAAGCTTATTATTGCTGTATACAGTACCTTTCAGATGACCCCATAAGAAGTAATCGGGTGGAGTTAAATCTGGAGACCTGGGCGGACACAAACCTTTGGAGAAAACCCGATCTTCGAATCTCAGCCATGCTGGAATTGGAAGTTTGACAAGTCGCACTAACCTGTTGGAAGAAGCCATTCTGCAGTTCAATATCATCCAGTTGATTCATGAACTGTGTGAAGATATTGAGATACACTTCTGTGTTGACAGTCTATTCAAAGAAAAGGGGACCGATAATCCGGTTCCATGAAATGGTGCACCATACGCCAATCTTTATGAGATGCATTCTTTCTTCGTGAATGACATAGGGATTCTCACTCGCCCATAGCCGTGTATTCTGTGAGTTCGCATAGCCTGAAAGGTGGAACCAGGTTTTGTCTGTGAACCATGTAAATGTCTAATATGACTGGATTTTGACTGGCAAATTCCTTAAACCACTGGCAGTAATCCATTTGCTTCGGCATGTCAATTAGTAACAGCTCATGAACAACTTAACATGATAGGGTTTCAGTTTACCCATTTTTGCTGTCCTGGCAGGTGAAATATGACAGTCCTATTTCTTGTGACAGCCTGCATAACAATTTCTTTGGAGACTGTAACAACCTCTCTTTCACACACTGCACAGTGTTTTCTGACATTGCGGGTCACCCTTCTGAATGCGTATCAACAAGGCTTCCTGTAGTCTCAAGTTTCTTCGCAAGATTTGAAATCGCTGGCTTTGTAGGTGGTTCATGATGGGGAAATTTTTTCTTAAACTCTTCCTGACACTCCTTGAAAGAGTCGAAATCCCAATAACTTCGAATGGCAAACACACACTCGGCAATCGTGAATACCATCATACTTGACACTAGCTGATGGACAAAGAGAATGGTGCAAAATCATTCCCACCAGATGCAGTGTTTTGTGGTGACATCTGGGCATATGAGCCAAACGGCACAGATGTGGATGTGAATGTCAGAATGCACGGCACTTTGTCTTCAAATTTCAGCTTGAAATGTTTTCCCTTTTCAAAATTATAGCACTTTTTTTTGGTAAAGTATCGAGTGAATCACTCTGTAAAAAGAAAATGTGGCCCATGTGTATTGCAAGAAAGGGAGGTCTGCTGGTGCCCATTAGGTAGGGCTATATACACTGAAATGCCAGTATCTTAGGTACACCTTTCCATGTCCCATATATGGCTCACACCAACACATAAGACAGCATGTGACTACAGTGCAAGGTATAAATCAGAGAGGCAAGCTCATTGAGTATCAATTAGCATTTGACTGAGGATTAGAATGGGCAAAATGAGAAATCTGAGCAATTTTGAATGTAGCACAATAGTTGTCACCCGGCATGCCACCAAACAACTGTTCTCCTGGGCTTTTCATGCATAAATGTAGTAAGGGTTTACCATGAATGGTGGGTCACACACAAAAATTCCAGCAATTAGCAAATCTTCAGATGAAAAAATATGTTGGTTCAGAGGGGTCAAAATGAGACTGTAGAGAATCATGCAAGCAAACAGATTGGCCACAACCCTGCAAATCGCAGCAGAATTCAATACCGACGTGCCAAGAGTCATCTCCGAATGCACCACACATAGGAGCATGCCACAAATAGGCTACAACAGCTCACGACCATGACACCAGTACCCTTTAACTCCTCTGATCCACCAGCTGTTGTCATCCACAAAATCAACTGCATGCCGCACCATTCGTGGTAAATCCTCACTACAGCTGTACACAAAAAGCACAAGGCAGTTGGCAGTTTTGGAGAAGCTCAAGCCAGCACTCTTGGTGAGAACTAGTGTGCTACGTTCAAAGTCACTCATTTTAGCCATTCTGACCCTCAATCAAATGCTAAGCTGGTCTGCCTGATTTTTCTGCACATTGCACTCACGTACCATCTTGCATGTCGGAGTGAGCCATTTATGTGGTAAGGGCAGGTGTACTTAATAAATCGGCATCTCACTGTATAGCCACGATTAAAACACCGGTGTCCACAAGAACTATTTCCAAGGTCATGGCAGCATTCACAAAACACTGACAGAAAGCATCTACAGAAGTCAAAAACCTGTGCTTACCAAGAGAAACAAAAAGATGTTAGCAAAATGAACAAAACCAACATTGCTAAAATAATAACTATGCACCTTAATACACATGTCAATTATCTAGTTTCCACAAAAGCAGTTAATTAGTAGTTACACGGAACCACAATTATGACAGATCTCCACCCCCTTCCCCAACTATTCATAGTAAAATATGGGACTTCATTTGCATTATAACAAAGAAGCAACACAAAATGATTTTTTTTTTCACACTGCTTAATGCTTAACTAAAGCACACTCAAAAGAAGCAAGACTGGTTGTCAGCAGTGCTCAACCTGCTACCATTCTGACTACAGTCTCTCAAAATATGGATGCCACTGCAGCAGTACAGCATTATTCAAACTAGTATTTCATAGTTTTTTTTGGGGGGGGGAAGGCACAGAAATGAGGTGAATTTTCTCACAGAAGACAGAAAAGCAGTGGGAATACTCAAATATTTATAAATGTTATTAAGAAATGTGTACCATCACGAATATAAGAAGAAAAAGTTAGCTTGGTATGTCAAACATGCAGGAAATTATAATTGCAGTTTGGAATTAGATACAAGTGCAAAAGCAATAATCATATACTGAGATTTTTCGAAATATAATCTTTTGCAATTAACGCCAGAGAAATGACAAACACCAAGGAGAGGAAACTACATCTGCCACGCTAGTAGGATATGTGGTAAATGGTACAGCCAGTTTGTCACTGTCAGTAAAATGTGGATGGACACAACAGTTAACCTTTTTTTTATCCTAGAAGTTACTAATGAAGGGGGAAATCATTTATATATCTTAAACACATACACCTACAGCATTTCCTTTTCTCTTCAATTTCCTAACAAAAGTAAAACTGGAAATCCCATACTTAACCCAGATTTCTATATTAAAAAAAAAAAACCTGTTTCAGAGATAAAAGGAACTTCTTGTACATATTAACTAGAATATACAACTAACTGATTATGGGGTTTACTTGGGAATAAAAAATGTTTTTAATGGTCACATTTTTGGGCAGAACTCCTACCTTTCATCAGGACTACACTTACTATAGTATATTCTGATGAAGAGTAGGGGTTCTGCCCAAAAATTTGACCATTAAAAACATTTTTTATTCCTAAGTAAACCCCTTTTCTCAGTGCCATAATCTGGCACTGAGAAAAGAATATGGTTCTGTAACAAGGAATAGAGGCAAAATTTTGACAAGAGTGAAAGATTTCTACTGCAAATAATATGAAAGGGATGATACATGTACTCCGGACATCATGAAAGGTACCAGTACCAGAGTTCTTCCAGTCCTCCAAGCAGAAGTTGCACATGCAATCAAGAACATGAAGTGGGGAAATGCTCCAGGAGAAGATGGAATTACTTTAGACATCATACAAGAAACAACTGGAGAAATTGAAACCGTACTTGCTCAAGTTTTCACTCGATGCCTTAGTGAAGGGAAGATTCCTGAGGATCGGAACAATGCTACACTGATCCTGCTACATAAAAATGGTGACATTGAGGATCTCACGAACTACAGACCTATCAGCCTCCTATCAGTGGTTTATAAAATCTTCACTAAAGTTTTTCCCCACCGCTTGAAGGTAACACTAGACATGGCTCAACCGAGAGAACAAGCTGGATTCAGGAGTGGCTACAACACTATAGATCATATCCACGTACTGAGAGAACTAATTGAAAGAGCGAGGGCATATGAACTTCCATTGTGCATGGCTTTTATCAATTATGAAAAGGCCTTTGATTCGTCGAAACCATCAGCAGCTACAATGGCTTTGAAATCCTGCGGTATTGAAGATGCATACATTAATATTATTAATAACATCTATGAAAATGCAAGTGCAAAGATTTGGCTTTTTGAAAATACAACACATAAAAATTGGAAAGGGAGTGAGACAAGGTGACACCATATCTCCCAGGCTCTTTAATGCCACATTGGAAAATGTCTTTCAATCACTGAACTGGGAAAACAAACGGATAAAGATTAATGGAGATTATCTAACTCACCTTCGTTTTGCTGATGACTTAGTCATTTTTGCAACTACCCCATCAAAGTTGCAAAGTATGGTCCAGGAACTTGCTGACAAGAGTAAAGAAGTGGGATTAAAAATGAACTTTCAGAAGACAAAAGTGATGTACAATGCTTCAACAAGAAATGAAGATTTATTGATTGATGGAGAAAAGCTGGAGATAACAGATGCATATGTTTATCTTGGACAGCAGATATGAACTGAGGGTCACATTGATGAAGTAATTTAATTGACGTATAAAAATTTGCCTGGAGAGCTTTTGGAAGAAACAGCACAATTTTCAAGAGCAATATGCTATTATGTCTTAAAAGAAAAGTGTTTGATCAATGCATCCTTCCAGTGATTACGTATGGTGCAGAGACATGGACCTCAACTAAAAGAGACATACAAAGACTGCAGACAACTCAAAGTAGCATGGAGAGGTGCATGCTTAGTGTAACCAGGAGATAAGAAGAGGAACTCGTGGATCCGAAAAATGACAGTGGAAGACATCATGATCAGAGTTAAATCCCTAAAATGGCAATGGGCTGGATATACTGCCAGAAGGACAGACCATCAATGGACAGCCAAAATTTTAGATTGGATTCCAAGGGACGGGGAAAAAACCCCAGAAAAAGACCACATGGGAGATGGGTGGATGAAATTCGAAAGTATGCAGGAGTAACATGGAGGAGACTGGCACAAGACAGACCGTTGTGGAAGAGGCTTGGAGATACCTTCATCCAGCAGTGAATTGATAATGGTTGACAATGATGATATGTTCTAGGAATAGACATGACTTCAATTATTACCTGATTCTCGTACATGTTTCCTCTTTCATTTTTTTTTTTCCACATTTTGTACAAAAGTTAGGTCAGTGAAGTCATTTGTCAAAAAACAAAACAAAAAAACTGACAATTACATCTAAACTAAATATGATAATGTACACAAAATTTTCGAAGTGATCTCTGTAGACAACCCGAAAATTGTGAACAGAAAAAAAAAAAAAAAAAAAACTGCATCATACTTAAAAAGCATGGTTCATACACTTTCAATCACAGAATTCCAGGACATTTCCAGCAGTTCTGGATTTCAAATAAATAAGAAGCACAATCACATGCCGAACTGACTCAAGCTACATATGTGAAACCACAAGTCTGTTTAGCCTGTAACCTACAACAGACAATCCCTACAGGCTGAGCAAACTCAATACAGAATGTAGAATTTTTAAAATGATGTTTGCAGTAACTAATAAAAGAAACTTAGACAGATAAAAACCAGTGGCGGCTCGTGGTTGGGAAAATAGGTGAAGAGGTACAAGAGCAGTATGAAAATATATCTACTGTCTACAATGAAAATCCCTTAATGAGGACTTATTGTTTTTATAATAAATCAATTTTTCTTCCTTTTAAAGCTGCAAATTTGTCGTCATAAGATGGTTGTTTCTTCGTGAGCATCAATAAAATGTCTTCCTGAATAGAAATATTTGCCAGAGAAGCAAGTTTATCTTGGGAACTAGTGTTTCTTGAGCAAGTTTGTATTCTTTTAAGAAAACTTCTTTCCACTGGCACACTTGTAGATGGAATTGTTAAACTGAGGAAAACCAATTTATAATCTTCTGTAAAAATGTCTCTGTCTCTGTGAAACACTCGAAGGAGTTCTTAATACATTCCTTAATTTTTCATCGGCATATACAAGACTCAGTTCATTTTTAAGGCGCTGGTGTTTAGTAAATATGTTTCCGTAAAAATGTAGATTTTCAAGAGCGCGAGTGGGAAAGCACGCATTAAATTATTCGAATTTGGTTGTGTCAGCAAGTCAGACAAATTGAAGTATCTTACAGGTCCAAAATTTCAAAAATCAAAATACAATTGTTTATAATTTTGAAAAATTGTTTCCTGTGTAAGAGCAGCATATTCTTGTGCTGATTTCTGTGATTTTGCTAGCTTTTCCAAACTGTGTTTCAAATAACTCATCGTTCCTTTTATGGCTCAAAATTTCAAGAGGGTTTTTTTTTTTTTAATTTGAGTTATACAGTAGTTTATGTTTAGTTATCTTTTCTTCAAAATATCGAATAATAGATCGGTGGAGCCAAAAATGTAAATTCCAAAGTGTTCATATCATTCAAAAACCCCTTGACAAGATGAATTGATATTTGTCTGATTATTCGCTATTCGTCAGAAATCCGAACACTTCCTTCAATTTATCCCAATCTTCAACAACTGCATTTCTAATTTCGAAGTGGAGGACCATCGAGCTTCTGTTATGGTTGGTCTGCATCTTGCAGTTGTTGATATAAGTGTATAAGACCGCTTCGCAGAATGGTGAACAAACGAAAGCAATTCCACTGAGGCTTGCAAAAAGTATTCGACACTTAGAAATTTTAGAAAAACTCTGGTGTTATACAAGATTCAAACGATGAACTAAGCATTGAACAAAAACAGCTTGAGAAGCTTCATCCTTGATTTTTTTTTTTTTTTTTTTTTTCTGTAGCCCATTTAAGTGTCCAGACATTATACTTGCCTCATCGTAATATTGTCCTATTTATTTGTGTTGGTAATCAGTCTGTTCCAAAATTTTGTCTAGCATTTTGTATAAAGCTCCTGATGTTCTATCTTCATTCACATCATGGAAACCCAAAAATCCCTCAACCAATACACCTTCCGAATCAACAATCAAAAATTATTTAATTTTTGACGTGATCGCTTATATATTAAGAAATACATTCAATTAATTCATTTTGAATAGTTTTTTATCCTTTTGCATTGATTTTCAATTTCTAGAGAACTTTTTCATATCAACAATGAAAGTAATTCAATGAAATTTCCACGATTTATCGAGCCCATGCTTTCGTCATGGCCATGGAATGCTAGTTCTTGTTTGCTCAAATACAGTATAGACTAATACTGCATCAATCACTGTCTGCAGGAAAAGTCTATTTAAACGAACGTTTTCGTTAAAATGCGTTTTCAAAAGCCTAGCATTCTTCCTCAGGGCATCGGCAATGGTGTTTTGAATTTTTTCAAAATTCCTTAACATTGTTCCGCATTTCAGGTGTTTGCTAGAATCATGATGTTTATGAAGTGACCGTGTTACGCTTAATAAATCTGAGAATCCGTCTTTATTCCACGCCGAATGTTTATTACTAAAAAGTAAGCAGGGCCAAAAAAAATAATAATAATAACACAGAAGTGCTGCAAATCCATTTATATTCAGTAAACCAACAATTTTTTAAATTAATATTGTTAGATTTACCGCTCTTCTTGATTTCGTTCTTGGCAACAATTGTTAGTGAATCCGTTGGTCGTCCTTGAAGCAAAATGTCTCTTTTATCTTCATCTTTCGGCAGAGTAAATGGAGTTTGCAATAAATTACACACAATGTCGTCCACAGGATGCATACTAAAAACTATCACTATCACTTAAATTGTACACAAACCTAAAACATGAGTTAAAGCTTTCAACAAATAATCACAAAGCACGAAACAACAAATTCCTTTTGGAAAATAATGTCCCACAGCACCACAAGAAAAAAGCCCGAGCAGATTGCATGGTACCCTGGTAGTTCGCCCACTCCACCGTGATCTCTCACGACTTTACGCTCAAAAACTGAAAGATGCAGAGGTAAGGCGCGTGAAGCTGAAATACTTCACTTGAGCGAGCAGATTGGGGAGGGTGACGTCACGGTTACCATGGCAACTCGGCAGAAAACTGCAGACTTCTAAGCATTCTCATTTCGGCTCTTCACTTGCACTGTTTTGCGTATAAGGATTTGCTTTTCGTATTGAGCGCGCCATGTGAATTAATATCTATTCAAAATTTTGAGTATTTTGGAACTGAATAAAGGCAAAAAAGAATATATTATAAAAAAATACTGAATAAAACTTTATTTTGAGTAAAATAGGTGAAGAGGCACTTCACCTACTTCACCTGAAAAGCCGTCACTGATAAAAACTGAAATACTAAAACTGTCATTGAATATGTAACCAGATTCAATTTCTACAAAACTTATGTATATTATCTCTCTATACATAAAAGTATGTTTGTATATCTATATGTTTGTTCCGCATACGTTCCTAAACGGTTTGATGGATTTGCACCAAAATTAGCATATATACTCTTCATCACCCAGATTAAAATACAGGTGGAACGACTTTTAAAAATTCTATCCCCAAGGGGGTCAAACATGTTTTTATGGGGCCCTCTATAGACTGGGTGAAAGTCGGCTGCTGGGGTATTACTCCACGTGTCAGAACGGTCGTCAGGCGACACGCCTCACTCCTCGCAAACTCCCGTGGTTCAGGCATACAGAGAAGAGTTAGATTTTTGAAAATTCCTTAAAAAAAAAAAAAAAAAAAAAACCCTGGCGGAACATACGGTCAACAGGAGAAGGTACAGAAACCCCATTCTCAGTGATGCATGTTAAAATAAGCCAAGAAATCAATTTATGAGAGAATGTAAACAATGACCAAGGTCCGATTTTGAAAAATTCATAAAAAACATTTCCCCAATGCGTGGCTGCAGGAAGTGCATTGTTGTACATGTTTGCCATTTCACGTTTTTAGGATGAGTTAAAGTGCGCAGGCAGTTCCATCCCTAAGGGGATCAAATGTGTTTCTACAGGGCCCTCTATAGACTGGGTGAAAGTCAGCGGCTGGGGTATTACTCCGCGTGTCAGAGCAACAATCGTCAGGTGACGCCTCACGAGTTTCCTCGGTTCAGGCATACGGGAAAGGGTCCGAATGGTTATGCATCATTCTTAACGGTTTTCTAAGTGATTTGCTAGAAAGTGCCTTACCTACACTCTAGAAAGCTGAATGCAGAGTGCAGGAAGTGCATTGTTGTACATGTTTGCCATTTCAAGTTTTTAGAGCTCAGAACTGCTATTATGAATCGTGTTAAGGTGTCGTCAGAACGGCAGGTGCAAACAAAGTAGTGCTTTGTGATTCAGCGTGGTGAATAATTTTGAAGTGCTCTTTTCATCGAGTGTGGTGAAATGCCTCCAAAAAATGGAAACCCATTGGACAAGTTCAGCCGAAAGCAAAGAAAGTAAATTACTTCGAGCGAGTGAGACAACGGAACGTGATCAATGGTAGGATTTTTTTTTAACAGTGCAATTTACATTGTTATTTTTAAAAACAAACTATGTCTATCCCAAGCAACGCCGAGTACCTCAGCTAGTGCTCTTATGATTTTGAAACAAATTTGTCTCTACTTTGGTTTCAATACAGTTATTGAAGCAAATTAAAGAATTAAAAAAATATAAAATTCAAAAATATGTTGGTATAAAATCAATAGTTATAGACCATAAATAAATATGCCATTACTCTTGAAACTAAGGACATAGAAAAGCATTTACTGTAACATATGAAGTATGTCTTACTTACCCACACAGTTCACAAAGGGTAAGTAAGGTATACTTTGTATGTTATGGTAAATGCTTTTAATATGCCATTACTTAACTAATGGGAATGAAAATGATAAGAGATATGATTACATTAACTACTTGTCTTGGGGCGTTAACTTAAATACTTGTAAAATAAACAGTGTGGAAGAAACATTCTTCACATAATACGTGGAAATGCATGTGGATGATTAACACAGCAATCAGACATCTCTGAATTGCATGTATTTTACTGTTTCTAATGTAACATTAATCACATAAAAAAACTTGAAAATTACATCACCCTGGAGTGGGAATCGAACCCGCATCTCCCGATTTTCGTTCGTGCATGCTATATGTTACACCACCCAGGATGATGAAGTCCCTAGTAACTGAGTGATAAGAACCAGAATAGTCTCATTTTTTTTAGACTATTCTGGTTCTTATAACTGAGATACTTGGGACTTTTTCATCCTAGGTGGCTAACAGATAGCATGCTCGAATGGTAATTAGGAGATACGGGTTCGATTCCAGCTCCAGGGCGATTTACTTTTCAAGTTTTTTGATGTGATTAATGTTACATGAGAAACAGTAAAATATACAAAATTCAGAGATGTCTGACTGCTGTGTTAATAATTCAGATTACTTTTAAAATGCTTTTACATACCACAATCAATATATAAACTAAATATTGTTAACAAATAAATGTGTGTGTGTTTTCACTTTTTAACAGTATTTAGTTTATATATTGGAGAAATATAATATATATACATATATACACTGAAATTGAATTAGAGATACCTGTCTAATAACGTGTAGCACCACCTTTCGCCCTGATGACGGCGCCGATTCATCTTGGCATGGACTCTACAAGACACCGGAAGCGTTGGGAAGCCATACGGATCCACGACCCCTGGACAAGCTCCCACAGTTCCTGAAGATTTGATGGAGGAGGGTCAGAGCCTCGAACATCTCACTCGATGGCATTTCAGATGTGCTCAATGGGATTGAGGTCAGGTGACCTAGCTGGCAAAGGAAGTGAGGTCACGTCGATGTAGTGTTCATCCAACCATTTGGATACAATTCGGGAGCGATGGCATGATGCATTGTCTTGTTGCAGGATGAAGTCCCCAGTGGGATGTTGAAGATGCACAAACGGGAGCAAATGGTCGTCCAGGATATCCCGGTAACGTTGACCTGTGAGGGACGATGTCACACATGGCAGGGGTCTCATTTCAGTCCACGTCAACAGTCCCACCCCCCACCAGCTTGAAGAGTACCCTGCTGGCAAGAAGGATCCATCACTTCGTGAGGTTTGCGCCGTACTTGCATCCTGCCATCCGCATGTACCAACCTGAATCTCGACTCATCAGTCCAGGCAACATTTTTCCACACGTCTAGGTTCCAGTGGCGATGTTCCCGCGAATATGCTAATCTTTGCACCCTGCGACATGCGGTCAGCAGCTGTACTCTCGTGGGATCATGGCTTCTGTACCCCATAGCGAGGGGATGGTTCTGGATGGTGTGGCTGCTTACACGTTTTTGTGCACCAGCATTAAATTGCCGAGTGAGTTCTTACACTGTGGCCCGTCTATCCACTGTTACAATGCGAGCTAGCCTATGATGACCCTGCTCATCCACACGCTGTTGTCCACGGCAGTTGGCTCTTGCAAGGATGGTTTTACCGGATTCGATGTACTCACGGTGCACCCGTGACACAGTGGCTCGTGAAAATCTCACTGCCTGCACGACTTCCGAGATGGAGTGACCCATTTGTCGGGCCCCAACAATTTGCCCAGTATCAAATGCGCTTAGATCCTTCGTCTTACCCATACTGCATCAGACTCTTACTGATTCCCATCACGTCACTCCTTATATTGGTTGATCACTGCATACGTCATGTCGTTTCCGTTTACAGGGCCGCCCACTGCGCTACATTTGCATAACGCCAGCTGTCTCCAATTCAATTGCTCTTCAGTGTATATATACATAGCGGAGAAATAGAAACTACACTCGCCCAAGTTATCACTAGATGTCTCAATGAAGAAAAGATTCCTGAGGATTGGAACAAAGCTACAATGATCCTGCTACATAAAAAAGGTGACATTGAGGATCTCAAGAACTACAGGCCCATCAGCCTCCTTTCAGTGGTTTATAAAATCTTCACTAAGGTTCTTTCACATCGCTTAAAGGTAACACTGGAGATGGCTCAACCAAGAAAACCCTCCAACAGCATCCTTTTTTGTGCAAGAAAATGTTCAACAGAAGCTAAACTAAAAAGGGTAAGCTGATATTTATTACAAGAGAACAAGCTGGATTCAGGAGTGGCTATAGCACCATAGATCATATTCATGTACTGAGAGAACTAATTGAAAGAACAAGGGAATATGAACTTCCATTACGCATGGGTTTTATTAAGATCATGAAAAGGCCTTTGATTTTGTGAAACTATCAGCAGTTGCAATGGCTTTGAAATCCTGCGGTATTGAAGATGCTTACGTCAGCATTATTAATAACATCTATGAAAATGCAAGTGCAAAGGCTCGACTATTTGAGGAAACAGCACCAATAAAAATTCGAAAGGGAGTGAGACAAGGTTACACTATGTCTCCTAAACTCTTCAATGACACATTGCAAAGTGTCTTAATCGTTGAACTGGGAAAACAAGGGAATAAAGATTAATGGAGATTATTTAACTCACCTTCATTTTGCTGATGATGTAATCATTTTTGCAACTACCCCTTCAGAGCTGCAGAGTATGATCCAGGAACTTGCTGACAAGAGTAAAGAAGTGGGATTAAAAATGAACTTTCAGAAGACAAAAATGATGTACAATGCTTTTACAAGAAATGAAGATTGATGGGGAAAAGCTGGAGATAACCGACACCTACATTTATCTTGGACAGCAGATATCAAGCGATGGTCACATTGATGAGGAAATTAATCGGCGTATAAAACTTGGCTGGAGAGCTTTTGGAAAAAACAATACAATTTTTAAGAGCAATATGCCATTATGTCTTAAAAGAAAAGTATCTAATCAATGCATCCTTCTAGTTCTTATATATGGAGCAGAGAGATGGACCTTAACTAAAAAGACATAAAAAGGCTGCAGACAACTGAAGAAGCATGGATGCTTGGTGTAACCTGGAAAGATAAGAATAGTAACTCATGGATAAGGAAAACGACAAGAGTGAAAGACGTTATGATCAGAGTAAAATCCCTGAAATGGCAATGGGCTAGACATGTTGCCAGAAGAATGGACCACCAATGGGACAACCAAAATTTTAGACTGGATTCCATGGGACAGAGAAAGACCCAAAGACCCCACGAGAGATGGATAGATTAAATTCGAAAGCATGCTGGAGTAACATGGAAGAGACAGGCTTAAGGCAGACAGTTGTGGAAGAAACTTGGGTGGGAGACCTTCATCCAGCAGCGGATTGATAACGGTTGAGAATGATGATATATATATATTAATATATATATTTTTTTGAAATAATACATTAGAAATTTAAGGATAAGGAAATGGAGTAAGGTTATTAAAGCAAATTTCAAATTGAAAATTGCTACTTCATTTGTCCTTGTTAGAAATTGTATCATGTGATCTAAACAGTTGTTCTCACAGCAGAGTGAGGAGTGGCATTATTACATTTTAAAGATGAATTTCTCTGAAAACACATGTTTATTATTGCTCAGTAACTTCTTGCTATATCAACAGACAAAAACAACATATTCCCCCCCCCTCCTTTTCCCTTCTGTTTACCAAAAAAAAAAAATCCACTTTCAAAGTGGAATTTCAATTCTCTGTTAACATCTTTTTGTTCCCTGTAAACTACTTTTCTTTGCAAAGTTAGCATGCAGTAGTATTTTTAAACATAATTTCACTCTGGACAAGAAGAAACATGATTGCACACACATTTTAAGTGAAATCAAATATCAAAAAGTGATACAACTTTGTTCACTTCACCGTGAAAACAATTTTACAGGCCACGGAATAGGTTCAGATTCCACCATAAAAAGATTAAGTACAAATTTTGAAACAATTTTGTTTTTAAAAAAGAGGAAGGGAGCAAAAATTCTTGTTATAGTGATTCTTTTTGAAGATACTGTTAAAAACTGGAAAACATGCATTTCATTAGAAACAATTTAAAGAAATACATATTCATAACGTTTACATAATATATCCAGGGATCATAGCATACTTCTGGAAAATTTTAGGTAGGAATTTTAGGAATTTTTAGAAAAATTTTAGGAAAATTTTAGGAGTGTATTTCAATAAAAACTAGATGTATATTTGTATACATCTAGTAAAACAACTTTGTATACATTGTAAAGAGTTTGCTTCACACCCTTCAACCATATATACTGATAGACTGCGCATGACATCAAAATTTCTGGCTCCAACATAAAATCACATGACAACAGTCAAAAAGATGGGTTACACCTGCTGTGCTTATGGTTGCTCTGAGCGATATAGTAAAGAAAGTTCTATGATTTTTCATGGGTAAGAAACGAATTAAATACCTAAGTCAATAAAGTTCAATTACTTAACCAGAAACTTGCAGCTATTGATATAAAAATATAGTAACTTAAGAAAAAAAAATGGAATGCATGTTCCAAATTCTTCGCAAATGTTCATCACATTATAAATCACAAAATGTAAACAACCCGATCATGCATGTATATAGCTCATAAGTAAACTTACCTGAAGAGTTTTCATTATATATGAGGCGCATTCACATAATACACCGAAAACACTGAAGTTCTGCAGCGTAAATTAGTAATCATAACAGCATTTTTACACGAAATTTGGAGTCTGATGATGACGTGCCCAATGTTTGAGCCATGGCGGCTTTGATGCAGCTATTGCCAATGTACAGTCCATTAGTATATATGGTCGAAGTTAACACCCAAATTTTTTGCATAACGTCTAATGTCTAAAGTTTAAGTATGATTTACTTCTAATGTTCAGTTCTTATCTTTTCACGTGTTATTATCATATTAAAGTATATTTACCACATTCAAGTTTCACTTTGAACATTAATATGCTGTTGAACCAGAAGCAATTCACGATTTTCACAGTAAAGTTTTCAGGTTTCACATTAAATTATAATATCCTAAAAAGGTAATTGAAAACCAAGAACTATGTACAATTGTTCACTGAATTACTTTTTTCATATTATTGTTTTAACCTTTTCCTGATTAGCCTATCTTTTTCTGCTTCTACCACAACTAATTTACTTTCAGTTTTCTTTATTTCAGCTGAACCTTGTATGATCAAGTTAGAGGCAACTGCTATTTCAACAGTATTTTGTTTTTCTACAGCTTTTCTCATTCTTTCTGTTCCCTCTTGAATTATTGCTAGGGAGGCTTCTTTATCGTTTTTAAGTCTATTTATTTCTGCATCATTTTCTTTTATTTTGTCATCAAACTCAGCTTTTCTTTTTTTCTCTAGCTGCTTTTCCTTATTTTCCCTCTCTTTCTGCTTCCTTTCTTTTACCTTTTTTGATTCTTCTTCCTTCAGCTTATCAACATACTCTTTATAAAATTTATGTGAATCACAAACACTATTTAACAAATTTCTTGTTATGGGAACTTTACTTACACATCCATAGTGTTTAATGGCCCCTTTAACTATTCTTAATGATGTTATAGTTGAGTCTTTTAAGTTAGCCTTGTCCTTCCTTAACAGAGCAGTGTTAACCGAAAATCCCCTTTCTGCATCAGCATTACCATGAGGTAAAACTAAAATTGACTTTATGAGTTTAGCAAGATTTGAGTATTTTTCTTTTCCGCTAGAGTCTTTAATACTAAATATATTACGCCAGTAATGATCAATCCGCACTGGAATATGCCCTTCCTCTGAAAATTTCACTAGTTCATCTAGAGTTGGCTTATCGCAATTTAAAAGTTTCCACTCTTCTCTTACTCTATCAATTTGTTCCTCAGAAAGATGCAAAACACTTGAAATTCTGGTTATTTCCGAAAGTCCTTCAGTGACTGAAAGTTGAGTTGACTCTTTCTTTGGTTCTTTTACCTTTAAAACTTCTATGTCTCTTAGCTTTTGATTGCAGAATGGCAAATTTGACTTTAAATATTTTGTGGTTGCAATTAGTGATGATCTTACATCTAAGAGAAATAATTTCTGCCTGGTCTCCTGAACATTCCTGAGGAGATTTTTTGTCTTCATACCAACTTCTAACTCCCCTAGTTTTTTCCATGAATTTTTGTTTTCAAAATCTACATTCTTTAGGTCTTCTCCAAATTTCCCTGCTATAACATCATCTTGGATAAACTGAGCCATAACATTCCTCATTAAAGTATTTAAATCAGAATATAACTGGTGTATTTTTGGTTCTTCACTCTGATAACATAATGAAAACTTTTCAAAATTTTGGTGTGAAAATGAAATTAATGCTAAATAGCAAGGAGTAAGCTCATTTTTCAGGAAACAGTGAATTCTTTTATACCTTGCCGAATTGCGCAGTTGTTTTTCAAATATTTTTTGAGATGGCAAGAAGTTTAAAAAATATTCTGTAATATTTAGCCATTGATCCAAGAGCCTCTGGGCTACAGAACCAACGGTTAACCATCTGTTGCTGACATGACGCAAAAGAAATTTGGCAGTGACCAATGTTATATCCTCGACAGATTTATAATCCTCTCGTCTTGCAGCACTACTCTTTAAAAAGTAATGCATATCAGTAGCAAATTCGTCAAAATCTATATTTAAGCTTGTCAAAAAAATTTTAAATGCATTACTAACAACATGCAGGTTGCAAAAACCTAGTTCCAAAGATTTCTGACCTGTTTCTTGTTTTACAACTTCATTGAATTTGCGTAAAAAGCACTTATTTACATTTGGGCTGTCCATGGATACACAAATAATTCTGTTCAACGAAATATTGAAGGATGATAACACATCAAGAATTTCTTTTAGCAAAATATCTGCTGTTGCATGACCCAGAAAAACGCTTGTTAGGTATCGGCAAGAAACTGAATTTATTTCTGAAGACCAGTACCTGAGATACACATCCAACTGCCGTTTCACTTGTGTATTTGTAGTTTCATCAAATGCTATAGTAACCTTTCCTGGGCTACTAGATGCAATGTCTTTTTTCAAATCCTCTTCAAAATATTTTGACAATCCATGTGATATCACATAAGCAACTTTTTTCTTTAAGTTGCATTTTGGCTGCAATAGCAGAATCAGGAAACATTTCTTTGAAAAGTTCAACTGTTTCAGTGCATGAAACAAAAGACATATTGTCCTTAGCAACTTTCATGGCCCATAATGCTTCGGCTTTAGCCAACTGTAAATCATGACTCAGTACTTCACTAATATTTGTTTTGGGCTGAAGATCCCGTCCTCCAAAGGCTTTCAGGATGGACTTATTTTGAAATTTACTTTGAAATTTCTGCAAATGTTTTTTCCCTTTATGATGCGCTTTTACTTGTGAAAAGCCACTATTAGAAATGTTGAAAATTTCTGAACACAATATACACTTAGCAGAAAATATTGTTTCAGTTGCAGAACACCATTCTTTCAACTTCACTCCGTCCAATTCTTTGGCGAGCCACGCATCTTGAAATTTCGTTTTGGATTTAGGCATCTTAAACACTTGTATTACTAACCAGAAAATGAAAGGGAAGTACAAAAACACGTTCCAATATTGCAAAACCAGACAACTTCCCGAAATTTGGCTGCGAGGATGTCAGAAGATATGAAAAAAAAAAAAAAAAAAAAAAAAAAAGCAGGTCACCACTAGAGAACTGAACCTGCACACAGCACAGAGAACACCATAAAAGACGTAAAACCAGAAACTATCATACGCATCTCACGCAAGTTCAGTCAAAGCGAGTCGGAGCCGAGATATATTGCGCATCGAAGGTCGCTGTCGCCGACGCATGATCGAAGGTCAATGATCACGTGCTCTACTGCCTGCCAAGATAATACTCAGCTACCATCCCATCGTCATTACCGGAGGTTACGGAAGGGGACCACATGTTTCCTCTTTGCTTCCACCCACCTGCGGTTTACAATAACAAAACATCAGCAGAAAGAGGAGGTTCCACAAGGCATGTATAAAAATAAAGTACGATCTTCTGCGTGCCACGGAGTTCGTCTGCAAAGCGCAAACCAGGGGTGAAAATGACCCCTCCCCTTTTCCCTTAGATCTCGTTACTCTCGAAAACTGTTCGAAGGCAAAAATGGAACGCCCGCCCCGAAGCAAGTGCATCTCGATGGCGTCATTTTCCCCTCCCTTCAGCAGCACAGCATATAGGCTGTGTTTCTACAATAACAGGTCTTTTTACCTTACCGTAATGGTAAATTTATTGGCGTTAATAACGGTTGTGTTTTTAATAAAAATAAGCTTACGAAAATTTTAGGATGAATAGCAAATTTTAGGTCTAATTTTAGGAATTTAAGGAGGGTCACAAAATATTAGGAATTTTAGGAATTTTAGGAGGAATGCGATCCCTGTATATCAAACTAATAATTCTGTGCTTTTACTTAAGCAGCAAATATTAATAAACAGGCCTAGGCTTTTTTAAACAGTTTTTCTCCCGTCATGGTCATATTAATAAGGTTTAGGTACCAAGCCAAGTTGGTATTGTTGCACTTTTACTTAGGCATTAAATATTTACAAATAGGCCTAGGCCTTTTTAACAGTTTTTATTCGATTGTGCTCATATTCATAAGGTTTAGACACAAGGTCAAGTTACTGTTGTTGCACTTAGGCATTAAATATTAATACCATGGCCTAGGCCTTTTTAACAGTTTTTATTGCATCATGTTCATATTCATATGGTTTAGACACCAAGTCACTATTATTGCCCTTTTACTTAGGCATCATATGAATACCTTGGCTTAGGCCTAGGCCTTTTAAACAGTTTTTATTTTATTGTGCTCATGTTCATAAGGTTTAGACACAAGGTCTAGTTAGTATCATTGCACTTTTACTTAGGCATTAAATATTAATAACTTGGCCTAGGCCTTTTTAACAGTTTTTATTCCTTCGTGTTCATATTCATAAGGTTTAGACACCAAGTTGCTATTATTAGCCTTTTACTTAGGCATCAAATATGAATACACCTTGGCCTAGGCCTTTTAAACAGTTTTTATTCGATTGTGCTCATATTCATAAGGTTTAGGTACCAAGTCCAGTAAGTACTATTATGCTTTTACTTAGGCATTAAATATGAATACCTTGGCCTAGGCCTTTCCATCAGTTTTATTCTGTTGTGCTCATGTTTATAAGCTTTGCATCAAGTCAAGTTAGTAATATTGCACTTTTACTTAAGAAAAATATTTCATACACTTGAACAAGATCTGTCAGAAAGGCCTGGACCAAAGGCCTATTTGATTAATATTTAGTGCCTAAGTAAAAAAGCAATAATACTAACTTGACTTGGTATCCAAACTTTATGATACCAGCACAACAGAATAAAAACTGTTAAAAAGCCTAAGGCCTATTTGTTAATATTTAATGCTTGAGTAAAAGCGCAATAATAGTAATTTGACTTAGTGTCTAAACCTTATGAATATGAACACGATGGAATAATAACTGTTAAAAAGGTCTAGGCCTAGGCATTAATATTTAATGTTGCATTAAAAGCGCAATACTACTAACTTGACATGGTGTCCAGTAGAGATGAGCTCGCGCAGGCTCAGAATTCATTAACTACCGAAAAGCGCGGGCTCAGAATTCATTAACTACCGAAAAGCCCAGGCTCGGAATTACAAGTCTTGAATTTCATTACTGTAATTAATTCAACACTTGTAATTCCGAGCACGGTTGAATTACAAGTGTTGAATTTCATTGTGGATTTGTTACCATGGTGGAAGGATTTTCAATTTCCTAAGCTAGCTTGCCATTGCAAGACAAATTTTGCTTAGCAAGACTTGCATTATGCATTGTCCAAAGCTATGGTCCAAGCAAGGATTAGTTTAAGGAGGTCTGGTATCAAAAAACTGGGAAGAAATCGCATTCCCATTTTTTGCATTTTATTAAAAATCAAGAATCTTATCTTTAAAATGATGTATTAATTTCCAAAACTGTGCAGTTAGAAGTATCGTTTATTTTTTTAAATTTTCTCACTCCCACAATTTTTGGGGTGACGTTGGTTTTTAGTGCAGCAGGTAGAGTTTTAGAGAAAAGAAGATCAAGTTGAAGCGCTGAGGCATTAAATGCAATTCTCTCTCTTTTTTCATGATGAACTTGATCTGGAAACTGCACACACAAGATAATATTGTGATTATTATACTATTAAGTGCAAAGCTTAGTTAATGTTACAAAATGCAGAATAATCTGGTCTGGAATGCTTCTACTTTTTTTTTTTTTTTTTTTTTTAATTTTGGAAATTTCCCTACATGTTTTTTTTTTTTTTTATATTCTACTACATCACTCTAAACTACCTTTTACTAATTAGCATATATGTAAATTATATTGCAAAGATTAGTTTTTTAGAGTCAAAATTCCAAACACTTGCAACTATCTGTACGGCGTTGTACGTTTTATAATGCACTTTATTCAAAATAAAATTAAATTTAGAAATCAGAAAGAAATAATGAATGGAATTTTTTGTTTCTAAATGATTTTCTTTTCTTCAGCTTTTACCAAAATTACTGATTCGCCTGATACGGTCGAAGGGCACGATTATTTATTTTCAAATCTACATTTTAGAACATTTGGCTTTATGCGTAGTATTTCTAAAAACATATCAATGTTGTGAAGTGGATTAACTGAACTAAACTTTTTAAACTAATCCTTGCTTGGGCCATATCTTTGGCCAGTGTATAATGCATAAATGCAAGCCTTGATAAGCAAAATTTTCGAAGAATCCGAGCTCGGGCGGGCCCGGCAACATATGTAATCAAAGAAAGCGGGTCGGGCCCGGGCTCCTAAAATTGAGTCCAAACTCATCTCTAGTACAGACACTATGAATATGAACATCATGGGATAAAAACTGTTAAAAAGGCCTAGGCCTATGTATTAATAATAAATGCCTAAGTAAAAGTGCAATAATACTAACAAACTTGTGTCTAAACCTTATGAATACGAGCACAATCGAACAAAAACTGTTAAAAAGGCCTAGGCCAAGGTATTAATATTTAATGCCTAAATAAAAGCACAATAATACTATCTTGACCTGGTGTCCAAACCTTACGCATGTGAAAACGGTGGAATAAAAACTATTAAAAAGGCTTAGGCCTAGGCATTAATATTTAATGCCTAAGTAAAAGCGCAATAATACTAACTTGACTTGGTGTCTAAACTTTATGAATATGAGCACGATGGAATAAAAACTGTTAAAAAGGCCTATGCATATTAATTTATTTTTAGTGCCAAAGAAAAAGCATGATATTACTAACCTGTCTAGGTGTTCAAACCATATAAATATGATAACGGCAGAATAAAAACTGTTGAAAAGGCCACTGCCTAGGCCTTACCTTTAGAGGCAGTTACAGGGATAGTAGGCACAATGAAATCAAGGGTCTGATTCTTGTTAGACTCCTTAACAGTTTTGTGGTCATCCTACATGAAAGTGTAATCTAAGAAATAAAAAAATTCAATTCAATTTTTATACATTCCCCAAACGCTTTTGTGGACACTTAGCCACCTTCCAAATATAGTCAAAGTTTTCGACAAAAACTTATCGTACGATACTGTATCTTTTGGTGATTTTACTTTCGATGAATTCAACTGAAGCCCTAATTTTCGAAGAATTTGCTTTTTGATGAATTCTCAGTTTGACGAATCCGTTTTCATTGAAAACGGATTCGTCAAACTGAAAAAAACTGGTTCAAAAACTATATAATCCAATAAAATCAGAACACTTGGAAGCTATACAAGTTAGAACACTAGAAAAATCCTGAACTTCAAAACATCACATACAGGTAAAAAAACAGGAATAGATAAAATTCCAGGGCATTAACAGAATTTTAGAACATGTCCAGGTAAACATTGAATTCTAGAGCACGAATGAACCATGTTAAATGGACTCAAAACATGCACCTATGCTCCTGTCCATTTGTTTAACTCATTCATAGAAATTAACAAAAAAAGGGGGGGGGGGGCTTTAAATGACCCAATTTCAAAGACGCATGTGCATGTACACAATTAAATGAAATATAAAAAGTGAAAAGCTGGCAAAACAATTTTGAGCACATTATCATCAAATTACAGAATTTATCAACAATTTATTCTGTGTATACTTAGATTTAACTAAAGAGTCAAAGACAAATAGCAGTCACATAAAAAGAAAGAGTAGCAGAACTGCTTCTGATGCCTCATGCATATAAAACCACAGAATGCAGAAGAATTTCACCATAACAGCTCTTTCAGAACCATCAGGCAGTAAGATGTTTAACAAATCCTCTTGAAAACAAATATTTTGATCAACTTTTTTCCAGGCAAAATTAAAATGCTACTTTGAGAGAAACAAAGTATTACAATTAAGATTGAAGTGATATTTGCATTTGTCAGAAAGCATGTATAGGTTTTCACATAGCAAATAAAAAAAATAAAAAAACAGTTGATGCAGGTACACACACATGAATTTTATTAGCTAATTTAGTTGTACGTTTATCAAATCAAAAATTGGCTTTCACACAGATAACAAATGTAAGAGGTACAGCAAATAAGTGTGATACACACCTTTCCTGTTTTTATGTTTCGCACATAGATACCTTCATTCTCATCCAGAGGAATAGCATATCTTGTAGTAACAACTTCAACTTCCGTTGGTGGTATATATTCAACAGGTCCTTTTATCATCCAGCGGTCACCAGGACATCGTTGAGTTGCCTACAGAGAAATACTTCAAAAATTCACTATATAGTTTCAATAACAAATTCTGTGGAATATTTATAAGATCTTCAAATTACATTTCACACACTTTTTCACACACTTTTTAAAACCATCTGAGTTTATTAAGCACAAATAGTAATAACACATTCAGAAAAAATGCAAACTATTATTTAAAACCTTGTCTGGTAGACTGCTATCATGACAAATACTAACGATTTTCAATAAAGACCTGAAAAAATTAAACCATGAACATCTACAATGTGTACAAGTGAATAATGTTGTAACATAGCGTTTTCTATTGGTGCAGGAGCCAGACAATGTTGTGTAATGTCACCATGGCCATTTTATATATATTTATGGCGGGTGTCGTTCACTTGACCGAAAGGTCACTTGACCGAAAATCACTTCGCCGAAAATCACTTGATCGAAAGGTACATTTCACCGAAGGGTCACTTGACCGAAAAGTTCATTTCACCGAAAGATCACTTCACCTAAAAGTTCATTTCATCGAAAGGACACTTGATCGAAAAGTTCATTTCACCGAAAGATTACTTTACCTAAAAGTTCATTATATCGAAAGATCATTTCACCGAATGGTCAGTTTATCGAAAACTTAGAATTTTGTTGTTATAGATCTGTTGGAGTATGGTGCTGGTTTTTAAAAAACTGGTCACCTAAACATTATTGGATTGTATAAAAAATACACTTTTAATTTCTTTTAAACACTTCCCCATAAGTAGGTCTTTCGAAATATAACATTAATTATAAGTCATAGATAGACCTGTGCCTTTTTGCCAAATTTTAATCCCCGAGCTCATATTCATGAAGTTTACATAACAACTCAAGTTAATGAGTTGTTATGTAAACACACTTATTCAGACAAAAAAAAAAAAATCAGTTTTAGGGCCCTTGGCCTCGGTTTAGGCCTTTTTAGAACATTTTAATCGTGCGTGCTCATATTCATAAGGTTTACGTAAAATGTCCAGCTAATAATGTTGCACATTTATTCAGGCAAAAAAGAATCAATTTTTGGGCCCTAGGCCTCGGCTTAGGCCTTTTTAGAAAATATTAACCGTGCGTGCTCATGTTTATAAGGTTTACATAAAAACTAAAGTTAATGATGTTGTACTCTTATTCAGGCCAAAAGAATCAGTCTTAAAGCCCTTGGCCTCGTTTTAGGCCTTTTTAGAAAATTTTAATCCTGCGTGCTCATATTTATAAGGTTTACATAAAATGTCAAGTTAATAATGTCGCACATTTATTGAGGCAAAAAAGAATCAATATTAGGGCCATAGGCCTCGCTTAGGCCTTTTTAGCAAATTTTAATCGTGCTTGCTCATGTTCATAAGCTTTACATAAATAGTAAAGTTAATAATGTTACACAATTTTTCAGGCAAAAAAGAATCAATTTTAGGGCCCTAGGTCTCAGCTTAGGCTTTTTAGAATATTTTAATTGTGCTTGCTCATGTTCATAAGCTTTACATAAAAAGTCAAGTTAATAATGTTGCAATTTTTTTCAGGCAAAAAGAATCAATTTTAAGGTCCTAGGCCTCAGCTTAGGCCTTTTTAGAAAATAATAACGGTACGTGCTCATGTTCATAGGTTAACCTAAAAACTCAAGTTAATCATGTTGCACACTTTTCAGGCTAAAAGAATCAAGTTTAGGGCTCTAGGCCTCGGCTTAGGCCTTTTTAGCAGATTTTAATCGTGCGTGCTCATATTCATAAGGTTTACATAACAACTCAAGTTAATGATGTTGTACACTTATTCAGGCCAAAAGAATCAGTCTTAAAGCCCTAGGTCTCGGCTTAGGCCTTTTTAGAAAATTGTAATCGTGCGTGCTCATATTTATAAGGTTTACATAAAATGTCAAGTTAATAATGTCGCCCATTTATTCAGGCAAAAAAGAATCAATATTAGGGCCGTAGGCCTCGCTAGGCCTTTTTAGCAAATTTTAATCGTGCTTGCTCATGTTCATAAGCTTTACATAAAAAGTAAAGTTAATAATGTTACACATTTTTCTGGCAAAAATAATCAATTTTAGGGCCCTAGACCTCGGCTTAGGCCTTTATCGCAAATTTTAATCGTGCGTGCTCATATTCATAAGGTTTACGTAAAAAGTCAAGTTAATAATGTTGCACATTTATTCAGGCAAAAAAGAATCAATTTTATTGCCCTTAGGCCTTTTTTTTTTTTTTTTTTTTTTTAGCTTAGGCGTTTTTAGAAAATTCTAATCTTGCTGGTTTATAAGTTTACATAAAATTTCAAGTTAATAAGTTAATATTGTTGCACATTTATTAAGGCAAAAAAGAATAAATTTTATTGCCCTTAGGGCTTTTTTTTTTTTTTTTTTTTTTTTAGCTTAGGCGTTTTTAGAAAATTCTAATCTTGCTTGTTCATAAGTTTACATAAAATGTCAAGTTAAAAAAATCAAGAGGGGGGGGTTAAAGATTGCCGTTTCTGGGCATATATTGAGAACTGAATTGGGAACTCCAAACGCATTTCGCGAAAACGGTCCATGTAAGCCAAGCGAGGCGAGAATTGCACTTTAATTTGAAGAAAAAAATTGCCGAGGATCCGAGGTACACCTAGTTTTGGGAGGGTGTACCCCCAACTTCCGTAATATTATGTTCGGGGCCGCTGGAGTCTGTCAGTGTATCCAGGATGTTCCCCTTGAAGCGTCCGCGAGGTCCGTCATCTTGGGGGGGGGTGGCTTTCCCCCAAAATGTTAAAATGGACGTAGAGCTGTAAACATTAGACCCATGCTTTATATAATGATTCTGTACACGACCACGAATTTTCAGGAATGTGGAGTGAAACTGAACACCCCCCCCCCCCGTTTCCAAGAGCTCTTCAGGGGTAACATCGAGGATACACTGATGACCGACTCCAGAGGTCCAGAATATAAAATTACGGAAGTTGGGGGTAGAGCCCTCAAAACCAAGCACCTCGTATCCCTTTTACAGACTTCACCAAATTTCTGGGGGAGGGGGAAGGGCATACATAGTTTGGCACTAAACACAACATGAAGCATAGAAATTGCGAGCAAATCCCTTACCTTGAACACCTGTCTGCGCTCTTAGAAACTTGGGGGAGGGTGAATTCGTCCCACCCTCCTGAAAATTCGTGATCGTGTACAGAATCATTATATAAAGCAAGGTTCTAATGTTTACAGCTCTACGTCCATTTTAACATTTTGGGGGAAAGCCCCCTCCCAAAGCTCACGGACTTCGCAGACACTTCAAGGGGAACATCCTGGATACACTGACAGACTCCAGCGGCACAGAATATAATACTACGGAAGTTCGGGGTACAGTTCCCTCAAACCAAGTGTACCTCGGATCATCGGCAATTAATTTCTTCAAATTAAAGCACAATTCTCGCTTGGCTTACATGGAACGTTTTTGCGAAATTCGTTTAGAGCTCCTAAAAAGGCCTAAGCCAAGGCTTAGGGCCCTAAAATTGAATCTTTTTTGTCTCAATAAATGTGCAACATTATTAACTTGACTTTTTGCGTAAACCTTATAAATATGAGCACGCACAATTAAAATTTGCTAAAAAGGGCTATGCGGAGGCCTAGGGCCCTAAAATTTATTCTTTTTGCCTGAATAAATGTGCGACATTATTAAGTTGACATTTTATGTAAACCTTATAAATATGAGCAAGCAGGATTAAAATTTTCTAAAAAGGCCTAAGCCGAGGCCTAGGGCTTTAAAGACTGATTCTTTTGGCCTGAATAAGTGTACAACATCATTAACTTGAGTTGTTATGTAAACGTTATGAACATGAGCACGCACGGTTAAAATTTGCTAAAAAGGCCTAAGCGAGGCCTACGGCCCTAATATTGATTCTTTTTTGCCTGAATAAATGTGCAACATTATTAACTTAACTTTTTGCGTAAACCTTATAAATATGAGCACGCACGATTAAAATTTGCTAAAAAGGCCTAAGCGGAGGCCTAGGGCTTTAAGACCGATTCTTTTTTGCCTGAATAAATGTGCAACATTATTAACTTGACTTTTTGCGTAAACCTTATAAATATGAGCACGCACGATTAAAATTTGCTAAAAAGGCCTAAGCGGAGGCCTAGGGCCCTAAAATTGATTCTTTTTGCCTGAAAAAATGTGTAACATCATTAACTTGATTTTTTATGTAAACCTTTGAACATGAGCACGCACCGTTAAAATTTGCTAAAAAGGCCTAAGCGAGGCCTACGGCACTAATATTGATTCTTTTTGCCTGAATAAATGTGCGACATTATTAACTTGACATTTTATGTAAACCTTATAAATATGAGCATGCAGGATTAAAATTTTCTAAAAGGGCCTAAGCCGAGGCCGTGGGCTTTATGACTGATTCTTTTGGCCTAAATAAGTGTACAACATCATTAATTTGAGTTGTTATGTAAACCTTATGAACATGAGCACGCACGGTTAAAATTTGCTAAAAAGGCCTAAGCGAGGCCTACGGCCCTAATATTGATTCTTTTTGCCTGAATAAATGTGCAACGTTATTAACTTGACTTTTCATGTAAACTATTTATGAACATGAGCACTGAACATGATTTTTATGAAAAACGTATGAACATGATAAAACTTGCTAAAAGGCCTAGGCCGAGGCATAGGGACTTAAAATTAATTATTTTTGCCTTAAAACTAAATCTTTGCGTTCTCTGTGACACGGAGAAATCAAAAGTGCAATTTGAGTATGATCCCCTAACGTTTCGGTGGTCTGTCTGTCAAACTTGCACCATGCTTCAACAGATCCTGTAATGAAATCTAGCGTTTTCGATAAACTGACCCTACGGTGAAATGACCTTTCGATGAAATGAACTTTTAGGTAAAGAGACCTTTCGGTGAAATGAACTTTTCGATCAAGTGACCCTTCGGTGAAATGTACCTTTCGATCAAGTGACCCTTCGGTGAAATGAACGCTTCGATCAAGTGATCTTTCGGTGAAACAATTTTTTCGGTGAAGTGATTTTCGGTCAAGTGACCCTTCGGTGAAGTAAACGTCGGGCAAATGAACCAGACCCATTTATGGCTGCATACAGACATGCTAAAATAAACAATACAGTAGGTCCGCATTTTATGCGGGGGTTATGTTCCAACAAGACAGTGTAAAGCTGAAACCACATGCATTTGAAACCAATAATAAATTTACATACAATAAATCACTTCACACGCTTTTTTTTTTTTTTTTTTTGTTATATATGTACAGTATTATTCGCTTACATATATCTATTACAGTATAATGTGTATTTTACAAAGAACAATGTATACGTACTTCTGCAACGGTTACAGTTAAAATACGAGATAGCATAAAGCAAATCCTTATGTGTACCTACCTAATCATTGCCTTCACTACGTAACATAACTGCGGGGTCATCAATGCTGAGGTCAAAAGCTGATGCATTAGGTGCAGTAGTTGGGGACTCTGGGTGGGGCAATGGGGAGCTAGTAGAAAGTTTTTTTTCTGGAAAAACATCGTTATTGGCAACTATTGCTGCTGCATCTTTAGCAACTGAAAAATCATTAAGGGCATTAAAGAGTCCACACTACTTCAGTTCATTTTAAGGCTACGTTCCACAGAGGGATCATAGTTAGAAATTAAATCTTTTAAGTACTTTGCTGCTTGGAATATTTTAGCAAGCTTGTGCAGATTACCGCCAACAGTTTCATCTTGTTCGGTGGCGGTGGCATCATCTTTGTTCAAAGAAGTTTTCACAAGTTCTTAAATCTTCATTTGTCAATGGTTTTTGAGGTCCATCAATCAAATCTGTTATTTCTTCCTCCAGAATATCGACACAGCCTTCACCCCCAATCTGCTTGGATATTTGAGTAATATGCTTTGCTTCCTCATCGATGGTAGGAAAACCTTTAAAATCATTGACACAATCAAACCACAGGGGCCGCCAGCACACATTGATTGATTCTGGCTTGATTGCATCCACTGCTTCTTTAACATAAATGGTGCAGTCTGCAATGCTAAAAGACTACCAGCACGTTATTACATCTACATTAAGATCCTCATTCATAGTGCTATGTATTAGAGAAAACATAAGCCATGCTTACATTGCTTTCAGTGAACGAATAACGCCTTGGTTGAGAGGCAGGCAGTGGTATTAGGAGGTAGGAAGAAAACCTCAATGCCTGGATGTGCAACTTTAAGTTCAACAGAATGACCAGAGGCATTATCTACTGTCAGCAACACCTTAAACAGAATTCCTTTTTCCTTCAGGTAACTTGTTACTTCTGGAATGAAACACATATAAAACTATTCTAGAAATAATGCTGCTGTGAGCCAGGCCTTTTTATTGGATTGCCAAAACAAGAAGATTATTTCTGTTTTTACCTTTTAGAGCACGAGGATTAGCTGATTTGTGTTCAGCTGCATTCCCATATATCAGAAGTGTAACCCTATCATTTGATGACTTGAAGCCAGGTGCCCGTTTTTCTGTTTTCAAAATGTATGTGCGGTTGGGCATTTTTTTCAAAATAATGCAGTCTCGTCTGCATTGAAGACTTGTTCTGTGAGTTAGTTGCTTTCTTTGATAATCTTCTTGAAGGTCTCCACGAAAACTTTTGCTGCTTTTTCATCAGCAGATGCAGCTTCACTTGTATTTGCACGTTTTTGAGGTTAAACCCTCTTTTGAAGCTAACAAGCCAAGCTCTGCTGGCTTTAAAGTCCCTTTCTTTAGAACCAGATGCTTCTCTCTCTTCAACGGGAGGCGTAAAATGAGCATAGAGGCTGAGAACATTTTCTCTTAGCACATTTCCATCAATCAGTACGTTTCCTATTCATATCTTTGAGCCACAAGTTCAATGCCAATTCAGTTTTGGCTAAAGTTTTATCTCGCACATGGCTTGTCACTTTCGACGTTGTGGGAGAGCTGGATGCAATGGTTTCACGAATAACTTTCTCACAAACTTTAATGGTGTGGATGCTTCGACTCATTACGACCATATCTGCGGGCCACATCTGCCAGAGACATACCATTTCACAACAAATTTAAAAAGGCCAATTTTTTTTAATCAGGGTTAACACAAGTCTCCATTTCTTTTGCACAGCATCAGGTGAAGCAGCTGTCTTATGTTTTAGGGCGATGTTCTCTTTTCTGAAAGTCACTGAAGAAAAGTTAGGTGCAGAGGTATAATGCTCATTGTCACAAAGAGGTGGGCTTGAGCACGTATTCTGTAACTGGCTGCCACTGACTGGAAGGGGACGGGGAGAAGTCTGTCTCCAATGGCAACAAGAGGCGCAGTCCATCTTGTAAACACGGGAGAAAGATTTTTGTTAGTACATACATACTGTTGCTCTCCTTCCTTACGTGTGAAAACTGAACCGTCTTCTCCATTATCAGCCCGCTGGATTCCTTCAGTTTAGCTTACATCTCTTACATATTTCTTAAATCATTTTTCAAACTCAAATTTACTTCAGTAGCTTCATTTCTCGAATGATATGAATCTCGCAATGGGGCTGACCACGTATAATTGAATCCGCGTAAAATGCGGCACCACTGTACTGGTTTATGCTGGTACTGTCTATTTTTATCTCTATCTATTTCCCAATATCATCTATTTTCCCCACACATTGCTGCACGCTGATTACATAGTTCTGTTGATGGAGAGCAGAAGTGAGTTACAGAGTACATTCTCCTTCAAGTATGAAGTTTGTATGAAAGTCAAACTGAGCATAAATAAATATATATATAAGGTCATGTGATGCGTAACATCACAGCCTCTCCTTGACAAATGTCAACATCGCCTTCTCGTGGTGCATCCTGTTCCCACTAAAGAGGTTCTGATGACTGCCAATAGCGGTATAACTATACCATCGGGATTAGAGGAAATGCTATCCCACACTCACCAACCCGCTTGGCCAGCGTGGTGAGTTATGGCCAAACCCCTCTAAAATGACTCCACAACTTAAATCTTGGTCCTCAGTCTCCAGCAGCTGGAATGTACCTGGCCAAGGCAGCGGCCAGTGCGACATGAAGGCAGAGGGTGCTAAGAATCCCCGGAGGACCGGACTAGGCTGCCATCTGATGCTGACCTTGGCTACGTATAATGGACGCTCCCTATCTTCTGATTCAAGGCTTCTTGAATTGGAAGAGGAACTACAAAGGATCAAGTGGGACATCGTCGGGCTAAGTGAGGTAAGGAGAAAAGGAGAAGATCTCATTGAACTGAAAAGTGGACATCTCTTCTACTATCGTGGGACAGATACTAGCAGAACTATTGGTGTTGGATTTATAATAAACAAGAAACTGAAGGATAAAGTTGTAGAAGTTGAAAGTTCCTCTGACAGAGCTGCACGACTCGTTATCCAACTCTCGAGAAGATACAAGGCTCAGATTATTCAAACTTATGCAACCACCACAAGTCATCCTGAAGAAGAAATTGAAGAATTTTATGAGGAAATTCGTCATCTAAATAATAAAGGTAAGCAGCACTTCAAGATAATTGCGGGAGATTTCAATGCAAAACTAGGGCAACTGCAACAGAATGAAACTTCAGTAGGTAAATTCGATCACGGCAACAGAAACCAGCGTGGAAATACTCTCGTTGAGTTGGCAGAGACAGAAGGATTTTTCATCTTGAACTCCTTTTTCAAGAAAAAGCCACACAGGAAATGGACATGGAGACATCCAAATGGGATGACAAGTGAAATTGATTTTATCATCTGTAACAAAAAATTTGTCATAGAAGATTGCAGTGTGCTAAACAAGTTCAACACAGGTAGTGACCATAGATTGGTGAGATGTAAGATGCACCTCAACACTAAGCTCGAACGTGGTAAGCTCATAAGACAAACAAAATGTATTAACATAACCAACCTTAAAAAACACCATAATACCTTCAAGTTGGAACTGAAGAACAGATTCTCTGCTTTAGAAGGCCTAACATTGAAAGAAGTGGATATTTCTGAAGTTAACAGAAAAGTAACCAAAGCTCTTATGGAAACAGCAACAAAATTAGCTGGTTCTAAGAACAAGTTGCATGTGAACAAATTATCAGGAAAAACCAAAATGCTGATGCAAAAAGAAGAGAGATGAGGACAACTAAAGAAGATGTGACTTCCAAAGTGGAATATATAGAGCTATGCAAGGCAGTACGAAAAAGTATCACTGAAGACGTAAGGAAATTCAACTGTGAACTAGTGAGGAAAGCAATTGAAAACAACCAAAGCCTAAAGATAGCAAAGGGACATCTGAGTAAGGTAAGAAAACAGATTATGGCACTGAGAAAAGAAGATGGTTCTGTAACAAGAAATAGAGGCGAAATTTTGACAAGAGTGAAAGATTTCTACTCCAAATTATATGAAAGGGATGATACATGTACTCCAGACATCATGAAAGGTACCAGTACCAGAGTTCTTCCAGTCCTCCCATCAGAAGTTGCACATGCAATCAAGAACATGAAGCAGGGAAAAGCTCCAGGAGAAGATGGAATTACTGTAGACATCATACAAGAAGCAAGTGGAGAAATTGAAACAGTACTTGCCCAAATTTTCACTCGATGCCTTAATGAAGGAAAGATTCCTGAAGATTGGAACAACGCTACAATGATCCTGCTACATAAAAAAGGTGACATTGAGGATCTCAGGAACTACAGACCTATCAGCCTCCTATCAGTAGTTTATAAAATCTTCACTAAAGTTCTTTCACACCGCTTGAAGGTAACACTTTTGGAAGAAACAGCATAATTTTCAAAAGCAATATGCCATTATGCCTTAAAAGAAAAGTGTTTGATCAATGCATCCTTCCAGTGCTTACCTATGGTGCAGAGACGTGGACCTTAACTAAAAGAGACATACAAAGGCTGCAGACAACTCAAAGCAGCATGGAGAGGTGCATGCTTGGTGTAACCAGGAGAGATAAGAAGAGGAACTCGTGGATCCGAAAACTGACAAGAGTGGAAGACATCATGATCAGAGTTAAATCCCTGAAATAGCAATGGGCTGGACATACTGCCAGAAGGACAGAACATTGATGGACGGCCGAAATTTTAGATTGGATTCCAAGGGACAGGAAGAGACCCAGAAGAAGACCACATGGAAGATGGGTGGATGAAATTCGAAAGTATGCGGGAGTGACATGGAGGAGACTGGCACAAGACAGACCGTTGAGGAGGAAACTTGGGGAGACCTTCGTCCAGCAGTGGATTGATAATGGTTGGCACATACTTTCGAATTTCATCCACCCATCTTCCATGTGGTCTTCTTCTGGGTCTCTTCCTGTCCCTTGGAATCCAATCTAAAATTTCGGCAGTCCATCGATGTTCTGTCCTTCTGGCAGTATGTCCAGCCCATTGCCATTTCAGGGATTTAACTCTGATCATGATGTCTTCCACTCTTGTCATTTTTCTGATCCACGAGTTCTTCTTCTTATCTCTCCTGGTTACACCAAGCATGCACCTCTCCATACCTCTTTTAGTTGTCTGCAGCCTTTGTATGTCTCTTTTAGTTAAGGTCCACGTCTCTGCACCATACATAAGCACTGGAAGGATGCATTGATCAAACACTTTTCTTTTAAAACATAATGGCATATTGCTCTTGAAAATTATGCTGTTTCTTCCAAAAGCTCTACAGGCAAGTTTTGTACGCCGATTAATTTCTTCATCAATGTGACCCTCACTTGATATCTGCTGTCCAAGATAAACGTACGTGTCTGTTATCTCCAGCTTTTCTCCATCAATCGATAAATCTTCATTACTTGTAAAAGCATTGAACATCACTTTTGTCTTCTGAAAGTTCATTTTTAATTCCACTTCTTTACTCTTGTCAGCAAGTTCCTGGATCATACTCTGCAGCTCTGATGGGGTAGTTGCAAAAATGACTATGTCATCAGCAAAATGAAGGTGGGTTAGATAATCTCCATTAATCTTTATCCCTTTGTTTTCCCAGTTCAGTGATTGAAAGACATTTTCCAATGTGGCATTAAAGAGCTTCGGAGATATGGTGTCACCTTGTCTCACTCCTTTTCCAATTTTTATGTGTGTCGTATTTTCAAACAGCCGAATCTTTGCACTTGCATTTTCATAGATGTTATTAATAATATTAATGTACGCATCTTCAATACCGCAGGATTTCAGGGCCATTGTAACTGCTGATGGTTTCACCGAATCAAAGGCTTTTTCATAATCGATAAAAGCCATGCACAATGGAAGTTCATATTCTCTCGCTCTTTCAATTAGTTCTCTCAGTACCTGGATATGATCTATTGTGTTGTAGCCACTCCTGAATCCAGCTTGTTCTCTCGGTTGAGCCATGTCCAATGTCACCTTTAAGCGGTGTGAAAGAACTTTAGTGAAGATTTTATAAACCACTGATAGGAGGCTGATAGGTCTGTAGTTCCTGAGATTCTCAATGTCACCTTTTTTATGTAGCAAGATCATTGTAGCGCTGTTCCAATCCTCAGGAATCTTTCCTTCATTAAGGCATTGAGTGAAAATTTGGGAGAGTACTGTTTCGATTTCTCCACTTGCTTCTTGTGTGATGTCTACAGTAATTCCATCTTCTCCTGGAGCTGTTCCCTGCTTCATGTTCTTGATTGCATGTGCAAATTCTGCTGGGAGGACTGGAAGAACTCTGGTACTGGTACCTTTCATGATGTCTGGAGTACATGTATCATCCCTTTCATATAATTTGGAGTAGAAATCTTTCACTCTTGTCAAAATTTCGCCTCTATTTCTTGTTACAGAACCATCTTCTTTTCTCAGTGCCATAATCTGTTTTCTTCCCTTACTGAGATGCCCCTTTGCTATCTTTAGGCTTTGGTTGTTTTCAATTGCTTTCCTCACTAGTTCACAGTTGAATTTTCTTAAGTCTTCAGTGATACTTTTTCGTACTGTCTTGCATAGCTCTATATATTCCACTTTGGAAGTCACATCTTCTTTAGTTGTCCTCATCTCTCTTCTTTTTTGCATTAACATTTTGGTTTTTCCTGATAATTTGTTCACATGCAACTTGTTCTTAGACCCAGCTAATTTTGTTGCTGTTTCCATAAGAGCTTTGGTTACTTTTCTGTTAACTTCAGAAATATCCACTTCTTTCAATGTTAGGCCTTCTAAAGCAGAGAATCTGTTCTTCAGTTCCAACTTGAAGGTATTATGGTGTTTTTTAAGGTTGGTTATGTTAATACATTTTGTTTGTCTTATGAGCTTACCACGTTCGAGCTTAGTGTTGAGGTGCATCTTACATCTCACCAATTTATGGTCACTACCTGTGTTGAACTTGTTTAGCACACTGCAGTTTTCTATGGCGAATTTTTTGTTACACATAATAAAATCAATTTCGCTTGTCGTCCCATTTGAATGTCTCCATGTCCATTTCCTGTGTGGCTTTTTCTTGAAAAAGGAGTTCATGATGAAAAACCCTTCTGCCTCTGCAAACTCTACGAGAGTATTTCCACACTGGTTTCTGTTGCCGTGATCGAATATACCTACTGAAGTTTCATTCTGTTGCTGTTGCCCTATTTTTGCATTGAAATCTCCCATAATTATCTTGAAGTGCTGCTTACCTTTATTATTTAGATGACGAATTTCCTCATAAAATTCTTCAATTTCTTCTTCAGGATGACTTGTGGTGGTTGCATAAGTTTGAATAATCTGAGCCTTGTATCTTCTCGAGAGTTGGATAACTAGTCGTGCAGCTCTGTCAGAGGAACTTTCAACTTCTACAACTTTATCCTTCAGTTTCTTGTTTATTATAAATCCAACACCACTAGTTCTGCCAGTATCAGTCCCACGATAGTAGAAGAGATGTCCACTTTTCAGTTCAATGAGATCTTCTCCTTTTCTCCTTACCTCACTTAGCCCGACGATGTCCCACTTGATCCTTTGTAGTTCCTCTTCCAATTCAAGAAGCCTTGAATCAGAAGATAGGGAGCGTCCATTATATGTAGCCAAGGTCAGCATCAGATGGCAGCCTAGTCCGGATTTCCGGGGATTCTTAGCACCCTCTGCCTTCATGTCGCACTGGTCGCTGCCTTGGCCAGGTACATTCCAGCTGCCGGAGACTGAGGGCCAAGATTTAAGTTGCAGAGTCATTTTGAAGGGGTTTGGCCATAACTCACCACGCTGGCCAAGCGGGTTGGTGAGTGTGGGATAGCATTTCCTCTAATCCTGATAGTATAGTTATACCGCTATTGGCGGTCGTCAGAGCCCCTTTAGTGGGAACAGGATGTACCACGAGAAGGCGGGGTTGACATTTGTCAAGGAGAGGCTGTGATGTTACGCATCACCTGACCTTACATCCTGACGATATATATATATATATATAATAAGACCAGGACTGCGAGTGGCCGAGTGGGCAACGTTCGTGACTGCCACGGAAAGGACCTCAGGTTCGATACCAGGCAGGTACGAATGCTTGATCCACTAAATATCCACCGTATGTCGGATGCGCACATTAAGCCGTATGACCCCTGGTACTCCCCCCGGTAATAGATAAGGGAGTCTTCCTCCCCCTTTCTACTTCGCTTCCGTGTCACTTTCCTGTCAGGCACTCTAGCCCAAATCTCCTAGCTTTCATTTCTAAGGGTTGTTTACGACCTGGGGTCAGACACTCACTAAAATCCTCTACATATGATCTGATATATTGGGTTGAGGAACAAGTAATGTCGGGTTTTTTTTCCACAGTTCCATCTGTGTGCCAAAATAAAATATTGTGGCAACATGTGATATACTATGCAATAGATACGTGTTTGCTCTACATGCCAGTGTGTGCGATTTGATTTAATTTTATTTGGTTTTCAGGTCATTAAAATGGAATGTCAAAAGGATAAAATGGAGAGTTACTGACATCTGCTGCTCTTCGCGTTTAATCGAGGGACCAAAGCCACAAAAGCTGCTCGCGAGATTTGTGCTGTCTACGGTGAAGATACTGTGACTGAAAGGATGGCTCAACGGTGGTTTTCACCGCTTTAAATCCGGCAATTTCGATTTTAAGGACATGGATCGCCCCGGTCGCTCGGTTGAGTTTGATATTCATAGAGCAATATGGCACACACAAACCTTTTTTGATATCGCCATCATATCATCACCATGTGAGACTAATCTTCACACCAGCATATGTTCTGTCCTTAGATTTTATGCTTTCACGCACAGCACTCTGGGATGTTTACGTCACCACAGGCTGTGCTTTACAACCTTATAGCTACTTACAAATCTCATGCAGGGAGGCGTATGATTTCAATTGGCTTACCTTCCATCTGTCTCTCCTGCAAGAATGATACTGAAGCTTTAAAATATTGATCTGCTGATTTTTTCATTCTCATGGATGGAAAGAACTAAGATTTCAGACATCACTCTTTCTGTCTTCTACCATGTCATGTTCTCTGTTTTAGATTTCTACTTCGAATGGCCAGTGAAGAAATTCATTCCGTGACAGATGCAGGCATGCGTACAAAATTATTGGTGTCTACCCTTACGTCCGTCCATCCACAGTAACCATATCTGCTCTTCTTGTGATCAGATTGAAGAAATCCTTTTTGTGATTGATTAATAGAGATAGGCATGTGGTTAATAGAGATAGGATAGATTATCAATGCTTCTATTCTTTTGCTGATTCACCTGTCTATCTGTTCACAGAAACTATACTTCCACTTTGAAATCTTGATTAGAAAAATTCATTCTTTGCCCTAAAGAAAAAACATGAGAATAAGATTTCAGATATCTCTCCTTCCATACATCAATTCCTCACTTTGTCTGTCTGTTGGCCCTTCTGCCTGCGTCCATAGAAATTCAATCTTCGTTTCTCATTGCCAGATTGAAGAATCTTGTTTTGTGGCGTATAGGTACACGAATAAGACATTTCTGAATTCTTATGCTCAAGTTTCCCTCTACTGTGTAGAGAATGAATTTTAATTTCTTCAATCTGATGATTAGGAATGGACAGACCGAGCAAAGGAGGAAGAGACACAAACAATACTGTGCTCATGACTATCTCTAAGACAATTAATTTTTTCAATCCGGCCGTCAGAAGCAGAGAGAATTCCAGTAGATGGACGGATGGACAAGCAGACATAGACAAAGCGACGAATGGACAGACAGATTACTGAAATCTTATACTCCACATTTCCCCCTATTACGCAGGGAAATAATTTTATTATTCCTACATTTTTGAAGCAGAGATATAGTTTTTTGGATAGGCAGACAAACTGAGAAATAGATGGGTGGAAGGATAGCTTTTTGAAATTTTACGCTTGTGTTTTGTTCTTTAGGGCAAAGAAGTAATTTTTCTGACTGACATTTTGAAGCAGAAGTATCATTTCTGTGGATGGACAGACAGCTGGATGAGTGAAAGAACAGACATTGACAATCTTGCCTGTCTCAATTACAAAACACATTTCTTCAATATGATCATAAGAAGGGGAGATGTGGTTTCTGCAGAAGGATGGATGGAAGGTAGAATAGGCACCAATAATCTTGTGCATGTGCCTGCATCTCTGCAACAGAACGAATTTCTTCAGTGGTTGTTAGAAGCAGAAATATAATATTTTTGCATTTTTGAACTTCACTTTTAGTTGGTAAAGTTCGATGAACACTTACCGCACGTGGGGGCTTGGCTTTCAATTCTTATTTCCGTTATGTGGATGCGGCATGGGGGTTTTTCATTTGGTCACGGGTCCACTTCTTTTTTTTCCCCGTTAGTATTTATTTGGCCTTGTCACTAAATGAGTTTTTATCCTTCGCTGCATCCTCATTTACTTTCATAATTTTTTATAACCCTAGTACTTTCGGTAATACTCCATTACCGTCATCGAAGGGACGTTTTGCTCCGACTAGCACGGACCGTGTCAGCTGGGCATTTCGGTGGTCCTTGCGGGCTGCTTCTGTCATCGGCTATCGCTTCTTCTTGGGCGTTGTGGCGCCATCTCTTGTTGGTCACTGATCTCATTTTTCGAACTTTTTCATTTTTTTGCTCAATTTTAATTAAATTTCTCCAGCTGTTTCTCAAAATATTAGGGTCATTATGGTTGCAAACTTTTGCCCTATTTTTTTCAATCATTACCGACTCTGCTATTCTGAGGTGTTTTTCGGATTTACAGCTTTTAATGATTTTTATATTTTCGAATTTAGGATATTTTTGGTTGCAGACAAACAGAGCTCACATGGAAAGGATGGAAGGAGTGATATTTGAAATCTTATACAGTTCTTTCTGCCCACAAAAGACAAAAATCAGTAGGTCATCCTGAAGCTTCAGTACCACCATACCATCAACATACCTGCAGTATACCACTGATATACTGCAGGTATGTTGATGACATTTTTCTGTTGTCCAAGCTAAAAAATGATGAACTTGAAGACTTGACAAAAAGGTATAATGATATTTATCCATGTATTGAATTGACAGTGGAACAGGAACATAACAATACATTGGCATTTTTGGATATTATGATAATCAAAACAAATGATAATATGCAATACAGAGTGCATAGAAAATCATCATATATTCCTGTGTTAATTCCTTTTCAGTCATCACACCCATTAACACATAAAAGAAATAGTGTTAAAACACTAATTAAAAAAGTTTAACACACTCATCAATAGAACAATACAGAAAAGAAGAAATTGAATATATTGAAAAAATTGCACATGATTTTGGTTATCCTAAACAGGTATTAAAAGAAATGGATTTATGAAGTAACAAGCAAATAATAAGGGCAATAATGATAAAAAAATTTTAAAATATGTAGGAGCAATCCCATATGTTGAAGGTGTTTCTGCAGAAATTAATAAGGTTTGTAGCAAATATGACATACAAGTAGGAAATCAGGTACATACAGTAAAAAATTTAGTAATAAAAAATGAAAAAATCAGCCAATTGGATAGAGCAGGTGTATATGAAATTCCTATAAACTAGCAACCACCTTTGTCATATATAGGCAACACCAAGAACAAATTAAAGTATAGATTGAACCAGCATATAAGTAACTGGAATAAAAAAGAAGCTAAGACTGCATTAACCCAATATTGTCTGGAAAATCACCAATATCCGAAATTTGAAGATATTAAAACTATTAAGAGCTGTAAAAATGAAAGGCAGTTGAGAATTGCGGAATCTGTATTAATTGAAAAAAAAACCAGATCAAGAGTGTGTAATATTAATGAGCCAAGCAACTTAAACAAACAATGGAGGGCCTTAATAAAAATAGAAAAACAGCTAAGAGGGAAAAAAAGAAAAGAGAGCAGCACTGACAACAGATGGCACCAGAGACACAGAGATGCAGAGATTACGACAGAGGCCGGAACCTCAATGACATCGCTCACTCGAGCTGTGTTGGGCAGAGAGACACGGTGGCCTCCTGATGACGAGAGATGCCTGTTGAAAGCACTAGAGGATTGTGTATGACTGGCTGAATGAGGTTGGCACTTGCAGTAGGGTTAGTACGGTGTTTAAAATGGATGGAGCACTTTTTTAGTCACAGTTGACAAAGGTTTAACTGCCTGGGAATGTAAATAGTGTAATTATGTACATAGTGGTTTTAACTGAGTGTATGAATAAGTTGTATGGTATGTATATTTGGGTGGTTTTTATGGAGATGACGAGCTATGTTTACGTCTCAGATGGCATAAGGAAACCTGCGTTTTTGTTCAGTGAATTAAAAAAAAACACTATGTTTCATGACTGGAAGAATGAATCTCATAAGCAAGGAGTTTATCTACCTTTGAAGGCCAACTACATTACACGATGATAATTGACGTGCTTGAAGGGTAAAGGAGAGAAAAAAGTGACCGAGAACTTTAGGGTAAGTGCTTGGCCATTTGCCTCCTCGGGGCGCTCCGTGGTAACAATGGCACACACAACAGCAACTAGGTCTCTGTGAATCTTGGAGAGGTGCAAGCTAGTTTTGTGTGACATTGGCGAAAAGACCCCAAACTCACTGGGTTTTGTTCCAGAATCCTTAGGTTGAATGACCAACTGGAACCCTCAGCTGTGGGCTAATCCCCCACACTGATGTACTTAACTGATTAAAAAGACAAAAAGAAATATTAAGAATGACTCAAGTGTGGGATATGGTGGACCTACCACACTTGAGAAGGACGGTCAACCACGGAATCGACCTGGACTTTCTAAACGGCGTATGAGAAAGAGATCTCGGCTAAGTGAATGTAAGATTGGTGTATGGAATACTAGAGGTATAAATGGCAAGATGAGTGAGGTGATTGAGGAGATGAATAAGTATAGACTGGATGTGCTGTGTGTAAGTGAAACCAAAAGAAGGAAATTGGGGTAGAAGAAGTGAATGGCACAGTGAGTGTGTGGTCTGGAGTATTGGATAATATGAGAGGACAGGCTGGTGTAGGAGTGATTTTAAGTGAAAAGATGAAGAACAACTTGATTCATTATAGTTGCATAAGTGAGAGAATTCTCTGGATTCGTTTGAAAGTGAAACTTCAGACAATTGTAATTGTTGTAGTGTATGCTCCTTGTGACTCGGAACCTTCTGATAAGAAAGAAGATTTCTGGAATGAGCTAAAAGCTGTTTTGAGCCAGTTTGGTGCTAAAGAAAAAGTTATAATAGCAGGGGATTTCAATGCTAGAGTAGGTGTGCAGAATGCAATTTCTGACAATGTTCTGGGTAAGTTAAATGATCCTTGTGTGAATGATAATGGTGAAAGATTAATTGAACTCTGCATTGAGAATGGTTTGTGTGTATCTAATACATTTTTCAACCACAAGTATATCCACACATATACTTGGGAAAATCGTACTCTTGGTCAAAAGAGTGTGATAGATTTTGTTGTTTACGATCAGCATTTGAAACACTTAGTTGTTGACACCGGTGTGATGAGAGGTGCGGATGTTGGTTCTAATCATCGCTTGGCAGTGTAACGAGTGAAACCTAATGTTGGTTGGAGGAAAAGGAATAGAAAGAGACCCAGGATAGAAAGAATAAAGGTTGATAGGCTCCTTGAAGATCATCAGCGGTACTCTGACTTACTCAGAGAATGACTGAAGGATCTGAAATCTTGTGAGAGGGATGTAGAAAAGAAGTGGGAATGTTTTAAGATCTGTGTTGTCACTGCTGCTGAAGAGGTCTGTGGCACCACAATAGTGGGTAACAATAAAGGTGATGCTTGGTGGAATAGTGAGATTGATGAGGCAGTAAAGAAAAAGAAGGAAGCCTATTTGGGGATGTTGCAAGGTAGAGTCTCTGTGGATGAATATCGCTGTAAGAAGTGTGAAGCTGCTAAGCTGGTTCGCCACAGTAAGGCAAAATATAGGAAGGAGAAAGTGGAAAGGCATGAACTGGCTTTTTGGAAAGATAGAAAGTCCTTCTGGAAGTACACGAGACTCAGGAAAAATAGGGGAAACAAAGTTGTAAGTGGTGTGAAGAATGAGATCGGGGAAATGATATGAGAGCCCAATGAGTTAAGTGAAAGATGGGGTGAATACTTCTGTGAGTTATTAGATCAGGAGAACAAAAATGATTCTGAGACAGATGCAGATGATGTCACAATGAGGGATGAAAGCACAGGAGGGATCTCAAGAGAAGAAGTGTGTAAAGCTCTAAAATCTCTTCAGAATGGTAAGGCTCCAGGAGTTGATGGCATAACTGCAGAGATGTTGAAGTATGGTGGTGACTCTATAATTGACTGGTTAACTGAAATTTGCTAGTTGTGCTGGGAGTTAGGAATGGTCCCTCGGGATTGGAAAGATGCTATTATTGTTCCTTTGTATAAGGGAAAAGGTGATCAGACTGAATGCAAGAACTACCATGGTATTAGCCTACTGAATGTGCCAGGGAAAGTGTTTGGTAAGGTTGTTATTGAAAAAGTACGGGGTCTTACATCATTGAAAGTGTGGGATGTTCAGAGTGGTTTTATGCCTGGTAAAGGCTGCACTAACCAGATTTTTGCATTACACAAGATGATTGAAAAGTATCTGGCTGTTGGGAAGGAAGTTTTTACTGCCTTCATAGATTTAGAGAAAGCTTACGACCGAATGAATAGGACACTTTTGTGGAAGGTATTGAATGAATATGGTGTTACTGGGAATCTACTTAAGAGTGTAAAAGCCATGTATGCTGGTAGTAGAGCTTGTATATGAGTGAATGGTGTTTTATCAAAATGGTTTTCCATTGGTGCAGGAGTTAGATAAGGTTGTGTACTGTCACCATGGCAGTTTAATATATTTATGGACGCATGCATGCGTGAGGCCAAAATAGAGAGTTTGTGTATTTAGGAAACATGTTTGACAGAGAGAACAAGTTGGATGGTGAAATCAGTAGGCGAGTGAATTCTTCTTTGAAAGTCATAGCTGCTCTGGGAGGTTTTCACAGGAATGATGGGTTCTCTAGAGAGTCCCGCATGGCTGTGTATGAAACTGTAATTTTTCCTACTCTTATGTATGGCAGTGAAACCTGGGTACTGCAGAAGAAGCATAGGAGTCGTTTGTGTGCTGGAGAAATGCGTTACTTACGTGGGGTTTGTGGCAAGACACGATCTGATTGTGTGAGGAATGAAGATGTATTGCAGTTGTGTGATGTGAAGCAAAATGTTGTTAGCAAGGTGAAGACCAATATGCTTCGGTGGTTTGGCCATGCCGAAAGAATGAGTGATGAAATGCTTACTAAGAAAATATTTTCAACCCAAGTGGCAGGAAGGATAGGCGGAGGAAGGCCAAGGAAGACATGGGTGGATCAGATTCAGGAGTGTCTTCATGAGAAAAAGATTATGAGTATGAAGTATAAAAGATCTTGTGTACGGCCTGTAATGGATATCAGTGAAGCACAAGTTGTATGTCAAGATCGCTGTAAATGGCGAAGTTTGATACGACAACAATAAGTAAAAATATCTGGAAGTTTGTATTTCTTTTTGGAGCTAACCTCTGAATCTCAGAGAACAGCTTAGTGATATGTATGTATGCT